>BSBN01001113.1:822500-2211023 GCA_027924645.1 Cunninghamia lanceolata
TCTATTTTTTGCTTATACAACTTTAAAATATGAAAGAACTACTTGCAAAATGAAGCCTAAATATTTCATCATGGGCTTTTACATCTCAAAATCTGAATAAATGTATCAAAACTCACTTAATATTGCTAATTGGTGCATTACTTCTTCTTTACTGCATCTCCTGCCTTGGTCTGCACAAACATAACCCATCAATGCAATAAGTAAATTTCCCCTTTGTAATAGAAAGCAAATAAGCAAATAAATAATATCGTGACAAGATTATAACTTATAGTTATACTAGCCTCACATATTTGTAACAACTAAATATTAGTTATTCGCTTATTCGTCAGAAGCTAAATCTCATAACTAGCCCTTAAACAATCAGAACACACAAATTCAATCCAGCTCAGTCCAAATGACTGAAATCCCTCTCATGTAAACAATGAAAGTGGCCATCTGAGATAAGGTTCTGCTAGCCTAACATATTGTAATGACTAAAGATTAGTTATAAACTTATTCCATATATTTATAGGAATCAGTGCAGACTTGCTAGATTATGACCATATCCAAACATCAATATATATAAGTTATACTATAGTACTATATTAGTATATAGTAATGATAGTTATGCCAATTCACAACTAATATTTTTGTCTAACGATAAACAAAATGTTCAACAAACCAAAGTTCTAACTTGAATGGAAGACAAGAAGTTTGAGACCATGACTGTAAGAACCATAGTTAAAGCATCTAGAAGCTTCTGCTAGAAGTTCCTCACTGCTGCAAAAAAATGATTAACTATAATCTGTTGAATAGCACCCAGCCGTTGGAACTCTTACGAGTTAGTAAATCAAGCAAGCATATTTGAACATGACACCAACCAAACTAACTATTGTGGACATCTATGATGCTGCTGAATTTATTATATGTAAAAAATGATTGTACCCACCATGCCCAAACAATTAAGGACCCAAATATTTAATTTCACTTGAAATGAAAAATGTATATCATAAACCATGCTGATTAAATAAGTGATAGAGAGAATAATAATACCATTCTTGATCCGTAATCCCATTTTGAATTGTCAAGGTCAGTGCACATGCACGGTCATAATATGGAACACCCTCTTCCTTTTCTTGAGGGGGACGATCCTTTGTTCCTTCCTTCAAATTTTGTTTTGTTGGATTGTCCATCTAATATGTCTGCCATAGAAACAGAAAGAGTTTGTATTCATTTATGACAAAGAAAGTCTTTTATAAAACAATATACTGGTTATGGTAAATGCTTGCAAGAGATCTCAAATCTATATCAAACACTAACATCCCAATAAGAGTAGCACAATATTTAATAGAGGAAGCAATTACCAATGTTTGTAGAAAACATAAGCACTGACATAAAATTTCCTTACAAAACATGATGCAAGCATCATCACTGGTTAGAATAGAAAAGATATCAAATAGGCATTTCTAATTGCAAAAAAAGGAACAAATCTAGAAGTAAGATTTAATAATCAGTGATGCAAAATGTGGAAGCATTGACAAGGCATGTGAACTGTTTGGTAGAATGCCTCAAAGAGATGTCATCTCATGGAATGCAATGATTGCAGGATATGCACAAAATGGATTTTTTTAAAGGCTTTAGAAACTTTCAAGCAAATGCAATTAGCAAGTGTAAATCCAAATTTGACAACCTTTGCCAGCATCCTCCCTGCCTGTGCCAAAATGGGAGCTTTGGAATAGGGTATGGACATCCATCATAACATAATGGAAGGGAGGTTTTTGTCAGATATTATAGTTGGAAATGCTCTGGTAGACATGTGTCTAGATAAGGCATGTGAACTGTTTGATGGAATGGCTCAAAGAGATGTCATATCTTGGAATGCAATGATTGCAGGATATGCATAAAATGGATTTGTTGAAAAGGCTTTAGAAATTTTAAAGAAAATGCAATTGGCTAGTGTAAAGCCAAATTCCACAACCTTTGCCAACATCCTCCCTGCCTGTGTCAAAATTGGAGCTTTGGAATAGGGTATGGACATCCATCAAAACATAAAGGATAGAGGAATTTTGTCAGATGCTGTAGTTGCAACTACCCTGTTAGACATGTATGCAAAATGTGGAAGCATAGACAAGGCACGTGAACTGTTTGACAGAATGCCTCAAAGAAATGTGGTCTCATGGACTACAATGATTGTAGGATATGGACAAAATGGATTTGTTGGAAAGGCTTTAGAAATTTTAAAGCAAATGCAATTGGTTGGTTTAGTTGAAGGTAACGTGACTTAATGTAACTACAAGTCTACAAGTACATGGCATTGAGTAGATTTGAGTAGATTTGAGTTGGTAATATATCTAGCCCCAGAGACATCAGTCTTCCATACTACAAAGCTAAACAATTTTTAGTACTATTACATATACCTAGAGAGCTTGAAGATGCATACATTGATGTTAATCCAATAGCTATTCATATTCTCAAGTAGTATTGTCGAATTGTAGAGAGATGATTGGGTATTCTTAAACATCATAGAGAGATGATTGGGTAGAGGAAAATATCCAATAGGTGAGATAGTTCCAATGGCTGAGAGAGTAGATGTGCATTTAAGGCCTAATATTTTTTAAGTTTAGTACTAGTATATGTGCATTTAAGGCCCAATATTTTCAAATTTTAGTACTAGTAGTTGTGATTTTAAGGTTGTTAGTGTTACTATAAGTACTAATAATTGAATGAAATGTGCCCTTTAGTTTTAAAAAGAAACCAATCATGTGATGCCACATCAGCCCACCAACAAAGCATGACTTAATGCACACTTATTGGTCCAACCTTTTTTTTGAGGAACTATTTGACACCTCAACAAAAAGCATGCTGATGTGGTATCATATTTGATGACGTGGCCCTGAAACCTTAGTTATAAGTAGGGGCATTGCCAAGTAAGCTACTATAAAATTTTTGGAGTGATTCAAAATTGCCACATATGATTTTAAGAGGCGTGAAGTTAGGGTGCACCACTACTGGGTCCTCTCCCCTATTCTTAAACATCGTCCATTTCAACAATCAAAAGTCAATTTTGGCCAATAAAAATGTGGAAGCATAGATAAGGCACGTGAACTGTTTGACAAAATGCCTCAAAGAGATGTCATGTCATGGAATGCAATGATTTTAGGATATGCACAAATTGGATTTGTTGAAAAGGCTTTAGAAACTTTCAAGCAAATGCAATTGGTAGGTGTGAAGCCAAACTCCACAACCTTTACCAGCATCCTCCCTGCCTGTGCCAAAATGGGAGCTTTGGAACAGGGTATGGACATGCATCAAAACATAATGGAAGGGGGATTTTTGTCAGATATTATAGTTGGAAATGCTCTGGTAGACATGTATGCAAAATGTGGAAGCATAGACAAGGCACGTGAACTATTTGATAGAATGCCTCAACCAAATGTCATGTCATGGAATGCAATGATTATAGGATATGCACAAAATGGATTTGTTGAAAAAGATTTAGAAACTTTCAAGCAAATTCAGTTAGCAGGTGCAAAGCCGAATTCCACAACCTTTGCCAGTATCCTTCTCGCCTATGCCAAAATGGGAGCTTTGGAACAGGGTATGGAGATCCATCGAAGCATAATGGAAGGGGGATTTTTGTCAAGTATTATAGTTGGAAATGTTCTGGTAGACATGTATACAAAATGTGGAAGAATATACAAGGCACGTGAACTATTTGACAGAATGCCTTAGACAGATGTCATGTCATGGAATGCAATGATTACAGGTTATGCTCAAAATGGATTTGTTGAAAAAGCTTTAGAAACTTTCAAGCAAATTTAGTTAGCAGGTGTAAAGCTGAATTCCACAACCTTTGCTAGCATCCTCCCCGCCTGTGCCAAAATGGGAACTTTAGAATAGGGTATGGAGATCCATCAGAGCATAATGGAAGGGGGATTTTTGTCAGATATTATAGTTGTGACTACCCTGGTAGACATGTATTCAAAGTGTGGAAGCATAGACAAGGCACGTGAATTGTTTGACAGAATGCCTCAAAGAGATGTCATCGCATGGAATGCAATGATTGCAGGATATGCACAAAATGGATTTGTTGAAAATGCATCACCTGCTCTCCTGCAGGCACTTCAAGTCATGCCTGTGGTGATGCAGGAAAGCCCTACATCACCGCAGACATGACTTGAAGTGCCTGCGGGAGAGCAGGTTTTGACATATAGTTCTCCCTCCCATTGTGTGACAGAAGATCAAAGGTTCCAGTCCCCTCAGGCCTTAAGCATTATAAATTGCAATATACTCTAGGCCTAAATCATCCCAAGACCTATTCCAATGTAGTCGTATTACTACTATGCCACACCAGATTGTACAATCTTCATGCTTGATCCTTGTAAACCAATCTCATCCAGCCTACAAGAAGGCTGAGACACAAAATGAGCTCCGTGTAAACACCCACAAAGACTTTAGAACCTAAAAAAGTAAAATGAAAATGAACCCAATGCTAAAAAAATAAAGTCCCCTGTGACTTAAGGGACTACATTGATTGAGAATATTTCAGAGGATAGAAGTCTCAGGAATCATCATATAGAATATTATCAACAAAGGATACCTTTGATGATTGTAGGATTCATCATCATATTATCAGAATCTGCATTCTCATCTGCAAAGCCAAAAATGGCAGAACACAGAGGAGGTAAAAAAGTGGCACCTCATCCTTCCCATCCCATTCATTGATTCTCATCATTATAAAATTCGTGACCTTCCCCATTTATGTTAACATGAAATTTATTTATATTTAGCAGGCAATGGAACATACCATAATCAAGAAAAAACAGTCCAGCTCCTTACTTACCTATGCTCGAAATGCTCCCTATTGCTCCTCCTACTTGTAAATTATTGCGTTTGGGTGGATGAATCAAGGGTTTTACTTTTTCCCTCTTTGCAGACTTCAAAATATTTAGTCATGCGGGAGGAATTTGAGCGCCAAAATTTCAATCTTTCAAAATATTTACTCACGTGAGAGGAATTTCTAGGGATAAATGGGTAAAACATTTATTTCAATATTTAGTGAATGTTAATTTTATATAATAATAAATGTATAACTATATTATATTAAGGGAGAGCGGCCAGTAGTTGCCCACCCTAACTTTGCACATGTCAAGCACATAGCTAGTGTTAAGGGAAAATTGAATTCTAAATGAATAATCAATATAATCAATATCAAAATACCCAAAACTCAATGAAATACAGAAACAAAGAGATTAACTAAACAAAAGAACTTCAAAAACCTTTGCAAACCTCAAAGCTTCATAGCTTCCATTGGTTGCCTATCTCAATCAATCTTGCATGTATGAATAAAGCCCTCAGAGAGTGCACTTCCTTGCTATGATTCCAAGATTGTCAATGGAGAATGGCTATGATAGTTTTGTCATGAAGATGAGCTTCACAACAATGGTAGTAGTATGGTAATGAGTGTGATCACAAGAAATGAAGGAATTGGTGCCAAAGGCACGCTATAATTCCTGCAGAGTAACAATACTTAAAGCTTGGATGAACGAAATGGAAGAATAGGGTTCAATTTATAGACTTGAGAGGATGAAGATCAACGGTATAGAGAGAATGAGAAGATCAACGATTGAGAATGGTTGAGGAATGCGCATGAATAGAAAGAAGACAAGTGTCACCCAAAAGCTATTTTATTTGAGTTAACTACTTTCTTTTCTAAAGATAAGACATGCTTTTCATAAATTAGAAAGCTTTTTTCTAATTTAAGAGATATTGATAAAAACAAGGTTGATTGAATAGATAACTCAACTTGAGATTTGCCTTTGCATGATTTGAGAGAAATTAAATAATAAATTATTTAATTTTGTGTGCATGGAGAAGAAGACTTATTTTTAGAAGATAAGAAAGCAAATTAAATAAATAAATTTATTTAATTGTTGTGCATGATTTGGAAGAATAAATAAAATATTTGATTATATTTTATTTTTCGAGACTGAGAGGATTTAAATAAATTTGATTGATTTATTTAAATTTGGAAGAAGAATTAACTTATTCAAATTTGGAAGAATGATATTGACTTAATTAAATAATTAAAAAATTATTTAATTATTTGGAAGAATTTAATTAAATAAATGATTTTATTTAATTTTGACTTTAGAAGATATAATTAAATATTTTGATATTTAATTAATTTAGAAGAATATGAATCAAATAAATAAATTTGTTTATTTGTTTATTGATAGAAGAATTAGAAGGGAATAAATATTAAGAACATTTATTTTGACAAAGTCGTGTCATTTTTAGGCGTATACATTTTGCCCCTCTTTGATGCAATGCAATTTACGACGTTGCTTCAAAGAAATCAATTGTTGAATAATGATACATGCCCCAGTTTGCACTTGGTACAGGTTATGATGATAGGATGCCCCCTCAGGAGATTGGATGAGAAGAAGGCAGAAGGTGTGAGATAGACAATCTCACGATGATGAAGGGAAACTAGGTTAGGTTGGAAGAAAATAGGAAGAAATAGGTGTGGGAAGTAGTCGTAGTCACCACATAGCCAGATTAGGGTTTGTATGCTATATATAGGAGCTGGGTCCACAAGACAATTCATTTGCACACTTGTCTTTCTTTGATTTGCTTTGGAGAGCTTAGGAGAGCATAGAGAATAGAGCAGTCGGCACGTGGATGGACATTCTACGCAAGGAGCGTTGATTCGAGCGCGTCCATCGATTCAACCAACTAGTAGAGGCAGGACACCTGGTATGTATCTCAAAAAATTTCCCCTCGGGTCAAGTTTGATAGCAACAAATGCTAGGAGAAAAACTAGGTAGACAAATGCACTGGAACACAATGTGGCGCATATACCACACGAAACTGCACATACGTAGTTCTGTAGCGCATGTAGGATATAAAATGACACATATACTCAAGCAGCGCATGCGTAATTCTGCAGCGCATTTACGGTATGTAGCGGCACTTTTGACTGGACAATGCATTTACGGTATAGGATGGTGCATGCATGGATTCTTGCGGCGTACTTGACAGAAGTGGTGCTTTTGTAAAGAAATGGTGCATGTACCACCTGTTATGGCACATATGATATAGATAGGTAGCTTACCTAACAAAATTGACTCGAGTGGCATCCTGTTTGACACGTCAATCGATAAGCTATCTCCGAGATTGCAGGAATCTAGTCAAGAGATGTAGTGTGCTGTTTTGATCAATTTGATATGTTAAGTTAGTTGATATGTTGAGTATGGTACTTGCAGCTTTAGGTTGACGCCTTGCTTTGCGTGCTTGCAGGAGGACATACGAGATACGCTTCAGTCGAGGGAGCAGTTCCCCATACCTATGTTGTAGAGACACATGTTGATTGAGATGGATCGAGAGGCGCTCGATGCGATGGGACTTGATTATGTTTGCCTTATGCCTGAGGTTTGGGCGAACCGCGGATTGCTGACTGTAGTAGTGGAGAGGTTCCACAGTGAGGACGGGACCTTCCACTTCCCTACTGGTGAGATGACTGTTACCTTAGAGGACATGTATAGGATTCTCCATTTGCCTATTCAGGGTGAGCTTGTGGAGTATGATCCACAGAGAGACGCAGGACTTGCTAAGTGCAGGCGAGTGTTCGATGACCTGGAGCTAGTCAGACAGGTCATCTCCTGGCAGGATATTCATGATTATTATGACTACTTCCCAAGGATTGTAGCAGGACTGATCAGAGGCATTGTATGCCCCGATAGGAGATCACACGGGTTCCCCATTGGATGGGGTCAGATCATGGAGAGGATGGTGACATAGGGCACCCAGTATGCTTTGGGTGTTTGTGTACTAGCGCACCTATACCACGACATGCACCAGGTGGTATATCATAGGGGTGTGAGCCTATCTGCAAGCATGTCTTTGCTACAGTTTTGGCTATGGGAGCACATAGCGATCACTAGACTGATATGTGTTTTTGATAGGTAGAGAAGAGAGCCATATAGCTATGGCTATGTAGGAGTGATTTCCCAACATAGGCTAGGGAAGCTCGAGTACTGGCGGCATGCTTTGGATGGAGTAGATGTGGTCGACTAGCGGCCATATCTAGACTGTGAGCCATGGGAGGATGAGGCAGATGAGCTACCCTACTGCTATCAAAAGTAGTGGCTGATAGGACGGACACAGTTTATCTTAGAGAGGCAGATTGTCAGCCGAGTACAGAGACAGTTTGGGAGGAGGCAGGGCATGCCACAGGGGTAGGCCCGATTTGTGAGTACTCATGCTGAGAGGTATAGATGAGGGCTGATGGCATCCTACGAGGAGGCACTGGCAGAGTTTCGGTAGACGCTTTACATCACCTTGGATATGAGGAAGGGGATTGCAAACACTGGGATGACCTAGGATTATGAGGATTGGTTCACTGCCCATCCATTTCTGAGATATTCAGGGCCTGGGGAGCTGGTGCCTCGTATAGACGAGATGGATTCAGATGTTGAGGGCCAGGTTGGCTGGAGGGGGAGGAGGAGGAGGAGAGGTGGACGGGGGGGTGGCAGAGACAGGGGAGATGATGGAGGAGGAGGGGGTGGTGGAGATGACGAAGGTAGGCCTAGACAGAGGTGGAGAGCTGGGGAGGGACCCTCCCACGCTCAGCAGGTAGTGCCACCATAGGTCGCATAGCAGGCTCCACAGGTACAAATGCCGCCACCTTAGCAGGTGGCCCATCAGCAAGGATCCCAGCCACAGGGGCAGGGACAGGCACAGGCACAGCAGGGTCCAGCATAGACAGATGTCCAGGAGAGAGTTATAGCCACGCTGAGGGGACAGGTTAGGTAGCTATGGGCATAGCTCAGGGTTGCTAATGCCTGATGAGAGATAGATGCAGAGGTCATTACGGGGCTCACCAGAGAGAGATATGGTAGAGGTACAGATACGAGTTATCTGAGTAGAATGGGATATCGCAGCGGCAGCCTTGGGGATAGATACGACGAGTAGTTTCATGGTTGGGTGGGAGTACCAGGCACAGGCACAGCGAGTGCAGGCACAGACATAGCTAGCACAGGTGCAGGGTGAGCTTGCCAGACCATAGGCTCAAACACAATACTATTAAGGTTTATACCATGGTGTCATGCCAGTTAGTCAGAGGGCTCCGAGCTCCGAGCTATAGGAGCCAGTCCATGACCTCCTAGAGAGCAGGTGGATCGAGGTCAGGAGCCTCCGTGATGGGCCCACATCAGTCTGGGGCCAGCGGAGGAGGAGGAGGAGACACTACTGGGAGCAGTAGTCCACAATAGCAGGGATAGCAGAGACTTGCAGATTTTGGATCCCAGGCACACTTTTTGATGGTTCAGACAGCCGGATACACCTGTGTACCACCTTTTGCATTTCAAGACATGTATCACCATCCTTGGGATGTATTTTTTTGTATGACATTGATTCATAGATGGACCATTTTGATATTGTACATTTGGACACATTTTTATGATATTTATATGATGATGCAGCTATTTTGATGCTCTCTATATGTATGAGTTATGATGCATTTCTATTGTATGATGTGATGCATGTGTTTATCTAATGCAGACTTAGATGTTTACTTGATGCTATGTGATGCTATATGACCTAATGCAGACTTAGATGTTTTACTTGATATGTCTCTAAGGTGTGTGAATGCAAATGGTATCTATATGATTTATGCAATTTATGTGATGCACTTATCTATGTTTTTTAATTTTTTTTGCTTTGACACTATGTGATGCTTGTATATGGATGATCTGATGCAATTACTATGTATGCAACTGATTTAATCATGTAAATGACTATCTCATATGATATGATATGCACCTATATGCTATGTTTTTGTGATGTCCAAATGTACTCTATCGACACAGAGATGACAGGATGATAGATAGAAGATTGATTGAAAGAATGACTCGATAGAAAGATTCACAAGCTTTGACTTTGTATTGTTACTCTACGTTGTTGGATCTTTTATTACACGGGATATGGATGCATGGATGTATAATGGATGAATGATGGATGCTTTGATTTTGACATCTTGATGGTGCAAGTATTTTGAAGTGCTTATTTCATCATTAGGCAATTTTTTTTGGTACTTTTTCTGAATGTTGTAAGTTAATGCAAGCATCTAGGTATAATTAAACCAAGATGACCTGAGCATTGCTTACATGGATTTTGATTTAGCAAGTTAATACAAGCCTCTAGGTATAATTGAACCGAGATGACCTGAGTGTTTCTTACGAATCAACAGACAAGGATTGCCCCCATTCATGTTAGACCCTTGATGTCCTCGATGATCTTTTGCCGATCATGTCTTTAGACAAGGCTTCACATTACTAAAGTTTAATCCACAAATAGTAAAAAAAGAAAATAATCATGCCCCCATCATAGCATCTCTAGCTTTTGGCATCCTCGAGTAGGATAGAAAGGCATGATAGAAAAAAATCAAGACTCTGTATTTTAACCATGTTTCCAATCCACAAAACATTATTACATTTAAATGTGTTTGTTTCTTGCCATAATTTGGGTAAAATCATTTAGAAGGCCTTAGGAGTTTGTTTTCTTTGCTTTGGATAGGTTAATGTCCTGCATCAGGATTTCTGCTTGAAAAAGAGCAGGTTTTGTTTGTGCTTGCTTGCTTGGTGAGAAGATTCCACAATCCTTATTGGTGAGACAGACCCTAAGGGACTGACCTAGTGCCTTGGGGGCTCATTGCTACATGGCTTTGCCTACGTGACGACGCAGAGGCAACGTAGTTCGGGGTAAACCCTAATGGACCATGGATGGACTAGAAGATAGAAGACAAGAAATGGGATGGATGGGACCGTGGGAGCCTCGGGGGCGCATTGAAAAAAAATGGCCTTGCCTACATGACGACGTAGAGGAAACATAGTTCATGGACTTGGATCATGGATACTAACGAGAGACACTATGCTAGGCTGACACTGTGGATAGGATATGGGATAAAACCTTGGTTGACAAGGCAACAAAGAGATAGAGTATCAAGCCATGATAGGTTATCATTAGGTTTTCTATTATGGAATAGATATGGATCGAATGGGACACGAGGAAGAATGGACACAAGGTGATTGGTTTCCCAAAGATGGAGGAAGCAGTTTATCACAAGTAACGCCTGTTTACTAGGTTTTCACCACTTGCCTTTATTTGCACGAAAGCTAGAAAGTAAACATGACACCTCTTTGCCAGGTTTTCATCATGAGACCTATCCAAGGCGCCTGTTTGCCAAGTTTTCACCAAAGGACGATTCTTTTGTATTTTTCTAATTTTTTGATTTTTTTATATTTTTTCTGATTTTTTAATTTTTTTGTATTTTTTCTAATTTTTTTTTTTGTATTTTCTGCCTACCTTACATTGGGGTTTTCCTAGGTATAGAACCAGCGAAGATGCATGTTGTTGATTGGGTCATCGAACAGCTCACCCTTTGATGTTGCTAACTGATATGCCCCGATCCATAAGCAGCTACGATCACATAAGGCCCAATCCAGTTGGGTTCAAAGTTGCCTTTCTTTTCCCTATCCTGTTGATTGCGGGGATTCTCCTTTACTAGATCTCCAACCTTTAAGATTCTTGGGCGAACTCTTTGGTTATAGCTTCATGACATCATTTGTTGATATGCTTTGAGATGGTCAAAGGCTTTCTATCTCCTTTCTTCTAGCAATTCTAGTTCTTGCAATTTGGAAACTTTGTATTCTTCATCTGATATGAGACCTTTTAACGACACCCTGAGAGATGGTAATTCGACCTCTATGGGGAGGATAGCTTCTGAGCCATAGACAAGGGCATAAGAGGTAGCACCTATGGGAGTGCGTATACTGGTTCTGTAGGCCCACAGAGCGGGATTGAGTTGGATGTGCCAATCACGGCTAGCATTGTTGACAGTCTTCTTGAGGAGTTTCAAGATGGTCTTGTTGGATGCTTTAGCTTGACCATTGCCTTGGGGGTAATAGGGTGTGGAGAAATGGTGATGGATTTCGAATCAATCACAGAGTTCTTGGACATCCTAGTTTTTGAAGGGTCTTCCATTATCTGTGATAATGGATGAGGGAATTCCATATCTGCAGATGAGGTAATTGAGGATGAATGAGGAGATTTGTTTACCTATGACGGTGGTGAGGGGGATGGCTTCAATCCACTTGGTAAAGTACTCAGTGGCGGTTATGATGAATTTATGGCCGTTGGATGAGGGTGGATGGATCTTTCCCACAAGGTCAAGTCCCCATTGGCAAAAGGGCCAAGGTGTCGTTAAAGGTCTCAACTCTTGAGCTGGTGAATGTATCAGGTTCCCATGTATCAGGTTCCCATGTATTTGGCACTACTTGCACTTCTTCACAAACTGATATGAATCTATTTCCATGTTCGGCCAGTAATAACCCAAATGCATGAGTTTCTTAGCTAAGGAAGGACCACAAGAGTGTGTTCCGCAAATCCCTTTGTGTACGTCTTGTAAGGTGGTTAGGGATTCTTCTCATTCTAAACAATGGAGTAAAGTACCATCTAGACCACATTGGTATAGGGTGTCAGCAATAATGGTATAATGAGAGGTTTGGCGTATAAAGGTTCATCGTTGGTCTGAAGATAAGTCAGGTGGGAGGGTGTTGTCCTTGAGGTACATGTAAATCTTACCATACCAAGGTGAGTCAAATCCAACTAATAGGCATATGGAATGGGTTTCAGGAAGATCATAAGTTGGTTGTTGAATTGTTTCCACTAAGAACTTGTACCGTGACTCATTCTCTGGTATCTCGAGAAGAGAGGCAATGGTCGCCATGGCATCTACTGCTTTGTTCTTAATGCGAGGTATCTGCTCAAAAGAGATGATCACAAAGTATTCCTTAAAGTCCTTAACCATCTGCTTGTATGGGACAAGCTTTTTATCTTTGGTTTAGTAATCATCATTGACCTAATTTATTACTAGTTGAGAATTACCATAGACATGTAGCTCTTTGATTTTCTATTTTGTTGCCATCTTGAGACCAATGACTAAGGCTTCATATTCTGCTATGTTGTTGGTGCATGGAAATAATAGACGGTAAGACTTTAGTATGGTGTCACCATGAGGAGTTACAAACAAGATTCATGCCCCCGATCCATGGTTTGTGTAGGACCCATCAAAGTAAAGTGTCCAGGAATGTGTTGATATGTTGAATAAGGATTCATCTGGAAACTCAAATTGCATTAGTGTGGTGTCCTGTAGTGGTGCATCCGCTAATTGATCAGCAATGACTTGCCCTTTGATAGCTTTTCTGTCTACATACTCAATGTTGTATTCACTTAGGAGCATTACCCAAGTGGCTAGGTGACCTGTTAGAGCTGCTTTGCTTAGTAGGTACTTCAGTGGATCTATTTTTGCAATAAGTCTGACTGGATGTGCAGGTATATAATGTCAAATTTTTTGGGAAGCAAAAACTACCCCAAGACATGATCTATCTATCTGAGAGTATTGCAACTCATAGCCCACCAATGTGCGACTGATATAGTAGATGGCTCTTTCATTATTTTCATAATCTTGTTGTGCTAGAAGGGCCCCAAGAGTTGTTGGTGTAGCAGATATGTAAAGTATCTATGGATTCCCTTGGATAGGAGGCATGAGAATAGTGTTGTGATGTTCACAACATGCCCCATTTTACTCCTTAGCAAAATAGGGACCCCTGCTGTGGCTTTGCTTTTTGCTTATTTTTTCGTGGGTCTGTCCTTGGTGGTAAGGGAAAAGAGAGTGAAATTTGTAATCCTTGATAAAATTAGTGAGAAAATGCATTTTGAGTGCCAATGCATGGTATGGTTGGATTCCTTGTCAAAAATGAGCCAGGGTTGCTTTTTGAATCATCTAAAAATTTGCCATATTTTGCAAGTTATGCCCATTTTGTTAAAATGCACTAAAAGGGTTTAAATAATGCAAAGTTTCAAATATTTCATTAAATGTTCCCAAGTGTTTCGAATAGCTATGCGGAGCATGCCATGTATCACACTCTGCATGAGTCTCAAGTGGCATTGCAAAGAACCAACGTAAAGTCCCAACCGGTCCCGTTAAAGTTTCAAAGAGTTTCCAGAGTCATGCGGAGCGCGCCACTTGTCGCCTTCCGTAGCGAGCCCCTTTAAAGACTTAAAATGATTTGCGGGCCGCTAAAGTTTCTTAAAAGTTTCAAGAGTTGTGTGGAAGATGCCACATGGCGCCTTCCGCAATAGTCCCTTAAAGTTTCAAGAGCAGCGCGGAGCGTGACACTTGTCACTCTCCGCTGGTTCTGTAAAAGTTTCTAAAAAGTTTCAGCAGTTGTGTAGAAGACACCACGTGGCACCTTCCACAAAAGTTTCAAAGCAGTTTCAAAGGTTGCGCGGAAGACGCCACGTGGCACCTTCCGTGACGGTTTCTTAAGGTTTCTGACAGTTTCTAAAAAGTTTCTAGAGCTCTGCGGAGTGTGACACTTGTCACTCTCCGCAGGTCCCTCTGCCGGTTTCAAAAGGTTTCCAAGTAGTTTCAACGGCTGCATGGAAGACGCCATGTGCCGCCTTCCACAAAAGTTTCAAAGCAGTTTCAAAGGTTGCGTAGAAGACACCACGTGGCACCTTCCGTGATGGTTTCTTAAGGTTTCTAACAGTTTCTAAAAAGTTTCCAGAGCTCTGCAAAGTGTGACACTTGTCACTCTCCGCAGGTCCCTCTGCCAGTTTCAAAAGGTTTCCAAGTAGTTTCAACAGCTGCGCGGAAGACGCCACGTGACGCCTTCCGCGAACAAGTTTCAAAGTGCCTTGATAGTTTCTTAAGAGTTGCAACAGTCGTGCGGAGAGCACCAGGTGTCACTTTCCGCGAGGGTCTCACAAAGCAACAGTTTCATAGCTCCTCACGCAGAACGCCCCATGTGTCACTCTCTGTGGGCACCGTTTCTATTAAATGGGATATAAAGGGCCATTTTTGGACCAGACACAAGAAGTTGGTGGGTAATCTTTAGGGCCCGCTGATATGGTTTTTGGGCGCCGATAGGCGACAGGCGTTTAGCGATTGGTTTTTTAGGGTTTTTGATGAAATTTGACCCTGCGTCTGCATCGTTTCTCGTCTGTGATGGTTGACCCGGTAGTTTTTGACATGGTATGCATAGTATGAACGCGTTTTTTGCAGATTTTGACCTGATAGCCGTGATTTTTTTGCTCAGCCCCACTTGGATCTAATAGGTGTTTCGAAAGTGGTTGTTTAATAATCAATGGTACTTATTGCTGGTCTATTTTTGCAGGTTAGCAGCTCGAAGAGGAAACTGAAACTTAATGTCAATGACGTCCTGGAAGGAGAATCATATTTCAGAAGTAAAGAGAAGATGAGGATGAAGTGCAGAAGTCAAGGGACATCAATGAGAAGACCCAAAATGCAGATAAAACGTAATGACAAGTAGGTTGCAGAATTTACTTCTGAACTACTAGGGTTTCAGAAAGGGGCATATTTTCACCCAGATTTGACACATATTTGGAGATATTTTTTGGGGATGGTTTCACACCATTTAATGCTGTAACCTAGGGTTTGAACCATTACTTAACCATTAGGGTTTTGGGTTGTATTGAGGATAATCAGAAAGTCTATATATTGTGCCTTAATACATTGTAATACTTACACAGGGGCTACATAGAGATTTGTAGCAGCAAGAATTTGTAGAAGTAATATTTAGAATAGAGGGACCTTTTAGTTTAGAAGTAGAAGAAGGAGGTCACCTGTGTCATTAGTAAGGAGTGCGTGGAACATCTGGCTTCCTTATTGTATCTATAAAGCTTGTAAGTTCTCTGTAGTTTGATCAATGAAACTAAGAGTCATTCCAACATTGTAAATCATGTATGACTGTTTGTTTCTAATACAATAGAATCTGGAGTTCTGCATCTATCTTCTAAGTGTTCTCCTGCTCTTCTTTGTGTTTTGAAATATTTTCTTTGAGAGCTTGTAATTTTAAATGTATGTTTGTGAAAATGCTCAGAACTTACATTTAAGGTTTTTACTGTGGATTTGATAAAATTGCTGTATGATTTACATAGTGCATAATAGAACAATTAGATCCTTTGGTAGAGTAAATGAGGTTTAGATTAGATCTTTCTAACTTTTCCCAACCCATCTGAAATATTTAGCTAAAAACGTAGAAATTTGAAGGAAATTTGTCTCATATTTGAAGAAGCATGAACATTACAGCTTCACATTGACCAACTGCATTTGACCAACAGGTCAAGACCTGACCATTGTAGACTTGGGATTAAGCAAATCTTAAACGATTCCTTCTTATATTTCAAGTATAGTTTCAGTTCATTATATGTGAATTTTAACTTATTGTTATGATTGCATCAAAACAATCACCAACAATTTTCTGGCGCTAGAAGGAGGGCCTGATTTGGTTTAGGGTTAAAATTTTGAGTTTAAATGCTATATTCTGAGATATGTTAGATCTCATAAAATTCCAAAAAAAAAAACTAAAAAGTTGAAAATAGGTCCCATTTTTAATGGACTCATATGGGGACAGTTTTCAAGTTAACAGTCCTTTATTTCAGGGAGCTTTGAATGAACAACTTTATTCTCAAAGTTTATCTAATTTTGGTTTGTCCAGTTGTTGTAGGATACACTAGACTATTGAACACAGTGAACTTAAATGTTTAACATTCCTCACTAGGATATATTCATATTTGAAAGGACTAATTATTTTTTCAGATGTGTTGAGGGTTGAAGACTGGCAGAAAAAAGAAATTTTGGAGCAACAAGCTAATACAACACTAGGAACTAATAGGTGGTTAGAAAATACAATAGATAAATCAATTCTAGAAGGGAATGATAACAAAGCATCTTTTCTTAGGTCATTTTATGGTGGGATTGATAGTAGGTCTCTACTTCCTAATACAGGTAAAGGGGAGTGCAGGTATAAATCTTTTAAATCTTGTAGAGAGGAAACCATTTGTTAGGATAAGGTCTTTATTGCTGATCCTAATGCTTTTGGTAAAGATAGTAAAACGTCTTTCCTTGAGTCATTTTATGGAAAGGAGAAATGTGGACAAATGAAAAAATTAAAGTGCACTAAAACTGATGAAGTTCCCACTATAGCAACTAGTGAAGTCATAGAGGAGAAAGTAAATCCTAATCCCATGACTAGCTTATTTAAATTAAATGATCAAAATCAAGATTGTTGCAGGTCAATAGAAGCAGACTCCACACTGCATGATAAAAGCGAGTCATATGATGACCAATTCTTAAGAATTGAAAATACAGAAGATTTTGGAGTTGCTATGCAAAATCAGACATCACCCCAATACCATGTTGAAAATGAAACAAGGGAGTATTCGTATCAATCAAGAGATATTGTTCCACCTTTACATTCAAGTGATCTAGAAATGATTAATTTCTGTATATCAGATTATGATGATCAAGATACTCATTTAAGTGCTGATGTGCAGGAAACTAATGAGAACATTAGGAGGTGTGCTGAATTTGAGGATAAACTAAACATCCGGAATGAAGGGACAAAGATGGATAAAGATGAAGATATGATACATCTTGAGTCATTCATCTTTCAATTTGAATAAGTAAGACCAGACATGGAGCCAAATAATGAAAGTACAAGGTTAAAAGGAGGACCAGCTGTCGATAAACAAACATGTCCAAAAGAGCTAAAAATACATCAGGTTGTCTCTTTCCTTTCCTCAGTTAGTAATGCCGAATGTTACTTTGCTTATGGAAATTTAAGAGATAGGACATGCATATGGATTAATCATGAAAATGATGGGCTGCCCGAATTGCTGACAGTTGAGAGCTATTCTGATAAACACAATGAATTTAGAATACAAGAATTTTTTTCAGAATTTAAAGATAAATTTTCTAAGTTAAGAACCATAACTAATACCCTGTTACTCCTACACAATCTAAAGAAATATGCAAGTAGGGGTGTTCTTGGATCTTTTCCTGGGTTCTGTTTGCCTTGTAGAGGCTTGTATATAGTTTGGTAGAGTAGTTGTTTTGTTTCCTTTCTTTTCTTTTGTTGTTTTCTTCTTTTTGTTGTTTTCTTTTTCTGTTGTTTCCCTTTGTAGGTTAGCTGTTTGTATAGTTTCATTTCTATTTTGTTTTCTATTTGTTGTTTTGTTTCTGTTTGTACAGTTCTTTCTACTTTTTGCTTTTTGCTTTTTGTACAGTCTGTTTGGTTGGTTTGTTTGTTGTCTCCTCAGCATGGATCTTTATTTTACTTTAGAGTATTAAGAAGCAAACTAGCAACCATCCAAAACAGTATAAATTTAGGATATTCAGGTTAAATATTTGCAATTTGTGCATAACATTTTGTGACTGTCATGAATGTAGAGAGTTATTTACCCTCTGAAATTTTGTATTCAATAAATGTGATTGAGAATTCGAGGCAAGTTTCTCACGATGACACACCTAAAATCCTTGGGTTTGTTAAACCTACTAGTGTAGATATTAGGTGAAAAATCAGAGGTCACCCTTGCTACCATTACAATTCTTAGCTTAATTTTAGCAAGTGTCCACTCCTTGCATCATGAAGCTACAAATTGCTATATCTTGTGAAATCTCGTTCAAAATCAGAAAATAAAAAAATAAAAATAAATAAAGCATATTATACTGAAAATCCAGATTAAGCCATCTAAGTAACTCTACCGGGGATATAGACGCTCGCTGGTAGTGGGGCTCTACTTAGGAGAATTGTAACGATAACCTTGCCGGGGCTATAGACGCTCGCTGGCAGTAAGGCTCTATCTGGTTGGCTATGAGGGAATATCCTCACCTACGTAGGCTAATATCAGTTACTGGTTTGTTCAACCGATCTTCAAGATGAGGCTTATTAATCACGTGCACACAATTAAACTAAAAATGAAAATTCATGCACCCTTATTGAATGCCTTAGGTCTCAGGATTGAATAATAATTTACAAGATGGATAGTCGGAAGTTGTGCATTTATTTCACTTAGTTTTCTTGGAGGCCTTGAATTTAGTTGTTTTGTTTGGTTGCTAGTTGTTGTGATATTCACAACACGCCCCATTTTACTCCTTAGCAAAATAGGGACCCCTGCTGTGGCTTTACTTTTTGCTTCTTTTTTGTGGGTCTGTCCTTGGTGGTAAGGGAAAAGAGAGTGAAATTTGTAAACCTTGATAAAATTAGTGAGAAAATGCATTTTGAGTGCCAGTGCATGGTATGGTTGGATTCCTTGTTAAAAATGAGCCAGGGTTGCTTTTTGAACCATCTAAAAATTTGCCATATTTTGCAAGTTATGCCCATTTTGGTAAAATACACTACAAGGGTTTAAATAATGCAAAGTTTCAAATATTTCATTAAATGTTCCTAAGTGTTTCGAACAGCTGCGCGGAGCGTGCCACGTGTCACACTCTGCATGAGTCTCAAGTGGCGTTGCAAAGAACCAACGTAAAGTCCCAACCGGTCTCGTTAAATTTTCAAAGAGTTTCCAGAGTCACGCGAAGTGTGCCACTTGTCGCCTTCTGCAGCGAGCCCCTTTAAAGACTTAAAACCATCTGCGGGCCACTAAAGTTTCTTAATAGTTTCAAGAGTTGTGCGCAACATGCCACGTGGCACCTTCCACAATATTCCCTTAAAGTTTCAAGAGCAGTGTGGAGTGTGACACTTTTCACTCTCCACTGGTTCTGTAAAAGTTTCTAAAAAGTTTCAGCAGTTGTGCAGAAGACGCCACGTGGCGCCTTCCGTAAAAGTTTCAAAGCAGTTTCAAAGGTTGCATGGAAGATGCCATGTGGCGCCTTCCGCGATGGTTTCTTAAGGTTTATGACAGTTTCTAAAAAGTGTCTAGAGCTCTGCGGAGTGTGACACTTGTCACTCTCTGCAGGTCCCTCTACCAGTTTCAAAAAGTTTCCAAGTAGTTTCAACGGCTATGCGGAAGACGCCACGTGGTGCCTTCTGCAAAAGTTTCAAAGCAGTTTCAAAGGTTGTGCGGAAGATGCCAAGTGGCACCTTCCGTGACTGTTTCTAAAAAGTTTCCAGAGCTCTGCGGAGTGTGACACTTGTCACTCTCCGCAGGTCCCTTTTCCGGTTTTAAAAGGTTTCCAAGTAGTTTCAATGGCTGCGTGGAAGACGCCACGTGGCGCCTTCCACGAACAAGTTTCAAAGTGCCCCGATAGTTTCTTAAGAGTTGCAACAGTCGTACGGAGAGCGCCAGGTGTCACTTTCCGCGAGGGTCTCACAAAGCAACAGTTTCATAGCCCCTCGCACGGAACGCACCACGTGTCACTCTCTGCAGGCACCGTTTCTATTAAATGGGATATAAAGGGCTGTTTTTCGGCTAGACACAAGAAGTCGGTGGGTAATCTTTAGGGCCCGCCGATATAGTTTTTTGGTGCCGATAGGCGACAGGCATTTAGCGATTGGTTTTTTAGGGTTTTTGACACACTTTGACCCTATGTTTGCATCGTTTCTGGTCTGCGATGGTTGACCCGGTAGTTTTTGACACGGTATGTGTAGTATGAATGCATTTTTTGCGGATTTTGACCCGATAGCCACAATTTTTTTGCTCAGCCCCACTTGGATCTAACAGGCGTTTCGAAAGTGGTTGTTTAATAGTCAATGGTACTTATTGCTGGCCTATTTTTGCAAGTTAGCAGCTGGAAGAGGAAGCTGAAACTTAATGGCAGTGACGTCCTGGAAGGAGAATCAGATTTCAGAAGTAAAGAGAAGATGAAGATGAAGTGCAAAAGTCAAGGGACATCAATGAGAAGACCCAAAATGCAGATAAAACATAATGACAAGTAGGTTACAGAATTTACTTCTGAACTGTTAGGGTTTCAGAAAGGGGCATATTTTCACCCAGATTTGACACATATTTGGAGATATTTTTTGGGAATGGTTCTACACAATTTAATGCTGTAACCTAGGGTTTGAACCATTGCTTAACCATTAGGGTTTTGGGCTGTATTGAGGACAATTAGAAAGTCTATATATTGTGCCTTAATACATTGTAATACTTACACAGGGGCTACATAGAGATTTGTAGCAGCAGGAATTTGTAGAAGTAATATTTAGAATAGAGGGACCTTTTAGTTTAGAAGTAGAAGAAGGAGGTCGCCTGTGTCATTAGTAAGGAGTGCGTGGAACATCTGGCTTCCTTATTGTATCTATAAAGCTTGTAAGTTCTCTGTAGTTTGATCAATGAAACTAAGAGTCATTCCAACATTGTAAATCATGTATGAATGTTTGTTTCTAATACAATAGAATTTGGAGTTCTGCATCTATCTTCTGAGTGTTCTCTTGCTCTTCCTTGTGTTTTGAAATATTTTCTTTGAGAGCTTGCAATTTTAAATGTATGTTTGTGAAAATGCTCAGAACTTACATTTAATGTTTTTACTATGGATTTGATCAAATTGCTGTATGATTTACATAGTGCATAACAGAACAATTAGATCCTTCGGTAGAGTAAATGAGGTTTAGATTAGATCTTTCTAACTTTTCCCAACCCATATGAAATATTTAGCTGAAAACGTAGAAATTTGAAAGAAATTTGTGTCATAGTTGAAGAAGCATGAACAACAGAGTTAAAAGTAGACAAGTTTTCATAAATATATAAAGAGGAAGGCTGCAATAATTTAAGACAACCATCTAAAGCTTTACAGCACAGTAACACTTTTATGCAAAGGAATGAAAAAGTATTGACATATCTCATGATCTTTTTGCATAGTTTGAGTCCAGTAAACCAAAAAGAAACCCTAAACTATGTAAGGCCCCTTGAACATTACAGCTTCACATTGACCAACTGAATTTGACCAACAGGTCAAGACTTGACCATTGTAGACTTGGGATTAAGTGAATCTTAAATGATTCCTTCTTATCTTTCAAGTATAGTTTTAGTTCATTATATGTGAATTTTAACTTATTGTTATGATTGCATCAAAATAATCACCAACAGTTTTCTGGCACTAGAAGGAGGGCCTGATTTGGTTTAGGGTTAAAATTTTGAGTTTAAATGCTATATTCTGAGATATGTTAGATCTCATAAAATTCCAAAAAAAAAAACTAAAAAGTTGAAAATAGGTCCCATTTTTAATGGACTCATATGGGGACAATTTTCAAGTTAACAGTCCTTTATTTTAGGGAGCTTTGAATGAACAGCTTTATTCTCAAAGTTTATCTAATTTTGGTTTGTCCAGTTGTTGTAGGATACACCAGACTATTGAACACAGTGAACTTAAATGTTTAACATTCCTCACTAGGATAGATTCATATTTGAAAGGACTAATTATTTTTTCAGATGTGTTGAGGGCTGAAGACTGGCAGAAAAAAGAAATTTTGGAGCAACAAGCTGATACAACACTAGGAACTAATAGGTGGTTAGAAAATACAATAGATAAATCAATTCTAGAAGGGAATGATAACAAAGCATCTTTTCTTAGGTCATTTTATGGTGGGATTGATAGTAGGTCTCTACTTCCTAATACAGGTAAAGGGGAGTGCAGGTATAAATCTTTTAAATCTTGTAGAGAGGAAACCATTTGTCAGGATAAGGTCTTTATTGCTGATCCTAATGCTTTTGGTAAAGATAGTAAAACGTCTTTCCTTGAGTCATTTTATGGAAAGGAGAAATGTGGACAAATGAAAAAATTAAAGTGCACTAAAACTGATGAAGTTCCCACTATAGCAACTAGTGAAGTCATAGAGGAGAAAGTAAATCCTAATCCCATGACTAGCTTATTTAAATTAAATGATCAAAATCAAGATTGTTGTAGGTCAATAGAAGCAGACTCCACACTACATGATAAAAGCGAGTCATATGATGACCAATTCTTAAGAATTGAAAATATAGAGGATTTTGGAGTTGCTATGCAAAATCAGACATCACCCCAATGCCATGTTGAAAATGAAACAAGGGAGTATTCCTGTCAATCAAGAGATGTTGTTCCACCTTTACATTCAAGTGATCTAGAAATGATTAATTTCTGTATATCAGATTATGATGATCAAGATACTCATTTAAGTGCTGATGTGCAGGAAACTAATGAGAACATTGGGAGGTGTGCTAAATTTGGGGATAAACTAAACATCCAGAATGAAGGGACAAAGATGGATAAAGATGAAGAAATGATACATCTTGAGTCATTCATCTTTCAATTTGAAAAAGTAAGACCAGACATGGAGCCAAATAATGAAAGTACAAGGTTAAAAGGAGGACCAGCTGTCGATAAACAAACATGTCCAAAAGAGCTAAAAATACATCAGGTTGTCTCTTTCCTTTCCTCAGTTAGTAATGCTGAATGTTACTTTGCTTATGGAAATTTAAGAGATAGGACATGCATATGGATTAATCATGAAAATGATGGGCTGCCCCAATTGCTGATAGTTGAGAGCTATTCTGATAAACACAATGAATTTAGAATACAAGAATTTTTTTTAGAATTTAAAGATAAATTTGCTAAGTTAAGAACCATAACTAATACCCTGTTACTCCTGCACAATCTAAAGAAATATGCAAGTAAGGGTGTTCTTGGATCTTTTCCTGGGTTATGTTTGCCTTGTAGAGGCTTGTATATAGTTTGGTAGGGTAGTTGTTTTGTTTCCTTTCTTTTCTTTTGCTATTTTCTTCTTTTTGTTGTTTTCTTTTTCTGTTGTTTCCCTTTGTAGGTTAGCTGTTTGTATAGTTTCGTTTCGATTTTGTTTTCTATTTGTTGTTTTGTTTCTGTTTGTATAGTTTTTTCTGCTTTTTACTTTTTGCTTTTTGTACAGTCTGTTTGGTTGGTTTGTTTGTTGTCTCCTCAGCAGGGATCTTTATTTTACTTTAGAGTATTAAGAAGCAAACTAGCAACCATCCAAAACAATATAAATTTAGGATATTCAGGTTAAATATTTGCAATTTGTGCATAACCTTTTGTGACTGTCATGAATATAGAGAGTTATTTACATTCTAAAATTTTGTATTCAATAAATGTGATTGAGAATTTGAGGCAATTTTCTCACGATGACACACCTAAAGTCCTTGGGTTTGTTGAACCTACCAGTGTAGATATTAGGTGAAAAATCAGAGGTCACCCTTGCTACCATTACAATTCTCAGCTTAATTTCAGCAAGTGTCCACTCCTTGCATCATGAAGCTACAAATTGGTATATCTTGTGAAATCTCGTTCAAAATCAGAAAATAAAAAAATAAAAAATAAATAAAGCGGATTATACTGAAAATCTAGATTAAGCCATCTAAGTAACTCTACCGGGGCTATAGACGCTCGCTGGCAGTGGGGCTCTACTTAGGAGAATTGTAACGATAACCTTGCCGGGGCTATAGACGCTCGCTGGCAGCAAGGCTCTATCCGGTTGGCTATGAGGGAATATCCTCACCTACGTAGGCTAATATCAGTCACTGGTTTGTTCAACCGATCTTCAAGATGAGGCTTATTAATCACGTGCACACAATTAAACTGAAAATTAAAATTCATGCAGCTTGATTGAATGCCTTAGGTCTCAGGATTGAATAATAATTTACAAGATGGATAGTCGGAAGTTATGCATTTATTTCACTTAGTTTTCTTGGAGGCCTTGAATTTAGTTGTTTTGTTTGGTTGCTAGTTGTTGTGATATTCATAATACGCCCCATTTTACTCCTTAGCAAAATAGGGACCCCTGTTGTGGCTTTGCTTTTTGCTTCTTTTTTTGTGGGTCTGTCCTTGGTGGTAAGGGAAAAGAGAGTGAAATTTGTAAACCTTGATAAAATTAGTGAGAAAATGCATTTTGAGTGCCAGTGCATGGTATGGTTGGATTCCTTGTCAAAAATGAGCCAGGGTTGCTTTTTGAATCATCTGAAAATTCGCCATATTTTGCAAGTTATGCCTATTTTGGTAAAATGCGCTACAAGGGTTTAAATAATGTAAAGTTTCAAATATTTCATTAAATGTTCCTAAGTGTTTCAAACAGCTGCGCGGAGCGTACCACGTGTCACACTCCGCATGAGTCTCAAGTGGCATTGTAAAGAACCAACGTAAAGTCCCAACAGGTCCCGTTAAAGTTTCAAAGAGTTTCTAGAGTCATGCGGAGCGCACCACATGTCGCCTTCCATAGCGAGCCCCTTTAAAGACTTAAAACCATCTGCGGGCCGCTAAAATTTCTTAATAGTTTCAAGAGTTGTGCAGAAGACGCCACAGGGTGCCTTCCGCAATAGTCCCTTAAAGTTTCAAGAGCAGTGCGGAGCGTGACACTTGTCACTCTCCACTGGTTCCGTAAAAGTTTCTAAAAAGTTTCAGCAGTTGTGCAGAAGACGCCACGTGGCACCTTCCGTAAAAGTTTCAAAGCAGTTTCAAAGGTTGCACGGAAGACGCCATGTGGCGCCTTCCGCGACGGTTTCTTAAGGTTTCTGACAATTTCTAAAAAGTTTCTAGAGCTCTACAGAGTGTGACACTTGTCACTCTCCACAGGTCCCTCTGCCGGTTTCAAAAGGTTTCCAAGTACTTTCAATGGCTGCGCGGAAGACGCCACGTGGCGCCTTCCGCAAACAAGTTTCAAAGTGCCCCGATAGTTTCTTAAGAGTTGCAACAGTTGTGCGGAGAGCGCGAGGTGTCACTTTCCGCGAGGGTCTCACAAAGCAACAGTTTCATAGCCCCTCGCGTGGAACGCGCCACGTGTCACTCTCTGCGGGCATCGTTTCTATTAAATGGGATATAAAGGGCCATTTTTCAGCCAGACATAGGAAGTCAGTGGGCAATCTTTAGGGCCCGCCGATATGGTTTTTTGGCGCCGATAGGCAACAGGCGTTTAGCCATTGGCTTTTTAGGGTTTTTGACACACTTTGACCCTATGTTTGCATCGTTTCTAGTCTGCGATGGTTGACCCGGTAGTTTTTGACACGGTATGCACAGTATGAATGCATTTTTTGTAGATTTTGACCCAATAGCCATGATTTTTTTGCTCAGCCCCACTTGGATCTAACAGGTGTTTCGAAAGTGGTTGTTTAATAATCAATGGTACTTATTGCTGGTCTATTTTTGCAGGTTAGCAGCTGGAAGAGGAAGTTGAAACTTAATGGCAGTGACGTCCTAGAAGGAGAATCAGATTTCAAAAGTAAAGAGAAGATGAGGATGAAGTGCAGAAGTCAAGGGACATCAATGAGAAGACCCAAAATGCAGATAAAACGTAATGACAAGTAGGTTGCAGAATTTACTTCTGAACTGCTAGGGTTTCAGAAAGGGGCATATTTTCACCCAGATTTGACACATATTTGGAGATATTTTTTAGGGATGGTTCTGCACCATTTAATGCTGTAACCTAGGGTTTGAACCATTGCTTAACCATTAGGGTTTTGGGCTATATTGAGGACAATCAGAAAGTCTATATATTGTGCCTTAATACATTGTAATACTTACACAGGGGCTACATGGAGATTTGTAGCAGTAGGAATTTGTAGAAGTAATATTTAGAATAGAGGGACCTTTTAGTTTAGAAGTAGAAGAAGGAGGTCGCCTGTGTCTGCAGTAAGGAGTGTGTGGAACATCTGGCTTCCTTATTGTTTCTGTAAAGCTTGTAAGTTCTCTGTAGTTTGATCAATGAAACTAAGAGTCATTCCAACATTGTAAATCATGTATGACTGTTTGTTTCTAATACAATAGAATCTGGAGTTCTGCATCTATCTTCTGAGTGTTCTCTTGCTCTTTTTTGTGTTTTGAAATATTTTCTTTGAGAGCTTGCAATTTTAAATGTATGTTTGTGAAAATGCTCAGAACTTACATTTAAGGTTTTTACTGTGGATTTGATCAAATTGTTGTATGATTTACATAGTGCATAACAGAACAATTAGATCCTTCGGTAGAGTAAATGAGGTTTAGATTAGATCTTTCTAACTTTTCCCAACCCATCTGAAATATTTAGTTGAAAACGTAGAAATTTGAAAGAAATTTGTCTCATATTTGAAGAAGCATGAACAACAGAGTTAAAAGTAGACAAGTTTTCATAAATATATAAAGAGGAAGGCTGCAATAATTCAAGACAACCATCTAAAGCTTTGCAGCACAGTAACACTTTTATGCAAAGGAATGAAAAAGTATTGACATATCTCATGATCTTTTTGCATAGTTTGAGTCCAGTAAACCAAAAAGAAACCCTAAACTGTGTAAGGCCCCTTGAACATTATAGCTTCACATTGACCAACTAAATTTGACCAACAGGTCAAGACCTGACCATTGTAGACTTGGGATTAAGTGAATCTTAAATGATTCCTTCTTATCTTTCAAGTATAGTTTCAGTTCATTATATATGTGAATTTTAACTTATTGTTATGATTGCATCAAAACAATCACCAACAAATAGGTGGATTCATAAGATACTCTTTCAATTTATTGAATGCCTCTTTGCATTTCTCATCCCACCTAAATTGAATATTTTTTGTGTAGGAGATGACTGAATGGTTGACACTTGTTTGCTAGTTGTGATATGAATCTATAGATTGTTTGTGGCTTTCCCTATAGAGATCTGAGTTAAGTAAGAGTCTTGGGTGGTGGCATGTCCATAATAGCCTTGAATTTAGCAGGGTCCACCTCTATTCCATTTTTTGATACAATAAAACCTAGGAGTTTGCCTGAGGTGACTCCAAACACACACTTCTTTGGGTTCAACCTAACTTTGAATTGCTCCAATCTCTGAAAGACTTTCTCTAACACATCCAGGTGGGATTCTCTTGTGAGTGACTTTGCTAGGATATCATCGACATAGTCTTCCATTGTGACATGCATCATATCATGAAATATAGTGATATGTGGCTCCTGCATTCTTTAGCCCAAATGGCATGACATTCCAGCAGAAAGTACCCCATGGACAAGTAAAAGTTGTCTTGTGTTGGTCTTCTGGTGCTATTCTGATCTGATTATATCCTGAGAAGCCATCCATAAGAGATAACATGGTATGCCCTGCTGTTAAGTCAACTATGATATCTATATTTGGCAACAAAAAATCATCCTTGCGGCAAGCTTTGTTTAGATCTCTAAAGTCATTGCATAGTCTGACTCAGCCATCTAGTTTGGACACTGGTACTATGTTGGAGACCCATTCTGGATAGTCTATAGCTCTGATGAGCCCTACATCTAGTAGTTTCTTGAGTTCTTTTACAAGTAGTGCTATGTGTGGATGCATCTTTCTAAGCTTCTGTTTCACTGGTTTCACTCCTGGGTCTAGTGGAAGATGATGTAGAATCAAATCTGGATCTAACCCTGACATATCTGTGTATGACCAAGAAAAATTGACTTGCTTTCTCTTGAAGAATGGTACAAACTTAGTTTTCTCTGGTGGGGTTAGAGACTTAGCAAAGTGGATGATCTTAGGCTATTCTTCTGTTCCAATGTTAACAGGTTCTGTCAGTTCCACAACAATCTGAGACTTCTCTTGGTGCATGTCATCGGTGAGAGTGTCAAGCCTTCCATCGTCAGGTGCCATAGTTGGGTTTTCACCTTCGGATACATCCTTTCTTTTTACTGTTTTGGGACCTGACACTGTCGCAGAGTAGTTTTCACCATCAGATCCAATTTTTATTTTGATATTTTTGCGATTGGAAGGCTTGGCACCCTCTCTAAAATAAGCCACGGTATTAAGTTTAATAGCAAACCCAGATTTATGATCTCCCTTAGGTAGGTTGTCCCTAAGTTCCATGTATTCAATATAGGCATCATCATTTTGGAACATATCTAGTTGCGGGGTTCCTCGTAGATCCCAGTCAATGAGCTCAGGATGTACAAGGTGGAGGGAGTTAGAGGATAGATCTAATTAGTTGATGGTTTGAATGGATATGCTAAGAGTATTGGTAGGGGGAGTGTTCGGGATGGTACTTTCCTCCAAATTGTTTATTGCGATAGAACTCAGACCTTCCTCAAAAGTCATACTCTCAGAGATAGGCAAATCACACTCTAATGGCCTATGTGGTAGCATTTGTCCCTCATGGTAGGGGCTATAAGTTTGAATGGTATCGACCTCTTTGTCATCATAGGAATGCTCTGTCAGTTCATCCCACTCATATTCATTGGAATCTGTGTCACTGTCCACTTGAAGTGTATGGATCATTTCCACTAGACAAGCATTTTCTTTAGCTTTGCCCTTATCCTTATATCCTAGACCCTTTGTATTTCTAGCTAATGAGGATGAAGAAGATTGAATGGGTTCTATGATTCCTTCTTTTCTTAGGCCAATGGGGCCTTGTCCTTTGTAACCCATTCTATGTAGGATAGATTCACCTCACCCATAGATTTCTGTTGGGAGCCTAGGTGGTTCTTGTTGTATGTTCTCTTCTTCTTCAGTATAAAGCCATTGTAGGACATCTCTTTCCTTTGTCTCATCTGATAAGGTCCCCCATTTTACAAAGGGAGATGTGGGAGGTATAGGAGGAGTAGATGGCTTCGGAAAATGCTTGGGTCGACCAAAGGATCTAGGAGATAAAGGCATTTTGGCTAGATTGAGGCTATGCTCAATGGAGTATTCCCCAACTCCTTTTTCTTTGATGGTAATTTTCTACTCTTTGGGCTTTGATGAGGAAGCTTCAGAGGTAGAATCATGCTGTGGGGTAGGGGATGTAGATGCTTGATTGTTTGGTATGATGCAATTAGGTTTTGAAAGGATAGAGTTGCAATGTTGAAAGGGGTCAAGGTTGCCTTGGATGGTGACTTGCTTGCCATTATGCAGGAATTTTATGCATTGGTGATAAGTAGAGGGAACAACTTTCATGGCATGAATCCATGGTCTACCTAGGAGAATATTATAGGCAAGCTCCCTATCTAGGACTTGGCACACAACATCTTTTATTATCAATCCCACTTGTATGGGTAAGACCGCCGTTCCTTTTGTAGTTCTCTCCTCTTCATCACAGGCTTTGATAGTTATCTTCTTTCTTGGATCAACTGCATTTTCAGAGAACCCCAATGTAAGGACTAGCTTCAATGTGCAAATATTTAAACTGGCTCCCCCATCAATGAGAACCCTCTTGATGCGGTGCTTATGGATGAAGGCGACAATGTGTAGAGGAGTGTTATGAGGTTGAGATACTGAGAGGTCATCTTGTTCGGTAAATGATATGGTACTTGAGGAGGTTAGATTACCTACCATGGCCTAAAACTTCTCTTGGGCCAAGTTAGTGGGGACAATGGTTTCCACTAAAGCTTTATTGAGAACCTCCTTGTGGGAAGGAGATAGACGCAACAACTCTAAGATAGAAATGTGGGCCAGAGTCTTCCGAAGTTGGTCTATGACACTATACTGATGGAAGTTGGACTGAGAAGGTGATGACCTTGGAGGGATGGTATTCAAAGTGACTTTACCACTGCAGGTAATGATACTGCAATCATTTCAGTTAGGCTCTGATTGTTGGTTGGGCGTGACCACATTGATTTGTGGGACATGCTCTGATATGCAATTGATGGTATAGTTGAATGGCACATTTGAGTAGTTGGCATTACTATTCCCACTATTTTGATTTTGCCTATTGCGGTTGTTGTTGTTGTTTCTGTTGTTGTTGTTGCCCTTGTTGTTATTGTTTTTGTACGGCCTATCATGATTGAGAAGTGGATCCCTGTAAGCCACATGTGTCTCATTGGAGGTATGTTGTTGGGTTCCTCCTTGATTTTGATCAAGCACATCTTGAATAACATGTTTGAGATAGATACAATTGTTGGTTGTATGTCCCCTTCCTCTATGATACTCACAATAGTCAGTGTCTTTCCAATAGTGAGGTTTAATTTGAGGCTCGTAATCACTTGTGGCGGTAGAGGGATTTAATTGTTGGCCAATAGCTTCCTCAATGCGGATTCTTAGGACTCACTTAGCAGTGTGAACTTTTGCCTTAGATTTGAGTTGAACCATGGTCTTGGCTCCTGAGAGAATTTTTTATTGGGTGTAACATTGCTTGCCTCTCCTTTGAGAGTGAATATCGGTTGTTGCTTGGGAGTCACCACCTTGGCATCAACTACTCCATCGTTGACGACATTTTTGTTTTTAGTCCAAAACTTTGATTTGTCAGTCGTATAATTGGAGGTAGGTGTGTCCTTGTATAACTTGATTTGCCCCTTGGTGATCATAGTTTTTTCGATGAACAATCCCATCTCAATGACCTTTGAAAATGAAGTAGGGCATTGAATTTGTATTTGGTAGCTAAGATCAGAGTTGAGGTTATGGACAAACATCTCCATTAATTGCTTCTCTGGTACATCATATGAACATTTACTTGCTAGTTGTCTCCATCTTTGTAGGAAGGTGGCGAATGATTCGCCACTCTTTTGCTTGGTGTTGCATAAATCGAGCATAGAGACTTCATGTTCAATATTGTAAGAGAAGTACGTGATGAATTTGTTGACTAACTCATCAAAAGATTTGATGCTCGATGGGAGCCATGAGAACCACTCAATGGCTTGACTACCTAGAGATCTAGGGAATAGTCTCATTAAGTAAGTCTTATTGTGAGCTACTTCCATGCATGCTGCGTTGATTTCCCTAATGTGATCTCTAGGGTCCCTTTCCCTTTGTATTTGTCAAATTTAGGAACTTCAAATCGAAAGGGAAATGGTGTCATGTTCAAACTTTTATCAAAGGGGTATGGTGCAATATCTTCCAAGGAATAGGTTTTAGTGTTTGTACCCATCTTGAGATCTGACATTTGTTGTTGTAGACCCTCGAGTTGTTTCCTCATTTCTTTCATAGGAGCACTTGGGTCTATGGATTTCTTTCCTTTTTCATTATTATCCTCTGCATTTGGGTCTATGGCTTTCTTTCCTTTTTCATGATTATTCTCCATATTTTCTTGGATTGTGATTATATCGAAATCCATGGGGAGTTTAATTCCAAGATTTACAAGATGATAAAAATACTTGTGAGGGTCGTCATGGAGCGCTTTCTCTAACAAGCATTGGAATTTATGTTCTTGGAGGGTTCCTTCATACTCTTCGCGAGAGATTTCCTCATCACTATCATGAGGGGTGATGATGTGGTTGGATGATCCATCCATTTCAAGTTGTTTTTTGTATTGAGATCTAGTAAGAACCATGCAGGGTGACAAGGGATGAGGTGCGATGAAGCTAGAGATTTTGGCAAGATGCCGATGGAGATTGCTGAGAATAGGATACTTATGACAAGACTTGGACAAGGGACTTTCTCGATCAATGATTCCAAGTAAGACGACCGATACAAGACGATAGTCACTAGTAAGGGTACTCGATACTTGTCTTACTATGTAGGGACTAGTCGTGCACCAAGACCACTAGCGAAGTCCTGTGACCTACTAGGGTTACTTGAATCCAAAGTGATAGGAAAAAGGGGCCTATGCTGACCTAATATGGGAGACTTTGACCTTGGACTAGGAAGACCTAATAGAAGGTGAATGGGATGACCAATGAAAGAGAGACTTTTGATGTGAAATGGATGGAAAAATGACTGCAAGGTAAGATCTGATCTCAGAACCTGAAACTAGACTGAAATGGGTATCCAGAACTGATAAATTTTTTCTCTCAAAGATTGTGCAAGTGCTCACTATCACGCATGCACTGGAATAGATGCGCTGCAGAAAATGGTAAATGCGCCACACTAGTAAAAGGTATATACATTGTAATAGATAGTAAAAGCACTGCAAATCAGTACAGATGCACCGCAGGTCGACACAAATGCGCAACAACAGAGGACGGATGCGTCGCTCTGGGTTTTCTCAGTATTTTTGTAATTTTTTAGAAATTTTCTGATGTTTTTGGTACTTTGGTTGCAAGAAGGTCTTTTTGATCTAATTTTCTAAAATTATGGCAAGAAGACACAGCAAACACAAAGAATATTTTTATGGTTTTTTATTTTTTTGTATTTTTTGACTCTTTTTGGACTAAAAGGAAAAGCAAGTACAATCCTAGGCTTCAAATGGATTACATGGGTTTTTGGCCACTAGAACAAAGGTGTTTAATGAAGGCAACCATTCGAGTGGTTATACATGCGGCAACACTACTCTCCGTTATGGAGTCTCCCAGCCTGCAAGGGTTGCACCTTGGAGGGTTTTGGGGGAGGTTGGCTGTCGGTATAACACAACTTCACTCGTTGTTTGAAGCTTTCGCTCCAAACACAATTTATTTATAGTGGATTGGTAGGGCTTGGTGTCTAGCCTGTTACCACTTAGGGTCGTTCCTACTTAGATGAATGGTATCCAAGAGTAGGCCCCTCTAAAGGAAAAACACATGTGAAAATGATATGTGTGGCATTTTGGTCACCCAAGATAGGGGAGAGCATAGGCTTGGTATCATTCCTAAAACATAGAATACAATAGTTCTTTTCCCCTAGTTAAAATGAGAAAAACTAGATGAGCTATCTACTTCGGCAAGCATAGAAATTTGGTAACTTTGAAGTGATAACAAGATAGCAATGGTCCAGTTTTACCAAGAAAGCAATGATGAGTTCAATTCTATCCTAGATAGCATGAATTGTTAACTTTGAAGTGATGATCGAGATAGCAATGGTTCAGTTTTACCTAGATAGCAATGATGAGTTCAATTTTATCCACATAGCATGAATTGTTAACTTTGAAGTGATGGTCAAGATAGAAATGGTTCAGTTTTACTCAGATAGAAATGATGAGTTTAATTTTATCTAGATAGCATGAGTTGTTAACTTTGAAGTGATGGTCGAGATAGAAATGGTTCAGTTTTACCCATATAGCAATGATGAGTTGAATTTTATCTAGATAGTAATGAGTTGTTAACTTTGAAAAGATAGCAATATAGCAATGATTCAATGATATGCAAGATAGCAATGATTCAATTACCGTCTTCCTGTTAAAACTATGTGAGATTTGCATGAGCATCCATTTTACTTTTTCATTAGAAATTGAAGTGTGAGTTAACAAGTGCAACTATATGAATCTAAACCAATACCTATCTTGCAAAATAGATCAAGAGAGTTCCTACAACAAGATGTCAGCGTTAGAGAAAACTTCAAGGAAACCCTAAAAATCACTACCTAAAACAAATGTGCCACTTCAGAGTCTGAATGCATAGAAATAGAGAACAGAAGCGTCGTAGTACATATGTGCTAAGACAGAGGTCAAAAGTACAGGAAAATAGTGTATATTCACTGATTTGGTATATGCGCCGTATCTGAGGGTAAATGCGTTGTAACAGAGTATGTGTGCATTGAAATGGTAGATGCGCCAGAACAGATAATATATGCATCAGAACAGGGACTATATGTGCTGCAGGAATGAATGCACCGTAACAGACAGTATATGCGTGTTAGGATGTGTCAGATGTGCAATTTCCTCCTGTGTATGGCTTTCTCAAACACAAAAACTTAGTTTTTGGGTTAAATTTGGGGCTAGGCCCCATGGTGGGTGCCAAAAATGTTAAGGAAAAATTGGATTCTAAATGAATAATCAATATCAAAATACCCAAAACTCAATGAAATATAAAAATAAAGAGATTAACCGAACAAAAGAACTTCAAAAACCTTTGCAAACTTCAAAGCTTCATAGCTTCCATTGGTTGCCTATCTCAATCAATCTTGCATGTATGAATAAGGCCCTCAGAGAGTGCACTTCCTTGCTATGATTCCAAGATTGTCAATGGAGAACAACTATGATAGTTTTGTCATGAAGATGAGCTTCACAACAAAGGTAGTAGTATGGTAATGAGTGTGATCACAAGAAATGAAGGAATTGGTGCCAAAGGCGTGCTGTAATTCCTGCAGAGTAACAATACTTAAAGCTTGGATGAATGAAATGGAAGAATAGGGTTCAATTTATAGACTTGAGAGGATGAAGATCAATGGTATAGAGAGAATGAGAAGATCAACGATTGAGAATGGTTGGGGAATGTGCACGAATAGAAAGAAGACAAGTGTCACCCAAAAGCTATTTTATTTGAGTTAACTACTTTCTTTTCTAAAGATAAGACATGCTTTTCATAAATTAGAAAGCTTTTTTCTAATTTAAGAGATTGATAAAAACAAGGTTGATTGAATAGATAACTCAACTTGAGATTTGCCTTTGCATGATTTGAGAGAAATTAAATAATAAATTATTTAATTTTGTGTGCATGGAGTAGAAGACTTGTTTTTAGAAGATTTGGAAGATATTTGAAGAATTAGAAGATAAGAAAGCAAATTAAATAAATAAATTTATTTAATTGTTGTGCATGATTTGGAAGAATAAATAAAATATTTGATTATATTTTATTTTTAGAGATTGAGAGGATTTAAATAAATTTGATTGATTTATTTAAATTTGGAAGAAGAATTGACTTATTCAAATTTGGAAGAATGATATTGACTTAATTAAATAATTAAAAAATTATTTAATTGTTTGGAAGAATTTAATTAAATAAATGATTTTATTTAATTTTGACTTTAGAAGAGATAATTAAATATTTCGATATTTAATTAATTTAGAAGAATATGAATCAAATAAATAAATTTGTTTATTTATTTATTTATTAATAGAAGAATTAGAAGGGAATAAATATTAAGAATATTTATTTGGATAGAGTCGTGTCTTTTTTAGGCGTATCCAGCTAGACATATTGAATTTTGATGATTTTTTTGGGGTTTTTCCGTATGCGACCGAAGAGCATAAAGCTATTCTTTCGGCTTCTGGGCACTTATACATTTCCCTATAGGACGCATTATGTGCACATGGGTCAAAAAATGGTCATTTCAACATGTCGCCCCATACATCCGCACCGATGTGCCGGTAACCGCTCGCCATCACATTTGTACACTTGTCTTAATTTCATTGGTTAATTTACAAATGTATTGGTGCATTTGTGAACATGTACAAATGTTGTGAACATGTACAAATGTTGTGAACATGTATTGGTGCATTTGTGTTAATTTATTTGGTTAATATTTTACATATATTGGTTCTTTTTGAAAATTTAATTAGGGGGTCAAGTGATTAAAAACATACTAGTTATTGGGGCGTGGGTGGCAACTAGCCCCTCTCCCTTATATGATTAGAATTTTCTTAGAAATGCTTTGGTAGACATGTATACAAAATGTGGAAGTAAAATCCAACCGAGGCATTACATTTAAAAAAACATAAAATAAAATTACTGACCATGGTGTATAAGATTCGACAAGGGCACCCTTGTCTTTTCCCACTTCATGCTTGGCTCTACAAACCCTAAACCCTAAACACTAAACCCTAAACCCTAACTCAAAACCCTAAACCTGAAACCCTAAACTCTTAACTCTAAACCCTAAACACTATATGCTAAACACTAAACCCTAAACTATAAACTTGAAACCCTAAACCTGAAGCCCTAAACCCTAAACCCCAAACCCTGAACATGAAACCCTAAACCCTAAACCCTAAACCCTAAACACTAAAACCTAAACCCTAAACCCTAAACCCGAAACCCTAAACCCAAAACACTAAAACCTAAACACTAAACCCTAAACCTAAAACCTAAAACCCTAAACCCTAAACATCCTAAACACTAAACCCAAAACCCTAACTCAAAACCCTAAACCCTAGAACTAAAGTGAACTAAAATTATATAGTATATTTAAAAGATGTTTTATAATTAATAGTTTTATCTTTATTTTATTTGTATTAAGGAAGCCTTAATACCAATTCCTCTAGGGTACCCTGCATCCGTCTCCTTTTCATGTGGACTTTACGTAGCATACAGAAACCCAAATGCTCTGATGCTTACCCCTGCCTTACCGACTGCCGTTGATATCCCGTGACACATCGACCGCAACTGCACGGGGAATAGCTCTGTCGAAGCAATGAAGGTGAGGGCCATGGCCCTCACCATGGCTCTCAACATGCCCAGCTCTGCTCCAATGAAACAAAATAAGTTAGGGTTTTAAGCTTTTCTGAGTTAGGGTTTACTTTTAGGGTTTCAACTTGAAGCAACAGGCGCCAAAAGTGAAATGGAGGTGGGCGCCAACGCCAAAAGTGAAATTTAAATGAAATACATGTATATGGTAGCCCATGTATAATTTTGGCACCCATATTATAATATTAATAATATAATATAAATATAATATTATATTATATTATAATATAATATATATTATATATAATAATAATATAATATAAATATAATATAATATTATAATATTATATGATATAATATTATGTTATATTATAATATATTATATATATAATAATAATATATATAATATAATATAATATAATATTATTATATAATATTAAATATATTATATTATTATATAATATTAAATATATTATTAAATATATTATATTATTATATAATATTAAATACATTATAATATAAATATAATATTGTAATATTAATAATATAATATTATATAATATATATATATATATATTATAATATATATTATATTTATTATATTATATAATATCATATTATATTATAATATAATATATTATATTGTATTGTAATATAATATATTATTATTATATTATATTACAATACAACCCACTCCGTCAATTCGAAATATTTTTTTAATTATCCACTTTAGTTGTGTTTTTTGCCCGATGACCAAATTAGTCATTTATTTAGTCGTTTCAACTGATGACCAAATTAGTCATTTATTTAGTCATTTATAACTGTGTTACAAAAAGTTTGTCACGTGACTAAAAGTTTGGTCACGTGACTAAAAGTTTTAGTCACCTGGTCATTTATTTGCCATATTTCTACTAGTGTGTCCATGAGACCAAGTAGTCTAAGGGAACAAGAGTGGCAACCCTAAGGCATTTTCAAACTCCTTTGAATGTCAGATCTTCTATTATGTATTTTGACTAAATAATCTATAGTTTTGTTAAGCCTTTCTTCCTTGAATAATTTGGTTACGTTGTCTTCTTTCAGGTTGTTTTCATACTAGATACAAATATCCTCATATGTTGTGCACTCCATAATAAAGTGTCATTCTGTCTCTATAAGCACCAAAATCATGTATAGCCTCCATGAGGACCCCGATGTGGATCACAATCCTTGTCGCGTACACATAAGTGTGAAATAACATCCTCTCAACAACAATTCTCTTGGTGATGTGTGTTTTCTTCCTCCTTGTGTTGTTTCCCCTTTGTCGTTATCTCTCTCTCTTCATTTTTGACACTTTTTGACACTTGTTGATTTGCATTTCCTGTGCTTGTGACTTCATCCCTAAGATTTGTATTTGTCCATTCATTGTGTTTTCACCTTTCCTTGATGTTTTTCATCCATTCCCACCCCTAGAGGCCTTCTAGAGGTCCTCGCAAGGCATCTCCCACTTTTAATTTTTAGTTTCACTCAATGAATCCAAATCTCCCCCTATTTTTTCTAGATCTCCCCTGGGAGATCCTACTTTTGCAAGTGGAGATTTGGTTTTTGATCCCTATTTGACCTATTTCCAAAGGAAGATCCCCTTATTTTCTCCTCCTCTTCCATCTCCCATCATGCACTTCCACCCAAGTGTCCTCCTTTGAGTGTCGCCCATGGGTCACCCCCGGGCAACCCAGGGTCGCCCCTAGGTGACCCTGATTGGTGAAAGGAGCGACCCATGGGTGGCCTTGTCATTTTTCCCAATTGTGAAATAACTCAAGTTGTTGGCCAAAAATAGCTATATTTTCACCTATTTTTCTTCCTGTTTGCATGGAATTTCATGCCAAAGATAGAGTTAACTATTTTATGTACCCAAGCATGCATATTTAACTTGTTTTTATCTTTAGTTATCAACCTATGCATTCCCATGCATTCTCATGCATTCTTTTTCTTCACTTCTTCTAGAGTGATAAGTTATAATTGGTTAGATCACTCTAATTTTAGCCCAGATCACTTTTGTATCTTCTAAGTTAACTCTTCAATAAAATTGAGTTAAATCTTCTTCTTCTTCATGTCTCATCCCTTCTTTAAACTTATAAATACCCCCCTCCCTCAAGTACAAAGGGAGGCAATTTCATTTGTGCACATAGTTCTTACAGGTTATTGCTCTCTAAATCAAGCATCCATATTCTCACACGAGACATTAGAGCCTTTTTCTTTTATTTCTTATCTCATCTATCTTTTCTAAAACTTCATTTTGCATTGATATGATACTCTTATCACAAGCCATAGTGCTCATCAAGCTCTCACTGAGCTCATTTCAAAGCTTCAAAAGCTTCTTTTGCTTCTCTTTTCTTATTGTTTCCAAGAGGATCAGCCCACTGCTAGAAGAGGATTAGAGGTTGCCATACAAGGATTTCTGAGGGTAGTGGAGGCTCACACATCTCTTTTATTCTAGGTTCCTTCGTGCTTTTATTTATTTCATAGTAATTAGATAATAAAAACTTTGCTCTTGGGAATAGTAAATACATGTTGCTTTTTCCTTGATAGGCTAAGTAGATTTGTATATGTTAAAGTAGTTTCCCTTTGAAAAGTTCATAGATTAAAAGCAATTTATGTTTCCTAGTTTAAATTGATCCATTTATTCAGAAAATCAAACCAAAAACATAGATTACATTACATTAGGTAATCTCATATTAGTTTGCATTCATCTTCTAATTCCTAGAATAGAAAAAAGCACTTTCATTTCCATAAACATAAAAAAACACAAAAACATTTTGCACTCATATAGGCTTGCATGCATACAAAATAGAAAAGAACAAAAACATTAGCAGCGTAGAAGGTTTACAAACCCTTGGTCCCAACACAAGGTCCAGTTTAGTCAACATCAGTTAAAACCCTTGGTTTCATCACAAGGTCAACACAAAGTCAACAAAGTCAAACCTTAGGTCACACAAACCCTATGTCAAAACCCTAGGTCAAGTCAAGGTTAACTTAAACCATCTCTCTCTTGTTTAGGCTCATGAATATGCCCTAGACTTAGAGGTGAGTGAGTGAAGGAAATCCTTGACGAGATAGAGGAGATCCACCTTAGACAACAACAAGATCAATTGGTAATTCAACAACAACATGAAAGATTCAAAGAACTTCAAATACAAGCAATCATCCAATAACACAAATGACAACATCAACTTCAACAAAACATCAATGAGAACAACAGTCAACCCACACAACACTGGAACATTAGAAACCCCAACAGGAGAATAGTGACTAGTGACCCTTTAGGTCATATAGTTATCTTTACAACAATGGTTACAAAACACCACATTCAAAAAATGCATAACAAAGGTCCTAAGACTGGCTGATCACTCTCCATGAAGTCTAGCTCTCAAATGAGCTAGACCACCCCCATGTCTCACCTCCTCTCGACTGGCTACTTCCATGAGAGCGAGAGTGATGTGGAGGTTCACCCCGTGGCAAGGAGAGAGGGTTTGTGTGCATGCCAAAGCTGACTCAACCGCCCCAGGCCACCGAGTCGTGATTTTGAGTGTACATGTTTTGGTGAACCTGAGTGAAGTACAAAGCCTCTTGGTTATGCTTTTTGTGTTCCTATTGTTCAGATTCCATTTAAACATCATCATCATCATTTGGCATTTCAATTTGAAACGTTCCAACCATTGTTACTTTCTTCTTCATAACCATCTACACCACTTCCGCCTCTGTCATCTTTGCTTTTGCTCATTCCATTTATTTTGTGGTGTCTATGGCACCCTTGAATATGATGGAACAAAACTTAAACTTAGGGAATATCCCCTCTAGGTAACCAGAAACTCCCTCTTTCAACAGGTATGTGCCACACAAACAAAATGCACTGATCTCAAATTGCTATGACTATGAGGACTCTAACTATGAACAAGAATGAAGAGGACCCAGGTGTTCTTTGTCTTTCAACAATCCTGCATGGGAGCGTAACCCTACTATACCAAACACACTTCACAAAGTGGAAAGAATACAAATGAGGTCAGAAATCCACCGCATGGATCAATCATCCACAAGCACCTCAAGTACTCATCTTCATGATGAAGTAAGAAGGCTAGAACAAAATTTGCAAGAAGCAAAAGACACTAGAGAAGCCTTGAGAGTTGCTCTACGAGAAGAGAAATGAGAAAATGCTATACGAGAAGACACATAGAATCATGACAACATTCACAAGGAAAACCTTAGAAATGAGGAAGTTCCTAGAGGTCCCACACCTGGAGACCTTATTTCAACTCTAGTGCAAAGAATCAAAACTGTGGAGGCAAAACAACCTGTCCCAAAAAGAAGACAAAAATCATACAAAAACATCAGAATTGAATAGGACCAGGGGGCATCTCAAAATCCCCCTTACCTCAACTACTACTCAAGAAATGGGAGTAATAATACATTCCCAAATGGGAACCCTCCTATTTAAAACAATCAATCAATGCTAGGAAACTAAGTGAATCAAACAATAGCATTGAGTTACCAAAACCCACCTATGGGGTTAATGCTCTCAACACCACAATCACAGATTGCCTTTTTAGGCACATACTTGGAGTACTTAAAGGAAACCATTACCTAATCTCCTAAAGTTCAAAGGAGAAGGAGATCCCAACTCGCACATTAAAGCTTACACAAACACAATAAGAGAACTCCTCCCTTGGGATGGGGTTCTTGCCAAAATCTTCCCGAAGACATTAGAAGGAATAGCCTGTTGATAGTAAGGAATACTGAGAGGGGGGTGAATCAGTATTCCACAAAACCACTTCTTAACAAGTTTGTTAATCCAGTTTCCAAAATTAATAATATGAAAGTAGAATAAGCATAGGAACAACAACCACAAAGACATAACACATGAACACCAAGATTTTTACATGGAAAACCCAAAAAGGAAAAAACCACGATGAGTGTTAGCTCACAATATATCATTATAGCACAATACCAGATTATAAGAAGGCTCACTGCCCAAAGAAATGCTCACTGCAAGAAAGGCTCACTACCTAGAAAAAGAAAGAAGAAGGAAGAATGACTCATTGCCAATTTGAACTGCTTAGATTGCATCTACACATGCATGGTTACAGCTCCAATGAAGCACATAAATATTGTCTCAAAACTCTTCATCTCTGACTACTCAATTTCATTACTCTTCTTTTACATAGGACAAGATCTCTCCTCTTTAGCTCTTATTACTTCCACACAATCACTTTACTTCACATGTCGCGTGCACACACACACACACACACACACACACACACACACATATTCACATTCACACCACACACCTCAAACAAAGAATTTGATCCCATATATATATCCGCAACACTTAGAATCTTCATATTAGGTCAGCCTAATAAGGTGTAGCATACAGTCATACCTTAAGTAGCTTGTTGGCCAAATTCATTCACCAAATCTCCCAGCAGACCTTAAAAACATTTTGAATTACATTCACATATGTCAGCCTCAAATATTTAACACCTTAGGATTAAGTTCTAAACAATAGAACTTACAGCATACAATTCAAACTTATCATGTCGTCCTCTAACTCAGACTGCTACTAATTTAGTTCATCTATCAGACTACATCTTTTACTGTAGACCATAGGACTTGCTCAAAATCATGTCAAAGAATCCTTGAACATCACAAATCATACCTTCAGAACCACAAAGCAAAATATCCTTTAGCGAAAAAATGCGGACCATCAGAATTCAAACCCTGTCATAGTCAAACTCTGTCAAACAGTGTAGCGATACTCAGCAGCGTGTAACTATCTTTTCGGTGGACTTCAAAACTTACAAATCTAGATTTAGACACTTCATACAAGTGTTTACAACACCTCAAAACTACATATCAAGATATGCAACACCAGAAGAATGCGGACCAAAACAACTGAGTGTACTGCTCTAAATAGCACTGTATTTTGCTTTGTCGGACTTAGGCCATTCAAAGAGATACTTCCTAAATTGATCAAAAGCTAAAACCTTGGATATAAGACCATCTAAGAGTTAGGAACATCATACCAGAACTGCAATACTTGGTCTTCAACTACGGACCAATTCCAATCCAAACACAGTTTTTCTGTCACTGCCTCTGTACCCTGCCAACACTTAGCCAAAATGACTAAGTCTTCTTCACTGGACCAAAATCTCTATTCCAACCTTGTTCTTTTTCTTGTTTCCATCAATGACAACACTCAATTATTCAATAGAGCAGTGTCTCTTGCCAACAATCTCCCCCTTTGGCATTGATGGCAACACTCAGTGAAAAATGCTTGTGTTGCTCCCCCTTACTTTGTACACTCTATTTTTCTATTCTCCTTTAGATGTATACTTATTTTTCACTAGTTTTCCTCTCCCCCTTTGACATCAATGGAAAAGGTGGGTGTACAAGAAAAATTGTGTCAAAAATTCTTCAAAAACTGTCATATTCTGCTGCATATATACAAGTACACATTTCTATCTTAATTTACAGTTAAAGGTAGAATATCATTATAGATAGTCTTTATCAGGGCTATCTCTCCATTCCACCTATTCCTTGCACTCTCCAAAATATGGACGTGACTGTTTATCAAAAAGACTATCTTTTCTGCCTTCTGCACATCTGATGGTGTATCAATTAATGCTTGTGATTTCAAGGCTTCTTCTGCCAGATTGGTCATGGAATCAATTTTTGGACTTATCAGTCCCCTTAGCTGGCACAACCTATCTTTGACTTCTTCTCTTTTCTTCATCAGAGTGCTCAAATCATTGTGAATATTTGCAACTTGTGCCTCTTTGGTGCTTATTGACTCAACTGCTAGATTATATGTCTTACAAATATTAAGCAGTTTGAGTTCCATATCCTTGATTTTCTCTTCTAATTCTTTTGTGACTTCTGGCCAAGATAAGCAAAATTTGTATATTTTACAAGCTTCTTCAATGGAATTCTGAATGCCTTTTATTTTATTTTCTAACAGAGCTCCATCATTTACTAACATGGTTTTCAATTTAACCAATCTCTTCTCATCAAACTCTTTTATAACTTTTGCTTTTACAGATTTTTCAAACAATTCAAAATGTGTACTTACTGAGTTTAGTAGACCCTTGAGTTGATCAGCTGAGGATAATGAGCTATCTTTTTGGAATGTCGGCATCATCTTCTCCAAAATGTTGGATGCATCATTGATCAATTTACTATCCTGGATATGTGATTTTAGCATTTCCTCATGTGCCTTAGCTTGAACAATTGATCCTAGTTTGAATTTCTGCACCAGTGACAATGAGGCTAAATTAATTGGTCCCTGAAGAAGTTTAGACTCGTCTAGATCTTGTTGTCTCCCAGAATCAACTAAGACATTTGCAATGTCTCTTGCTCTACCAGATACGTCTTCTTGACTTTGTTATTGAGGATCCATGTCTATGTTCTCTTGCTGATCAATGTTTTGCTCTGGTGCAGGCCTCTCCTTAGCTTTCTCAGGGCTTTTCTTTTCCTCTTGTTCTTCGATTTGCGGAGGAATAGTATCAGTTTGTTCTAAACCTTGATGTGTGTTGGCTTTTAGAATAAATGTATTATCTCCAATATCAATTTCTTCTTTATCATAAATGGTTGGAAGATGATGTTCCTTCAATACTCTTTGAATGATTTCCTCTGTCTCCTTCACTACTTTCTCAATGTCATCTGACATGAGAGTATTCACTCTTTTCTTTATCCTGAACTCCTTGTTGAGTGCTTTGGAGATGTTTGATTTTTCTTTTGATGAAATCTCTAGACATAGTTTTATCAAGGTGTGTTCTCTGAGTTCAACATCTTTTACCATTGCAACCTCTTTTCTAATAGATATTATACTCACCAAGCTATGTGGAAGATCAGTTATTATCTCATTTAGGGCCTTGTTGTAGATGCTTAGGTATTCTATAACAGTAGTCTCAATGATTCTCTTATTCGGATCATTGTATTCATCATACAATTGTGCAATGGGTTTGAAATTACCATCCACTGTTATGGCTTTGAGAACATCTTCAAGGCTTATAGTTGCTTCTTCTATTTGAGGTACATCTTGCTTTTGCCTTTTTACAGGTTTACGCTTGTCAGAGGGTTTCTTTTTGCTGGTTCCGGAGGCTTTTGTAGCCTCAGTTTTCATCTTCCTTATTTCTTCATTTGATTCTATTTCTTCTTCATCAACCCTTATACTTTCATGCATCCTTTTTGCTTTGGTTTTCACCCTTTTCTACCTAGGTACCTCCATACTTGTAGATTGTGTGGGACCGGAGGATGCAGATGTTGAACCTCTTGTCATTCTTTTTGATACTTCAGGCTTCTCCAGTTTCTTCGTAGGCTCTTCAGGAGCCTTGACTAATTCATTTTCTTCTTTTTCTTTTGCATCTTTTTTAGCTTGTGCTTTTTCTCTTGCTTCTTTTACTTGTTCTTTTGAGAAGCCTTGTCTCATGACATAATCCTCTGCCAACTTCTTGGCCTTTCTTGAGATTTAAGGTTTTCTTGTTTCAACATGCATTTTTACAGTTAATTCCTCATAAGTCCCAAATCTTTCTTCATTGGGATCTCTTGGTTTGATTAACATATGTTTAGCATAGTTTTCCAATATTCCTCCATCTACCTCATATCCCATGGGCATAACCCATATCATTCTAGGTTCATTGGCCTCCATCAAGCATTGATCTTTTGTTACAATAAAGAAGATAGTGTCCTTGTATTTTTCAACAACTACTCTGGGGATTCTTTCCCTGGATTGCATTGACCTCTAAAAATTATTGAAATAGCCCCAAAGGGCTATTCTAGGCATCAAGACTACATATGCTATTTAGATGATTTCTAATTTGAGTTGCAGCAGGTTTATCATTTGTCTAAAATAGATTCTTCATACTTGGCAACTCTTGCATGAAGTAAAAGAATAAATAGATAAGCAGCGTACCATACTTGAATGGATATTTTTGCTCTTTGGTCTTCCTTAAGTTTTGCATCAGCTATTGACGGAGCAGTTCACAAAGATTATAGTCTGCATCTTCTTTAATAATCTCAAATGCTATGTAGATTGATATACCGGAGACTGAATTCTCCCGATTTGAGAAGTAAACTTTGTAGCCAATAACCATGGATGCAAATCTTACTACATGGTCTTCAATGTCATTGATTATTAGTGCCCTTTTGTCAAACTTTGCTCCAGTGGCTGCCATTACTGTATCATTTTTGATAGCTTTTAACAATGGTACCGATCCGGTGGAGCTTAATCCAATTACTGCCCTTATAGCATCCTTTGTAATCTTAAAAGGTCTCTCAAGCCACATGAATTCATCATGAACTTTGCTTAATACATACTGGACCCATTCATCCTCGGTGAATGTTAGGAAGTCAATGTACTGAATGAATTTATTTGTTTCCAATGCCTTGTATTCATTCTTCAAATCATAATCCTCACCGCACAAGTTATTTAGAAATAAATCTGTGAGTTTGCTTTTTCCATGTTCTTCTAGGGCAACATGAATATAAGCCCTAACATCCTCTACATGCAAAACTCCATGTGGAACATCTGAAAATGCACCCATTTGATTGACTTTGATTGATTTGAATGGGTGTTTCTTGAATTTTGGTCTGGTTCGCTCAGTGAAATCCACTACTTGTGATGTTGTCATTTCTAAGAATGCTCAAGCAAATTTGAGAAAGGGTTTCAAACAACAAATACCTCTTTGACTGGTTTAGGGTTGAACTCGATGTTTCCTTGAAATACTTTGGAGAACGCTGTAGTTGTTTTAAATCTTGCTTTGGTTTGCCTTGGACACTTTAGAGTTTAGAATGCAAAATGATGTTTCCTTCAGATACAACTCCTTTTAACCCTTGCATGCCGAAACCTAAGTGTCATTAATGTTATTTTTCAAAAAGTTGCCAAGCACTTCTCTGATACTCATAGTCAATTCAAATTACTCTGCAATCCTTCGCATTGGATCTTATTCTACCAGAATTTCTTTCAAAAGTTTTCTCATAAGATTCTTTACAACATACCTTAGTACCAGATTTCAGTACTAACTTTTTGCCTAGGGGTTTTCGATTTTCAACACAGCTCCCCCTAAGCTAGAGCACCCAATTTACTTTCTGGAGGAAGTATCTACACTAGATGTTGGTGCGGATCCATCCTTAACTTCAATTACTTCTTTCTTGATCCAGATCTTGTCCATTTATTTCTTAGTTTAAACTAGATCAACTTTTTATTTTCTCTTATCATTCCTCTGCTTTGTTTTTCTTTCTTCAATATAGTAATTTATTTTCACATTCTTGCTTCTGCAAAATCTTGCAACATGTCCAAATTTGTTGCAATTGTAGCACACAATGTTTCCTTGTCCTTGATTCCTACCTCTGAATGAATTCATCCTCGACCTGCATTGATTAGCCATGTGTCCAAATCTATTGCATGCAAAACATCTTCATTGAACGATTGAGTATTCTTTGAAATCTGAAAGTCATTTCTTACCGGATTTCTGCATTCATTTGATCTATGACCAATTTTCTTGCAATTGAAACATTGACCAGAGAATGATGGAAAATTTTGATTTATTCTACTCCTACACTGAGTAGCTTTATGACCAAACCTTTTGCAATTAAAACAAATGCCATTAAAAGATGGGTACCTTTGAGCATTTGGTTGTTTGATCAGAGATTTTCTAGGTCTTCTTCTTTGATTCCTGAATTGGTTGCCTTTGTTTTGCTTCAACTGAAAATTTCATTGACCTAATTTTGAACTTTCTCCTTTCTCAAATCCTAGGCCTTGCTTATCATCTAAACTCTTTTGACTAGCAATCATCTCATCAAGTTTTGCAAAACTTATCTTGAACTTTTCTTCATAGCTCTTGGCTTTGTCTAGGTCTGTTTTCAGGTTCACAACTTCTTCCAATTTGACACATTCTTCTATCTTACTATTTCCCATTAGATTTAGATCTTCTTCTGCTTTAGCCCTTTTAATAACTTCCATTTTTAAATCATTTAGGGTTTCATTTACTAATATTAGTTGTTCACTAACATCTCTGTATTTTTCTTTGAATTTCTTGACTTTTTCTTTTAGTTTAAAAATGCACTCATCAACTTCTTGAATATTATCTTTCAAATCCCTGATTTCTGCTTCTGATTTTTCAAGATCAGCAAGAGCTGCTTCTAGTTCAACATTATTTTCATATGAAAAGTTTCCATACCTTTTGGCTGCCATGATTGATTCTTCCCAGATCTTCCTCAAGCGGTTAGGCTTCTTCCAAGGAACCTTGCTCTGATACCAATTGTTGATAGTAAAGAATACTAAGAGGGGGGTGAATCAGTATTCCACAAAACCACTTCTTAACAAGTTTGTTAATCTAGTTTCCAAAATTAATAATATGAAAGTAGAATAAGCATAGGAACAGCAACCACAAAGACATAACACATAAACAACATGATTTTTACGTGGAAAACCCAAAAAGGAAAAAACCATGGTGAGTGTTAGCTCACAATATATTATTATAGCACAATACCAGATTACAAGAAGGCTCACTACCTTAGGTCTCACTACCCAGAGAAATGCTCACTGCAAGAAAGGCTCACTGCCAAAATAGGCTCACTGCCTAGAGAAAGAAAGAAGAAGGAAGAATGGCTCACTACCAATTTGAACTGCTCAGATTGCATCTACACATGCATGGTTACAACTCCAATGAAGCACATAAATAATGTCTCAAAACTCTTCATCTTTGACTACTCTATTTCACTGCTCTGCTTTTTGCATAGGACAAGATCTCTCCTCTTCTGCTCTTATTACTTCCACACAATCACTTTACTTCACATGTTGCACATATACATATTCACATTCACACCACACACCTCAAACACTGAATTTGATCCCATATATATATATCTACAACACGTAGAATCTTCATATTAGGTCAGCCTAATAAGGTGTAGCATGTAGTCATACCTTAAGTAACTTGTCGGCCAAATTCATTCACCAAAACTCCCAGCGGACCTTAACAACATTTGAATTGTATTCACATATGTTGGCCTCAACTATTTAACACCTTAGGATTAAGTTCTAAACAATAGAACTTACCGCATACAATTCAAACTTATCATGTCGGCCTCTAACTTAGACTGCTACTAATTTAGTTCATCTGTCAGACTACATCTTTTACTGCGGACCACAAGACTTGCTCAAAATCATGTCAAAGACTCCTCAAACATCACAAATCATACCTTTAAAACTGTAAACCAAAATATCCTTTAGCGACAAAATCTGGACCATCATAATTCAGACCCTGTCATAGTCAAACTCTGTCAAACAGTGCAGCGATACTTAGCAGCTTGTAACTATCTTTTCGATGGACTTCAAAACTTACAACTCTAGATTTAGACACTTCATACAAGTGTTTACAACACCTCAAAATTGCATATCAAGAAATGTAACACTAGAAGAATGTAGACCAAAACAACTGAGTGTACTGCTCTAAATAGCACTGTATTTTGCTCTGTCAGACTTAGGCCATTTGAAGATATACTTCCAGAACTGATCAAAAGCTGAAACCTTGGATATAAGATCATCTAAGAGTTAGAAACATTATAACAAAACCACAATACTTGGTCTTCAACTGCGGACCAATGTCAATCCAAACACAATTTTTCTGTCACTACCTCTGTACCCTACCAACACTTAGCCAAAATGACTAAGTCTTCTTCACTAGACCAAAATCTCTATTCCAACCTTGTTCCTTTTCTGGTTTCCATCAATGACAACACTTAATTATTCAACAGAGTAGTGTCTCTTTCCAACATAGCCCTGGATTGGTATTATCTGCTACCATAGGCCTAAATATATTCATTCAAGAAATTAATTGGAGAGTTTGTCATGGCTTTCGACATGAACAAACTCGTGAAGATAGGGATATGAGAATTCTTAACTATGAAACAAGAACCAAATGAATTAGTAGCCTATTTCGTCACTCAATGGAGACAAATTCTCTATTCTTGAACAAGTGCTCCAAACATGGATCATTGCGAATTATGCAATCTTTTCTTGCATGCCTTAAATAGGGATATGAGAGAAGAAGTTCAAAAAGTTACCTTACAAGTCCTAAAAAGAAGCCTTGGAAATTTCTTTAAGGATCAACCAAGCAACCATTGATAGTGGTAGAAGGACTTATGGGTCAAATGGAGAACTGATGAGTGATGATATAGGAAATAATGTTCCTATTATCTAGATTCTCAAAAATAATAGAAATGCAATGATAGATGAGGTAATAGATCAACCCCCAATTAGGAAAGTGAGGGATGATTATAATGGAAGAGATTACTACCATCCTAATGTTAATGCAATTGATCATCCTAGAAATAACATGTATTATCCATAGGATAATTATCAATCTTGGAATCAGAACAAAAATGAAAATGATGGAAGATACAAAAGACTCCTTATGAATATAATTTCAATTATGTTCTTTTCATAGGACGAGGGGGCATAGCATGGAATCTTGTAGATAGTATAAAAGATTCATAGTAAGATTATCAGAAGACCAACATCGACTATTCATAGAGATGTTCCTGAATCTACAAGAGGTCACACTGGATAACAAGGGTGTAAGGTAGACCCAAGCCCCAATAGCTCCCCAAAATGCAGACATGAGAATCTATCAGGACCTATTTCCTACATGCAAAGACACAGAAATGGCTAATCAGAACAACGCAACCCAAGGTAACAATGCAAACATCCCACCACAATTAGGACAAAAAGGAGAAGCTAGAATGTTGGGAGTTGTTGAAATATTACATGATGAAGAAGAAGGAGAGATTGAAAAGGAGCAAGAAGAAATACATGAAAGTACAGTCTCGGTGGTTGACCCAATACCAGCCTTGATTGGACCTTATGAACTCATTTAAGATTTAAAGAAAACTTACGCACATATTTCATTCATCGACCTCCTCACAAACTCTCCCTCACATTGATCAGCATTATTGAAAGTGATAGGATTTTAAAGTACCTTAGTCAAATCACACCTCCACCTAGTGAATAAGTCAATCATGTGGATTTTGACGTAAACCCGCCAAACTCTAAACTTAAAGACCTAGGATTCTTCTTTGATTTAAAGAAAATGCCCTCTGAGGCCAAGCTAACAAAGAAAGGAGATCCTGCACTATACTTTCAAGTGTGGATTTATGACACTTGCATCAAGAGAACACTAATTGACAACAGGTAAATAGTGAACATAGTTTGATTTTCTGTTTTAGAAAGAATGGGTTATAGGCACACTAAAATCACCGGTTCTAGAGACACGCTAAGTGGATACAATAATTTGAAGACTGCCACAATAGGAAAGATCATGCTTCCCATGAATTTAGGACCAAAGACTATCCCAACCATGTTTTATGTCATTGATAAGGACACGAGATATAATTTGCTTCTTGGAAGACCTTGGATACACAAAATGAAAGTTGTGCCATCTAGCTTGTTCTAGGAAGCTCAATTCTTACATCTTGGAAAGGTGTATGTTGCAAAAGGGGATCTAGAGCCTTTTAGCATGATAAAACCTGATATACCCAAAAAAAATATAGGCATCTCCATAGACTACGAACTTCCCACGAATAAGCTTTATGTTCCTAGTCCTACTCCATAATCGATATGTATCAAAAGGATAGAAATTCTAGAGAAGACTATAAATAATGTAGAGATGAAGGCCTTGGAAAATGAGACACCACCAAAACAAAAAGAGGTTATCCCCAAATAAAAGACAATAAAAATAATGGAATGGATAGAGAAGGATGGACCTCTCCAATTTCCTTTGGAAATACTCATGATCAATGCGCAACCGGCCTACAAACTCTTTCCTTGCATAGGAGAAAATCCTCATAGAATTGAAGGACCAATGTTTGAAACAGCTACACTAGATTTGAGAAATGTAGATCCTCATGCTTTGTCATATTCCAAAGAAGATGTGATAGAAAGTTACACTCCTTTGTCACCGCTAAATGAGTCACATGTCCCCGAGACACCAGAAGAAAGTGAGTCATATGAACCACTCATGCCATTGGAAGAGTCCTATAGACTGATGACACAAATGGAAAACATAAATTATATGGACAATGAATCAACCAATGTGATATGAGTTCTCCCAAAGATGTTCATAGTCTCCCAACCTTAGGTGCAACCTACTACTTCTGGTTCAGTGTAGTCAAATGATCTTGATTAATGGGAAGCACCCTTAGTGCAAATTGAAATGGTTGAGAGACTTCCAAATGAAGACGGAGAAAGTTAAGGAACATTTCATAAAGAATGGAAAATGCGAGTGTCAGTCGGAATTGATGATCCTATCATCTTTGAGTTGCCAGGAAGCTACATTAGATATTCTATGGATTCGAGACCTGAGCCCAATGGAAGGACAAGTATAAGCTTTGTCCCTCCTGACGAGCAAAGGAAACCTCAATCTCCCTTTAAAGTATTCCAATTTTTACAAAACATTCAAGGTAGGCAAGATGTAAAGATTTACATGTAAGATCAATTCGATATGCTAATGGAATTGCTAAGGTGCAATGGAGTCTTGTATTGGACTCCCTCCCATCATCAAGCTTTCCAGGATTTACTATGTCTCACATTACCAAGAGAAACCAATGAATTAGAAAGGATAGAGTCAAACGATGTCATGAAACCCTACATGATAGGAGAACTCGTCCTAAGAAGAGGTATCACAAAAAACAAAAAGAGAAGATGAAAGAGAACATTCACAGAGGATTGGAAATGTCCTTATATGGTCAAAGAAGATGTCAGAAATGGTGCATGTCTCTTGTGCACAATGGAGGGAGAGGAATTTGGCAAAACAGTGAATGCCTTTCACCTTAAGAAATACTATGTCTGAAAATCATAAAAATCATAAAACATAAAAATACAAAAAAAAAAAGAAAATTTCAAAAATACAAAAAAATTGTTAAAAAGAACTTGTTTCTTGCATTTTAGTATCATTCTGTTTGTCTTGCATCATAGTGAATGACTCGCTCTTATATTATTTTCTTTTCAACAAGGAGTCTAAGGTTGCCTAGGTAGATGTGATCCTTTTAGGTCTTGAGATTCCCCATTTTCACAATCGCCATTCTCCCCCTTCATTCCCAATGATTCTAATCAAAGCCTAGCTTTTAGCTTTACAATGATCCTAGTCTTAATGAGCCATGATGTTAGGTGTAAGCAAAGTCAATATTCAAACCTACAGTGTTCAAAGGAAGCTTGCAAGTAGACCTTCCCAATTCTTCCCTAGTAGAAGAGAAGTCCAACTGAACTATGAAAACTTTTGGTGGCGCTTAAACCCTTATCTTTCCTCTCCAAAAACACCAAGAGGATCAAAACTCTGAAGGAAGCAATCTAAAATATGAAAAATAAGAATTGAGAGAACACATTATTGCATATCCAAAGTACTTAGAAAGTTCAAAAGCATTCATTTCAAAAAAATCCAAAAAATCCAAAAAAATGAGAAAATCAAGTGAGACATTCTAGAAATTACAAAAAAAGAAAAAGAAAAAAAAGAGAGGTACAAAAAAAAGAGTTATGGAGAGAAGATTGTTGAATGTCCGTACTCTTGGGTGGAGATCAGTCTAAGCTCGAAGCTTCAAGGGTGACATTCTACCAGAGGAAATAAAAGAGAAAGGTACAAAACACACACGTACTAGATGAGCAAAGCCAAGAGTCTAGTAGTCTTTAGGATCATTTTATATCTAGGGACCCTTGTTCTTTCTCATTTATCCTTTACCTTGGGTCTATCTTGCTTGCCATCTATGATCTAAGTCTAGCGAACATCAATAAAATTTGTTACGTGTCTAAGTTGAAAGCTTGTCAGATTGTCTTATCTAGATCAGGATCAGTGTTTAGCCTTTAGCAAAGCCCAAATTCAAAAGCACTACATCTCCTTCCCACTCCCCACTTGAGTTCTAAATTCCTAATCTCATAGACTTGAATAGGTCTCTTATACTAGAATAACTTGCAATCCCCTGGATTAAAAATCATATTATAGAGTAGTCATATTGTTTGTTCCATAATGCATTCATACCAAAATCATAAAAAGAGTTCCAAAGCAATAAATTTAATGTCATAACTCAAGGCATTCCATAGAAGTAAAATTTTCATTTCAGCATCGCTTGTGATCTTGCATCTGCATACTGTAACCTGCATCTCATATACATATTATAGAAAAAAGCTAAAAAACATGTCATCATTATCGTGCTTACATTCTTAGAGTTGAAAGTCTAAACATAATCAAAGAGTTCTAAAACTTCCAAAGTGCACAAGAGATGAGTACTCATACAAAAACAAAGAGACCATAAAGAGACAACTTTTCATTGATAAATTAGAAGTTTGAGTTTACAAAGAGTACAAGTTGAGGATAAAATGCTCTCAAAGGAAAGTAGGGCTCCCCATGCAAGGGGGCACGGTTTTAAAGACAATTAGAGAGCAATCTTAGGGATGATTCCCCCCAATGGAACCATCAAGACTCTAGTTCCTTTGCCTCTGTGTGGCACTAGTCTCTCCATGAGACCTGTGTGAATGGGGTGCCTTGTTCTAGGTGCAAGAATGTGAAGGACCTGTAGTACTAGACTCTAGACGCCAAATCCCAAGGCGGGCCATCTCATGAAGAACAAATTCTCACCCCTAAGGAGGAGAACCTTGGCTCTCAATGCAGCACTTTGGGTCATCCCACAATAATGGGTTACACTTTTTGGCCAAACTCAACATTGAAATCAACATTTTGAACTAAATCTTCACTTTATGACACCTATAGCTGCTAAACCATTAGGAATTTGAAGATGATGTGAACTAGTGATTTCTGAGATTTTGTTTGTAGATTCTAAATATATATTTTTTAAAAATTTAGAGTTAAATTGTAAATTTTTTTTGTGTCTCCTTTGATAACTGGTTTATAATAGTAAACAACATTTTTTAAAGTGATGTGTATTCTGTCGCACATAACTTTTTTTACAAAGGATAAAATTCCGATTCTTTTGAATTTAGATTGGTAACACCAATATTTAGAGGATGCATTTGGTTTCATAATGTTTTGTTGAATTTTCTTTTTTAATTAAGTTTTGAAGTCAAACCAATTATAATTTAGAGATAGCCGTATTCTGTCCAACATAATTTTTTTTGTATGTATCAAAATTCATTTTTTTTTGTTGGAATAAGGACATCAATACCTAGAGGACATGTATTTTTTAGATTTTTTTTTCTCTATTTTCCTATTTTTTCGTAAGTGTGAAACAATGACCTTGATGTTCATTGAAAAACCTACATTCACAAGAAATAAAAAATAAATATAATAATCAAGTTAAATATATTTAAATTTATACTTTTTGGGAAGCTTATAATAAGGACTACATACTTACAAAACATAAATTTTAAATGAATTCATTTGATCCCCTAAAAGGTAAATCAAAAGTGGTTGTTTATTAGCATTTTGATAGGTGTAGAGGAGACTCCATTATAGGTATGATTTAAAACTAGCGGGGTTCTATCCAAGGGGGTTTGATCGAACCCTATTCAATTAAAATCCTTTAAATGGAACCTTTCAAGGCTTAAATCATTATATTTTCTAAAAATATGTAATTTCACCAAAAATTAGGATGTCCCAGAAAGTGTAACCCATTATTGTGGCAGCACCCCTCTACTAACACCCATGGTAGGTAGGGGAGAAGATGTCAGTATGTCACCCTGCTCTAGGAGGCACACTAGGATCAACTAAAAGGGACTCATGAAGACAATATTGACCTCACGAATGAAATCCCTCTACTCCTCAATGCTACATGGAAAGCAAAGGTGTGACGATTCATAGCATAAGGTAAAGAAAGGACAAGTGCAAAATCAAAAAAACAAAAGTAGACTTACGAGGGTCACCAGGCTACCAAGAAGGATCAAGTTGTAGGCAACTCGTTAAAATGAGGAGGTCTAGGCACCATAGAGGAACCCTCAGGTATATCCTCCTCATCTAAATCTATCTCCTATGCATCTCTTGCCGCTCCCTCGTCTGATAAGTCATCTCCATGAGGAACATAGTCCTTGTCAGTAGAATTTGAGTCATCCACAACAATGAGTCCATGGGAAGGAGCTCCTATCCCTCCTCTCTATCTTCTTCTCAGGGTCCTCGATGTCTTAGTGATCAAAACCCTAGGAGTCAATGGGGTTCAAATGTGACAGTCCTCTGTCCAATCTCACCCATCTCTTGGACAAACCTATAGCAAGTGGGAATTGGGGGAAAATCCTCAAGAAAGTCCTCGCCAAACTACTGTAAGATGTACTTAATGCGATGAGCCTTAATAAGACCATTACGGTCTAAAACCTCAGATACACTCATGCCATGCTCTCTGATTTGTCTATCATGGGACCATGCACCCTCCATATTTGTATAAGGGTCAGTTATCATATCTGCATCCATGAGAGTGGCCACAACATGTAAAGAAGTATCAAAGTGGCCCACATGAGCCCATCTGGTACCTCAAGGTAGTTGATGGTCTGGAAAAGGAATCTCCTTCTGGTACGGTCTGATATGCTCAAATATCTAGGTCATAATCAGAGAAGAGTGGCTGAAAGCAAGAGCCCCACACTGAGCAATGCGATAGAAGTCTCTATAGACCATAGCAAGGATGTCTGGCCCCCAAGCGAAAATGGTGCCCTGCTCAATACCCTAGATAATTGGTGCCCAACACCATCTCAAGAAAGTTGAGGCCTTGTCTCCAGATAGCCTCGAAGCAATCAAGCTGATCAAGAACTTCCTCAAAAGAGGAATGTAGAGTTGTGGTACTGAAGTAAGCTGAACACCAGTCTAATCCTCAGGGTGGCTTACCCCCATGATCTGTGCCTGGGATGCCTTTTCCTCAAAGGACTCACTAGTAGGTAGAACAAGTGGGTGTCCTCTCACAGGAACCTCGAGAATGTGATACACATCATAAAGAGTGATAGTCCACTCTCCCTAAACCTGTAGAAATCTGAATGTGTTCCTATCGACATCCCAGTAAGTCAAGATATCACAGTAGATGCATGCAACTGGATGCACAACTGGTACATGGCAAATCCTAGCCAAGCATGCCCTCTTCAGGGCAACAAGATCATTGGTAGACAATGAAGCGTACATCTCTGAAAGCCACAACTACTTGGGATTGGCATTCCAATAGATCCTTATATCCTACCAATCAGAAAAAACTTTAGATTAGATCTCGTCAACTCAGAAAATCTCTAAAAATTGTAAAACTTGAAAAAATTTCAAAAAAAAGCATATAAACCTTCAAAATTGTAATAAATAGACAAATTCAATGTTCAAATTAGATTGAAATAGAGTAAAGTAAATGTCAGATAGCATCAAATTTCAATTAGAATTGATCTGTTAGGGTCTCCCCTTTCATCAGACTATATCTCCCCCAAGCGACCTAGATGTTCAACAGGATCTCCCCTAGGTGACGTTGTTGTACAGGCAGATCTCCACTGGGTGACCCTGTTTCTCAGCCAGATCTCCCCTAGGAAGCCTGATTGGCAAAAGGGGTGACCCTATTTACCTACACCTTGAACTAAAAAATGCTCTAAAAACTTCAAAACTCAGCTGATTTCAACAAACGAAAAACTAGAATTACTCTAAATAGTGAGACAAACACAATGCAATAGAAAAAATCAACAAAAACAAAAAATTTTAAGAGATTTTTCACAAAATGTATCCTAGGGTTTAGAGAAGGATTTTTCACTATTTATGTACCTAACTCTCAGGGGCAAAAGAAGAGGCAGCCATCTTCACAATCTACTTGATGATATCTACCCAACGATTGCTCACACGATCGATTCCATTATCGTTTCACTCGAATTTCACTAATTTTATCACTCTTTGTCTCTCTTAGCTTAGTTTACATTATGAATTTTTAGATTAGTGTTTGCTTTAACGCATATCTCGTGCATTCATTTTGCATACATTCATTCCTACAAGTCTCACCGACAATGGCAAACAACTAGTTGAACTCACTTGATCTATGGTATGTTTGTCATTTCAGTTTTCATTATTTGTTTTGATATATTCGGATGTTGGACTAATACTAGTTATTGTAAGTACAATTGTGTGTTGGCATAATAGTAATATAGTATTACATTGTTAAATTTGCATTTATAGGTTAGTTTATGCATATTAAATAAATGTTAGTTTGTGGGAGTTACATTCCCGTATGGAGGTTATGTAGGTAGTTATCAAGAGGCTTTTATAAAGCCAATGTAATGCAATGTGAAAATCATTCAAACACAATAATATATTATTTATATTTTTATTTCTGTGTAATGGTTTAATATATTCGTTTGCTCTACCATTTTCAATATAGTATCAGAACATTTTGAGAATGGGCTATGAAGAAAAAGATTGTTGAGCGAGTCCGTCAATCTGAAAAATCAAATCAAGTTGCATTTGATATTTGCTGGCAGTTGTGGGACGGCTCTTACTATGGATAAATTAGGGTTTCGATGTAAAATGTGAGAGAGATGCATACAATTTTCAGAGGCTATCCATGGTCATTTAGATGGAATCAGGTATTCAAAAGATTGCATGATTAAAGCGTTCAGAATTTTGAGATAATAGTTGAAGAATGTCATATTTTTTATTGCTATGTTTGAAACATTTTTACTACTGCGTCTATTTTTCTTTTAAAACCCCCTGCATGTAGAAGAAGGCAGATCGATGCTTAGATGATCGTTGAATGATTATATTGTTAGACTACTAATCTCCTAGCAGAGGCTACCATTCCATACATTTGATGTTTATTTCTTGCCAGAGTGATATGTCAAGGAGGTAGTTGTGTTAACGTTGTGAAGAGTTTGACCTAGATAGGAAGGAAGGTTTCTGAAGGCGTTGAATATAATTTGTATTGGTTAATGTTTTTGCTACATGACAAGTAAACGGAAGAGTCATATGTCGATGAAGAAAATATGCGTGCCAAGTAGAAGGACTTGAGCCATATGCTGTTGAAGAAAATTATGCGTTATTTTTTTATCCCATTTTGTTGAAGACTAGCGTCAATAATTGTTGTGGCGGATGGTGTAGATTCATTGTTGGACATTTTGAGTATTGGTATGATTTGAGGGTTTATTAATTTGAAAAGATTTTATTTTATTGGTTGTTAAACAAAACAATGAGAGAAGAGTGGTTTGAAGGAACTAACTAGCGATTCATAGGTCTTGCCCAACTATTTATTGTTGGAGATATAAGGATTTGTTATAAGGTTGATTAGTGTATGGGTCTATCAGTGGTTCAAATTGACATTATCATCATGAATGCACATATGTCAAAGATAGCTTATGCTTTTAGGGCCATCTTTTCTATTCCTGATGAGGCCTCCAAAGACTCACCCAAGACATCAGTTGATTAAAGTGTAACAAGGTCATATTGGAGGCAGGTGACTCGGAGGATGGAGGAATTTCCATCATCTCAAGTTAGTTTCTCGCTTTGAGATGATGCATTGCATGAGAAGCATTTTTGGTTTTGGTTATTTTTCTTTTCTTTGTTGATGCTGACGGATTTGAAGAATGTATGTTTTGTGAAGATTTTGTTTTGGAGACAGGTTTGGGATTTGGTGTTGAGCTCAATATGGATTGTTGTCTAGTGAGCTTCAGAGTATACGATCGAGAATTATACCCTTTCACGGTCACTAGACAATGATAGAGATCTGTCATATCTCTTAGGGATTGTTGTCGAATAATTCAAGACTCTGTGATTTGAGAGTTCGGAACTAAAGAGCTCAAGAACACAGCTCAAAGCTATGCCTTTCCAAGGGTAGATGAGACAGCATGATGGAGCCCCGCTTGGTTCAAGATTTGTTCTTTGGGAGAAGATCTTCTATAAAATATGTATTCATATTATGTAATCAGCTTTGTTGAGTATGTTAGCATTCATGGGGGGTCCCTTGGTACTATTACAGGAACAATGTAATAAGGGAGGGAATGTTGGCATAATAGTCATATAGTATTACATTGTTAAATTTGCATTTATAGGTTAGTTTATGCATATTAAATAAATGTTAGTTTGTGGGAGTTACATTCCCATATGGAGGTTATGTAGGTAGTTATCAAGAGGCTTTTATAAAGCCAATGTAATGCAATGTGAAAATCATTCAAACACAATAATATATTATTCTATATTTTTATTTCTATGCAATGGTTTAATATATTCGTTTGCTCTACCATTTTTAATATTGTGGAGAAATCGACAATGGGTAAGGCCTAGTTCAGGAACGGTACATACCTTTCATGTATACTACCATCCTCGAGGGGGCAAATATGTAAGCACCAAAATTATGCACAACCTCCATGAGGACCTCGATGATGACTCACAATCCTTGTCACGTACATGTAATCATGAAATAACATCCTCTCAGCAACAATTCTCTTAGTGATGTGTGTTTTCTTCCTCCTTGTGTTGTTTCCCCTTTGTCATTTTATCTCTCTTTTCACTTTCGACACTTTTCGACACTTGTTGATTTGTGTTTCCTGTGCTTGCGACTTCGTCCCTAAGCCTTGTATTCATCCATTTGTTGTGTTTTCACCTTTTCCCAGTATTTTTTATCAATTCTCACTCCTAGAGGCCTTCTAGAGGTCCTCCCAAACCATCTCCCACTTTTGGTTTTCAGTTTCACTCAACCAATCCAAATCTCCCCCTATTATTTCCAAATCTCTCCTAGGAGATCCTACTTTTGCAAGTAGAGATTTAGTTTTTGACCCCTGTTTGACCTGTTTCCAGAGGCAGATCCCCTTCTTTTCTCCTCCTCTTCCATCTCCTATTGTGCACTTCCACCCAGGTGTCCTCTGAGGGTCACCCCCGGGTGACCCTGAGTGGTGAAAGGGGTGACCCTGCCATTTTTTCCAACGAAATAACTCAAGTTTTTGGCCAAAAATAGCTCTGTTTTCACCTATTTTTCTTCCTGTTTGCATGGATTTTTGTGCCAAAGATAGAGTTAACTATTTCATGCACTCAAGCATGCATATTTAAATTGCTTTTATCTTTAGTTATCAACCCATGCATTCCCATGCATTCTTTTTCTTCACTTCTTCTTAAGTGATAAGTTATAATTGGTTAGATCACTCCAATCTTAGCTCGAATCACTCTTGTGTCTTCTAAGTTAACTCTTCAATCAAATTGAGTTAACTCTTCTTCTTCTTCACCTCTCATCCCATCTTCAAACCTATAAATACCCCTCCCTCAAGTACAAAGGGAAGCAATTCATTTGTGCACACAGTTCTTGTAGGTTATTACTCTCCAAATCCATCATCCATATGCTCACACAGGACGTTAGAGCCTTTTGTTTTTATTTTTTATCTCATCTAACTTTTCTAAAAGCTCATTTTACGTCAATATGTTGCTCACATAACAAGCCACAATGCTCATCAAGCTCTCATTGAGCTCATTTCAAAGCATCAAAAGCTTCTTTTGCTTCTATTTTCTTATTGTTGCCAAGAGGATCACCCCACTATTGCAAGAGGATTAGAGGTTGCCATACAAGGATTTATGAGGGTAGTGGAGGCTCACGCATTTATTTTATTCTAGGTTCCTTCATGTTTATTTATTTATTTGTTAGTAATTAGATAATCAAAACTTTTCGCTTGGGAATAGTAAATACATGTTGCTTTTTCCTTGATATGCTAAGTAGATTTGCATTTGTTAAAGTAGTTTCCCTTTCAAAATTTCATAGATTAAAGTAATTTCTATTTCCTAGATTAAATCGATCCACTTATTTAGAAAATCAAACCAAAAACATAGATTACATTGCATTAGGTAATCTCATACTAGTTTGCATTCATCTTCTAATTCCTAGAATAGAAAAAAACACTTTTATTTCCAAAAACATAAAAAAACACAAAAAATATTTTGCACTCATATAGGCTTGCATGCATACAAAAACATAAAACAACAAAAACATTAGCAGTGTAGAAGGTTCACAAACCCTTGGTCTCAACACAAGGTCAAGTTTAGTCAACATCAGTCAAAACCCTTAGTTTCATGACAAAGTCAAACCTTAGGTCACACAAACCCTAAGTCGAAACCCTAGGTCAAGTCAAGGTTAGCTTAAACCATCTCTCTCTTGTTTAGGCTAACGAATGTGCCCTGGAATTAGAGGTGAGTGGGTGAAGGCAATCCTTGATAAGATAGAAGATATCCACCCTAGACAACAACAAGATCAACTAGTAATTCAATAACAACAGGAAAGATTCAGAGAACTTCAAATACAAGAAATCATCCAACAACATGAACGACAGCGTCAACTTGAACAAAGCATCAACGAGAACAACAATCAACCCACACAACGCTGGAATATTAGAAACCCCAATAGGAGAATAGTGACTAGTGACCCTTCAGGTCATATAGTTATTTTTACAACAATGGTCACAAAACACCGCATTCAAACAAACACACAACAACAAAGGCCCCAAGACTGGCCGACCACTCTCTGTGAAGTCCAGCTCTCAAACGAGTCAGACCACCCCCGTGTCTCGCCTCCTCTCGACTAGCTACTTCTATGAGAGCGAGAGTGACGTGGAGGTTCATCCCGTGAATTTCTGCCTCATATACATCGCATTATATCATTATATCTTAAACAACTTATTTCTTTAATAATTGCCATCTCTCCGAAAACTTAATTGTTGTTATTTATCTCTTATCAAACTCTGCCTTAACAAATCGTTCTTGTCTTAACATAATTTGCACTATATACTTTCATAAATCACACCTTTATGTATATTCTTATTATGTATATTCTTATTATGTAAGCGCTACATTGTGTGTTCGGCCCCATATATATAAAACTTTAAACTCCTCGATTTCTTATAATTGCCGACCTTCTTCAATCTCTTAAAAGTATACAATTTAATTAAACTTGATCGGCCAACATATATGAGTCAGCCTCGAATTTGAATTTCATTTTGTATATGTCTTATTTCAATCTTCCAATGTCTTTCTTAAAGATTTTTATTATCCTTTTTTTTCACGATCATGTTAATGACATCTAAAAACCTATAAATTATTGATTTGAAACAAGTGAACTAGGCCATGTCATTAAATATGGAAACTTAGACCCCAACTCATAGGAGATATTGTCTGTGTGCTTGCCAAAGCCGACTCAACCGCCCCATGCCACTGAGTCATGATTTTGAGTGTACAATCTCCACCATCCCTTTGCTGCATAATAGGTATATTCTCTCTTCCAAAATCTTCCTTAGGTATAGTCCATCTACCAGTCTCACTCCTAAGATTATGTGATTCGGTCCTCAACTATGCAATTAAGAACTTCCCTTTCCCTTTAATTGAAGGGCCCTAATACGCTTTTTCATCATGTTCCCAATTGGAGTTAAACTCTTTGACATAATAAGATTTCTTCCGGCCAATCAGATTTGTCCACATGGCAATCTTGAATTTTTCTCACATTTTTTATTTGCTCATTGGTGTTAAGACACATCAACTTGTTCTATTTGATCCAGATCTTCCTCCTATAGCTTAATTCATCCTCCACACTTTCAATCTTTTTCAGATAACTTAATGTCCAAGTTATCATTGATGCCTCCATAGGGAAAAGTTCCTACTTCATCCAAAAGGATCTCATTACAGACTGGAGTTTTGATTTTGAAGTAGCATATGCTTAGATGCTTTTTAATTCTTTCTAAGTGTTTCCACTTATGATTTGACATCCTACTCCCCCTACTTGACAGCCATAAAAGACAAGACAAGCAACGTGATAAGCAAGCCAGAAAATACGAATCTCTTTAAAGCGCCAAAAGATGACCCGTACATTCCATGTCTTAACCTGCATTACGCCATCACAACAGCTATCCAGCATACTAAACGTACTAGATGCATTCATAGCAATTAGAGATGCATAAGCATGTCTATAATATCTCAGATATGTCGATCTATTCTTTAACATTGTAGATAGGAGGAAGGCCAACTTAGAAATGTTACTTGATAAGGGTGTTGTCAAATTATACCTAAGTTTCGAGGATACTTTTTCTTGGAAAAAATTACTGATGATTACTGATGTGTGAAGAGTGTACAAAACGCTCAACTTTTCTTACGAGGGAGTAAGACTGCTTTCGGTTGAACACAGTTTTCCAATCAGAAACAGTCTAACTCATTCTAATGAATTGTAGAAATATTATTTTTTCTTACGATATGAAGTTCATCTGCATCAATGATAAAATTTATACTCTCTCAAAATCACATCAGCTCACTAATAACCGCTGTATTTTAGTATTTTATTAATGAATTGCTCATCACAAATGAAAAAGAAAAAGTTGCATAAATCTCTATCGGTAGCTCAGATTTTTTTAATGTCATGTCAGTAAGTTTTTCAACAAAGATTTTCAACGTAACTTTTTTATTGTTTTAAATGAAGTTGTAAATTTTTCCACAATTACTTGTTGAGGGCGTGTAAAGGCAGAAACATCTATCTCATCAATAAGACATAAAACTGACTTTTATTGCCAGTGTGCTTTTCAATCCAAATTCACTAAGTTGAAACGTTAACGTTGCATGTGATCTTTCATTTTCATTTGGGTACCCATTCAATGTCTTCGGCCATGGCAAATTAAGTCTTCGGCCATATCAAATTAAGTGTTCAGCAGTTAGTTTGTTGTTGTCTGAGCACGTCTCTTTCTATGCTATTACCTGCTCTGTTCAAATTAAGTCTTCGGCCATATCAAATTAAGTGTTCAGCAGTTAGTTTGTTGTTGTCTGAGCACGTCTCTTTCTGTGCTATTACCTGCTCTGTGTAATTTCATTGCTTAATCCAATAAGAAAAAGTCTTCATCCATGTCAAATTAAATTTTTTGGAGAAAATTTGTTACATTTCATTTTCATTATTAAAGTTTAATAGCAAATTGTGAGCAATCGACAATAAATGCATCCACTGCTCAGTGCAAAAGGAAAAGGAAAGTGAGGAATCTTATTAGTACCTAATATGCAAAATTTTGCATTAGTCTTGTGACCTTTGACAAATCATTTTCTTTTATTTTTGTTATCACTATAGTTTATAGTGTGGGCAAATTTTTTTGATTGGCTATGAGACTTTTGCCTCATATTACTGGCTTCACGTGAACCAAAACAAGCATTAAATACATCAGTCAATATCAACAATACCAAAAATTAAATGAAACCAATATTGGTCCATACTCTAAATCAAATCAAATAGACTTTACCTCTTATTATAAAATGAAACGATAATTTTAGTGCATACCTAGATCACATCAATTGAATACCTTATACCCAAAATCATTTCAATCTGATTTTTGAGGATATGCAAAATCAATTGAAATCAAAGCAGTCTTCCAAAGTCAAATAATAATAATTAAAAAGCCATGTCCGCGGGATAAGGATTTGACATTTGTATTGAAACATTGGACAATTTCTACAATAGATTTGTCTTATTAGCCATGCACTAGACGTGGGTTGGCTAGAGTTCTACCGACCTCTATTGATTGCCTTTACCATGATGCATACTCTGTTCCAATGAGTCATTAGTTTGCTCCATCATGCACTCATTCAATTCCACTAAAACACAACACCTGCACAGGCTATGAGCTAGGGAAGCCATTGTCTAAATCTTTCTTTTGTTGTGTGAGCATCACTGAGGTATGTGAACAAGTGTTCCTTGTGTGCTGTGAGCAATTTTTGGTGGGGACAAGTTAGAAGATGTGAGATTACAGTCCACTAATAAGTGAAGAGATGTATAGGTCGGTTTAATTGAAGAAGAATAGCATGAGGAAGGAGAATAAGTCATTTATTTAGAGCTCTAGTAGCAACATCTCTTTCATTGACAACTACACAGTGCTTGTTTGTGAGTGTAGCTACGCAGAAGGACAATTGAATGCATGCAAACCGTCGATAGAAGAGGGATTCAAAGGAAGTGACAGCATAAATGTTTATGTGTAGTGAAGAAGAATAGATCTATTTGAGACATTTTGTATTGCTTTCGTGATCTGCGCATTGTTTAAGGCTTTCGCCCAACAAAGCATATTTCGAACCCTTCACCTACTCTTCTTTTTCAATTTGATCCTCTCTTCTCTAGATTGTTGTATGGTTGCATTTGGGTGTTCGATTTATGAACTAGATATGATAGATTGTGTAAAAAATAAGTCTTTTTTGGGTGTTCGACACATTTTTGAAATATTACAACTTTGTTCTTATTCAGACAAATGCGATTAACCAGTTCTAGTATCTTTTGTCTCTATGCTCTGTAATTTAACCTACATGTTTCCTCTTCTTAATCCATTATTTCTCATTAAGAAATATTCTCCAGTCCCCGTAAATTTTTTTTAATAACAATGTTGGCAAATGGGAAACGAATAGATGACATGGTAAGCATGTGAAGAGATAATGTGTTGATGCTTCTGTGGGTTCCTTTTTTCCTGGTACACATCATTTTTCTTATTTGTTGTTTTGTTTTGAAGAAAACCTAATTTGAGAAAGAGTGGCGATGGATGCGTAATTACATACTTGTTAGTTGGCATGTCAGTTCTCCATTTAATTAGACTTGATTGTTATTTGGATTTAATTCAACAAACTATTTACAAGTCTATAATTGCTTGGATTTTCTTTGTAGAGAGCACATCATATCATACTTTAACACAATAATTGTTTCTAAATTCAATGTGCATACCTTAGCAGTGGGGCAAAGGTTTATCTCTTGGGATCTCAGATTGGACACATGGAAGACTTTGCTACCTTTGATTCATTTAGAGTCCAAAGCAACTATACAAATAGAAAGCAAATAGAAAAATTGTGACATGATGATTAAACAGTAGACATCATAGTATTCATTGACCAATGAAATTCTAATGTCTCTTGTTGGTGTTCCCTACTAATTGCCTAATTATCTCTATAAGGTGGCTATCCTTAGTGCCCAAGACTCTTAGATCAGTGGCCAATGAATAGGAAACAATTTCTTGTTCTCCTCTGCAAGTCAAGCTCTGGTAGACCTAGGGGATATTCCCTTATACCAATATCTGAAAAGCTTCTCCTAAGTACAATGAGACATTGTTTAAGCAAATTGTTCTCACTCATGTATTGAGGTACAAAAAATCCTATTTCAGAGTAGTTAAGTCCTCAACATGTATCTATTTCAGAACTCTGAGAAGATGGAACAACTTGAACACATTATACAAAATAAAGGAAAAATGTCTATCTTCTTGATTTTAGTTTTTTTTGTACTTGGACTTGAAATATATCCTCAGATTGGTGCCTATTCAGGGTAACAGAGTCAAAACCCTACATGTAAGTGTTCCTTTCATGACAACAAAGCTTCATACTCAAAGGGTTGATAAAATCACTATTGTCTTACAAAAATGAACCCAAGAAAGAGTATTATATGTGATTCTTCTTCACTAATCCCTTGATACAACACACTTCCCCTTATATTTGATCTAGAGCAATTTAATCCATTCCTTGAACATATGCAACAAATCAGACATATAATATAGCAAATGTATATTGATGAATTCAAAAACCCTTAGCAACTTCACTCAAAAGAAAAGCATGTATATCCAAGGAGACAATCACATATAACACACACATACATTGTTTCTCATATAATTCAATTTGAATAGAAAATTTCCATGCAAAAACAAGTAATCTCACATGCAAAATATGTGACCTATAACCCAAAAGTACTCCTTTCTTAGTGGAATATGTCAAAATCACAAGGCTTTACAATATGTTTTCAGAGTATTCTCCTTACTCTTGATCTTCTATTAAGATTTAGATTCTAATCTCCTCTAAAGCATAGTACAAATTTCCCCTTATGTTAGAAAAATACAAAAATATGTCAGCTAAGCTCCTAAAATGACTTTTTTTTACAAAATTTGACAATTTTACAACACAAGATAGTCTTGGAGCTTGTGCTCACTACAAAATTTGATATTATAATTCAATTACAATCACATGTGTGCTAACATAATCCTCCAATGATGGTACTTGATCTATTTGTATAGGCCAAAAATGTAGTACCACTTGTAAATTGCCAAACTAGGTCATCCTTGAAAATTGATGACTAATTTAAAGCTAACTCAAATATCAATCAACTTTATACTTCTCCTCCCAAGCTCCATACTCTTTACACTAGTAGATTTTGGCAAATAAATGACTATGTGACTAAAACATTTGGTCATGACAACTAAAAATAACTAAATTCTACCCATTTTTTTTCAACACAACTATAAATGATTAAATAAATGACTAATTTGATCATCGGGTAAAAAACACAACTAAATAATTAGTCACACAAATAAAAATTTGACAATATGATTTAAGGCAAGAGGTACTTTTACCCTTACAAACTAAAAACCCAGGAAAATGAAATCCAAATTTAAGATTTTCCCGTGTCACGTAAAAGGGACTAGGTAGAGAGTCAAAACATTATTTTTCTTTATACAATATTTAAGGGACGTGGGAAAACTGAAGTAGGAAAAGGAACAAGAAGATGACAAGTTCAATAGTTTTGGTATACAGTCTGTGTGTTACTTGGCGAAGAAACATTTGCAGGCAGCGAAAAGGGAAGAGGGTTTTCAGTGGTTGTGTGATGGAGTGTGTGTTTGGACTGGTTGGGGATGGGTTTTCTCTGGTTGTTGCCGATATGTCTATCATGCAGAGCATTGTAGTCTAGAAGACATCTGAGGAAAAAATAATGCTCCTCAATTCTCACAAGCTCATGGGTGCCAGCAATGAGGTGGAGATAGGCACACATTCATCACACTTTAAAAAAATACCATAATCCTTTTCATTTTTTTGGTTTCTAGGGTTTTGTTTCTACGTGTGATTAGTAACTGTATTTCTAACTGTGATTTACAGAGTGCAATTAATAGAATACATTCAGAAGAATGTTCATCTTTATCAATTTCACAATGGCATTATGATATTTGGTTTTGTTTTTATTCCATATTCCATAAATTTCCCTTATGTAATAACATCTGGCTTATATCCCACAAGACCTAGGCTTCTTTTAAAAATAAATAAATAAATCACTTATTCATGTAAGTGCAATTACATATTTCCATGGGACTGTCCTGAGAGTAAAATTAGGAGCGCAAACCCTCTATTATAGATTATCATAGATTGTAATGACAATAAATAGAGGGTAATTTTTTCCTCTCAATAGCTTCATCCATAAAGTACTTCATCCTACTACACTATTTTTTTTTCAAAACTACTTTAATAGGATGTGAAATCTACAAATCTATTCATAGTAGCCAATTAGTTCAAGCAGATAGGGAGAATACAAATGGCTCAGAAGGTCCACCTCAACTCTGAATTCACGTTCTCCTTGCTTTCCACCTCTATCAAGCTGTTTGATGGCCACTATTCTGCCATTAGGCAAGACGCTTCTATACACTAACCCAAATCCTCCATTGCCAATAACATTAGTAGGGTTTAAATTGTTTGTAGCAAATTGAAGTTGTCTATAAGTGAACACCTAGGCTTCTTTGTGTGTTATAACATGGATGGTAGGGATAGGAGGATTGATGTGATCTGATGATAAACTTTTCCTCAAATCTAGGCTACCGTTCTCACTGGGTTGCCTTGATATATTGCCATTACTGGGATTTTTTTAGGATCCATCAATTTTCCTTGCTATATGGCTTCGTCTACCTACATTGCTTCTTCTACAGTGGTAGAATCCAACCAATAATAATCCCAAAGAAATCAAGCTACAAACTATGGCTACTATTACAATAACTGCATGGCTTCTATGTTCTCTGTGTTGATCAACATGTAACTTGTTGCAAGTATGGGTCTAACCGGTGTTGTCATTGATGTCAACATACTCCTGTTGCATTGACAAAAAGGATTGGATGAATTGAGTGCCGAGGATATTGAGAAAATTAGTCCTAATCAGGGATAGAGAAGAACAGTGAAGACAGTAAGGTAAAAGTCCAAGATAAGGTGAGGATCAGAGGATGCAGTTTGTAGATATGTGTCTTAAAGTGATCCGGTAAAGACTTCAGAGGTCCGCATGAAGATCTGCAGAAGTTGTGGCCGTTCAAGTAAAACTGGTTCCTGCAGGTGTTTAGAGGTGACAGAGTGACACATATAGGTTTGGTGAGATCTGGAAATGCATTATCCTATTCTACAGATTTGAGGGAGTGTTGAGGAAGTCTTTGTGAAGTGTCAACTCGATTGGTTCATGGTTTGAAGGTCCAGAAGCATCTATTCCTTTATGACAATGATAACAGACTGTGTTCTTGAGGTCCCAGATGAAGGAGAGAAGAATTTCAGTAAGTAGATGAAGTGCGGATGTTCTTGGTGATTCAGGCAATCTTGTGGAGGTCTTTGGATCGTGTCCACTTTGTGGTGGTGGTCTGCATTGGAGTTAGAGCTTGCAATTAAAGAATAACCTCTGGATGATGGTGTTCTTCCTGAGACTGGCCGACCAGATGTATTACACATCTTGCGGATGTTCTTCGAGATGTTTGCTGACTTAGATGATTATTCCTAAGTTGATGCCTTGTATAAATAAGGGATTGTAAAGTCATTTCAAAGTGTGTCTTGTGGAGATGTGAGTGTGGTAGCAAGAAAGAGAGCGAAAGGAAGAACATAAGTTTTGGGCTTAAATGGAACTGATTCAAGCATGGTGAAGATGCTATTCTCTAGTTCAAGTATGTGATACTTATCATTCTGTAGACAGTGAGTCTATTGTAGGCAGTGAGCCTCTTGTGAGCAGTGTGCTCATGTAGTGAGCCCTAATTGGCATGTGCCATTTTGTTCTTTCTATTCTTCTAACAGAGAATACAATCTTGGGTTAATCACCCCGTGGTTTTTCCCTTAACCGGGTTTTCCACGTCAAAATCTTGGTGTCTTATGTGTTGATGTGTTTCTACTCTTGATTTAATGCATTATGTTTCCATTATTGATTTATTGTTATGCTACTAAATAACAAGAAGGATTTAAGTGTGTTATTGGAAAGAAAGCTTTTGACAACTGATTCACCCCCCCCTCAGTTGTCTATCCTGAATCTAACAATTGGTATCAGAGCTAAGTTCCTCTGAAAAGAGCTTAATCGATTGAGGAGATCCAGGATGTCATCCTACAAGAAGGATAGTTCGAAGTTTGATAGAACCAATTTTAATCTTTCGAAAAGTCGCATGAAATGTCACTTGCAATGTATGGGAATGCAGTACTGGACCATGGCTTCAACTAAGTATACTACTCCACAGGGTGGCCCGAAAGCCCCAAATGAAATCACAGATGTTGAAAACAATCTGCGGACTATAGAAGCCCTTCTAAGCACATTATCTGATTCAGAGCTTTCAAATGTTGTTGACCTACCAACTGCTTTTGAGATTTGGGAAAAATTGAAAATTCTGCATGAAGGAGACAAGCATGTTAAATGTGCAAGGCTATAGAGTCTGAAAGGGAAATTTGAAAATCTGAAGATGAGAGAAGATGAAAATATCACTACTTTTATGCCAAGAGTAAATGAACTTGTTTGTGGAATTAGATGTGCTGGTGGAGTCTTGGATGAAGATGAGATTGTTGGAAAAATTCTCAGATCTCTTCCTGCTTCTTATAAAATTAAGGTTGCTGCCATTGAAGAATTCAAAGCCCATACAACTATCACAAGAGATCAATTGGCTGGTAAGTTGGCTGCATTTGAAATGACCGAGTTTGGAGTTGCCCCCCCAAGACTAAATCAGCATTCAAAGCCAGTGCTTCTGTAAAAGGAAAACAAAGGTTTGATCAGGGAGAGAACTCTTCAAGGAAACTATCATGGTATGAAAAAGCAAGAAAAGACTTGGAAGAAGAGGAAACTGAAACTGCTCAGCTTGAAGCCCTTATTGTAAAAAGACTACCAAGAGGATCTGGTAAGTATGAAGGGAAATTGCCTTTTAAGTGTTTTAACTGCAATAAGATTGGTCATTTTGCCTCAAAGTGTCCGAAAAGATTTTCAAGACCAAATCCTAATAGATCAAGGTTCCAAAAGAATTGTTACTATGTTCATGAAGAGGATGATAATGAAGGAGTAACAGATGATGAATCAGAGACAGGAAACAAATCCAGAAGTGATTGGGTGTTTATTGCCATCAAGGCAAAAGATCCTATGCCCTCTGAATCTGTCAATCATAAAGTTGTAGAAAGAGCTCTGGCTGTCCAAGTTGAAGAAAAGGATGATTGGGTCATTGACAATGGATGCTCTCACCATATGACAGGTGACAAAAATATGTTCTTAGATTTGGAAAGGTATGAATGAGGAGTGGTAAAATTTGGTGATAATTCTATTGGTAGAATCAGAGGTAGAGGAAGTATTTCTTTTGATGGAAAGAACAAAACCGGTAATATACTATATGTTGAAGGACTGAAGCACAATCTTCTCAGTGTTGGATAGTTGGTGGGCTAAGGCTATGATCTCCAATTCAAGAATGGAAAATGCAAGATCTTTGAAAATTTTGGAACAGAGATTGCATCCGGTACTTAGACAAAAGGTAATATCTTCCATTTAGTTGGTACCGGTAAAAGTTGTCTATTTGTGCAAGTTGATCAGAGTTGGCTATGGCATAGAAGGACGTGTCATGTGAATTTTGATAATATCATGAAGATAAGCAACACTCAAGCTATAAGAGATCTTCCAAAACTGGTGAAACCTACAAATAGTTTGTACAAAGAATGTCAGTTGGGCAAACAAAGTAGAGTCTCATTTAAAAGAAAAGAACAATCTTCTACTGGAATATTGGACTTAGTTCACACTAATCTATGTGGTCCGGCAAGAATCGGGAGTGTACAAGGTGATAGATACTTCATGCTACTAATTGATGACTACTCTCGGATGATGTGGGCAACTTTTCTGAAAGAGAAATCAGAAGCTTTTGAAAAGTTCAAAATATTTAAGGCTATGGTAGAGAATGAAACCAGATTGAAATTAAAGTGTCTGAGATTTGATAGAGGTGGAGAATTCACATCCGGTGAGTTCATAGAATTCTGTGAGAAGCATGGAATAAAGAGACAGTTATCTGCTCCTAGGACTCCACAACAGAATGGAGTAGTGGAGAGAAAGAACCGGACCATCTAGGAAGCATCTAGGACAATTATGATGGAAGCAAATGTTCCTTAGATCTATTGGAGAGAAGCTATCAGCACTGCAGTCTATACTCTAAATCAAGTTCAAATCAGAAGCAATACCGGTAAGACTCCTTATGAACTTTGGTTTGACATTATTCCTACTGTGAGGTATTTTAGAGTTTTTGGTAGAAAATGTTACATCAAAAGAGATGAAGATTTAGGTAAGTTTGATGCTAGAAGTGATGAAGGAATATTCTTGGGTTACTCTACTCAAAGCAAAGCATACCGATGTTATAACAAGAGATTGAGAAAGATTATAGAAAGTACAAATGTGAAGGTTGATGAAGGAATTGAAAAACCTTCAAGGTTTTATGAATATGATGAAGATGATCAGAATGATGTTTTGACTCAAGGAGCCCAAGCCCCTTCTGTAATTTAGATTCAAACTGATCCGGTAAATCAGAAAGAAGAGATGAGTTTCAATGAGCCTAATCAAGAATCAGAAGTGCAAGAAACTTCCCAAGTTCCTAGGTATGTAAGACTAAACCACTTTGAAGATCAGATCACAGGTGATAAAAACAAAGGTGTACAAACAAGAAGGAGAATTGCTCAAGATTCAGATGAGTATTGTCTGATTTCAAAGATTGAACCTAAGACGATAAATGAAGCTTGCAATGATGAAAACTAGACTAAAGCAATGGAGGAAGAGCTAATGCAAATTGAGAAAAATCACACTTGGGATCTTCTTCCCAGACCTAGAAACAAGAATGTGATTGGAACAAAATGGGTCTTTCGGAACAAATTGAATGAAGTTGGTGAAGTAATCAGAAATAAAGCCAGATTGGTCTGCAAGGGTTACTCTCAAATGGAAGGAGTTGATTTTGAAGAAAATTTTGCTCCGGTGGCAAGAATTGAAGCAGTCAGATTATTTCTTGCTTTTGCTGCCTTCAAGGATTTCAAAGTGTATTAGATGGATGTCAAGTTTGCCTTCCTAAATGGTGATTTGGAAGAAGAAGTATACATTGAACGACCGGATGGATTTCAATTGTCTAATCATGGTGATATGGTCTGCAAGTTGAAGAAAGCTCTGTATGGACTAAAGCAATCCCCAAGAGCCTGGTATGAAAGATTGGATAAGCATCTTTTGAAGATTGGTTTCAACAAAGGTACTGCTGACAGTAATTTGTATTTCAAAATTGATCATGAAAACATCTTGATTGTTGAAGTGTTTGTTGATGATATCATTTTTGGAGGAAGAGATAGCATGTGTAAAACTTTTGCAAATCAAATGAAAAGTGAATTTGAGATGTCCATGCTTGGGGAAATGAATTTCTTCTTGGGTCTACAAATCACTCAAACAAAGAAAGGAATCTTCATTTCTCAGACCAAATATGTGAAAGAATTGTTGAAGAAATTTGGGATGGAAGACTCAAAACCAATGAATACTCCCATGGCAACCAGATGTAAATTAGGCAGAGATGATGATTCTCCTAAGGCTGATCAGAAAAAGTACAGGTCAATGATTGGAGGATTGTTGTATCTTACTCAAACTAGACCTGACATTATGAATGTTGTGGGTCTTGTTGCTAGATTTCAAGCTGATCCTATAGAATCTTGTTAGATCTAGGGCACACAACTGAAAGGGGGGGTGAATCAGTTATACAAAAACTTGCTTCTACTTCAAACACTTCATTCTTCTTCGTTACTTAATAGCATATCAATTAACCATCCATGAAAGCATAATGCATAAACACAAGAGCAGATAAACATCAACACATTGGACACCAAGATTTTGACATGGAAAACCCGGTTAAGGGAAACACCACGGGGTGATTAACCCAAGGATTATTCTCTGTTAGAAGAATAAGAAAAATGAATGGCACGTGCCAATTAGGGCTCACTACCCGAGCACAATGCTCACAAAGAGGCACACTGCCTACAAGAGACACACTGTCTACAAAGTGATAAGAATCACAAACTTGAACTGGAGATTAACATCTTTACCATGTCTGGATCAGTTCCATTTAAGCCTGAGATACTTCAGCTCTGCCCTTCGCTCTTTCGCTATACCACTCTCATCCGCTGCTCCACACACTTTGAAATGAACTCACAAACCTTTATTTATACAAGACATCGACTTAGGAATAATCATCTAAGTCGGCAATCAACCATAAGGACATCCGCAAGATGATTAATACATCTGGTTGGCCATCACAAGAACATTTGCAAGATGAACAACTCATCCAGTCGGCTAGTCTGAGTAAGAACTTCATCCGGAAGAATATCTTCAATTCTGGGCTCTACCATCAATGCGGACAGACAACATAACCTCAACATGATCAAAGAACCTTCACAAGCTTGCCTGATTAACCAAGTACATCCGCACTTCCTCTACTCACTGGAATCTCTTCTCCTCTTCATCCAGAACTTCAAGAACATAGTCTGTCGCCACTGTCATACTGAAGAAGGTGCTTTCAGACCTCCAAACTTTGTACAAACTGAGATGACACATCACAAGGACATCCCAAACACTCCTTCCAATCCGTAGAGTCTGACAATGCTCCTCCGGATCTCACCGGACCTTTTTGTAACACTCTGTCACTCCAGAACAGCTCCCAGAACCGGTTCTACTTGACTGATCACAACTTTTTCATATCTTCATGCGGACCTTTGAAATTTTGATTGGATCATCTCAAGACTCATATCTATAAACCCTTTCATCTGCATCCTCTGATTCTCAACCTATTGAGTACATTTGCCTTCTTCTTATCACTATTCTTCACTGTTCCTGATTGAGACTACTTTTCTTAATATCCTCAACACATAGCTCATCCAAACCTTCTTATCAATGCAATATGAGTATGTTGACATCAATGACAACACTGGTTAACCTCATACTTGCAACAATCTCCCCCTTTGTCATTGATGGCAACATATAATGTGAAAAACCATCAAGACAAGAACTTCTCCTTTCCGTCACAGCTCCCCCTATCAACAACAACTCTTCACATGTCTTCTCTTCCTTTACTGCTCCCCCTTTGATCATCAACCACTTATTTTTCACATGTCTTCTCTCCCCCTTTGACATCAATGGCAAAGGGCTCATACTTGCAATTCTAACACATCAAAATCATACCAGCTGCTCCCCCTTAGTAGCAGCTCCCCATCATCAATCCGGATCACAAGATATAACTATGATATCCACTAGACTGATGCACATCAGTGCATCCTAATTCATCACCGGAGGGGCCATGACCCCTAACTTCTCCTGGAGATACTCAAAAGAGTCCTTGGGAAGAGGCTTAGTAAAGATATCTGCAATCTGATCCTTGGAGGGTACATACTCCAATCTAACTTCTTCCTTGTTCACTTGTTCTCTCAAGAAGTGAAACTTGATAGATATGTGCTTAGTCTTAGAATGCAATACCGGATTCTTAGAAAATTAATTACACTTGAATTATCACAGAAAATTGTGATAGGCTCCTTATATTCAACTTTTATGTCTCTTAGCATCTGCTTCATCCATAAGATTTGAGTGCAACTACCTGCTACTGCAATGTATTCTGCTTCAGTTGTAGACAGAGATATTGCATCTTGTTTCTTGCTTAGCCAAGAAACCAATCTCTTTCCCAAAAAGAATGCTCCACCACTGGTGCTCTTGCTGTCATCCACATCTCCTGCCCAATTTGCATCTGTATGTGCATGAAGAGAGAAATCCAGATCTCTAGGATACCATAGACCATACTCAACTGTTCCTTTCAAGAACCTAAATTTTTTTTTGATTGCCATAACATGAGATTCTCTAGGATCAGCTTGAAATCTTGCCACAAGACCAACAACCTGCATTATATTTGGTCTAGTCTGAGTGAGATACAACAATCCACCAATCATTGATCTAAACTTTGTCTGATCTGTCTTCGGAGAGTCATCATCTTTTCTCAACTTACATCCGGTTGCCATAGGAGTGTTCATTGGCTTTGAATCTTCCATACCGAATTTCCTCAACAATTCTATCACATATTTGGTCTAAGAAATGAAGATCCCTTTCTTTGTTTGAGTAATTTGCAGACCCAAGAAGAAATTCATTTCACCAAGCATAGACAATTCAAACTCATTTTTCATCTGATTTACAAAAGTTTTGCACATACTATCTCTTCCTCCAAAAATAATATCATCCACAAACACTTCAACAACCAAAATGTTTTCATGATCAATTTTGAAATATAAGTTACTGTCAGTAGTACCTTTGTTGAATCCAATCTACACAAGATGCTTATCCAAACTTTCATACCATGCTCTTGGGGCTTGCTTTAATCCATACAATGCTTTCTTCAACTTGCAAACCATATCATCATTATCAGACAATTGAAATGCATCCGGTTGTTCAATGTAAACTTCTTCTTCCAGATCACCATTTAGGAAGGCAGACTTGACATCCATCTGATATAGTTTGAAGTCTTTGAAGGCAGCAAATGCAAGAAATAATCTGACTGCTTCAATTCTTACCACTGAAGCAAAGGTCTCTTCAAAATCAATTCCTTCTATTTGAGAGAAGCCTTTGCAGACCAGTCTAGCTTTGTTTCTGCTTACTTCACCAACTTCATTCAGTTTGTTCCGGAAGACCCATTTGGTTCCAATCACATTCTTGTCTCTAGGTCTGGGAATAAGATCCCAAGTATGATTATTCTCAATTTGCATCAATTCTTCCTTCATTGCTTTGGTTCAGTTTTCATCATTGCAAGCTTCATTAACTGTCTTAGGTTCAATCTTGGAAATCAGATAGTGTTCATTTGAGTCTTGAGCAATTCTTCTCCTTGTTTGTACCCCTTTACTCTTGTCACCTATGATCTGATCTTCAGAGTGATTTAGAGTTACATACCTTGGAACTTTTGGAGTTTTTTGCACTACTAAATCTTGATCAGGCTCATTTAGACAAGCTTCTTCTTCCTAATTTACCAGATCAGTCTGGATCTAAATTTCAGAGGAGGATGGAGCTCCTTGCACCAGAGGATCATTCTGATCATCTTCATCACATTCATAGAATCTTAAGGGCTTCTCCATTCCTTCATCAACCTTCACATTTGTATTTTCTATCATCTTTCTCAATCTCTTATTGTAACACCGGTATGCTTTGCTTTGAGTGGAGTAACCCAAGAAAATTCCTTCATCACTTCTAGCATCAAACTTTCCTAAATATTCATCTCTTTTGATATAACATTTGCTACCAAATACTCTGAAGTATCTCGCAGTAGGAGTTAAACCAAACCAAAGTTCATAAGGAGTCTTACCGGTATTGCTTCTAATTTGAACTCGATTAAGAGTGTAGACTGCAGTGCTGATAGCTTCTCTCCAAAACATCTGAGGAACATTTGCTTCCATCATCATTGTCCTGGAAGCTTCCTGGATGGTCCGGTTCTTTCTCTCAACTACTCCATTCTGCTGTGGAGTCCTAGGAGCAGATAGCTGTCTCTTTATGCCATGCTTCTTACAGAAGTCTATGAATTCACCGGATATGAATTCACCACCTCTATTAGACCTTAGACACTTCAGTTTCAATCCGGTTTGATTCTCTACCATAGCTTTGAAAATTTTGAACTTCTCAAGGGCTTCTAATTTCTCTTTTAGGAAGGTAACCCACATCATCCGGGAATGGTCATCAATTAGCAACATGAAATATCTATCACCTTGCATACTCTTGATTCTTGTCGGACCATAGAGATTAGTATGTACTAATTCCAACAATCCAGTAGTGGACTGATCCTTGCTTTTGAAAGAGACTCTACTCTGTTTGCCTAGCTGACATTCTTTGCATAAACTATTTGTAGGTTTCACCAGTTTAGGAAGATCTTTTATAGCCTGAGTATTGCTTATCTTGATGATGTTATCAAAATTCACATGGCACATTCTTCTATGCCATAGCCAACTCTGATCAACTTGAACAAATAGACAACTTTTATTTCAACCAACCAGATGGAAGATATTACCTTTAGTTTGAGTATTGGATGCAATCTTAGTTCCGGAGCTTGTAAAGATTCTGCATCTTCCATTCTTGAACCGGAGATCATAGCCTTTATCCACTAACTGACCAATATTGAGAAGATTGTGCTTCAATCCTTCAACATATAGTACATTACCAGTTTTGCTCTTTCCATCAAAAGAAATAGTTCCCCTACCTTTGATTCTGCCAGCAGAATTGTCACCAAACTTTACCATTCCTCCTTCATACTTTTCCAAATCTAAGAACTTATTCTTGTCACCAGTCATATGGTGAGAGCATCCACTGTCAATAACCCAACCATCCTTTTCTTCAATTTGGGCAGCCAAAGCTCTTTCTACAACCTTATGATTGACAGATTCAGAGGATATTGAATCTTCTTCCTGGATGGTAATAAACACCCATTCATTTCTAGATTTGCTTCCTATTTCTGATTCATCATCTGTTACTCCTTCATCGTCATCTTCTTCATGAACATAATAGCAGTTCTTTTGAAACCTTTGTCTGTTGGTATTAGACCTTGCAGATCTTTTTGGACATCTTGAAGCAAAATGACCAATCTTATTGCAGTTGAAGCACTTAAAGGGTAGTTTTCCTTCATACTTACCGGATCCTCTTAGCAGTCTCTTTGCAATGAGGTCTTCAAGTTGAGCTGTTTCTACTTCTTCCTCTTCCATATCTTTCCTTGAAGAGTTCTCTCCTGAATCAAATCTTTGTTTGCCTTTCACATAGGCACTGGATTTGAATGCAGATTCAGTCTTGGGGGGATCATCTCCAAACTTAGTCATTTCAAATGCAGCTAGTTTGCCAGCCAGTTGCTCTCTTGTGACAGTTGTATGGGCTCTGAATTCATCAATGGCAGCAACCTTGATTTTGTAGGCAGCATGAAGGGATCTAAGAATTTTGCAAACAATTTCATTTTCATCCAGAACTCCACCAGCATTCCTGATTCCACACACTAGCTCATTCACTCTAGGCATAAAGGTAGTGATATTTTCATCATCTCTCATCTTCAATCTTTCAAATTTCCCTTTCAGACTTTGCAACCTTGCACTCTTGACAAACTCATCTGCTTCATATAGAAGTTCCAGTTTAGTCTAGATCTCATATGCAGTTGGTAGGTCAATAACATTTGAGAGATCTGAGTCATTCAATGTGCTTAGAAGAGCTTCCTTGGTCCGCAAATTGTTTTCAGCATTTGTGATTTCATTCAGAGTTGTTGGACCACCCTGTGGAGGTACATATGGTTTTGAGACCATGGCCAAGTATGCTTTTCCCATACACTCCAAGTGACATTTCATGCGACCTTTCCAGAGAGTGAAGTTGGTTCCATCAAACTTCGGACTATCCTTCTTGTATGACAACATCCTGGATCTCCTCAAGTGGTTAAGCTCCTTTCAGAGGAACTTGGCTCTGATACCAATTGTTAGATCTAGGGCACACAACTGAGAGGGGGGGTGAATCAGTTGTACAAAAACTTGCTTCTACTTCAAACACTTGATTCTTCTTCGTTAGTTAATAGCATATCAATTAACCATCCATGAAAGCATAATGCATAAACACAAAAGTAGATAAACATCAACACATTGGACACCAAGATTTTGATGTGGAAAACCCAGTTAAGGGAAAAACCACGGGGTGATTAACCCAAGGATTATTCTCTGTTAGAAGAATAAGAAAAATGAATGGCACATGCCAATTAGGGCTCACTGCCCGAGCACACTGCTCACAAAGAGGCACACTGCCTACAAGAGACACACTGTCTACAAAGTGATAAGAATCACAAACTTGAACTAGAGATTGACATCTTTACCATGTCTGGATCAGTTCCATTTAAGCCCGAGATACTTCAGATCTGCCCTTCACTCTTTCGCTATACCACTCTCATCCACTGCTCCACACACTTTGAAATGAACTCACAAACCTTTATTTATACAAGACATCGACTTAGGAACAATCATCTAAGTCGGCAATCAACCATAAGGACATTCGCAAGATGATTAATACATCCGGTCGACCATCACAAGAACATTCGCAAGATGAACAACTCATCCAGTCGGCTAGTTTGAGCAAGAACTTCATCTAGAAGAATATCTTCAATTCCAGGCTCTACCATCAATGGAGACCAACAACATAACCTCAACATGATCCAAGAACCTTCACAAGCTTGCCTAATTAACCAGGTACATCCGCACTTCCTCTACTCATTGGAATCTCTTCTCCTCTTCATCTGGAACTTCAAAAACACAGTCTGTCGCCACTGTCATACTGAAGAAGGTGCTTTCAGACCTCCAAACTTTGTACAAACTGAGATGACACATCACAAGGACATCCCAAATACTCCTTCCAATCCGTAGAGTCTGACAATGCTCCTCCGGATCTCACTAGACCTTTTTGTAACACTCTGTCACTCCGGAACAGCTCCCAGAACCGGTTCTACTTGACCGATCACAACTTTTTCATATCTTCATGCAGACCTTTGAAATCTTGATTGGATCATCTCAAGACTCATATCTACAAACCCTTTAATCTGCATCCTCTGATTCTCAACCTATTGAGTACATTTGCCTTCTTCTTATCACTATTCTTCACTGTTCCTGATTGAGACTACTTTTCTTAATATCCTCAACACACGGCTCATCCAAACCTTCTTATCAATGCAATATGAGTATGTTGACATCAATGACAACACTGGTTAACCTCATACTTGCAACAAATCTCATGTCATGGTAATCAAGAGGATTTTTAGATATCTAAAAGGAACAGTTGAGTATGGATTACGGTATCCTAGAGATCATAATTTCTCTCTTCATGCATATACAGATGCGGATTGGGTAGGAGATGTGGATGACCAGAAGAGTACTAGTGGTGGAGCATTCTTTTTGGGGAAGAGATTGGTTTCTTGGTTGAGCAAGAAACAAGAGGCAATATCTCTGTCCACTATAGAAGCAGAATATATTGTAGCAGTAGGTAGTTGCACTCAAGTTTTGTGGATGAAACAAATGCTAAGAGACATAAGAGTGGAGTATGAGGAGCCTATCACAATCTTTTGTGATAATTCAAGTGCAATAAATATATCCAAGATTCTGGTGTTGCATTCAAAGACTAAACATATATCCATCAAGTTTCACTTTTTGAGAGAACAAGTGAACAAGAATGAAGTTAGATTGGAGTTTGTGCCATCCAAGGATCAGATTCCAGACATCTTCACTAAACCTCTACCTAAGGACTCTTTTGAGTATGTCAGGGAGAAGTTAGGGGTTATTGCCCCTCTGGTGATGAACTAAGGTGCACTGGAGTGCATCAGTTCGGTAGATATCATAGTCATATCTTGTGGTCCGGATTGATGATAGGGAGCTGCCACTCAGGGGGAGCAGTTGGTATGATTCTGAAGGGTTGGAGTTGCAAGTATGAGCCCTTTGCCATTTATGTCAAAGGGGGAGAGAAGACGTGTGAAAAACAAGTGGTTGATGATCAAAGGGGGAGAAGTAAAGGAAGAGAAGACATGTGAATGGTTGTTTCTGATAGGGGGAGTTGTGATAGTAAGGAGAAGTTCTTGTCTTGATGGTTAAAATAGTTTTTCACATCATATGTTGCCATCAATGACAAAGGGGGAGATTGTTGCAAGTATGGGCCTAACCGGTGTTGTCATTGATGTCAGCATACTCCTGTTGCATCGATGAAAAGGATTGGATGAACTGAGTGATGAGGATATTGAGAAAATTAGTCCTAATCAGGAACAGAGAAGAACAGTGAAGACAGTAAGGTAAAAGTCCAAGATAAGATAAGGATCAGAGGATGTGGTTTAAAGGGTTTGTAGATATGTGTCTTAAAGTGATCTAATAAAGACTTCAGAGGTCCGCATGAAGATCTAAAGAAGTTGTGGCCATTCAAGTAAAACCGGTTCCAACAGGTGTTCAAAGGTGACAGAGTGACACAGATAGGTTCGGTGAGATCTGGAAATGCATTATCCTATTCTGTAGATTTGTTGGAGTGTTGAAGAAGTCTTTGTGAAGTGTCAACTCAATTGGTTCGTGGTTTGAAGGTCTGGAAACATCTATTCCTTTATGACAGTGATGACAGACTATGTTCTTAAGGTCCCAGATGAAGGAGAGAAGGATTTCAGTAAGTAGATGAAGTGCAGATGTTCTTGGTGGTTCAGGCAATCTTGTGGAGGTCTTTGGTTCATGTCTAGTTTGTGGTGGTGGTCCGCATTGGAGTTAGAGCTCGTAATTGAAGAATAACCTCCGGATGATGGTGTTCTTCTAGAGACTAGCCAATTGGATGTATTACACATCTTGCGGATGTTCTTAGAGATGTTTGCTGACTTAGATGATTATTCCTAAGTCGATGCCTTGTATAAATAAGGGATTGTAAAGTCATTTCAAAGTGTTTCTTGTGGAGATGTGAGTGTGGTAGCAAGGAAGAGAGCGAAAGGCAGAACATAAGTTTTGGGCTTAAATGGAACTGATTCAAGCATGGTAAAGATGCTATTCTCCAGTTCAAGTTTATGATACTTATCATTCTGTAGACAGTGAGTCTATTATAGGCAATGAGCCTCTTGTGAGTAGTGTGCTCGGGCAGTGAGCCCTAATTGGCATGTGTCATTTTGCTCTTTCTATTCTTCTAATAGAGAATACAATCTTGGGTTAATCACCCTGTGGTTTTTCCCTTAACCGGGTTTTCCATGTCAAAATCTTGGTGTCTTATGTGTTGATGTGTTTCTGCTCTTGATTTAATGCATTATGTTTCCATGATTGATTTATTGTTATGCTGCTAAATAACAAGAAGGATTTAAGTGTGTTATTGGAAAGAAAGTTTTTGACAACTGATTCACCCCCCCATCTCAGTTGTCTATCCTGAATCTAACACGGCTTACCCCATAATCTTAGTATGTTTGCAACAATTTGCATAGGCGATACTGAAATTATTTTATTTTCTAATTTAATGTTTCTTTATGAATTGATTTTCATGGTAGGAATTGAGCTCATAAGATTTGATTTATGAAGTTTATGAGGTTTTCCATCTTTTAGGGTTTTTATCAGTATCTTCTAACATTTTGGATTATTCAAGATCAGTTACATATTTGCACTATGTGCTATTACTATTCAACATTGGCCACATCTATCCTCTAATCTGTGCTGCTAGAAGTGAGAAATAGGAAATGAGATGGCATTGGCAACATGATGGGAAATTGGAACATGTTCAGGTTGATTTCTGCTTAGGCACAATAAATGGTTGCACATTTAAACACTTATTTAAATATGTAATTTATGGTACAAATTACAACTACAAACAAAAGACATTTAACACATCGTCACCTCCAAGCATACCCTGCCATCTGCCCCAACAATGTTTGGGTCCATCAATGTTCCGAACATTATAGATAATCCTCACAGTCATTCAGTAGTCTACATTTGCAATTGAAGGAGGCAGTGCCATCACCTTTTAAGGTCGATGGGTTTCAACCTAGAGACTTAAAGCCTTACTACAACCCTGCCACATGGACTCCCACCTATTTGTCCCTATTTGAACTTTCATGTTGCCTTTGTAAATTTTATTAAGTTACAAACAAACACTGAAACCTTGTGTTAGTTCACCATTCTAAAATTCTAGATTTTTCTTGCACTATTGTAAATTTTACATCTTTATAATCAAACCCTAGAACCCCTCCTTGTTCTAGTTTTAGACTTTTTGGATTTGTTTGTAATCCTACATCCTTACATCAAAAACCTAAAACTTCGCTTACTAAAATCCTCTATGGAATTGTGAGCTTTCAAAGCACTCTTGTAATTGTTAGATCATTACATGAAAAGTATAAAACTTTGTCAAAGGCTAAGATCCAAACGTTTTGGCCTTCTTGGTAATTACAAACTTGCATCAAAAGTCTAAAAGCCCGCCAAAGCATATTTTCAACTATTTTTCTCTAGTCTTTTCAAAATCAAGGGAATTTGGGGCATATGTCATCTCTATCCAAGATGAAATATGAATTCAAAGAGGTGGTTCCTCCTTTTAAGATCATCTCAGAAATTGTACAAATTTCAAATATAGATTTAGGCCATGTGAGCCTAGACGAATTCCACAAAAGGATAGAGCAAATGAATAAAACAAAGTGCATGGGTAGACACCTCGCAGAAAGTGGTATCATACAAGTTGCTGCCTTTCCCATTTGTGTTCAATCCTTGGAGCTTGTCATGACTTTTGCAAACTTTTATAATCAAGATACTAGGGAAATTCGGAACTCTTCAAACCAAGCAATCCATCAGATCATGCTTGACTATATAGAGGAAATGTTGGAGATGGCCCAAGTTGATTTGAACACTCTTGTCTTAGAAGAAATTATTGATGGGAAAGATCTCCATTTTCATAAAGAATGGAAAGAGGCTTATAAATACAAGATTAAAAAATTAGGAGGAAAAGATAAATTCAAGGAGGCTTATGCTTTAGCCCCAAATATCTTAGATGATTTTCGTGAATTCATTGTAAAGATTCCATGCAAGTTTTATGGTGAAAACAATTCAATCAGCTCAGTAGATGTATTGAGAGAACAATTGGAAAAGGTTATAAAGGAGGAATCATCTAAAGAGTAGAAATTTAAGGCAGCGTCAATTGGCTTGAGCTCATGAAACTAAAAGTCTTGTGTGAAGATTTTGACATGACATTGAATGAGTACTACAAAGTACCTCATAAGATGCTGGATATTTACATAGCTAGAAATGTGTGATATAGGTACTTTGATGGCTTACATCAAGAAGCAACCTCGTGCCATGTGTCGACACCTTACTCATCATTCAATCACCATTGGCCTTTCTCACGGTTCCATCTTTGTTCGTCATTCCCAGGCTTAACCACCATACCGTAGACCTCATTACATGACTGTCATGGTGTTGCAGGTTACACACCACACCACTGCAAGGCCATTCCATTGACCATCGTGGGACGGCAATATGTATACCACACTACCACAAGGCCATTCCATTGACCATCGTAGGATGGCAGTATGTATACTGCACTACTGCAAGGCCATTCCATTGACCATCGCGGGATGGCAGTATGTATACCACACTACCGCAAGGCCACTACATTGACCATCATGGGATGGCAGTATGTTTACCACACTACCGCAAGGCCATTCCATTGACCATCGCGGGATGGTGGTATGTATACCGCACTACCGCAAGGCTATTCCATTGGCCATCATAGGACGATGGTATGTATACCACGCTACGACAAGCCATTCCATTGGCCATCGCGGGACAATGGGTTCCTCACCACACTACTGTACAAACTATCAAAAGACTCCCGCGGGACGGTGGTTAACACCGCTAGCCTGCACCTCTCTTATCTGCAATCAGCGGTACTGTAGTAAACACTGGATTTGATAAAAATGATGGAACTTTAGGGTTTGATAGACCTTATTAGGGTTTAATAGAGCTCTTAGGGTTTACAAAGACCTTAAAAATATTATGCAGACCTTCCTAGGTTATACATATCCCTAAAACTCTTGACAAACCTTCTTAGGGCTTTAAAAACTTTGAATGCTTGAAATGCCTCATGGTGATAGGGATCTTACCCCTGTATGCATTGCCAACATTACCCATTATTTTTGGGAATGAAGATCATTTAGTGATTGATTTTTCTTCATTACTTCTCACTTGATAACCTTTTGGTACAACATCCTACGCTTTACCCTTCCACTGTCTTTGATCCCTTTGTATGGTCACTCTTTATCTAGTTGACATTTATTTCTCCATATGATGCCACAAGTACTCCAAAGATAATCACATACACCAAATGCTTCACAAACCCTTCATAAAAGTTTGACAGACATAGAAATGTTTGGTAGACCTTTTAATAGCTTCAAAGACTCTTCATGGCTTAGCAAGCCTAATGAATGACTACAAACCTTTCTATTATTTTCTTGGCTGGGCCATGTATAGGCCTGTTATGGGTTCCATAGGGTTTCTAGAAGTCTATCTATATAGACCTTACAAATGTCTCATAAACCCTTAGAAAACTTCACAGACCCTTAAAAAATCTTGTGCACACCTTTAATGACTTGATAGAGTTCCTAATGATCATGCAAAATTTCTCATGGTTTATGCAAGGTCTTCAATGTTTTATAATATGTATTTTAGACAATCTCATGATTTACAATAGATCATAGACTCTTAATGATTTGATAAAGTATTTTAAGATTTAACAAGGTCTTAAGATTATACAGAGATTCAATAACCTCTTCATGCTTTTAAGACTCTTTACAAACATTAAAATGGTTTTCACAGATCCTAAGAGAACTTCACAGACCCTTAATGGTTATACAGAGCTTCTTTGAACTACATAGACCCTAACATGATTTGATAGACTTGATATGGCTTAAAAAGACTTCTTAATAGTTATATAGGCCTCTTTACACATTGTAGACCTCCTTTAATCTTCCATAGTCTCCTTAATTCTTGATGGACCTCTGATGTCTAATAATTTTCATAGCGTTTCTAGGTTTGACAGAGTTCTCACCTTGATTTAATACCCTATACAAGCATGTATGGCTCTATTGGTCTTGTAGAACTCCTATAGATCTCCTCCATGAGCATACATTCTTGAAATAGACCTTCTAATGCTCTACAAACCTTTTAGGATTGTGATACTCCTATCATAATGTATGTATAGATGTGTATCACTTGTAGAACATTGTAGGAGAATCACTGTAGAAGATGAATAACTACTCTATCACTGGACAATTACTAGAATTGACATTTGTTTGATATTTACAAATTGGTCTAACACAAACATGGTATAGTATGAAAATAATTTCATTGTCTCATTTATTGACTTTGTTAAGAGGGTCTTATGCCCTGCTCATTTGAAAACATGAGGTGATTATGTCTAAAGTCTTTTGTTTGGATTTCATGCTTTCACAGTCACTTATTGAAAGTTGAAACAATTGTATCTATTATATTTTTTTTTAATACTAAGATTAGTCATGCTTCTAGGTTTAAATTAGTTTCATGGTTGAAATTATTGTATAGTTTCCAAGCATGGGATCAATGCAAGCAGCTTTGCCAAATTTTAGTGGTCCTCCACTAGAAAGACCTAGTCCTACTTTAGGACCTCTTAATGGCTAGTGGACTTCACCTTCACAACCACCAGTTTCTTATCCAATTGCTGCTCCAGGTAAATAATCTCCTTGTTGATGGTAAACTTTTAGTTGTATTTCACCTATTATGAAACCATACATACTTAAGTTTGTCATTCTATTCAAAGGTAAAATTTTAAATCCTAAATGAAACATTATGGGCGGATCTGTAACTTATATAACTATTGAAAGATTGGAGTTAAATATAAGGCCTTATTTTCTTTTGGTCTTTCTCTTTTGGTTGAATCAGTATCCAACAAAAGCAGTGCATGCTTACTGAAGCAATGAAGTGTTTTTTGAAATTTTAGGCCATTTCTTTTGGGTTGAGTGCTTTTGTAGAGTTTGTAGCCCAGGGCCCAGGCTAAGAGCTTGAGTTTGGGAAACTCAAATCAAAATCTTATTGATTTGATTATTAGGTTGGGGGTTGTATATATGTAGCTAAATCTAAGTCTTAGTGATAGTTTTTGATGTCTATAGCTGGAACTCTGTGAGGTATTAGTCCTTGAATGTTCTTTTAAGAAATGTATGTATAGATGTGTATCACATGTAGAACATTGTAGGAGAATCACTGTAGAAGATGAATTAACTTCACATGCTTCTTAACTAACCATGTTTCATTTCATGAATACCTGAACCTTCTCAAATGGATAAGTCATATTTCCATAAGAAATACATTTTTCTTGTTTCCAAGAAACATAGTTGAGACTTTGTTGGGTGAAAAATTTAAATGGATGTGAGTTGATCTATCAAGCGCCCATATTTAGATCTAGTAGTCTTTTTATTTTAATTTAAATCTTTATTGTAGGTTATTTTCCCTATATCATTTATTCTTGGTTTGAACTTCTTGATTTTGTGGTTTTTTGTTAGGACCCAAAGCTTTCATATACAAGACCACCTACAAGGGGCCAAAGGAGTCATTTGGATCATGACTTAGGAGCTGGTTAGTATTCATTGAGTGGTATAATGGTGGTTCAACTGTCCTGGTCTATACAATTAAGAGATGTACTAGTGTGCTTTGTAGTTTGTTTGTTTAAATTTTTGATGCTTAGAAAAACATCATAAACAGATAGGATGATATTTTGTAATTTATTCCTTCAATCACTTTTCATAGGTCTAGTTGGAGGTAGCAGAGCTGGTGGAATGGAGGGTGTACCTTATCCACCTATTTATTCAAGCAGAAATGTTGCAAGTTCCACTTCGGATCACCAAAGCCTTCACAAAAACTTCTGCACAAAATTCAATAATGAAGAATTTATGCACAAATTCTCTTTTGAATGATGCACAAAGCCTCCACCGCAACACCGCACGGTTTGTTGGCAGGCCTTGCGGTGATACAGGTATCACCCATATCACCGCAAGGCCTGCCAACAAACCGTGCGGTGTTGCGGTGGAGGCTTTGTGCATCATTCAAAAGAGAATTTGTGCATAAAATCTTCATTATTGAATTTTGTGCAAAAGTTTTTGTGAAGGCTTTGGTGATCTGAAGTGGAACTTGCAACTACAATATCTGATAAAAATCTACTTCCAAATATGCTTTTGATGGATGTTCATATCCTCATCCAAAGCTCTAATTCATACACATGTAGGAAGGATGCTTTCAAAGGTTGAGGAGTTGGGCTTTACACCCACTGGTTGCGTTTTCTTAAAATTTTCTAAGGACTTTTCAGAAAAAACCTATTTAAACATATCCTTTAATCATGACATTCCATGATATCACATTTCTTTGGGGTATTTTTTGAAACAGTTTGCTTGCCTTGTCTATGCTTCCACATTTTCCGTTGGCAAAAAAGTTAGTATCCCCCTTAGGGATTCATGAAATGGCTTAACCACCTCTCATTGGTCCTTATCTGGGATGGTAGCAGTTTCTTGATAGGTGCACCTTTTGGGAGAAACGACCAGTTCAGCACCCTACAAGTGGTATCAGATCTGGGTCATGGGTTCGAATCTCCTCGAGTAATGCTAAGGGGGGGTTGTTGGCAAAAAAGTTAGTGTCCCCCTTAGGGATTTGTGACATGGCTTAACCACCTCCCGCTGGTCCTTATATGGGATGGTAGAAGTTTCCTGATAGGTTCATCTTTTGGGAGAAACGACTAGCTCAACACCCTACAATTTTCATGTATGTCTAGCAGGGCACTTGTTACTACAACATATGACAAAAAAATCCTTGTTGTTATGCTTTGATGGATGTCCCTTCATTATTACTAGATATTTAATGTAGTGCACTTTATTATAGTGCAAGCCTATTTTTTAGATTGTTTCATTTAGCATCACCAATATTCTCCACAAGAACATTGTCCCTATTTAAAATGATGGAAATGGTTCATATCTCTCAGAACAATTCTCTTGCAACAATCTTGGAGATGAATTTAGATGCAGTGTGAAAATTAGAACATACTTGAATGTTCTTAACAACTCTAATGGTTATACCAGGGGCCATGTTAAACAAACCAAATGCAATTGCTAACTTTTTACTATGGTGGCAGATAAATGATTCTTTTTTCTTCTATTCCACAACATTAAGTAAAAGTCTTGAATCTGGAAATACCTTACTACCTTCATTTGCCAAGCCAATTTCTCTAATTTTGCATAGCTCTCCCATGTTTGTGGATGTGATTTGTCTCTTACACAAAAAAACATGTACCATTTTATGCCCTTCAATCCAACTACATGTAGGTATCTTTTTAATTCCTCTATCTTTTATCAATCTCCTTACTATTTGAACCTCACCACACCTGCCCGCTTCTGCACAGATGTTTTAGAGAAGAACATAAGTTGCAACATTTTTAGGATCCAACTAAAAAAGTAGTGTTGCTAGAATACTCATCTTACATTCAAATTCTAAATTATGGGAAATTATATATAGTAAGTAGATTGATAGTTGTTTGGATAGTGAAATTAGTGTTGTCAATTCAAGTATGCACCCTTGTTAAGTTTTGTGAAAAACTTAACTACTTGTTGAAACATGGAATCATTCTCAGATGTGGGTCTCCTTTCATAGAACGAATCTCCAGAGTGAGCCGGTTCTCTTGTAATTTATAAACTACTGACTTGAGGGGAAAAGGGATAAAAGCATGTAATTGAAATGCAAACTAATTCTGGAATCTAAATTGGATGAAATTCTATCACTCACAAACAGATCCTCTAACCTGAATCCTCACAATTTCACTGATAGTTTATTCCTTAAGTAATTTGCAACAATGTTTGGGTCAAACACAAATTACAACCAGGAAAAGCTAAATTTTAATAGCATCGAGACATAATAAAGGACATAAAAAGTCACAATATAACATCAGATCAAGACTACAAAATATGTGAAACAATATGATTTGCTATTAGAACTTAAAGGAATACAATGCATGGAAAAAATAAAATGTGTGAGCCAACTGCCTGTATACAACTCTGCAAGAGAGAAGAAACTGATGCTAACTGACTGAGAAAAACTAAGTTTTTCTCCTATATATGCCTCCAAATGATCTCCCATGAAGAAACCTGAAAAAGCTCTTAAAAATAGACCTTAAGTCCATTTTCGAGCTACTCATGAAAGCCAAAAATAAAGCACTGAATCTTCCAGCAATCTGTGAAATAAAGCTGCAAAATTGCCCTCTCATGTGGTCCCACCATAAAACTGCTTTCCTATGCTTATGAAAGCTCCAAAATTCATCCTATATGACTCTAATAAAACAAATCGAAATGGAATATCTGATCTATTTTATTAGCCTATAAATTGCCTAAAAATAGTTAAACTTTAAAAGCAATTCATAATTTCATTGCTTTAAAGTTAACTTTAAAATGATATGGCAATTGTAATCAATATCCTATTCAATATGATTTTTACAAAAATAAAATGATATCTGGTTTATAATTTCACCAAGATATTTACAAGATATCACTAATGATTTTATATAAAAATCATAAAAAAGAAGAAATATTACACATATTTGCAAAAAATAAATAAAAGCCTTAAAAGGCATGACACCATGGCCTCCATGTGTCGATACTCTGCCATCTCATCTCTATCCATATGGCTTGAAAAATGCCAACTCACTGCCTCTATAGTGCCACCATGTCGCATTGACCCCTTTGACCATGTCATCATCTAGCATACTCTTCACATTTCCAAGGTTCTTGTTTGATCTTGATGCATATATTTGAAACATGTGAAGGAAAAATAAAATGCATAAGTGTGAGGTCAAAGACACTCAACCACATGCATAATCAAATGAAACTCTGACTCCAATGTGAGTCAACCACAAATGAGATCAAGGTCCTTGGCAAGGTTCTAAAGGCACAACTCATGATAACGTCCACCTTTGACTTTATAAAACAATCCATATTCTTTGTGCTATCGGCCACTTTTAACTATGATTACTAGGCATCATCGAACTCAAGGTGTTGACCTTGATCTCATTTGGATAAAAATTATTATATTGTTTTGCATGGTCAAAATGTGGAAAGGACATTGAAACAAAGGCAAATATGGAACCTAAAACTTTGGTCATTTTCATTTGGTTGACGTTGAGTTTGGCTCTGCAACTGTGGCTGCCGACTTGGGTTTTCATGCTCTATGTATTTTTCTCCATTCGATGGCTTTTGAGGTCGAAAACACTGTACTTCTTTGGCCAAAATGATAGGCTGCACCTGGTAAGTTTGAATCTGAAGCTTTCAATGGCATTTCGCTCTATTTTCATGGCTTATGTCTCCTAAATGGCCGTGGCCATGTAGCTATTTCTTCAGTCTTTTCAGTTTTTATATATACTTGTTTGGTTTTTTGTGTTGAACTTTGTAAAAAATGACAAAATGACAAGGTCCAGTTCAACTGGCCACAGTCATAATCTTCTTCTCTGCTGCATCATGCGGTGAGTCCTCCATATCATTGTTCCCACTTTGGCTTCCTTTATTTCTGTCTATATGAAACTGTGATGAGGGTTTCATTTCTTAGTTAGCTGGGTATGTGAAATATCTTCTCATATGGCATGGCCATGACATGTAACACATTCTGTAGCTTCACTCTTGTCTTTTGATGTAAAAAAAATGAAGTTTCCTTGTGTTTGAAATGAGGGTTTCTTTTATTTTGCACAGAACTTCCTTTACTCTTTGCGGCCATGTCTGTAACACTTCACTTTGACCTTGCTCGATTGTATATTGTGAAAAGAAAGAACATTTTTAAACCCGACAAGGGTTTCATGTTTTTACTATGTAAACAACGTAATCATTTATGACCTTGTCTAGGTAGTTTACTTACAATTTTCCTTACTCTTCAATACTGCAAAATGCATTAGGTTCTGAAACTCGATATGGGTATTTGAGAAAATGAATGTAAATGGAATTTTATGCCACGGCCTAGTTATGAATATATCTCTGCTCTTTCATTGTGAGAACCTAGATTTGAAACTGAAACAATGATTTTGTCTGTTGACCACAAAATTGATCTTGTAGCATATACTAGTATATGATATCATTTTTCTTCCTTATGCTGTCACTATTTAGTTATAATCACTGTCATAGTTTTCAAGAAGAGTGATGACTACATACACTATTTCTCTACCTCTGTATCTTCACTTACTCTTTCAGTGGACTTGCATATGAAATGTATACTGTTGGTTTTCAACTTAGAACCCTTCTTTTTGTAGCAGCATACATGGCTTCAATTCTGTAGGTTTACTTGTCCATTCAGTGGACTGTAGTAATTAGATACTTTTCATAGATGATGATGAACATGGCTATGTCATGACATTGAGGCATTTGAAATAAATGAAGAAGTCACTTTGTTCTGTATAAACTGTAACACATGAACCATCTGTTGTTCCTCTTTATTGTATTCTATCATATCAAATGCATTGTGTAAGATATCCTCTGCCACATGATAATGATGTTTTATTACAACATATGTAATGAGGTGTTCCTTTTGATTCTTTTGGAGTTTGTCAAAGACAAAAATAGGCCATCTGACCTGGATGTCTTGTATTCTTCTGCTACAGATACGCAATACTTATCATGTTTCTTTTATAGATATACAATGAATGTAACATGTGATAACATTGTTCTGATGCTCAACTTATCAGTAGCAAAATGTGAGGCATAATTAGATATATTTCATCATTTAAAAGGTAGCTTATGTAATTTGAATTGTGAATTTGATTCTGTCACTCCACCTAAATGAGAAAGTATGATTCAGCTTAGTACTCACCTGTCTTTGCAATTTGCTTACTAGTTTATAATGGATACTCTAATTGGATTATTGATCATGGATGAGTAATCAACCTTCAGATAGTCAATACTTGTGAACACTTACTTTAATTAGTTTGATGATTAAAAATGCATTGTGTACTCCTGATTATTATCATACCTGCGAATGTCATTTTCATAACAGTTGGAGTAGTACATAGTTGTTATATGCATTAAATCTTGTCCTCCATGTTCAGGTCATGTTCTTGGTTGCATTTCATACTTTGAAGTGAAATCATGGTCATGTCTTGAAATGGAACTGATGCATATGATTGTCTTTCTATTCCTTCAGCTTTTCATGTGAATGTCATCAATGATCTTCCTCTTCTATTCATCCCTTCTAAGATCAAGGGGCAGTAGCATGCTGGGCTCAACCCTTGTGGGAGCCCATTTGATACCACATGCTGAAAGTCTTCAATAAGCTTCATGATTTGTCCTATACCTGCACATGAAACATATTAGAATAAAATAATGATTCTCTATGTTTGCTTCTCTTTAGTTCCTTCTGCATATGGATGTTCTCATTTGATCAATGCATTACAACTAAAGTTTTATGTCTCTCTTGATTAATGAAGGATTTTCATAACTAGAGTTTCTAATGGGACCTTCCCACATTTTTTCAGGTACATGCTGAGGTCGGGAGCATGACTGGAGGCTACTACGAAGATCAACCAAAACAAGGCAATGATGGCTATGTCTTTCCCTCTTCTTCATTAGATGCATAATATTTTATTTGTATTTGCATGAGTTCAGCTATAACTGATAGCTTGCGTGGGACAATCACTATGGTGAATGAATACTTATCTCTTTTACTGCTCTGCAATGCAATGAATGATTTGAAACTTTTCTTTTCTGTATTTGAACAACTGAACTGCATTTTTCATAATAACTATGCAACTAGCACATAACATAAATAAATCAAACCTCATTCAAAATGATAAATGGTAAATTTGCTTGGCCAATTTTTGAGTTGTGGTCAAAAAATGCTAACAATTAGCTTTCTTAGAAATTAACTGAAATATCTTGTTTTGAAATATCTAGAAGGATTATTTTCATTAAAGAGGATTTTGTGGTTATTTTTGTAACAATGATTAACAATGATTTTACACTGTAGCTAGCTTGCTATTTTCATTCAAGATACAAGTCATCAAAGTCAAGCACATACCAAGAAGATGGTACTCTACTTCAAACCCTTAACCTCACTTAGTTTAGTGTGCTTACATGGGGATATTAAGGAGGTTGCTAAACAATTAATGTATATCATTTGTTGTTTTTTAAGGAGAATCCTGCGAGATCCAATATTGCAGTGGATTAATATCTAGTTTCTTAAGTAAAGATGATGTCACAGCTGGAAAAATTGTTGTGAAACATGTTAGGTTAGTAACTTTTGGATGTTAAGGCTTCCCAATTGGATATAAAAGATCTTTTCTCATCAACTTAATTTGGAATTTATGTATAAATAGATTCTTTTATCGTGCAAGTCTTTACTAAGACAACATAAGAACTGGGGTTGACATTTTTTTTGTCTAAGTCTGATGGCATTCTTGGGTTTGACTTCTAGGAAATTTCTGTTGATAATTTTGTTCTAGTCTGGTTAGTGTTGATAGCCTTCATTCTATAATGTCAATTTCATTCTATAATCTGAGTGTATCACCTTTGTTAAACTTTGAACAAGGTTCTAAAATCAAGGGTTCAATATGCATATTTTAGGCCTATGTTGAAAACTATGTTTAAGGCATTTGTTGACAAGGCTACAATTTTTTAATTGATTTATCTTTCTGTTGTGTTTGGACTTTTGTAAAATTGCAATATACAATGCACTTTTATTCTTTCTTAATTGAGACTAATAGTAATTTTGTTGGTTGTATTGAGGCACAGCTTCATTCATGGAGGAAAAGGCAGCACCCTATTGCTCATATTAGATGGCATGTTGCATATAAAGGAGGAAGGATTCTAGGGTTATTGTTGGCTGCATTGAAGTGGAGAAATTCATAAATGGGACACTATCAACACTCTCCTTCTTGGATTCTACACATTACAGCTTGCTCTAGGAAGATTGCCCACGTGGTAGAAGTTTTAAGAGATGAAAGGGGCATGTGCTTGCATTGAAGGGCTCCAAGCATGCATTTCCATCATTGTAGAAGTTATTTGGAGAAGTTTCTTTCTTGTCATTTCTATGCATTGTAACTCAGATTTTCAATCTTGTGATTGAAAATAACATTGTAATACTCTATTTCTATGCATGTTTCAAGCAAGATAGATATTTCAGACTTATGCAAGCTGTAAGAACACCTTTCTTTTAATAAAGTTCAGTGATTTTGCCTTCTCAATGGTTGTCTTATTGTGTGCAATTGATGATTGATGTGTATTTCTATGTTTTATGTTTAAATCCTCAAATATCAGTCAATCAAAATGACTAAATGTACTACTAATTGACGTCAATTAATAATTAAATTGACTAAATATATTACCAATTGATAGAAATTAATGAATAGTGAATAAAAATGACTAAATATACTACCATTTTGATCAAAATGATGATTAAAATTAATGACTAAATACACTAGCCAATGGACAGAAATTAGTGAATAAAAATGACTAAATAAGTGACCAAATAACAACAATCAATGACTAAATTAACAACTAAATATATTAGTGAATAAATAATGACTAAATAAGTGACTAGATTACAATAATGAATGACTAAATCAATGACTAAATATAATACCAAATCGATCAATCAAAATAGCCAATAAATGACTAAAAAATGGTTTAGTCATCAATTTGGTTGCATTATAAATGACTGACAATAAACTACTAATGGTCACGTGATCATGTTTGGTCATTTATATGCATTTTTAGTAGTTTTTTAATCATATATTGTTATTTCTGTACTAGTGTTATCCTCTGACCATTGGAACTCTAAAACTTTGACCACCCTTTCATTATGAGTGACATATTGGGCATCCAGGATGGCTTTTGACTCCTTGCCAATATGGTCACACAACTTCTCCAATAAAATAAGCTCATCCAAAATTGAATTGAGGGGACATGTTTGCATCTCACCATCCACACAAACCAAAGCAACCACCTTTGGCTCCACATCACTAAATTCTTCTTTCCATTGGTCTAGAGTTTTGGCTTGAACTTGATTATCCTTAAAATTGGGCAACATCTTCATCTTCATTTGATCAATTGATGACACCTTTTCCTTCAACTTTTTCTCTAATTTTATCATGTAATCAGAAACATCATGTAGAATTCCCATAGTTTCAGATACACTTTGCAGTCCAAGGGGTTTTTTTGGATCAAAACTGACTATCTTGATCATCTGCTTTATTGTGGCATTCCTTGGCATCCACTTATTCATGATTTTTTGGAAACTAGATGAATTTTGCTCATGCTTAACCAAAGCTTGATTTAATTCTACAATTCCCTTATATGCATCATCAACATTTCCATTTATTTTAGTCAATTGATGATTGACTATATCAAACACAATTTTGCTATATGCTTGTAATCTATCTCCTTTTAGAGATTCTACTGTTTCTTTCAATTCTGCTACTTTAGCAAGCATGGCATCTCTATTTGATGGAAAAGTTTCACCTGATGGGCTTGAAATGATAAGCACAACAATGCTAGAAGATGCTAACTCCTTCTCATCCAGAGCTCTTAACTTCACCAAATCATCTGCATATCTCTTCTATAGATCATTGTAGTGCTTTTGCAATTTTAGGACTATAGCTTGACTAAACATTGTAGTGTCAACTTCCAAAGTTGCTACATCAAGGGTTGGAGTGTCTGCAACTCTTTTCACAATTAAATTACCCCTCATCTAATCAATACTTTCAACCACATCTAGCTTGGCTGCACTAGATGCCAAAGTCCATATAGCTAGTGTCTCAAATGATGGACTGAAACTACATCTGAACACTTCCTCTACCTACTCCCTAGTAGAGAAGATTACTTCATTTTGCTTTCTAATGGTTTCAAATGCTAAGGCATTTGCCAGATTCTAGTTTAGTAGTAACTGTTGCAAGTATGTGCCTAATCAGTGTTGTCATTGATGTCAACATATCTGTGTTGTTATTGGTGTCAACTGTGCTCTTACTTTGTTGAGAATATTGAGAAAATTAGCCCCTCCAGTGATAACAATATGTTGCAGTAGAAACATTGCATTACATGCAGAAGAACAGTTCAGAAGAGTGCTCCGCATTTCCTATAGAATAAATATCTTTACCTACAGATTGGAAGTTATTTAGAAGCCTGTCTGAAGATGCTATATTCTGAGTTTAAGCCTCCAGTATGTAGAATTGAGTGAGTTATGTTCACTAGAGTGAAAACAACTTTTTCTATATGTTTGGTGGTGACAGGGAGAAAGTGTTTTGCTCCGCATTCCTCCGCATTGAAGTATTTTGGGCTGTGGTTCTAGAAGTAAGTCAGTGAGGATGTTAAGTGCCCTCAAATGCAATGGTTTGTGATTTGGTGGTTTGCAAGCTATCTTTTACTCATGACAGTGGCTGACAGTGTTGTTCTTGTACTCTGGTTTGAAGAATCTTATTGATAGAGTGATTAGAGATCATATGGTTGTTCTTGGTGATTACAATGTGCTTGTGGATGTCTCCTAATCATGCTCCTACATTTGGATTGGTCCGCAAGGTATAATTCAAATCATGCATGAAGTGTGTTCTCGAGAAGACTTGTGTTAACATCAGTCTTGGCCGACCTGGTTGAATTTATCATTTGCAGAGATGCATCAAAGATTGTGATGACATGTTGTAGTGTGGAAGATTGTATTTGAGTCCCTGCTAAGGCACGCCGTTATCCACATTCATTTCTTTTCTTTGTAAATCTGTTTAGGTCCAGATCTATATGATGTAACGTATGTTTGCTGATCTTGGAGATTGTTCCAATGGTTGATGATTGTAATACCGACCTTGATGATCATTCCAAGGTTGATGAAGTGTATAAATACTTGTAATTGAGTCATGAAAATGTATCCAAGTGAGAAGATAGAAGTGAAGTAAGGTAGCAGAGCAGAGCAGAGGTGTTTGTGCTTCAATGGAACTAAACCTTGGCATAGAGTAGATGTTATTATCTTAGTTCAACCTTTTGGCAGTGAGCCTCCCTTTGGTAGTGAGCCACCCATAGGCAGTGAGAAATTTGGGCAGTGAGCCCTGTAGGCAGTGACCCTCTATTTTTTGGTATTAATATAACATATATATTCTGTAGGCTAACACCCACCGTGGTTTTTCCCTTTTAGGGTTTTCCACGTAAAAATCTAGTGTCTACAATGTTGAATGTGTGATTGTGATTAAGTTAATGGTTTAATGCTTTCATGGTTAAATCTGATTATGAATAATTAAGTTGTTGATGGTTTGATATGCATGTGAAGATAAGTTTTTGTGACAATTAATTCACCCCCCCTCTCAGTTGTCTGGTGTATTTCAACAATTGGTATCAGAGAAGGTTCCTCTGAAGAAAGCCTAATAGCTTGAGGAAGATCTAGGATGTCTTATAAGAAGGAAGCTCCGCATTTTGATGGGACAAATTATGCTCTTTGGAAGGTATGAATGAAAAGACATCTTCTTTGTCTTAGTTATAAATTATGGAAGGCTGTAGAAACAAAATATACCGTGCCTCCAAATGGTTTGACGACTGAAGATGAAATCAAAGATTATGAATTGAATGTCAAAGCAAAGGATGCTCTACTAAGTTCCTTAAGTGACTCACCGTTGACAAAAGTTGTGGACCTTGAATATGCAAATGAGGTATGGGAGAAGCTAAAAAATCTGTATGAAGGAGATGATTCAGTAAAAGAAGCCAAGCTACAAAGCCTGAAAGTGAAATATGAGGGTTTGAAGATGAATGAAGATGAAAACATAACATCATTTATGCAAAGAGTTGATGAACTTGTCACTAGAATAAAGGGTACGGGAGGAACTCTCGGTGATAAGGTGTAATGTCAGAAAATGTCCCCTTGGGGGCTTTTCCCTCATAAGGTTTAGCTCCCGGGTCTTTAGTATGCATTTAGGACATTTTAGTTCATATTTTGGCATCCCAATGGAATGAGACCTAGGTTCCATGGCAAATTGGACCTAGGTGGACCCCTTGAGCTATACCTTGCCCAAAATAGGGGGGAGGACTTGGGTGCCCATGCCCTAGTCCTACCCTATTTTGGGGCAGCCCTAATTTTTGGGTGTCGGTTTATGACCGTTAGTTGGTTCTTTTGTCGACACGGTAAAGTTTGATTTTTAAAATCTTGGTGAGAATTCTTGTAGGTGCATATATAAGCATGTTTAGGCATTCATTTGTAAACTAGATGGCAATTGTGATGTTCAAGTGTTCTCAAGGTGATTCAAGGCATTCTATTGTGTTACAAGAGCAGACTTGTATGTTTTGTGTGTTGATATTTGTAGATTTGAGCATCAATGTCCTCATGGCATGAAGAGTATCTTCCTCCATGAGAGCTTCACTACAAGGTAGCTTAATATTGTGTTTTTATCATTGATTCCTTTAGTTTTTGCCTCTGCTTCACAAGGGAATGCACTCTTTGTCTGACAACGGTGTTTGGAGACTTAAGTGTCCTCCGGGGCTTGACTGAGGCAAGCCTCTAAACACCACAACCCCCAAACCAAGTCTTGTGATTGTAGGTTACAAGTATCGCATCCAAAAAAAATGGAGTTGCAGGAAGGCTTAGCAGGCATCAAGGATTTAGGATCTGAAGAGAAGTCAGACACCAGAGCACTTCCAGGACTTGGGCGCCTGCAACAATGTCCTCCATAGACAAATTTCAGGAAACAAAAGTTATAGGGCTGATCAGTATAGGAAGGAGGTCCAGATTCCCTAAAAAAATAGGTACCTTGGACTTGGGCACCCGCACCTTAGTCCCTGACTATTCCGCTTCGAAACCCCGAAAATAGGTATTATGTAATTTGCTATTTTGCTTTGGTCTGCAAGAGCTTTTTCTGTTATTCGTCAATTTGTTATCGTATTTGCATAATTAGGGTTTTAATGGTTAATTGGACATAAGAGAAGGAAAAATTGATAATTAATTCCCTAATCCAAGCTTCCCTTCATTTGTAAGTGACCTAGGGTATGATAGTGCTCACCACTCGACCCTAGATCCTTCAATGTCAGGGTGAAAGGAGGATTTTAACATCTAAACAACAAAAGATTAACACAATCCAATTTTACCCTAAACATTTTGGTGAACCTGTGTTTTTGGACTTAAATTGCAACTTGTTGAGTGTTTGTCTTCATATTTGGTGTGATTTCATTCATTTATATAGGCATTTACTTTATTGCATTGAGAAAATTTCAAAAAAAATGAAAAATTGGAAAAAATACAAAAAAATCGCATTGTTTGGCTTACTAAATTGCATCAATTCTTCCTAAATTTTTCTAATTCATGATTTTTGCATCAGTTATGATATAAATAGATTGCTAACATGTAATTTCACCTAAAACACCAACAACATCAGAATTTCTCATCTTTTAAACAAGCCAGCTATTAGTTTGAGCACCAACAAGGACATGCAAGCCTAAAAATCTCCGCTGGGCTTAAACAACAAACACTAAGCTTTGACTTGCTTAGGTGGCTGGTGGACCCTTTCTCTTACTCTATTTTGTTAATGTGTCAATAAGAGAGGGGCCCACCAGCCACCTAAGTAAGTCAAAGCTTAGTGTGCGCTATTTAAGCCCAGCTGAAAATCTCTTAATCCAATTATGACAGGTTGTACACAAGACACATCAGATGCCAGCTGTTATTTCCATTCAATCTACTGCTCATTCATTCTGTAATTAATTATATTACCAAAGGTAATGATAATTGCTCTAATAGTACCATGTACCAGCCTTTCAAGAATATACACAATCTATATTGATAGCCTTTCAAATTTATCTTGTTGTTGAAGTCAATCCAAATACTGCTGAAGTTGTAGTGCTGATGAAGTGACTTACCTTGCTACAAAAGTCACAAGAAAGCTTACTAAGAAAGCTTATAGGGCTTGATGCCTTATAAGGGACAGTAATGGGATATTTATGGAGCCTCAAACATCTTTATACTGCTGGGTACAAATAATGAAGGGGAAGCAATAGTCCTTGTAGATGGGTCAATAATGGCAATCTCAAAAGACGCAGATTCCCTAATCATAAAAGCTCATCCTTGAATAATTACAAATACAATGGTCAAATGGATGACCCCTAATTGGAAGCTGACACAGATAAGAAAGTGCAAGCAATAGGCCTTGTTGAAGGGTTACAATGGTAATCTCAAAAGGTGTGGATTCCCTAATCATAAAAGGTGAGTTTCAAATCATTACAAATGTAATGATCAAAGCGAGAACTCTTGATTGGAAGAAAAAAAGTGTACTTTAGGAAGGAACCTCATTCCTAAGTTTGTAATGATACAGTTTAAGCACTGCTCTAGAGAAGCTAACAAACTGGTGGACCTATTAGCAAATGCAGTAGTCACTCAATCCTCTATTTACCTTAGTATCCCTTTTTAATGATGATGGGTGGGATGGACTACAAACCCTCTTCCTCAATGATCTCTTGGCTTAGCTTATAAAAGAAGGCAATTGACTTTGATTCTAATGAAAACCACAGTTTTAATATGAAAAGTGCATCCTGTGGATCCTTAATAACGGAAGGAATGAACATTGTAAGGCATATAAAAATATGATTGACCAGTTAATGAAATCTTTAATTTACCCAGATACAGTGGAATGTGGTTATACAAAAATGATTACAAGGTACAAACAAATAGTCATGTCAAACGTGGCTCCTTCCAAGATATTATTTCCAATTGCATTTGAGATGTCTGTTGTTGTTATTAGTGGGTTTTCTAGGCTATCATTAGGCGTTGGACTAAGATGATGAAGACCTTTCAATCAATTATTATAAAATTTACTGATCACAATGAACATTTTTCAATTCATAACAAAAATTCGTGGCGGCTATGAATATTTACTATTTAGTAGCATAACCATATTAAAATATTAACTTGCAATAAATACTTACTTTTTTATTTAAATTAATATGGTTTTGAGAATTTATTACTTGGGTTAATCTACAACTTCTTCTCAATTTAGGTTGTAAGATATGGTTGACATTTACAATAAAGCTACAAATTGTCAATTTGGAGGCTTGCATTTGAATTTCCATCAATTAAAAATTAAATATTATATTAAATAAAATAACAAATATATAAAAATATTGTATATAAAATATTTAACTAACCTAAATCTATAATATTGTATATTAAAATGTATATAAATATAAATATTAAAAACATTAAATATATATAAATATTGAAATTAAAATTTAAACATTATATAATATAATATATAACTAGTATAGATATCTTAAATACATCTATTTAAAAAAATACCGAGAGATATCAATTTGAAGTTATTTTATTTAATTCACATTACAACTATTTTATTTACTATATACATTATTTGCATTAATTATTTAATTATTTAAGGTTTATATCTTGTCCATCAAATTTTCAACTAAATTAACAAATAAAAAAATATCTCAAATTAACAAATCAAATTTAAGCTTTTTATTTATTAAATTACACTACTATTTTTTTATATAAATTAATTAAGATTCAAACCAAAACATGTATAAAATTTTGATTGAAATTATTTCTAACATTACACAAAAAAAATTACACCCTTTTCTTTGATTTAATATATACAAAATAATGTTCCATGCTAACATTTTTTTAGAAAATTAAGCCCTTCATATTCTATTTTTTTAAGTTTTATTTTGTTTCATACTAGAGGCCTTTATAAAATTGTAGAAAAAAATATACATCCAAATATGATGGAGAATGAACCGTGTTGATGATGGCATATCTTTGTTTTACCTCCTTATTTTGGAAATATCATGTTTCTTATTAAATATTAATATTGTATTTTATTATTAAATATTAATATTAAAGAGATATTATTTTGAAGTTATTTTATTTACTTTAAATTATTTTATTTTACTTCATTTTACTTCAAATTGATATCTTTACACATTTGTTCTTCACTCAACCCTATGTCCATCAATTTCTCAACTATAATTAACAAATTAAATAATATATCAAATTAAAAAATCAAATTATTTTCTTTCTTAACCCATAAAATTTTTTACACTTTTGAAAATGAGAAGAATGATGATTATCCAAAGTTGTCCATATCTTTATTTTTAAATGCTAAATATGAGAAATGAAATTTGTACAAAATTACAAAATTATATACGAAAGTTAGATTGATAAATGTAGGAAGTGACCCCATCCTTGTTTAGTGAATATTTTATTCTATAAATTAGTTTTAAATATAATCCACTTGAAGAGCAATTGAAAAAGGTAAAATTTTAAAATCACCACGTTTTATGTTTTGTAGTTTTTAATTAGGGAAATGAACTTGATGTCAAATGATTACATAGATCTGTATTGAGTAAACCTAGAAAAGTGTCCATTGATGCTAGGTTTGGATTTCTGGATTTGGCTATAATTGATTCCAAATGGACTTTCAATGGGCCAAACATATGCAGAAATACTATGTAAGCTGATTTTTTTTTTTTAATTATGCTAATTATTTTTTATTTATGTCTAATCATCAAGGGGATAGGTTCTTAGTAGGCAATGATATATATCAGATATAAAGGGATATGTTGTTAGCTTGAGATGCATCATTTTGGGGCAAGCACATTAATTTTTTTTGTTTTTCCCCATTCATTTTCACCTTTATGTTTTCTTTAATTATTTTTATATTTTTTGTATTGGTTGTGTTTTAGGATGTATATTGCATGTATCGGAAGCTTTGATGATAATTTTTTTAAATGTAAATATTATTTTAATTATGTTTAAATTTATTGACTTGGTTAAGTTTACTATATAAAATAATCTATTAAATGGAAAGTTTTTGAAGTGTATAATTTATTTCAGTTGTATAGTCAATCAAAATGCTTAAATTTTTTTGTTTTAGAGTTTTTTAAATTTTATTTTTCTTGGATTTTAAAATACAAACTCAAACACCTACTTTGCTTACAAATTATGTGCAGAATACTTGATTCTCTAGCCAAGTGAATATTATTTTCACAGATGCACACTTTCTATAGAAGGCATTCTTCTTTAATTGACTATAAAGGCATGGTTTTCTTATTATTTTTTTAAGAGCAGTGACAACTAAACCAGCTGCCGCTGCTTCCCATTTGTACTTGCATTTGTTTTTTTCTTAAGTTTTCTCACTATTAAACTGGTCTCTTGTTTTTTGCTTAAGCTTTCTCGTTGTTAAACTGGCCTCTTCAAAGTTGAATTAGCTCTATAGTATTAAGTCTCCAAATATCTCGTTCACAAGAAAGCTCTATTAGAAGTGTATAATTGGAAGTTTACTAAATGGAAAGTTATTGGAAGTGTATAATTTATTTAAGTTGTGTAGTCAATCAAAATGTTCTAATTTTTTTGTTTAAGAGTTTTTTAAATTTTATTTTTTCTTAGATTTTAAAATACAAATCGTTTGCCCATACAAGGACAAATTGATGTGGACAAAAATATATGAGTTGGAGAGGTTCGCTTAGTTATGTTGGGGAAATTGATCACCTCATAGTAAATGCAAAAATTACTCGTAACTTGACATATCATTTTAACAAACCTAGAACTCTTCTAAACTTTGGAAGTTGGTATGAAGTAAACATCAACTTGTTTAAGTTGGTATGAAGTAAACATCAACAAAATTAAGATTATGATCTTAAGAGCACACCATTTATATTGAAAACAAAAGATAAGAAACTGTGTATGAATGTAATAATATTGGTTTACATTTGTATATATGATGTTGGAAAGCACTCTTCCTCCACAATCATTTTGGACCAATGAACATGTTATTTGCTTTCTCTACAATGTACATAATATAAAATAATATATATCTTATGTGGAATTGATAATATTTTTGACATTTTTTATTGAATGTTATTGGAATCTTTGTATTTATATAAAATATCAAAAAGCATAATAAACAAAGTAAATAAAAACTTTTCTAATACCATAAATTTGAATTTCTATATTTATTATAAAGTGAATATAATATTTGACAACTTCCATTACATTCTTTTCATCTTATACATCTTCCAATTAAATTTATTGGAAAGCAAGACTAAGAAACTTGTTTACTCACTCTTCTAACTTGTTTATAAATAACTAAATATTGTGAGAAATAATATATTTAGTACTTTGTAAAAATAAACTACACACTTAGGTATTATGAATTACTATAAAATAATGTATATATTTAGATTTAAATAAAGTGTTGAAACCATATTTATGTAAATAAAATTTAAAGGTTAAAATAATTTAACTTTATTGTTCTTTTATTGAATCAATATTGTCTTAATTGTTATAGATCTGCCTAGAAAGTCTACTTTACTCTTGAATTGGCTTGTATTTGCAGTCATTTTGGGACACTTTTCTTTTTCTCCAATGTAGATTGGTCCTCTACTCTTCTACTTTGTAGTGTTTGTACACCTAAAAGTCTACAATCATTTGGTGCAAAAAAACACCCTAGGGAGACTATTGGTGTGTACAGTGAAGCAAAGTGCCTAAATGATAAATCAATGTATAATATTTGCTAATGTAAGTTCTATAATGCTTTGATATGAAATTCTAATGCTACAATATTGATAATCAATTAATATGAGCTATTGACATATAGTTGTCATTAAATACAAGAACCTAAATGTTGAATACAAAGTGTTTTTGTGTGCAAGCAAAGGGTAAGATTTGATTCATTTAAGAAAAATAGAAAAATAGATTTTAATTGGAAAGACTAAACTCTAAATATGATCTTGTCTAAGGGATGAATTTGTACCTATAATCTAATAAAAAATACATAAATAATTGTAGAATGATTATTTAAAATTGGAATAAAGTAACTAATGAATATACATTAAAATTAAATTAAATGTTACACCTCAAAGTTTTCTTATGTTTCAATTAGTTGGTGCAAAAAAACACCCTAGGGAGACTATTGGTGTGTAGAGTTAAGCAAAGTGCCTAAATGATAAATCAATGTATAGTATTTGCTAATGTAAGTTCTATAATGCTTCGATATGAAATTCTAATGATATTCTTCTTTAATTGACTATAAAGGCACGCTTTTCTTATTTTTTTAATTGCAGCGACAGCTAGATCCAACTGCCATTGCTTCCCATTTGTACTTGCATTTATTTTTTCTTAAGATTTCTCGTTGTTAAACTAGTCTCTTAAAAGTTGAAGTAGCTTTATAGTACTAAATCTCCAAATATTAGAATAAAGATGAGTCAATATTGTTTCCATAAACGCTAAAATTACTTAGAGGTTATCAATTACATTTTAAGACACTCTTAAAACAATGGAGGCAACTAGACAAATACACTAGAAAACAAGCATGGTCAACCATATAATGCAATGTGGTCTCCATCTTCTAACACTTTTCAAAATGACACTACTTAGAGAAAAATAATGATTTCACTATATGATTAAAGTTTCAATAGTGCTTTCCACTCTTTGACAAACATAGGGCTAAAAATCTACTCCAAAACGTATGAATCCAAAGGAAAAATATAAATTCCCTCCTCTTAAAATTATACATATAAAATCTGTTCAACAATCCACTCGGTGCATCCAATTTTGTGTTGAAGTTCGTCACAGTAGTAGTATATAGTCACTCAAACGATTACATAGCTATTTATTACACAATAGAATGTAAAAACATTTACTTTACAAATAGCCTATCAGAAAAACCGTTGCGCTTCACCCGTGCAACTACTAGTTTTAATATTGTATTAAGCTTAACAAAGGATTACATAAACTAGAACAGTCTATGATCAGCGTACAGAAAAACTCCTGTACAGTCAACCACTGTTGCAAAATAAAAGAGCAGTTTAAAAAGAGAAATACATAGATTTCAAACTAATGCCAGCCAAATGGCAGAGCATTTTGAGGCTTCTTAAGCAATAACAGTGCACAGAAAATAGTTGTTGCAAGAGATTTACAAAGAATAATGAACAACTGAAGGTAAAGCTATTACAAACAAGCAATAACACAGAAGCGAATGGCGAGCAGCTTAAAGAAGGCAGCTAGACAAAGCAGAATCAAGTCGAGCTTAAACAGAGCCACGGGCCCCCTGTCGCAGGTTTCCAACACAAAGTTGTAAATAGCATGCATGTTCATTTTTTTGTAGCTGAGAGAGAAGACATTTTGACTGAAATCTGATTTCTTCATTGATAAAGCACCGATCTTTTAGAGAGGAAAATAAACTTGCCATTTAGATATGAAGACCGGAACAAATAATCTAAACTTCAATCTCTAGGGGGATAAAGGAATGACATAGGAATGACATAAGGTAAGTCGGACATCGAAACTTCCAAATGTTTTTTATTATGATAAACGGAAACGAACTAGATATCTTGTTATGGGAGGCAGAGTATCCAAGAAGAGCAGTTTTCTAGGACCATGCAAAATGGAAGAGGGCAGTAACGGAAGCCATAAGGGCAGCCCATATCAGTTTAACATGAGGGAAAAACTAGAAGTTGTTGACCCCTGTGGCATTCTAGTGTTGGCATTGTGTCAAATGAGTGTTATTACAGTGATGGCTCAGTTGCATCATGGTATGGTATTTATGTTCTTTGGCCCATGATCAGTTTAGTATGATGTTATTCATGATCAGTTTAGTGTGATGTTATTCAGTGGCAGTAGCACTTGTATTGTTAAGTGACATTTGTACTTCTGGATAGTGGCATTTGTTATTTGATTGTGGCATAGTGATATTTGTATATCTTGCTTATGTTAGCTTATATGATGTCAGTATGGCAGATAACAGTATGTTTGGCCTACATGATATACTTTTATCATTTGAGGTTGATTACATTGTTTGACTTTGGTATGGTATCCTTGGCATACACTTCACACAGTTGCCTATGATGTGGATCATGATTCAGTTTGACATATAACAGTGGACGTGTTTTGTGTTCATTGTTGTATATACAGTAGATATATTCAATTGATATACATACTTGTCAGTGACATGTTTTGGTATCATGCTCAATGGCATTTCCTGTGTTGTGGTATTTTGAGTATGAGATGATAACAGTTGCAAGTTATTATTCATTTGGTTCAAGGCACTAGACAACAGTGGGCAGTGTTGATTGGACACTTAGTAGAAATAATGTTGACCATGGAGTTTGACTTCCTTTCATAGTGGCGTTATAATGTGATGTTATTTTTGTGAAGTTTTGGTGTGATTTTTTAAAAGTAACATCAAAGGGCGCATTGCTTGTCATAAGGTATTATGTGATATTTTAAAAAAAAAAGAAAAAGGAAACAAAATAAACTTTGTTACAAATGTCATTTCGAGCTTCATTAAGGAATGACATGTTGAACAGGTCTCAAGCTCTTCAAAGCAAGTAAAAGATGTTTTATCACTGGGCCCTTCTTAGGGTATACTGAATGCACTGGTTGCAAAAATATTCACGGGCAAAAAGGAAGTTTAGGCACTCATTTTGCAAAGTCTAAACCTAGGGTTTCATTTCATTTGCTATATGTTGTTATCATGAAAGAATATGGGAATGATGATATGAATCTTTGAAGTTTTGAAGAATATACTAGATGTGACAAAGCTGGACTCCACAACTTTTTCTTCTGTCAATCTAGAGGTGACTTCATTCCTTTATGTTTTGTTTTTTGCATTAGTTTATTTTTACTTTCTGCTATAATGGCAGACTAATGCAAAAATGTATAAGGCTTTACTCATGCAATTTTGAATTAAGAGTTTATGTCAAAGGACCAGTGGTTATTTTTACCTAGGGTTTGAAACTGGGTAATTAAGGATTTGAGACTGGGTAATGGCAGTTGTAAACGGTAACCAACAGTTATGGGTATTGCTTTTGTGAGGCCTACTTTTTACACTACTGTTCATGAGACTATTTGCAGTGATATTGCTATTATTTATATGTTGAGAGACTATTAATCTTGAATCTTGTTTATTACACCTAATTGATGTTTAAGGAAATAATTGTATGATGATATTTAGATATTGCTTTTAAGAAAATGATGAATGGATATGGAACTTCAATGTGATTATATGGTAGAATGTTTAGGATGCATGTATTTAAATTACTTCAGCTATGATATCTATATGTGATATTGACTTCGAGTTTGAGTGTGCAGGTATTGCTAACAAACCACAAATACAGGAGATCATCCCATACCCTATGTTGTATCCCTTGTGAGCCGATCTAGTTCTATGAGGAACTAATATCAACTTCGTGTTTGGTGAAATGTTGTAATGTTGTAATGTGTTAATGTTGCATGAGGTCAAGGGAATAAGGGCTATCTTCTGATTTACTTTATTATGATAAGTGTTGTAAGAAATGTTGTTTTTAAATCTAGTTTAAACTTTATTTCTTTTAGACCCTTTTTCTTGTGTTTTATTTGACTCTGGGAGTTCTAACTAGGTAAAAATCAACCCTAGGTTATACCTCATGGGTCTAGGGACCTTTTTGACTAGGATAACCTTGGGTTAACCTCCATATGGTCACTTAAACTTCATAGTGAATTTAAGTGACGAATTTGGAAGCATGGGGACAATGGGATGAGTGGAATCCACACTCAGGCCCACTTCCAAGTCATGGAACAACTCCATGATTCCCTAGTAATGGAGTGTTTGTCTCCTTGTGCCTCTCTTATGGTGGGGTTCCCCTTAATAAGGGTAGTGTGTCATCCACTCCTTTGTATTTTTATTTACTTATTGTATTTTAAATTCTCCATGTGTTGTAAAAAAGACTATAGTGGGGAACCTATTGAGTGGGGTTAATTGTTTTATGACCACTAGGATAATAGATGAGTTGTGGATTAGTTGTTTAATGCCACTTGGGAAATTAGGAAAATAGAGGGAATTAGTTTTTAAAAGAGAGAGGAGGAGGAGAGTAAGGGGGTTAGATTATTGTAGAAAGAAGGAGATTTTGGAGAAGAAGGCTAGAGAGGAGCTCTTCATCAAATTTCATCCATAATTGGGATTTGAAAGGTTGGTGAACAAGACTACTCTCTTGTTGATCTGTTGTTTGTATGTATGTTTGTTTCTTGCTTGGTGAATAAGGTTGCAAATGTCTTTATGAGTTTTCTATTATTTTTGGGGTTTGTGTTGGGTGTAGAAAGAGCTCCTTCCAGTTGGAAGGCAATGCTCATCTTGTATAGGGAAGGGGAGGTGTGACCCTCCTCGGGTGTCATCTTGTGTTCTTGTTATAAGAAATGCCTTGAGGGCATGTTGATACTTTTAGCCTAGAGGGCTTTAAGGCTTTGAGAGCCTATTGGGATATTCTTGGTAACTTGATTTAACTGGAAGGCTTGAGGCCTTGAGGAAGAGTAATATGTTGGCTTGAGGCCTTGTGATAAAATGTGATAAAATGTGAAAGGATGACACCTAGAGGTAGAGATGTCTACTTACCTACCCTCCTTGAACTCACCTAAACTGAGTCTTTGTATTGTGAGTCAAACCCTAGAAGTGTGTGTGTTATTTGCCTTGTTGTTGTTATTCAATGTTGTGAAGTGTTGACTTGTCTATTCTACCCTGAGTATGAAGATGGTCTCCCTAGCTTGGGGGTGACCCTCTTGCAGGTCAAAGGTAGGGAGGAGAGCTAGATGGTTGTTGTTTTCCTCCTTGTTGTTTTGCAGGTTACTATTGAAGCATGATTAAGAGGATTGAAGATAGATTTGCCTTGTTAAAGAAAATGTCTATCTTCCTATTGTATTAAGAGCTTGGTCCTTATAAGTTTCATTATGTAAGAGTATTAGAAGAGAGAACTTCTCTCTTGATCTTGTTGTAAAAGTGTTACCTTTGGAGTGGAGAGATAATCCTCCCTTATTATGTTAATAGTTGAGACTTTAAATTGGTTTTACAATACATCATTTGTATGTTTGGGAGAAGAAAGTAATTCCTCCCTTAGAATGTATTTGAGTTGTGGAATTCTTACAATTATTTGTCATCTTTTAGTTTTATCAAAATGTAAAGTTGTGTGAATGTTTGTTGAAGTTGGATCAGTTGTTTTTAATTATCTCTTGTATTATTTAGTGAGAAAGTTGTATTTTATTGTATTACGGAAGTTGCAAATTTACCTTGCAAAATGAAAACTAAATCTTGAGTTAAGTTTGCAATGAGAATTAATCTAAATCGAATTTCTATTTGACTGTTGTGTGTTATTGGAATGGAAAGATTCAATAGTTTCCTGTATATACTTTTGATCCTTAAATTTATTTGAAATGGAGAATTTACTTGAAAGATTTAAAATGGCAAATATAGATTTAAAATGGATAATGTTCCCTTAGAAAAATAAAATTGTTAAAGATAGAGTGGAAAAAAGATTACTCTGGGAATTTGTTGTGTATTTGTTTTAAATATTAAATGATGTTGAGCAAAATTGGAAATACGATTAATTAATTTTATATATATATATTTAAATAGTTAAATTAAATGCATTTGAGAAATTGTTATATATATATATATATTTATAGTATTTGAAAATATAATGAAATCGTGAAACTAGAATATATATATATATATATATATATATATATATATTTATTTATTTATTTCTATTTAGGAATATATATATATATATATATTCAAATAGTTAAAGTAAATTAAATTGAGAAATTGATTTTTATATACATATATATATATATATATATATATTTATTTATTTAAATAGTTAAATTAAATGCATTTGAGAAACTGTCATATATATATATTTATAGTATTTGAAAATATAATGAAATTCTGAAACTGGAATATATATATTTCTATTTAAAAATTTCAAAAATCACATATGCGACGGAAGAGGTCGCAGGTTTCATTACACAACAGAGTTTACATATAAAATGGTGGGGGGGTTAAACCCCCCATTGAAACCTTGTGTATGGAGGGTGTGGGGAGGGGCAGAGCCCCACCCACACCCCACGAATGTGGGATGTGGGTGGGGCTCTGCCCCTCCCCACATCCCCCGCTCCTTTTGAAACCCCCACGACCTGCCACAGGCCGGCCGCCCCCTAACCTCCGTCCACGGGACTGCATCCCCCTCGCTTCCGCCTTTGACCTCCGCCCAGCCATCTCCCTTGCCCTACACGCTGCGTCATCCCCTCCACTCTGCCATCACTACGCCGCCTCACCTCCCCTGTGCACTGTGCCATCTCCCTCTCTGGCGCCGCCGCCATAGCTCCATAACCCTGCACAAAAAATATTACAAACAGCAATAAGAGATGTTAGGGTTATTTAACCCAACATATGAGTTGGTAAGTGTGAACAAAATGATATTAAAATCAAGTGGAGCTTCCACTATCCATAATAAGATAACAATTTTATATATATATATAAATATATATATATAGCTATATATATGTATATTTATATATATAATAATTGTAAATGAATAAGCATGCACTAAAGATATATATATGGAATTGAGTGGAGTTTCCACAACTAGTTGTAAAAGGGAAAATTATATATATATATATGGATAATTTTTTTATGGGGCTATTATAATTTGCCCTAATATTCACATTGCATTAAATTTGTTTATAAGAAAATTGTATTTGTTTTTAAGAGTAGTAATTCTTTTTACTAAGGAATTACCAAGGTATGGAGAGAGATTTAACGTAAATAAAATTTAAATGCAAATACAAATAGTAAATTAAGAAATACATAAACAGGCGAAATAAGCAATGTTTTAAAACAAATCGATAGAGAAATCAACAAGGAATGCGAGGAAATATTTAACAGATTGAGATAACCATTTAAAGATCATCTATCTACCTAGCGAACCCTAACGAAGCAAAATGAACCGTCACAAACCTAGTGATCGATATCAACATGCACATGTGTGTATGGAATATTCTGTAGCAACAATCACTTAGATAACTTAAACATACACAACCGAGCACACTTATGCGTGTGAGGGAAAGATTTCACGTAGTAAAGGAAATTTTTTTGATAGTTCGTATCATGTCTACATGTCATATGTGGACATAACATGCGTGTTTTGCGTGTTGTGAATGCATGTGAAATGTGGGCATGACAGCTTTTCTATTATGGGGTCTCATATATTTGAAAATAATTCTTTTTTCTATTACCCATAATGATGGTGATTAGGGTTTTAAAACAAAATCAATACTTCCTCATTTGGGTTTTAAAATGCTATTAATTGAGATTGTTACCTATGGTTTGGAAAGTCGTTTCAAGGCTTTGTTATGGATTTGTTATGACCAGTTATAACTGTCTTCAAATGCACATTCTGGTGGCAATTTTTTTCTATATATCATTATGAAGCAGCTGTAAAAAGACTTAAACTTTGGTTAAGCATTTTATCTTACAATATAGTTTGAATATCCTTCAAAAGCATTGAACATATGAGGTCTATTTGACTGTAACTGCTTTGATAGTTGGAAGACATCTAAAACAGTTTTTGTGCACAGTTATCTCTTCAAACTGTTTCATGAGAAGAGGAAGACATTATGAAATATATAAAAGGGCTTTGAACAGGAATGGTAAGTGGTGTGTATAAACTTGATATAATATTAATGATGGATACACAAGTTATGTGTATGCATTGTTGAGATTATAACAGTCTGGTACAAAGAGAAACAAAGTGTCCCTCTATATGAGTTTTACTTGATTCAATGGAATGGATGTTATATGCTAGTGAAGCAATGTTGTAAGATAGTGAGGTCTGTAATCAGTGAGATTCTTTTATAAACTAGTGAGGCAATGTTATATTCCAGTGAGGCAATGTTGTAAGCCAGTGAGGTCTGTAATCAGTGAGATTCTTTTATAAACCAGTGAGGCAATGTTGTAAGCTAGTGAGGCCTGTAATCAGTGAGATTCTTTTATAAGCCAGTGAGGCATTTTCGAGTGGTCTTATGCCAGAGGCTTTCCACTTAGGAAAATATTTGTGTTATGAGTTGTTACTATCTCTGATGTGTTTGATCTTTATGTTTATTTGTTTATCATATGTCATTTAGTTTTAAAGTTGTTCTAAGTTAATTTTGTTTGCTCAAACAAATATTCATTATAAATCATTGTTTGAAGTGTTGCTCTCTATTCATCCTTATTATGATCAATCAAACTTCACATGTTTGTAAACACCCTCACTCTTAAGTTTGATGTGAGCCAATATTTATCATAGACTGTGTTGATATATTCTTGTCAACAATCTGTCAGTTTTTAGTAGTCATGATACTTGTCTCAACTGAAGCAAAGCTGTCATAGCTGTGCAATAGAAGTTGCCTTTGTTTCAAAGTGTTGTAAGATTATTTCAAGGTCTCAAGGTCTTGTGAAAATTAGTATACCACTGATTCACCCCCCCTCTCAGTGGTATTGTACTCTAACAAGTGGTATCAGAGCTAGACCCTTGTCCAGTAGGTATAACCAACCTTAGGGTTTCCTGGTCGTGGAGTACTGTGATGGGTAAGTGTAAAAGAAACATAATTCAAAAGAAAAACACCAGTGTCAAGTCAAATGTAGTCTTGTCTCAAGAAAAGTTCTTATCAGTTGAGTCAATAAGTGATAATAAGAACAATTTTGTAGAAGAAGAGTGTGTTAGTAACCCTGAAGGAGTTGTTGTTTTTGAAGGAGAACAAGAATTTAATGATGAAGAAAGAGATTTCTTTGAGGGTGAAGAAGATTGTGGAGTTGATATTGAAGGAGAACTTCTGTGTGCCCTAGATACAATCAAACAACTTAATGAAGAAAACAGGAGACTAAAAGACCAGCTTCAACAAGAAAAAGAATCCAAGGACAAGGTATGTTCAAATCTTGAAAACGCTTCTTTAGAGTTTGAAAATGCCAGAAATCAGATTGCAGAATTAAAGAGACATGTTAATGAATCTGATAAATTGATTATTAATGTAAAAACTGAAATTGAGGAAGCAAAAAGAATAGTAGATGTAAAAAATTCTGATCTTGAGGTGAAAAGAATTGAATGTTTGAGACTTGAAAGTGAAGTTGTCAAAATACAGAAGTTTGTGAAAGGCACAAATGCTTTAGATGAAATATTGAGTAGTCAGAAAAACTACAAGGATCATTTTGGCTTAGGATATGAAAAAGGGGAAAGCTCTGGTGTTAAAGATGAAGTTAAAAGGGAAATAATTTTTGCAACAGCAAATAGGAAGAGTTTCAAGGTTAGGCAGAGTCCTAGGTAGAAGATAGATCTGAATTATCATTCTGCTATTTCTGATGATGACAAGAAGAGAGCAAAGGGTAAAACTGCTGATATTGGGAGAAGAAGAACTAATAGTTTTTCAAGACCTTCATCTATCAGGCAATATCATTTGGTCAGGTATAACTATTCTCAGTTTCATGGTTGTTGCTATGTCTGTCATAAGTATGGTCATAGAGCTAGAAATTGTAGTTATTATGATTTGTCAAATCAAAACTACAATGTTATTTGATATAACTGTAATAAGGTTGGGCACATGAAAAGAGACTGTTGGATGCATTATAAAATTTCAAGAAATAAATATCATTAGTCCTCTAGCAATATCATATGTTATAGATGTCATAAAATTGGACATAAAGCATTATACTGTAAGGTTAATCAGGTGAACTCTTTTAGCCCTCACAAGAAAACTAGGACCATGATAGTTTGGAGAAGGAAACAAGTAAAGGAAATGAAAGAACCTGAACTTGGGCATATTGCACAAGTTCCGTCCATAAGTGCATAAAGAGAAGCATTAATGAAGGGGGAGTTGACTTTTTGCTACTTTTATCAAAGCCCTAAAGAAATTTAGGAAGAGGTATCAGTTTTAGTTCAGTTTTGGGTATGTTGAATAAGGCAGGACTGTGTATTCAATCAGGACAATAGATACAGAGATACTAAAAATTCTTTTTGTTCTCTAAGTATGTTTCTTCAAGACATGTGACATGCACCTCATGCTCTTAATAGGGGTTGATTGGCATTACAGTGAATTTGGCTAATGCAGCAGTGCTATGTATGTATGAATGAACAAGTGTTAGGACAATCTTTAAGTGAGTCAAGTTTGGAGATTTATATTACAGAGTTACCTCAGAAACTGTTTCATCTCATGGTGTCACATTAATGTTGTTTTGATATGCTTTCATGCTCATCATGCAATTGTCCCTCTTGTCATAACTGGATCTCAGAAGGACTTCTTATTTGACCTTGTATGACAATGGGTTTAGCTTGTTTAGTGTGTTTATATTTGCCAGTATGTTGCAATACCATGTGTGGTAGTGTGTTGCAGTGCCTTGTTATGTAATTGACTGGGGACGTAGGTTTGAGATTGAGAAGACAGTGCTAGGAGTTGATCATCTATTTCTGCTAGAGCAGTGATTTTCTAGTTGGTAAAGTGTATTGTATAGTTATTAGGAACAACAGCAACAATATGAAGCTGATGAATTTTCATTGTGATAATGATATGAAGCACAAGTGCTAACAAGAACATTGCTAACTGCTTTGCCAGGAGATATCTTGTGAAACAGTGGTGTGCCATGGCTTTGATGACAATACATTGTGATGTGTTACAATAGTGGTGTGAGTTTTTAAGTGTTGTAGGGCAAATGGCAGAAGACAATATTTTTTTACAGTTCTCTTGTTGATGCTTTTTATTTTGTTTTTCATGGATCAGACATCTTATTACTGTTGTAGGAGTTGATAGAAGACTAGTTTTGTTTCTAATGGTTGTTGAGGATGTGTTAGTGACAGATCTGTTTTTGATAGTAGATCATCAATACTTAGATCAGTCCTCTTGATTTGTTGTTTTGACTGCAATTCTTCTTGTGTATCAGACAAACTTGCATCAATCCATAAGGTTTCATGAACAAGGAGTTATTATATCATGATGATGCCATGATAACATTCTATGATGCCAATGCTACAATGACAAATACTATTGGACAGGTTTAGCCTGGTATTAATTTCTCAGTTAGCATTGAAGGTTATGATTCTTTGAAACATCTTGAAGATAATAGTATTATCCAATGATTAAATATTGTGTATTGAAACTAGTAACAATGCTTCTTGTAGAAGTCTACATGCTAGTATATAGTAGAACTTATGGGATAGGCACATGTTTTGTTGTTATCAAAGTTTGCAAGCATTATTGGTGTTCCTCATTCATATATTTGTTTCATAGTGATGTTGGCTCTTGGACAGAAAATTTCTATGCTCATACTACTGAATAAGGACAGTTTTTTTATACTTGGTTCGTGTGGTTTCTGCATCTATTCTTGTCTTGCCAGCAAAATGGCTTCATGATCAGATTTGACACCATGGAGATTCAAGAGTGATCTTCCTCCAGGATGGCATTATACTTGTTTGCAGGGGGGAGCTTTATTGCATTATATCATTTGTGATATGGTGCTTGGCTCTTGGTGATAGTGTTATTTCTATCAGCATCCTTTGTTGTTCTTCTTCTTTGCTTTTTAATTGGAGCAGTCTTGTCAATGGAGCTCTGTTATAGGGGGAGTGTGTGCAAAGTAGTGAATACCTGTTTTCACATTTCACTTCATTTGTTTCTAGAATAGTTTGACATTTGCATGCTTTAATATTGGTTATTCATGCTGGTTGTGATCTATAGTTATTCTCCCAACTTTGTTGACCCCAACCTTTGGCATTGTTGTCAAAAGGGGGAGAAAGAATATTGCTTGGTAGTACGTAGTTCAAATGATGCAGATGATATATTCATATGCTTAGCTTCTTGTAGTGTACAGATGTTGCATTCATTTATTGATTGGCTCATGATATTCATATTCAACTTATATTTATTCAGGTGGATTGACATCTCTTTGTGGTTGCAAATGAGTTACAATGTTTTAGACTAAATAGGTGGATTGGTGATGATTTGACACCAATGCCAAAGGGGGAGTTTGTTGACCCCTGTGGCATTCTAGTGTTGGCATTATGTCAAATGAGTGTTATTATAGTGATGGCCCAGTTGCATCATGGTATGGTATTTATGTTCTTTGGCCCATGATCAGTTTAGTATGATGTTATTCATGATCAGTTCAGTGTGATGTTATTCAGTGGCAGTAGCACTTGTATTGCTAAGTGACATTTGTACTTCTGGATAGTGGCATTTGTTATTTGATTGTGGCATAGTGATATTTGTATATCTTGCTTATGTTATCTTATATGATGTCAGTATGGCAGATAACAGTATGTTTGGCCTACATGATATACTTCTATCATTTGAGGTTGATTACATTGTTTGACTTTGGTATGGTATCCTTGGCATACACTTCACACAGTTACCTATGATGTGGATCATGATTCAGTTTGACATATAATAGTGGACGTGCTTTGTGTTCATTGTTGTATATATAGTGGATATATTCAATTGATATACATACTTGTCGATGACATATGTTTTGGTATCATGCTCAGTGGCATTCCCTGTGTTGTGGTATTTTGAGTATGAGATGATAACAGTTGCAAGTTATTATTCATTTGGTTCAAGGCACTAGACAATAGTGGGCAGTGTTGATTGGACACTCAGTAGAAATAATGTTGACCGTGGAGTTTGACTTCCTTTGATAGTGGTGTTATAATGTGATGTTATTTTTCTAAAGTTTTGGTGTGATTTTTTAAAAGTAACATCAAAGGGCGCATTGCTTGTCATAAGGTCTTATGTGATATTTAAAAAAAAAAAAAGAAACAAAATAAACTTTGTTACAAATGTCATTTCAGGCTTCATTAAAGAATGACCTGTTGAACAGGTCTCAAGCTCTTCAAAGCAGGTAAAAGATGTTTTATCACCAGGCCCTTCTTAGGCTATACCGAATGCACCGGTTGCAAAAATATTCACAGGCAAAAAGGAAGTTTAGGCACTCATTTTGCAAAGTCTAAACCTAGGGTTTCATTTCATTTTCTATATGTTGTTATCATGAAAGAATATGGGAACGATGGTATGAATCTTTGAAGTTTTGAAGAATATACTAGATGTGACAAAGCTGGACTCCACAACTTTTTCTTCTGTCAATCTAGAGGTGACTTCGTTCCTTTATGTTTTGTTTTCTGCATTAGTTTATTTTTACTTTCTGCTATAATGGCAAACTAATGCAAAAATATATAAGGCTTTACTCATGCAATTTTGAATGAAGAGTTTATGTCGAAGGACCAGTGGTTATTTTTACCTAGGGTTTGAAACTGGGTAATTAAGGATTTGAGACTGGGTAATGGCAGTTGTAAACAGTAACTAGCAATTATGGGTATTGCTTTTCTATTACAGGGTCTCATATATTTGAAAATAATTCTTTTCTCTATTACCCATAATGATGGTGATTAGGGTTTTAAAACAAAATCAATACTTCCTCATTTGGGTTTTAAAATGCTATTGATTGAGGTTGTTACCTATGGTTTGGAAAGTCATTTCAAGGCTTTGTTATGGATTTGTTATGAACAGTTATAACTGTCTTCAAATGCACATTCCGATGGCAATTTTTTTTTTCTGTATATCATTATGAAGCAGCTGTAAAAAGACTTAACTCTGGTTAAGCATTTTGTCTTACAATATAGTTTGAATATCCTTCAAAAGCATTGAACATATGAGGTCTATTCAACCGTAACTACTTTGACAGTTGGAAGACATCTGAAACAGTTTTTGTGCACAGTTATCTCTTCAAAGTTCTATTTCATGAGAAGAGGAAGACATTATAAAATATATAAAAGGGCTTTGAACAGGAATGGTAAGTGGTGTGTATAAACCTGATATAATATTAATGATGGATACATAAGTTATGTGTATGCATTGTTGAGATTATAATAGTCTGGTACAAAGAGAAACAGAGTGTCCCTCTGTATGAGTTTTACTTGATTCAATGGAATGGATGTTATATGCCAATGAGGCAATGTTGTAAGCCAGTGAGGTCTGTAATTAGTGAGATTATTTTATAAACCAGTGAGGTAATGCTATATGCCAGTGAGGCAATGTTGTAAGCTAGTGAGGTCTGTAATCAGTGAGATTCTTTTATAAACCAGTGAGGCAATGTTATATACCAGTGAGGTAATGTTGTAAGCCAGTGAGGCCTGTAATCAGTGAGATTCTTTTATAAGTCAGTGAGGTATTTTTGAGTGGTTTTATGCCAGGGGATTTCCACTCAGGAAAATATTTGTGTTATGAGTTGTTACTATCTCTGATGTGTTTGATCTTTATGTTTATTTGTTTATCATATGTCATTTAGTTTTAAAGTTGTTCTAAGTTAATTTAGTTTTCTCAAACAAATATTCATTATAAATCATTATTTGAAGTGTTGCTCTCTATTCATCCTTATTATGATCAATCAAACTTCACATGTTTGTAAACACCCTCACTCTTAAGTTTGATGTGAGCCAATATTTATCATAGACTATGTTGATATATTCTTGTCAACAATCTGTCAGGTTTTAGTAGTCATGATACTTGTCTCAACTGAACCAAAGATGTCATAGATGTGCAATAGAAGTTGCCTTTGTTTCGAAGTGTTGTAATATTATTTCAAGGTCTCAAGGTCTTGTGAAAATTAGTATACCACTGATTCAGTCCCCCCTCTCAGTGGTATTATACTCCAATAGAAGTAATGTTTGAAATCTTGACTCTGTCTTACCACAGAAGGGACAAGATAGGGGTGGGAGGAGGAATTTAAGTCAGGTTCTAGCTGGAAGCTTGGCATGAAGAAGTTTCCAAGCCTTGAGTTGGGATTGTGAGTCTTCTTTGGTTTGCCAAATTTGAAGACTAAGTTTATTCTGTTTAGCATGGCTGAGGTTACATCTCCAAAGAGAGTTAAGATGGTGGGAAAGAGGTAAGTTAGGGATAAGTTGTTTATAAAGCACCTCAAGGGGAAAAGCACTAATGCTATAACCATTAAGCCACCTCCAATCCTTGAGAAAATAAGAATTATGGCATGAAGAAATGAGGATAGTCAGGTTAGTGGGTACAATTTTCTGAATTTCAAGCACAACAACCTTATCTTTGTAGTTTTAGTTGAAGCAGAGCTTAATTTGGTGCCATGATTTCCACGTGAAGCTTGAAGCATCCCATAAATCCCAAAACACATGGATGCCTTTCTTAAAGAGGCACTTAGCTTTGAATCTAGGAATCATCGCCATTGGAGAATTGTTTACTTGCATGAGACAATTCCACCATATTGAAGAAGTAGCAAAGCTAAGCCCATGGCTAAATGATTGATCAAACCAAGACAACTTGTGTGAAACCAACTACCAATCTTTCCATATATGCTATTAAGGGGGGCTAATGCATGGATCTTAAAGTATGGAGCTAGAAGAATTTTGTCATTCTAATGAACTATACTCCATGATTTACTTGCAGTAGCTATTTGTCTACGATACTAGATCAAGAGTTCCAAAGGAGAATTCCCTTCCAAAGCTCCGGTAATCCATTTGGATGAATGACAAACTCCTTGTATGTATGGATCAATGATACCCAAGCCACCCTTATCCTTCAAGAGGATACAATGGGACCAAGAAGTGGATGACATACCTTTTTTGTTTCCCCATTTGGACAAAATAAAATTACGAATGAGCTGAGTTAGCTAGTTATAGCAAGCTTTAGAGGGCATCCAACAAGATGAAATATAGACATGGCTAGCTAAAAGGATTTTATTAGCCACCTATATACACTCGGTCATAGACAAAAAATGGTTTGTCCAAGCCAATAGCTTGGATTTGAATTTGTTTAAAGACCACCTCCACATATCTTTCAAAGAGACCCCAATTACAAAAGGAATATTGAAGTATCTAGTAATGGATTCATGTTTGATCTCTTTCCACTCTTTCAACATCCATGATGGATGAGGGTTGGGGAACGCCATTAAGCATTTAGTTTTGTGCATAGCTAGCTAGGATCCCGAGACAACACATAAGTAATCAAGTATATCAAGTAGATTATTGATATCTTCAACTGAATTTTGAATAAAAATTATACTGTCATCAGCGAAGTGGGAATTAAGGGCTTTAATGTTACTTGGAATAGAGATGCCATGGATGGGATAGTTCATTTAGATGTGATGAAAGAGATATCTAAGAGCATCAATTGCAAGGACATAAAGAAACTAGGGAAGAGGACAACCTTGGTGAATGGATTTTTAGAGGGGGAATTGTTGGGAGAGAGATCCATTAATAGTTAATCTTGCATTAGCATCCATGAACAACATTTGAACATGGGCACAAAAATTAGGACCAAATGGGCCAACTAGTGTAGCATTTTGAGGATGAGTGACCATCTTATTTGACCATAGGCCTTATCAAAATCAAGTTTGATTGTAAGGGCATCTTGATCTATTTGTTGTGCCCATTCAATTGTTTCCCATGCAAGCACCAAGTTATCTAAAATAAATCCGCCCCCTAGGAAGCCAGTTTTCTCAGGACTGACAATCTCTTGGGTGATGGGTTTGATTCTTTTGGCCAAGGCTTTAGCAATGATCTTATATGACATGTTGAGAAAGTTCATGGGGTGCTAGCCATTCACTGTATATTCTTTTTTATCCTTGAGAATAAGATTTACAAGTCCCTTATTAATAATAGCTCCTACAGACCTAGTTTCAATGCCCTCAAAATAAATGTTGTAAAATTCCTCCCTGATATGATGTCAAAGTGTGCGGTAGAACTCAATAGGGAGACCATCCAAACATAGGTTCTTCTTTGAGGCCAAGTTGAACATAGCCTCTTCAATCTCTTCCAAGGAAAGATAGTGATCAAGAAATTTATTGTATTCAAGTTGAATTCTACTAGGAATATAGCTGGCTAATTTGTCTTCCAAAATAGGAATTAAGGGGTCATTGCTTGTGTTGTCAATAAAAAGTTGTTTATAATGTTCATGGAAGGTTTTCATAGTCATATCTTGGATGGTCTATAGTGAACCATCAACTAATTTAATAACATAAATGTGTTCCCTTTTATGTTTATGTTGAAGGAACTAGAAGAAAAACTTGGTTCTCTTATCACCATCTTTCAACCATTGCGAACAGGTCCTCAATTAAGCACCTTTGCTCTTATAGGTGGTAGAAACCTCCTAGAGAGTAACCCCTACAACATTAGTCAATATTTTTTAAGTGATGATTGTGAAGAGATGGAAACCTTTCAAACGGGAAAACTTAATCATGCTCTTTATTTTCAAAGGTTTATTTAAGTTAATTGTGGTAGTTTATTATTAGTTCTAATATCCATGTAAATTATTTATGTATTTGTTAGGTGTAAATAATTTTAATATAGCAATCAATAAAAATTAAAAATTAAATATTTTTGAATAAATTCTTTAATATTGTTTTTTTAAATTAAAAATTATTTATTTATTTACTTTCAATTTAATTTTTTTACAATAATATTAGTCATTTATTTTAAGTTTACAATAATATTTAAAATGAATTATTTTATGTATTTTAAGTTTATATGATTGAATTTGGTGGTGAATTTATATCTACCAAAACTACTTTTTAAAATAATATTATTATGCTTTCTATTCAATTTAATAACATATATTCCATGTTATTCAGACCATGATCACATGTTAATAGATGATTTTCTTTTTATGCATAAGATATTTTATATAATATTATTGATTTCCAAAAAAGATACAAGCGTCTGCTATGTAGGTATCAAAATGCAGAGACCTTCTGACTATGAAACCCACCAAAACAAGCATTTTCTCCCAAACAGAGAGCCAAAATGGCTAGACCATTAGCCAAAACCAACCCTACTGGCCAAAGCCAAGGTGACATTTCTAAGAGTAATGGAAAAAATAGACATGCATACTATACTATATCTGATCACTAACCACCATCTTGTGACCTAATTCTAAACCCCCTGATACAAAACATTGACCAAATACAAACCTAGACGCTGTAAACATTTTAGGAAGACCCAAAATCACCAAGGAAGCCATTAGCTAGAGCGAAGGATTTGAAGTTTGGAATCTGTTTCTCCCCAAATGATAGTTGTAACTAGAACAGCCTCTGAAGGTAATCAGCACTAACCATGGCAATTTGTATGTGCTCCAACAAGGCTAAGCTTCTTAGATCCAAGATAAAAGGGTAGTATTTAACTACCTCTCTGGAAATATAGAATTGTGACATATCTTTTGGCCGTGGCACCCCAATGCTAGATATGGCCATGAGAAGACCCTCCTCCAAACTGACCAAAAAATCCATAGAGAAAGGCCTCTTTAGCAGTGCCACCACATCCTTCTTTGCCATGCGTATATCTAGCAGAGCTGCCAAGAAATGAGAAGTAATAGTGGTATCGACTCAGAAGGGCTCACCATTCTTGAGGAAGCCTTTCCCTAAAACCATTTTAACAGTAGCCAAGATGAGAGGGTTGTATTTTTTAAGCAGACCCTTAAGGCGATGATCTGTGATAACCCCGCGAAAAGCCATTTGCTACACCGAGCTATCTAGGATAATTGGTGTGTCATCCCCTATTGTCATTAATGTCTCAAATGACATTTGCACCACAAACTTTGAGCATTCCTCCATACTGCTATGCTGACCCTAGGCTCACCGATAGACTTGATTAATCAAGCTCTAAAGAAAGTTGTGAAATTCTAGACGTCAAGAAGCCTTGCTAAACATTCTAAGAGCCAAAGTCATTACCTGTAATGATTATTCTATTGAATGTCATGTGCAAAGCCTTCCCAGTAATAATGATAAGTGCCCAATTCACTTATCACGATCCCCACACATTAACCCTATGCATGATCGAAATGACAGTCTTGGTTGCCAAGGTGTGGGTTTTGTAAATTTCCTGACTTCCTAATTATAACAACAAGATATCCCATAGCTTCACTATTGTCAGCATGTCCTTCGTCTAGTTGTCCATGCTAACTAGAATGCCAAGTTAGATCGGCTCTCCACAACTCCTAATGTGGAAAGCCCCCCGCCCTACCACCCACACATGTTAATAGATGATTGATATATATTTTCTTCGATATATTTAATAGTAGCTGCCTTTGGTAGTACTATTGCAATCAATGTGGCTTATCTAGTGATTAATCTAGCAAGAGTAAACCAATCAAAACATAGTATAAATTTTCTTGTCGGGCAAATTTGAATTAAATTTGAACTTTTCCTATGTGAACATGAGAAAATTTTAACAAAAAAATTGGAGAAATTATTTATCTCTATTGTGATTGGCTCCAAAAAATGACCTTTTGTTGGCGGATTGTCGGAGATACTATTTTTAGTGCAACAAACACCTAAAATTGAGGAGGTAATTTCGGTTAGAAGGGAGGAGGTGGCAATGGTAACATTTTTTTTTTGAGTGAAACAAACACCTAAAAATGAGGAGACAAATCATGTTACAAGGAAGGAGGTGGCAATGGAAAGCAAATAATTTTTTAAACTTTTATATGACTGAGTCAATATTTGCAGGAATTTGGTTATGAAAACTATTATACAAAATGCTAGAAAATTGAAGATGAAGAGAATACATGTGATAAATTTTCTAGTAGCTAAACTAAGTTTCTCATATCCATAAGGAGATGCACTAATCTTCTGCCAAGGAAACTGTTTATAAGAGTCTTTTAGTGTAACACAAACCCTATCCAACATGAATGATTTAAAGAAAAACTAATATAATAGGTACCAATTGGTGATTAATAGGTATGAAAACCATTGTAGCTAAATCAATTGGTGATCTTTGTCGTCTCCTGACTTTGTATAGATGAAGAAATCCACCCAAAATAATGTCGGTTGCCTGTACAATGCAATTACAATTAAAATAAAATCACATGAAATCAAAACGAAAATAATAACACAAATATTATTAACTTGTTATCAATTGAAATAAAAAACAAAAATAATGTAATAAGAAAAACATTACAGACCTCTTATTTCTCTGTTTAGAATAACATTCATACGTTTATTGCTTTGAATAATCCAACTCCAAGCAAATAACTACTCTTTAAAATGTTGCTATAAACTGTTTCCTTCTTAATTTTAAAATAATAAATAGTTAATAATTTTAAGATTATTTTTTACTTGTAACATAAATTTTTATTTTTAAGTTAAGTTTATATTTGGTGAATGAACTACACATTTGAAAAATATATAAACTAGGAATAAATTAAATCAAAATCTTACATTGTCAAGAGAATATAGATTTTTATAAAGAAAACAAATAATATTTGTCTAACATTAAAAAAAATCCTTTTAATAACCATTTCATAACCAAATTTCCCCAAAAATTTACTCATTCATTATAATAATTAATAATAATAATAATAATAGTATATAAACATTTATATCACAACAATATTTTAATTTATTCACTCATTTAATCAAACATATTAATTTTGTTAGTACAAAAATTATAATTGTTGTTGTTGTTTTATTGAATACAAATTAAAAGTTATCATATTAATATGAAATTATTATTATTATATCATTATTATTCTTATTATTATTATTGAGAATTATATTATTTTATTCAATACAAATTAAATTATCATTAATAACAATATAATATTACACAATAATAATAATAATAATAATAATAATAATAATAATAATAGAATTAAATAACTATAGAATGGTGACAAATAAATTAATTTGTTAGTTATTTTTAATATTTTTATACTCAAAACAATAAAAAAATATAGAAAATGACAAATACATTAAATCATTATATATTATATAATAATATAAATATTGCAATGATTTTATAATTATAATAATGATAATAATCATATAACATTTTAATAACCAATAACAAAAATGAATTGTTTCATAACCAAATTCACAAATATTAACTCACTTACAAAAATATTTAAAAAAATATTAGGAAAAATATATCTAAAGTATGCCGAGAGATCCTTGTTCAGGCGTCTATAATATAAATAAAATAAAATAATCCTTAAATAGCTCCAAAGTAAAAATAAAATAACTTTTAAGTAAATAAAATAACCTAAGAGTGATAAAATAACCAAATTATAATATTAATTAAATTTTATTTACATGATTTTTTTTAATTTCCTATAATAGAAATAAAATACACTGAGAGATATCATTGTCTCAAGGAAAGAAGGGACGCATGTTTTACTTTGTAAAATGTTGACTTTTTATTATCTTTGTTGAGTATTGTATTGGTCACTCAGGCTGCGTATGGTGTTGTTTCTGGGTGATTACTCTTTGTAAAGTGTAAAGTGTCTGAAGGTTGGCTGTGTTGTTTTTCTCCCTATCTCCTTGCTATTTGTATTGGGAGGGATGTAAGATTCAGGTTCAGCTTAGCTATGCAGGTTTAGGTTTGGTGTTTCTTTTCTAGAGATTTGATTGTTCTATTCAGATTGGGAGCTGTAAGAAGACACAATGGAGGTGTTTGTTGTTGATGGACAAGGATAACTCTTAGCGTACTTTAGATATATTTTTCCTTTAAAATATAAATATGTTAGTTATATATTTATTAAATTTAATTATTAACTATTAACTTCACGTGATTTTTTTAAAAATCACACTCAATGCAACTACAGAAAAACGGTAACAGAATTATTTTATTTACTTAAGAGTTATTTTATTTTTATTTTAGAGCTATTATAAAATAAAATAATTGTTAAATAGTTCTAAAGTAAAAATAAAATAACTCTTAAGTAAATAAAATAACCTTTATCTAAATCTTTTATCTAAAATAAGTTTATTTATTTACCTTTAATTTAAGTATGTAAAAAGATTTCATTCTCTCATAATTTTTTAAAGATTTACAACTTAAAAAATTATTATATTTAAATACCAAATAAATTTTATATTTATATTAAATATATAAATTTTTATGTTATACTAAATCAGAGATTTTTATGTTTATATTAAATATATTATATGTATTTGTTATTTAATTATATATCTAAGTCTAATTATTAAATCATAAATTTTTGTGTTTATTTTAAATATATTATATATATATTTTTTAATTTTTTAGAAAAATCACACTCATCATCCTTGAAAATGCAGCTACACCCAATTTGTTTTTATATATAATGGTAGTTCTGTCTTACATAACTTCCAATCATAATTCATGGCTGGGCATAAATAACGTTATATGCAGAGAGGTCCAAATCAAGTTAAAAATATGCTAGTTATTTTTTTAAGATACATCATTTATACAAACTTACTATTATATATACAATTCTTTTAAGTGCAATGATATAGGGCAAATTCTTAATACCAAAAAATTTAACCATATATTGTAAAATTAAACAAAAGGAAATCATTGTGCTTTTGCATTTTTTTTTTTCCTAGTACATAACAACGCTCTTATTACAGAAAACCAGGGCCTAAATTTGAAACCCTGCCTATCAAGCAATTTTTTAATGACAATTATTCATTCAAAGGTGCCATTAAAATACTATGACATAAAAAATTATATATAAGCCAAATATATATATCATTATAAATCTATTTAAATTTTGACAGTCTATCCAAAATCTCTCCTTTTATATGATACAATCTTTTTGAAAATTTAATTGTATTTTACGGTAAAAATGTCTAAATACGGCCATAGGCCATCAAATTTAGGCCCTGTAGAAAACCCTATATATTTTAGGAATAAAACATCCTTCGACACACCAACAAATTCAAATTCAAGTTTTTTAAAAAAATAAAAAATAAAGCAGATTAACAGAAGGAAAGAAAAGAAAAAAAACATTTTATACAATTACAGCAACTTTTGAACGAAGCCCTCCTTCCTTGGATGTTAATGTGAGCTTCAAACATGTCTAGACAATGTTAGAAAGCCAGTCCAAGCCCTCATTGAGACCTTCGTCAGAAGTAGCGCAAGAGCTCTGAACATGCCAAAGGCTCTGAATTATGGAGCACAGTTGAAGCTTCTTTGTTATCTCTACAACACTCATTGCATTGGGAAAATCCTTCTTGTTTGCAAACACAAGAAGAGCAGCATCACTCAGATCTTTCTCTCTGAGAAAATTGTGCAACACCGTTTTTGCCTCATCAATACACTCCCTGTCATCACTGTCTACAACAAAAATAACAGCCTTGGATTGTCCAATGTATTCTTTCCAGAGCGGCCTAATATTTTCCTGGCCACCAACATCACAAACAACGAAGGTAACATTCTTGTGCGTCACTGTCTGCAAATTGAAGCCCGCTGTGGGAATGGTTTGGACAAATTCATCAAGATTTAGCTTGTACAGAATTGTAGTTTTCCCGGCAGAATCAAGAGCCACCATCAAAATATGTACCTCCTTCGCATTCTCCGAAATTCTGCTCGATTTGTATCCCATCTTCTCCAGGCTGTTCTTAAATATCATCCACTTCAACAGTCAAAGGTCAATTTTGGCCAATAAAAATAATGGTATCAATGGCAACATATGAATTCTGAGAATGGAAAGGAAAATCCTATTAAAAATAAGCAAATTTCTGAAATCTTTCCTGCGTCTCCCATTCCTGCAACAGAGTTTGCTATTTCCCAGTTGGAGAAGAGGTTATTCTTAAACATCATCCACTTCAATAGTCAAAAGTCAATATTGGCCAATAAAAATAGAACAAATATTTACCACCTTTTATTATGGATGAACTGTAAAATTGCTATTGACTGTTTGACCATTGAAATGGATGATATTTAGGTAGAGTGGTCACTAAATCTCAAAGGACAAAAATCCAAGAAGTTCTACCACAATCCCACCACTTACAGGAATCAAGAGAAACCACAAAACCAATAAAATTTTGCATTAAATAGGCTTGTGGACCTGATTGATTCAAAGCAACACAAAAATCTGTCTTGTTGGGAAGAGTGGAGCCTGTAAGACTCTACTACTAAATGAGTCTTTAACAGTAACCAGGTACAAAGTCTCTTTTGCAATGACTTGATACTTTGGCTTACTGTTTCACAAAATCCATCTTTCAATGCTCTAAAAAATGATCTTGTCAAACAAATAGCTCATAAAGTATATGAATGATTGGTCAGTAGAGAGGAAGACCATGTTAAAACTTGGTTGAATAAAAGCATGAGAAAACACAAGTTTGTCCTATTTTTATATGATGTTTGGAAAACAAGTGCAACCTCCTTGTTAGAGGAGTTGTGTGTGTCTCTCTCACCACACCCCAACTCCAACATCATCATTGCCACTTCCAAAAGTAAGAGTGTGCTCTCATTGTTGGGTGTTCCACCTCTATCAGTCATCGAAATGCAAGTCTTAATTAAGGATGACAATTTGAGATTGTTTTCTTCCCATGTTTTTCCACATAGTGATGGAATTTTACACATGAGCATTGATCGGGTAATAGCAAGGTGTGTATGCAATGAGTGCCGAGGCCTTTTGTTAGCCCTCAAAGTAATTGGATAGGTAATGACATGCATCACTCAGTTAAATGAATGGGAATTGGGACTCAAGAGGTTGTAGAATGATGTTGCATGCTCACTTTTTGGCAGGTTGAGACTAAGCTATGACACTTTGTCCAATGTGATTGCCTATGGTATTTCCTTGCAATTTTGTTTTCTCTTCCTTTCTACTTACCAAGAAGACAGTATCATCTCTTCTATATATGCCATTGCCTATAGTTTTGGAGAAGGGTTGGTCGCCGGGTGGGATCCTTTCCAAATTGGAGAGATGTTCATCATTTTGTTAGCCAACCGATACCTTATTGAATCAGTCAAGAAGAATTACAATGAAAGGGTGCTCTATTTTAGGGTGCCTGATGTTTTGCATGATTTAGCACATGAAATCACTAGGAAGGAAGAAAAATACTTCATTCAAGCAGGAAGAGGTTTACAATAGTTTCCAAGGGATTACTATCCAGGACACGTAAGAATTTCATTGATAGACAATAGTTTGATTAAGGTTCCCAAGGCATTCGAAGCTCCCTATATCTGCTCCTTTCTACTTTCTTTTGATCGTTCTTTGATAGAAATTCCAAAGACATGATTGGGAGTTTGACTGCTCTTAGGGTCCTAGTTTTGTTGAAATTAGGGCAAACAATTGAGAGGGGGGGGGGGTGAATCATTTGTCACAAAACTTTTATCTTTTTCTATAATTTATCTTCTTTACCACTATTTATCATATTAATGATATAACCATGAAAGCATGAATCAACAACACATGAGTAGAAACATAATCAACACACATAACACTAGGATTTTTACTTGGAAACCTGGTTAAGGGAAAAACCACGGTGGGGGTTAACCCACAAGATTTATTCTCTGTTAAAAGAATAGAAAAATGGGAAGGCACTTGCCTTCAGGTACACTGCCCATAGCTCACTGCTCAAAGGAGGCTCACTGCCTACAAGAACATTCACAATGTTAACACTGAAAGGTTGAACTGAGAAACAACATCTTCTTCATGCAAGGTTCAGTTCCATTGAAGTGCACAACACCTCTGCTCTACCCCCACTCACTTCCTTGCTACATCTGCATCTTCACTCACCACAACACACTTCCAAGACTTCACAACACTTATTTATACATGTCATCAACTTTGGAATGAACATCAAAGTCGGCCAAACAATCATCTATCTGGAACATTCTCCAAGATAAGCATTACAAGCAATTACAGTCACAAGACTTGACTTAATACAAAATGCTACATGAGAACCACTCCTCTGTAGGCCAAGCATAGCTAGGACTCAAATCTTCCTTGAACAACATGCCACACTCCATAGAACTTCTCTTAGATCATTCGCAACATGTACCAAGCATCCGGTCGACCAAGACTAGAAAGAACAACAACACTCAAGGAGAAATCTTCAACCATGAGCTCAATCCTTAATGTGGACCACCAACACAATAGGCACATGATCCAGAGACCACCAGAAGCACAATTAAACCAACAAGAAAAACCGCACCACCTCAAATCACCAGAAACACTTGCATCTTCATCTGGAAACTTAAGAACACTAACGATCATGACTGTCACACTAGAAAGATTGCTTGCAGACCTCCAAACCATGAACCACTTGAGTTGAGGATACACACCAACATCCCAAACATGCCTCTAGAACCGCAGACCTTAATATTCCAATGTGGAGCAATCCAGACCAAATTCTTGTCAATCTGTTACTTCTGAACAACTTCAAAACCCGGTTCTACTCAGATGGCCATAACTTCACCAATCCTCCATGCAGACCTCTCAAATCTTGACTAGAGCAACTTCTGACAATCCTCTACACAACCCTTTGGTCCACAGACTCTGATCGTCATCTTACTGGAAATGCTAAGCAATCTAGTTTACTAAACTGCACTATCTTCAATATCTCTGACAAAGAGATATGTTGACATCAATAACAACACATCATAGGCACATATATGCAACAATCTCCCCCTTTGTTATTGATGGCAACATATGATGTGAAAAACTGATTCAACCATCAAGACAAGAACTTCTCCCCCTTTCTCTTATTTCACCTGCAACCACTCACTTCCATCCAAGTTTTTCACATGACTTCTCTCCCCCTTTGACATCAATGGCAAAGGGCACGTATTTGCAATCATCTCTCACCCTTGTTTCTTAGACAAGACCAAACTGAACTCAGAACATACTGACTACTCCCCTTGAGTAGCATCACCTTAACACCAATCCGGATCACAAGATATGACTATGAGTTCCATCGGATTGATGCACACTAGTGCACCTTAGTTCTAAATAGGAAGGGTAATCACCCCTAGCTTCCCTCTGAGACACTTAAAAGTCTCCTTAGGTAGAGGCTTAGTGAAGATATTCGCAATTTAATCCTTTGAAGGAACAAACTCCAAACTGACTTCATTCTCATTTACCTTCTCTCTCAAAAAGTGAAACTTGATGGATATGTGCTTTGTCTTTGAATGCAACACCAGATTCTTTGAGATGTTTATTGCACTTGAATTATAACAGAAGATTGTAACAGGCTCTTCAAACACAATTTTGATATCCTTCAACATTTGCTTCATCCACAAAACTTGAGTACAATTGCTTGCTACTGCTATATAGTCTACCTCTATAGTAGATAGAGATATTGCCTCTTACTTTTTGCTCAACCAAGAAACCAATCTCTTTCCCAAGAAAAATGCACCACCACTAGTACTCTTCCTATCATCCACATCTCCTACCCAATCAACATCTGTACATGCATGAAGAGTGAAATCATCATCCTTAGGATGCCATAAGCCATAATCAAATGTTCCCTTCAGATATATAAGAATTCTTTTGACTGCTACAACTGTTAGATTCAGGACAGACAACTGAGAGGGGGGGTGAATTAGTTGTCTAACACTTTCTTCCAATTTAAACACTTAAATACACTTTGTAATTCAGTAGCATAATAATAAATCAATCATGTAAACATAATGCATTAAACCAATAGCAGAAACACATTAACACATAAAATACCAAGATTTTGACGTGGAAAACTCAGTTAAGGGAAAAACCACGTGGTGACTAACCCAAGATAGTATTCTCTGTTAGAAGAATAGAAAGAACAAAATGGCACATGCCAATTAGGGCTCACTGCCTGAGCACATTGCTCACAAGAGGCTCACTACCTATGGGAGACACACTGTCTACAGAATAATAAGTATTACATACTTGAACTAAAGAATAGCATCTTCACCCTAATTGAGTCAGTTCCATTTAAGCCCAATACTTTTGTTCTGCCTTTCGCTCTCCTCCTCTCTACCACACTCTCATCTCCGCAAGATACCCTTTGAAATGACTTTATAACTCCTTATTTATACAAGACATCGACTTAGGTATAATCATCCAAGTCGGCATACATTACAGAGCAAAGACATAAATACATCATGACTAATCTATAAAAAAACTTCACGTGATCAACACACTATCAGCCACACAGATCTGACACTTCAATCTGCTTTTAGGAACATGCCAATCTTCACATAACATCTTCAAGATCATCCATAGGATGTGTAACTCATCCGATCGGCCAGGCTTAGGAAGAACACCATCATCCAAAAGTAATTCTTCAATTGTCAGCTCAAACTTCAATGCGGACCACCAACATGAACTAGACACGATCTAAAGACCTCCATAAGCTTTCCTGAATCACCAAGAACATCAACACTACATCTGCTTACTGAAATCATTCTCTCCTTCATTTGGAACCTCAAGAACACAGTTTGTCACAACTATCATAATGGAAAAGATTCTTGTAGACCTCCAGGCTACGAACCAATTGAGTTGTTAATTCACATTGACTTCCTAAACACTCGACCAAATCTGCAGAACAAGATATTTCATTTCCGGATCTCACCGGACCTATCTGTGTCACTTTGTCATCTCTGAACATCTGCAAGAACTGGTTTAACTTGAGCGGCCACAACTTCTTCAGATCTTCATGCGGACCTCTAAAATCTTTACTAGATCATCTTAAGACAAATATCTACAAACCCTTTGATGCGCATCCTCTTATCTTCATCTAGGCTGGGATCTTTACCTCACTATCTTCAATGTTCTTCTCTATTCCTAATAGGACCAATTTTCTCAATATCCTCAGCATACAGCTCATTCAATCCTTATCATCAATGCAACAGGAGTATGTTGACATCAATGACAATACCGGTTAGGCCCATACTTGCAACAATCTCCCCCTTTGTCATTGATGGCAACATATGATGTGAAAAACTATTTTAACCATTAAGACAAGAACTTTTCTTTACTGACACAACTCCCTTTATCAACAATAACCATTCACATGTCTTCTCTTCCTTTACTGTTCCCCCTTTGATCAGCAACCACTTGTTTTTAACATGTCTTCTCTCCCCCTTTGACATCAATGGCAAAGGGCACATACTTGCAACTCCAACACTTCAGAATCATACCAGCTGCTCCCCTTGAGTAGTAGCTCCCCATCATCAATCCGGACCACAAGATATGACTATGATATCCACTAGACTGATGCACATTAGTGCACCTTAGTTCATCACTAAAGGGGTAATAACCCCTAACTTCTCCCTGAGATACTCAAAAGAGTCCTTAGGTAGAGGTTTAGTAAAGATATCTGCAATCTGATCCTTGAAAGGCACAAACTCCAATCTGACCTCATTCTTGTTCACTAGCTCTATCAAGAAGTGAAACTTGATGGATATATGTTTGGTCTTTGAATGCAACATCGGATTCTTAGCAAATTGTGATAGGCTCCTTATACTCCATTTTGATGTCTCTTAGCATTTTCTTCATCCACAAAACTTGAGTGCAACTACCTACTATTGCAATATATTCTGCTTCTATAGTGGACAGAGATATTGCCTCTTGTTTCTTGGTTAGCCAAGAAACCAAGCTCTTCCCCAAAAAGAATGCTCCACCATTGGTACTCTTCCTGTCATCCACATCTCCTGCCCAATCCGCATCTGTATATGCATGAAGAGAGAAATCATGATCTCTAGGATACCATAGACCATACTCAATTGTCCCTTTAGATATCTAAAAATCCTCTTGATTGCCATGACATGATTAGCTTGGAATCTAGCAACAAGACCAACAACATTCATAATGTTAGGTCTAGTTTGAGTGAGATACCAAAGTCCTCCAATCATTGACCTATACATTTTCTGATTAGCCTTAGGAGATTCATCATCTTTGCTTAATTTACATCCAGTTGCCATGGGAGTATTCATTGGTTTTGAGTCTTCCATCCCAAATTTCTTCAACAATTCTTTCACATATTTGGTCTGAGAAATGAAGATTCCTTTCTTTGTTTGAGTGATTTATAAACCCAAGAAAAAATTTATTTCCCCAAACATGGACATCTCAAATTCACTTTTGATTTGATTTGCAAAGGTTTTGCACATACTATCTCTTCCTCCAAAAATGATATCATCAACAAACACTTCAACTATCAAGATGTTTTCATGATCAATTTTGAAATACAAACTACTGTCAGCAGTACCTTTGCTAAAACCAATCTTCAAAAGATGCTTATCCAATCTTTCATACTAGGATCTTGGGGCTTGCTTCAGTCCATACAGAGCTTTCTTCAACTTGCAGACTATATCACCATGATCAGACAATTGAAATCCATCCGGTTGCTCAATGTACTAATCTGCTGCACTTCATTCTTCCTCTGCTTAGTGCTGTTGTTCTGTCACATACCGGATTTGTATAGCTGCTTCCACACTGCTCTCTACTTTTCTTCACACATACTATTACACAACACACACCTTCACATAGAGATCCATCTAATATATATATCCGTACAAAGGATTTCAACATCTTTCTAGTCAGCATCTGGAATATTCAAAATTTTCCCAAACTCTGGTCTGTCGGCTGAATCCATGCTTACTAAGTGATGCGTATCAAAAAGATAGTTATAGGAGTCATCAATCATGTCGGCCAACCATGAATGATCCCTCAAGAAACTTGGTCACCATCAATTTCTCATCCGGATTAAGGTCTGATGCTCTTTCGGTCAGTTCTTCCTCAGTCTACTCTACCAAACAGGAACCCAACACTTAGGTGCTCATATATTTTCACTCTTTCATCACGAGAGGCTCAATCTCTGGAATGTATACCAATTGTTGGAAATAAGCAGATATTTGAGAGGGGGGGTGAATTAGATACCTTAAATTTCTTAACTTTCTTTTCTTCTTTAACAATAGTGCAGTATCAAAACATATAAGCATAAATGAACATGAGAGTAGAAATGAAATCAACACACATAACACAAAGATTTTACGTGGAAAACCCTATTCTTCTTATTCTGAGAGAGATCTTTCTAGATCATTGAGATGTACTTAGAGTGATAACTCACAATGTATCTCCCTTCCTTGAATCATCCTATTTATCTGCAGATCAAAGTGTTTCAGTTTTGAATCATACCGGATCTAACTATGAAAATCCTATTTTTATCGGATGACTGTTAAACTGGATCAATCTTGAATGATCAGCCTCTTCAAAACTCCTTGCGGATCTTTTGTATTTTTTTACCAAGGGTTGTTTAGATATCTCTTTGAGAACTCTTCAATTCGCAACACTCCATGTGCCAATTTTAGGCACCAATTGACTAGCTGGGGGAAGTTATTTTTCTTTTAAGACTCCCCCTGAGCCAGAGCTCATCTATTTAGTTTCCAGAAGGAATATCAACACTAGATTCTGGTGCGGATCCATCCCCAACATTTTCTGTACTTCTCTTCACCCAAATCCTGTTCATCTCCCTTTGAATTTCATCTGCATTCACTTTTCTTTTTCCTTTGTCTTGATTTTGATTATGATGCACCGGACCCTTTTTGTCCTGATTCTTACTTCTACATAATTTGGCAATATGACCGGATCTATTGCAATTGTAGCAAACAAAATTTCTTTGCATATTTGACTGGTATCCTCTTGATCTACATTGATTAGCCATATGTCCGATTCTATTGCATGCAAAGCATCTACCATTGAATGAGTTGTTTATTTGCATATTTCTACATTCATGAGATTTGTGACCATACCTTTTGCAATTAAAACACTATCCAGAGAAGGATGAATTAGTCTGATTTATTCTTCTTCTGCATTGATTTGCTTTATGACCGAAGTTATTGTAATTGTAGTAGTATCCATTGAAGGATGGATATCTTTGAGCATTTGGTTGTCTTACCGGAGGTCTTCTAGGCCTGTACCTTGGATTTCCTAATCTAGAGTTCTTCTGACCGGATCTGAAACTTTCACCTTTCTCATATCCCAAGCCATGCTTGTCATCTACCCTCTTTTGGCTTTCAAGAATCTGAACTTCAAGTTGAGTAGAGCTTATCTTGAATTTTTCTTTGTATTCATTTGTTGTTTGAAGATCCTTTTTAAGAGTGTCTATCTAGTTTTCAAGTTGTTCTTCATTATCTCTAGCTTCTTCAAGATCAGATTCCAAATGCCTGATTATTCTATCTATTTTGTGGCAGTCTTCTGACTTCTCCTTGAGAGATTGCTTTAGATTATCTTCAATTTTTCTTTTCTCCTCAATTTCTTGGGTGAATTTCATAACCCCTAATTCCATTTTATGTCTCACCATAATGACCTCTTTTGATAGCTTCTCACATAACTTGTTTTTCTCATTCAGATCTTCATTAGTATCATTGGCTTCACTTTGACTTGCTAATTGTTGAAGAAGTTCCTTTCTCTTTTTGACAGAGATACTCAATTTTCTTTTAGTTCATTTATGAAGTCATCAGCTTGTTTGAGTCTTTCCCTCAAGTTATTGACTTCAGAGTGAGATTACTCAAGATCATCTAGGGCAGACTGAAGTTGTTCCCTCATACCATACATATCCATAGAGAATCCCAGATCTTCCTCAAGCTATTAGGCTATATTTGGAGGAACTTGGCTTTGATACCAATTGTTAGATTCAGGACAGACAACTGAGAGGGGGGATGAATCAGTTGTCTAACACTTTCTTCCAATTTAAACACTTAAATACACTTTGTAATTCAGTAGCATAATAATAAATCAATCATGTAAACATAATGCATTAAACCAATAGCAGAAACACATTAACACATAAAACACCAAGATTTTGATGTGGAAAACTCAGTTAAGGGAAAAACCATGGGGTGACTAACCCAAGATAGTATTCTATGTTAGAAGAATAGAAAGAACAAAATGGCACATGCCAATTAGGGCTCACCACCTGAGCACACTGCTCACAAGAGGCTCACTACCTACGGGAGACACACTGTCTACAGAATAATAAGTATTACATACTTGAACTAAAGAATAGCATCTTCACCATGCTTGAGTCAGTTCCATTTAAGGCCAATACTTCTGCTCTGCCTTTTGCTCTCCTCCTCTCTACCACACTGTCATCTCCGCAAGATACCCTTTGAAATGACTTTACAACTCCTTATTTATACAAGACATCGACTTAGGTATAATCATCCAAGTTGGCATACATTACAAAGAAAAGACATAAATACATCATGACTAATCTATAAAAAGACTTCACGTGGATCAACACACTATTGACCACACAGATTTGACACTTCAATCTGCTTTTAGGAACACGCCAATCTTCACATAACATCTTCAAGATCATCCGCAAGATGTGTAACTCATCTGGTTGGCCAGGCTTAGGAAGAACACCATCATCCAGAAGTAATTCTTCAATTGTGAGCTTAAACTTCAATGCAGACCACCAACATGAACTGGACACGATCCAAAGACCTCCACAAACTTTCCTGAATCACCAAGAACATCCACACTACATCTACTTACTGAAATCATTCTCTCCTTCATCCAGAACCTCAAGAACACAGTCTGTCACAACTGTCATAATGGAAAAGATGCTTGCAGACCTCCAGACTATGAACCAATTGAGTTGTTAATTCACATTGACTTCCTAAACACTTGACCAAATCCACAGAACAAGATATTTCATTTCCAGATCTCACCGGACCTATCTGTGTCACTCTATCATCTTTGAACATCTGCAAGAACTAGTTTAACTTGGGTGGCCACAACTTCTTCAGATCTTCATGCGGACCTCTGAAATCTTTACTGGATCATCTTAAGACACATATCTACAAACCCTTTGATATGCATCCTCTTATCTTCATCTAAGCTAGGATCTTTACCTCACCGTCTTCACTATTCTTCTCTATTCCTAATAGGACCAATTTTCTCAATATCCTCAGCATACAGCTCATTCAATCCTTATCATCAATGCAACAGGAGTATATTGACATCAATGACAACACCGGTTAGGCCCATACTTGCAACAACAACATGAGATTCTCTAGGATCAGCTTGAAATCTAGCAACACGGCCAACTGCATTCATAATATCAGGTCTTGTATGAGTCAGATAAAGTAGTCCTCCAATCATTGATTTATACCTTTTCTGATCTGCCTTAGGGGAATCATCATCTTTACTCAACTTACATCTAGTTATCATAGGAGTACTCACTGGTTTTGAATCCTCCATTCCAAACATTTTCAACAAATCTTTCACATACTTAGACTAAGATATGAAGATGCCCTTATTTGACTGAATGATTTGCAAACCCAAGAAGAAATTCATTTCACCAAGCATGGACATCTCAAATTCACTTTGCATTTGATAAAAAAAAATTACACATGCTCTCATTTCCACCAAAGATGATATTATCAACAAATACCTCAACAATCAAGATGTGTTCATGATCAATTTTGAAATAAAGATTGCTGTTAGTTGTGCCTTTGCTAAAACCTAACTTTTGTAGATACTTATCTAATCTTGCATACCAATCTCTTGGGGCTTGTTTAAGTCCATACAATGCTTTCCTCAACTTATAGATCATATCTCCTTGATCAGACAACTAGAATCCTTTCAGTTGCTCAATGTAGACTTCTTCTTCCAAAGCTCCATTTAGGAATGCTGACTTGACATCCATCTGGTAAACTTTGAAATCTTTGTAAGCAGCAAAGGCAAGAAATAATTTGACTTCTTCGATTCTTTCCATCGGAGCAAAAGTTTCTTCAAAATCAATTCCCTCTACCTAAGAATATCCTTTTCACACCAATCTTGCTTTGTTTCTCACAACTTCACCAATTTCATTCAATTTATTCCATAAGACCCATTTAGTTCCAATTACATTTTTGTTTTCAGGTCTAGGAACAAGATCCCAACTATGATTCTTTTCAATTTGCATTAATTCTTCTTCCATTGCTTTTACCCAACTTTCATCATTACAAGATTCATTCACTGATTTTGGTTCAATCTTTGAAATCAAACAATACTCCTCTTGTTCTTTAGCAATTTTTCTTCTAGTTTGAACACCTTTATTTTTATCTCCTATGATCTGATCTTCAAAATGATTCAACCTTACATGCCTGGGAGTTTTGGGATTATCTTGAACTTCTAATTCTTGAATTTGTTCCTCAGCATTTGCACTAGTTTCTTCAGTCACTAGATTCTCCAGAGCAATATGAATATGAGTTTGAGGACTTTCACTTTGATAATTTGATTCATATCTACAAGACTTGGAAGGTCTCTCCTTGCTTTCATCAACCTTGACATTAGCACTTTCAACAATCCTTTTCAATCTCTTGTTAAAGCACCGGTATGCCTTGCTTTGGTTAGAATAACCCAGAAATATTCCTTCATCACACCTTGTATCAAACTTGCCTAGAACTTCATCTCTTTTGATATAGCATTGACTACCAAAAACTCAGAAGTATTTCACAATAGGAGCATTACCAAACCACAGTTCATAAAAAGTTTTACTAGTATTACCTTTTATTTGCACCCGGTTAAGAGTGTAGATAGTAGTACTCACAACCTCTCTCTAATAGACATGTGGAACATTTTCTTCCATCATCATGGTTCTAGCAGCCTCTTGAATAGTCCAGTTCTTTCTCTCCACAACTCCATTCTGCTAAGGAGTCCTAGGAGCAGATAATTGTCTTCTTATTCCATACTTTTCACAAAATACATTAAACTCACCGGAGGTAAACTCTCCACCTCTGTTAGATCTAAGACACTTTATCTTCACACCAATCTCATTCTCCACCCTAGCCTTGAACACCTTGAATTTGTCAAGAGCCTCTAATTTCTCTCTCAAGAAAGTGACCCACATCATCTGGGAGTAATCATCAATCAACAACATAAAGTATCTGTCTCCTTGCAAACTCCTAACTCTGGCAGGACCACACAAATCAGTGTGCACAAGTTCCAACAATCCTCTTGAAAATTGTTCTTTACTTTTGAATGTAGTTCTGCTTTGTTTGCCTATCTGACATTCCTTACACATGCTATTAGCATGTTTTACAAGCTTTGGAAGATCTCTCACAGCCTAAGTAGTACTTATCTTGACAATATTATCAAAGTTTACATGACACATTCTCCTATGCCATAACCAACTCTGATCAATCTGAGCAATCAAACAACTTTTACTAGTACCACTTAAATGAACGATATTACCTCTAGTTTGTGTACTAGATGCAATCTTAGTTTCGGAGCTTTCCAAGATTCTGCATTTTCCATCCTTGAATCAAAGATCATACCCTTTGTCAACCAATTGTCCAACACTGAGAAGATTATGCTTCAACCCTTCTACATACAAAACATCATTAGTGTTATTCTTACCATCAAGAGAGATGGATCCTCTGTCACAAATTTTACTAGCTGAATTGTCTCCAAACTTCACAATTCCACCTTCATACCTTTCCATACTTACAAACTTACTCTTATCACATGTCATATGATGAGAACATCCGCTGTCAATTACCCATTCATCCTTTTCTTCAACCTGAGCAGCCAAGGCACTTTCCACATTCACACAGCTAGCAGATTCAGTAGGCACTGGATCTTCTTCTTTGATAGCAATGAACACCCATTCATTTCTAGAGGTACTTCCCTTATCAGATTCATCATTTTTAACTCCATCAGCAGCTTCTTGGACATAGTAGCATTTCTTCTAAAACCTAGGTCTGTTAGGGTTTGGCTTTGAAACCCTCTCCGGATATTTTGAAGCAAAATGACCAATCTTATTGCAAGCAAAACATTTGAAAGGCAACTTTCCTTCATACTTACCAGATCCTCTTGGTAATCTTTTGGAAAAAAGGGCTTCAAGTTCCTTCCTTGCTTTCTCATATCTAGTAAGTCTTCTTGAAGAGCTTTCAGCTATATCAAATCTTTGCTTTCTAGAAACATTGGCCTTAAAAGCATATTCTGATTTATGAAGAGAATCACCAAACTCACTCATTTCAAATGCTGAAAGGTTGCCAGCCAATTGATCCCTGGTAACAGTTGTCACAGTCTTGATCTCCTCAATAGCAGCAACTTTATGCTTGTATGAAGCAGGTAAGGATCTGAGTACCTTAGCAACAATCTCTAATTCTTCTAGTATTCCACCAGCACTCTTGATATTGCTCACAAGTTCATTCACCTCCTGCATATAGGAAGTGATGTTTTCATCTTCACTCATCACCAAACCTAGTCTCTCAGCATCATCATTTCCCAAAATCAAATACCACCATACAATCAAAAGCCTAGAAATCCCATAGAGAATGTATTTCAAAAATTGGTGCAAGCAAACATGATCACATTCGCTATCTCGAAACCTTATGATGACAATCAACCCAAACCTACATGATATAATGACAACAAATATTGTGAGTATCATAATATCAAAGGCCACTCTACTATCCAATGCATGAATCTCAAAAATCATGTCCAAAATATTTTTGATCAAGGAAAATTACCAAATGAACAATTGGGCATCTATGAAAGCCCTCTTTTAAAGCACAAACAATCCACTTCATCATGTAAAGATATTATTAATCTTGATCCTATTAAGCATGAACAAGAGCCTCCTAGTACCATGTGTATCCCTCAAGAACCATTATGCAATCCAATGTCTATCTAGCCTATCAAAGAGTCTCTTACCATAATCTCTAGTCAAAATTGACCATGTAATCGAATGCCTATCCAGCCTATGAAAGAGTATCTTAGAATAAACTCTCATCAAAATCCATCATTCAATCCAATGCCTATCCTTGAACCTATCAAAGATCCTCCTAGTACCATGCATATCCCTCTAGTACCTATGAGAATTGAGATCTACTAGCAAAATGTTGGCACTGGTCGAGCAACAAGAGATAAAAACTTGTATGCCCTGCAAGTTAGATAACAAGAGTATGCAATATAAACAAGATTGAAAGAAGAGACACTCAAAATTGGATTAACCATGCAAATGCATTACCATAAGGAAGATGTACGTATATATAGGAGAGAGGGAAGAAACTACCATGTAGAATAAGTGGAGAAGATTGGGTAATCTATTGGAATAGGTCTGGACAACTGAGAGGGGGGGTAAATCAGTTGTCGCTCTATTTAATCTTTTTTTTCTATTATTCCTTTTTACAACTTAAAATTAAATCAATGATATAAACATTCCAGCATTAGACAATAGCATATGAGGAAAAAACATGAATGACACATTTGACACCAAGATTTTGACGTGGAAACCCGGTTAAGGGAAAAACCACAGTGGGGGTTAACCCACAAAAATTAATACGCTGTTAAAAGTATTTTACAAATGGTAATGCACATGCATTCGAGCTCACTACTGAAGAGGAGGCTCACTTCCTATAGAAAAGTTTACAAGAGATTCACAAAGATTTTGAACTGGTAAGATGCATCTACCAATGCTAAAGATTGGTTTCGGTTAAGTGCAAATACTGACTTTGTACACTTCATCTTTATTATGCTCTTATCTCTATTCTACCTTCATTCGATATTAGATTTCTACTCTTTTCAAATTTTCTCCATGACCGCAACCCACACTCAAAATATCCACAATCATCAGCTATATATACTTATCTTGAATTGCAATCACTTGCTAGTCGGCAACAAAGAACACTTAGAACTTTTTAAGAGTGCTCTGCTCTGTCGGCTAGATCCATACACCAATATTGATGCGTACCAAAAATAACACATGTAGATCATCATACATTTTGGCCACTAACATCCTATCTCATACACAGTTTATCAAAACACTTCTATAGGGTCCGCACAATAATTTCCATAATTCTGCCTGTTCTTCACTGAACTGTTCTGTCATAATAGGACCCAATATTTAGATGCTCATACCTTTTGATTCCTTTATCACTAGAGACTAAAAACTTGGATTTAGATTTTCCTGGTGTCCCTTTATACTCCTTCAGATCTGCAACACATAATGATTAACTAGAGAGATCCGTTGAACAAATACTAGACTCTGCTATATGCTTTGTTTTAGGCTCCTAGACTTAGATAGATTATCATTCTGACTTCCGATATGATTAGATACTGTACTGTGGATGTGTGGAACAATCTTAGTTGCCATCAATGACAACACTTATCAATTCTATGTAGTGTCTCTTGCCAACAATCTCCCCCTTTAGCATTGATGGCAACACTTAGTGAAAAATGACTGTCTTTATACAACTCCCCCTTTGTCTGTACATTCGTGCACTTCACTTATTCCGATACTCCTCCTTTTCTGAATACTTCATTTTTCATTGCCCTTCACTCCCCCTTTGACATTAATGGAAAAGAGTGGGATCCACAAATCAAAATTCTCCAAAATTTTTGTATACATTGCCGCATATGTATTAGTAACGATTAAGTTCCATTCACATGAACTTGAGGATGTCTACAAAACTAGCTTTTATTTGCACAAGTTTGGAGGCCCAAGTACTCTTCATTCCATCCAAAATTGAAATGTGCCCATTTAACACAAATGAGTATGCTTCTGCCTTTGATAGATCTGACGGAACACTAGTCTGAACTGTAGTCTGAGCTTCAGATAAGGCATTATACATTGTCTCTAACTTAGGGGCAATTAATCCCTGGAGCTCACACATTATTTTCATAATGTTGCTTTTCTCTTTGAGAAGTTTCTTTATTTCTTCAATCAAGTTAATTACTTGACATTCTTGACTTATGGGCGAAATTGTTAGAGGATCAAAATTTTGAGAGAGATTTGACAAATTTTGTTCTTGCTTCTTTATCTTGTTCTCAATATCCTTATTAACTTTGGGCCATGATAGATAGAATTTGTACATCTCACTTCCATCATTTAGAGGATTCTGAATACTCTTTATGCCAATACCAAGTATTCTTCTATCATTTCCTATCAGGTTCTTTATTTCACAAAATTTCTTATCTAAGAATTCTTTCTAAACTTTTACCTCCGCAGACATCTCAAAGGACTCAAAATGTGAATTTACTAAACTTACTAGATTCTTTAGATGTCTGGAGGGGGAATCATTTTGATTCTTTTGATAGGTTGGCATTACTTTCTCCAAAACTCTGGTTGCAAGTCCCAGTAGCTCATTCTCCTCCATGTGGAACTTTAACATCTTCTCTCTAGCCTTTACTTGGGTGAATGATGCTATCTTCATTAGTTGAATTGGAGAGAGAGTATCTGGATTGGCTAGACCTTGGAGTAGTTCTGGTTCATCAAGTTCAATCACTTCTTTTCCAAGAAGACCTTTTACTGCATCTATAGTGTCTCTTGCAGCCAATTCAGAATCAACCTTTTGATCTCCTGATTTCTCAGTCTCTACTTTAGGTGCTTCAACATTTGCACCATCTTCTTCTATTTTATCTTTCTTTTCTCTTTCTTCTTCTAACTCTGCTTTATCCTTTTCTATGTTCTCTGTAGAGGAACTTTTTCTTGTTTGTTCATCAATTGCTATCTGATTAGGAGGGCTCTGTGAAATAGTAACATTATCCTCTTTCCTTGTTGTATCAGATGGATTGGGGGTATCTTCTGCATCAAATATTTTATCCAACATTTATGTATCCTCCTAAATTGCTTGTTCTACTTCCAGAATAGAGGCTCCACCCAACTTAGATTATTGCTCAATAATGTTCTCTTCTTCACCATCTAGCACTTCTTTTGTGACTATATGAAAATTATACTTCTTTAATGCTTTCAATAGAATCTCTTGAGTTTCTTCAACTATTTCACTTGTTTCTCCAAGCAAGAGCTTGTTCATTCTCCTTTTGCTTTTAAAATCATCTTTGACTTCCTTAAGTATCATATCTATTTGTTTAGGAGAAATTTGAGGACACAGATAAATTAGCTCATGTTCTCTAATTTCCACATCCTTACACTTAGCATTTTCTTTTCTCAATTCCAAGATATTTACCAGACTTTGTGGTAACTCAGAAGTTATCTCAATTAGTGCCTTGTTGTAGATGTTGAGATATCTGACCATTGCTTCCTCCAACACCCTTTTATCGATATCATTGTATTCATCATAGAATTCAATCATGGGTTTTAGATTACCATCCACAGTGACTAATTTTATCACATCTTCTAGTGAGAGTATGGGTTTCTCAACATATTCTTCATATTCTTCAATCTTTTGCTTTTTGCTAGTCCTTTTGCTTCCGTAGGACTTTTCTTTGGTTAACTTTGCAGCTTTTGTTCCAGTGACTTTTGGTTCCTTGATTTCAATGTCGGAGTCTGTATCTACATCATCTTCTCTTATGCTTTCATAGATATGGGAAGCTTTTGTTTTCTTCCTTTTCTCATGTTTTCTGGATGATTTTGCTTCCAGTTTTGTAGATTTGGAAGGAGCAAAGGAAGTAGTAGAACTTCTAGAGTTCTTGAAGTGGAAGAAGGTTCCACTGGATCACTTGTTTGTCTCTTTTCTTGTTTTTCTTTCTCATCCTTTTCTGTTCTTTCCCTGATTTTTTTCACAGTTTCCTTTATTAGGCCAAGATTTTCAGCTAGCTACTCAACTTCTTTTCTTACTCTCCTATTAGTTTTAGGTTCTCTAAGTTCAGTATGCAACTTTAAACTCAACTCCTCATAAGTTACAAATCTTTCAACCATTGTGTCTTTGGGCTTTCTTAGCAGATGTTGAGCATACATATCCAAGATCCTTTCATCTACTTCATACCCCATGGGCATGATCCAAATAGTTTTGGGTTCCATTGCTTCCATTAAACACTTATCAGTATCAACCATGAAGAATACTTCATTTTTGTATTTGTTAACAATTGAATTGGGGATTCTTTCCCTTGAGTGCATCATATTCTAAATTTTTTTTAAGTAACCCCATATTGCCATTTCCTGAGCATTAAAATCACCAATGTTGCGAAGATGAGTTCTGATTTGAATGGCAATCAGCTCATCCTTAGTCCAGTGTACACCTTTTACCCCAAGTACCTCATTCATAAAGTAAAAGAATAGACATAAAATTAGTGTACCAAACTTGAAGGTGTTCTTCTTATCCCTTTTGATCTTGTTTAGATTTTCAATCAATTGATTCTGTAATAGTTCACACAAGTCATAATCAACATTTTCTTTTAGCATCTTGTATGCAGCATAAATGGATGTTCTAGAAACAAAATTTTCTCTCCTCAAGTGGTAAATCTTGTATCCAATCACCATGGAGGCAAATTTGACATCCATCTCTATAATATCATTTATGGTCATTGCTCTTCTATCTAACTTAGCTCCAGTAGCATTAGTTACTGTCTAGTTTTTCATAGCTTTCAGCATGGGCAATCCTCCGGTTGAGTTTAAACCAGTTACATTTTTTATAGTATCCCTGGTAATCTTGAATGGTTTTAACAACCAAATGAATTCATCATGGATCTGACTTAAGATGTATCGGACCCACTCATCCTCATCAAATGTTGGAAACCCCATAACTTGAACAAAGTGTTTATCCTGTAGAGCCTTATATTTGGGTTTAAGTTCTTTATTTTCATTCATGAGTTGTTTTTCAAACAAATCTACATACCTTGAATCTCCAAACTCATCTATATTTGCATGAATGTAAACCATAATGTCTTCTACATGTAGCATCCCATTCGAAACGCTTGAAAAAGCACCTAACAGATCGACTTGAATTGATTTTTGAGGATGCTTCTTGAATTTGGGTTGAGGCCTTTCGGTAATGTCAATAACATGAGGGGTAGCCATTTCAACAGATTTTAGATTCAAAGATTTACAAAGAGGTACCTTTTTCTTTCACGGTGTTAGGGTTGATCACTTGTCGATTGAATTCGTTCTCTGCCTCAGTCTCTGGACTTTGTAGCTCAAGTGCTCTTCTTCTTGTTTACTTTGGATGCAAGGTGATTCAAATGAGTGATCAAGTGACCTTTTAAAGCTCTGCATTACCTAATTTGCCTTTGCAATAAATGTGTTGCCCTAATTGTATCCGATTACATTGTTTAGACAGTTCCTCATATATCAATATCTTTTCTTCCAGAAATCCTTCCATAGGTTCTGGACTAATTTAGAGTATTTTTTGTTAATGTGCTAGATTTAGGAACCCACTTACTGACTGGGGGAATTTGATGTTCTATGTAGCTCCCCCTAAGCCAGAGTTTTTTAACTTAATTCCCAGAGGAATTGTCAGCACCAGATTCTGGTGTGGACTCATTATCAGTGTTTACTATATCTTTCTTTATCCAAATCTTGTTCATTTCACTCTGTATCTCATCCACATCGATTTTCCTTTTGTCTCTGTCTTGTTTTTGCTCATCCAATTTTCTATTTATTGGACCTTTTCTTCCATTGTCTTTACTTCTACAGAATCTTGCAATATGACCATATTTATTGCAGTTATAGCATACAACATTTCCTTTCTTATAAACCTAGTTTTCTCTTGATCTGCACTAATTAGCCATATGTCCAAACCCATTGAAAGAATTGCTAATTCTTTTAATATTGGGATTATTCATTTTCATACTTCTGCATTCATTTGATCTATGACCATACCTGTTACATTTGAAGCATTGACCAGAGAAGGATAGACCATTTTGATTTACTCTACTTCTGCATTGAGTAGCTCTATGACCAAATTTGTTGCAGTTGAAACAATTTCCATTGAATGATTGATATCTTTGAGCATTTGGCTGTCTTACTAGAGGTTTTCTAGATCTGTTTCTTCCATTCCTAGGTTGAAAATTTCTCTATCTTGATCTAGAACTTTCACCTTTCTCATGCTTATCAACATCCTTTTTCTTCCCTTCAATGAGTGCTTCAAGTTTAGCTGAGCTTATCTTGAACTTCTCCTTCTACTCATTTGCAATTTCTAGGTCATGTTTGAGTGTGATAATCTGTCTCTCAAGTTCTCTTTCATTGTCTCTGCTTTCTTGTAGATTAGATTCTAGAAGGCTAGCTATCACATCCAATTTGCAGCATTCTTCAAAACTCTTTTTCATATTTTGATTTAGCTCTTCTTCAACTTTCTTCTTATCTTCAATTTCCTTGGTTAGTCTCATCACTCCAGTTTCCATCTCATGTTTTAGAATAGTAACTTCTTTAGTTAACTTTTCAAATTCCTTTGTCTTCTCATCCAGGGCCTGGTCTTCATAAGGTTTTTAGTTGAAGAGGTTGCTCCTTTCCTTTTGCATTGGATTTGCTCAATTTTTCTTTTAAAACTTTAATGAAGTCTTCAGCCTTTTTGAGGTTGTCTTGCATCTCTTGAACTTCTGCCTTGGACTATTCAAGATCATCTAGGGTGAGATTAAGTTGCCCTTGAAGGTCATATTCATCCATTCTGCTATCTTCCTAGATCTTCCTTAAGCTGTTATTAAGCTTTTTCAAAGGAACTTAGCTCTGATACCAATTGTTGGAATAGGTCCGGACAACTGAGAGGGAGGTGAATTAGTTATCGCTCTATTTAATCTTTTTTTTGTTGTTATTCCTTTTTACAACTTAAATTTAAATCAATGATATAAACATTCTAGCATTAGACAATAGCATATGAGCAGAAAACATGAATGACACATTTGACACCAAGATTTTGACATGGAAACCTGGTTAAGGGAAAAACCACGGTGGGGGTTAACCCACAAAAATTAATACCCTATTAAAAGTATTTTACAAATGGGAATGCACATGCATTCGGGCTCACTGCCCTAAGCTCACTACTCAAGAGGAGGCTCACTACCTACAAAAAAGTTTACAAGAGATTTATAAAGATTTTGAACTGGTAAGGTGCATTTGCTAATGCTAGAGATCAGTTTCGATTAAGTGCAAATACTGACTTTGTACACTTCATCTTTGTTCTGCTCTTCTCTCTAGTCTACTTTCATTCAGATATTAGATTTCTACTCTTTTCACATTTTCTCCATGACTGCAACCCACACTCAAAATATTCACAATCATCATCTATATATACTTATCTTGAATTGCAATCACTTGCTAGTCGGCAACAACAAACAACACTTAGAACTTTTTAAGAGTGCTCTGCTCTGTCAGCTAGATCCATACACCAATATTGATGCATACCAAAAATAACACATGTAGATCATCATACATTTCGGCCAGTAACATCCTATATCATACACAGTTCATCAAAACACTTCTGTTGGGTCCATACAAGGATTTCCATAAGTCTGCCTGTTCTTCACTAAACTGTTCTATCATAATAGGACCTGGTATTTAGATGCTCATAACTTTTGATTCCTTTATCATCGGAGGCTGAAAACTTGGATTTAGATTTTCTAGGTGTCCCTTTATACTCCTTAAGATCCACAACACATAATGATTAACTGGAGAGATCTACTGACCAAATATTGGACTTTGCTATATGCTATGTTTCAAGCTCCCAGACTTATGTAGTTTATCATTCTAACTTCTAGTATGATCAGATACTACACTGCGGATGTGTGGAACAATCTTAGTTTCCATCAATAACAACACCTATCAATGCTATGCAGTGTCTCTTGCCAACATAATTGACTCCCATGCATTAACTAGTGGTGAGTTAACTTCCTCAAGACTCACACGCAATGGCGAGTGAACTCTCACTAACTAGGACACCTAAGTAGGATTAACACCACATGGAATTATCTCATGTGCATGTAAATAATGCATGAGATAATATATGAATTATCCATGTGCATGTGAATAATGCATGAGATAATATATACACTAACACCCCCCTTAAGCATAGCTTAGGTGGGCACAAAGTAAAAAATTAGGTCCCAACAACTAGGCCTAATGAGTTGCTGAAGTACAATGCAATCTCTCATAAAGTGTAGAAAGGAAGAAAACCTAGTGGGAAAAAGATTTGGACCTCCAAAAGAGAGAAAATAAATTGAAATGAAGAAGACTAGAAATGCCTCCCAGAAGTGATAGTCTTGAAATCCCTATAAAATAAGGCCCATGTGTGCCTCCACAAAGAAGAGAAAGAAAATCAACATAGAATGTCATAGCGAATGCTGTAGTAGGTCCCTCTGCAACAAATGATGCTTCTTCCTTTCAGAAGATAGAAACCCCGAGCTGTCAAACTACTAAATTCCCACTCAAGTGGAATGTATGAAGGAATTAGGATGTATGGTTGTAGAAACTACTCATGTTTCTCAAAGCTGATGCTAAATTGTGACTATGCCATACAAAATTTGAGAATCGTGACCACTAAAGTGTGATTTTTGAACTGATGTGAATCAAGATGTGTCAAGATAATGCTAGCATGAAGTGGCAGAGAGAGAACAAGAGGATTCAAACCAAGAGATGATGCAACTCAATGGGAGTTGTCATCAAAGAGAAGATATGTGTCTTCAATGTTGTCATCAAGATCAAGAATGAGAGATTCTACAGACAAATGATGAATGTCTAATAAGATGATATCTTGATGATCAAGAAGACAAGTTTGAACCTACTAGAGAGAATTTAAAGTGGCATGTGGAGAAGCTAAGATCTTTGTCAAAGTAGTAAGTGGAGGTGGCAGAATAGTTGCCAATGCTAGAGGTGTAGAAATAGGAGAAGCAAAAGGAGATGTCTTTGTGTCATCAACACATTCAAGACTTTCCCAATAAGCAAGTTCCTTTTCAGTATCATCATCATACAAAGGATTATCAACATCATCAAGGGGAAGAAGTATATCCATAACAAAATCATCTAGGAATGGAGGTTTATTGGAATATCCATACATTTCCCATAGTGTGGTCCAAAGAGTGTGCTCATAGAGCTCACGATGTGTGGTCCCCAACTCTTAAACCAATTAATCCTAATACATGATCATTTCTATTTTCCCATGCATATTTATGTCATATATGCACTTGGTTTAAAGTAATAAGTCCATACAAATGTGGTAATAGATGAATCCATTGATAGTGCTTTAGGATGCCATCACACAAGGACTTGTAGTTTCGTTCTTCCAAAGTAATGACAGAGGGATGATTTGTTATACCCATTATTGACTTAGATAGATTACCCCTTATCAAATTTGGAACTTTATGTCAATTCATTGATTACAAAATGCATGTATAATCCCCCCAAGAATGATACAGAAAAGGGCACTTTATAAGTTGAGTGCATGTGCATGAACAACCCCCCAATTAAATTACAAAATTAGAAAAAAATGCCTTTGCAAAATTAAATTGGGGAGAATGTGGGAGACACTGATGTTAGTAAACAAGGGTGCCAATGGGGTTTTTATAGGACATTTTAGGGCAAACGAGGGTGCGAATAAGGTGATGTGGCAGGTTTCTATGAGCCAATTTGGGGCCACTCTATAGAATGCTTCCCTCTCTATAGGTTGAGGTCCTCCTACCAAGAAAGCTATTGATCAGCCTTCTTCTAAGCCATTGATCAGCCCTTTGAACAAGCCAAAACCCTTTGTTCAAGCATTCAAATAGACTTTCTACATAGGGCACATCGAGCTACCTTCATGAGACATTCAGGCTTACAAAAAATGCCTCCACCTGGTCACTTTGTTCCTCGAGGAAACCATCCCTGCACACATGGACTTCAATACCCTCTATATGATGAATCGAGCTTGAACTATCTATCTTAAAATGTCTCTGGATTAGCCTTGTGTTGTACTTTCATAGGGGCTTTAATCACCTTTGGGTTGAATAGTAGATAGGGGAAATAGGGGTTTCAGTCACCTCTAAATCAGTCCTCTCCCGACCTCCAAATGCCTTCCAACCACCTATGAATTGCCTTGACCCACCTTCCAGATCGCTATGCCTCTAGTCACCACATGGATCCCGCTCTATTGCACCCTTCCACAACACAAAATCGGGCCTTTCCACAACACAAAAATAGGGACATAGGGAATTCCACATGGGCTATGCCTATTGAATCAACCTACAAAATCAAGTGCTAGGCACTACCTTGTGCACAGGATCCAACCCTTGGAATAGGTTGTGAGCCTTCAAGATCAAGCGATGAGTCTTCCAACTTACCACACGAGCCTTTCAACTCACCATGTAAGCACAAAAAATACCCTTGAAATGGTGTGGATATGTCCCTTTGCAACATGATTCCATAGGAATACCACAACAATATAGACAAAAAACAATCCCACTATAATGCAAACAATGTTTTCAATATAAACTATGCAATTTTACTATACTTCCATTTGAACCAGAACAAGCTTTGATACCATGTGAGAATCAAGATCTACTAGTAGAATGTTGGCACTAGTTGAGCCATGAGAGATAAACAATTGCATGCTCTACAATTTAGAAAATGAGAGTATGCAATACAAACAAGATTGAAAGAAGAGACACATGAAATTGGATTAACCATGCAAATGCATTTACCATAAAGATGTCATATATATAGGAGAGAGGGAAGAAACTACCATGCAAAATAAGTGGATAAGGCTGGGTAGTTGACTCCCATGCAATAGATGGTGATGAGTTAAATGGTGAGTGAACTCTCACTAACTAGGAGACCTAAGTAGGCTTAACATCATGTGGAATTATCTCATGTGCATGTAAATAATGCATGAGATAATATATAAATTATCCATGTGCATGTAAATAATGCATGAGATAATATATGAATTATCCATGTGATATAAATAATGCATGAGATAATATATACACTAATAGTACTATCATACAATCCAATGCCTATTAGCCTATCTAAGAGTCTCTTACCATAAGCTCAAACAAAAATCTATCATGCAACCATGTTGTCTATTATTTAAAGCATATCAAGCCCAACCAACAAGTCCCTATTCCTATCCAAACTCAAGAGTTATGTCAAGAATCAAATCCAAAGCATGATCACCCTTGCTCCTCACAAAATCAAATTTAAACCATCTCAAATTATCAATCTAGTCAATATCAAACCACCACTCCTATCCATGATAAAGATCCCACTTATTATCAAGAGAACCAAGTCCCTCCCCCTACCCAACTTTACACCATCCATGATCCCACAACCATCCATGTGTTGCAAGTATGGACCTAACTAGTGTTGTCATCAACATACTCCTGTTGCATTAATGTCAAGGATTGGATGAGCTGTGTGCTGAGGATATTGAGAAAATTAGTCCTATCAGAAACAAAGAAGAACAGTGAAGACAGTGGAGCTCTATGAAGTGAAGATCCCAGCTAGATGAAGACCAGAGAATGCGCATCAAAGGGTTTGTAGATATGTCTCTAAAGATGATCTAGTCAAGATTTGAGAGGTCCACATGAAGATTTGGAGAAGTTATGGCCATATGAGTAAAATTGGTTCTGATAGCTGTTCAGAAGTGACAGAGTGACACAAATAGGTCCGATGAGATCTAGAAATACAATATCTTGTTCTACAGATCTGGTGGCATGTTTAGGAAGCCAATGTGAATTGACAACTTAATTGGTTCATGGTCTGGAGGTCTGCAAGCAATTATTCTAATGTGACAGTGACGACAGATTGTGTTCTTGAGGTTCTAGATGAAGATGCGAATGATTTCAGTAAGCAAAAGTGGTGTAGATGTTTCTGTTGATTCAAGAAAGCTTGTGGGGGTCTCTAGATTGTGTCCAGTTCATGTTGGTGGGCTGCATTGAAGATTGAGCTCGTAATTAAAGATTTACTTTCGGGTGATGGTGTTCTTCCTAATCTTGGCCAACTGGATGTTTTACACATCTTGTGGAAGATCTTGAAGATGTTCTACAAATTATGGCATGTTCCTCAAAGAAGATTGAAGTCCCAGATATGTGTGGCCAATAGTGTGGTGATATGCATGAAGTTTTTGTAATAAGTCAAGTTGTATTTGTGTAATTGCTTTGTAATAAAATAAAGTATGTATTGTGCTGACTTTGATGATTATCCCAAAGTCAATGTCTTGTATAAATAAGATTTGTGAATTCATTTCAAAGTATCTTTGGTCAAGATGACAAAGTGGTAGAGAGGAGAAGAGTGAAAAGCAGAGCAGAAGTGTTGATCTTAAATGGAACTGTCTCAAGCATGGTGAAGATGCTAATCTCCAGTTCAAGTATGTAATATTTATATTATTCTATAGACAATGTGTCTTCTATAGGTAGTGGGCCTCTTGTGAGTAGTGTGCTTAGGCAGTGAGCCCTAATTGGCAAGTGCCATTTTTGTTCTTCTTATTCTTTTAATAGAGAATACAATCTTGGGTTAGTCACTCCATGGTTTTTCCCTTAACTAGGTTTTCCACGTTAAAATCTTGGTGTCATATGTCTTAATGTGTTTCTACTCTTAGGTTATTGCATTGTGCTTCCATGATTGAATCATTATTATGCTGTAGAAATATAAGAAGGATTTAAGTAAATAGAAATTTTAGTGACAACTGATTCACCCCCCTCTCAGTTGTCTGTCCTAAAACCAACAATTGGTATCAAAGCTAAGTTCCTTTAAAAGATCTTAACCACTTGAGGAGATCTAGGATGTCTTCTTACAAAAAGGATAGTCTGAGGTTTGATGGAACAAACTACACTCTTTGGAAAAGCCACATAGAATATCACTTGCAATGTATGGGATTTCAATATTGGAACATGACTATAAAAAGTATATTCCTCCAAAGAATGGTCTGACAACTATAGATGAAATCAAAGATGCTGAAGATAATCTTTGGGCTAAAGAAGCCTTACTAAGTGCCTTATCTGATTCAGAGCTAACAAATGTTATGGATTTAAAAACTACATATGAAATTTGGTCAAAGCTGGCACTTCTGCATGAAGGAGACAAATATGTTAAATGTGCCAAGCTACAAAGTCTGAAAGGAAAATTTGAAAACCTGAAGATGAATGAAGATGAGAATATCACTACATTTATGCCAAAAGTAAATGAGCTTGTTTGTGGCATTGAGGAGAAGAGTGAAAAGCAGAGCAGAAGTGTTGATCTTAAATGGAACTGTCTCAAGCATGGTGAAGATGCTAATCTCCAGTTCAAGTATGTAATATTTATATTATTCTGTAGACAATGTGTCTTCTATAGGTAGTGGGCCTCTTGTGAGTAGTGTGCTTAGGCAGTGAGCCCTAATTGGCAAGTGCCATTTTTGTTCTTCTTATTCTTTTAATAGAGAATACAATCTTGGGTTAGTCACTCCATGGTTTTTCCCTTAACTAGGTTTTCCACGTTAAAATCTTGGTGTCATATGTCTTAATGTGTTTCTACTCTTAGGTTATTGCATTGTGCTTCCATGATTGAATCATTATTATGCTGTAGAAATATAAGAAGGATTTAAGTAAATAGAAATTTTAGTGACAACTGATTCACCCCCCTCTCAGTTGTCTGTCCTAAAACCAACAATTGGTATCAAAGCTAAGTTCCTTTAAAAGATCTTAACCACTTGAGGAGATCTAGGATGTCTTCTTACAAAAAGGATAGTCTGAGGTTTGATGGAACAAACTACACTCTTTGGAAAAGCCACATAGAATATCACTTGCAATGTATGGGATTTCAATATTGGAACATGACTATAAAAAGTATATTCCTCCAAAGAATGGTCTGACAACTATAGATGAAATCAAAGATGCTGAAGATAATCTTTGGGCTAAAGAAGCCTTACTAAGTGCCTTATCTGATTCAGAGCTAACAAATGTTATGGATTTAAAAACTACATATGAAATTTGGTCAAAGCTGGCACTTCTGCATGAAGGAGACAAATATGTTAAATGTGCCAAGCTACAAAGTCTGAAAGGAAAATTTGAAAACCTGAAGATGAATGAAGATGAGAATATCACTACATTTATGCCAAAAGTAAATGAGCTTGTTTGTGGCATTGAGGAGAAGAGTGAAAAGCAGAGCAGAAGTGTTGATCTTAAATGGAACTGTCTCAAGCATGGTGAAGATGCTAATCTCCAGTTCAAGTATGTAATATTTATATTATTCTGTAGACAATGTGTCTTCTATAGGTAGTGGGCCTCTTGTGAGTAGTGTGCTTAGGCAGTGAGCCCTAATTGGCAAGTGCCATTTTTGTTCTTCTTATTCTTTTAATAGAGAATACAATCTTGGGTTAGTCACTCCATGGTTTTTCCCTTAACTAGGTTTTCCACGTTAAAATCTTGGTGTCATATGTCTTAATGTGTTTCTACTCTTAGGTTATTGCATTGTGCTTCCATGATTGAATCATTATTATGCTGTAGAAATATAAGAAGGATTTAAGTAAATAGAAATTTTAGTGACAACTGATTCACCCCCCTCTCAGTTGTCTGTCCTAAAACCAACAATTGGTATCAAAGCTAAGTTCCTTTAAAAGATCTTAACCACTTGAGGAGATCTAGGATGTCTTCTTACAAAAAGGATAGTCTGAGGTTTGATGGAACAAACTACACTCTTTGGAAAAGCCACATAGAATATCACTTGCAATGTATGGGATTTCAATATTGGAACATGACTATAAAAAGTATATTCCTCCAAAGAATGGTCTGACAACTATAGATGAAATCAAAGATGCTGAAGATAATCTTTGGGCTAAAGAAGCCTTACTAAGTGCCTTATCTGATTCAGAGCTAACAAATGTTATGGATTTAAAAACTACATATGAAATTTGGTCAAAGCTGGCACTTCTGCATGAAGGAGACAAATATGTTAAATGTGCCAAGCTACAAAGTCTGAAAGGAAAATTTGAAAACCTGAAGATGAATGAAGATGAGAATATCACTACATTTATGCCAAAAGTAAATGAGCTTGTTTGTGGCATTGAGGAGAAGAGTGAAAAGCAGAGCAGAAGTGTTGATCTTAAATGGAACTGTCTCAAGCATGGTGAAGATGCTAATCTCCAGTTCAAGTATGTAATATTTATATTATTCTGTAGACAATGTGTCTTCTATAGGTAGTGGGCCTCTTGTGAGTAGTGTGCTTAGGCAGTGAGCCCTAATTGGCAAGTGCCATTTTTGTTCTTCTTATTCTTTTAATAGAGAATACAATCTTGGGTTAGTCACTCCATGGTTTTTCCCTTAACTAGGTTTTCCACGTTAAAATCTTGGTGTCATATGTCTTAATGTGTTTCTACTCTTAGGTTATTGCATTGTGCTTCCATGATTGAATCATTATTATGCTGTAGAAATATAAGAAGGATTTAAGTAAATAGAAATTTTAGTGACAACTGATTCACCCCCCTCTCAGTTGTCTGTCCTAAAACCAACAATTGGTATCAAAGCTAAGTTCCTTTAAAAGATCTTAACCACTTGAGGAGATCTAGGATGTCTTCTTACAAAAAGGATAGTCTGAGGTTTGATGGAACAAACTACACTCTTTGGAAAAGCCACATAGAATATCACTTGCAATGTATGGGATTTCAATATTGGAACATGACTATAAAAAGTATATTCCTCCAAAGAATGGTCTAACAACTATAGATGAAATCAAAGATGCTGAAGATAATCTTTGGGCTAAAGAAGCCTTACTAAGTGCCTTATCTGATTCAGAGCTAACAAATGTTATGGATTTAAAAACTACATATGAAATTTGGTCAAAGCTGGCACTTCTGCATGAAGGAGACAAATATGTTAAATGTGCCAAGCTACAAAGTCTAAAAGGAAAATTTGAAAACCTGAAGATGAATGAAGATGAGAATATCACTACATTTATGCCAAAAGTAAATGAGCTTGTTTGTGGCATTAGATTTGCTAGTGGAACCTTGGATGAAGATGAGATTGTGGCCAAAGTTCTTAGATCCTTACCTCTTGCTTACAAACACAAGGTTGCTGCTGTTGAGGAATTCAGATCTTTATCAAATATCACAAGGGATCAATTGGTTGGGAAATTAGCTGCATTTGAATTGGTTGAATTTGGAGATGCACCTCCCAGGACTGAATCTGCATTCAAAGCTAGTGCCTCTATGAAAGGCAAACAAAGGTATGATCCACGAGAAAATTCCTCAAAGAAATTATCATGGTATGAAAAAGAAAGAAAAGATCTGGAAGAAGATGAGGACGAAGCTACTCAACTTGAAGCCCTTATTGCAAAAAGACTGCCAAGAGGATTTGGTAAGTATGAAGGAAAATTACCCTTCAAATGTTTCAACTGCAACAAGATTGGTCATTTTGTCTCAAGGTGTCCGGAAAGATTTTCAAGGACAAATCCAAATAGATCAAGATTCTAAAAGAAATGTTACTATGTTCATGAAGATGATGATGATGAAGGAGTAACAGATGATGAATTAGAGACATGAAACAAATCTGGAAGTGACTGGGTTTTTATTGCCATCAAGGAAGAAGATTCAATGCCCATTGAATCTATCAATCATAAACTGATAGAAAGAGCTCTAGCTGCTCAAGTTGAAGAAAAGGATGAATGGGTCATTGATAGTGGATGCTCCCACCATATGACTGGTGATAAGAATAAGTTCATAAATCTGGAAAGATATGGAGTTGTAAAATTTGGTGATAATTCTACTGGCAGAATCAGAGGCAGAGGAACTATTTCTTTCGATGGAAAGAACAAAACCAATGGTGTACTGTATGTTGAAGGTTTGAAGTATAATCTTCTCAGTGTTGGGTAGTTGGTGGACAAAGGCTATGATCTCTAATTCAAAAATGGAAAATGTAAAATCTTTGAAAGTTCTGGAACTGAGATTGCATCTGGTACTCAAACAAAAGGTAACATCTTCCACTTGGTTGGTACTGGCAAAAGTTGTTTATTTATTCAAATTGATCAGAGTTGGTTGTGGCATAGGAGAATGTGTCATATAAATTTTGATAATATCATCAAGATAAGCAACACTCAGGCTATAAGAGATCTTCCAAGACTGGTGAAACCTACTAACAGTTTGTGCAAGGAATGTTAGTTGGGTAAGCAGAGCAGAGTCACATTCAAAAGTAAGGAACAATCTTCTACTAGATTGTTGGATTTAGTACACACTAATTTATGTGGACTGACAAGAATTAGGAGTCTGCAAAGGTGATAGATATTTCATGTTAATGATTGATGACCACTCCCGGATGATGTGGGTGACCTTCCTGAAAGAGAAATCTGAAGCTCTTGAGAAGTTCAAAATATTCAAGGCTGTGGTAGAAAATGAAACATGGGATAAAGAGACAGTTATCTGCTCTAAGGACTCTACAGCAAAATGGAGTAGTAGAAAGAAAGAACTGAACCATCTAGGAAGCATATAGAACCATGATGATGGAAGCAAATGTCCCTTAGATCTACTAAAGAGAAGTTGTAAGCACTGTTGTCTATACTCTTAATTGAGTACAAATCAGAAGCAATACTGGTAAGACCCCTTATGAACTCTGGTTCGACATCACTCCTACTATGAAGTATTTCAAAGTCTTTGGTAGTAAATGTTACATTAAAAGAGATGAAGATCTTGGCAAATTTGATGCTAGAAGTGATGAAGGAATATTCTTGGGTTATTCTACTCAAAGCAAAGCATACCGGTGTTATAACAAGAGATTGAGAAATATTGTAGAAAGTACAAATGTGAAGGTTGATGAAGGCATTGACAATCCCTCAAGGTTTTATGAGTATGAAACAGATGATTAGAATGATGTTTTGGTCCAAGAAGATCAAACCCCTTCTATAGTTCAGATTCAGACTGATCCAGAGAATCCTGAAATATAGGAAGAAGAGATAAGTTTGAATGAACCTGTCCAAGAAATAGAAGTGCAAGAAATTCCCAAAACTCCCAGGTATGTAAGACTGAATCATTCTGAAGACCAGATCATAGGAGATAGAAGTAAAGGTGTTCAAACAAGAAGAAAGATTGCTCAAGATTTAGAAAAGTATTATCTGATCTCAAAGATTCAACCAAAAATAGTAAGTGAAGCATGCAATGATGAAAGCTGGGCTAAAGCAATGGAGGAAGAGTTGATGCAAATTGAAAAAAATCACACTTGGGATCTTATTCCTAGACCTAAAGACAAAAATGTGATTGGGACTAAGTGGGTCTTCCAAAATAAACTGAATGAAGATGGTGAAGTAGTCAGAAACAAAGCTAGATTGGTCTGTAAGGGTTATTCTCAAGTAGGAGGAGTTGACTTTGAGGAAACTTTTACTCCAGTGGCAAGAATTAAAGTAGTCAAATTATTTCTCACTTTTGTTGCCTTCAAGGATTTCAAAGTATATCAGATGGATGTCAAGTCTACCTTCCTGAATGGTGATTTGGAAGAAGAGGTATACATTGAGAAACCAGATGGATTTCAATTGTCTGATCATGATGATATGGTCTGCAAGTTGAAGAAAGCATTATATGGACTAAAACAAGCCCCAAGGTCCTGGTATGAAAGATTGGATAAACATCTTTTGAAGATTGGTTTCAACAAAGGTACTGCTGATAGTAACTCGTACTTCAAGATTGATCATGAAAATATCCTAATTGTTGAAGTATTTGTTAATGATATCATTTTTGGAGGAAGAGATAGTATGTACAAGACTTTTGTAAATCAAATGAAAAGTGAATTTGAGATGTCTATGTTTGGGGAAATGAATTTCTTCTTGGGTCTGCAAATCACTCAAAAAAGAAAGAAATCTTCATATCACAGACCAAATATGTGAAAGAATTGTTGAAGGAATTTGGGATGGAAGATTCAAAGCCAATGACTACTCCCATGGCAACTGGATGTAAACTAAGCAAACATGATGAATATCCTAAGGCTAATCAGAAAAAGTATAGGTCAATGATTGGAGGACTACTGTATCTTACTCAAACTAGACCTGACATTATGAATGATGTTGGTCTTGTTGCCAGATTCCAAGCTGATCCTAGAGAATCTCATGTCATGGCAATCAAGATAATTCTCAGATATCTAAAGGGAACAATTTAGTATGGTTTATGGTATCCTAGGGATCATGATTTCTCTCTTCATGCATATATAGATGCTAATTGGGTAGGAGATGTGGATGATTGGAAGGGTACCGATGGTGGTGCATTATTTTTGGGGAAAATATTGGTTTCTTGGTTGAGCAAGAAACAAGAGGCAATATGTCTGTCCACTACAAAAGTAGAGTATATTGCAGTAGTAGGTAGTTGCACTCAAGTATTGTGGATGAAGCAAATGCTAAGAGACATCAGAGTGGAGTATGAGGAACCTATCACAATCTTCTGTGATAGCTCAAGCATAATAAATATTTTAAAAAATCCGATCTTGTATTCAAAGACAAAACATATATCCATCAAATTTCACTTTTTGAGAGAGCAGGTGAACAAGAATGAAGTTAGATTGGAGTTTGTGCTCTCAAAGGATCATATTGTAGACATTTTACTAAACCTCTACCTAAGGACTCTTTTGAGTATCTCAGGGAGAAGTTAGGGGTTATTACCCCTCCGGTTTTGAATTAAGGTACACTAATGTGCATCAATTTGGTGGATCTCACAGTCATATCTTGTGGTCTAGATTGATGATAAGAAGCTACTACTCAGGGGGAGCAGTCTATGTGATTCTGAAGTATTGATACAAGTATGTGCCCTTTGCCACTGATGTCAAAGGTGGAGAGAAGGCATATGAAAAACAAAAGTGGTTGTTGATCAAAGGGGGAGAAGTAAAGAAAGAGAAGACATATAAATGATTGTTGTTAATAGGGGGAGCTATGTTAGTTAGTGAGGAGAAGTTCTTGTCTTGATGGTTAAAAATAGTTTTTCACATTATATGTTGCCATCAATGACAAAGGGGAGATTGTTTCAAGTATGGGCCTAACCAGTGTTTTCATTGATGTCAACATACTCCTGTTACATTGATGTCAAGGATTAGATGAGTTGTGTGCTAAGGATATTGAGAAAATTAGTCCTATCAGAAACAAAGAAGAAAAGTGAAGATAGTGGAGCTCTATGAAGTGAAGATCCTAGCTAGATGAAGTGAAGATCCTAGCTAGATGAAGAGCAAAGAATGCGCATCAATGGGTTTGTAGATATGTGTCTATAGATGATCTAGTCAAGATTTGAGAGGTCCGCATGAAGATTTGGAGAAGTTATGGCCATATGAGTAAAATTGGTTCTAGTAGCTGTTCAGAGGTGACAAAGTGACACAAATAGGTCTGGTGAGATCTGGAAATGCAATATCTTGTTCTGCGGATCTGGTGGCATGTTTAGGAAGCCAATGTGAATTGACAACTCAATTGGTTCATGGTTTGGAGGTCCGTATGCAATTATTCTAATGTGACAGTGATGACAGATTGTGTTCTTGAGGTTCTGGATGAAGATATAAATGATTTCAGTAAGCACAAGTGGTGTGGATGTTTCTTGTGATTCAAGAAAGCTTGTGGGGGTCTTTAGATTATGTCCAGTTCGTGTTGGTGGTCCGCATTGAAGATTGAGCTTGTAATTGAAGATTTACTTTCGGGTGATGGTGTTCTTCCTAATCTTGGTTGACTGGATGTTTTACACATCTTGCGGATGATCTTGAAGATGTTTTGCGAAGTATGGCATGTTCCTCAAAGAAGATTGAAGTCCCAGATATGTGTGGCTGATAGTGTAGTGATACACATTAAATTTTTTTAATAAGTCAAGTTGTATTTGTGTAATTACTCTGTAATAAAATAAAGTATGTATTGTGCCAACTTTGATGATCATCCCAAAGTTGATGTCTTGTATAAATAAGATTTGTGAAATCATTTCAAAGTATCTTTGATCGAGATGAGAAAGTGGTAGAGAGGAGAAGAGAGAAAAGCAGAGCAGAAGTGTTGAGCTTAAATGAAACTATCTCAAGCATGGTGAAGATGCTAATCTCTAGTTTAAGTATGTAATATTTATATTATTCTATAGACAGTGTGTCTCCTATAGGTAGTGGGCCTCTTGTGAGCAGTGTGCTCGGGCAGTGAGCCCTAATTAGCAAGTGTTATTTCTATTCTTCTTATTCTTTTAACAGAGAATACAATCTTGGGTTAGTCACCCCGTGGTTTTTCCCTTAACCAGGTTTTCCATGTTAAAATCTTGGTGTCATATGTCTTAATGTGTTTCTACTCTTGGGTTATTGCATTGTGCTTCCATGATTGAATCATTATTATGTTATAGAAATATAAGAAGGATTTAAGTAAATAGAAATTTTGGTGACAACTGATTCACCCCCTCTCAATTGTCTATTGTAAAACCAACACCATGATCAATAAATGTATACTAATCCTATCTATCATCTAACTAGTTCTATCCATCATCTAACAACATCCCATTATGAGACACTTGATCCCATGAACACATAGAGAATCAAGTAAATGACATATATCATATGAAACATATAAATGATCAAGCTACCATTGAACATTCAAATGATTAAAGAATGACAAGCAAAAATAACGATCAAGACATGACAAGTACAAACAATGATCAAGGCACAAAAAGAACAAATAGTAATCAAGGAATGACAAGTGTACACAATCAAAAAGTACAAGCATCTTATCAACTAGGATCTACCATCTTTATCCAATTAGGTTTTCTCATAGATGGGACAAAAGGAAGTTCTAATAGTTCTTGGAAACACACCAATGGACTAGCATCATGCTTTGAAAACAACAATTATCTTCTTGTAAAGAAGATATGTAAAAGTATGAACTATCAAGGAAAAGGATTGGGCCTTCATGAACAAGGCATCTTAGAGCCTATCCCAATCTACATTAGTCATGGTTAAGGTATCAGCTATCAATCATCTAAACAATCTAATGGTGCTAGTGATACTTCAATGATCACTAAGGTTACTTCATCCAATGAAAGCATTGAGATAGGGACCATTAAAAGCCCCTACAATGAGCTTTCTACCACCAACCATTCTACCTACACCATTCCTACCATTACACTTTATCTTCCACATCTTAAACCTATTAATTGGGACAAACTATAAAATTCTAAAGCATACCAAGCAATAGGTCCAAATCAAACATCAAATGTGAATGCATCCAAAATAAAGGAAGACATATAAAAGAAATATAGGTCCCAAAGAAAAATAGACCAATCAAATCAAGTAAAGAAAAATATCCACATCTACGAATCACTCAAACTATGGAGCCACATCAAAAGATGCACCTTGCATATAATAGGTGTCCACCAACTTCAATATTATCATTTCTCCCAACACATAAGATGTATAAATTGTATACAAATGTTGGTTCTAATTACCATCCTAATTTAAAATCCATACTCCATAATCCACCATCCCAAGTATGGTGAGTCAAGAATCCTCCAACCCAATCTAAATCACTAATCCATCCACATAAATCCTAAAAACCTCAATCACCTAATTCCACATCCAACATCCCCCATTCAAATATAAAATCATGCCTCAAATAAAAAATCTCAACTCCCAAATCCACCACATTGTGGCAAGAACACTTTATCATAAGGGTTATGATGGTATCCTATCAAAATGTAAACATTTGGATAAGGCTAACTCCGTTATCAATTAGGATCATGACAACATCAATGTATTGTACATGATCAGTCTAATCCTCACAAAGAAATTACTCTAGGTAGGTCACTACTGGGATGTCATAACAAGAGCATCTACATCCATTATCTCAAATAGATAGGGACACGTGAAGACCCTTTGAGTATTGAAATCAATTTTATCCAATCAAAAAAATAAAATAAGAAAATAAAACATCAAAAATAAAAAATAAAAATAGTAAAGAGAAATCATTCATCCAATGGTGAAAACCATTTCATGGAACCTTGGATAGGTACCATAACAAAAACACATTCATGTTCATCATGTGTAATTTGAGCATCTATGTACCTTTCACTTGGGGGCAAGTTGTCTTATCTATCCCATCCTATCATTTTCATCCTCTTATCCTCATCCAATATATATGCATACCTATCGCATAATCTTCCTAACCCATCCTCCCCTCCTACTTTTAACCTTGAAAATGATAGGCCCACATAATGTTGAAACATGCTTTGGACATCTCTTGATATACCCGATCTTTTTTAACCAATCATATCACCCTATTGTTTCAAACATTGTCACACAAAGTCCTGAGTGGCATATCTAGGGTGGGGCGTGTCATTCCTATGTGACATAGTCCTTGGAAACCCCATCTTGAAACCATCCTAAAGCCCTTCATCCATCCACCATGCATCCCCCATCCATCCCACCCACTATCACTACTTCCTTAACCCATCCATCCAATCCCCCCTTCAACCTTGCCCCTAGACTTGGCTTGCCCTTGTCATAGGTATCTAGAAAAAGGCTATCTAAATTAATCCAATGTAATTATCACCAAGGAAAGAAGAGAAATAAATCCAAGTGCAAGTAATCCTTAATCTATGCCAATCTAGATAAGTAATCTAAGAAAATCATCCAAAAGCATACCTTGGTTTTCTTCCCAACCTTGCTACAAACTTGATCTATCTAAATCATCATTATTGGGATATATTGTGCCCAATCCTTGCGTTGTTTTTAGGATATATCATTCCCACATCAACAACGCTATCCTCATCATCAATCAATAAATCATCAATTTTTAACATGATGGGGGGCACAAACCTTGTTTGTCTATTTATCATTATGCATGCTTGCTTTATTATTTGTGTGTGTTATCATTTTTCTTGAATTTGAATTGGTCCTTGTAGCATACTACCATAATGACATCATGGTCTTCCATATCATGGTGTCATATGGCATATGTTTCCTTGTGACTTCTTTTGAGTCGATCCTTTTTGAATGAGACACATCATCACCTCGGTCTATATACCTTGGTGCATAACATCTAGTGCTATATCAAACTCCATGGTTTCTCACCCAATGCAACATGACATATCATTCACCTATCTCATCCATCACCTATATTTCCTCCATTCCCTCAACCAATCCATTTCATCCATTTTGAGAGCACACCCCTATTCTTCCAACCCACCTATACTCTCAAGGGGGCATCCCATCCCTACATTATTCCTCCTCATCACTCCTTCAAATGGCTGTGGCATCAATTTCCAATCATTGTATCTTATCTTCTTTGAAATGATGTTACTTCTCTTAGTCACAACATCATCTTAAAGAGGGAAAATGTTGACATCTAAAATTAACCACATCCTTTTGACACTTTTTACATCTTTCGACATTGCCCTAATCCCATCCTAGCAATAATTAATTAGATAAATTACATTTCTTTAATTAATTATGATTATCCTTTAATATCCATTGCATCATTAAATTAATTAAATGAATTATATTTATTTAATTAATCTAATTTTCTCACATCCCTCTCCATTAATTAATTAAATAATTTTATTATTTGATTAATTAATCTAAAAATCCTAAATCCCATTTTAATCCCCCGTTTATCCTAATTAATTTCATCCTTATCCATTATCCCCAAATAAATAAATTCAAAATTTCAAAAAAGTCACATGACTAGCTAAGAGTTATCAAGATTCATTAAAACTAGACACTCCCACAAAAGTTAAACTAATTTTACATCTCCATCATCCATTTCATACTACATCTTTTAATCCTAGGCATTCACATAAGGATAGGCCCTAGAAGCTTCCATCCTTTCCCTAATTCCTCTCACTCAATCCTATCGATCCATTTATCTTTAATCTCAACCATTTGTTAGAAATGAAGGTAAACAACTATCAATGAAAATCCTATTACAACTATAATATAGATATTTAATTATGCACAACTGAAAAGGAAATAGAATGAATTCAGCACAAAGAAATAATGGAGTAAAAGATCAAACACATAACACAATGTTTACATGGATAAACCATTTCAAGAAAAAACTCCACACAAGAAGAGTTGCACCAATCTATATTAACTTCAATAGAGTTTACAATACAACACTATAATATCCTCTCTAGTCTTTAATCCAACAATGCCTTTTTTACAGTCTCAACTTTTTACTCTACTTAATCTCAGTCATAATATAATATCCTCATGAAGGGGATGAATTCTAGGGCAAGAAAATCCAACATAACCTCTACCGTCAAATTTGTCACCTAATGATGAATGGTTCAGATTATATATATATATATATATATATATATATATATATATATATATATATATATATATATATATATATATATATATATATATAATGTGTTTGAAGTTGTTTGATGCCTTTCATGATTGGGTTTATGCTATTGGGTTTTTTCCCAAACTGGATGCTTCCCAGTTATCCCTACAAGGTAGCCATCATTGATCAATAGGATTTCTGGGCCAGGGGCCAGTGGTACAGGAGATAGACTCTATAAATATCTCCTCTTCTTCTTTAGGCTCTGTAGAACCAAGGGGGGTATTCCCTATTCAACATCCATAAAATATGCCTATGAACACTATTGGGATGTTGATACAAAGCAAATAAATCCTCTCTTATGCATACCAAAACTGTGGAATAAGTGCAAAGGGGCTAGCCTTGGGCCTATGCTCAGTTGTGAGTCAGAGGATTTTGGTCCTAAAATTACTTCTAATGTCCTAAAAGTTTGTATTTGAAGTGTGAGTTTGTATTTGTATTTAGATGCAAGACTGGGACTTTGGGTTGTAACCTCAATACAAGACTAGACTGGTGCCTATCCAAGGCTCAAAGTCAATATATTTATATATATATATATATATATATATATATATATATATATATGAATGTTTACCATAGACTTAAAACAATAATCAGATTTCAAGGGGGTTTTGTAATGTCTACCTTGCAGACACTACCCAAGACTAAGTATTTAGTTATTTCTGCTTACAAACATCCTCATTGTAATGTATTCTTCCCAACACTTAACCCAAAACATTTAATCTACTCCTTGAGCAGAAGTAAAAGATCAAGCATTCAACATGGCAAACCCATATCCTAGAATCTCAAACACCCCTTAGATGTTTTGATTCAGAAGAACACATTCAACTTGGAGATAAATAAAAAAATACATGCAATGAAGCATTACTCATTTAAATCAACATGAAACTAATGAATTCTATGCATAAAACATTCAACATACAACTCATAAACTTACAAGGCACCAAAACAGAGTCACCAACAGAATTGTATCTTATTACAACACCAAAATTTATCCAGTGTTCAACAACCAAAATGAGTGACATAGTTTGCAATTTATAGTAAGATTGTGTACCCAGCAAATTAATTACATGGCAATTCAAAAATTTTGCCAAATACAATGCACCAAGAAATGGCACCCAAAACATTGAAAGCGCAGGCAGAATAGGAAGGAAAAATAGGTGAGCTTGGGAGATGCACCGCCACTCGTAGATTTTCCATTAAAATCGGTGGTTGGCCCATCAACTCCATCGACCCATACCACTGCGAACCTGCCATAAATGGGTTACCAACTGACGGCCATCTGAAATGTAGCAGCTGCGTGCTACTGAGGTTTTCCTGCCTAAAAATAGTCGCAGACACAAAGAGAACCTTCACCGCTGAGAGTTTAAAAGATGACCATCAATCTTCCTCCCTTCGCCCAAATCCTACGACCTCAAACTGCGCTAAAAAGTCACCCACCAATAAGAACGTGCCACGTGGGCACCCTGTGCTTCCATCGCTGACTTTTCCCATTCTGATTTCGCCTTCAAAATCCTTGTATATGTAGTTGAAAATGAGATTGTATATGCATACAAGGCGGACCCCAAGACATTATGAGACAAATTTGAACCTGCATTTGGGTTTGGGTCTTACATGTATCTCACTTTGCACATTAGCATATACAACACACTTTACATACAAGCCACGGACTTCAAATTATGATGAAGCATATTGCAATCGCTTTGAAGTCAAACTTGTATCTTAACCTTTGCATCTTCACTTTGTATATTGCATATATAAATGCAACACACATTCTGCAGATCTCAAATGACTATGAAGCACTTTGAAATTTAGATTGGGTCTGGCTTGTATCTCACTCCATGTACATATTGCTTGTATATTGGAGATACAAATGCAACATACAATGCAATCGCACAGGTCCCACCACTGCATAAGGACTTTTGACTTTGACCGCAACCCGCCTTGCATATTTCATTGTATCTCATCACTTGTATGTCCAAATTGTATATGCTGATATACAATTGCACACATACAAGTGGTGGACCCCACCACTTGCATCCTTTCTTTACATAAGCATCGGCCATCAGGCAAACATTGGAGTTGGCCGCCGATGCATCTTGTCTTGCCAATATACATTCCCACTGTCACTATAGTGAATGCATGTCGGTCCTCTTATGTTGACTTTGTACATTTCTTCTTTGTATGCCACCAATGTATCTTTCACTTGCATGTTTCCCTTTGTATCTAGCCTTTGCATGTCTACACATACAACACAAATATACATGCAACCCTCACATACAAGTAGGGAATATTCTGAGAATCTGTAATGGAATATGCGACATACAGAAGCAGAATATTCCCAGAATGTATCTAAAAAAAACATACAAACCCGATATGCATTTTAAAAGATGCATACAATTAGATTTTTCACTTTTCAAAGGCCGATTGAACATTTTTTGGGCCCACTAATGTACATCTACACTTATACATACAAGAACACAAACATGCGACAAATTTCACCGTGACATAGAGTAATCTTGGACTTAGCATCTTTTTCTCAAGCATGACAGGAAAAGGCTGTAAAGCAATGCATAGGGGCCAGTCAGCCAATGAACGCTAGGGCATAAAGATGTAACTTAAACAACCGGGAACCCATTACGGGAGGTTAACTACAGAATAGAAAATACAATGCAGAAGGCTGAGGAAAAATGAACCTAAGGCACCAAGGGTTTGAAAGAATAAAAATATAGGCTTGTAAAACTGATTCAAAACCCTAACCCTAGGTGAGCACCACCATGTGCTCAAGAAACCATTTGTTGCCTTTTAAACTGGGTGTTACTACATTTTGCACTAAAATCATGTCATTAGATATTGTCCTTGAAACTACTATTGTAGGTTGTGTCTTGTTGGAATTCCTAGTTTTCATGTCTTAGAATTGCAAAGTCATGTCAAATTTCACAACATTTCACTAAGGGGTCTTTGTTCTTTCATCCCCATCCATGTCTCCGAAACCCTAAAATTGGCTAAGTCTAATGTCCCAAAACCCTGAAAAAATGACTAAGTTTGAAATCTGGTGGATCCTCAAAAATCTAGAATTGGCATGTTAAATCCCATGGATCCAGGACCTATCTCGAACATCCTGACAGTATATTTCAAAATATTTAAAGTATAGGAAATATATTTTTAAATATATTGTTAGCCAGGGTTTTCCAAATCTGGCAGAAAAAATCACTCCAAGTGCATATTGCACTAATATCCTGTGTCACTAGATATCAATGTTGGACCCCTTTCTGCACTTTGGCACTAAGAACCCACTTCACAGGATCGGTACTAAAAATCATGTTCACAGGATATATCCTAAGCAAACCAAAAACTCTGTCAATCATGTTGTTCCCAAATTCCCCACCGGTGAAGGTTAAATTATTCATTAATTCTTATCGGTAAAAGATGAAGATGCCCTGATAGGATCTGCTCTAAAATGTGACATGACAGGAGATATCTAGTTGGCATGAAAATCTCCACCATCCAGTGGTCAAAGAAATTTCTGCTAGAAGTATTAAAAGAGTTTAGTACTGAACTTGATCTTGACTAGACATGCACTAAAAAGCCCATCCACTGGACATATCCATTTATGACCAAAACTTCCACTTATCCTATGATAGGCAAAATCCCCGCTAGAGCATTAAGGAGACTCAGTGCTAAAAATGACCTTCACTGGATATATCTAGTGACCCCCAAAATCCCCACTTTTTGGTGATTTGAGCTGAACATTTCATTTTTTCAAAGATGAAACTTGGATTTTATTGATGAATTTGATCTGCATACCCATTTATTACGTCATGACCAACATTTTTAGCATATTTGTGTGGATTTTGGACATTTTTGCATTAGTTAATGTCGCTACACATGAATATCCAGTGACCCCCAAAAATTCTATTTTTTGCAAAAAAAGGTATAAAAACATGAACTAAATGTCTCCAAATGGTCACAAAAAAATTCTAGATCACCAAACATGAAATGGGTACTTGAAAATGGTGAAAAACTCATAAAATCATGAGAAAACCACTAGATTTATGAAGTTGTTCCTAAGGAAGCAACATTGACATTGAGTTGTCCCTAACTGATCCAAGGCTGCAAATGGATGTATCTTGATCTTTATTGATAGAAAATAAGTTGTTTATGATGAAATTGATGCTTGGTGATGTGAATTGTAGATTTGAGGAGTTGGAAGCACAAAGGGGCTTGTTGGAGCTGTCTTAGAATGATGTACACACAGAGATGTAGTGCTGACCCAAACATGCAATATCTTCATTTTGTCAACCAAATTTTTCTTGCACATACAAAATGAAGTTAGTATGATGTCAAAGGAGATGGAGATGAGCCTCAAGAGCTAGACGATACAGGAGATCATGAACTACATCATTGTTGTTCCTGCAGATCCAGTCCAATGTCCAGGACTTGTTCATAGTTATCCCAGCCATCCAGTCATACAATGTCAATCCAGCAAGCATCTAGTTGGATATGACTTCTTCAAAAATGTACCACATACTATTCTTGACTATGTTGATAACTGAGAGGGGGGGTGAATCAGTTATCTTAATTATTTCAGCTTTCTGAACTTTCTTAATAATTAGTGCATCATTAATTCAAACAACCAAACTTAATCATGAAAAGCAAATACACATGACACAATATTTTTGACGTGGAAACCTTGTTAAGGGAAAAACCACGAGGTGATTAACCCAAGATTGTATTCTCTGTTAGAAGAATGGAAGTACAAAATGGCACTTACCAATTCAGGCTCACTGCACGAGCACACTGCTCACAAGAGGCACACTGCCTACAAGAGACACATTGTCTACAATTTATAAAGAGGGTAATATAATACTTGAACTGATAAGAAGCATCAACATATGCTGGAGTTCAGTTCCGATTAGGCTCTGTATACTGATCTGCTGCTCTTCTTTCACATACTAGATCTTCCTTTCTACTTTTATTCAGCTCTACTACTTTTCTTCGCACATCTCTTACAACCACAACACATCTCATAACTAAATCCATCTTGTATATATATCCACACAAGTGATTTCATCACCTTTCTAGTCGGCATCCAAAATAGTCAATCTTTTCACAAACTCTGATCTATCGGCTGAATCCTTATACATCAAGTAATGCGGATCAAGCATATACTTGTAGAAGTCATCAATTACGTCGGCCAAACATAACTTATGTCTTAAGAACCTTTTCCATCATCAATAACACATCTGGAATAATGTTTGATGTTCTGTCAGTCAGTTCTTCCTCTGTTCACACTGTCACTTGGGAACCCGACACTCAAACATTCATATCTCTTTATCCTTTCCATACCGGAGGCTCAAACCTTGGAATCTATCAGTCAAGATATTCCTCTTGACTTCCCAAAATCTGCACTTCGTTGAGATACTTCTACTGAGAGATCTGGATCTGTCTGTCGGACCTTACTGACTGCTTTGTTCTTGCTTACTGGACCTGAACACTTCCTCAATCTGACTTCCAGTGAGGACTTATCATGCATTGTGGATGTGTGGGATAACCTTTGTTGCCATCAATGACAACATCCATGAATCCATATAGTGTCTCTTGCCAACAATCTCCCCCTTTGGCATTGATGGCAATACTTAGTGAAAAATGACTAAGTGTTTACACTATGCTCCCCCTTGGCTGATGGTCTATTTTTATATACATTTTCTAGAGTTCCCCCTTAGTTGGATTCCTCATTTTTCACTGCTCTTCACTCCCCCTTTGACATCAATGGAAAAGGTTAGGGTCCGCATATCAAAACTTTCAAAAATTCAACTATACTTAGCCGCATAAGTATATACATATGGCATACTTACATATACTGAAGTATGTCTGCAAAAGTTGTCTTCAATTGAATAAGTTCTGTAGCCCAACTTTGCTTCATTCTGTCCAAAATTAAAATATGACCACTCAACAGGAATGCAAATGCATCTGCCCTTTTTAGATCTATTGGATCATTGGTCTGGGCTATGATTTGAGCTTCACTTATGGCCTCATGCATGGCCTCTAACTTAGGGATAATGATCCTTCTAACTTCACCCATCTGGCTAATTATGTTCTCCCTTTCCTTTTCAAAATTCTTTATTGCATTTATGATTGCAATAGTCTGACACTCTTGATTTACTATGGAGGATGAGAGAGGATCAAAACTTTGAGACAGACTTAATAGTTTATCCTCTTGTTCTTTTCCTGTCCTCTCAATATCTTTGGTCACTGTGGGCCAAGATAAGTAAAATTTGTACATATTTCCACCATCTTTAAGAGCATTTTCCAAGCTCTTTATCCCAATATCCATAACTTTCCTATCATTTGTTATCAAACCCTGTACTTCAGAGAATCTCTTATCCAAAAACTCCTTCCAAACCTTTTCTTCAGTTGACTTCTCTAGAGAATCAAAATGTGTACTAACACTGTTGACTAGAGTTTTGAGATTACTGGAAGAGGAGGCTATGGGATCCTTCTGAAAAGAAGGCATGATTTTTTCCAGCACTCCGGATGCTACCTCCATAAGCTCACAGTCTTCCATGTGAGATTTCAGTAGTTTGTCTTTGACCTTCGCATTTGCAAATGAAGCTATTTTCATTGTTTGCACTAGTGATAGAGAGTCAAAATCTAATGGCCCTTTTAATAGTTCCAGTTCATCAATCTCCATAGTTGCTTTTGTCAAAAAGTCCTTGAATAATTCTGCAGTGTCTCTTGCCAAAGACAGATTTTTCTTTTCTTCTGTAGTCACAAAACTGTCTTTTGGAGCTTTCTCTCCTTCTACATTCTTACCACTAGCAGTTGTGGTCTTCTCTGTTGAAGTCTTCTCTCCTTCTGTAGCCTTGGTGCTGTCATCCTCTTTTTCCTTCACCTCTGCTTCTTTCTCCTGCATTCTTTCTTCTCCTTTAGATCTAAAGACTGTAGGGGAAACTGGAGGAGAAATGTTAGTCTATTCAAGGCCCACCTCTTCTGTCATTTTCTCAGTAGATTCTTCTGCAACATTTGTGGTCGAGGGAGCAGTACCCAAGTCCTCTATAATTGGAATGTTGAATCTTTTGAATGCCTTCCAGAGGATCTCTTCTGTGTCCTTGGCTACCTTGTCAGGCTCACCAAGCATAAGTTGATTCATCCTTGCTTTGCTCCTGAACTCATCCTTGCAATCTTTGAACACCATATTCATTGTCTTGGGATCAATTAAAGGATATAGCTAAATTGCTATCTATTCCCAGATTTCTAGGTCTTTGGCTTGGGCATTGTTCTTTCTTATCTCTAGTTCTTTCTCCAAGCTTTTGGGGATTAGAGATATAATTTCAATGAATGCTTTGTTGTAGATATTTAGGTACCTGACCGTGGCATCTTGCAATATCTTCTGATTTGCTTCACCATAATCATCATAGAACTCAACCATTGGCTAAAGATTTCCATCCACTGTGACTGATTTGATTATGTCATCAATGTGAAGAGTGGGTTTTTCAACATATTCCTCTGTCTTTTCTTCTTCCTTCTGTCCAGTAGAGGGTTGATCGAATGTTTTCTTCTTTTTCTTCATTTTCCTAATTTCTTCATCAGATTCAGTCTCCTCTTCATCCCTTTGACTGGTATAAGCTCTTGTAGCTTTTGTCTTTGTTCTTTTCTCTCCTTTGCTAGATGATTGTGCTTCTGGTTCTGATGTCCTTGAGCCTTTTGCAGTGGTAGGTGTAGATCTTTTTGATGATCTGGTCCGGGTGGAAGGTTTTGCCGGAGCACTTTCCTCATTTTTCTTTTCTGCCTTCTTCTTCTCTTCCTCAGCCCTTTCCATCTTTTTCCTGTGGGCATCAAGTGCCTCCTTTGAGATGCCAAGGCCTTTGGCAAGATTTTCTACTTCTTTTCTCACCTTTCTCTTGATCTCTAGTTCTCTGAGTTCCACATGAATCTTTACACTCAGCTCCTCAAAGGTTCCAAACCTTTTTGCCTATGGATCCTTTGGCTGACTTAGCATGTGTTGAACATGCAGCTCCACAATTTGTTCATCAGCTTTAGACCCCATGGGCATGATCCATACAGTTCTTGGTTCTACTGCCTCCATTAGGTATTGATCAGTCTCTACCATAAAACAAACTGTGTCTTTGTATTTCTCAACAAGAGACTGGGGAATCCTTTCTCTTGCTTGCATCATGTTCTAAAAATTCTTGAAATATCCCCACATGGCTATATTTCTTGCTTTAGCATCCCAAGCCCATGCAAATAGTCTCTGATCTGAATTGCTACCGGTTTGTCATTTTGCCATACCCATCCATTTGTTCCAGGCAGCTCATTCATGAAGTAGAAAAATAGGCATAATATTAGTCCACCATACTTAAAGGAGTTCTTCTCGTCCTTTTTGATCTTCTGTAGGTTTTCCATTAATTGGCTCAAAAGAAGTTCACAGAGATCATATTTTGCATTCTTTCTCAGCATCTCATAGGCAGTATATACTGCAGTTCCGGATACTAAATTCTCCCTACTGGAGTGATATATCTTGTATCCTATTATCATAGATGTAAACTTGATATCCGGGTTAGTAATATCTTCAATGGTCATTGCCCTCTTATCAAATTTTGATCCAGTGGCCTCAGTTACAATGTTATTTTTGATAGATTTGAGGACAGGTATTCCTCTGGAGGAGTGTAAACCAATTATTGCCCTAATTACTTTCTTGGTGATTTTGCAAGGTCTGTTAAGCCATAGAAAGTTGTCATGTATCCTACTCAACACATACCTGACCCATTCATCTTCACCAAAGCAGGGGAAATGAATGAATTGATCAAAATGTTTCTCCTGGATGCCCTTATATTCTGTTTTAAGCTCAAAAGCATCGTCTATCAATTGTTTGTGATAGATATCCACTAACTTTGATTCCCCAAATTCTTCAATATTGGCGTGTATGTAAACCCTAATATCTTCTGTGTGCAAAACACCATGCGGAACACTAGAGAAGGCTCCTAGGGGATCTACCTCCAAGGATTTGTATGGATGCTTCTTAAATATGGGGTGAGGTCTATCAGAAATCTTTACTATATTCAGAGTAGCCATCATCAAGGAATCTTACTGAGAGATATCAAGAACGAAGAATACCTTTTATGTTGTTTAGGGCACACGATGAAACCCGGATTGAGCTATATGAAGAATCATCTTGATCTTTGGGAGAAGTAGTTGCAGAGCTCCTTTTCTCTCTTCTTCGCATGTGAGTGTACAAATGATGAGCGAGTGAACTCTTTTATTTCTGAGAAGCCCTAATTTTCATTTGGCAATAAATGCGCAACCTAATTCATTCCGGTTTGCCTTGTTTGTCTTATTCAGAGACAAAAACCTTTCTGAATCACTGAGATAGATTTCAAAGTTATTCTAGGAGAGTAGTGATAATCTATCTTCCTTTCATTAGTCATTTGATCTATTTACAGATCAAGACACCATCGTTTGAATCATACCAGACCAAACTTGTAAGGAATCTATTTTTATTGGAAGACTATTTTTGCAAATCAATTCTGGTAGGATTAGATTCTTCAAATCTTCTTGCGAATCTCTCAAATCTTTACCATATCCCTTTTGGATGTTTCTTGTATGACCCCTTTTAATCCGTAGCTCTCCTTGTGCCAGTTCTGGCACCAATTGACTGGCTGGGGGAACAAGGTTTTCTTTGTGTCTCCCCTTGAGCTAGAGCTCACTTTTTAATTTTCGAAAGGAATATCAGCACCAGAGTCTGGTGCAGATCCATCCCCTATATTCTTTGTACTTTTCTTCACCCAAATCTTGTTCATCTCACTTTGAAATTCATCCGCATTTACTTTTTGTTTTCCCTTATCTTGATTCTGATTATAATGTACTGGACCTCTTTTATCCTGATTCTTGCTTCTATAGAATTTTGCTATATGACTGGACCTATTGCAAATTTGGCAAACAACATTTCTTTGCATATTTGATTAATATCCTCTTGATCTACATTGATTAGCCATATGACCCATTCTATTGCATGTAAAGCATCTACCATTGAATGAATTGTTCATTTGCATATTTCTGCATTCATGAGATTTGTGACCATACCTTTTGCAGTTGAAGCACTGTCTGGAGAAGGATGTATTAGTCTGATTCATTCTCCTTCTACACTGATTAGCTTTATGACCAAAGTTATTGTAGTTGTGGTAGTATCCATTGAAGGATGGATATCTTTGAGCATTAGGCTGCCTTACCGGAGGACTTCTAGGTTTGTTCCTTGGATTTTCTGATCTAAAATTCTTCTGATTGGATCTAGAGCTTTCTCCTTTCTCATATCCCAAACCACACTTGTCATCTACCCTCTTTTGGCTTTGAAGAAGAACTTCAAGTTGGGCAGAATTTATCTTGAATTTCTCTTTATATCCATTTGCTGTTTGATGATCCCTTTTGAGAGAGACAATTTGATCCTCAAGTTTTTCTTCATTATCTTTAGCATCTTCAAGATCAGATTCAAGATGTTTGATAATTCTATCCATCTTGTGGCAATCTTCTAATTTCTCCTTGAGAGATTGTCTTAAATTATCTTCAGTTTTTCTTTTCTCTTCAATCTCTTGGGTAAACTTTATAACTCCTGATTCCATTTCATGTCTTACCATAATGATTTCTTTTGATAGCTTTTCACATAACTTGGTTTTCTCCTTCAGATCTTCATTTGCATCAGTTGCTTCACCTTGACTTGCCAATTGCTGAAGTAGCTCCTTTCTCTTTTTCATAGAGAGACTTAATTTGTGTTTTAGTTCTCTCATGAAATCATCAGCCTGTTTGAGTCTTTCCTTTAATTCATTGACTTCAAAGTTTGACTGCTCAAGATCATCAAGGGTAGTCTTGAGTTGCTCCCTTAAACCATATGCATCCATTTGGATTCCCAGATCTTCCTCAAGCTGTTAGACTCTGTTTAGGAGGAACTTGGCTCTGATACCAATTGTTGATAACTGAGAGGGGGGGTGAATCAGTTATCTTAATTATTTCAGCTTTCTGAACTTTCTTAATAATTAGTGCATCATTAATTCAAACAACCAAACTTAATCATGAAAAGGAAATACACATGACACAATATTTTTGACATGGAAACCCTGTTAAGGGAAAAACCACGGGGTGATTAACCCAAGATTGTATTCTCTGTTAGAAGAATGGAAGTACAAAATGGCACTTGCCAATTAGGGCTCACTGCCCGAGCACACTGCTCACAAGAGGCACACTGCCTACAAGAGACACACTGTCTACAATTTATAAAGAGTGTAATACAATACTTGAACTGATAAGAAGCATCAACATATGCTAGAGTTTAGTTCCGGCTAGGCTCTATATATTGATCTGCTGCACTTCATCTTTCCTCTTCTTTTATGTTGCTCTTCTTTCACACACTAGATCTTACTTTCTACTTTTATTTGGCTCTATTGCTTTTCTTCGCACATCTCTTACAACCACAACACCTCTCATAACTAAATCCATCTTGTATATATATCCGTACAAGTGATTTCATCACCTTTCTAGTTGGCATCCGGAATAGTCAATCTTTTCACAAATTCTGATCTGTCGGCTAAATCCTTGTACATCAAGTAATGTGGATCAAGCATATACTTGTAGAAGTCATCAATTACGTTAGCTAAACATAAATTATGCCTTAAGAACCTTTTCCATCATCAATAACACATCCAGAATAATGTCTAATGTTCTGCTAGTCAGTTCTTCCTCTGTTCACACTGTCACTTGGGAACTCGACACTCAAGCATTCATATCTCTTTATCCTTTCCATACCAGAGGCTCAAACCTTGGAATCTATCAGTCAAGATACTCCTCTTGACTTCCCCAAATCTGCACTTTGCTGAGATACTTCTACTAAGAGATCCGGATCTGTCTGTCGGACCTTACTGATTGCTCTGTTCTTGCTTACCAGACTTGAACACTTCTTCAATCTGACTTCCGATGAGGACTTATCATGCATTGCGGATGTGTGGGATAACCTTTGTTTCCATCAATGACAACATCCATGAATCCATATAGTGTCTCTTGCCAACAGACTATTCAACTCACTAGAAAAGAATGTTTAGACAACTCAAAAGTGATGAGCAGTGGAATGATCCAGTTAGCATATGAAATCCCATTAAGCCACATTAACCCATATTTTCAAGTGTCATGTGACTTCATTTTGACTTTCTTTTTCCTTGAAAATTATCTCTTTGTCATAAATAGCCAAATGGGTACTCATTTTGTCTAGATTCAATGTATTTAAAGGTTGTCTTTTATCTTTTTCTGACAAGACAAAGATAAATCCAAGAATGTAACAAACTGATGTATTTCATTAAATGCCATGTAATCTGGACCCTTGGTGTTGGTTTAATCCTCACCATCCATTGGAAAAATTGGTATGCTTGCCTCTCTATATAAGGCTAACATTTCTCATTGTAAAACATAAGGGAAACACTAAAGAAAAGATTGTTGAAACTCTACCATTTTTCTGAATCAATACAAATAGAATTTCATTTGCCTTTGCCATTTGAGTTCATTTTCTTGATTGGATATGGTTCTCATGGTTCTTCTTCACCTTTCCAATTAGTTATTCAGTTGCATTTGTGGTTAATTATTCAGATATTCGATGGATTTCCTATCCATACCATTGATGGCTTGCTGATTGTATGTCATTGTGCATGGTTAGTCTAGGCATATTTTATAATAGCTAAGTTCAATTGTGTAAGTTTATTGGATTACACCATGAATTGGGTATGTGCTAAATCTTTCACAATTTGAAAACCCCTTGTGTTTCCTTAGAAGATTACACAGTCTTTGTGGCATTTTGGGCTGCCTGGTTAAGCAGAGATTCATTTATTGTTGGGAATCTATCTATCTATTTGTTGATCATTTCTGCAATTGTCTATAGGATCTCTCTTATCCCTTCTCTTCCTTTTCCTTTTGCATTTTATTTATTAGATCTGGTAAAATTAGTGTTATGTCAGAAAATGTCCCCTTGGGAGTTTTTCCCTCTTAAGGTTTAGCTCCCGGGTCCTTAAAGTGCACTTAGAGAATCTTTCATGATAATTATGAATCTTGATGAGAAAACCCTGAAGTCTTATGGAAAATAGGACCTAGGGGTGCTATTTTGATGATCCTTGAACAAAAATGGGAGGGTGGACTTGGGTGCTAGCACCCTAGTCCTGCCCTATTTTGGGTCTGCCCTAAATTTAAATATCAGTTTTATCACAGTTACTTAGGTCCTATGCCAACATCTCAAGTTTGAATTACTAAATTATTAGAGGGAATGTTCGTAGTTGCATATATAAGCATGTTTAGGTTTTCATTTGTAAACTAGAAGATGATTGTAAACTTTAGGCATATTTGTGATTTCAAGATATTCATTGTTGTAGGGCAGAGCATTGTTATTGTGTTTGTGATTACAGATTTGACTTCATCTTCTCATGTGATTGAAGAGCCTTTATTTATGTGAGATCTACACTTCAAGGTGACATCTATTGTGTTTTTTATCATTTAGATTTTGCCTCTATCCCGTAGGGATACACACTCTCATCTAACAATGGTGTCTGGAAGACTTGAATGTCTCTTTGGGGCTTGACTGAGACAAGCCTCTAAACACCACAACCCCCAACCACAATCCTTTGTGATTGTAGGTTATAGGTACTAAGTTTTGTAGAGTGGAGTTGCAGAAGGAGGTTATAGAAGACAAGGATTCAGGATCCGAAAGAAAGAGGATAGAGGTGAACATTTTGATACATGGGCGCTAGTGGCAGTGTCTAGAGTTACAGACACATAAATAAGTTGGATAGTAGCAATTAGCATCCGAAGAGCTTTTGACAACCCAAAGATCATCTGGCACTAGACTAGGGTACTAGTGGAGGTGTCCACCTTTTCTGGGGTAGAAATGGAAGATGCAGTGAATATTAGTGTCGAGAGGAGATCCAGATTCCATGCCGAAAATAGTACCTTGGATAGGTGTGCTAATGGAGGTGTCCTCGACTATTCCACATCCCGAACTTCAAAAAATGGTTAGTTATAATCCTCAGCCTACTATCTTAATATGAAAGGATTTGTTGTAATTCATTAATTTGCTTACTATTTTACATACTTAGGGTTTTTAGAGTACTTAAGCATTAAATTAACATTGATTGATAATATCTGAGCTTTCACATCATTCCAAGTGATAGCCCAACCTATTAGGTGAATGCTCTCACTTAGTACAGATTCAACTTGGTTGATATGTCCTTGAATGTTTGGTGAGAAGGGAGGCTCACCAAATTTATTATCAGAAAATGTGATTAACAGTATTAAACTATCAATAATCTAATAATCTCAATGAAATTAGAAATAAATAAGTTCAAACACAAAGAACACAATACCTTGCAAACCTTACTATTTTGTGGCTTCCATTGGTCACCTATCTCGAATTGATCTCATTTGTGAATAGAGCCCTCAGAAGGTGCACTTCTTTGCTTTTTTCCAAGATGCAAATGGAGAACAACTATTAATAGGTTTTACAAATGAAGATGATTTTATCAATAAGAGGATTTGTTGTAATTCATTAATTTGCTTACTATTTTACATACTTAGGGTTTTTAGAGTACTTAAGCATTAAATTAACATTGATTGATAATATCTGAGCTTTCACATCATTCCAAGTGATAGCCCAACCTATTAGGTGAATGCTCTCACTTACTACAGATTCAACTTGGTTGATATGTCCTTGAATGTTTGGTGAGAAGGGAGGCTCACCAAATTTATTATCAGAAAATGTGATTAACAGTATTAAACTATCAATAATCTAATAATCTCAATGAAATTAGAAATAAATAAGTTCAAACACAAAGAACACAATACCTTGCAAACCTTACTATTTTGTGGCTTCCATTGGTCACCTATCTCGAATTGATCTCATTTGTGAATAGAGCCCTCAGAAGGTGCACTTCTTTGCTTTTTTCCAAGATGCAAATGGAGAACAACTATTAATAGGTTTTACAAATGAAGATGATTTTCACAATGCAATGATAATGGTGATCTCAAGCTATGAAGTGATTTGTGCCAAAGGTGTGCTATGATTCCTGCAGAGTAAGTTATAAAAAGCTTGGATGATTCAAATGGAGGAATAGGGGTCGTATTTATAGATTTGTGAGAAAGAAGATCAATGGTGTAGAATGAATAAGAAGATCAATGGTTGAGGAAATTTGAGAGGATGTGTACGAATAGGGAGAGGACAAATGTCATGCTCCTTCATGCATTAGGGAAGTTAATAGAATAGATTAAGGACTTAACTGAGATGATTGATTAGTTAATAGAATTGATTGGAGAGATAAGTGGGCTGATTGGGGAGTTGACTAAGATGATTGAATAGTCAACTCAAATGACCAATTACTTAACAGATTTGATTGATGAGTTAACTAATCTGACTGGAGAAGAAATAGGACATGTGGGTGAGAGAATATGAGCTAATTAAATATTGGAATATTTAATTGCATGTACATGTGGATTAATTGAATTATTTTTTGTATTAATTCAATTTTGGAGGAAAGAGATAATTTAAATAAATATTTGGATTTATTTAAATATAGATAATGAGAAGAATTAATTAAATAATTTTCTATTATTTAATTTAGAATGACTTTAGAAGAATTTGGAAGACTTAATTAAATAAATGGTTTTATTTAATTTTTGGAGAAATATGAATCAAATAAATAAATTGATTTATTTATTTATTAATAGAGGAATTTAGAGTGAAATAAATATTTAAAATATTTATTTAGATAGAGTCATGTCATTTTTAGCTATATACATTTTACCCCTCTTTGATGCAATGTGTTTTATCACATTGTTTCAAAGAATGATACATACCCCAGTTTGCCCCTGGTACAGGTTTGCATGACGCTAGGATGCCCCCTTAGGAGATTGGACGGGAAGAAAATGACTAGATAACAGACAATATCATGATTAGAGAGGTTGAGCAGTTAGGTTAGGGTGAAGAAAATAGGTTATGGCTTGAAAAAGCAGAGGAGAAAGGGTAAAGAGAGCAGGTAAGGTCACCACACAGCTAGTTAGGGTTGCACATCTATAAAAAGAAGTTGGGTCTACAATCCTAGTCATTTGCACACTTGTCACTTTGTGAAAGATACTTGGAGTTTTACAGAGTGCAGGAGCTAGAGCAGTCAGCAGAGAGATGCATATTCCACACAAGGAGCATCATTTCGAGCGGGTCTGACGATTTGGGCGGGCATCAGAGGCAGGACCCCTGGTACATATGTCGTCAATTGTAGGCTAGGTGCATTTGTTAGGACAATAAATGCTAGGTAAAGTTATTGAAGCAAATGCACAGAATTAGGTTTTAGCGCATATGTGCCCCAAAACCAAGCATATGTAATGGTTCAGTGCATTTAGGTCAAGTTGTTGAGCATATGTTATTTCTATTCTTTTTCTATAGGGGTTTGTGCATGTGTTTGGTTCTGCTGTGCATATATAATGTGTAGCGCATTTGTCCTAGAACGACACATATAGGTTGCAGTGCTGTGCATTTGATTATTTCTGTGCATCTGTGTTGTTTTGCAGCGTGTTTGTTCTGTTTTGGCACTTTTTCTCTAATACTATGCAAATACATCCTAGAACGACGCATTTGCATTGGATAGTCATTCACTTAGCAAAATTGACTCGATTGGCATCTTGATCAATGCAACAATCGATAAGCAATCTCTGAGATTGATTAAATCTAGACAAGAGATAATATGCTTGGTTTGATCAATTTGATGTGTTAAGTAAGTGATGTTGATAGGTTTGATAGTTGAGCAAGTTTGTATTGATATGGTTTTGGTTGATGCATTACTTTGTTGATTGCAGGAGGATATTTCTGACACTCTCATGTTGTGGGAGCAGCTCCCTATTATGATGAGGCGATGACACATGCTGACAAAAGCAGATCATCTAGTGCTCGGTGTGATTGGATTATACTATGTTTGCTTCATGCCCAAGGTTCATGTGAACCTTAGTCTGCTAACTACTTTGGTGGAGTACTTCCATAGTGAGGATGGGACATTCCACCTCCCCACCGGTGAGATCACTGTTACCTTAGAGGATGTCTACAGGATCTTGTACTTACCTATAGTAGGGGAGCATGTAGAGTACAACCTGCAGCATGATGCTGGTTTAGCTAAGTGTAGGAGGGTAGTTGATGACCCAGACATAGCAGGATCAATTATCAGCTAGCAAGATATGTATGATTATTATGGCTATTTCCCTGGGATTATAGCTGGTTTGATTGGCGGTGTTGTATGCCCCGATCGGTGATCTCATTATTTTGCAGTTGGCTGGGGTCAGACCTTGGAGAGGATGTTGAATGAGGGTGCCCATTTTGCATGGGGTGTCTATTTGTTGGCCCATCTGTACCATGATATGCATCAAGTGGTGTATCACAGAGCGTCTAGTCTATCTGCAAGTGTTTCTTTGCTACAGTTTTGGGCTTGGGAGCACATTATAGTGACACGGCCCATTTGCATATTTTACAGGTAGAGGGATGAGCCATACTCTTATGGATACTCTAGTGTACTTTCTTAGCATAGGCTAGGGAAGTTGGAGTATTGGCGACATTAGTTGGACAATGTGGATGTAGTTGTGTGGCAGCCCTATGTGGATTGTGAGTTATGGGACAATGAGGTCGATGAGCTACCCTACATGTTTCAGACGCAGTGGTTGATTGGTAGGACTCCACACATATTGGAGAGGTAGATAGTCAGCCGTGTCCTCTAGCAGTTTGGGCAGGTGCAGGGTATGCCATAGGGGCAGACCCTTTTTATGAGGACTTTTGCAGAGCGGCAGCGATGGGAACCTATGGCTTCCTATGAGGAGGCCCGGATAGATTTTCTATAGATTCCTTATTAGGTATGGCCAATGAGGAGGGAAATAGTGGATGCAGCGATGACATGTGATTTTGAGGATTGGTTTATGGTACATCTGTTCCCTAGGTATTCGGGACCGAGAGAGCTAGCTCCTCACCTAGAGGAGGTGGAGTTAGAGGAGGAGGAGGATAGAGGTAAGCGGGGGAGGAGGCAAAGGAGGAGGATGGAGGTAAGCGGGGGAGGAGGCAGAGGAGGAGGAGAGGAGGATGCGGAGGAGGAGGAGATGATGGAGGTGGTGGAGTAGGAGGTCAAGGAGATGAAGGAGATGGTGATGGCCGGATGAGACAGTGGTAGAGAGTGGGGTAGGCCCCACCCCAGTAGGAGGTACAATAGGTGGCCCAGTAGGTAGTGGTTTAGCTGACAGTATAGTAGGCAGATGTTTTATAGGTGCTGTAAGCACCTGATCAGCCTAACCCGCAACAGCAGGTGTAGGGTGATGCAGTGACATTGCTACGAGGCCAAGTTAGACAGCTAAAAGCATAGTTGAGAGTTGCTGAGGCTTAGAGAGATGGAGACATGGGGGTTATTACCGACATCATTGCAGAGTAGGATGCCACACTGGCTAGGATATAAGTTTTGACAAGGGAGAGGGATGCAACATTAGCTAGGGTATAGGCCTTGACAGGGGAGAGAGATGCAGCCATAGCCACACTGGGTATTGACATGGCCACAACATTTCTTGTTACACAGGTGACACAGGCCTAGGCCCAGGTTACCCAGGTGAGAAGAGAGTTGGATACAACGCGAGCTCAGACATAATATTATAGAGGCTTATATCATGGGGTGGTGCCAGCAGATAAGAGGGCACAGAGTTACAGGAGCCAGTTAGTGGTTGTGTCCTCGTGGAGGGCAGGTGGTTCACGGTTGGCGGCTTTGGTCATGGGCCCATAGAAGTCTAGGATAGGCTGAGGTAGAGGAGAGGGAGAGGGTAGTGTTGGGAGTAGCATCCTACAACAATAGGGTTAGCTGAGATTCTGGATAGATTTTAGCTTTTGTACATACATTTTTTTGATGGCTCATGGATAGCTAGATTATGTATATATTACTTATATTTTACACAGCTACTACGACATGTATCATTATTATTTTGATGTATGTATATAACTGTTGTGATTTGACTCATGGATGATGGACTGATCTTGTACACTTAGACATTTTTATGTTTTATGATTATATAGGATGATGTAGTTATGATGGCCTACATGTATTGTTATCTTTATACGATGATCATGGATGCACTCTATTTGCTATAGACACTTTTACATTTTGTGTTTAGATATGATGATGCAGTTATGATGGCCTACATACATGTTGTATTTATGCGATGATCATGGATGCATTCTATTTGTTATGATTGTATGTTATGCAAATGTTATGATATCTAATGTACAACACCTGTTATACAAAAAATGGTATTAGATGATTACTAAAAGCTATGTTTTTTATGGTTTTCTAATGAGATACTATGTATACATCTATGTTTATGTTGTTACAAATGTATATGGATGATTGAATGCACCTATATGTATGCAGGATGATTTAATCAATTCAATGACTATCTCATGATGATATATATAAGATTTAATGCACCTATATGTATGCGAATGATGTAATCAATGAAATGACTATCTCACCTAATATGAAATGAAATATGATACTATGTTTTTATTATGTCCAAGTGTACTCAATCAAAGTAGAAGAGACTCAATGAAAGACACAATGATAGATAGAAATTGGATTGATAGAAGAAATGTGAATGAAGGAATCACAAGCCTTTATTTGTAAACACTGACACTGTGAATACAATTTGTATTTGGGGATGGTATATGGAATGCAATTGGATATGTTATGGATGCGGATAATCGTCATCTTGATATTGCAAGTATTTTGAAGTGCTTCATTTCATCATTAGGCATTTTTTTTTTTTGTGTTTTAAGATGTAAGAAAATACAAGCATCTAGGTATATTTAAACCATGATGACCTGAGTATCCCTTACATGGATTTTGATATAGCAAGTTAACACAAGCATCTAGTCAAAATTGAATCTAGATGACCTAAGTATTTCTTACGTGTCAACAAACAAGGATTACACCTATTTCATGTTTACACCTCTGATATCCTTGATGATCATTGTGTTGATCATGTCTTTAGACAAGGCTTCACATTACTAAAGATGAACCCACAAGCAGCAAACAAATAAAATGGTCATGCCCCCATCATACCATTTGTATTTTTTAGGCATCCTTGAGTAGCGTAGGAAACACGATAACAAAAAGTTAAGATTTTTAGGTGAAACTAATCAAAACAAAACATTCTTGCATTAGATGTGTCTTCTTGCCATAATTTAGATAAAATCATTTAGAGTGTTTAGGTACTTGTTTGCTTTGTTTAGGATAGGTTGATGTCTTGCGTCAAAATTTCTATTTGGAAGTGTGCTTTGTTGTACGTGCATGTCTAGTGAAGGGTATCACAATCCTTATTGGTGCCCTCTTAGAACATGTGGCTTTGTAGAATCCAACTCCATAACCAGGTCAAGAACTTGCCCCTAGTCAGGTAGAGGATTGACTTATTACGGATGAACTAACAATGGTTATGAAGAAAGGGCCCTAAGGGACTGACCTAGTGCCTTGGGGGCCCATTGATAAATGGCCTTGCCTACGTGATGACACAGAGGCAACGTAGTTTAGGGCATGGACTTTGTGGACCTAAGACCTAGGCGATGGGAAATGGTGTTGATGCAGATGGACCAGAGGATGAGTGACATTAGATGTAATGGATGGGAAATGAACCTCGGGGGTGCATCAATATAAGATGGACTTGCCTATGTGAAGATGCAGAGGCCACGTAGTTTGGGGTGACTAGATACTGACAATGGACGCTATGGCCGGCTGACACTATGGATAGGATATTGGATAAACCTTAGGTTGCAAGGCGATAATGTTGATAGAGTATCAAGTCATGATAGGTTATAATTAGGTGGTGTGGCAAAACAGATACAATCAGATGATGGATAATGGTAGGGAGAATGGACACAAGGTGATGGTTTCCCAAAGATGGCGGAAGTGGTTGTCATCACAAAGAGCACCTATTTGCCAAGTTTTCACTACTTTGCTTTTATTGCAATGGTTTTGAAATACACAACACCTGTTTGCTAGGTTTTCATCATGGTATCTATCCAAGGTGCCTGTTTACCAGGTTTTTGCTAAAGGATGATTTTTTTTGTTGTTTTTTCAAAAAAAAATTATATTTTGGTTTGCTATTTTTTCATTTTTCAATTTTTTTGGATTTTTGCCCCCTTACATTGGGGTTCTCTAGGTATAGAACTGGCAAAGATGCATACTGTTGATTGGGTCATCGAACAAATCACCTTCTATTGTAGCTAACTGGTACGCTTCTGATCCATAGGTAGCAATGATTACATAAGGACCAAGGTAGTTGGGTTCAAACTTTCCTTTCTTCTCTCGATCCTGCCAATTACAGGGATTTTCCTTGAGCACTAGATCACCGACATTAAAGACCCTTGGATGGACTCTGTGGTTATGGCTTCATGACATTCTTTGTTGGTAGGCTTTGAGATGGTTGAAAGCATTTTGTCATTTCTCCTCCAACAATTCTAACTCTTGTAGTGTGGAAACTCTATATTCCTCATTAGTTATAAGACCTTTTAACGACACCCTCAAAGATGGTAACTCAACCTCAATGGGCAAAATAGATTTGGAACCATAGACAAGGATGTATGGGGTAACACCTGTGGGAGTGCATATGCTGGTTTGATAGGCCCACAGAGCGGGATTTACTTGCATCTGCCAATCACGGCCGGCGTTGTTGATAGTTTTCTTGAGGATTTTCAAAATGGTTTTGTTGGATGCCTCTGCCTGACCATTGCCTTAGGGGTAATATGGGGTGGAGAAGTGGTGTTAGATTTGGAATTTGTCATAGAGCTCCTGGACATCCTAGTTTTTGAAGGTTCTTCCGTTATCCATGACTATGGATGAGGGAATTTCATATTGACAAATGAGGTAATTAAGGATGAAGGAGGCAATTTGTTTGCCTATGACATTGGTGAGTGGAACAACTTCAATCCACTTGGTAAAATACTCAGTGGCAGTTATGATGAACTTGTGGCTGTTGGATGATGGAGGGTGAATTTTTCCCACAAGGTTGAATCCCCACTGACAAAAGGGCTATGGTATTGTTAAAGGTTATAGTTCTTGAGTTGGTGCATGGATGGGGTTACCATGAATCTGACACTGCTTGCATTTCTTGACAAAATGATATGAGTCTGTCTCCATGTTTGGCTAATAGTATCCCAAACACATGAGTTTCTTAGCTAAGGTAGGACCACTAGAGTGTGATCCACAAATTCCTTTGTGTACTTCCCGTAAGGTGGTTTGAGATTCGTCACATTCAAGACATCTGAGTAGAGTACCATCCAGACCTTGGTGGTACAGGGTGTCGGCAATAATGGTATAACGGGATGTTTGGTAGATAAAGGTTCAGCATTGGTTGTCAGATAAGTCAGTTGGTAAGGTGTTGTCTTTGAGGTAAGTGTAAATTTTACCATACAAGGGTGAATCAGATCCTACTAGGAGGCAAATGGATTATGTTTCGGGGATATCATAAGCTGGTTGCGCGATTGGCTCCACCAAGAACTCAAAATGTAACTCATTCTCTATTATATCGAGAAGTGAGGTGGTGGTTTCCATGGCATTTGCTACTTTGTTCTCTATGCAAGGAATCTGCTCAAAGGGGATTATCACAAATTATATTTTAAAGTCATCTACCATACACTTGTATTGTATTAGCTTGTCATCTTTCATCTGATAGTCATCATTCACTTAGTTGATCACTAGTTGTGAATCTCTATAGACATGTAGCTCTTTCACTTTCCATTCTGCTGACATCTTAAGACCAATGACAAAGGCGTCATACTCTTCTATGTTGTTTGTGCAAGGAAAAAGTAGACGATAGGACTTAGGTATTGTATCACCTTGAGGAGTGACTAATAAGATGCATTCCCCCGATTCGTGGTTTGTATAGGAGCCATCAAAGTAGAGCTTCCATGAATGTGTTGTGACACTAAAAATGGATTCATTAGGGAACTTGAATGTAATTGGAGTGGTATCTGGCAATGGGACCTCTACCAACTGATCTATGATAATCTAACCTTTGATATCTTTCCTTTCCACATATTCTATGTCATACTCACTTAGTAGCATTACCCATTTAGCTAGGCGGCCTGGAGAGCCCCTTTGCTTAACAAGTATTTGAGTGGATCAATCTTGGAAATTAACTTGATGGAATGTGCAAGCATGCAATGGTGTAGGTTTGGGAAGGAAAAACCACAGCTAGACAAGATCTTTTGATTTGAGAATATTGCAATTCATACCCCACCAATGTGTGACTAATGTAGTATATTGCCCATTCCTTGCCTTCATAGTCTTGCTATGCTAAAAGGGCTCTAAGAGCTGTTGGTGTTATAGATATGTAAAGATATAAGGGCTTGCCTTGGATGGGTGGCATCAAGATCGGTGGATTCATGAGATACTCTTTCAATTTACAAAATCATTCCTCACACTTTTCATGCCATCTAAATGGAATGTTCTTATGCAAGAGGTGAGTGAAAGGTTGACACTTGTCTACCAGTTCTGAGATAAACTGATGGACTGCCTGTAATTTTCATTGTAAAGAACATAGTTGGGTGATGCTCCTTGGTGGTGGCATCTCCATGATAGATTTTACCTTTGCAGGATCTACCTCAATCCCATTGGCTAATACTATAAAACCCAAGAGTTTGCCAGAAGTGACTCCAAACACACACTTTTCTGGATTTAATCAGACCTTGAATTGTTCCAACTGCTGAAAGACTTTCTCTAGGACATCTAAGTGAGATTCCCTTATAAGTGACTTGGCAAGGATGTCATCTACATAGTCTTCCATAGTTACGTGCATTATGTCATGGAAGATAGTAGTCATTGCTCTTTGGTATGTGGCTCCTACGTTTTTCAACCCAAATGGCATGAGATTCCAATAGAAGGTGCCTCACGAACATCTGAATGCCATCTTATGCTAGTCCTCTGGTGCTATTCTAATTTGGTTGTATCTAGAGAAACCATCCATAATTAAGAGCATAGTGTGTCCAACTGTCAAGTCTACGATGATGTCAATGTTGGGCAATGGGAAATCATCTTTGTGATAGGCCTTGTTGAGATCTTGAAAATCATTACACAATCTAACTCTTCCATCAGGTTTTGATACTGGTACAATGTGTGATACCCACTCAAGGTAATTGATTGCTCTGATGAACCCTACATCCAGTAACTTCTTTAGTTCCTCTTTGATTAGTAATGCGACATGTGGATGCATTTTCCTGAGTTTTTGTTTAACAGGTTTAACTCTAGGATTGAGTGGTAGATGATGCAAGATCAAGTCTAGATCTAACCTGGTCATATCTGCATATGACCAAGCAAAGTTGACCTATTTATTTTTGATGAAGGGTACAAATTTCATCTTTTTCAGTGGAGATAGAGACTTGGCAAAGTGTATGATCTTTGGGTTACCTTCTGTGCTGATGTCGACAAGTTTTGTAGGTTCCACCACAATGTGTGACTTCTCTTGATACATTTTGTTGGGGAGAAGGTCAAGCCTTCCATCGTCTAGTGCCTCAGGGAGGCTTTCACCATCAGATGCGTCCTTTTTTTTTACTTTTTTGGGATCTGACACTACCATAGAGCAGTTTTCACCATCAGATCCATGTTTGATTTTTATATTTTTTTGACTGGAAGGCTTGGCACCCTCTCCAAAATAAGCTACAATATTGAGTTCTATGGCAAAGCTAGCTTTATGATCTCCTATAGGTAGGTGGTCTCTTAGTTCCATGTAATCGATGTAGGCATCATCGTTCTGGAACATGTCTAGCTGGGGGGTTCATCGTAGATCCCAATCGATAAGCTCAGGATATACCAGGGGGAGGGGATCGATAGGTTGAGTTGATTCTATGGGTGTGATGGTAAGGATGGATACATGATCAGGATTGGGAGTGATAGGAACAAGATCTATGATGGTACTCTCTTCAAGATTGTTTATCTCATGGGAATTCTAACCTTCCTCGTAAGTTGTTCTCTCCAGAATGGGCGAATGGCACTCTACTGGTCTAGGCCTCAGTGTTTGTCCCTCACGGTAGGGGATATAGGTACGAATGGTATCAATTCCTTTGTCCTCATAGGAATGTTCTAAAAGTTCATCCCATTCATATTCATTAGAATCTGTATCACTATTCTCTTGGAGGTTATGGATATGTTCCACAAAACAAGTAGTAGCCTTAGCTTTGCCTTTTCTATTGTCTTTGTATCCTAGCCCTCATGTGTCATGGGTTGATGGGGATGATGAGGGTTGAATGGGTTTAGTTATTCCTTCTTTTCTCAAGCCAATGGGACCTTGTCCTTTATAGTCCATTTTGTGTAAGATAGATTGACCATGGCCATAGATTTTTGTTGGGAGCTTTGGTTGTTTGTCTTGTGGTGTGTCATCTTCATCTATGTAGAGCCATTGCAAAATATCTCTTTCTTCGCTCTCATCTGATAGGGTGCCCCATTTGACAAAGGGAGATTTGGGAGGTTTAGGAGGAGTAGATGGTTTTGGGAAGGGTGTAGGGCGCCCAAAGGACTTTAGAGATAAAGGCATGTTGGCTACGCAAAGGGTATGCTCGATGGAGTACTCTCCTACCCATGTTTCTTTGATCTTGACCTTCTACTCTTTGGCCTTTGATGTGGAAGCTTGGGAGCTAGGATCATGCTGGGAGGCCAAAGATGTGGAAGCTCTATTTTTAGGAATGCTGAAATCTAGCTTTGGTTGGATAGTGTTACAGTGTTAAAAAGGATCAGGGTCACCTTGGATGGTGATCTCTCGGTTGTTGTGAGGGAACTTGATACAATGATGATACATGGAAGGCATAACCTTCATGGCATGTATCCAAGGTCTACATAGGAGAATATTATATGCGAGCTCCCTGTCAAGGACTTGGCAAACAACTTCTGTCACTACTGGTCCAATTCTTAATGGTAACACCATAGTTCCTTTGGTTGTCCGTTCTCTGCAAAAGTCCTTGCAAAAGGGCCTACCCCTATGGCATAACCTGCGCCCACCCAAACTGCCAGAGGACATGGCTGACTATTTGCCTCTCCAATATATGTGGAGTCTAGCCAATCAACCACCTCGTCTGAAACACATAGGGCATCTCATCGGCCTCATCATCCCATACCTCATACTCCACATAGGGCCGCCAGACAACTGCATCCACATTGTCCAACTAATGTTGCCAATACTCCAACTTCCCTAGCCTGTGCTAAGAAAGTACACCAGAGTATCCATAAGAGTATGGCTCATCCTTCTGCTTGTGAAATGTACAAATGGGCTGTGTCACTGCAATGTGCTCCCGAGCCCAAAACTATAGCAAAGAAACACCTATAGACAGACTAGATGCTCTGCGATACACCACCTAATGCATATCATGGTATAGATGGGCCAACACATAGACACCCCATGCAAAATAGGTGCCCTTAGTCAGCATCCTCTCCAAGGTCCAACCCTAGCCAACCGTAAAACCATGAGATCGCTGATCAAGGCATACAACACCATCGATCAAACCAGCTACAATCCTAGGGAAATAGTCATAATAATCATACATATCCTACCAGCTGATCACTAATCCTCCTATGTCTGGGTCATCAAATACCCTCCTACACTCAGCTAAACCAGCATCACACTATGGGTTGTACTCTACCTGCTCTCCTACTATAGGTAAGTGTAGGATCTTGTAGACATCCTCTAAGGTAATAGTGATCTCACCAATGGGGAGGTGGAATGTCCCATCCTCACTGTGGAAGCACTCCACCAAAGCAGTCAGCAGACCAAGGTTCGCATGAACCTGGGGCATGAAGCAAACATAATATAATCCAATCGCACCAAGCACATGATGATCTGCCTCTGTCAGCATGTGTCGTTGCCTCATTGTAACAGGGAGCTACTCCTATGACATGAGAGTGTCAAAAATATCCTCCTGCAATCAACAAAGTAATGCGTCAACCAAAACTGTATCAATACAAACTTGCTCAACTATCAAACCTATCAACATCACTTAGCACATGATGCAAGAGCATCCAGTGGTGTAAGGGCAATCTTGCATCACCCAAAAAGAAGTTAATTCAAAATAATTGTAGTTGTTTTCATTTCTTTCCATAATTAGTGTTTCTGGTTCCATAATCTCCTGAATAATGATGTAGGACTTACAATTTTTTCTAAACTGCTAAAAATAGCAAATTGCCAGTTTTGGAAAGTTTAACTACCATTTTAGGAAAGTTTGCATTTGGGCACAGATTGAAGCCAAAAGTTACAGAAAGTTTCATAACTGAAATATAAGACCTTTGGTGAAGGAATCAGGCAAAGATCATTTGCGAGCTGAAAGATATGAAATTTTTTGTTTTCTGAAAAGCTCCTAAAAATTTTTGAAACAAGATACGAGGCACTAAAACATCCCATAATGTCTGGATTTCTGGCATGATAGTTCACATTGTGAGATTTCTGATGCTTAAAATGGTTCATCAATCAGACACCCGTATCAAAAGTTATGCTTCCCCAAAGTTGACCTACTTTTGGAAGGAGTTGTAAAATTTGAAATTTAGCTAGAGGCTGCCAAAAAGTGCTATTTATGACAATTTGGGAACCCTAAGTGGTAGTAGAGTTAAGGGGGAAACTGTAGAGTCAAGAATAGGTGGGAAAACAAAAATCCTAGCTGATTTGGGGTTACAGAAGGCAGAAGATTCCAGAGCCTGGTGATGGGTAGCTGTAGTGTGTTACAGCCTGTGGAGGATTGATTCCTCTGATTGTAATTAAGCTTCTATAATGTAATGAGTTGTCCAAATCAATAAAGAAGTATTCTATTTTCTATTTGCCATTTTTGTTGTTGTGTGTTTTATGATTTAACCCCTTCATCAACATGTCAAATTGATCAAACCAAGCATATCATCTCTTATCTAGATTCAATCAATCTTAGAGTTCGTTTATCGATTGTTGCATCGATCAAGATGCCAATCGAGTCAATTTGTCTAAGTGAATGACTACCCAAAGCAAATGCACCATTCCAGGACGTTTTTGCAGAGTATCAGAGAAAAAGCACTGAATAGAACAAATGTACCACAAAACAACACAGATGCGCAGAAATAATCAAATGTGTAGCACTACAACCTATATGCGCCATTCTAGGACAAATGCGCTACACATTATATATGCGCAATAGATCCAAACACATGTGCAAACCCCTATAGCAAAAGCGTAGAAATAACATATGCACAGCAAATTGATCTAAATGTGCTGAACCATTCAATATGTGCGGTTTCAACGTACATATGCACCGAAACCCAATTGTGCGCATTTGCTTCAGTAACTTTACCTAGCATTTATTGCCCTAATAAATGGACCTAACCTACAATTGATGACATATGTACTGGGGCTCCTATCTCTACTGCCTGCCCAAATCGTCAGACCCACTCGAAATGATGCTTCTCGTGTGGAATATCCATCTCTCTGCTGACTGCTCTAGCTCCTGCACTCTACAAAACTCCAAGTATCTCTCACAAAGTGACAAGTGTGTAACTGACTAGGATTGTGGACCTAGCTTCTATTTATAGACATGCAACCCTAACTAGCTATGTGGTGACCTTACCTGCTCTCTGTACCCTTTCTCCTCCACTTTTTCAAGCCGTAACCTATTTTCTTCACCCTAACCTAACTATTCAACCTCTCTCATCATGAGATTGTCTGTTATCTAGTCATTTCTTCCCATCCAATCTCTCGAGGGGGCATCCTAGTATCATGCAAACCTGTACCAGGGGCAAACTAGGGCATGTATCATTCTTTGAAACAATGTGATAAAACACATTGCATCAAAGGGGCAAAATGTATACACCTAAAAATGACACGACTCTATCTAAATAAATATTTTAAATATTTATTTCACTCTAAATTCCTCTATCAATAAATAAATAAATCAATTTATTTATTTGATTCATATTTCTCTAAAAATTAAATAAAACCATTTATTTAATTAAGTCTTCCAAATTCTTCTAAAGTCATTCTAAATTAAATAATACCAAATTATTTAATTAATTCTTCTCATTCTCTATATTTAAATAAATCCAAATATTTATTTAAATTATTTATTTCCTCCAAAATTGAGTTAATACCAAAAATAATTCAAATAATCCATGTGCACATATAATTAAATATTCCAATATTTAATTAGCTCATATTCTCTCACCCACATGTCTTATTTCTTCTCTAGTCAGATTAGTTAACTCATCAATCAAATCTGTTAACTAATTGATCATCTCAGTTCACTGTTCAATCATCTATCAACTCCCCAATCAGCCCACTTATCTCTCTAATCAATTATGTTAACTAATCAATCATCTCAGTTAACTCCTCAATCTATTCTGTTAACTCCCCTGATGCATGAAGGAGCATGACACTTGTCCTCTCCCTATTCATGCACATCCTCTCAAATTTCCTCAACCATTGATCTTCTTATTCATTCTACACCATTGATCTTCTTTTTCACAAATCTACAAATATGACCCCTATTCCTCCATTTGAATCATCCAAGCTTTTTATAAACTTACTCTGTAGGAATCACAATGCGCCTTTGGCACAAATCACTTCATAGCTTGAGATCACCATTATCATTGCATTGTGAAAATCCTCTTCATTTGCAAAACCTATCAATAGCCATTCTCCATTGTAATATTGGAAAAAAGCAAAGAAGTGCACCTTCTAAGGGATCTATTCACAAATGAGATCAATTCAAGATAGGCAACCAATGGAAGCCACGAAATAGTAAGGTTTGCAAGGTATTGTGTTCTTTGTGTTTAATCTTATTTATTTCTAATTTCATTGAGATTATTGGATTATTGATAGTTTAATACTGTGGTTGAGTTTGTAGTTTTCTTGCTTTTGTCTGTGTCAAGGGTTCTTTTGTCATGTGTACTATCTTCATGAGTTCTTTCCTCGGTTTCTTTCAACTCTATGATGTCAAAGTCTTTGGGGAGATTAACTCATTGGTTTTCTAGGTGAAGAAAGAATTTGCTAGGGTCTTGGTTGAGTACTTTGTCCATCATACGTTGAAATTTTCTGTCTTGGAATCTTCTTGTAAGTCCTCATGAGATATTTCCTCATCACTGTCATGAGGGGATACAATTCTGTCAGATGTTCCAACCATTTCAATTTGTTTTTGTCTCTGTGATCTAGTTAGTACCATGCAAGGTGATTTGGAATAAAGTAGGGTGAAATTGGATGCCTTGGTAAGATGTGCTTAGAGGTTGTGGTGAAGGGGATACTTGTGGTGATAAGGTTTGAACAAGGGTTTTCTTTGATCAATGGCATCAAACAAGTTGGTTGATACAAACAGTAGCCAAAAGTAAGGATGGTTGGAATCCAATTACTTGGTAGAGACTAGTTTTGCACCAAAAAAAACTAGTGAAGTTCCAAGAGAGAAGGTTGATAGATCCTGATAGTGGAGACTTACTAGTGATGTTTGAGTCTAATATGATCAGTAAATTGCCTTGTGGTAACTTAGTTTTGATACTTTGACTTGTTCTTGGGAAGTTTTGCAAAAATTTTGATAGGGTGATTCGCAAAAAAGAGGGTATGCTATGGAAATGAATGGGAAAAGTGACTGCATGATAAATTTGATCTCAGTAACTGACACAAGACTGAAATGGGTGCTCAAAAAGGTAGGTGTTTTTCTGATAAACTATACAGAAGTGCTCACTATGATAGATGCACATGAACAAATGCGCAGGAACAGAGCATATATGCGCAGCAGCAGGAAGTAAAAGTGCAGGACTGGTCAAAAGTAGATGTGCCAGAATAGAGTGTAAATGCGCAGCTTAAGGAAGTGTATGCATAGGTTTGGTAAAAAATTAGATGCGCAACAACATGGAGTAAAAGCATAGTAGAACTGAGTAAATGTGCAACAAAGAATAGATGCGCAACAGAGCGAAGCAAATGCACAACAGGATGAAGCAAATGTGTAGATCTGTCTATTTTGCCTGATTTTAACTCTTTTTAACTTGGTAAAGGCACATTTTTCAATGTTTTTGGGTTTATTTGTTTGAATGTTTCTCTTTTTGACTTGTTTCTTTGATTATGGCAAGAAAGACACATCACACACAAAGAATATTTTCATGTTTGTTTGATTTTTTTGTATTTTTGATTTTTGACAACAATGCAAGCACAATCCTAAGGTAGGCAAGGATAGTATTCAATGAGTTCCAACTTAGTTTTTACACTAGCCACTTGCATAAAGGCAGACAGCTAATAGCTTGGTAGCACTGGTTCCCCTCCACGGCACTCACTTCTCACGTATACCAAGCTATAGTTCCTCCAAAGAGTTAGACTTTCCTGTCTCTACATTGAATGAGTGTATGATATTGGATGGCTCTGGAGAATGTTTTCCTCCCATGTCACTGAATACGGTATTTTGGCTTCTACAAACAATGGATATGTAGTAAGGGCAATTGTTTGAGTTATTAGAAAATGTGATTAACAATATTAAACTAACAATAATCTAATAATCTCAATGAAATTAGAAATAAATAAGATTAAACACAAAGAACACAATACCTTGCAAATCTTACTATTTCGTGGCTTCCATTACTCATCTATCACGAATTGATCTCATTTGTGAATAGAGCCCTCAGAAGGTGCACTTCTTTGCTTTTTTCCAAGATGACAATGGAGATCAGCTATTGATAGGTTTTGCAAATGAAGAGGATTTTCACAATGTAATGATAATGGTGATCTCAAGATATGAAGTGATTTGTACCAAAGGTGCACTGTGATTCCTACAGAGTAAGTTTATAAAAAGCTTGGATGATTCAAATGGAGGAATAGGGGTCGTATTTATAGATTTGTGAAAAAGAAGATCAATGGTGTAGAATGAATAATAAGATCAATGGTTGAGGAAATTTGAGAGGATGTGTGTGAATAGGGAGAGGACAAGTGTCATGCTCCTTCATGAGTCAGGAGAGTTAATATAATAGATTGACGAGTTAACTGAGATGATTGATTAGTTAACAGAATTGATTGGAGAGATAAGTGGGCTGATTGGGGAGTTGATTGAGATGATTGAATAGTGAACTCAGATGACCAATTAGTTAACAGATTTGATTGATGAGTTAACTAATCTGACTGGAGAATAAATATGACATGTGGGTGAGAGAATATGAGCTAATTAAATATTGGAATATTTAATTACATGTGCACGTGGATTAATTGAATTATTTTTGGTATTAATTCAATTTTGGAGGAAAAAGATAATTTAAATAAATATTTGGATTTATTTAAATATAGAGAATGAGAATCTAATTAATTAAATAATTTTTTATTATTTAATTTAGAATGACTTTAGAAAAATTTGGAAGACTTATTTAAATAAATGGTTGTATACAGACCATCAAGCTTTGCAATAATTGAATAGTCAAGGTAAGTTGAATTAGAGACACATGAGATGGGTAGAGTTCATGTAGAGTTATACATTTGTGTTGAAGCATAGGAGTGGAAAATCAAACAAAGTTGTTGACGCCTTGAGTAGGAGAAAAAACATGTTGATAAAGATGAGATTTCCAGTGTTGGGTTTCGATGAATTGAAGAACATGTGTGAGGGAGATACTGATTTTGTAGAACCTTGGAAAGCATGAAAGGAACCTATTGCGACATATAGGAGTAAGTGGTTGGATTATTTCATTCAAGAAGATATGTTGTTCAAAGGAAGTCAGTTGTGCATACCTAGGAGTTCAATGAGAGACAACTTGATCCAGGAGAAGCATAGTGGTGGATTGGCCGGACATTTTGGCATTGATAAGACAGTGGCTTTGGTAAGTGAAAATTACTTTTGGCCTTAGATTCATAAGGATGTTTAGATATTTTTGCAAAGTTGTAAAGTTTGTCAAGTTGCAAAAGGAGGTAGTCAGAACACTGGATTGTATAAACCTTTGACAGTGCTGGAGAGACCTTGGGAAGACATCAGTATGGATTTTGTGATGGGATTACCTAAGACACAAAGAGGACATGATTCAATATTTGTAGTGGATGATAGATTTTCAAAGATGGTTCATTTCATACCTTTTAAGAAGACAACTGATGCATTGCATGTAGCTGACCTATTTTTCAAAGAGATTGTGAGATTGCATGGATTACCTAGGAGTATAGTTTCAGACAGAGATACAAAGTTTGTTGGATACTTTTGGAAGACACTTTGGAAGAAGATGAAGATAGATTTGAAGTTTAATTCATCTTTTCATCCATAGACCGATGGATAGATAGAGGTAGTTGTTGGTGATTGTTTTGATGCAATCATAACAATTAGTTAAAATTCACATAAAATGAACCAAAACTGACCTAAAAGATATGAAGGAATTGGTTAAGATTCACTTAATCCCAAGTTTAATATGGTCAGGTCTTGACCTATTGGGCAAATTCAGTTGGTTGATGTGAAGCTGTAATGTTCAAGGGGCCTTACATAATTTAGGGTTTCTTGTTAGTTTACTGGACTCAAACTATGCAAAAGACAATAAATATCAGTATGTTGTTCATCCTTTTACATAAAACTATTACTGTGCTACAAAGCTTTTAAATGGTTTTTTCTTGAATTTTTGCAGCTTTCTCCTCTTAAGTATTTATGAAAACTGTCTACTTTAAACTCAGTTATACATGCTTCTTTCAAATAATGAGACAGCTTCCTTTGAATCTCTGTGTTTTAAGCTAAGTATTTCAGATAAGTTGGGAAAAGTTAGAAGTATCTAATCTAAAAATCATTCACTCTATTCGAAGGATCTAATTGTTCTGCTATGCACTGTATAAATAATACAGTAATTTGATCAAATCCACAGATTAAAACTTTAAATATAAGTTTTGAGCATTTTTACAAACATACATTTAAAATTGCAAGCACTAAGAGAAAAAATGTTTCAAACACAATGAAGAGCAAGAAAACACTTAGAGGATAGATGTAGAATTCTAGATTCAATTGTATTAGAAACAGACAGTCATGTAAGATTTACAATGTCAGAATGACTCTTAGCTTCAATGGTCAAATTATGGAAAACTTACAAGCTTTACAGATATAGCAAGAAGGCAGGATGTTCCACATGCTCCTTGTTGCAGACACAGGTGACCTCCTTCTACTTCTAAACTAAAAGGTCCCTCCACTCTAAAATGCTAAGACTAGTTACAAGTGTTGGCTATCTTCTAAAAATCCCTGTGTAGCCCCTGTGTAAAGTATTACAATGTAGAGAGGCACAATATATAGACTTTGATTGTCCTTAATACAACTCAAAAAAACCCTAATTTAAACCCTGGTTCAAACCTCTGGTTTCAGCAATAAATGTTGGGAAACAAATCCCCAAAAATATCTCTGAGTACACATCAAATCTGGGCAAAATATGCCCTTCTAGAAACCCTAGCAGCCCAAAAATAACTTCTGTTATCTACTGCCATAATGCCTTCAGCTATATTTTGTCCTCATCAATGAAGACCCTTGACTTTTTATCCTTTATCCTTATCTTCCTCTGCCATGTACACAATCCACCTTTTGATCGGATCCACCACAGGGGATGCTCTCGCCATCAAGTTTCACCTACCTACTTCAACTGCAAACCTGCAAAAAATGGATAAGCAATAAGTATCATCATTCAATAAACCTACAGGAAGAAAAACAAATATTAAATTTAGTCGTGACTATGTGAACGCAGAAATCAGGTCAAAAATCTGTGAAAATCACACGTCCAAAATGCATATAGCGCTTAAAAAATAGTCGGGTCAACCATCGTTGACCAAAAATATGCATTCAGGCCTCCAAAATGCTTCAAAAAACCCATCACTTCATTTTCCCACCCTTTTCTTTTTTTTAAATCTTTGTATTTCGATATACAAGCCACCGTAAGATGCACAGGAAAAAAAAATGGTGCAGACACAAAAAATGAATGATGCGGAGAGTGACACGTGTTGCCACCTGCGATAATGAAGAAAGTAATGCAAAGTCATGCGGAAGTAGCCATGTGGAGAAGGGCAGAACCTGCCAAGTGTCAAACCTCAGTTCAAGCCACACTTTGTTTCTATGTTTTAACTTTAACACGGATCATGCCATGCGGCAGAAGGCGTTTCAACATTGTCTAAAGTTACTAGCTGCGGAACTTGACAAGTGTTAGTTTCCGCTTGAGTTTCAAAGTTTCTTTAAAAGTTTCTGTGTGAGCACGGAAGGTGCCATGTGTCCCTTGTGGTAGCTGTGGAACTTGACAAGTGTCAGCTCCTGTGGGTTGGTTCTTATGTTTCACTGTTTAGCGAAGGATGGAGGTGGGTACCTAGTTTTAAAGTCCCAAATATAGCGAAAAGCAACACGTGGCGGATGCAGCGTCTAAGTAAAAGCTCTCCAACTTTCCCACAGTGTTAATAAATGTTTCTAAATGATGTGGACGACAACAAGTGTCGACCTCTACTCAAGTTTCTTAAAGAGCTTCAACAGCGCAGAAGCTGCCATGTATCAGTTTCTAAGTCACTGCGGAAGCTGCCACCTATCCCTGTTTGGAATCTAACGAATGGAGAGTTGTGGGCCTGTTTCTAATATGTACTAAAGGTTTCAAAGCTATGGACTACGCCAGATGTCATAGGCGGAGCCCTCCCAAATACAAAGACACAGTTAAGTTTCAAAGCCACGGACGCCGCCATGTGTCAGTTTCTGATGTCTCCCGAGAGACGAAGAAGTTTCAAGTGATGCACGCAGACGCTGCCAAGTGTCTTTTCCTTATAAGAAGAGGAGCACCACATATATTCTGTTACAGCCAATGGGCCTGGTATATTTTTCTTGTATGTTCCACAAACATACAAGCCCGCAGATACAACGAATTTGCTCTAGTTTATAACCCTTTGGATTCCACGCAATGTATACTGCCAATGCATATTTGAATACAACCTGAATATGCAATGATTTAACTCCCCTTAACTTCCTTTTTGTGTCTGCACAATGTATAAGTGCATTCATATATTTTACCTTGTATGTTGCGACCTGCCAAACATACAAATGTTAGGTACAAAGCAGAATTTAAACATTTATTCATTTCAACTCTGAGTTACTTCGGGTCCACATTGTATGTATATATAAACTCTACCACATGCATACAAGAAAGGGATATACAACTGACTTTGTATAAGAACCTTAAGTAAAAGAGACTAAGTACAAAAATGACTTTGCATATACAAATGACCTTTAATATGCAAACAGCAAACCCTTCCCTTGTACATTTTACCAAAATGATCATATCTTGCAAAATATGGCAAATTTTAAGATGGTTCAAAAAGCAACCCTAGCTCATTTTTCACAAGGAATCCAACCATATCATGCCCAGGTACTAAAAATGCATTTTTTTCTCCATTTTTAACAAAGTTTGCAATTTCTATACTCTCTTTTCCCTTTACCACCAAGCAGACCCACACATAAAAAGGCAAAAAAGCAAAGCCACAGCAGGGGTCCTCATTTTGCTAAGGAGTAAAATGGTGTGTGTTGTGAACATCACAACAACTAGCAACCAAACAAAACAATTAAATTCAAAGCATTTAGGGAAACTAAGTGAAATAAATCCATAACTTCCAACTATCTTTCTTACAAATTATTATCCAACTCGAGACCTAAGGTATTCAATAAGGATGCATGAATTTTTATTTTCAGTCTAAGTGTGTGCACGTGATTAATGATCCTCATCTTGAAGATTGGTTGAACAAACCAGTGACTAATATTAGCCTACGTAGGTGAGGACATTCCCTCATAGCCGACCAGATAGAGCCTTGCTGCCAGCGAGCATCCATAGCCCCGGCAAGGTTATCGTTACAATTCTCCTAAGTAGAGCCCCACTGCCAGCGAGCGTCTATAGCCCCGGTAGAGTTACTTAGATGGCTTAATCTAGATTTTTTAGTATAATCCATTTTATTTATTTGTTTGCAGTTGTTTTTTTTTTTATATCTAATAGAAAGCTCATAAGATATTGCAGTTGTAACTTCATGATGCAAGGAATGGTCACTTGCTAAAATTAAGCTGAGAATTGTAATGGTAGCAAGGGTGACCTCTGATTTTTCACCTAATAACTACACTGGTAGGTTCAACAAACCTATTGTGATGTTCACAACACGCCCCATTATGCTCCTTAGCAAAATGGGGACCCCTGCTGTCGCTTTGCTTTTTGCTTCTGCTTGTGTTTTTCTGCTTTCTGGCGGTTTGGTAAAAATGAGTCAGGTGCATCATCATCATGATATTGGATGAGGTTGGTCATTATCATGAGGTCAGTTTGTCAAAGTTCATATTTTGTTTCTGTGACCTCATATTTAGAAAGAGTTTGAAATTCCATGCAGGTTTGCCTTTTACATCACTTGAAAATTCGTCCATATGAGGGAGTTATGAGCAGTCAAAGTTTTGGTCAAACCTGATAATCGCAAGTGATCATCATATTTTTTCATGTTGTCAAGGTCATCATGATCTTGATCTATCACCTGATAAAAATCATGCAGTCAAAATATCCGGACGTCAATCTTAGGTGATAGTGTGTTTTACCCGTCAAATGACCTTATGCGCATCGTGAGCATCATGTTTTGAGTGTAACCCCGATATTTCATAACAACGAGCATCATGATATTTTAACATCACCTAATGTTATAATATCATGCTGATATTATAATAATCACCCTGACTTAGAAAATCCACCATCTGCATAATTTGCATGCGCATGCCAAAATCCTATCGGAGGGTCATCATCCTGATCTTTCACAAGAGGGTCATATTTGCTGAAATTCGCTAAGATGATGATGACGTCTTCATATCCTCCTGATCTCCTTTTGCATGATTATGATGATCACCCTATCTTTTAAGGGAGGGTGATATTCCATTCCTCAACAGCATGATCATATTTTAAATATCACCCTAGCGCAAACCTGATGATGACCTCAACTCATCTTCATGCTTCGAAGATGGAAAATGATGGTTACGTCATCATGATAATTCGATGAGGAGGATCATCATATTTTTTTATCTTGTCATATTGTCAAGATCATCATGATCTTGTTTGTCTACCTGATATTTCGTGAAGTCCTCCTGCCGAGAAATATGACCTTTTACAAATATCCTGATGATCATCATCATCACATTTCCCTTCGGCAGGATATTTTCCAAAGCACGATCCGGTTCATGAATATGATGATGACGTCTTATTCTAAGTTCGACAAAAGCCCCGGATATCCTGATGATCATCATCATCCTGATCTTTCGAGAGGGTTACCTTGGCCGCAAAGGGGTCATATTACATTCATCATCCTGATCATGCTCCTTAGATGACCCGATTTTACATTTATCCCCTGTCCTTAACTAAGCATGACGGTGACGTCATCTTTTGTGTTTTAACAAAGCCCGAATATGACGATGATGTCACCATCATATTCCTTTCCTCAGCAGCAGGATCATATTTCATATCCTCCTATTTTCCTTCGACATGAATATGATGATGATGTCATTCTTTTCCCCAATATACAGAAGCGAAACATCCTGATGACGTCATCTGGACCTTCAGAAGGGGAGAGCATCATATTTCCAAAATATCATGCAGATGAAGTGAACATCGGCCAAATAGAGAATATCGGCCAACATGTTTTTTGACACGCCGATGGCGATAGTCATGCCGATGGGCGGGAAATGAAGCGGTGGAATTTTAAAGCGTTTTTTGGCGCCCGTGGCATTTTTTCGGTCAGCGATGGTTGACCCCATGGCTTGTGAGCGGTCTGTATGCGTTTTGAACATGTTTTAAGAGTATTCTGGACCTGATTTCCATGATTTTGCACAGTCACCTGGATTTAAACGATTATTTTAATTTCCTGTTGTTTATGTGATAAATGAAATACTTATTGCTTGTCTTGTCTTGCAGGCTTGCAGTTGAGGAAGCAGTGAGAAAGTCAACACAGTGACCTCATGGAGGAAGGAAATCCAATCTCAGGAGCAGGAAGATAAGGATGAAGTGCGAAAAAGTCAAGGCCATTCAAGTGAAGAACAAAGTTGCAGCTGAGGGTATTACTACAACAGACAAACAAGAGTTATTGCTGAGCTGCCAGAACTTCTCAGAAGGGGCAATATTTCGCCCAGATTTGACACTGCTCAGAGATATTTTGAAGAGCTGGTTCACCTGTATTTATTGCTGTAACCAGGGGTTCAGTTAGGTTTTTGCTGTAGTGAGGACAATCAGAATGTCTTTATATTGTGCCTCTCTACACTGTAATACTTTACAACAGGGATTTTAGGAAAACAATAGGGGCTACAACAGGATTTTCTTTTAGGAACATACAGCAAGTTAGCATAGTTTAGAAGTAGAAGAAGGAGGTCACTTGTTTGTCTGCAGTAAGGTGCGCGTGGAATGTCTGGCTGTCTTACTGTATCTGTAAAGCTTGTAAGTTCTCTGTAGTATGATCAATGAAACTAAGAGTCATTCCTACATTGTAAACCATGTATGACTATTCGTTTCTAATACAATAGAATCTGGAGTTCTGCATCTATCTTCTGAGTGTTCTCCTACTCTTCTTTGTGTTTTGAAATATTTTCTTTGAGAGCTTGCAATTTTAAATGTATGTTTGTGAAAATGCTCAGAACTTGCATTTAAGGTTTTTACTGTGGATTTGATCAAATTACTGTGGTATTTACATAGTGCATAACAGAAACAATTAGATCCTTCGGTAGATTATATGAGGTATAGATTAGATCTTTCTAACTTTTCCCAACCCATCTAAAATATTTAGCTGAAAACGTAGAAATCTAAAGGAAATTGTCTCAAATTTGAAGAAGCATGCATAACAGAGTTATAAGTAGACAGTTTTCATAAATAGATAAAGAAGAAAGCTGCAATAATTCAAGAGAAATCATCTAGAACTTGCAATACAGTAACACTTTTATGTAAAGGAATGAAAAGTATCGACATATCTCATGATCTTTTTGCATATTCTTAGTCCAGTAAACCACCAAACAAACCTAAACTACGTAAGGCCCCTTGAACATTACAGCTTCACATTGACCAACTGAACTTGACCAACCGAACCATTGTAGACTTGGGATTAGTTGAATCTCAAATGATTCCTTCTTATCTTTCAAGTATAGTTTCAGTTCATTATATGTGAATTTTAACTTATTGTTATGATTGCATCAAAATAATCATCAACAGTTTTCTGACGTTAGGAGGAAGGCTGTATATTGCAATCATCAACAGTTTTCTGGTGCTAGAAGGAGGGCCTTCCTGAGTTAGGTTTCATTTCAAACTGGCTAACGACAGTAATAGAGTGACTAGGTCTAGATCCAGTTCAGGAGATATATTTGTGCAACTACCTGATACAAGGCGAAGTAAAAACCCTTTAATTTGGAATCCAAAGATATCGCAAGCGGGAAGTTCATCTGGAACACCTCCTGGGTCACCTTTTAACATCCGTAGTATTGTAAGTCCTGATAGATCACTATTCAGATCTTTAAATCTTGGTTCAGGCACTCCTGGAGGTCTCAATCCTCCTGTAAATCCTAATCCACCAATCAATCTGGGTATTCCTGCAAGTTCAAGTCAAGCTCAAACACCTGCAATGGCTTATTTCGATGTCAATTCTCCCATACTCTTCAATGATTATCATGAGATGCCAAAAAATCCGGAAAAGATATGTCCCAAATACCAGTTGCATCAGGACCCAGAAGATCATATTAGAATATTTAAGGAAGCATGTTTTAGGGCTATGTTAGAGCACGAGGATGTTGTGTGTAGATTGTTTCCTTACACCTTTAATGAGCAGGCCTCTAGTTGGTACGTAAACTTACCCAATGGTTACATTTCTTCCTGGGCACTTATGGAAGAAGCATTTCTGTCAAGATTTAGAGGACCCATTGACCCTTGCGCTTTGTATCATAAATTGGCTGCTATAAAACGAGGTGAGGGAGAGCTAATTGATAATTTCAATGACAGATTTCAGAAGGCCTATTCTAGACTGGTAGCCCCTTATACCATAGATGATGCTCCCTTGTTGGCTATGTACTATGCTGCCTTGGATCCTTTAACCGCCATGTTTGTCAAAAGAAAACCTGACATAGATTCAATATCTAAAGCCTATAAAGAGGCAGCCTCAGTGAACCAAGAAATGAGGCATACAATTTATATTCCATTTGTCAATGGAGGAAATTTTGGGGTGCAGAATCAGGCACACCCATGGAATAGAATCCCTGTGCAGCACGCTCCACTAGTAAATCCAGTTCCTTCTTATACACCTGTGTATAATCCTACTCCAATCCAAGCTATAACTCCTTACACGGCTAGTACTTCCAATAACAGTCAAAATAATGGTCAGCCTTTCTTCCAACTTCCTAGGGATGTAACTGTGGCAAAAGCACAAGAGGATAGGGAAGAAATCAAAGAGATTACTGCACATTTGAAAAGATTAACAACCGAAGTGACACAGCTAAGAAATGAGAACCTCTATGGAAGAAGCAACCAAAACTACAATCCACATCAAAATCACAACCAAGGCCAAAATTAGAATTATAGTCTCAATCAAAATCAGCAGTACAATCAGAACCAAAACTACAATCAGCATCAAGGCCCCAGTCCGGGGCAACCAATGCAAAGTAGGGGGCCAGTGATAGATAATAGGACCTGGGGCAATAATAACAAAAATCAGAATCAACCTAGGCCACCAAGACATGGAACACTGGGCCCAACAATGGTACTCTGGCTTCTCCTTTTGAGAATACAGATAATCATGGTACAAAACCAACGACTAGCATACAAATGGCCAGTACAGCACCTAAAAATTGGTGCAGATTTCACAATACCAATGCCCATGCTGAGCACGACTGTCCACAGTTCCACTTGGCAACTAGTATTTTCAACATAGATGTACAGCCTCCTACCTCTGAATTTCTCATTCCTAAGGGTAATGAGGTAGTACCCTCAGAATATGACACAGCATTAGTCTTAGAAACGTTTACCTTTGCAACTGCAGAAGAGAAAGAAGATGAATTGCTAGAGGATGAACCATACTGTTGTGAAAGTCTTTATCCTGAATCAGCCTTTGTGTTAAACGCTTTTCAGTTTCCTTTTGAATCTGAAAATGAGATATTAAATGAAACAGAGGAGGTGCAGGCCTTTCAACAGACAAATAAAAGCCACACCTACAATTTGAGGAACAACCCTAGGCCGGGAGGACCCTTCACCACTTCTACTCCTCCGAATAACATCAATACACCCCCAGATCAGAATGCTAGCAACAATCCTGCCATACTTAAAGCTAGTCAGCACACAAATAACGGAACAACAGTGCAAAAGGATCAAACAAGTAAGACAGAAGCAATAGAGACAACAAGATTAATGAATTGCTTGTCGGAGGAAATAAAGAAAATTAAGGTCAGTATACCTCTAAATGAATTATTGAAGACCCCAGGGATCAGAAATGCTTTTTTAAAATCCCTGGATACATCTATAACAAACAAGGTGTCTGCTGATACAACTGTTCCTAATAGTGATTCACCACCTAAGGAGAAAGGTAAGAAAGTTGAGCAGCCTTCCAATACTAATGTAGTAATACATGCGGATAAGAGGGATACTCAACCTTTCTTGTTAACTGTTAGGTTGTGTGGGAAGAATATACACAATTGCATGGTAGATTTTGGTGCTTCAGCCAATGTAATGCCCTTAGGAATATGTAAAACTCTCAGGCTGACTCCCACCAAATCTGCCAAGGTTGTCACGCAATTAGATAAGACCGAGGTTAGCGTGATAGGAGAACTCATGAACATTCAAGTGCAATTAGCTTCAGACCCTAGGGTAAGCCAAATCATTGACATTCAAGTAGTGGATATACCCGTAAATTATGGAATGTTGCTAAGTAGGGATTGGTCCAAGACATTAAACGGATATATGGCTACTGACTTTTCACACATGTGGTTACCGTGGAGAGACATCCCAAACCAGATCAGAATAGAGGCAGAGCCCAGAATGAAACATATGATAACATAGTATAATCGAACTAATGAAATCTTATATGTTGCTGTTGAACCAGGTGTCTATAGAATTACCAACAATGGGATGCAGATTGAAGAAATTATGATGTTAAACATTAGAAAGAAGTGTGTCAACAATAGAACGGCACTATTCATTGAGTCTGACGGGAATTCTTCAGATGAAGAAAATAATGCAATAGACAAATTTGGTCATGCCATTAGACGAGAGGTGGAAGAGTGCGCTACAATCTCCCAGTCAAATGTAAGTTATATAAAAATAGGTGTAGAGTCCATGATAGGCAACATTCTGAGGAGAATTGTGAAATATGCAAAGACATCATTGAATATGAATACAAAAAGTGCATAGGGAGGGTAGAGTCACAAGAGAAAGATGAGCATCCTGATCCAACACAGAGATATGTTTAGGATAATATAGATGCCTTGATTCCAGATTTAGGAAAAGAAATAGAGGACAAGGGTAGTTATCTTTCTGAGTTGCAAACTAAAATCACACATATGAAAGATAACCAAACAGAAAAACCCATGAATAAACAAGATAACACCCCACAGGCAATAAAAGGGACAAAGCATGCCAAGGTAAAAGATCAGAAAAGTAAAGATGGCATGTGGACGTTAAAATGTGATGGGTCCAAATCAAAACAGGGCGCAGGTGCGGGTATTGAACTCATAAATCCTCAAGGTAAATCACATTTGGCAGCATATAGATTACAATTTTCCTGCACTAACAATATTGCTGAATATGAGGCCCTAATTTTAGGACTTGTCATGGCCATCAAGAAAGGGGTAAAAACCATCAAAGTATTTTCAGACTCTGAATTAGTAGTCAGACAAGTGAGGAAACTATATGCCTGCAATTATAAGAAAATGATTAGTTACAGACATAGAGTATGGGGTTTAATGGATTCATTTGATGCTTTTAACATAGAGCACATTCCTAGAGAGCTGAACCATAGGCCAGATGCGTTAGCAGTTGCTGCTAGTACATTAGAACCATTGACGCTGACAGGACTAAGACGATTTGCTGTTGAACTAGTTGACGTACCCAGTATACCAGACAACATTACACACTTTCAGGTATTTGGAGAGGATCAGCAAATTATTAATTTTCTGACTTGTAATGAGGCATTTGAGGCCCAAATCATTGATGAACAAGAAAGGCCTGAAGTAACATGGGACGAAGAAGATATGATCAACTTAAAGAGCAACTTCTTACCAAAAGGAGTGATTGAATTAGAACACATCTATGACTTCGACGGGGTAATAAGACAGAAAGACTTACCCAAAACAGAAGGGGGTAGGTGTGATTTACATAACTTAGGGACTGAGCTAAATCCACAAAGTGTACTAATTGGGAAAGCTTGCTCTGAGAAAATTAGAAAAGAGGTTCTGGACGTTCTGAAAGAATATAAACATGTCATAGCATGGACTTATGAAGACTTGAAAACATTTGATGAGTCCATCATAACTCACGTAATACCTTTAAGAAAAGAAGTCAAACCATTTAGGCAGAAACAGAGGCCTGTAAACACCATTCTAGAGCCTTTAATCTTTGAGGAAGTTAGAAAATTACTGTCCGCTGGAATAATTTTCCCAGTCAGACATTCTGTCTGGGTAGCTAACTTGGTACCAGTGAGGAAGAAAAACGGAGACATCAGGTTGTGCGTAGACTTTAGAAATTTAAACAAGGCATCTGAAAAGGATAATTATCCTTTGCCCCCAATAGACGAAGTACTGCAAGCAGTAAATGGCGCAAAGATGATGTCTTTTTTAGATGGTTTTTCGGGTTATAATCAGGTCTTAATTGACAGAGAAGATAGACTAAAAACCACCTTCACTTGCAAATGGGGAAATTATGCATATAGAAGAATGCCTTTTGGTCTGATCAATGCAGGTGCCACTTTTCAGAGGGCCATGGACGTTGCATTTCGTGGATTATCAGGTAAATGCATTGTTGTGTATATGGATGATTTAACTGTGTATTCCAAGGATGCATCCACCCACGTTGAAGACCTCAGGAAAGTACTCAAGCGATGTGAAAGGTATGGGATTTCCCTTAATCCTAAGAAATGTATATTTGGCGTAACTGAAGGTAAATTATTAGGCCATGTCATTTCTGAAAGTGGAATTTCAATTGATCTGGATAGAATAGAATCCATAAAAAATTTGCAAATACCAAACAGTAGGAAAGAATTGAAATCATTTTTTGGTAAAATTAACTTTGTTCGGAAGTTTATAACAGGTTTTGCAGAGATCGTGCAGCCGTTGAATGCTATGTTGAAGAAAGATGCATAGATGGAATGGACGCTAGTGGCCAAAGCCGCATTTGAAGATATCAAGGAGGCAATTTTTGATGCTCCTGTATTGGCAAGTCCAGACTACACATGCCCGTTTTACATCTACTCCTTTGCATCTTCTCATTCTGTCGCGGCTGCCTTGACACAGAAAGGTGAAAATAATGAAGAGAGGCCCATAGCATTTATGAGTGCGCCTCTGAAGGATGCACAGCTGAGATATCTAGATATCGAAAGATAGGCATTCGCATTAGTGAAGGCTGTGAAAAAATTTAGACACTATATTCTGCGCAGCCAGATTAAAGCCATAGTACCAGACGCAGCAGTAAAAATGTTGCTGATGCAAAACGAGCCTGGAGAAAAAAGAGCCAAATGGATCACCACACTACAAGAATTTGACATGGAGATCATTCCCGCAAAGCTGGTCAGAGGGCAGGCGTTGGTGCAAACAATAGCAAACATGGATCCAAATCTGATAAAACAACAATATGTATTGAATTCCCAGGACGCATTAGGCTGGTACGATGATTTAAGCACCTTCCTTATAGCTGGAAAGTACCCAAGCAAGATGAAGGCTTCTCAGAGAAGAGCTTTGAAGATTAAGGCACAAAATTATATGGTGCAAGGAGGTCTTCTATTCAGGAAGAACCATGATGGAATTTATCTGAGATGCATAAACAGAACTGAAGCTGATAGAGTGTTGACAGAACTACATGACAAGTACGGAACCGGCCATGGTTCCCATTTAGCTACAACACACAAAATACTGAGGGCGGGCTATTACTGGTCCACTATGTTCAAAGACACTAAGAGTCACATCAGAAGTTGCCACACCTGTCAGACTGCAGCAGACAAAGGGAGAAATCTAGCCAATCCACTGCAAACTGTGATCGAGTCCAGACCGTTTGCACAGTGGGGCTTGGATTTTATCAGAGTCATCAATCCCCCATCTTCTGCAGGACACAAATTTATATTGACGGTAACCGACTATTGCACAAGGTGGACTGAGGCCACCTGCTGCAAATTTTCCACGACTGAGGTAGTTATCAAGTTCCTTGAAGAAAACATTATCACCAGGTTTGGAACACCCTATTCATTGGTATGTGATAACGGCCCCGCTTTCTCTTCTTTAAAATTTTCTAAACGGGCATTTGAATATGGGATTATTCTAAGGTTTTCTTCGAATTATTACCCTCAAGGTAATGGACTGGCTGAATCAACAAACAAAATTTTATTAGACATAATCAAGAGGTTAATTGCCAAAAGTCCTAGAGAGTGGAATACCCTGTTAAGATATGCATTATGGGTAGACAGGACCAAGTTTAAAATGGCTTTAGGTAGCACACCTTATCACTTAGTTTATGGGACTGATCCCATACTTCTGGTTAATCTAAAAATACCAACCTGGAAGTTTGCCAATGAATATTTAGGCTTTGATAACCATAGGGAAGCCAGAATAGTGCAAATGTTACAACTAGAGGAGAAAAGAGGTCAAGCCCTCGAGAAGTTTGCCAAACACCAAGCGGTTGTTAAGAGGTGGTTTGACAAAAGGGCAAGAGTCAAGACATTTAGGATATCAGACTTAGTGTTGTGCTAGGACAAAGCACATGAAAAGAAAGGAAGCCATGGAAAATTCGATAAATTATGGCTGGGTCCATTACAAGTCTCAGAAATAATAGGAGATAACACCTTTAGACTTAAGACCTTGACTGGAGAAGATATGCCATTACCAGTTAATGGCCAGCATTTGAAACACTACTTCCAGGCTTGAGGTAAAAGGGGGGCAGTCCTTTTTTCTTAATGTAGAATGCTGTGGATAATGTATAGTTCTTCTTGTGTGTTTTCTTTTGGGTTGGCTGTTTGTATAGCTTGTCCTCTGTTTGTTTTTGCTTTTTGTTTCTTTCTGTTTGTACAGTTTTTTCTTTTGTTGTGTTGTTTGTACAGCCTGTTTGTTTGGTTTGTTTGTTGTCTCCTCAGCAAGGATCTTTATTTTACTTTAGAGTATTAAGGAGCAAAACTAGCAACCATTCAAAACAGTATAAAATTTAGGGTCTTCAAGTTAATCATTTGCAATTTACACATAACTTGTTACTGTCATGAATGTAGAGAGTTGTTCATCTTCTGAAGTTTTGTATTCAATAAATGTGATTGAGAATTCGAAGCAGGTTTCTCACGATGACACACCTAAAATCCTTGGGTTTGTTGAACTTACCAGTGTAGATATTAGGTGAAAAATCAGAGGTCACCCTTGCTACCATTACAATTCTCAGCTTAATTTCAGCAAGTGTCCACTCCTTGCATCATGAAATTACAAATTGCTATATCTTATGAAATCTTTCAAAATTAGAAAACAAAAAATAAATAAATAAATAAATAAAGTAGATTATACTAAAAATCCAGATTAAGCCATCTAAGTAACTCTACCGGGGCTATGGACGCTCACTGGCAGTGGGGCTCTACTTAGGAGAATTGTAACGATAACCTTGCCGGGGCTATAGACGCTCGCTGGCAGCAAGGCTCTATCTGGTCGGCTATGAGGGAATATCCTCACCTACGTAGGCTAATGTTAGTCACTGGTTTGTTCAACCGATCTTCAAGATGAGGATAATTAATCACGAGCACACAACTAAACTGAAAATGGAAGTTCATGCATCTTTATTGAATACTTTGAGTCTCAAGCTGAATAGTAATTTGTAGGAAAGATAGTTGGAAGTTATGAGTTCATTTCATCTAGTTTCCTTGAACACTCTAAATTTAATTGTTTTGTTTTGGTTGATAGTTGTTGTGATGTTCACAACATGCCCCATTATGCTCCTTAGCAAAATGGGGACCCCTGCTGTCGCTTTGCTTTTTGCTTCTGCTTGTGTTTTTCTGCTTTCTGGCGGTTTGGTAAAAATGAGTCAGGTGCATCATCATCATGATATTGGATGAGGTTGGTCATTATCATGAGGTCAGTTTGTCAAAGTTCATATTTTGTTTCTGTGACCTCATATTTAGAAAGAGCTTGAAATTCCATGCAGGTTTGCCTTTTACATCACTTGAAAATTCGTCCATATGAGGGAGTTATGAGCAATCAAAGTTTTGGTCAAACCTGATAATCGCAAGTGATCATCATATTTTTTCATGTTGTCAAGGTCATCATGATCTTGATCTATCACCTGATAAAAATCATGCAGTCGAAATATCCGGACGTCAATCTTAGGTGATAGTGTGTTTTACCCGTCAAATGACCTTATGCGCATCGTGAGCATCATGTTTTGAGTGTAACCCTGATATTTCATAACAACAAGCATCATGATATTTTAACATCACCTAATGTTATAATATCATGCTGATATTATAATAATCACCCTGACTTAGAAAATCCACCATCTGCATAATTTGCATGCGCATGCCAAAATCCTATCGGAGGGTCATCATCCTGATCTTTCACAAGAGGGTCATATTTGCTGAAATTCGCTAAGATGATGATGACGTCTTCATATCCTCCTGATCTCCTTTTGCATGATTATGATGATCACCCTATCTTTTAAGGGAGGGTGATATTCCATTCCTCAACAGCATGATCATATTTTAAATATCACCCTAGCGCAAACCTGATGATGACCTCAACTCATCTTCATGCTTCGAAGATGGAAAATGATGGTTATGTCATCATGATAATTCGATGAGGAGGATCATCATATTTTTTTATCCTGTCATATTGTCAAGATCATCATGATCTTGTTTGTCTACCCGATATTTCATGAAGTCCTCCTGCCGAGAAATATGACCTTTTGCAAATATCCTGATGATCATCATCATCACATTTCCCTTCGGCAGGATATTTTCCAAAGCATGATCCGGTTCGCGAATATGATGATGACGTCTTATTCTAAGTTCGACAAAAGCCCTAGATATCCTGATGATCATCATCATCCTGATCTTTCGAGAGGGTTACCTTGGCCGCAAAGGGGTCATATTACATTCATCATCCTGATCATGCTCCTTAGATGACCCGATTTTACATTTATCCCCTGATCTTAACTAAGCATGACGGTGACGTCATCTTTTGCGTTTTAACAAAGCCTGAATATGACGATGACGTCACCATCATATTCCTTTCCTCAGCAGCAGGATCATATTTCATATCCTCCTATTTTCCTTCGACATGAATATGATGATGATGTCATTCTTTTCCCCAATATACAGAAGCGAAACATCCTGATGACGTCATCTGGACCTTCGGAAGGGGAGAGCATCATATTTCCAAAATATCATGCAGATGAAGTGAACATCGGCCAAATAGAGAATATCGGCCAACATGTTTTTTGACATGCCGATGGCGATAGTCATGCCGATGGGCGGGAAATGAAGCGGTGGAATTTTAAAGCATTTTTTGGCGCCCGTGGCATTTTTTCGGTCAGCAATGGTTGACCCGATGGCTTGTGAGCGGTCTGTATGCATTTTGAACGCGTTTTAAGAGTATTCTGGACCCGATTTCCATGATTTTGCACAGTCACCTGGATTTAAATGATTATTTTAATTTCCTGCTGTTTATGTGATAAATGAAATACTTATTGCTTGTCTTGTCTTGCAGGCTTGCAGTTGAGGAAGCAGCTGGAAAGTCAACATAGTGACCTCATGGAGGAAGGAAATCCAATCTCAGGAGCAGGAAGATAAGGATGAAGTGTGAAAAAGTCAAGGCCATTCAAGTGAAGAACAAAGTTGCAGCTGAGGGTATTACTACAACAGACAAACAAGAGTTATTGCTGAGCTGCCGGAACTTCTCAGAAGGGGCAATATTTCGCCTAGATTTGACACTGCTCAGAGATATTTTGAAGAGCTGGTTCACCTGTATTTATTGCTGTAACCAGGGGTTCAGTTAGGTTTTTGCTGTAGTGAGGACAATCAGAATGTCTTTATATTGTGCCTCTCTACACTGTAATACTTTACAACAGGGATTTTAGGAAAACAACAGGGGCTACAACAGGATTTTCTTTTAGGAACATACAGCAAGTTAGCATAGTTTAGAAGTAGAAGAAGGAGGTCGCCTGTTTGTCTGCAGTAAGGTGCGCGTGGAATGTCTGGCTGTCTTACTGTATCTGTAAAGCTTGTAAGTTCTCTGTAGTATGATCAATGAAACTAAGAGTCATTCCTACATTGTAAATCATGTATGACTATTCATTTCTAATACAATAGAATCTGGAGTTCTGCATCTATCTTCTGAGTGTTCTCCTGCTCTTCTTTGTGTTTTGAAATATTTTCTTTGAGAGCTTGCAATTTTAAATGTATGTTTGTGAAAATGCTCAGAACTTGCATTTAAGGTTTTTACTGTGGATTTGATCAAATTACTGTGGTATTTACATAGTGCATAACAGAAACAATTAGATCCTTCGGTAGATTATATGAGGTATAGATTAGATCTTTCTAACTTTTCCCAACCCATCTAAAATATTTAGCTGAAAACGTAGAAATCTAAAGGAAATTGTCTCAAATTTGAAGAAGCATGCATAACAGAGTTATAAGTAGACAGTTTTCATAAATAGATAAAGAAGAAAGCTGCAATAATTCAAGAGAAATCATCTAGAACTTACAATATAGTAACACTTTTATGTAAAGGAATGAAAAGTATCGGCATATCTCATGATCTTTTTGCATATTCTTAGTCCAATAAACCACCAAACAAACCTAAACTACGTAAGGCCCCTTGAACATTACAGCTTCACATTGACCAACTGAACTTGACCAACTGAACCATTGTAGACTTGGGATTAGTTGAATCTCAAATGATTCCTTCTTATCTTTCAAGTATAGTTTCAGTTCATTATATGTGAATTTTAACTTATTGTTATGATTGCATCAAAACAATCATCAACAGTTTTCTGACGTTAGGAGGAAGGCTGTATATTGCAATCATCAACAAAACCCAATGATTTTAGGTGTGTCATCATGAGAAACCTCTTTTGAATTCTCAATCACTATTATTGATTACTAAATTTCAGAAGCCGAACAACTCTCTACATTCATGACAGTCACAACAAGTTATGTATAAATTACAAATGGTTAACTTGAATATTCTAAATTTTATATTGTTTTCCATGGTTTTTAGCTTGCTCCTTAATACTCTAAAGGAAAATAAAGATCCCTGCTAAGGAAACAACAAACAAACCAACAAACTGCACAAAGGAAAACGAAAAAATAAAGCAAAAGAAAACTGTACAAAACAGACTGTACACTACTTATATTATTTTACACAAAATATGGACTACCCTTTACCTCAAGCCTTGAAGTAATGTTTCAAATGTTGGCCATTAACTGGTAATGGCACATCTTCTCCAGTCCAGGTCTTGAGTCTAAATGTGTTGTCTCCTATTATTTCTGAGACTTGCAATAGGCCTAACCATAGTTTGTCAAATTTTCCGTGACTCCCCTTCTTTTCATGTGCCTTATCCCAGCATAGCACTAAGTCTGATATCCTAAAGGTCTTAACACTTGCTCTCTTATCAAACCATCTCTTAACTACTGCTTGATGCTTGGAAAATTTCTCGATGGCTTGACTTCTTTTCTCATCTAGTTGTAACATTTGTACTATTCTGGCTTCTCTATGATTATCAAAGCCTAAGTACTCATTGGCAAACTTCTAGATTGGTATTCTCAGATTTACCAAAAGTATGGGATCAGTCCCATAGACTAAATTATAAGGTGCACTGCCCAAAGCTATTTTAAACTTGGTCCTATCTACCCACAATGCATATTTTAACAAGGTATTCCACTCTCTAGGACTCTTTATAATTAGCTTCTTGATTATGTCTAATAAAAAAAAATTTAGACTCAGCTAATCCATTTCCTTGAGGATAATAATTTGAAGAAAACTTTAAAATAATCCCATATTCAAACGCCCATTTAGAAAATTTCAAAGAAGAGAAAGCAGGGCCATTATCACATACCAATGAATAGGGAGTTCCAAACCTAGTTATGATGTTTTCTTCAAGGAACTTGATAACTACCTCAGTCGTGGAGAACTTATAGCATGTGGCCTCAGTCCACCGTGTATAGTAGTCAATCACCGTTAGTATGAACTTGTGTCCTACAGGAGATGGAGGATTGATGACTCCAATGAAATCTAGGCCCCATTGTGCAAATGGTCTTGACTCAATCACGGGTTGTAATGGATTGGCCTAATTTCTCCCCTTGTCTAGTGCAGTCTTACAGATGTGGCAACTCTTAATGTGACTCTCTATATCTTTGAACATTGTAGGCTAGTAATAGCCCACTCTCAATATTTTGTGTGTTGTAGCTAGATGGAAACCATGGCCAGTTCCGTACTTGTCATGCAATTCTGTCAACACCTTATCTGCTTCGGTTCTGTTTAGACATCTCAAGTAAATTCTATCATGGTTCTTCCTGAACAAAAGACCTCTTTGAACCATATATTTCTATGCCTTAATCTTTAAAGCTCTCTTCTGAGAAGCTTTCATCCTATTTGGCTACCTTCCAGATATTAGAAAAGTGTTTAAATCACCATACCAGTCTGATGCATTATGAGAATTCAATACATACTGCTATTTTATCAAATCTGGATCTGTGTTTTCTATTGTTTGCACCAATGCTTTCCCTCTGACCAGTTTCATGGGAATGATTTCCATGTCAAACTCTTGCAGTGTGGTGATCCGTTTGGCTCTCTTTTCTCCAGGTTCATTCTACATCAGCAACATCTTTACTGTTGCATCTGGCACTATGGCTTTGATCTGGCTACGCAAGATATAATGCCTAAATTTCTTCATGGATCTCATCAATGCAAATGCTTGTCTTTCGGTATTAAGGTATCTCAGTTGTGCATCCTTCAGGGGTGCACTCATAAAAGCTATGGGTCTTTCTTCATTGTCTTCACCTTTTTGCGTCAAGGCAGCCGCGACTGAATGGGAGGATGCAAAGGAGTAAATATAAAACATTTTGGTGTAGTCTGGGCTTGCCAATATAGGAGCATCAGAAATAGCCTCCTTGATATCTTCGAATGCAGCTTTAGCCACCGGCGTCCACTCCATCTATGCATCTTTCTTCAACATGGCATTCAGCAGTTGCACAATTTCTGCAAACCCTGTAATGAACTTCCGGACAAAGTTAATCTTACCAAAAAATGATTTCAATTCTTTCCTATTGCTTGGTATTTGCAAATTTTTTATTGATTCTATTCTATCTGGATCAATAGATATCCCATTTTCAGAAATGACATGCCCTAGTAACTTACCTTCTGTTACTCCAAATGAACATTTCTTAGGATTAAGGGAAATTCCATACCTCTCACATCGCTTAAGTATTTTTCTGAGATCTTCAGCGTGAGTGGATGCATCTTTAGAATACATAGTCAAATCATCCATATAAATCACAATGCATTTACCTGATAATCCACGGAATGCAATGTCAATGGCTCTCTGAAAAGTGGCACTTGCATTGATCAGACCAAAAGGCATTCTCCTATATGCATAATTTCCCCATTTACAAGTGAAGGTGGTTTTTAATCTGTCATCTCTATCTATTAAAACCTGGTTATACCCTAAGAAACCATCTAAGAAAGACATCATCTTTGCCCCATTCACTGCTTGCAGCACTTCGTCTATTGGAGGTAGGGGATAATTATCCTTTTCGGATGCTTTATTCAAGTTTCTAAAATCTACGCATAATCTGATGTCTCTATTTTTCTTCCTCACTGGTACTAGGTTAGCTACCCAAGCTGAATGTCTGACTGGGAAGATTATTCTAACAGACAATAACCTCTTTACTTCTTCGAAGATTAAAGGCTCTAAAATCACGTTTATAGGCCTTTGTTTCTACCTGAATGGCTTAACTTCTAGTCTCAAAGGTATTACGTGGGTTATGATGGACTATCATATGTTTTCAAGTCTTCATATGTCCATGCTATGATGAGTTTGTAATCCTTCAGAATGTCTAAAATTTCTTTTCTTATTTTCTCAGAGCAAACCCTTCCGATCAGCACATTTTGTGGATTTTGTTATGTCACTAAATTGTGTGGATCACACTTACCCCCTTCTAATGTAGGCGAGTCCTTCTGTCTTATTACTCCATCAAAGTCAAAGATATGCTCTAGTCTAATTACTCCTTTGGGTAAGAAGTTGCTCTTCAAGTTGATTATATCCTCTTCATCCCATGTTACCTCAGGTCTTTCTTGTTCATCAATGATTTGAGCCTCAAATACCTCATTAAAAGTCAGAAAGTCAATAATTTGCTGATCCCCTCCAAATACCTGAAAGTGTGTAACATTGTCTGGGATACTGGGAACATTAACTAATTCAACGACAAATCGTTTTAGTCCTGAAAGTGTCAATGGCTCTAATGTGCTAGCAGCAATTGCCAGTGCATCTGGTCTATGGTTTAGTTCTCTAGGGATATGCTCTATGTTGAAAGCATCAAATGAATCTATTAAATCCCATACCCTATGCCTATAACAAATCATTTTCTTGTAGTTGCATGCATATGATTTTCTTACTTGCTTGACTACTAGTTCAGAGTCTGAAAATACCCTGATCATCTTTACTTTTTTCTTAATAGCCATGACAAGTCCATAAACTAAGGCTTCATATTCAGCAACATTGTTAGTACAAGGAAACTGGAGTCTATATACTGCTAGATATGATTTACCCTGAGGATCTATAAGCTCTATGCCTGCACCTGCACCTTGTCTTGATTTGGACCCATCACATTTTAGTGTCCACATGCCATCCTTACTTTTCTGACCTTTTACCTTGGCATGTTTTGTTGTTTCTATCACTTGTGAGGTGCTGGCCTATTTATTCATAGGCAACTCATGTTGATCAACTTGCATAGTTATATTATTACTTTGTAAAATAGAAAGACAACTACCCTTGTCCTTTATTCCTTCTTCTAAATCTAAAATCAGAGCATCTACACTACTCTAAAAGTATCTCTATGGTTGATCAGGATTTTCATTTTTCTCTTGTGACCCTACCCTCTTCGTGCATTTTTTGTATTCATATTCAATGATGTCTTTGCACATTCCACAATTCTCCTCAGAATGTGGCTTATCATGAACTCTACATCTATCCTTATACAGTTTACATTGGACTGGCAGATTTTGTCTAATGCACTCTTCCACCTCTTGTCTAATGGCGTGACCAAATTTATCCATTGCACTATTTTCTTCATCTGAAGAATTGCCGTCAAACTCAATGAATAATGCTGTCTCCTTGCTGACATGTTTTTCTCTGTAGTTTAACATCATGATCTCTTCAATTTGTACCCCATTGTTAGTAATCCTATAAACACCAGGTTCTACAACAGCATATAATATTTCATTCATTCGATTATACTCTGTTATCATGTGTTTCATCTTGGGCTCTACCTCTATTCTAATCTAGTTTGGGACACCTCTCCAAGGTAACCACATATGTGAAAAATTAGTGGCCATATACCCATTTAGTGTTTTGGACCAATCCCTACTTAGCAACATTCCATAATTCACGGGTATATCCACTATTTGAATGTCAATAAATTGGTTTACCCTAGGGTCTGAAGCTAATTGCATTTGAAAGTTCATTAATTCTCCTATCACACTAACCTCAGTTTTATCTAATTGTGTGACAACCTTGGTAGATTTGGTGGGAGTCAGCCCGAGAGTTTTACATATCCCTAAGGGCATTACGTTGGTTGATGCACCAGAGTCTACCATGCAATTGTAGATGTTCTTCCCACACAATCTAATAGTTAACAAGAAAGGAGGAGCATCCTTCTTATCAGCATACATTACTACATTTGTATTGGAAGGCTGCTCAACTTTCTTACTTTTCTCTTTAGGCGGTGAATCTCTATTAGGAGCACTCAAATCAGCAGGACCTTCATTTGTCACAGATGTATCCAGAGATTTTATAAAAGCATTTCTAATCTGTGGAGTTTTCAATAATTCAGTCAGAGGTATATTGACCTTAATTTTATTTATTTCTTCTGACAAGTAGCTCATTAATCTTGTTGTCTCTACTATTTCAGTTTTACTTGTTTGGACCTTTTGTACTGCTATTCCACTATTTGTATGATGATTAGCTTTAAGTATGGCGGGATTGTTGCTAGCATTCTGATCTGGGGGTGTATTGAAGTTGTTAATAGGAGTGGAAACGGTAAAAGGTCCTCCTGGCCTAGTGTTGTTCCTTAAATTGTAGGTGTGGTTTTTATTTGTCTGTTGAAAGGCCTATACCTCTTTTGTTTCAGTTAATACCTCATTTTTAGTTTCAAAAGGAAATTGAAATGTATTTAACACAAAGGCTGATTCAAGATAAAGATTTTCACAAAAGTATGGTTCATCCTCTAACAATTCATCTTCTTTCTCTTCTGCAGTTGCAAAGGTAAAGGTTTCTAAAACTAAAGCTGTATCATACCCTAAGGGTACTACCTCATTACCCTTGGGAATAAGAAATTCAGAAGTAGGAGGCTGCACATCTATATTAAAAATGCTGGCTGCTAAATGGAATTGTGGACAATCAAGCTCAGCATGGGCATTGGTATTGTGAAATCTGCACCAATTTTTTAGTGATGTATTGGCCGTTTGGATGCCAGCTGTTTGTTTTGCATCATGATTATCTATGTTCTCAAAAGGAGAAGCTAGAGTACCATTGTTTGGTCTCATGTTCCATGTTTTGGGTGGCCTAGGCCGATTCTAATTTTTGTTATTATTACCCCAGGCCCTATTGTCTATCACTAGCCCTCTATTTTGCATTAGCTTCCCTTGGTTATGACTTTGATGCTGATTATAGTTTTGGTTCTGATTGGAACTTTGACCTTGGTTGTTATTCTAGTTATGGCTCTGATTGTAGTTCTAATTGTAATGCTGATTTGGATTTAAACTATAGTTCTGATTCTGGCCTTGGTTATAATTCTGATTTTGATTGTATCCTTGGTTGCCTCTTCCATAAAGATTCTCATTTCCTAGTTGTGTCGCTTCGGTGGTCAATCTTTTCAAATGTGTAGTGATCTCTTTGATTTCTTCCCTTTCCTCTTGTGCTTTTGCTATAGTTGTATCTCTAGGAGGTCGAAAGAAAGGCTGACCACTATTTTGACTGTTATTAGTAGTGTTACTTGTGTAAGGAGTTATGGCTTGGATTGGGGTAGGACTATACACAGGTGTATAAGTAGGAACCAGATTTAATAATGGAGTGTGATGCATAGGGGCTCCATTCCAAGGTTGTGCCTGATTCTGCACCCCAAAATTTCCTCCATTACCAAATGGACTATAGGTTGTATGCCTCATCTCTTGGTTTACTAAGGCTACCTCTTTATAGGCTTTGGATATTGAATCTATGTCAGGTTTTCTTTTGACAAACATGGCAGTCAAAGGATCTAAGGCTGCATAGTACATAGCTAGCAAGGTATCATCATCTACTGTGTAAGGGGTTACCAACCTAGAGTAGGCCTTTTGAAATCTATCATTGAAATTATCAATCAACTCTCCCTCTCCCCTTTTTATGGTAGCTAACTTGTGATATAAGATGCAAGGATCAATGGGTCCTCTAAATCTAGACAGAAATGCTTCTTCCATAAGTGACTAGGAAGAAACGTAGTCATTAGGTAGGTTTACATACCAATTAGAGGCTTGTTCATTAAAGGTGTAGGGAAATAATCTACACACAACATCCTCGTTCTCTAATCTAGCCCTAAAGCATGCCTCCTTGAATATTCTAATATGGTCTTCTGGATCTTGGTGCAATAGGTATTTGGGACATATCTTTTCCAAATTTTTGGGCATCTCATTATAATCAGGGAACGCAATAGGAGAATGGACATTGAAATAAGCCATCGCAGGTGCTTGAGCTTGATCTGAACCTATAGAAATACCTAGATTTACTGGTAGGATAGGATTTCTAGGAGGACTAGGACCTCTAGAAGTACCTAAACCAAGATTTAAAGATCTAAATAGTGATCTGTCAGGACTCACAATATCACAGATGTTAAACGATGACCCAGGAGGTGTTCCAGATGAACTCCCTGCTTGCAATATTTTAGGATTCCAAATTAGAGGGCTCTTACTATGTCTTATATTAGGTAATTGCACAAAAATATCCCCTAAAATGGATCTATACCTGGTCACTCTATCACTGTTATAAGCCAGCTCTACTTGAAACAAACCCAAACTCAAGTCGGCCCTCCTTCTAGCGCCCGAAAACTATTGGTGATTGTTTTGATGCAATCATAAAAATTAGTTAAAATTCACATAAAATGAACCAAAACTGACTTGAAAGATATGAAGGAATTGGTTAAGATTCACTTAATCCCAAGTTTAATATGGTCAGGTTTTGACCTGTTGGGCAAATTTAGTTGGTCGATGTGAAGTTGTAATGTTCAAGGGGCCTTACGTAATTTAGGGTTTCTTGTTGGTTTACTGGACTCAAACTATGCAAAAGACAATAAATATCAGTATGTTGTTCATCCTTTTGCATAAAACTGTTACTGTGCTACAAAGCTTTTAAATGGTTTTTCTTGAATTGTTGCAGCTTTCTCCTCTTAAGTATTTATGAAAACTGTCTATTTTAAACTTAGTTACACATGCTTCTTTCAAATAATGAGACAGCTTCCTTTGAATCTCTACATTTTAAGCTAAGTATTTTAGATGGGTTGGGAAAAGTTAGAAGTATCTAATCTAAACATCATTCACTCTATTCGAAGGATCTAATTGTTTTGCTATGCACTATATAAATAATACAGTAATTTGATCAAATCCATAGATTAAAACTTTAAATGTAAGTTCTGAGCATTTTCACAAATATACATCTAAAATTGCAAGCTCTAAGAGAAAAAATGTTTCAAACACAATGAAGAGCAAGAAAACACTCAGAAGATAGATGCAAAATTCTAGATTCAATTGTATTAGAAACAGACAGTCATGTAAGATTTACAATGTCAGAATGACTCTTAGCTTCAATGGTCAAATTACAGAAAACTTACAAGCTTTACAGATACAACAAGGAGGCAGGATGTTCCACATGCTCCTTGTTGCAGACATAGGGGACCTCCTTCTACTTCTAAACTAAAAGGTCCCTCCACTCTAAAATGCTAAGACTAGTTACAAGTGATGGCTATCTTCTAAAAATCCCTGTGTGGCCCCTGTGTAAAGTATTACAATGTAGAGAGGCACAATATATAGACTTTGATTATCCTCAATACAACTCAAAAAAACCCTAATTTAAACCTTGGTTCAAACCACTGGTTTCAACAATAAATGCTGGGAAACAAATCCCTAGAAATATCTCTGAGTACACATCAAATCTAGGTGAAATATGCCCTTCTGGAAACCCTAGTAGCCCAAAAATAACTTCTGTTATCTGTTGCCATAATGCCTTCAGCTACATTCTATCCTCATCAATGAAGACCCTTGACTTTTCGTCCTTTATCCTTATCTTCCTCTTCTGTGTATGCAATCCACCTTTTGATCAGATTCACCGCCGGGGATGCTCTCGCCATCAAGTTTCACCTACCTGCTTCAACTATAAACCTACAAAAAATGGATAAGCAATAAGTATCATCATTTAATAAACCTACAGGAAGAAAAACAAATATTAAATCCAGTCGTGACTGTGAGAATGCAGAAATCAGGTCAAAAATCTATGAAAATCACACGTCCAAAATGCATATAGTGCTTAAAAAATAGTTGGGTCAACCATTGTTGACCAAAAATATGCATTTGGGCCTCCAAAATGCTTCAAAAAACCCATCGCTTCATTTTCCTGCCCCTTTCCTTTGTTTAGATCTTTGTATTTTGATATACAAGCCACCGTAAGATGCACAGAAAAAAAAAAGGTGCGGACACAAAAAAATGAATGATGCAGAGAGTGACACGTGTCGCCACTCGCGACAATGAAGAAAGTAATGCAGAGTCATGTGGAAGCAGCCACCTGGAGTAGTGCGGAACCTACCAAGTTTCAAACCTCAGTTCAAGCCACACTTTGTTTCTATGTTTTAAATTTAATGTGGATCATGGCACGTGGCGGAAGGCATGAAACATTGTCTAAAGTTACTAGCTGTGGAACTTGACAAGTGTCAGTTTTTGCTTGAGTTTCAAAGTTTCTTTAAAAGTTTCTGTGTGAGTGCGGAAGGCACCATGGGTCTCTTGTGGTAGCCGTGGAACTTGACAAGTGTCAGCTCCCACGGGTTGGTTCTTATGTTTCACCGTTTAGAGAAGGATGGAGGTGGGTCCCCAGTTTTAAAGTCCCAAATACAGCAGAAAGTGACACGTGGCAGATGCAGCGTCTAAGTAAAAGCTTTCCAACTTTCCCAAAGTGTCAATAAATGTTTCTAAATGATGCGGACAATGATAAGTGTCGACCTCCGCGCAAGTTTCTTAAAGACCTTCAACAGTGCGGAAGCTGCCACGTATCAGTTTCTAAGTCACTGATGAAGCTACCACCTGTCCCTGTTTGGAAGCTAATGAATGGAGAGTTGTGGGCCCATTTCTAATATGTACTAAAGGTTTCAAAGCTGCGGACTATGCTAGATGTCACAGGTGGAGCCCTCCTGAATACAAAGACACAGTTAAGTTTCAAAGCTGTGGACGCTGCCATGTGTCAGTTTTTGATGTCTCCCGAGAGATGAAGAAGTTTCAAGTGATGCACGTGGATGCTGCCAAGTGTCTTTTCCTTATAAGAAGAGGAGCGCCACACATATTCTATTATAGCCAATGGGCCTGGTATATTTTTCTTGTATGTTCCACAAACATACAAGCCCGTGGATACAACGAATTTGCTCTGTTTTATAACCCTTTGGATTCCGTGCGATGTATACTACCAATGCATATTTGAATACAACCTGAATATGCAATGATTTAACTCCCCTTAACTTTCTTTTCACATTCGCGCAATGTATATGTGCATTCATATATTTTACCTTGTATGTTGTGACCTACCAAATATACAAATGTTAGGTACAAAGCGGAGTTTAAACATTTATTCATTTCAACTCTGAGTTACTTCAGGTCCACATTGTATGTATATATAAACTTTACCACATGCATACAAGAAAGGTATATACCACTGACTTTGTATAAGAACCCAAAGTAAAAGCGACTAAGTACAAAAATGACTTTGCATATACAAACAACCTTTAATATGCAAACAGCAAACCCTTCCCTTGTACATTTTACCAAAATGATCATATCTTGCAAAATATGGCAAATTTTAAGATGGTTCAAAAAGCAACCCTAGCTCGTTTTTCACAAGGAATCCAACCATATCATGCCTAGGTACTGAAAATGCATTTTTTCTCCATTTGTAACAAAGTTTGCAATTTCTATACCCTCTTTTCCCTTTACCACCAAGTAGACCCACACACAAAAAGGCAAAAAAGCAAAGCCATAGCAGGGGTCCTCATTTTGCTAAGGAGTAAAATGGGGCATGTTGTGAACATCACAACAGTAGTGAATAGGAGTTTGGGAAACTTGTTGAGATGTTTGGTTGGAGAGAAGACAAGAAGTTGGGATTTGATTCTTTCACAAGCAGAGTTTGCATACAATAACTCAATAAATAGAAGTACCAGAAGAACACCTTTTTAGGTTGTTACTGAAGTGAATCCTAGAGGAGTAGCAGAACTAAGAGATATCAGCATGGAAGAAAAGAGGAGTGCAGAAGCAAAAGAATTTGTAGATCATATGAAGATAGTGCATAATCAAGTGAAGAAGCATTTGGAGAATATGAACAGTAAGTATAAGGAAAAGGTAGATGAGAATGGAAGACATAAGGAATTTGAAGTTGGTAATGAAGTGATGGTGTACTTGAGAAAAGAAAGATTTCCAGTTGGGACATATAACAAATTGAAGATGAAGAAGTTTGGACCTTGTAAGATACTTAGGAAATTTGATTTCGGGAATGAATATGAAATGGAATTACCGAAGACATTGGGTATTTCACCTATTTTCAACATTGTAGATCTTTATCATTACCATGAAGTAGAGTTCAATGACAGCATAAAAAAAACTTGAAGACTCAATTACCACAACAAGCACCAGAGAAAATTGAAGATATTTTGGACAACAGAGTTGGATGTAGCACTAGAGGAAGATAATACAAAGAATATCTTGTGAAGTGGAAGGGCAGACCGAAAGAAGATTCATCATGGATTCCTCAGGTTGAGGTGGACTGTCTTGGTTCTCCCCTAGCCCCAGCAAAGTGAGGGACTCACTTTTTTTCAATAACCCCAGATGTATGATGCAGGAGCATCCCTAGTTCAAGAGCAATCTTGCATCAACCAAAAAAACATTTGCATCTCAGTTTGTTTGCATTGCAGTTTGTTTCTTTCATTTTTTTCTAGTACAGTTCAGGCAATTCAATTAGAAGCAGTTTCAGCTTGTGGTCTAGTATTGGAATTGCACATCTTTCTAATCTTGACTTAGCATCTACATCATATCAAGAATTCAGAGCATTTGGATTAGTTACTAGAAACATATCACTATCAGAAGATCAACTATTTTCTCAGAGTAGAGCATCCTGACAGTTCCTGATAATCAGCTAAAGGAGAAGGCTTGCAGATCATTTCTTGACCTGTGGATCCTAATGACACATCATTCAATTATCCTTGGTTCATGGCCGACCCTTCCTGGAGGTCCACACATTATTCCATTCATTTGAGGAAGTATTATATGCATTTAGGTCTGACCTATCTGTGAACACATTACAACTCTTCATTGGCATTTGTTACCTTCCTTAGCTGACGTGGAGGAATCTATTGGTCTGGAAATGATATATATTGATGTAATAGATCCTTAGGAAAGTAGCTATACACATAAGAAAGATCTGATAGTTTATATTTTGTGCAAAGGAGCTTCAAAGTTTTATCTTGCGCATATATGTAATCAGGCCTGTGATATGCTAGTTTAGACTCTATTGTGCTAGTTAGGGTTTGATATCTTGTTGTTTTAGTTTTAGACCTAATTTTTTCCCTGACGACATTTGGTGAACCTGACATGAAATCATGCAAATCTAATGTTTTTGGTGATTTTAGGAACTTGACTTTTGTAGGTGACCTCCTGGCCTTAAACAGACCTCGATGTTGTGTCCAAGAGGCCTCGCAAATGAAAAATGACATAAAACTTGATAGGTTTTGGTCTCTGCAAAAATTTTGAAATTTTTTTAGTTTAGGATCTGTACAGTATGAATCCATACTATACAGATCCCTTGTGAATACAGCATAAGTCTAAGATTATTGTTGGTTGTTTATTTTTCTTGGGCTGCTGATAGTTTTTGTAGGTTTATATTGTTCTTTTTCATAGGTTTTGTGGCTTTAGGGAAACCCTAACTACTCTCGGCCTCGACCTTTCAAAAAAATTGGTGCTGTAATAAACCCCTAACCCTTGCAAATCTCCACTTGTCAACACCTAATCTCCATCACCCAAAAACCACAATCACCTCCCTCACAAAATTTGTCACCACCAAACTAAAACCTCTGCCTCTCTCGACCTTCTCCTCTGCCTCATCGTTTCTTCCTACATATGGCTTCTTCCTACATGCCCTTTATCCTATTGCCACCATTGGTGGTGACTAGGTCCTTGTTGCTGTCTAGGATCACCCATCCTCTGCTAAGCATCATGGTTGCCACCTAAATCTTCATAGCTACTACCCTTACTACATTCCTTACACATCCTGATACATCCTTATCATCGATGATTTCGACCCCAAGTCCAACCGTCCACCATTACCTGCGATAAACCCTAAACCTAACTGTCACTGCCCAATAGAAGTCGTCTCCCTTTAAGCCACCTATGGCTTCCTAATCTCTTTGCTTACTTTGTCAGACATCCATTTAAGGTCTGGTCATTCATTAGGGTGTGGTCACCTATTTTCCTTCGGTGTAGTTTTAGGGCTTGGTGGCCCATTAGTATTTGACATTAGCATTAGGGTTTGATCAAAGCCTTGACCATTGATAGTTTGGGCCTTATATGGTTGCAATTCTCATTAGCCCTACTCATTTAGCCTAAGGCCCCCTCGCACCTTTGTTGTTTTGTTCTTTTTTGTTTTCAAACATGTGGGGGCTGTCATATCAGTGACAATGGGTAGGAGGAAAGGGGCCATTGAACCCCCTTTTCCTATTTATTTTTTAATCTACCCAGCCCCTAGTCACATGGGTGACCATGGGCCGATCTAGGTCCTTAACCTCTGTTTAATATGGAAAATAAGGGGGATTTGTTTAGGGTTGATTATGATAGTTTATGTAAATCCTACTTTCTCCACTAAACATTCATGGACTTCAGCCTTATAGGAAGTCTACTACAGGCCTTCGGTCACTCAGAACATAGGGGAAGATTGGAATTATGTGATTTTGTTGCCCAATTAAGTCCACTTATGCTCAAAACCCTAATTATGCAAATTTGGAAGCAAACAGACAAATTATAGAAAATGCTCACACACAAAGATATCAAATAACAATCAAATGCGTACCAGATTTCAAAGTTTGAAAAATAGAAAAGTCAAGGACTAATGAGTGGGTTCCCTAGTCCAGTGTCGGGATTTGGGAATCTTGTCTGCAACATGTTCATGCTATTCCAGATATTTTCCTATTGTGGGATCCAGAGGACTAATGAGTGGGCGCCTGAGTCTAGGTCCCTGTTTTCTTCTTTGATCTGCAATTCTGACAGTCTATAAAGCTTTCTTGAAACTCCATTTTTTCTGCTCCTGCAACTTGTAACCTACAATCATGAAAAAATGGGTTGGGGGTTGTGGTGTTAGAGGCTTGCCTCAGTCAAGCCCCGGAGAGACATTTAAGTCTTCCGAACACCGTTGTCAGATAAAGAGTGTGTATCCCTACGGGATAGAGGCAAAATCCAAATGATAAATGATAGAAAACACAATTGATGTCACCTTATAGTGAAGATTCATGGAAGGAAGATGGTTTTCATGCCATGAGGAGATGGATGCCAAATTTGCAAGTACAAACATAAGAACAACACAAATGCTATTCTGCAACACAATGAATGCCTTGGATCACTTTCACAAAAAGCTTGTCAATAAAAATGCCCATCTAGTTTACAAATGAATCACTAATCATGCTTATATATGCAACTACAAACATTCCCACTAAGAATTTCATAATTCAAACTTACTGTGTCAGCATAGGACCTAAATAACAGTCATAAATTGACACTTCAAAATTGGTCCTAACCTAAAATACTAAAATAGGGTAGGACTAGGGTGCGGGAACCTAAGTCCTCCCCCCCTATTTCAGGTAGGAGTTATGTCAAGTGCATCCCATGAGTCCTATTTGTCATGAAACATCAGGGTTTTCTCATTGGGAGTCATCAAAATCATGCAAGATGTCCTAAATGCATAAACAAGACCCGGAAGCTAAACCTTAAGAGGGAAAACCCCCTAAGGGGACATTTTCTGATATAACAACCACTAACCTTGACTACCTAATTTAGCCGTCATATCTCACCAGACCTTGCATTAACCACTAGCGGTTAGGCATTAGCAGTCAGACCTGTCTTGCTTTACACATGCCCTAACTGGGCAATTTTTTTCAAACTTGCATAACTTGGGCATATGATATCAAAATTTTGTGAACAAGGACTCGTTGGAAATCTGACTTAGAGAAATACAAAGTGGTGGAGATTTTATCAGGTGACTATGTCATTTATCATTTTTTTCAATCAAAGTCAATGTTCTTTTATAAACTTTAAACGCTTATAACTTTTGCAATTTTTATCAAATTTTCATGAATTTTTTTTAAACTACATAGAATTTTGTCTAGAATCTATTTTTGCCATTCATGTTTCTGTATCTATTCATCTTGATTAGAATTTCTCAGATTTCTTTATTTTCCCATAATTCTTTCATGTGCAAGTCTACTCGATTCCTTCTTGTTTTGGTGGCTTCTAGATCCATCTAAGGGGTTGTAGCAGTGTTGGACTCAGTCATAGCAGTAGATTGGAGAGTGAAAATTTTAGGTGCACTCTGTAACATTGGAAAATGTCCCCTTGGGGGGTTTTCCCTAATAAGGTTTAGCTCTCGAGTCTTTAGTATGCATTTAGGACATTTTAGTTCATATTTTGGCATCCCGATGGAATGAGACCTAGGTTCCATGATAAATTTGACCTAGGTGGACCCCTTGACCTATACCCTATCCAAAATAGGGAGGGAGGACTTGGGCACCTGCACCCTAGTCTTGCCCTATTTTAGGGCAGCCCTAATTTCTGTGTGTCAGTTTATGACCATTATTAGGTCCTTTTGCCGACACGGTAAGTTTTGATTTTTAAAATCTTGGCAGGAGTGCTTGTAGTTGCATATATAAGCATGCTTAGGCATTCATTTGTAAACTAGATTTCAAGGAGATGATCATTGTGAACTTTAGGCATTCTCAAGGTGATTCAAGGCTTCTATTGTGTTGCATGAGTAGACTTGTGTGTTTTGTGTTGATATTTGCAGATTTGAGCATCTTCCTCCATGAGAGCTTCACTACAAGGTGACATAATATTGTGTTTTCATCATTGTTTCCTTTGGTTTTTATCTCTGCCTCACAAGGGCATGCACTCTTTTATCTAATAACGGTGTTCAGAGACTTAAGTGTCCTCCGGGGCTTGACTGAGGCAAGCCTCTAAACACCACAACCCCCAAACCAAGTCTTGTGATTACAAGTTACAGGTGTTGTATTTGGAAAAAGTGGAGTTGTAGGAAGGATTGGCAGACATCAAGGATTAGGGATCTAAAGAAAAGAAGGATAAAGGAGCACTTCTAGGACTTGGGTGCTCGCTCCAGTGTCCTCCATAGACAGATCTCCAAAAATAAAAGTTACAGGGCTAATCAATGTCGAAAGGAGGTCCAGATTCAAAGAAAAAGTAGGTACCTTCGACTTGGATGCCCACTCCAGTGTCCCTGACTATTCCACTTTGGAACCCTGAAAATAGGTATTCTATGATTTAGTATTTTATTCCTATCTACAAGAGCTTTTTTTGTGTTTCATCAATTTGTTTATGTATTTGCATAATTAGGGTTTTAATGGTTAATTAGAAATAAGAGAAGGAAAATTAATAATCAAATTCCCTAATCCAAGTTTCTCTACATCTGCAAGTGACCTAGGGTATGATAGTTCTCATCACTCGACCCTAGATCCTTGAATGTAAGGTGGAAAGGAGGATTTAAACTTCTAGACACTAGAATATCGACAAATCCAATTTTCACCTAAACATTTTGGTGAACGCATGTTTTTGGACTTAAATTGAAACTTTTTGAGTGTTTGTCTTCATATTTGGATTGATTTAATTCATTCATTTGGTCATTCATTTCATTGCATTGAGAAAAATTCAAAAAAATTAAAAAATTTGAAAAATACAAAAAAATTGCATTGTTTGGCTTACTAAATTGCATCAGTTCTTCCTAAATTTTCCTAATTCATGATTTTTGCATCATATCTGATATAAACTACATAAAAATCCAAAAATTCAAAATTTTTCCTCGCATTTTCATTAGGTAATTGCTAGGGTTTTGTGGAAATTTTGACAATTTTATATAACCTAGTAATTCCAAAATCTAGGGTTAGTAGGCAAAATTTTTTATCATATTTTTCTACTTATTTTAGAGGCTCATTAAATTTTGAATTTGGATGTAGTCTTACATTTTAGTGTGAATTTGCAATTAGATTTAAAATATTTGTATTTTTACATAGAAAATTTTAACAAAAAATAGCAATTTTGATGCATTTTCATTAAATTTGCATGGGCATTTTGCATGTTAAGGCTTGAAAATCATTTTCAGATATGAGAGTAAGTCAATTTAATCATAAATCATACTTCAAAGCATTCATATATAATTTTATCCCAAGATCTCAAACCTAGGGCTTCAAAAACAACAATTTTCACTAAAATTGGCCTTATCGACTTTGTAAACTTGCACCATAGGTGTGTTGTGAATGGTATTTTGGAATTATTTTTCTATTATCAGGGTAATAATTTTCTTCCCCTCATAAAAATATTCACAACACCCTTTTATTGTGCTCTTGTAGTGAAAATTTTGCAAAAAACTGCACATTTTTGCTATTTTGACCCTAGGGTTTGACCTAGTTTACACTCCAAGCGTGTTGTGATCAATTTTATGGATTGAGGTGACTGATATTATTGATATTAGTTTTTTGTTCCTCCTAAAATTCCATACAACACCCCTTTTTCTAGGTCTTGGAGTTGAAAAACCGTGAAAAATTACATATTTTGCTATATTTTCACTAGGGTTTTAGCTTAAGAGGCACTAAAAGCGTGTTGTGTTGGGTATTTTTGCATAAAGTGGCTGTTATTACTGATATAATTTTCTTTCCATCATCATTTTACTCACAACACTCTTTGTTATGCTCTTTTGCATTGAATTTTGGTGAAAAAAGTGCCTATTTTGACATATTTTCACTATATTTTGACTTGGCATTATCTTGGATGTGCATCAAGAGTGTGTTGGGAGTGATTATATTTCTTTTTTAGACTGATATAAGACATATAAATTTATTCCCTTGACTGAAATCCTTACGGCACCCTTTGTTTCATTCATTGGTATTGAAAAAGTACCTAAAATCAAGCATTTTAAGATCATTTTTGCATATAGTTTTGCACTTGACTTTTGCATAAAGTTGAAAAGGCTCTTCAAAATCTGATCTTACATTGAAATGGCACCTTCATGTCATTTTTCAATGGTATCTTTGCATACATTTATCAAAAACCTTGATTTTGACCAATTTTTAACCCTCATGAGTGAACATCCTACGATATTAGAAAGCTTAACTGAGTTCTTCTCCATGAGTAGCAAGGAAAAAAATGATGATGATCCCATAAGTTATCCTACTTCCCCTATAACTAAATACTCAAATGAGAAGACTAGGGATAGATTTAGTAATTCGATTGCTCTCCCTGGCCATGATGAAGCATTTGTGAATGAAGAACTCCCTTTAACAAAGAACATTCCATGGGTAGAAAATAAGCATTCATTTAACAATAATCAAATTCCTACCTCTGTGGATCCTCCCACCAACCTTTTTCCTTTAGTTGATTGTTCGCACACCTTGGATTTCACTAAGGAAGAGAAGACCTTTAATGTCCCTCCTTTGTTTGAATATTCAAGTTATTTGGACATCACTAAGAGGATAGAGAATAAGTATGCTAGTAAGCTTCAACAAGAAAACATTCCACCTAGACAAAGGAACTTTGATCTTGGTGCTTCCTCCTCTACAACACAAAAATCCATAACAAAGCAAAGCCCTATGTTACAAAACTGAGTCATAAAATACAACAACGTAAACTTGTAAAAGGGAGAAAGAGAAGACGACGAGCTTACCTTGCCTCTCAACAAGAAAACATCAATCCCAACATTCAACCAAACAAAGATGATCCTAATGATGAACAAAATGATGAACAAGATATAAATTTGGCTATGGTACCATATGTCCCACTATCCTCCAACATTAGGGAGTGGGAAGATGACGACAATGATTTGCTTATAGACAATCTCTAGCCTGATAGAGGCCCTACAGGTAAGTATCTTTAAACCTTTATCTCTCTCATGATGTGCTTCCCCTGTGATGTGTTATGTGTTGTTTAGGCCTCTTGGGATGACCTCAGATTCTCCCGTAAGGTTCGGGATACTAGGAGACCGCCTCTATTGTGACCTTCTTCTATTTGTATCATCATTCTTCTATATTGCCTTCTCTCTAATTTCATTGTTGTGTGTTGTGTCTTATGGACATAGTGTCATGGTTGGTGACCTAGGGGCACCCTTCTACATGACTGTCCCTAAGACACTTGTTTCTCCTCTCTTATTTATTGTTTCCCTTCCTCTAGTGTTTCCATCTAGCGGGTGGATGACGACAAACATTTATACTGATGCGGACCTAGTGTCCCTTTCAAGAGCAATCAAAAAATGGACTTAGTTCCTAATATGATAATGGGGTTGTATATTTTATCTGATGCTTGGCTAGTGGAAGCACTCGTGCTTTCCGCATAGTGAATTTTATGACGTTTCTATCGCATTTACAAACCTTAACAATACTGTTGCTCCGTGCACCTTTGTTTGCCTTTGAATTTGGCCTTGGCAGTACTTGATTCAGAGAGCTTCATGATATAGCCCACGGTTATCCTCGAACTTCAAAATCATTGTATAACCTTATCTCTTTGTGTGGTTAATCATATGCATGGATGTTGTTGTTTATCATGATGTTGTAGACACTAACATGTCTCTTGCAGGGATGTGTTTGCGGGAACATTTGGCGATTGTAAAGTACATGTCACCTCTGGGGGGCATGGGCTTTGCAAAAGTCAGTGTTCCCTTGTGTGTTTTATTCCTATCTTAACGTGCTTGATATTGATACTTGATATCAACCACCTTAATGTGGGGCCATATATATGATAAGTTGTCTCTTGTAGATGTTAGCAATGTGCTTGTCCTCAGGTGTAGGCTAGTATGGTGAGTACTTCCTGCATCCTAAGTTTGTTTGCAATCAATCAATCTATCTGTTACGTATACCTCCTTTTCACCATAAGTCATCTCCGTGATGCGGGTGGGGTTGTATACTTTTGAGCTCATACCTCCTTTTCACTATAAGGCATCTTCATGACGCAGGTGGGTTAGTATGCCATGCTTTCTTTTCACTGTAAGGTGTATCCGTGATGCGGGTGGGGTTGCATTTTTCAAAAGTCCTCTGTGGAGGTGGGGAGCAATTCTATGACTAACTCAACCCTTAAGTGTGTTTTCGGCAATTGTTGTGGCGAAGCGCAATCATCGGTGTGTGCCTATAATGTGCCTGAGATGGTGTTGGACCTAGAAATAGGTACACTCCATCGCTTGTCTACCATGTTTTCTTCGTGTCTTCAAGTGTGTGTGTTTTTGTGTACTTGTTTTGTATGGCATGTTTGTTGCCCCATATGCAAAGACCAGCGCCTTCAGGTAGTGTTTCCTACATTTTGGGATGTTTAGCATGTATTGTGTGTGTATTACCCCATTTATATAGAGACCTACACCTTAAGGTAGTGCATCCTGTATTATGGTAGGTTTGTTTATTTTCTAGTACTTGCATTTGCATTTCATATATATGAGAAAAAGAAAAGAAAAGATGTCATTTCTCTCTTCCATGAATTAATATGTCTTCTATGCATTAAGTATATTCTCCATGTTCTGTGTTACTGTAACTATTTTCTCCATGTTTTGCATGCCTGTTACTATTTTCTATGTGATTAGCATGTCTTCTCCGTGCTTAGCGTGTTTGCTGTGTTTGTGACCTTACTTTAGTGCATTTATTGGCCTTGTGTTTATACATACATTAAAGTAGGGGCTAAATGTAACATCAAAAAATGTCCCCTTGGGGGCTTTTCCCTCATAAGGTTTAGCACTCGAGTCTCTAGTATGCATTTAGGACATTCTAGTTCATATTTTGGCATCTCAATGTAATGAGACCTAGGTTCCATGGAAAATTGGACCTAGGTGGACACCTTGAGCTATACCATACCCAAAATAGGGGGAGGACTTGGGCACCCGTGCCCTAGTCCTATCCTCTTTTGGGGCAGCCCTAATTTCTGGGTGTCAATTTATGACTGTTATTAGGTCCTTTTGCTGACACAATAAGTTTTGATTTTTAAAATCTTGGTGGAAGTGCTTGTAGTTACATATATAAGCATGCTTAGGCATTCATTTGTAAACTAGATTTTAAGGAGATGATCATTGTGAACTTTAGGCATTCTCAAGGTGATTCAAGGCTTCTATTGTGTTGCAAGAGTAGACTTGTGTGTTTTGTGTGTTGATATTTGTAGATTTGAGTATCAATTCCCTCATGGCATGAAGAGAATCTTCCTCCATGAGAGGTTCACTACAAGGTGACATAATATTGTGTTTTCATCATTGAGTCCTTTGGTTTTTTCCTCTGCCTCACAAGGACATGCACTCTTTTATTTGATAACAATGTTCGAAGACTTAAGTGTCCTCTAGGGATTGACTGAGGCAAGCCTCTAAACACCACAACCCCCAAACCAAGTCTTGTGATTGTAGGTTACAGGTGTCGTATTTGGGAAAAGTAGAGTTGTAAGAAGGATTGGCAGACATCAAGGATTTGGGATCTGAAGAAAAGAAGGACAAAGGAGCACTTCCAAGACTTGGGTGCTCACTCTAGTGTCCTCCGCAAATAGATATCTGAAAACAGAAGTTACAGGACTGATCACTGTCAAAAGGAGGTCCAGATTCCATGAAAAAGTAGGTACCTTGGACTTCGGCACCTGCTCCAGTATCCCCAACCATTCCACTTCAGAACCCTAAAAATAGGTATTCTGTGATTTGGTATTTTATTCTTGTTTGCAAGAGCTTTTTCCATCTTTCATCAATTTGTTGTCGTATTTGCATAATTAGGATTTTAATGGTTAATTGGACATAAGAGAAGGAAAATTAATAATCAAATTCTCTAATCCAAGTTTTCCTACATCTTCAAGTGACCTAGAGTATGATAGTGCTTGTCACTCAACCCTAGATCCTTGAATGTAAGGTGGAAAGGAGGGTTTAAACTTCTAGACACTAGAATATCGACAAATCCAATTTTCACCTAAACACACTCCATTAATCTTTCATCTCTTTTCATTTCTTCATAATCATTATTTGCAAACACACTTTGATTTGGGCATAAAAAGACCATCTTGTTTGCATTAAACATTTGGATTTGGGCTCTAAAACATAATCTTATCTTCATTCACACATTGAAATTGGGATTAAAACAAACCATTGTCTTCCATCACATATTTTGACTTGGGATTTAAAAAAGAAAAAATGTTTGCATTGTTTTGTGAACTTGAGTGAGGTTGAAGGTGTGTATGCTCTTCTCATGTGCTTTATGCGATCTTGAGAATCAAAAACACATCTCATCCATTCAATTTTACACCACAGATTTGGATTTCTTAAAGTAGAATTAACAAGTACGAGTGTGAATAAAGTGTGCATGTGTATGCTCTCTCCTCACACCACAAGGTGATCTTGGAGACAAAAAAAACCCACTTGGTTTTCTTTTGTCATACCCTTCCTAGGAGGCTTGCTTGGAGACACACCACTCCAAGGGACGACCTCAACACTAGCATTCCAGTGGAGTATAAAAAGTGACATGTGAATCCAAAGACACCTCCTTTGGAAGTCAAAATCTTGTTACTCTTGGCTAGTCCCTAAAAAACTTTATACCTTTGGGAAGTGAAGTTGAAGGGTGGGTTACTCCTTTCTCCCAGTTGTGTGGCACTATTTCACTTTCATTTCATGGAATTGGGCCCCTCGTACCTTGAGTATATTGGGGACATCTTTAGTCAACCTTATGTATCCTATATTAAGACCCCACTTGACTACTTCTAAGGCTTGTTGATGTGTCTTCAAGTGCTTGCTTAATCATCACATTCTTCAAAATTTTAAATTCAAAATTGCTTATGTGTCTTGCGTGCGTGATTCATGTGTGTATATGTGTAATCATTTGTTTGCAAATTGCCACATCAAGCTATAAACACAAACATACAAACACATCATTCTAAACATCCACATCATAATCTTCATTCTAGTCCGATCAATTTCATCCTAATCATACCCTAATCACTCCACATCATCATCCTAGTCCTAGTCAACACTTGCCAAAATGGTGGTCATCATTAACAAGCCTAATCCCAATCCAAATCCCAAGCTCATACTTAGAGTAGGCCCTCTCTCTAATCCTAATGATTAGAACAATGCAAAACCTAATCTCATACTTAGAGGAGGACCTCCCTCTAATCCTAATGATGAGACAAAACCAAAGCCCAAAATCATACTTTGAAAAGGCCCTTCCTCTAATCCCAATAGTGAGACAAATCCTAGACCCAAAATCATACTTCGAGGGGCCCCTCCTCCTACTTCTAATGATGACAAGAATCATGATGCATACCTTGAGGAAAAAATAAAATACAAAGACTTAAACACATGTGTGGTACCATGCTGACATTAGAAAATAAGGTCATAGCACCCCAACTACAAGACCTCATTCAAACAATTCATCAAGTACCACAACCCTTAGACCAACAAACCATACAATGATTCCAAGCCATCATTCAAAAATTTCAACAAATCCAAACACCTCAAATACAACACCTCGTGGCCCAAGCCCAATAATTCATGGCCACTTGTCAAATTCAACCAACAGAACCTCAACCACAAATTCCACCTCAATCCTATGTGTCATCTCTTTCCACTTCATACCAACCTAGTCTATCCACCTATCATGTCAATGCCACATCAACCTATCAATTCATTTCACAACAAGCACATGTGAGCATAAGTCACCCCTTGAAACAAGTCCAAATGCCTTCAAGTTCTAATGCTACCTTTGACAAGGGGAACACCACTCTAGCTTGCGGGCCCTATAAGTATGTTATACCACCATCCAATCGAATGTCTATCTTAAAGACACCATGTTCTAGTCCTAATATATTGGTCCCTCCACCTTCCAATCCATCAAACCCTTTATTACCCCTACCATCATCTAATCCTCCATCAAATCTAGGCCCTAAATTCAAACATTTCAAAAGTAAACCTATGGAGTTACCCAAACCAACCAATCCATCCAATCCCTTTGATCTTCCATCCAATCAAAATCAAAATCTTAAGACAACACCTTCTTGTTATGTCATAAAATGTCCCTTTGGGGGATTTTCCCTCTTAAGGTTTAGCTCTTGGGTCTTGTTGATGCATTTAGAGAATTTTTCATGTCAATTTGACATCCCGATGAGAAAACCCTGAAGTTTCATGGCAAATGGGACCTAGGGGGTGCACATAATATTAATCCTGCCTAAAATAGTGAGGGAGGACTTGGGTGCCTGCACCCTAGTCCTATCCTATTTTAGGTTAGGACCAAATTTGGAGTGTTGGTTTATGACCGTTATTTAGGTTCCTATGCCGACACAGTAAGTTTCAATTACGAAATTCTTGGCAGGAATGTTTGTAGTTGCATATATAAGCATGATTAGTGATTCATTTGTAAACTAGATGGACATTAGATTGCAATTTTGATTCATGAGCTTATGTGAAAATGATTCAAGGCATTCATTGTGTTGTAGAGAAGAATTTGTGTTGTTCTTGTGTTTGTATTTGCAGATTTGGCATCCATCTCCTCATGCCATGAAGAGCATCTTCCTTCCATGAGATCTTCACTGCAAGGTGATATCAATTGTGTTTTCAATCATTTATCATTTGAATTTTTCCTCTATCCCGTAGGAATACACACTCTTTATCTAAGAATGGTGTTCAAAAGACTTGAATGTCTCTCTAGGGCTCGACTAAGGCAATCCTCTAAACACCACAACCCCCAACCCATTTTTCCATGATTGCAGGTTATAGGTTGCAGGGAAGCATTGCAGACTGTCAGAATTATAGATCAAAAGAGAAAATAGGGACCTGGACTCAAGCACCCACTCATTAGTCCTTCAGATCTCACAACTGAAGAATCTCCAAAACAACAAGAATAGGTTGCAGACAAGATTCCCAGATCCCAACAAAAGTATAGCACTGGACTAGGGTGCCTGCTCATTAGTTCTCGACTTTTCCATTTTCCAGACTTTGAAATCTGGTATGTATTTGATTGTCATTTGATATCTCTGTGTGAGCACATTTTCTGTAATTTGTCTGTTTGCTTCTAAATTTGCATAATTAGGGTTTTGAGCCTAATTGGGATTAATTAAACAACTAAATCACACAATTACAAGTTTCCCCTATATTCTGAGTGACTGAAGGCTTGTAGTAGACTTCCTACTCAGCTGAAGTCCTTGAATGTTTAGAGGTGAAAGGAGGATTCATACAAACTAGAAAAATAAACACAAAAATCCTCTTCATCATATTTCACCTTAAACATTTTTGGTGAAACCGTGTTTTTCATCATTCATTTAGATTGCATTTTCATGCTTAAATTGATAAAAATTGATTGAAATTGTTCATTTTTCATATAACCTAGTTTTGCATTAGCTAGGGTTTGTAGCCAAAATCTTGTTTCAGATTTTACTAGCATTTTAAAACATTCATTAGGACTGATTTCTAACTATAGTGTTTCATCATAATAGTATTCTTACAAAATTTCATACTTAGGGTTTGAAAACCTTGATTTGTCACTAGATTTTGGCCTTATCATCTCTCTAGATTTGCACCATAGGCATGTTGTAAATGATTTTTGGCACTAATTGGCTATTATCAAGGTTATTATCTATTGTCCCTCCAAAAATTCTGTACAACACCTTTTTATTGGGCTCTTACAGTGGAAATTTGGTGAAAAATTGCATATTTTGGCTATATTTTCCTAGGGTTTGACCTTGAGTGGCACTATAATTGTGTTGTGACATATTTTTTGGAATTAGGTGGTTGTTATTACTATTTTAATTTTCTTTCCATCATCATTTTCCTCACAACACCCTTTGTCATACTCTTTTGCATTGAAATTTGGTGAAAAATTGCATACTTTGGCTATATTTGCCCTAGGGTTTGACCTAGATTTGTACTCCAAGTGTGTTGTGATAAATTTTATGGCTTTAGTTGACTAATATTACTACTATAATATTCTAAACCTTGTAAAATTCTTTACAACACCCTTTCTATCAGGTCTTTGCATTGAAAATTTGTGAAAAATTGCATATTTTAGCACATTTTCACTAGGTTTGCATCAAAAGTGTGTTGTAAACGATATTATTGATTTATTGGACTGATATAAAACATATTATTTTCTTCCCCTGATCAATTTCCTTACAACACCTTTTCTTTCACTTATTTGCATTGAAAAAAGTTGAAAAAATCAAGCATTTTAGGTCATTTTCATACATTGTTTTGCACTTGTCTTTTGCATCAAATTTTGAAAAGCTTTTAAAATCTGATCTTACACTGATTTAAAAACATACACATTGCACCTTCATGTAATTTTTCAATGGTATCTTTGCATGCATTTATCAAAGATCTTGATTTTGCCCAATTTTTAACCCTCATGAGTGAACATCCTACAATATTAGAAAGCTTAACAGAGTTCATCTCAATGAGTAGCAATTAAAAAGATAATTGTGATAAAATCTCTCCTATATCTACTACATGTGATGATGACATAATCTTGTCCTTTGGTCATTCTTTCAAAAATGATTCTTCCCATGAGGATATACTAGTGCAAGATAGTGAAATTACTGATACCTTTCCAACAACAAAAGAAACACAATTTTTACAAGACATCATGCCTCCTACAACTACAATAGTAGAATAAATCTCTCATGATGTTGAGGATCCTATTGATTTGATAGCATATGTACCTGATGAACAAATAAACAAACTTGACAAAGAGTTAGCCAATTTTCAAGCATTTATGGAAACTAAAAGAATAGCGGAAGAAGCTATACATGTGATTCGCAACATAAGAGAATTGATAAAAGAAGGACAAGATGGTATTAATGTTGTTCGAGGCTTAGTACACATTGTACAAAATAATGTTATGCCTCTATATTATCTAGACAATCATACATCTCTCATGAATACATACCCTTAGATAGTGGAAGATTTGACAAAACACATTGAGAATGATGAGTATGAAAATCCCCTTAATGGAATGGAATAATTAACTAAAACTTATGATGCTAAGGATGATAATGATACAAGACCTAAACTTCTTAACAACACTTTACCTTTCTTTCATTTCAATGCTCTCCCTAGCCAAGAAGAAGCATTAGTGAACATGGAAAGATATTTCATAGAACAAGAAACTTATTATGACTCTTATCAAGATGACTATCTAGACTTTGATAATATAATCACTATTATAGAAGTGGATAAGGAAAGTACTAAAGTATTACCTCATCCACGGAGAGATGGTATTTATGCTGAGGTTCCTTCTCTGTCATCCTTTCAAGGATCAGAAGATAATCAAACTACATTAGAAAGACAAATGGAACAACCTACACCTCTTTCCTCTAGCATTTGAGCGTGGGAAGAGGATGATCTAATTATTGATAACCTCTAGCATGACTCTCCCTACATGTAAGCATTTCTAACCCTTTATCTCTCGTGATGTGTTTTGACAAGTTGTCGTAAGGTCCTAACACTTTAGATGAAAATTATCGGTTTATCGACCAAGGTAGTGTCCGAGGCTATCTACAATAGGGAGGTTGGATATTTCATTAAGAAATAGTTTTCTAGTTCTGCTAAAAGATTGGAATAGTACATCAAATAAAATAGTAATTATATCCTTCTACAGAAAGTATTTAAATTCTATACTAGAAAGCATGAAGACTCTAGATTAGAAAGCATATAAATTCTACACTAGAAAGCAGATAAATTCTATGCTAACAATTCACAAATGCAATTTGCTATGCTGCAAACACTCCAAATTCTATCTATCAGAAAACAATGATTTTAACTAAGGAAGATGCGTCAAAAAACTTCTAATCAACATAGAAAGTTTCAAACAACAGTACACAACAATCTAATTTTTAAACAACATGTCTTGCAGGTTAACGACAGAAACTAAACATAAACTATTTTCCACTGAATAAAAACATCCACATAAATGAAAATACTTATCTATCCTACAGTCCCGTGAGTGGCCAACTTGTGGGAGAAGCTTGTCTTAACTCAGATCACATTCAATCACTTTCGTAACACATAGTAACTCCATTCAAAACTTCATATTTCCAAAGAACTAAACTCAGAACAATATCATTTGCATTCATGAAAAAAATGCAAGTACATAGCTCTGATGATTTCAAAAATTGAAGGGATTGTCTTCATTCATCCATAGTATGTATTTATATCCATGTTTTGAGAAACAACTAAAACTGAACTACTTCAAAATTCCTACATTTCAAATGGTGGGAAAATGCCATTTAAAGAAGTCTTATAATTGAAAAATAGAATCTTTACTACTGTTGTCTTTTAGAACATAAAAAGGACTCTGAGTGGAGCCATAATGTCTTTTGGGTAACTATAGAAATAATAGGATTAAAACAAAGACTTCATTTAATGCATGCCTAAATTTTTTGGCACCCTCAACTTCCAGTGCATTCCACTTCTTTTATAGGCAAGGCATTAACCTACACAATTACCCAACTTTTCATGCCATTAAATCAACATTTAAAAGCTAATTTCAATCAATTTAGGAAATAAGGATTTGTACAACATTTTATTAAAATTAGATAAATATTGCTTATAAAAATAAATAAATTGGCAAGGCTAGGGAATTGGGTAATTCAAAAAGGGCTATTTGTTCCATAAAAGAAATGAGGTTATTTATACCTCATCATTCCTCCCCTTCCTAACCTTGAGCAGGTCCTCCTGCTCTATGATGCATCCTCTGTCTCTTTGCCTCTCTTTTCCTATTTAATTCATCATACTTTGAGCTCAAATCATATACTTCATCTGCCTCTTCATCAATATGGTCAAGGATCTTTAGAAAACCTTTGTGAAGTTTGATTCTCATCTGCCAGGTATGTAAGTCCCTTGGTTCCTGTTCTGTAACTAAGACTGTAGGGGGTGGCTATAAAAGCAGAGGCAGTCCGTATCTCATTCCTATCCACTTAGTCTTTAGTTGCTAAAGATTCTCTATCAATGCCTCAGCCCTTTTGTATGACCATCGAAGGTTAGAGGGGGAAATCATTTCTCTTCTTTTTAAATACATAGGCAAGGGGGTATATCTTTCTTCACAGGCATTCCAAGCTCTATCAATCAACTGTGGCCCATTAATCTTGAAATCTTCATAACAAATCCTAATGCTTTCATTATATTTTTCTTGCATATGTTCATAACTCTTAGTTCTTTTGAATTGGGTTTTGAAAGCAAAAGGTTTCCGATTGGGGTACCTCATGTGTAGTCCCATAGTTTTCTCTGCATGAAGATATTCTTTGGTTCTGTCCTGCCACTGAATTTGATTTTGCATATTTGACAAAAACACCCTTAACTGAACTTCCCCCACAAATAGATTGATGAAGAAATCACTATGTTTTTTCAAGAAATAGATTATGAATGAAAAACTCACATAATAAATTCTTCTGTATAGGAGAGGCTTCTTTAAATGCTTCAAGGAATTGTTGGCCATTAGGATCATGTGGTAAATTGCAAGAGATTCTCAGGAGCTTCCATATTAACAACTATTCATTAAGGAACATGGAATATAATCTAGACAGTTTCCTACAGGCTAGCAATAGCTCTCCAATCTGGCATGCATCCATCTTGGCCTGATATAATCTATCATAAGATTCTTTTAACATTACTATTTCTCTCTTAAGTCTAGCATTCTCGGCTCTAGATTGTCTTAAGAAATAGCATTGCTCCATCCACTTGGTTAGCATGGGAGGAATGTGGACCTAAAACCATTCCATTTTACTTGGTTCGGTTTGAACCTCTTTTGATTCCATAGTCGGCTTAATATTAATTTCTTGTTAGTCTTGCTCCAGTTCAATAGTTCTACTTATGGCCATATTTAATTCAATGTTTTGCTTCTCTTACTCCTCTACAAATGTCCTTAGGCATTGTTCTAGGTTGAACTTTAGGTTCTTGATTTGTCTATCTCTCTCAAATAGACTATCCAGATAGTGCTTATCTTTCTCTTCACTTTGCTACAATTGGGATTGCAGCTCTCTAATAGTTTGTTTAGACACCCAAAATTGACTTAATTATCATTAGTATCAAATATTGCATTATTTATCATCTGCATTTGTCTAACACATTTGAGCAATTTCTCTACGTATCAAAAGCACCTATTTCTTTTATTAATTAAATAAATTTTAATTTATTTAATTATCTCTATTTCTATCTACTTTAATTAAATAAATCCTATTTATTTAATTAAAATTCCCTTCATAAACCCACTTTCCAATTAATTAAATAAATTTTATTTATTTAATTAATTTCTCTTATCATTTATCTTCATGAACCAACATGTGTAGTACTACATCTTTTATTTAATATCTTTCACATGTAGTACTTTTTATGTACACAGTCACACATAAGCCCTATCTTTCCTCCACTTGTCATTTACACATTCACCTATGGCTATCCTTTCATCTTAGTCATTCCCATAGCCACCAAATCTCCACCATTGATTGATTTTGGTTGAAGTCTATATAAACACCCTCTCATTCCATACTACATCTATCCAACATTCTCATAGCGTCTACATTATCATCTTGAGCATATTGAGCATTTTAGCATCCATTTAGCTTATTATCATTATCATCCATCCATCATGGAAGCTTTGATCTTCATAATTGTTCATTGTTGAAGAAGTAATCCACATCACAAACAAGGAATCATACAATCTAGGTGATATTGTTCTTGAATTGCATGCTTTTGATTTCACTTAGATTCGATTCTTTGATGGTGGTAGGATTAGCTTTTCATTTGTAATGCTTGATCTTATTAACCTGATTTTTACCTATCACAGTTTGATCCTTTTATTCTAGAAGCACCTTATACTCTTCTATCTCCTGTTGTTGCCTGTTCAACTGCTCTTCACTCAACTATATTTTGTTTCTCAACTGCACAATTTATGCTTTCAATTTCTCTATTTCTAATGCCATTGAATCACCCTTGTTGTCATCTACATCTGTAGGGGAGGAGTAATCAAAACTTCAATTTCATTGCCAGATATGTGCTCTTCATTAATTGCTCAAGATGGTCCTTGTTCTATATCATCAACATTATTCAAGGGAGACAATTATCTCTCCTCAAGCACTGTATTCCTGAATATTTTTTGGTTGTTGGAATGAAGTAGTTGTTTCAACAGTCTCATATTCTTGACCTTCCTCTTCTTCAAATAGAACATAATTAGGTATTTGTTCACTGATTCCCTCTTGTCCTTTTTCTTCTAAGTCCTTTTTAGATGGGTCAATTGATGGTTTAGATGTAGGGGGTTCATCACTTTCTAATGTTTGAGTTACCTCTGTACCAATCTGATGCACATTTTCATCGGGTTGAGTCACTTTTTCACAGGGCTGCTTTTCTTTTCTCTTTTTCTTGGGAACAGGGGGTAATTCATAGGCTGCAGCACAACTAGGCTTATCAGTTAACCATTTGCTCCTTCTCAGAGGAGTAGGTCTTGGCAGTTTCATTTTAGGCCTCTTCTCCTTTTTACAGGGATGACCACCTTCCTCCTCTAAGTCTACTAATCCACATTTTCTTGTTTTTATGGGGTTTTAGGCACAGTATGTGATTTAGGTCTTTCTTCACGATCTAGAGGGTTTGGTGGATTTTCCAATGCTTCACCACCAGGCGTTTGTCTATAAACCTGGGGTGTAGGGGAGAGTTCTCTCATATCTTGGGTTGCCCTACCCAATGATTCACCTACCACAAATTGTCTTGGAGGTTCAGGGCTCTCAAATTTTTGCAAAAAATTCTGCCATTTCTCATTTGGTTTTCTTTTTCTATGAAAATGATATTTGTAGATTAAATTTATAAAACCATAATGTTTCAAAGGCCCAGACCCAATTTTGAAATGTTTATCATGCAGACAAGGGAATCATGAAGGAATACAGGAATGTTAACTCTTAATTCAGGATTTTCTAGACCATGGCATAAATAAATGAGTAGCTGAAAAGGGGGACCAACTACTATGGCACATTGTCCTTCAAAGGTGAAATAATTAATAATCCATGCAACTGCTATTCGCCATGGCTCTTGTTGTTCTCAAAATTAGCTATGCTCATTTTTGTAGACAACCCCTACGAAACTTGTTAGTTTTGTGATCTACACTCTAGGTTCACAAATCAAGACAAAATTCTCTTGATCCTTTGTGAAATGATTTGACATCCTAAACTAGTTTGTGACATGTCCTCAAATTGATTCCTCAATGTTTGCGCGAATCGATTTAGTAATAAACTAATAAAAATGTTAATTTTGGTCATTTTCCAAGTGTTAGTAAGTTTTTGAGTATTCACATGTAAAGTTGGCTAAAATTGCCGCTGTTACATGTCTTTGTGTTTGCTTATGCGGTGTCGACGGAAATTGCCGACTTGACATCTTTTTGGTTTGATGTGCGGTAGTGGTACTTTTTGCCGCTCTTACGTTTGGTTTCTTTTTCAATGTGTCTGAGCGACACTTTTGGCCGTCGTAGCATGTTTCACCAAAGTTTTGAATGTAGCATCGGTAGAATCCACCGCTTTTGCATTCTTTGTGAAACGTGTTGGAACGCCCGAAATCGCCGCTCGAACAAGATCTCCGGGATCTTGATCTTTGAGTGCCATTAATGGCCACTCGTGCCACTCATTAAAGGTGTGTTTTCAAGCCTTTAAATGTCTTTTGATTATCTTTTTGGTCATTTCATTTTCATTCTCCCTAGCTGTCCACTGGACTCCTCTTGCACCATTTGATCGCATTGTTTTAGGATTCTAGCAAATTCGCCACCGACGGACTTAGAGTTTTTCACCGTTTGGATAGGGATCAATCTTTGTGCCCTAAGTTATACCTATATAGATGTCAGCAGTTTTTGTCGATCAAACCTCAAAGCCAAGTTATACTTCATTATGCCCTTCTATGTATTAAGGCATCGGCTGTGTCAGCCGCGTCGGCATGTTACCTTTTGAAGATCTTTGTCCATGGCTCAATCGGCGGTAATTTCCGCTGTTCAAACCTTATAATACTCAACAAAAGTGAGGTGTATGGGCGGTAGAATCTGCCGCCCTTACATGAAACTTGCAATTTCTATCTATGCAATGTCGGTGAAATTCATTGCTCAAACATCGAGCTCAAATCGTCTAAAACTTACTTGCAACGTTGGCAAAATTTGTCGCTCCAACATGCAATCTTTTTCCTGTCATATGCAACGTTGGCTGAAATCACCGACTATGCACGAACCCTACACCTTTGCAAGTGATAACATGCAATGACGGCATTTTTCACTGCTTATGCATGATAACCAATGATCTTCCCAAACACATGTAAGGGCGGCGAATTTTGCCGCCCATGCAAACACTCCCAAATTTTCCTAACTCTAGGAAATTTTTAGTTTTGATCTTCCAAGCTCGCTTTCCTCTGAATTTTGGCCTGCTTGCACTATAGCCCTTTTCAAGCGCGTCTCCATAGTCGTGATCATCAACATGTAGTTTCCCAAAATTACCAATATTTCCCCTAACTGCAAGATCATGACTTTTTGTTATGGTTTCTCCTGCAAAGCTGTTGAGGTCATCACATCATCTAAAGGAGTCTATCTTTCAAATGATTGGCCCATCTCCTAAGAAGGCCAAGGTAATGAAGCACAAGATAGCAGGGGTTTGATAATAGGAGCATGTACATGATAGTAAAGAAGGATGTTGGAAGCCATTACTCATGGAGACAGGTGATTCAATTCATAGTCATGACAATGAGAATGATGTGTTGTGCCACTTATAGTCAAGGAGGAGCAGTTGTGTTTAGAGATGAGCAATCATGTATGGACAGTGCAATAGACATTGGAGAGTGAATAGCAGTGACAATGGAAGTGGCACACAAAGATGTTGAGTCATCAAACCTGGCAAATTACTCTTGAATTGGGTTCGTGGACCGATCATCATGAAGATGTGTGCAGATTATAGGGAATGGGAGTTGATGAAAGTCATCATGCCTTAGAATATTTTTGTAGTTTCATATGTACTTTTCATTTAGTTTTAGACACTTTTACATGTACTTTTCTCATATGTAATTACATGTAAAAACATAGGAAGTCCCAAGTCAATAAGGACTCCTATTTTTGAATAAGTCAAAGTAGTTAGTTTTTTCCTAAATTTTCTCAAGGCCTCTCCCTATAAATAAAGAGGGCCTCTATTGTAAATATTATCTTTAATCTTATGCAACAAAGTGCTGCCCAAATTGAGACTCAACTTTGAGACTTTGTGTTCAAATTGTATGATCAATTCCAATCAATAAAGAAGGTGAGTTTTGATATCAAACTTTGTGTTGAATCAAATTTGTATGAGTGAGGATGTACATATGGCATTCTTGCTGATTTCTCTTGTCGATTGATTGGATAAAGTGGTGCTTGGTTATTACGATTAGAGGGCGTTCAAGATAAGTTATATAAACTTTGTGTTATATTATTTCCTTGAATCTATGTGTGTTGAAAGTGTTTCTTGGTAAAGGATTATAAAGACTTGAGCTTGTAGTTGTTCACTTTGTATATGAATCGTATTGAGAACTTGTAGACTTTGTGCTATGATTTTCAATCACATTCGCGTGAATCAGTGGTGTTGTTAGTTGACAGACTTTGTGCTCCAACTGGTGATACGGTTACTTTTAAAATCTTTCTGGGGATAATTTAAAGACTTTGTACTTGAGATTATTCACTTGGTTCATGAATCTTTTTGTGAAGTAAGTTGAAAGACTTTGTGCTTCAACTTACAAGAATATTGTTGATTATTGTTTAAGTGTAGAAGCATTATTGAATATTACTATGAAACATTGTAAACATTTTTTCTGAAAGAAGAGAAAAGGATGAATGTAACACACCCCCAAAGCTAGTATTTATTGTAAATAATTTTGTAATAGTTAAAAGGGAACCTCCCCTTACTGAGAGGAGAGATTTATCTCATCATACTGTGGTTGATATAACCATTTTGTCGTTAGTTAGCTAAACGACAAAATATTCACCCAACAGTTTTTGGCGACTCCACTGGGGATTGAATGTGCAACCAAGAGCCTCTCACCTTTGGTTGAAGCATACCGGCCTCATTTTTGTGTAATATATTTTTGTTATATTTGCTCTATTGTTTACCAAGGAGTATGGCTGTCCCAGGTGCATGGGGAAATGCATTTGGTCCTTTGAAATTGACTCAGCCTCTACATGAACTACCTCGGGGTTCATGTAAGAATTTTCCCAAGTTCTATGGGGATGGTAAACAACATCTGGATGAGCACATTGCAGCTTTCTACATTGCATGTGGTGTTCTCGGAGTTGAATATGAAGATGTTTCTGTGAGACTGTTTGTAGCAACACTCCAAGGTGTTGCAGCTGATTGGTTCTTTCACCTTGCACCAGGAATTATCATTGGATGGAATACACTTTGAACTCAGTTTGAAGCTAGATTCAAGCCAACAGAAGATGCTTACACCTTGTTGGCCCAACTTACTCAAATAAAAAAGGAACCGCATGAGTCAATGCATGAGTTTGTTGCAAAGTTCAATAAGCTAAAGAACAAGATCCCAACTATTGCTCAACCCACAGCTGAGAACCTGAAATACTTCTTCATCAATTCACAGTTGCCAGAAGTAAGTTTTCTTTTACGAAGAGTAGCACTAGCTAATCTTGCAATTGCTCAAAGTTTGGCAGTTGAAGTGGAGGATGATTTGATCTTAGTGGGAAAGTTGAAGAAGGATTCTATTGGGCCTAATGAGCAGCCCTTTTTGGCTTTATCTTCTACAAACACTATGGATCCTACAGTACAAAAGTTGGCTGATGAGCTATTAGCTCTGAAAGAATAGGTGTCACAGAATTTGCCCATTCCCTTCTATAAGGACATATCAAGGGGAACTTCTCATGATGCTTTGAATTACCAAGGCAATGCTTCAAGGGACTAGAATCAAAATATCTTTCCTCCATAACAAGGAATACTTGTTTTAGAAGTACCACCTACGGATGCAGCAATCTTCTATTATGAATCAGAGCAAGACAATCTTCTTCAATCAGAATATGATCAAGGAGAAGATGTTGCTAATCTTTTCATGGAAGGTGAAGAGCAGTTAGCTGGCGACTCTACCATAGGGTTCTTGAACTTGGAAGGTGAAATGAAACAAGAAGAAGATGCTTTTGGTGAATCTTACGATGTTCTCACATGGTCACAAAATACATCAAATCATCAATATGTGGCTGGTGACAACCAAGTAAGTACATCAGATATTCTCACTTCATCCTATGTTCCTAAGACCAGTACCCCCAATGAAAAACCTCAAAATGAGAGTTTTTTGTCTTCTGTAACAAATCCATATCAACCTGTTGATATCATAGATTATGCTGAGGAGACAAAGATTCAAATGTCTGAGGCAAGAATACCTGTTAAGGGTATTATGCAGAAGGTTCATCCTGAAAGGGAGGCTAAGTACATAGTGACAAATACTAAAGATCCAAAAGTTTAGATTCTCTTTGAATCTTCTGATATGGGTACTTATTTCTTGATTTCTAATGAAGATCCTAAGTTATTGGATAGTGTTTCAAATGGAGGTCTAGAAACAGACGGATCATTCTTTTCAAACAAAGGGATTTTGCAGCTGAAAGGAAATGGCATTTCCAAAGGATTGGTTTCTCCAAAAAAACTTTTTGATGAGCATGATTGCTTTGTCAAACGGCGATGACAGTTGGGACCAAATTCATCAGCGTCAATTGGGCAATTCAATTTGGATGCAGAAGAAGATCCTAGAATGACAAACATTGGGAAGTGTTACTCCTTCAATAGTAAAAGAAAAATAAGTGGAACATCTTTTCTGCTGCCTCACAGCAGACATCATCTGAAGCTTTTCTCAAAGTGAAGTGACAGATAAGTTTTCATATTTTTGTACAGTTTTTTTTGTGTACTTTTCATTTTAATCTTTTTGTGTTTTTATTTTTGTGTTTTTGTTTAGTCTTTCATGTCTTTTTCTTTTTCGCTTGAGTCTATAGCCTAATGGCATGGATGAAGGCACTTAGAGACTGGATTCTACTCCCTTCAATCGTTTCAAAGTTTAATCGAAGGAAGTTCCCCAGTTAGAGCTAGCTGTTGTTCTCAAAATTAGCTACGCTCATTTTTGTAGACAACCCCCACGAAACTTGTCCGTTTTGTGATCTACACTCTAGGTTCACAAATTGAGACAAAATTCTCTTGATCCTTTGCGAAATCATTTGACATCCTAAACTAGTTTGTGACATGTCCTTGAATTGATTCCTCGATGTTTGCATGAATTGATTTAGTCGTAAACTGATAAAAATGTCAATTTTGGTCATTTTCCAAGTGTTAGTAAGTTTTTGAGTATTCACATGTAAAGTCGGCTAAAATTACCGCTGTTACATGTCTTTGTGTTTGCTTATGCTTTGTCGGCGGAAATTGCCGACTTGACATGATGCAGAGGCATCCACACTAAAACCTTGACATACAGCATGTATGTCTACAACCCATCATCATCATCATATTTTCTGTTAACATTGTCAGCATCATCATATTTTCTCTGCCGACCGATATCCTCCTGTAGACAAACCTTCGACCTTTCGCCTGTCAGCAACATCATCATATCCGGCTATCGGCAGCATCATCACATTCGGCAAGCGCAAACATCCTCCTGATGTTCACTGTTCATCTTACCGCCAAACGCTTTCTGTAGCATCATGATGTTCAACATCATGTTCATCAGCAGGATATAAAATATCCGGTTCCCTCCATATATCCTGATGACGACACTTCACGCACCTTTCCTTCGATGCTTATGTCACCCCGATATCCGACCTACTTAAACAAGCAGCATTAGGATATGACTTATCGGGTCTTATTTCAGAATGTCCTGATGACGATTATCCTGATGACGATGACGTCATATGCAGCTCCTCCAATATCCTGCTGTCAGCCAAACATAACATTATCGGCCCGCGATGGTTTTATCAACCCGATCTTCTACCTTATGCCGATACGCTCCTCCTCGGCAACACCTTGCGATGATCACCCCAATGCACATTCACCTTATGCAATCTACTGCATCATGTTCACCTCCATCTACTCGGATGACGCCCGAAGTAACTGCAGGATATACACAGAAATATCCTGATGATGTCGTTGTGGCAAATTTCCAACCTTAGCGAATTTCGATCCGCCGAACCTCCTGAGGTGACCCGATCTGCTTCCTGGACAACTTTCCAGACTCGAAATACCAGCACGACCTAGCACATACCCATGCTAGGGTTCTCAACACCTCTCGACTGCGATCCTGTAAACATACATGCAAACAAACAGAAAATGCAAACTAAATCCTAAACTATTGTACATAGCCATTCCACCGATTCGACGAATCAACCGGTGGAATGGATCAGCGAATCCATGCAACCACCAGAATAGCAACTTGATTACACAATGGAATTCAAAACAGAGAATGGACACAAACAGGATCTCTTTATTGATTTCAAAAGATGCAATTACAATACTCTGTCTCTCTCCCTTTGTCTCACTCTCTGCAAAGTCTGATCGATGATCTGCAATACTGCCTAAAACCAACCGATCCTAATGCATAAATAGGATCTGCTTGCGAGTACTACCACTTGATTCCCAGCGGCTGGGAGCTTCCAAGCGGCTGGGAGGATCCAACAGAACTAACAAACTATACAACTGTCATCAGCTGTCATAACAAACTACCTAAAAATAGAAAAGCACGGTCAACTTGGACCTTATTACATGCATTGGTCTTATAAGACCTTCTTGGAAACATTAACCAGACCTATAACAAACTAACTGCCTCATGGAGGCCAGCTGTCAGGTAGGTGCTCCTGCACCATACTCCCCAACAAAAAAGAACTCATGTCCCATGAGTTAGGTTGTGGAAGTCCTCCACCTTTACACTTTGTCATGTCAGTGTTTTGACCTATTCCAGCTTTGTCCTCTACTAGCTCTCGGCTGCTCCAAGACTTCTGAACTGTAACTTGCTGTCTTGCAAGTAAATCCTCATGCCTGTCAATGTAGGCCCTTCTCACACATACCCTGTGTTTGTCAGGTTGTCTGACCAGAACCTCTATCTGAACTGCCTCTTGAACTTCTGAAATGTTCAACTCTGTCTTTCTTTCAACCTTTATAGGACAAACAATAGTCCCAACTATGACAACATCCTTGTCATTCCTCTCAACTGGTTGCTGTTTGCAAACCTGTTTCTGAACCTGCTGCTGACCTCTGTCAGTCAAAACTGAAACTGTCTTCAAACTATTGTCCTTAACAACTTCTTTCCCTGCAGTGTCCTCAACTGCCGTTATGCCTGCTGCTATAGGCATATGCACAAACTCCTTCTTTCCCACTAAAATGATTTTGGCTGCCCCCTGTACTGCAGCATCTTCCTGCAATGGCATCAACATAATAGTTTTCCCATCTTTCTTGATGGTGTAGGTATTAGCATACCCATCATACAGTACCCTCCTATCAAATTGCCATGGTCTACCCAACAGTAGGTGACAACATTCCATGGGCAAAATATCACACAAAACTCTATCATGATATGCTCCAATCTGAAAATCAACATATGCCTGTTCATAGACAAAAAGTGATTGACTATCACTCACCCAAGATGCCTTGTAAGGGTGTTGGTGTGGAATCCTTTCCAAATTTAGTTTATCCACCATTTCCTGAGATACCATGTTATCTGTTGAACCAGTATCAATGACAACCTTACATACTTTACCTTTGCTCTTGCATGTGGTCTTGAAAAGAGCTCTTCTTTGCATCATATCCTTTGATGCCTGCAAACTAATTCTCCTAAGCATCAATGCTTCTCCCTCCTCAGGATATCCATAATTGTCAGGAACTCTGTCTCCTTGATAAGTGTTTGAACTTTGCACACTTTTCTCTACTTTCTCTTCCTGCACAAGTTGTACTCTCTTGTCATTCGTTCTATCATTTCTAGATGATGAACCTTTGCTTTCTGGACATTTGAAAAATGGATGACCAAACTCACCACAGGTGTAACACTTTCCTGAAAATGTAGTAGAACCTCTACCACCTCCAAATCTGCCTCTATTACCTTTCCATCCACCTCTAAAATCAGACTGTCCCTGTCTTTTACTAGTGTCTTCTTGACCCTCATTGGTTTGCCTTGTTGTAGGGGCTGATCCTCTTCCCCTCATATTGTTTCCTCTTCCTCTCATGGACTTATCTTGTCTCCTATTCATCTTTTCTTCAATCCTGATTGCCATTTGGTAACAATCCTCCACACTCTTAGGGTTAGCTAAAACTAACTCATCCTGTATGTTCAATCTCAAACCAGCCAAGTACCTAGCCACCTTTTCTACCTCATTCTCATGATGACCAGATCTCATACTCAACTTATAAAACTCCTCAGTATATGCCTTCACATCCATTTCCTTCTGCCTTAAAAATTGTAGCTTCTTAAACATCTGAATTTCATAATCCTTGGGCAAGAATTTACCTTTGATCCTTGCTACCATTTTATCCCATGAAGTGATCTTTGACCTTCCTTGTTTCCTTCTCTCGGATTGTACATAATCCCACCATACCAAAGCATGACCTCCTAACTTGGTCTTTGCAATCTTTACCTTCTGATCCTCAGCAACATCTTCACATTCAAAGTGATTATCAAGTGCAGCAATCCAATCCAGTAACTCATCTTCATTCAAACTTCCATTATACTTGGAAAGATCAACCTTTACCTTAGGTTTATCACTCTGCACTGCCTTTAACAATTTTGCAAATCTCTGGTCTTCAGCATCCAGACCTTCAGCTACCTCTTCATACTCTTCAACAGCATCTTCATCTTCTTCAGACTCACTGTCTTCCACTTCCCTCTTTTTGTTCTTCTCCAAGGCTACAAGCCTGGCTTGAAGTGCTTCAGCAAGCTCCTTCATCTTCCTCATCTCTCTGGCATGTTTTTCCTTCATCTCCTGCAACTCCCTTGCAGTACCATTACCTTTCGAAGGCATTTTGTCAACCTCTCACTCCTCTACCTCTGTCCTTTCAGTGACAGAATCAACACACAACAGCCCAGACCTTTTGCTGAGCTCTGATACCACTATGATGCAGAGGCATCCACACTAAAACCTTGACATACAGCATGTATGTCTACAACCCATCATCATCATCATATTTTTTGTTAACATTGTCAGCATCATCATATTTTCTCTGCCGACCGATATCCTCCTGCAGACAAACCTTCGACCTTTCGCCTGTCAACAGCATCATCATATCCGGCTATCAGCAGCATCATCACATTCGGCAAGCACAAACATCCTCCTGATGTTCACTGTTCATCTTACCGCCAAACGCTTTCTGCAGCATCATGATGTTCAACATCATGTTCATCAGCAGGATATAAAATATCCGGTTCCCTCCATATATCCTGATGACGACACTTCACGCACCTTTCCTTCGATGCTTACGTCACCCCGATATCCGACCTACTTAAACAAGCAGCATCAGGATATGACTTATCGGGTCTTATTTCAGAATGTCCTGATGACGATGATGTCATATGCAGCTCCTCCAATATCCTGCTGTCGGCCAAACATAACATTATTGGCCCGCGATGGTTTTATCAACCCGATCTTCTACCTTATGCCGATACGCTCCTCCTCGGCAACACCTTGCGATGATCACCCCAATGCACATTCACCTTATGCAATCTACTGCATCATGTTCACCTCCATCTACTCAGATGACACCCGAAGTAACTGCAGGATATACACAGAAATATCCTGATGATGCCGTTGTGGCAAATTTCCAACCTTAGCGAATTTCGATCCGCCGAACCTCCTGAGGTGACCCGATCTGCTTCCTGGACAACTTTTTAGACTCGAACTACTAGCACGACCTAGCACATACCCATGCTAGGGTTCTCAACACCTCTCGACTGCGATCCTGCAAACATACATGCGAACAAACAGAAAATGCAAACTAAATCCTAAACTATTGTACATAGCCATTCCACCGATTCGACGAATCAACCGGTGGAATGGATCAGCGAATCCATGCAACCACCAGAACAGCAACTCGATTACACAATGGAATTCAAAATAGAGAATGGACACAAACAGGATCTCTTTATTGATTTCAAAAGATGCAATTACAATACTCTGTCTCTCTCCCTTTGTCTCACTCTCTGCAAAGTCTGATCGATGATCTACAATACTGCCTAAAACCAACCGATCCTAATGCATAAATAGGATCTGCTTGCGAGTACTACCACTCGATTCCCAGCGGCTGGGAGCTTCCAAGCGGCTGGGAGGATCCAACAGAACTAACAAACTATACAGCTGTCATCAGCTGTCATAACAAACTACCTAAAAATAGAAAAGCACGGTCAACTTGGACCTTATTACATGCATTGGTCTTATAAGACCTTCTTGGAAACATTAACCAGACCTATAACAAACTAACTGCCTCATGGAGGCCAGCTGTCAGGTAGGTGCTCCTGCACCATGACATCTTTTTCGTTTGATGTGCGGTAGCGGCACTTTTTGCCGCTCTTACGTTTGGTTTCTTTTTCAATGTGTCTGAGTGGCACTTTCGACTGTCATAGCATGTTTCACCAAAGTTTTGAATGCAGTGTCAGCAAAATCCACCGCTTTTGCATTCTTTGTGAAACTTGTTGGAACGCCCGAAATTGCCGCCTGAACAAGATCTCTGGGATCTTGATCTTTGAGTGCCATTAATGGCCACTCGTGCCACTCATTAAAGGCATGTTTTCAAGCCTTTAAATGTCTTTTGATTATCTTTTTGGTCATTTCATTTTCATTCTCCCTAGCTATCCACTGGACTCCTCTCTCACCATTTGATCGCGCTGTTTTAGGATTCTAGCAAATTCGCCACTGACGGACTTAGAGTTTTTCACCGTTTGGACAGGGATCAATCTTTGTGCCCTATGTTATACCTATATAGATGTTGATGGTTTTTTTTAATCAAACCTCAAAGCCAAGTTATACTTCATTATGCCCTTGTATGTATTAAGGCATCAGTTGTGTCAGCCGCGTCGGCATGTTACCTTTTGAAGATCTTCATCCAAGGCTCAATCGGCGGTAATTTCTGCTGTTCAAATCTTATAATACTCAACAAAAGCAAGGTGTATGGGTAGTAGAATCCACTGCCCTTACATGAAATTTGCAATTTCTATCATGTGCAATGTCAGTGAAATTCACCACTCAAACACTGAGATCAAATCGTCTAAAACTTACCTGCAACGTCAGCGAAATTTGTCGTTCCAACATGCAAACTTTTTCCTGTCATATGCAACGGTGGCTGAAATCGCTGACTATGCATGAACCTTACACCTTTGCAAGTGGTAACATGCAACGGTGGCATTTTTCACCGCTTATGCATGATAACCAATGATCTTCCCAAACACATGCAAGGGCGGCAAATTTTGCCACCCATGCAAACACTCTCCCAAATTTCCTAACTCTGGGAAATTTTTAGTTTTGATCTTCCAAGCCCGCTTTCCTCTGAATTTTGACCTGCTTGCACTATAGCCCTTTTCAAGTGCGTCTCCATAGTCGTGATCATCAACATGCAGTTTCCCAAAATTACCAGTATTTCCCCTAACTACAAGATCATGACTTTTTGTTACAGTTTCTCCTATAAAGCTGTTGAGGTCATCACGTCATCCAAAGGAGTCTATCTTTCAAATGATTGGTCCATCTCCTAAGAAGGCCAAGGTAATGAAGCACAAGATAGCAGGGGTCTGATAATAGGAGCATGTACATGACAGTAAAGAAGGATGTTGGAAGCCATTACTCATGGAGACAGGTGAGTCAATTCATAGTCATGACAATGAGAATGATGTGTTGTGCCACTTGTAGTCAAGGAGGAGCAGTTGTGTTTAGAGATGAGCAATCATGTATGGATAGTGCAATAGACATTGGAGAGTGAATAGCAGTGACAATGGAAGTGGCACACAAAGATGCTGAGTCATCAAACCTGGCAAATTACTCTTGAATTGGGTTCATGGACCGATCATCATGAAGATGTGTGCATATTATAGGGAGTGGGAGTTGATGAAAGCTGTCATGCCTTAGAATATTTTTGTAGTTTCATATGTACTTTTCATTTAGTTTTAGACACTTTTACATGTACTTTTCTCATATGTAATTACATGTAAAAACATAGGAAGTCCCAAGTCAATAAGGATTTCTATTTTTGAATAAGTCAAAGTAGTTAGGTTTTTCCTAAATTTTCTCAAGGCCTCTCCCTATAAATAAAGAGGGCCTCTATTGTAAATATTATCTTTAATCTTATGCAACAAAGTGCTGCCCAAATTGAGACTCAACTTTGAGACTTTGTGTTCAAATTGTATGATCAATTCCAATCAATAAAGAAGGTGAGTTTTGATATCAAACTTTGTGTTGAATCAAATTTGTATGAGTGAGGATGTACATATGGCATTCTTGCTGATTTCTCTTGTCAGTTGATTGGATAAAGTGATGCTTGGTTATTACGATTGGAGGGCGTTCAAGATAAGTTATATAAACTTTGTGTTATATTATTTCCTTGAATCTATGTGCATTGAAAGTGTTTCTTGGTAAAGGATTATAAAGACTTTGAGCTTGTAGTTATTCACTTTGTATATGAATCGTGTTGAGAACTTGTAGACTTTATGCTATGATTTTCAATCACATTCGTGTGAATCAGTGGTGTTTTTAGTTGACAGACTTTGTGCTCCAACTGGTGATATGGTTACTTTTAAAATCTTTCTGGGGATAATTTGAAGACTTTATACTTGAGATTATTCACTTGGTTCATGAATCTTTTTGTGAAGTAAGTTGAAAGACTCTGTGCTTCAACTTACAAGAATATTGTTGATTATTGTTTAAGTGTAGAAGTATTATTGAATATTATTGTGAAACATTGTAAACATCTTTTCTGAAAGAAGAGAAAAGGATGAATGTAACACACCCCCAAAGCTAGTATTTAGTGTAAATAAGTTTTTAATAGTTAAAAGGGAACCTCTCCTTGCTGAAAGGAGAGATTTATCTCATCATATTGTGGTTGATATAACTATTTTGTCGTTAGTTAGCTAAACAAAAAAATATTCACCCAACAGCTCTGTAATGGACATTCTCTAAAATCCCTTATTTTGCCATCGAGTACTTAAAACTAATAATGGGTGAAGTTCCCCTTCTGATGCAAAAAGCTCTATCATTTTCTGAAAGGAAATATTTGTAGTTTCAGACAAATTAATTCCTTCATTTCCAATACCAGATAATTTGGAGATGATTCGGGGACTTACCTTGAATTTCTTCCCATGCACAATTGACTGCCCATCTACAAAGTTCCGGTGCATTCATCCACAGCTGCATGATGTCCAATTCTTTTATAGGCAATGCATTAACCTGCACAATTACCCAACTTTTCATGCCATTAAATCAAAATTTAAAAGCTAATTTCAATCAATTTAGGAAATAAGGATTTGTACAATATTTTATTAAAAATAGATAAATATTGCTCATAAAAATAAATAAATTGGCAAGGCTAGGGAATTGGGTAATGCAAAAAGAGCTATTTATTCCATCAAAGAAATGAGGACAGGTTGTCATAAGGTCCTAACACTTTAGATGAAAATTATCAATTTATCGACCGGGGTAGTGTCTGAGGCTGTCTGCAATAGGAAGTTTGGATATTTCATTGAGAAATAGTTTTCTAGTTCTACTAAAAGATTGGAACAATACATGAAATAAAATAGTAATCATATCCTTTTATAGAAAGCACTTAAATTCTATACTAGAAAGCATGAAGACTCTAGACTAGAAAGCATATAAATTTTACAAGAAGATAGAAAGCAGATTAATTCTATGCTAACAATTCACAAATGCAATTTGCTATGCTGCAAACACTCCAAATTCTATCTATCAGAAAATAGTGATTTTCACTAAGGTAGATGCACCAGAAAACTTTTGATCAACATAGAAAGTTTCAAACAACAGTACACAATAGTTTAATTTTTAAACAAGACATCCTATAGGTTAACGACAAAAACTAAACATAAACTATTTTCCACTGAATAAAAACATCCATAGAAATGAAAATACTTATCTATCCTATAGTCCCGTGAGTGGCCAACTCATGGGAGAAGCTTGTGTTAATTCAATCACATTCAATCACTTTTGCAACACATAGTAACTCCATTCAAAATTTCATATTTCCAAAGAACTAAACTCAGAACAATATCATTTGCATTCATGAAAAAATTGCAAGTACATAGCTCTGATGATTTCAAAAACTGAAGGGATTGTCTTCATTCATCCATAGTATGTATTTATATCCATGTTTTGAGGAACAACTAAAACTAAACTACTTCAAAATTCCTACATTTCATATGGCGGGAAAATGCCATTTGAAGAAGTCTTATAACAAAAAAACATAATCTTTACTACTGTTGTCTTTTAGAACATAAAAGGACTATGAGTGGAGCCATAATGTCTTTTGGGTAACTACAAAAATAACAGGATTAAAATGAATTCTTCATTTAATGATTGCCTAAAATTTATGGCGCCCTCAACTTCTGACGCATTCATCCACAACTGCATGATGTCCACTTCTTTTATAGGCAATGCATTAACCTGCACAATTACCCAACTTTTCATGCCATTAAATCAACATATAAAAGCTAATTTCAATCAATTTAGGAAATAAGGATTTGTATAACTTTTTATTAAAAATAGATAAATATTGCTTATAAAAATAAATAAATTGGCAAGGCTAGGGAATTGGGTAATGAAAAAAGGGCTATTTGTTCCATCAAAGAAATGAGGTTATTTATACCTCATCATGTTTCCCCCGTGATGTGTTATGTGTTGTTTAGGCCTCCTGGGATGACCCTTGATTCTCTTGTAAGGTCTAGGATATAAGGAGACCACCTTTGTTGTGACCCTTCTTCCATTTGTATCATCATTCTTCTATATAACTTCTCCTCTATTTTCACTATTGTGTATTGTGTCTTACAACGGTTAGTGACTTGGGGGCACCCTCCTACATGACTGTCCCTAAGGTACTTGTTTCTCCTCTCTTGATTTATTGTTTCCCTTCCTCTAGTGTTTCTATCTAGCGGGTGGATAATGAAAATCATTTTATACCGATGCGGGCCTAGTGTCCCTTTAGCAAGAAATCAAAAATTGGACTTAGTTCCTATATGACGATGGAGTTGTTATATATTATCTGACGCTTGGCTAGTAGAAGCACTCCATGTGATCTTGATGGTGTCTTATCACACTTATAAAACATAACAATACTACTGCTCCGTGCACTTTGTCTATCTTGAATCTTACATTCCTCAGTTCTCTATGCATTATTGTTTATCATGATTATATGGACATTAACACTTTTCTTGTAGGGATGTGTTGTGGGAATATTCAATAATCATAAAGTACATGTCACCTTCAGGGGGCATGGGCTTTGCGATAGCTCATGTTCCCTCGTGTGTTTTTCTTCCTACCTTAACATTCTTGATATCGATACCTGATATCAACCACCTTAAGGTGGGGGCATATATAAGGTAAGCTATCTATTTTAGATATTAGTAATGTGCTTGTTCTCAGGTGCAGTCTTAAAGACTAGTGGCAATGAGTCCCTCCTACACTCTGAGATTTGTTTGAAATCTATTACAATCATTTAAGCCCTCTGTAGAGGCGGGATATCACATCCTTTTCTTAAGCCCTCTACGGAGGTAGGGATGGTGTATTTCTTGCAGAGAATGCACATCCTATCATTTTTAAAAAGTCCTCTGCGAAGGTGGGGAATGGTTCTGCGACTAACTCAACTCTTAAGCGTGTCTTCAACAATTGTTGTGGTGAAGCCCAATCATTGGTGTGTGCCTACAATGTGCCTGAGATTGTGATGAACCTAGAAATAGGAACACTCCATCGCTTGTCTGTCGTGTTTTCTTCGTGTCTTCTAAGTGTGTGTGTATTGCATGTTTGTACCCAAGCATAGTCTTAAAGACCAGTGGCGACAAGTCCCTCCTGCATTATGGGTGGTGTGTTTACTTTCCTTGTACTTGCATCTGCATTTCATATGAAAATAAAAAGAAAAAGAAAAAGAAAATCATCACTGTCTTCACTGCATTCACTATATTCACTATGTTTTGTGTGTCTTCAATGCTATCTTCCTCGTGTTTTGTGTGACTATAACTATCTTCTCTATGTTTTGCGTGCATGTTACTGTCTTCTCTATGATTGGCATGTCTTCTCCGTGCTCGGTAGGTTTGCTTTGTTTGTTGATTGTACTTTAATGCATGTATTGGCCTTGTGTTATATACATACATTAAAGTGGGGGCTAAATGTTATGTCAGAAAATGTCCCCTTGGGGGCTTTTCCCTCTTAAGGTTTAGCTCCCAGGTCTTGTTGATGTATTTAGACCATTTTTCATGTTAATTTGACATCTTGATGAGAAAACCTCGAAGTTTCATGGAAAATGGGACCTAGGGGGTGCACTTAACATTAAACATGCCTAAAATAGGGGGAGGACTTGAGCGCCAACGGCCTAGTCCTGCCCTATTTTAGGTCAAGACCAATTTTGGAGTGTTATTTTTTGACCATTATTTAGGTCCTATGCCGACACAGTAAGTTTCAATTATGAAATTCTTGGTGAGAATATTTGTAGTTGCATATAAAAGCATGATTAGTGATTCATTTGTAAACTAGATGGACATTCGATGACAATTTTGATTCATGAGCTTATGTGAAAGTGATTCAAGGCATTCATTGTGTTGCAAAGTAGAATTTATGTTGTTCTTGTATTTGTATTTGTAGATTTGGCATCCATCTCCTCATGGCATGAAGAACATCTCCCTTCCATGAGATCTTCACTAAAAGGTGATATCAATTGTGTTTTCAATCATTTATCATTTGAATTTTGCCTCTATCCCATAGGGATACACACTCTTTTTCTGACAATGGTGTTCAAAAGACTTGAATGTCTCTCTAGGGTTTGACTGAGGCAAGCCTCTAAACACCACAACCCTAACCCATTTTTCTGTGATTACAGGTTACAGGTTGCAAGAGTAGAAAAAGTGGAGTTGCAAGGAAGCATTGCAGACTATTGGAATTGCAGATCAAAAGAGAAAATAGGGACCTAGACTTGAGCATCCGCTCAGTAGTCCTCCAGATCCTACAACTGAAGAATCTCTAGAACAACAAGAACAGGTTGCAGACAAGATTCCCAGATCCTGACAAAAAATATGAAACTGGACTATTGGGAATTAAGGTGTCTCAACCTTGTAAATTCTTTACATTATTAATGTTTCTATTTATTATTTAATTGCCTATGTTGTAAATATTTGTAACTGTAATATCGAAAAATTTGGATTTATAAATGGAAATGATCAAACAATTGAAATGCATAACCTAAACCCAAATAATTCAATACCTCAAAGATGCAAGATGAGCTTGGTTGATCACTTTGTTGTGTTGGTTGCTCGATTCTGCAGCATAACATTAAGATGAAGATGCTAGAATGAATGATAGATGAAGGATGCAAAGGCTCTAATGATATTTCAACAGAATAATGTTACTTGAAGCTCCATGCATATTAATGGCTTGTGAGGGGTTTGATTTATAGAAAAGGCTTGGTTCAAATGGATGGTTGAGATTAAAAAGCTAATTGATTGATGTGGACGGCTAGGATTGATTCGGTTATCCCACTCTTCAAGGGAGTTGTAGTCATTTGACAAGTGTCAAGGAGAATAGGGCTCATGTGTGCTTGTGTACATAAAAAGTACTACATATAAAAGATATTAAATAAAAGGCTGTAGTACCACTTATCTTTTTTAAATGAAAGAGGCACACATGTCGGCTAAATGATAAGATAAATTAATTAAATAAATAAAATTTATTTAATTAATTGGAAAGTCGGCTTATGATGAGAACTTAATTCAAATAAAATATTTGAATTAGTTGGGATATGAGTTGGATATTAATTAGATAAATAAATTTATTTAATTAATTGGATAGTAGGATTAAGATATGGTTGGGAAGTTGGATTGGATAAGATAAGATATGATGTGGAAATTAATTAAATAAATAAAATTTATTTAATTAATTGGCTAAGTAGGATAAGGATGGGATTGAATGGGATTTTAATTAAATGCTACATGATGTCTAGGATAATGTTTTAACAAGGTGTTGCAAGACATACACAAATTTGGGACAATTTTGGGTGTCTACATTTTGCCCCTCTTTGAGATGATGTTCGAGATGATAAGCTTTATGTCGAGTAACATCATTTCAAAGAAGATAAGGTATGGATAGAGAAAAATGATAGTGATGATGGAAAGATATGATGAGGATGATGATGGTGGAAAGATAGGATGAAATGGGATGATGATGCCCCCTCGAGAGGTTAGGCGGGTTGGACAAACACGGATAGGCTCTCGAAAAGAAATGGCTTGGCTAAGAAAGAAAGATAAGGGAATGGATAGAAGAAATGAAGATGCGTTATGCTGCAATGAAAGTGAGCAACCATGATGTTTGATATAGCACTAGACGTTATGCACCAAGGTATAAGGACCAGGGTGACGATGTGTCTTGTGCCCCAGCGTAATACAACCTTGTCTGGATACAAGATATGAATATTAGCTGGATTGATATCGATGTGATGCAAATGCAAGATAAAATGATAACACACACAAGCAAGCAAGCAAGCATGCACAAATGATTCAAAAACAAACAAGGTATTGCCCTTGTCAAGCTGTAAACCAATGATTGATTGCTGATTGTTGATAGTTGAGAGTGTTGTCATTGCGGGGAAAGCTATATCCCTAGATCAACACAAGGTTGTTTGCTGAGTTGGTTGGCTAGTTGATTGATTGATTGATTTGGTGTACAACAAGGCTAGGATCAAGACCATTGATTATGTTTGGATAACTTGGCTTGATTGATTATCTTGATTGGTATGGCTTAAGGATTGACTTGCATTTGGATCATTGCTTAGAATGATTTGAAGATGATTGAAGGATGATTAGATGAAGTGATGATTGGATTGATTTGATGAAGGATGGATGATTTGTGGTGGATTGAGTTGCTTTTGATTTGTTGAAGTGATTGGATTTGTTTTGATAGCTAGCTTGATATGCTTTGGTGTTGATGCTTGTTATTGCTGGGTTGATTGTTGATGATTGATTGTTTTGAATGATGATAGTGATGATGTGATGATTAGAGTGTCCACTCAATCTAAGCATAAGCAAGTGTTCTCAGTGTGCTCAAAGGATGTAAAACAAATAAGGTATTGCCCTTGTCAAGTCATAAACCAATGATTGATTGTTCGATTGATGATGATAGATAGTGTTGTCATTGTGGGGAAAGCTATATCCCTAGATCAACACAAGGATGTGGGAATGCTATATCCCATTGATAATGATTGATTGGGCTCATGACAAGATTAGGATCAAAACCTGTTGATTTGATTGGATAATGTTCCTTGATTGATTGGCTTGCTTGATATGGATTAATGTGACTTGGATTTAAGATCATTGCTTAGATTGATTTGATTGATATGATTGGAAATCGTGATTGATTGAAATGGATGAATGTTATTGAATTTGATGATGATGATTTGATTTTGATTGAATGTTGAAGTGGATTGTTTTGGATTGATGATGATTGGTTTTATTGCTTGGATTTTTTTCATTGGATATTTGATTTTTTGGATTTTTTGACATATTCTGATTTTTTTGTTGGAGTTTTGAATGTTTTGGGATGTCAATTGATTTACAATTGGAGTAGCCTTTGTGCTTGATACCAATGACAAGGGAAGACCAAGTCTAGGTGCAAAGGATGGATGAATGGGATTGGATGGATAAAAGGATGGATGATAGTGGATAAGATGAAAGACTGATGATAGTTGGACGGGATGGAAGGTTCATGAGAGTTGGATGGATAGATAAGAGGATAGGCCATAAAAAGAATGGATGCATGCCTCATGATAAATGGATAGGTAGGCTATAGTGGAAAGCTCATGCTAGACAGATGGGGATAAGCTATAAGATGGAAAGCTCGTGGTAAGGATACGCCATAGTGGATGGATCATAAGGGAGCTAAGATGTGATCTCCAAAGGCTATGTTGCATAGGAAGAACTTGCCCCATTCGAGGTGGTAATGCTTAGGATTTTTACATGACAAAGTTCATGACCAAGGGATGATATGATTGGATTGGTTTGAATGAGATGGATAAATGGTCAATGGATAGGACTTGGTTTGGAAAGAAGGTATGCCAAGAGATATCCAAACATGTTTCAACATTTTTGCCCCTATGTCTTTATCAAGATCAAAAGGTGGAAGGATGGATAAATAGGATAGGCATGTTTATGTAATGGCTAAGGATGGTAGGATGGAAATGATATAATGGGATGGATAGTTTGGAAATGGATAGGTTGGATGAGACAATGTGCCCCCAAGTGTAAGTGACATAGAAGATCAACCTACACATGACGCCTGTTTGCCAGGTTTTCATCATGGTACTTATCCAAGGCGCCTATTTACTAGGTTTTCACCGTTGGATGAAGGGATTTATCTTTACTTTTTTGATTTCCTTTTTTTTTTGTATTTTTCTTTTTTCTTTTTTGCTTTTAGATGTGTTGACAATTACACATGGCGCCTGTTTGCCAGGTTTTCACCATGGTAATGGATAGGAGGGACTCAAGTGTCTAGTGCTATGAAGGTTGATAGTGTCCCTTTAGAGATTGATGATGTCTTCGCATGGACCATGTCATTATGCTCATTGATATTGATAAGCGATTGCATGGATGGGAGATGGATTTGGTAGATAGTGGATGAGGAAATGGATTATGAAAGGCTCATGCAAGGATGGATGGATAAAAGGATTATGCAAAAGCATGGACCATAGGAAGGTGATGGGAAAGATATGTAGGATAATGGATGGAAGATGGGGAGATGTAGTTATGTGGAGGTGCTGTGGAGTAGAAGGGAATCATGACCAACGGTTGCACACACCGTGATAAACATTGAAGCTTTTGATTGGATGATGGTGTAGGAAGCAATGGAGATGTTTGCTTAGCAGATGGTTGATGAAGTGATTTAGGAACCCACATAAACTTAGTATTTTTAGTGCTTTTGTTTTTCTTGTGGGATTTTTGAAGGGAACGGAAGTTTTGGATGGAAGTAGGCTTTTGGATGGATATAGGTGGTTGGGATTCTTGAGATGTGGATGGGGAGGCCTCATTTGCTTTGCTAGCTATTTGCTTAGGAACCCAAGCCATTTTGCTTTTGGGCTTTGCTTTTGGAGGTATGGGCTTGGATAGCTTTGTGAATGTACTTTGCTTAGAAGATGGATGATTTAGAGACTTTTCACATCGATGCCCTAAGGCATTAGGGTCCTTAGGAGTTTTAGTTGGATTTTTAGCTTTATAAGTAAAGGCATCCAATTGTTTATTTTGGAATCCCATGGGGTGGGTGGAGTGGATGGAATGATTGGAAGCTTTATGCTTAAACAATGTGTGCTTTTGTTGGCCATGATTAGGGATGTAAGGATATTTATGAATGATATGTATGCTAGGTGTTGGAAGCAATGGTGGCAAGGTGGATGGAGGGATATTTGGAGTTGGTAAAAGTGGAGGCAAAGTGGATGGTGGAAGATGTACGGTCACATGCTTTTGACATTTATAGGATGATGGAGTTGGAATGACAACATATGTTTTGGGTAGATGGGGGGTGTGATGGAAAGTGATAGGTTTAGGATGCATGAAGGGATTACCAACATCTTGGCCTTGTTTACCTTGGGGTGTGTATCCAAAGTCATATGAGCATGGAGGAACTTTGACATGGTTTGGCTCCAAAATAACTTGTTTGGGAAGGCGTAGACCTTTGCCTTTGTAGTTCATGTTTCGGAGGATGCGATTGACTATGGGACTAGATGTGTTTTGGGAACTAGACTTGAGTTCTTTATTAGATGGAGAAGATGAAATGGAGGACAAAGGTTGTTGTTGTCCTAAGGAAGAACATTCATGGAGGAATGTGGTAAGACCACTAGGACATGATGGTGGATTTGAAATGGGATCGATGGTAGATGTGGAGGGAGGATCATTAGCATTATGTTCACTAAGATCCAAGTTATTTGTTTGATCTTCTATGCTTATGTGTTCTTGAGAGGCACATGTCTCATTATGACAAGTGGATGTTTGCTCATTATGGATAGGGCTAGATGGAGGATGACTAGGAGCAATTTGGATATCACGCTCATGGATGGTTATAGGATTATGGATAGGATCAAGGTGCTCATGGATAGCTTCTTCATAGGTATCATCTTGATCATAAAGAAGGTAGATGTTATGGATGGGGTGCATGAAAGTGTTTTGATCTTGAGTTGGACTAGGGCTTAATGTTTCCACATGTTTAGGATTAAACCTTTGACATACCTTTTGGGTTGCTTGAATGGAATTAGATGACTCTTGACTTGGATTTATGGGAGGTCCTTGAATAGGCTTTATGGCTTGTAGGTCACATGATGGGCTTGAAGGTTGAGGTATGTTAATGGAAGACTCTTGGATAGGCTCAAGGATAGGTGGACCACATGATGGGATTATATGATTGGACATGACCTTTGGAAGTTCATTGGTAGGCTCATGAATGGGTGTTTGACATGGGGGTAGTTTATTCCTAGCTAGTAGCCAATGGATCACATCCTTCGCAAGGGTATGTGTAGATGGGCAATATAATGGATGAGCAATAATAGCAGATGATGTTATAGGCTTATGATTAGGACTAGGTTGAGGGCTAATTGGATTGGGTGGATTAGGATTTGGACTAGATGGGGGTGATGTGGCATGATTTCCCATTATAGGTAGGTACACCTTGTAAACAATTGGAACAAATATTGGGCATTGGTTTGTATTATGGCCTTTGGTCCTATGGTATGCACAATAATCATGTTCATCATGTGGACTTTCTTCACATGGTTTGACTTCAGGAAGTTCAATAAGTTTTGCTTCAAGCATTCTTTGTAAAACTCTCTCAGCCATATCCTTTGGTGAAGGATTAGAATGACATGGTGATGAAGGTAATGGAGGGCTTGGTGGTTTGGAAGGTAAAGGGATCAACGGACTATGATTGGGATCACATGGTGGTTTTGGGATAGGACTTGTTGTTTTATGTGTTAGCATGTGATTGGGTGGTGGTGGCCACTCTAGCTTGGTATCTCCCTTGTCAAAGGTTATTAGATCTTGCATAGGATAACTTGGGCTTGTTTGATTTATGTACAAGGGGCCATTGGGATTTGGATATGATTCTTGTTGGAAAGATGGATTTAGATCTATCAGTGGTGCTTGGTGGTCTTGTTGAAAAGGTGTATTTGGACTTACTTGATTTATGTACAAAGAGCCATTGGGACTTGGATGTTGTTCTTGTAATATCACTTGATGGCTTTGTGGATGGGCTTGGTAGTGCATTGGAATGGTGGTATGAGGGATTGGATAAGCTTGAGGTGGATGTTCATAGGTTGATGTGGTATTGACTTGGTGGATAGGTGGATTAAGTTGATAGGAAGTGGATGGATATGACATGTGGCTATAAGGTGGATTAGGTTGATAGGAAGTGGCTAAGGATTGTTGTACTTGTCGAGCTTGACTAGTGGCTAAAAGGTGTTGAACTTGGGTTACGAGGTTTTGCAGATGAGGTGATTGGCTTACGTGGGGTTGAGCTTTTTGGATGAAGAATTGTAATGTTTTAATGGCATCTTGGTTTAGGGGTTGTGATCCTTGATAAAGATTTTGGAGGAATCTTTGGAATTTGATTTCTAGGTCCTCTAGTGTAGACATGTTGTCACCAAGTGTTTGTCTTAGATCCTTTTAGCAAGTGCTTGTTTAGGGATTTAGATGATGATGTGGCTTGTTTGGATGACTTGGTTATGTTTGGGATGAAAGTGATTGGATTTAGATGTTGTTGGAAGAATGTGTAGGATGACTTGTCTTTATGTGTTTGGGTATTTAAAGCTTGATGTGGCAATATTCAAACAAATGATTATGCATATACACACATGAATCACTCACACAAGACACATAAGCAAGTTGTTAGTTTGAAAGAATGTGATGATGGTTAAGCAAGCACATGAAGACAATTCAACAAGTCCTAGTTAAGGCAAGGCCACTATCACAAGGAGGTTCTAATGAAAATCCGGGGGACCGGCACCCCACGAGCATCCAGCAAGCCACTTAAGACTTTAACTAACCCTACTAGGAGTTTTAATATACACAAAGGTACACCTCCTTTCGAGTTAGCACTGTATGGTGAGCGCTAATACCGGTTAGACTTGGCTTTCGCCTTATCCTCTAATTTTTATAGCGGACCGGATGAAAGTACCGCTTGAGGTCGTTCCCTTAGGGTGGATACCAAGGCAGGCCTCTCTAAGGCTAAACAAAAGCAACACAAGTAAATGTTTTTGATCTCCAAGTTCGTGTTGGGACGCGAGGAGAGAGCATACACATTTACTTGGTCACACTCGCATGGTGTTCATTAACCTTAGAAATTCAATGTGTGGAAGACAATGCAAGCACTTGTTTGTTTTAAAGCCCAAATCTAAATGTGATGAAAGACAATGGTTCGTTTTAGCCCAATTTCTCGATGATGTGATAGCAAACAATGTTCGTTTTAATCCCAAAGTCCAAATGTGTGATCAATCAAGATTAAGAGATGAAATATTAGAATGAGTGCACCTGATACAATTGCTTTCCAATTTGCTGTAGATGTTGATGCCAATGCTGCTCCAGCTCCTCAAATGCCCTTGCAAGTCACAAAAATTGGGAAAGACCAAGTAAACTTGCAAAGAAGATGATTACATGAAAAAGATGAAATCTGAAAATTCTGATTAAAATGATTTGATACAAGAGAAATAGATTGCATAAACAGAAAGTTCAGGAGATTCTAAGCAATTTGAAAAAAAGTTTCGCTGAAAAACGATCAAAATTGCTCAAGTTATGCTCAAATGAAGTTTGCAATGAACCTAAACTTTGACTGATAAAAAAGCCTGAAAAACAGTACAGTCACCTGATAAAAGTGGTACAGTTGTGAAGCTTGTCCTCCCAGCTTTCTAATGAGTCCTCGTTTGTGTGATTTCGCCTCCGTATGTGAAAGTTATGATAGAAATACCAAGATGCACAATGACAGCTACCAGAAGCAAGTTACAGTTGCCAGATGCGACATACTGTTGATCAGAGGCGATCTGTATTTGCGACAGGTGGGATCTTGCAGATCAAATACGACATGAAAAATACTAGATGCGGTTCCTGTTAGCTTGTAAGCGATGCGGATATACCCAGAAGCGACCGATTGCGGGCTAAAAGCGACCTGTATCTGCAAAAACACAGTCAAAACCCTTCCCTGCACAGGCGATCACTGTCAGTTCATAAGCGACACCTATCAGTTTCAACGCGGCTTCTGTAGGATCATAAGCGATGCAAATAAATTTGAAAGCGACCACTGTTCAATCAAAAGCGATGCGCATAAGGTTAAGAGCGATGACTGTTAGTTCATAAGCGATCCGAATAGGTGCATAAGCGATCACTGTTAGGTCATAAGCAACTATGCAGTTTAAAAGCAAATGCTAACAGTATTAAAGATCACAGGCGAGCTGTATTGAGACAAAAGCGATGCGTATCATACCTGAGGCGATCACTGTCAGACCAAAAGCGATCCGGTTAAAGACAAAAGCGATTACTATTTAGATAAAAGCGATCAAAATATGAGCAAAAGCGATTAGTATCTGACTAAAAGCGATCAAAATATGTGAAAAAGCGATTACTGTTAGCCCAAAAGCGATCTGGAAAGTTTCAGGAGACGGAAAGCAAATATTAACCATATGCGACCAAGTTTACCAGATGCTATCAATTTTTGTTCAAAAGCGAACACTGTTTGTTCAAAAGCGGACCAAATTTGACCATAAGCGACTGCTGTTTGCCCAAAGGCGAGCTGATTTAGCCCAGGCGACTGCTGTTTGATCATAAGCGACCTGAATTACCAGAAGCACATTGTTGCAGTCCGGTTGTTGTTTTCTTCACCAAACGCTCCATTTTTCATCAAATTTAGGCAAATTTGTACTCAAAGTTTATGGAAACAGCCTCCCGGACGTAATGGTGAGGTTAGATTTGGGCTAAGAGATCATATACATACATATTTAGCCAAATCTTTGCAAACTAGGGTTAGAAAAATGCAAATTTTTGCTACAAAAGCTTGCAAAAATGAAAGATTCGCACTCCAAGAGATCTAAACTTCATAAAAACAACTCAAACAAGAGAAGTTAATCAAGGACGTGAGTCCCACCGGGCGTGCCAAATGTAATATCGAAAAATTTGGATTTATAAATGGAAATGATCAAACAATTGAAATGCATAACCTAAACCCAAATAATTCAATACCTCAAAGATGCAAGATGAGCTTGGTTGATCACTTTGTTGTGTTGGTTGCTCGATTCTGCAGCATAACATTAAGATGAAGATGCTAGAATGAATGATAGATGAAGGATGCAAAGGCTCTAATGATATTTCAACAGAATAATGTTACTTGAAGCTCCATGCATATTAATGGCTTGTGAGGGGTTTGATTTATAGAAAAGGCTTGGTTCAAATGGATGGTTGAGATTAAAAATCTAATTGATTGATGTGGACGGCTAGGATTGATTCGGTTATCCCACTCTTCAAGGGAGTTGTAGTCATTTGACAAGTGTCAAGGAGAATAGGGCTCATGTGTGCTTGTGTACATAAAAAGTACTACATATAAAAGATATTAAATAAAAGGCTGTAGTACCACTTATCTTTTTTAAATGAAAGAGGCACACATGTCGGCTAAATGATAAGATAAATTAATTAAATAAATAAAATTTATTTAATTAATTGGAAAGTCGGCTTATGATGAGAACTTAATTCAAATAAAATATTTGAATTAGTTGGGATATGAGTTGGATATTAATTAGATAAATAAATTTATTTAATTAATTGGATAGTAGGATTAAGATATGGTTGGGAAGTTGGATTGGATAAGATAAGATATGATGTGGAAATTAATTAAATAAATAAAATTTATTTAATTAATTGGCTAAGTAGGATAAGGATGGGATTGAATGGGATTTTAATTAAATGCTACATGATGTCTAGGATAATGTTTTAACAAGGTGTTGCAAGACATACACAAATTTGGGACAATTTTGGGTGTCTACAGTAACTTCCAATTGTCATATTGTGGGATGTGGCACGGTGATGTGTCAATCCTACATGAAGTATGACAACTTGTAATTTTGTCCTCACATGAGGAGATAGGCATCCCACTTTGTAGTAGGAGCATTTTTCCATGTGTCGGCATCTTCCATGTTGTGTAAGGGACTGTTTGACCGAAACGGTTATGATGGATTCCTATGATGAATCTATGACATGTGAGAGTCAAATATAGAAGGTTGTAAGATAGGTGAAGACATGTGTCATGAAGCATATTTGGGTGCCCCAAGGTGGACTATGACATGTTGTAAGAGAATATGCTATTTATAGCCTGTGTATGATAGATTCTCTTATAGTTGTAAGTTGTAACTGCTATGACAAATTCAATGATGGTTGTAAGTGTCGTAAGAGCATCTGTCATAGCCCATTTTGGAAATAGGTGACCCCTTTCGGATGGGAGCTATGGACAAGTGTCAAGAACATTCTACAATGTTGACCAAGTGTCCTTAGGCATGGGTTTTGGGCCATGAGGCCAAGTTGGACGCCCATTCCAAGAAAGGTCCAATATTGCCTTGTATTTTCTATATAAATAGGTGCCTGGAGAGGGAGTTGTATAATAGGTTTGCAGGTATTGTTATGCTGTCAAATTGACTCTAGACATGAGTGTTGAAGACCATTGAAGCTTGCATTGTAAGTGTATTGTAAAACATTCTTTTAGATTTGTTAATACATTGTGTAGGTTTTTGAGTGTGGGGTTTTTCACTTGATAAGGGTTTTCCCCACCATATATCTTGTCTCTCTTCTTCTATCTTCTTTCTAGTTCTATGTGTATTGCTATAAATCTCATGTTAATGGTTTAACATTGCTATAATAGTTAGGATTAAAGTGAATTTACATAGCTCTCTCCTCATTAGATTAGTGTAGGAAGCGATTTTCGTACACCTAGCTTCCTTTTAGTTGGTATTAAAGCTTGATCACCTTTGGTCCTAGTTGTTGAGTAGGGGTTTTTTGAGCTGATCTTAGGTTGAGTGGGAGTTTGTGTAGAGTATTCTATATCTTATTGTAGCAAGGAGATGGCAAGTACATCTAGAAGATTTGAAGCAGAGAAATTCAATAGCACTAATTTTGAGCTATGGAAGCTCAAGATGGAAGACATGCTTGTAGACTGAGACCTTTGGGAAAGTGTTAATGGAACTAAACCAGCTACAATGTCACAAGATGAGTGGGATCTCAAGGAGTAGAAGGCTAAGGGTCTCATAAGACTTAGTCTTGCTGATTTTGTTCTATTAAATGTCCATGAGGAGACTACTGCAAAACTACTTTGGAAGAATTTGGGGGATGTGTATCAAGCCATATCCCTGGTTAATAAACTTTTCCTGAGAAAGAAGTTGTATTCTCTTTGAATGAAGGATGGAGGATCTGTCACTGAACATATGAATACCTTTAACATGTTGGTTGCACAATTAACATCTATTGGTGTGAAGATGGAGGAGGATCAGTGTATGACCCTGCTTTGTTCTCTATCGGACTCATGGGATCATCTTGTCATGGCTATTGGAAGCACCACATCCACATTCAAAATGGAAGAAGTGGTTTCTTCGTTGTTATCTGAAGATATGTGAAGAAAGTCTTCTGAGGCAGCCAAAGAGGCCCTTGCAGTTCATGGAAGACCCAAGGAGAAAGGGAAGAAGAAGGACAAGAAAGCTGAGAAGGGTAGATCCAAATCCCATGGGAGATCCAAATCTCCTGAAAAGTCCAAGGCTCTTTGTTGGAACTATGGTAAAACTAGGTATTTCTGAAAGGAATGCAAAGAGGAGAAGAAGAAGAAGAAGAAAGCTCCTAATTCAGATTCTGACAAGTCACAAGATGACAGTGATGCTTTCATCACATCCCTAGCAACCCATGCATCTGATGATGTGTGGCTAATCGACTCTGGTGCATTATTCCACATGACTTCACATTGAGACTAGTTCACTAAGTATGAGGAGTTTGATGGTGGAAAGGTGTATTTTGGTGATGACTCTCATCTGAAGATTGTTGGTCATGGAAGAGTCTCTATCCAATTCCCTGATGGTCGAGTGAAGGGGATCTCTAGGGTTATGCACATCCCAAGCTTAGCACGGAACCTACTTTCTATAAGTAGTTTGAATGATGTAGGTGTGCAGGTTGTCTTTTCGAAAGAAGGATGCAAGGTGACTAGAGGAGCTATGGTGTTTGCTAAGGGTACTAGGAGAGGTACTCTATTTCAGCTGGAGGCATGCATTTCACAATGCAATAGTTCTTCTGACTCAAGGAAGAGGGTAGCAGTCACTTCATCCCCACCATCTGAATGAGCAGTGAAGAAATCTGTTGTTTCTAGTCTTGATAGTTGTAATCGTGCATTAGAAGTTAAACTTCCTGCTGAAAAGACAATGTTATGGCATAAGAGATTTGGCCACATTGGTGAGAAGGGTCTGTGTACCCTGAAAAATAAGAACCTCATTGAGGGGTTAGATGATTGTAATCTTGAGTTTGACTTTTGCGAACATTGCATTTATGGAAAACAAAACTGTGTTTAATTTTACTCGAGTTCTCATAAGTCTTCTGGTGTGTTGGACCTTATTCATTCTGATATGTTTGGTCCTATTAATGTTCCTTCATTATCAAAGTTTGTATATTTTGTATCTTTTATAGATGATTATAGTAGAAGGACGTGGATTTATTTTCTTAGAAGAAAATCTGAAGTCTATAGCAAGTTTAAGGAGTTTAAGGCCTTTGCTGAAAATCAGACTGGTAAAAAGATTAAATGTTTGAGAACTGACAATGGTGGTGACTTCTGTTCTATAGAATTCGATAAATATTGCAAGGAACTTGGGATTAAAAGACATAATATAACTCCATACACCCCACAGCAAAATGGAGTTGCAGAGAGGATGAACAAGACATTGATGGAGAAGGCTAGGAGTATGCTTAGTGGAGCTAGCCTAGAACAAAAGTTTTGGGCTAAAGATGTTGCCACTACTTGCTATCTGGTAAACAAATCTCCTACATCAGCTCTTGCTAGAAAGACACCCATGGAGGTGTGGTCTAGTAGAAAGCCTTCAATAAGGCATCTTCATGTTTTTGGTTGTGAGGCATATGCACATGTGCCTAGGGAGAAGCGGTCAAAGTTGGAGAACAAGGCTGTTAAGTATATCTTCATTGGCTATGGTGTCGGTGTGAAAGGATACAAGCTTTAAGACCCCATGGATAAAAAAGTGTTGTATAGTAGAAGTGTCATCTTCAGAGAGCTTACACCTTCTTCCATTGTTTTACAACCAGAAGAAATAGTAAAGAAAGATGATGTTGTTCAGTTTCCTACTACCCCTAAGAAGACTGAATAGAAAGACAATGTTGGACCTGATGATGAGGAGAGCTTTGGTAGCTCTGAAAGCTTAGATGAAGAAGTTGAACCTCAACCTCAGCCATTGAGGAGTTCTACACATATATGAAAGCAATCTGAAAGGTTTTGTTTTACATTGCTTGATTCTAGTTGTGCTTATACTTTAATCACTAACAGTGATGAACCTAGAACTATGTCAGATGCTTTGGATATGAAAGATGCAGGTTCCTGGAAGGAGGCCATGGAGGAAGAAATGGCTTCTTTGGAAAAAAATCAAACTTGGGACTTGGTGCCTTTGCCTCCTGGATGGAAACCCGTTGGATGCAAATGGGTGTTCAAGAAGAAAATTGGTGCAGATGGCAATGTTGAGAAGTATAAGACCAGATTGGTTGCGAAGGGGTATTCACAAATGGAGGGTATAGATTATGGTGAGATCTTCTCTCCCATTGCAAAGCTGACATCCATTCAATTCCTGTTGTCTCTCACAGCAGCTTATGACCTGGAGGTAGAATAGATGGATGTGAAGACAACTTTCCTTCATGGTGATTTGGAGGAAGAAATCTACATGTCACAGCCAGAGCATTACATGGTGAAAGGTAAAGAAAATTTGGTTTGCAAACTTAAGAAGTCTTTGTATGGTTTGAAGCAATCCCCTAGGAGATGGTACTTGAAGTTTGATACCTTTATGTTTTCAATTAGATTTGTGAGATTGAAATTGGATCACTATGTGTACTTTAAGTTTGATGGTCATCGTATTCTCATTGTTGCACTGTATGTTGATGATATGTTGCTCACTGGGAAGGGTAAGAATATGATTTATGATTTCAAATCTTAGTTATCAGCATAGTTTGAAATGAAAGATTTGGGGGCTGCTAGGTACATTCTAGGAATGGAAATCAGAAGGGATAGAGCTAACAGAAAACTTTGGTTAAGCTAGAGTAAGTATGTGAAGATTATGTTGGATAGGTTCAGCATGGCAGATTCTAGACCATTGTGTGTTCTTATTTCTTTGGGGACAAAGTTATCTATTGAGGATTGTCCAAAATCTCCTAGTGAGGTGGAGGACATGAGCAGAGTACCTTATGCTAGTGTTGTTGGTAGTTTGATGAATGATATGGTCTACACAAGACTAGACATTGCCCAAGCAGTGGGAGTCCTTAGTTGATTTATGGCTAATCCTGGATGGGTTCATTGGGATGCAGTTAAGCGAGTGTTCAGATATTTGAGGGGTACTTTTGAGTATTCCATTTTCTATCATGGTAATGTTACAAGACCTCCACATTCTGTTGACATTTGTGGATTTGTGGATTTAGATTGGGCAGGTGACATTGACAGCAGGAGATCCACCAGTGCTTATGTGTTTACACTGTTTGGTGGTGCTATTAGTTGGATGAGTAAGAAACAACCTATTGTTGCTTTGTCCACGATAGAAGTTGAGTATATGGCAGTAACTCATGCTTGTAAGGAAGCCATTTGGCTTAAGAGATTATGTTTAGATATTGGTGTTGATGCAGGACAGATAATGATTAGTTGTGACAGTTAGAGTGTGATTTGCCTTGCAAAGAATCCAACTTTCCATGCTAGAACCAAGCACATTGATGTTTAGTTTCACTTCGTGTGAGACATGGTTAAGGATGGAAAGGTAAATTTGGAGAAGGTAGATACTTTGAAGAATGTTGCTGATGCATTGACGAAGCCAGTGAGCACAGAGAAGTTCATATGGTGTTTGGAGTCTATGGGCCTCTCAGCCTATAGCAATTAAACTATGTTATTCTATTGGCTCTTACAAGGTGTTCGACAAGTGGGAGAATGTTGGGAATTAAGGTGTCTCAACCTTGTAAATTCCTTACATTATTAATGTTTTTTTTATTATTTAATTGCCTATGTTGTAAATATTTGTAAATTCCAATTGTCATATTGTGGGATGTGGCACGGTGATGTGTCAATCCTACATGGATTATGACAACTTGTAATTTTGTCCTCACATGAGGAGATAGGCGTCCCACTTTGTGGTAGGAGCATTTTGCCATGTGTCGACATCTTCCATGTTGTGTAAGAGAATGTTTGACCGAAATGGTTATGATGGATTCCTATGACGAATCTATGACATGTCAGAGTTGAAAATAGAAGGTTGTAAGACAGGTGAAGACATGTGTCATGAAGCATCTTTGAAAAAGGCATATTTGGGCATCCCAAGGTGGACTATGACATGTTGTAAGAGAATATGCTATTTATAGCCTATGTATGATAGATTCTCTTACAACTATAAGTTGTAACCACTATGACAGATTCTATGACGGTTGTAAGTGTCGTAAGAGCATCTGTCATAGCCCATTTTGGAAATAGGTGACCCCTTTGGGATGGGAACTGTGGACAAGTGTCAGGCACATTCTACAATGTTGACCAAGTATCCTTAGGCATGGGTTTTGGGCCATGAGGCCAAGTTGGATGCCCATTCCAAGAAAGGTCCAATATTGCCTTGTATTTTCTATATAAATAGGTACTTGGAGAGGGAGTTGTATCATAGGTTTACAAGTACTGTTATGCTACTAGATTGACTCCAGACATGAGTTTCAAAGACCATTGAAGATTGCATTGTAAGTGTATTGTAAAACATTCTTTCAGATTTGTAAATACATTGTGCAGGTTTCTAAGTGTGGGGTTCTTCACCTGATAATGATTTTCCCCACCTTATATCTTCTCTCTTCTTCTGTCTTCTTTTTGGTTCTATGTGTATTTCTGCAAATCTCATGTTAATGGTTTAACATTACTATAATAGTTAGGATTAAAGTGAATTTACATAGCTCTCTCCTCATTAGATTAGTGTAGGAAGTGATTTTCGTACACTTAGCCTCCTTTCATGGACTAGGGCATTCGCTCATTAGTCCCTGACTTTTCCATTTTCTAAACTTTGAAATCTAGTATGCATTTGATTGTCATTTGATATCTCTGTGTGTGAGCATTTTCTGTAATTTGTCCATTTGCTTCTGAATTGGCATAATTAGGGTTTTGAGCCTAATTGGGCTTAATTTAACAACTAAATCACACAATTCCAAGATTCCCCTATATTATGAGTGACCGAAGGACTGTAGTAGACTTCCTACTCAGTTGAAGTCCTTAAATGTTTAGAGGTGAAAGGAGGATTCATACAAACTAGCAAAATAAACACAAAAATCCTCTTCATCATTTTTCACCTCAAACACTTCCATCCCTTTTATTCCTCCACCTTGGGACCTTTCCACTCCATGTAGTCCTAATCATAAGCCTTCAACTTCCACCACCCCTACACCTACAAAGGATGTGATCCATGGGCTATTAGCATGGAATCAATCATCACCATGTCATCAAATTCCTATCCTTGAGCCTACCAAGGAACCTTCCAACACCATGTCCAATCCTCCAACCCTATCGTATGGTCCACAACCCCTTGAACCTATTCAAGAGTCTCTCCCCATGAGCCCAAGTCAACCTCCATCATGACCTCTTACAATTGACCATAAAGAGCCTTCCACTTCCACTTCCATTAAATCACAAGAGTTATGTCAAGAGCATAATCTAAAGCATGTATAAACATCAAGCCCTCATCCTAATCAAGATCTAATCACTTTCATTCAACCCATCCATAACATGTATCTTTTCCATGATCAAGACATTATTCATGATGAAGAACCTATCCATGAGAAACTTGATCTCATTCATACCCACACAACCATTCATGAGAAAGACACCCATGACTTACATACTCAATCTAATGAAAGTCTTGTTGATCAACTTAAGCATTCACCCCATTTAATCACCTTCCTTCAAAGAAAAGAAACTTCTCCACCATCTAGGCCTACCCATGATGTGCAAACGTCCACTTGTCATGATGAGACACATGCCTCCCAAGCAAACATAGAAGATCAAACCAATACCTTGGATCTTAATGAACATCATGATAATCTAGATCCTAATGATCCTTCTTCATCCTGTATAATAAAAAAATTGGATAAATGAAGATGATAAAACAAATGAAATGCATTACCTAATCCAAATCTTCAATACCTCTAATAGATAGATGCAATGATGGATTGATTAAGTGATTTGATATGTTGGTTGCTCAACTCGGCAGCATAAAATTAAGATGAAGATGATATATGAAAGAAGAATAATGCAAAGGCTCTAAAGATATTTTGACAGCATAAGGATACTCCAACTCAATGCATCTTTAAAATTTGACAGAATAAGGGTACTTGAAGCTCAATGCATGAAAATGGCTTGTTAGAGGGGATTTGATTTATAGGAAAGGCTTGGTTCAAATGGATGGTTGAGATTAAAAGGCTAATTGAATGATTTGGACGGCTAGGATTGATTAGTTATTCCCACTCTTTAAGGGAGTTATAGTCATGTGACAAGTGTACAAAGGAAGATAAGACTCATGTGTGACCATGTACACAAAAACAAGTTCATGTGTGATTGTGTACACAAAAAGGATATTAAATGAAAGTTGTACTACCTCTGTTGGAATGTGGTGAGAGGTGAGGACCTAATTCAAATATTTTATTTGAATTAGTTGGGATATGTGAGGGAAAATAATTAAATAAATAAGATTTATTTAATTAATTGGCTAGGTGATTAGGATGGGATGGGATTAAGATAGGAAATTAATTAAATAAATAAATTTTATTTAATTAATTGGCTTAATGGGATAAGTGGGATTAGGAAAAAATACTACATGATGTCTAAGTAATGTATTTGACTAGGTGTTGCAAGACATGGACAAATTTAGGGACAATTTTGGGTGTCTACATTTTGCCCCTCTTTGAGATGATGTCTGAGATGATGAGATTTATGTCGAGTAACATCATTTCAAAGAAGCTAAGGTATGGATAGAGGAAAATGATATGATGATGGAAAGATAGGATGTTGACGCCCCCTCGAGAGGATAGGCGGGTTGAACAAACATGGGTAGACTCTTGAAATGAAAGAGATTGGATAAGGAAGAATAAGGAATGGATAGAAAAAATGAATGATACATTATGCTGTAATGAAGATGAGCAATCATGGTGTTTGATATAGCACTAGACATTATGCACCAAGGTATAAGGACCAAGGTGATGATATGTCTTGTGCACTAGCATACTACAAGCTTGTCTAATGTATGAGGTGAAGATGTTGATCCTGTATGTAGGGTAAAATTGCAAATAGGATAAATGAAGAATCAACAATGATAAAACCCTAGCAATGCACAATGAAGCACAAGACAACATGAAAATCAAAATAACAAATGCAAATGCAAACCGATCTCCACACTATGCTTGATTTATCTCCATTGCTCTTCTCCACCTCGCATGAGCATGCAAGATTTTGAAGGATTGTTGTTGGAAGAATGTTGGGTGCTCATTTCTGCAGCATAACATTAAGATGAAGATGATTTGAGGATGATAGTTGAAGGATGCAAAGGCTCTAATGATATTTTGACAGAATAATGGTACTTGAAGCTCAATGCATTCATATGATAATTTGGCAGAATAATGTTACTTGAAGCTCAATCCCTTCATATGATAATTTGGCAGAATAATGTTACTTGAAGCTCAATGCATGCTAATGGCTTGTGAGGGGTTTGATTTATAGAAAAGGCTTGGTTCAAATGAATGGTTGAGATTAAAAAGCTAAATAATTGATGTGGACGGCTAGGATTGATTAGGTTATCCCACTCTTCAAGGGAGTTGTAGTCATTTGACAAGTGTCAAGGAGAATAGGGCTCATGTGTGCTTGTGTACATAAAAAGTACTACATATGAAAGATATTAAATAAAAGGCTGTAGTACCACTTATCTTTTTTAAATGAAAGAGGCACACATGTCGGCTTAATGATAAGATAAATTAATTAAATAAATAAAATTTATTTAATTAATTAGAAAGTCGGCTTATGATGAGAACTTAATTCAAATAAAATATTTGAATTAGTTGGGATATGAGTTGGATATTAATTAAATAAATAAAATTTATTTAATTAATTGGCTAAATGAATAGGATATGATGTGGAAATGATGTGGAAATTAATTAAATAAATGAAATTTATTTAATTAATTGGCTAAGTAGGATAAGAATGGGATTGAATGGGATTTTAATTAAATAAATAAAATTTATTTAATTAATGGGATTAAGAGTGGGATTTAGGACAAAATGCTACAAGCTGTCTAGGATAATGTTTTAACAAGGTGTTGCAAGACATGAACAAAGTTGGGACAAATTTGGGTGTCTACATTTTGCCCCTCTTTGAGATGATGTTCGAGATGATAAGCTTTATGTCGAGTAACATCATTTCAAAGAAGTTAAAGTATGGATAGAGAAAAATGATATGGGATAATGATCTAAGGATATGATGAAGATCATGATGATGATGGAAAGATATGATGATGATAGAAAGGATAGGTTGGTGATGCCCCCTCGAGAGGATAGGTGGGTTGGACAAACACGGGTAGGCTCTCGAAAAGAAATGGCTTAGACTATGAAAGATAAGGGGATAGATATAAGAAATGAAGATGTGTTATGCTGCAATGAAAGTGAGCAACCATGTTGTTTGATATAGCACTAGACGTTATGCACCAAGGTATAAGGACCAGGGTGATGATGTGTCTTATGCCCCAGCATAATACAACCTTGTCTGGATACAAGATATGAATATTAGCTGGATTGGTATTGAGATGATGCAAATGCAAGATAAAATGATAACACACACAAGCAAGCAAGCAAGCATGCACAAATGATTCAAAAACAAACAAGGTATTGCCCCTATCAAGCTGTAAACCAATGATTAATTGATTGTTTTGTTGATAGTTGAGAGTGTTGTCATTGCGGGGAAAGCTATATCCCTAGATCAACACAAGGTTGTTTGTTGATTTGGTTGGCTGATTGGCTGATTGATTGATTTGGCTTACAACAAGGCTAGGATCAAGACCATTGATTGCGTTTCGATAACTTGGCTTGATTGATTAACTTGATTGATATGGATTAAGGTGACTTGCATTTGGATCATTGCTTGGAATGATTGGAAGTTGATTGAAGGATGATTAGATGAAGTGATGATTGGATTGATGTGCTATGATAGATTGATTGGAAGAAGTTGTTTATTGATGATGTATAAGATAGATGATAGAAGAAATGATGAGAGGAGAAAAAGGAAAATCGCTTGTGCCTGAATCTGGGCACTTCCTTCGTACTCCAGACTACCTACATACCCTATATCCACGGGATCAAGGCACTTAACGATGGAAATGAGATGTAGTTCTGATGTTGTGTTTTATTGATGAGATGATAAAAATGGATTGAGATTGATGAAATATTGATGATGTGATGATATGTGGTGGATTGAGCTACTTTTGATTTGCTAAAGTGATTGGATTTGTTCTAATTGGAGTTGATGTGATTGAGTTGATTTGCTTTGGTGTTAATGTGGATGATTGATAGAATTTGTGTTGATGGTTGGCTTGATGTGCTTTGGTTGTGATGGTTGTTGTTGCTGGGTTGATTGTTTTGATGATTGGATTGTTTTAAATGATGATAGTGATGGTGTGATGATTAGAGTGTCCACTCAATCTAAGCATAAGCAAGTGTTCTCAGTGTGCTCAAAGGATGCAAAACAAACAAGGTATTGCCCTTGTCAAGTCATAAACCAATGATTGATTGTTTGATTGATGATGATAGATAGTGTTGTCATTGCGGGGAAAGCTATATCCCTAGATCAACACAAGGATGTGGGAACGCTATATCCCATTGATGATGATTGATGATGATTGATTTGGCTCATGACATGATTCAGATCAAAACCTGTTGATTTGATTGGATAATGTTCCTTGATTGATTAGCTTGCTTGATAATGAGTAATGTGACTTAGATTTAAGATCATTGCTTAGATTGATTTGATTGATATGATTGGAAGAAGTGATTGATTGAAACAGATGAATGAATGTTATTGATAAGAAGAATTGATGATGATGATTTTGATTTTGATTGATGTTGATGGAGTGGATTGTTTTGGATGATGTGATTGGTTTTATTGCTTGGATTTTTCGTTGGATAGTGATTTTTTTGGGATTTTGGGGATATTTTAATTTTTTTGTTTTTTTGAGATATTTGATTTTGATTTTGTTTTTTTAGAGTTTTTGAAATGTTTTGAATGTCAATGGATTTACAATGTGGGTAGCCTTTGTGCTTGATACCAATGACAAGGGAAGACCAAGTCTAGGTGCAAAGGATGGATAAAAGGATGGGCTCATAGTAAATGTGATGGCAAGATCATGATATATGGATGGGATGGAAGACTCATGATAGATGGATAGATACAAGGATAGGCCATAAAAGGGATGGATGCATGCCTCATGATGAACAAATAGGTAGGCTATAGTGGAAAGCTCATGATAAATGGATGGGGATAAGCTATAAGATGGAAAGCTGATGATAAGGATATGCCATAGTGGATGGATCATAAGGGAGCTAGGATGTGATCTCCAAAGGCTATGTTGCATAAGAAGAACTTGCCCCATTCTAGGTGGTAATGCTTAGGATTTTTACATGAAAAAGTTCATGACCAAGGGATGACATGATGGATTGGATTTGGATGGGATGGATAAATCATCAATGGATAGGACTTGGTTTGGAAAGAAGGTATGCCAAGAAATATCCAAACATGTTTCAACATTTTGCCCCTATGTCTTCATCAAGATCAAAAGGTGGAAGGATGGATGAATGGATAAGGATGGTAGGATGTAGCATGATAGGATAAGATAGGATAGAAAATGATATAATGGGATGGATAGTTTGGAAATGGATAGGTTGGATGAAACAATGTGCCCCCAAGTGTAAGTGACATAGAAGATCAACCTACACATGATGCCTGTTTGCCAGGTTTTCATCATGGTACTTATCCAAGGCGCCTGTTTACCAGGTTTTCACCGTTGGACGAAGGGATTTCTCTTTACTTTTTTGATTTTTTGATTTTTGATTCTTTTTTGCTTTTAGATGGGTTGACAATTACTCATGGTGCCTGTTTGCCAAGTTTTCACCATGGTAATGGATAGGAGGGACTCAAGTGGCTAGTGCTATGAGAGGTGATATTGTCCCATTAGAGATGGATGATATCTTCACATGGACCATGTCATTATGCTCATAGATGTTGATAAAGGATTGCATGGATGGGAGATGGATTGGGTAGATAGTGGATTAGGATGTGGATTATGGAAGGCTCATGCAAGGATGGATGGATGGAAGGATAGTAGATTATGATGTGCTTATGGAAAAGGATGAAAAGTTTATGCAAAAGCATGGACCATAGGGATAGCATGGGGGAGATATGTAGGATAATGGATGGAAGATGGGGGGATGTAGTTGTGTAGAGGTGCTGCGGAGTGGAAGGGAACCATGACCAACGGTTGCACACACCATGATAAACATTGAAGCTTTTGATTGGATGGTGGTGTAGGAAGCAATGGAGATGTTTGCTTAGGATATGGTTGACGAAGTGATTTAGGAACCCACATAGATTTAGTATGTTTAGTGCTTTTGTTTTGCTTGTGGGATTTTTGAAGGGAATGGAAGTTTTGGATGGAAATAGGCTCTTGGATGGAGATAGGTGGTTGGGATTCTTGAGATGTGGATGAGGATGCCTCATTTGACTTGCTAGCTATTTGCTTAGGAACCCAAACCATTTTGCTTTTAGGCTTTGATTTTGGAGGTATGGGCTTGGATAGCTTTGTGAATGTACTTTGCTTTGGTTATTTGCATTGATTTTTCATGTTTGTGCCCTGAGGCATGATAGTCCTTAGGATTTTTGGTAGGATTTTTAGCTTTATAGGTAGAGGCATCAAAATTTTTGCTTTTGAATCCCATGGGGTGGGTGGAGTGGATGGAATTATTGGAAGCTTTATGCTTAAACGATGTGTGCTTTTGTTGGCCATGATTAGGGATGTAAGGATACTTATGAATGATAGGTATGTTAGGTGTTGGAAGCAATGGTGGAAAGGTGGATGGAGGGATATTTGGAGTTGGTAAAAGTGGAGGTAAGGTGGATGGCGGAAGGTGTATGGTCACATGCTTTTGACATTTATAGGATGATGGAGATGGAATGGCTACATATGTGTTGGGTAGATGATGTGATTTGTGATGGAAAGTGGTAGGTTTAGGATGCATGAAAGGATTACCAACATCTTTGCCTTGTTTACCTTGGGGTGTGTATCCAAGGCCATATGAGCATGGAGGAACTTTGACATGGTTTGGCTCCAAAATACCTTGTTCATAAAGGCCTAGACCTTTGCCTTGGTAGTTCATGTTTTGGAGTATGCGATGGACAATGGGACTAGGTGTGCTGTGAACATTAGACTTGAGCTCATTATTGGATGAAGAAGGTGAAGTGGATAAAGGTCGTTGTTGTCCTAAGGAAGAACATTCATGGACAAAGGTGGTAAAACCAATAGGACATGATGGTGGACTTGAAGTGGAATCGATGGTCAATGTGAAAGGAGGATCATTAGGATCTTGCTTATGTTCATGTTGATCCAAGTTATTGGTATGATCTTTTATGCTTACTTGGGGGACAAGTGTCTCATCATGACAAGTTGATGTTTGCTCATTATGGATAGGGCTAGATGGTAGATGACTAGGAGCAATGTGGATATCTTGGTCATGGATAGATATAGGATTATGGATAGGATCAAGGTGCTCATGGATAGCTTCTTCATAGGTATCATCTTGATCATAAAGAAGGTAAATGTTATGGATGGGTTGCATGGAAGTGTTTTGATCTTGAGTTGGACTAGGGCTTAATGTTTCCACATGTTTAAGATTATGCTCTTGACATACCTCTTGACTTTGGATGGAAGTGGAAGGTTCTTGAGTGGACTTGATAGGCTCTTGATAGTTATCAACATGAAGGCATGATGGCTCTTGACTTAGGCTTGTGGTTGGAGACTCTTGAATAGACTTGTTGGCTTGTAGGTCACATGATGGGCTTAAAGGGCTAGGTATGTTAATGGAAGCCTCTTGAAGAGGCTCAAGGATATGTGAACCACATGATGAGATTATAGGATTGGACATGACCTTTGGAAGTTCATTGGTAGGCTCATGAATTAGTGTTTGACATGGAGGTAGTTTATTCCTAGCTAGTAGCCAATGGATCACATCCTTTGCAAGTGTATGGGTGGATGGAAAATATAATGGATGTATGATAATGGTAGTTGGTGTTGGATTAGGATTAGGACTAGGATTAGGTTGAGACCTAATTGGATTGAATGGATTTGGATTTGGACTAGGTGGGGATGATGTGGCATGATTTCCCATTATAGGTAGGTACACCTTGTAAACAATTGGAACAAATATTGGGCATTGATTTGTATCATGGCCTTTGGTCCTATGGTATGCACAATAATCATGTTCATCATATGGACTTTCTTCACATGGTTTGACTTCAGGAAGTTCAATGAGTTTTGCTTCAAGCATTCTTTGTAAAACTATCTCAGCGGCATCCTTTGGTGAAGGATTAGAATGACATGGTGATGAATGTAATGGAGGGCTTGGTGGTTTGGAGGATTGATGGACCAATGGACTAGGAATAGGATCACATGGTGGTGTTGGGAGAGGATTAGTTGGCTCATGTGTTGGCGGGTGATTAGATGATGAAGGCCACTCATAAGATGCATTTGCTAGATTGGTATCTCCCTTGTCAAAGGTAATTAAGTCTTGCATAGGATAACTTGGGCTTGTTTGATTTATGTACAAGGGGCCACTTGGACTTGGATGTGCTTCTTGTTGCAAAGGTGGACTTAGGTCTATCAATGGTGCTTGGTGGTCTTGTTGAAAAGGTGTATTTGGACTTACTTGATTTATGTACAAAGGACCATTGGGACTTGCATGTTGTTCTTGTGATATCACTTGATTGCCTTGTGGATGGGCTTGGTAGTGCATTGGAATGGTGGTATGAGGGATTGGATAAGCTTGAGGTGGATGTTCATAGGTTGATGTGGCATTGACTTGGTGGATAGGTGGATTAGGTTGATAGGAAGTAGATGGATATGACATGTGGCTATGAAGTGGATTAGGTTGATAGTGAATGGCTAAGGATTGATGTACTTGTTGGGCTTGACTAGTGGCTAAAAGGTGTTGAACTTGGGCTACAAAGTGTTGCAGTTGAGGTGATTGACTTATGTGGGGTTGAGCTTTTTGGATGAAGAATTGTAATATTTCAATGGCGTCTTGGTTTAGGGGTTGTGATCCTTGATAAAGATTTTGGAGGAATCTTTGGAATTTGATTTCTAGGTCCTCTAGTGTAGACATGTTGTCACCAAGTGTTTTGTCTTAAGTCCTTTTAGCAAGTGCTTGTTTAGGGATTTGGATGATGATGTGGAATGTTTGGATGATGTGTGTTGACTAGGATGAATGTTTAGATTGATTTGTTTATGTGTTTGGTGTTTATAGCTTGATTTGGCAATGTTCAAACAAATGATTATGCATATACACACATGAATCACTCACGCAAGACACATAAGCAAGTTGTTAGTTTGAAAGAATGTGATGATGGTTAAGCAAGCATGTGAAGACACTCAACAAGTCCTAGTTAAGGCAAGGCCACTATCACAAGGAGGTTCTAGTGAAAATCCGGGGGACCGGCACCCCACGAGCATCCAGCAAGCCACTTAAGACTTTAACTAACCCTACTAGGAGTTTTAATATACACAAAGGTACACCTCCTTTCGAGTTAGCACTGTATGGTGAGCGCTAATACCAGTTAGACTTGGCTTTCGCCTTATCCTCTAATTTTTATAGCGGACCGGATGAAAGTACCGCTTGAGGTCGTTCCCTTGAGGTGGATACCAAGGCAGGCCTCTCTAAGGCTAAACAAAAGCAACACAAGTAAATGTTTTTGATCTCCAAGTTCGTGTTGGAACGCGAGGAGAGAGCATACACATTTACTTGGTTACACTCGCATGGGGTTTATTAACCTTAGAAGTTCAATGTGTGGAAGACAATGCAAGCACTTGTTTGTTTTAAATCCCAAATCTAAATGTGATGAAAGATAATGGTTCATTTTAGCCCAATTTTTCGATGGTGTGAATTTGCAAACAATTGTTCATTTTATGCCCAAAATCGAAGTGTGATCAAACAAGATTAAGAGATGAAAAATTAGAATGAGTGCACCTGATAAAAATTGCTTTCCAAGTTTGCTGTAGATGTTGATGCCAATGCTGCTCCATCTCCTTATGATCACCTACAATATAAAAAAAATGATATTATAATGCAGGCATAAAAAATAGGCTCATCAGGCAAGGAAAATTGTAATTTTAGATGCATAGCCGAATTAGATTTGATTATTTCGATAGATTTTTGGTTCAAAAATTAAAAAAGCAAAGAAAAGACCCCCATTAATTTTCAGAGAGCTTTCCGAAAATGTAAAGAAATCAGAAAAATTCCCTGATTTGCGCCCAGGAATGCGGATTTATGAAAACGGTACAGTCAGCAAAGATCTAATTTTTTCGCATAGTAAACGACCTCCAAATTAAATCTGCAAAACATAGACCCTCATTAGAATTTCAAGAGATTTCCAAAAATGTAAAAATTTCTGAAAAATTCGCTGATTTGCGCCCAGAATTGTGATTTTATGAAAAAACATAAAAACGTGATAAATCCCGCAAAAATCGCGATAAACCCAAAATTTTTCTGCTGTAGCTTCCTTATATCATGGACAAACTTGTGATAAAATCTTGTAGAAAAATTCGTAGCCGTTTGGAAGATATGATGAAATCTTTAAACCTAGGGTTTTGTCGAAAAAAACAGCAGATCTGCAACAAAAAGTTAATTAAACCTGCAAAACTCAACAATGGGGGTTATATGAATACAAATTTTTACTACAAAAACCTGCAAAAAAGATTAAACGAAGTGAGTCCCACCGGGCGTGCCAAATGTATGTAGGGTAAAATTGCAAATAGGATAAATGAAGAATCAACAATGATAAAACCCTAGCAATGCACAATGAAGCACAAGACAACATGAAAATCAAAATAACAAATGCAAATGCAAACCGATCTCCACACTATGCTTGATTTATCTCCATTGCTCTTCTCCACCTCGCATGAGCATGCAAGATTTTGAAGGATTGTTGTTGGAAGAATGTTGGGTGCTCATTTCTGCAGCATAACATTAAGATGAAGATGATTTGAGGATGATAGTTGAAGGATGCAAAGGCTCTAATGATATTTTGACAGAATAATGGTACTTGAAGCTCAATGCATTCATATGATAATTTGGCAGAATAATGTTACTTGAAGCTCAATCCCTTCATATGATAATTTGGCAGAATAATGTTACTTGAAGCTCAATGCATGCTAATGGCTTGTGAGGGGTTTGATTTATAGAAAAGGCTTGGTTCAAATGAATGGTTGAGATTAAAAAGCTAAATAATTGATGTGGACGGCTAGGATTGATTAGGTTATCCCACTCTTCAAGGGAGTTGTAGTCATTTGACAAGTGTCAAGGAGAATAGGGCTCATGTGTGCTTGTGTACATAAAAAGTACTACATATGAAAGATATTAAATAAAAGGCTGTAGTACCACTTATCTTTTTTAAATGAAAGAGGCACACATGTCGGCTTAATGATAAGATAAATTAATTAAATAAATAAAATTTATTTAATTAATTAGAAAGTCGGCTTATGATGAGAACTTAATTCAAATAAAATATTTGAATTAGTTGGGATATGAGTTGGATATTAATTAAATAAATAAAATTTATTTAATTAATTGGCTAAATGAATAGGATATGATGTGGAAATGATGTGGAAATTAATTAAATAAATGAAATTTATTTAATTAATTGGCTAAGTAGGATAAGAATGGGATTGAATGGGATTTTAATTAAATAAATAAAATTTATTTAATTAATGGGATTAAGAGTGGGATTTAGGACAAAATGCTACAAGCTGTCTAGGATAATGTTTTAACAAGGTGTTGCAAGACATGAACAAAGTTGGGACAAATTTGGGTGTCTACAGATCCAGCATACACAAGATATGAATATTAGCTGGAATGATACCGATACGATGCAAACGCAAGATAAAAAGATAATACACATAAGCAAGCATGCAAGCATGCACAAAGATACAAAAACAAACAAGGTATTGCCACTGTCAAGTTGTAAACCAATGATTAATTGATTGATTGATGATGATAGATAAGAGTGTTGTCATTGTGAGGAAAGATATATCCCTAGATCAACACAAGGATGCAAGAATGATATATCCCATTAATGATGATGATGATGATGATGATTTAGTTTACGACAAGATTAGGATCAAGACCATTGATGTAATTGGATAATTTGACTTGATTGATTAGCTTGATTTGTATGGATTAATCATGACTTGCATTTGGATCATTGTTTGGATTGATTTGATAAGGATGACACTACTCACAAAGAGGCACACTGCCTACAAGGAGACACACTGTCTACAAAAGAATGTTATACAATACTTGAACTGATTGGAAGCGTCTACATATGCTGGAGTTTAGTTCCAGTTAGGCTCAGTATATTGATCTGCTGCACTTCATCTTTCCTCTGCTCTTTATTCTGCTTTCCTTTCACATACCAGATCTTTCTTATTACTTCTGCTCTGCTTTGCACTTGTTCGCATTCCACATAACTCAACTACTCTTCTCACAACAAAATCCATCCTCTATTTATATCTGCACTAGTGATTTCATTATCTTTCTAGTCAGCACCCGGAATAGTCTATCTTCTCACAAACTTTGTTCTGTCGGCTGAATCCTTGCATATCAAGTAATGTGGATCAAGCATATACTTGTAGATATCATTAATCATGTCGGCCAAACATGATTCATGCCTTCACAACCTTTACCATCAATAGTAACACATCTGGAAAATAGTCTGATACTCTGTCAGTCAGTTCTTCCTTTGTTCTCACTGTCTTTCAGGAATCTGGTACTCAACTATTCATATCTTCTTTCTTGTCCATCACCGGAGGCTAAATCCTTGGAATATACTACTCAAGGTAGTCCTTTTGACTTCCCCAAATCCGCACTGCACCAAGACACTTCCTCTGAGAGATCCGGACAATCTGTCAGACTTTGCCACATGCTCTGTTCTTGTTCACCGGACCACGACAGTCTTCATTCTGACTTCCGGTAGAGACACACCATGACTTGCGGATATGTGGGATGACCTTTGTTTCCATCAATGACAACAACCATGAATCCATATAGTGTCTCTTGCCAATAGATTGATCGTATTGCTTGGATTTGTGATTTGATGATGATGATTTTTTTGTGTTTTTGGATAATTTTTTTTTTGGTTTTGGGAATATTTGGATTTTTTGTCTTTTTGGGAATATTTAGATTTTTTTGTCTTTTTTGAAATATTTTGATTTTTTTTGTCTTTTTTGAAATGTTTTGATTTTTTTTGTATTTTTTGAAATGTTTTGGGATGGCATAGGATTTACAATTTGGGGTATCCTTTGTGCTACATACCAATGACAAGGGAAAACCAAGTCTAGGTGCAAGGATGGATGAATGGGATTGGATAAATGGATGGGCGATAGTAAATGGGATGGAAGGCTCATGATAGATGGATGGGTAAGAGGATAGGCCATGGAATAGAAAATCTCATGATAAATGGATAGATACAATGATAAGCTGAAGTGGATGGATGTATGACTCATAATGGAGCTAGGATGTGATCTCCAAAGACTATGTCGCATAGGAATAATATGCCCCATTCTAGGTAGTAGACTTAGGATTTTGCATGACAAGGATTATGACAAAAGGATGACATGATGGATTGGTTTGGAAAGGACAAGGTATATCAAGAGATTTCCAAAGCATATTTCAACATTTTACCCCTATGTCTTTATCAAGATCAAAAGGAGGAAGGGAGGATGAATAGACTGAATAGGCTAGGTATATGGGTGTAATGGCTAAGGATGGTAGGATGGTATGGAAAGATGGAAGATGAGTGTAGTGTGGATGAGACAACGTGCCCCCATGTGTAAGTGACATAGAAGATCAACCTACACATGATGCCTATTTTCTAGGTTTTCATCATGGTACTTATCCAAGGAGCCCGTTTACTAGGTTTTCACCATTGGAAGAAGGGATTTCTCTTTACTTTTTTTATTTTTTCTTTATATATATATATATATATATTTATTTATTTATTTATTTATTTTTGATGGGATAGCATGACAATTACACATGGTGCATGTTTACCAGGTTTTCACCATGGTAATGGATAGGAGGGACTCAAGTGTCTAGTGCTATGAAAGGTGATAGTCCCATTAGAGATGAATTCCATCACATGGACCATGTCATTATGCTCATAGAGGTTGGTAGGGGATTGCATGGGTGAGAGATGGAGTAGGTGGATAGTGGATTATGATGTGGAAGAATAGAAGATTATGACATGGATTATATAGGATTTATGCAATGATGGATAGGTGAAAGACTTATGCAAAAACATGGACCATAGGAATAGAATGATGGGTGAAATAGGTAGGATAGTGGATGAAGGATGGGGAAATGGAGGTATGGAATAGAATCATGACCAGCGGTTGCACACACCATGTTAAACATTTAAGCTTTTGATGGGAAGGTGGTGAAGCAATGGCAATGTTTGCTTGGTGGATGGGTGGTTGAGTGATTTAGGTACCCACATAGACTTAGTATTTTTATGATTTTTTTTTCTTGTGGGATTTTTGAAATTTTTGAATGGATTGGGATTTTTGGATGGAATGGATGGAAGTGGATGGTTGGGATTTTTGAGAGGTGGATGCCTCATTTGATTTGCTTTCTCTTTTCTTAGGGACACAAACCATTTTGTTTTTGGACTTTTCTTTTGGAGGTATGGGTTTGGATGGCTTCTTGGATATATTTTGATTTGACTCTTTGAATTGGTGCCCTAAGGCATGAGGATCTTTAGGATTTTTGGTAGGATTTTTGGCTTTATGAAAGGGGGCATCCAAATTTTTACTTTTGAATCCCATGGGTTTGGTGGAATGAGTGGAAGATTTATGTTTAGACAATGTGTGCATTTGTTGGTCATGATTAGGATTATGAGGACACTTATGGATAAGTTGATAATTAGGCATTGGTAGAAGTGGAGGAAAAGTGGATGGAGGGATATTAGGAGTTGGAAGTAATGGCGGTAAAGTGGATGGTGGAAGGTGTATGGTCACATGATTTTGACATTTGGAGGAGGAGGGAGGTGGAATGACTACATATGTTTTGGGGGTATGATATGGTTTGTGATGGAAAGTGGTGAACTTAGGATGCATGGAGGAATTACCAACATCTTTAGAGTGTTTACCTTGGGGTGTGTATCCAAGGCCATATGAGTGTGGAGGGACATTGACATGGATTGGCTCCAAAATACCTTGTTCATGAAGGCCTAAACCTTTACCTTGGTAGTTCATGTTTTGGAGGATGTGATTGACCATGGGACCAGGTGTAGTTTGGACACTAGACTTGAGTTTATTATTAGATGGAGAAGGTGAGGTGGAGGACAAAGTTTGTTGTTTTCCTAAGGAAGAACATTCATAGATGAAGGTGGTAAGACCAAGGGGATATGATGGTGTATTGGAAATGGGGTCGATGGTGGATATGGAAGGATCATTAGGATCTTGATTAGCATTGTGTTCACTAAGATCCAAGTTATTTGTTTGATCTTTTATGTTTGCTTGGGGGACAAGTGTCTCATTATGACAAGTGAATGTTTTCTCATAATGGAGAGGTGAAGAGGTCTCTTTGCTTTAGAGGAAGGTCATGAAATGGGGTGGATGCTCAAGTAGGTCAACAAGACTTTCATGAGATAGAGCATGTAGGTCTTGTGTGTCTTTCTCATTGATGGTTGTAGGGATATGAATAGGATCAAGTTGCTCATGGATAGGTTCTTCATTATGGATATCATCTTGATCATGGAAAAGATATATGATATGAATGAGGTGAATGGAAGGGATTTGATCTTGACTTAGGGAATGGGTTGATGTTTCCACATGCTTAGGATTATGCCCTTGATATAGCTCTTGGGTTTCTTGAATGAAAGTGGATGACTCTTGGATATACTTTTGGTCAACACCATGAAAGCATGATGGGTCTTCACTTGGGTTCATGATAAGAGATTTACAAATAGGCTTGATGGCCTATGGGTCATATGATGGGATTGAATGGCTAGGCATGTTAATGGAGGGCTCTTGGATAGGCTTAGGGATAGGTGGGCCACATGATGGGATTATAGGATTGGACATGACCTTTGGAAATTCTTTGGTAGGGTCATGAATGGGTGTTTGACATGGAGATAATTTATTCCTTACTAGTAGCCAATGGATCACATCCTCTGCAAGTGTCATAGTGTGAATGGACAATATAGGGGATGGATGATAAGGGTGGATGTTGTTGTAGGCATGGAATCATAATTAGGTTGAGGGCTAATTGGATTGGATGGATTAGGATTAGGATTGGATAAAGGGATAATGGGATTGGATGGATTAGGATTTGGATTAGATGGGGGTGACACATGGGATTGGGATGATTTGGCATGCTTTCCCATTTCATATTGATACACCTTGTAAACAATAGGGAAAAATATGGGGCATTTATCTGTATTATGACCTTTGGTCCTATGGTATGTACAATAGTCATGTTCATCATATGGACTTTCTTCACATGGGTTGATGGGGGAAAGTTTAATGAGTGTATTTTTGAGAATGTCTTGTAAAACTATCTTAGCCACATGTTTTGGTGAAGGATTAGAATGAGATGGTAGAGTTGGGATAGGACTAGTCATCTCATGTGTTGCCATGTGACTGGATGGTGGAGGCCACTCTAGATTGGTATCTTCCTGTAATGAGTAATTTTTGGATGTTAGAGTTTTTGGTAGTTTTATGTGTATATCCTCCTTTCACCCTTACATTCAAGGACCTAGAGTTGAGTTGCAATGTACTATCATACCCTAGGTGACTATTGAGATGTAGGGAAACTTGGATTGTTATGATTAGATTGACAATTTCCTTCTCTTATGCTCAATTGTACCTTAAAACCCTAATTATACAAATATAATAGTAAACAAATGAATTACAGATAATGCTTCTACAGAAAGATGTAAAATAACAAATAACTATGAATCTATTTTTGGGGTTCAGAGACAAAAAAGTCAGGGACTAAAGAGTGGGCACCCAAGTCGAAGGCCCTACTTTTTGTCAAGATCTGGAAATAAGGTCTATAACCTGTATCTGTTGTACCAAAGATTTTCCCGTTGCAGAACTTCAAGGACTAATGAGCGGGTGCCCTAGTCCAGGGAGCTATTTTCTTCACTGATCTACAATTCTGACACTTTGTTGTACCCTTCTGCAACTTCACTTAATCTACAACTCCAACCTGTAACCTGCAATCATGAAAACTTTGGGAGGGGGTTGTGGTGTTTAGAGGCTTGCCTCAGTCAAGCCTCAGAGAGACATTCAAGCCTTCCGAACACCGTTGTCAGATAGAGAGTGCGTGCCTTGGGAGGTAGAGGCAAAAACTAAATGATAAATACTCAATAATCACAATAGATGTCACCTTGTAGTGAAGATCTCATGGGAGGAAGAAGCTCTTCATTCCATGAGGAGATGGATGCTCAAATATGCAAACACAAACACATAGACAACACAAATCTACTCTTGCAACACAATGAAAGCCTTGAATCACCTTTAGGATGCATAGAGTTCACAATAAAATCTAGTTTACAAATGAATGCCTAAACATGCTTTTATATGCAACTACAAACATTCCCGCCAAGATTTCATAAATTCAAACTTACCGTGTTGGCCTAGGGACCAAATAACAGTCATAAACTGACACTAGAATTTTGGGCATGACCCAAAATAGGGTAGGACTAGGGCATGGGCATGGGTACCCAAGTCCTCCCCCCTATTTTGGGCAGGGTTAGGTTCAATGGGTCCCCCTAGGTCCCATTTGACATGATACTCAGGGTTCATTCCATCGGGATGTTGAAATATGATGCAAGATGTCCTAAGTGCACACTAGAAACCTGGGAGCTAAACCTTTTGAGGGAAAAGACCCCAAGGGGACATTTTTTGACATTACATTTAGCCCCCACTTTAATGTATGTATAAACACGAGGCCAATACATGCATTAAAGTATGGTCAACAAGCACAACAAACACACCAAGCATAGGGAAGACACACCAAGCACATTAAAGACAATGACAGGCATGCAAAACATGGAGAAGACAGTTACAGTCACACAAAACATAGAGAATATAGAAGATGCATAGAAGAAAAGAATGATTTCTTTTCTTTTCATTTTCTCATATATATGAAATGCAGATGCAAGTATAGGAAAGTAAACATACCTCCCATAATATAGGATGCACTCATCATGCAGGTCTTTAAACTGTATATGGGGCAACACACATGTAAAACCTCCCAAAATGCAGGATGCACTCATCACGTAGGTCTGTAGACTGCATATGGGGCAACAAACATGCCAAACAAAGTAAGCATGCCAAACACACACACTTTGAAGACATGGAGAAAACACAGAAGACAAGCAGTGATTGCGCTTCGCCACAACAATCACTAAAGACACACTTAAGGGTTGAGTTAGCCATAGAACTGCTCCCCGCCTCCATAAAGGACTTTTGAAAATGCAACCCCACCCACATCACAAGATGCCTTACAGTGAAAAGGAAGCATGGCATACAACCCCACCCACATCACGGAGATGCCTTATGATGAAAAGGATGTATGAGCTCAAAAGTATACAACCCTACCCACATAACGAAGACACCTTACGGTGAAAAGGAGGTATACGAAATAGATTTCAAGATTGTTCAAACACACTTTACTAGCATCTAGAATAGACAACTTACCTTATATAGGCCCCCACCTTAAGGTGGTTGATATCATGCATCAATATCAAGATTGTTAAGGTATGAAGAAAACACACAAGGGAACACAAACTTTCGCAAAGTGCATGCCTCCAGAGGTGACATGTACTTTACGATCACCAAATGTTCCCACAAACACATCCTTGCAAGAAACATGTTAGTGTCCACATTAAAACAACAACATCAATGCATATGAAATTTGAGGCATGCAAGATTCGAGATAGACAAAGTGCACGGAGCAGTAATATTGTTATGATTTGTAAATGAGATAGAACACCATCAAAATCACTATGCGGAAAGCATGAGTGCTTCCACTAGCCAAGAGTCGGATAAGATATACAACCCCATCATCATATTAGGAACTAAGTCCAATTTTTGATTTCTTGCAAAAGGGACGTTAGGTTTGCATTAGTATAAATGTTTTTCATCATCCACCCACTAGATAGAAACACTAGAGGAAGGGAAACAATAAATAAGAGAAGAGAAACAAGTGTCTTAGGGACAATCATGTAGGAGGGTGCCCCCAGGTCACCAACTGCGATGCTATGTTTGCAAGACACCACACAATAATGAAATCAGAGAGAGAGGCCATATACAAAAATGATGATACAAATAGAAGGTCACAATAGAGGTGGTCTCCTAGTATCCCAAACCTTACAAGAGAATCAAAGGTCATCCCAGGAGGCCTAAACAACACATAACACATCATGGGGGAAGTACATCATGAGAGAGTTGAAGGGTTAGAGATACTTACCTATAGGATCTTTATGCTAAGTCTCATCATCAAGTAAATCATCATCGTCTTCCCACTCCTGAATGCTAGAGGAAAGTGGGACATAAGATACCATAGCCCAAGATTGTACAATGTTAGGATCATCTTTGTTTGTTGTTATGTTTGGATCAATGTTTTCTTGTTGAGATGCAAGGTTTATGGCATATGCTTGTCTTCTTCATCTTCTTTCTCTTGCTTTTCTATTTCTCTTTCTTCTACCACTTATCTCTTGTAAGATAGAGCTTTGCTCTTTCATAGGTTTTTGCAATTTAGAAGAGGAAGCACTAGGATCAAATATCATTTATCTAGGTGGCATATTTTGTTGTCAACTATTAACTCCCAATCCTTGTAAGGATAACAGGGGAGGAACCTCAACATAGGGACCTTTTCCTTTCGGTCTATGGTTCTCTTTAAATGAGGGTTGCTTGTCTCTTGTTGTTTCTTGCATAGAGGGACCGGCCATTGAATGTAATAGTTTTGCTTTGTATTTTCTATAGCCCAAGAAGTTAAAGTCAGTTCGTGGTTTAGGTTTCTCTTCATTTTTGTCCCAAAAGTAATCCATTGTGTAATGGTTTCTTTCAACCAAAAGTTTATATTTATTCCAGGAGATGGTAATCACATGTCCCTCAAAAGGAAATTTTAGACAATTATGAATTGTTGAAGGGACATCTTTCATTTCCTTTAACCAAGGGTGTCCCAATTTTATGTAAAAGTGGTCAGAAATGGGGACAACATCAAACCATTGTTCTACATGTTTCTCAAATACCATTACCAACAATGATTATCTTACCCAAAGGTTTTATAAAGGTTCCCTTATGTGTTTTAATCATCATGTCCGAAGGGTCATAAGATCCTTGCATCAAATTATGTAAATAGAGGAACTCTTTCATGGCAACATTAGTCATACAATTAGGATAGATAAGGGTTCCATCCTTGGGGTTTCCCATTATTTTCACAGTGATGTAGAGAGGTCCGTCAGTATCTATGATTGTTCTATCATGAGGTGTAAACACAATTTCAGGTTCAGGGACCTTTCTCTTCATGTAAGGTCTAGAAGGAAACCTATTATTGTTGTTGCGATTAGAGGCCATGTTTATATTCTCAAATCAATGAAAAATCAGATTTTAACAATTTTCCAAAAAAATATGCAAAGGACAAGTGTAAGACTGTGCGAAAGTGACCTTAAATGCTTGATTTTTTATACTTTTTCAAATGCAAATAAGTGAAAGCAAAGGTGTTATAAGGATTTTTATCAGGGGCATCAAATTATATTTCTGATATCAGTCCAATACAGCAATAGTATCCTTCTCAACACACTCTTGATGCAAATCTAAGGTGACGACAAGTCAAAATATAGTGAAAATATGCTAAAATATGCAATTTTTTCACCAAATCTCAATGCAAAAGAGCATGACAAAGGGTGTTGTGAGGAAAATGATGATGGAAAGAAACTTATATCAGTAATAACAGACACTTAGTGTCAAAATATCCATCACAACATGCTTTTAGTGCTGCTCAAGGTCAACTCCTAGTGAAAATATAGCAAAAATAGGCAATTTTTCATAGTTTTTCAATTCCAAGACCTAGCAAAAGGGGTGTTGTAAATAATTTTAGGAGGTTTAGAAAATAATATTGCTTATATCGGTCACCTCAATCCATAAAATTTGTTACAACACACTTGGAGTGCAAACTAGGCCAAACCCTAGGGCAAAATTAGCAAAATGTGCGGTTTTTCACCAAATTTTCAATACAAGAGCCCGATAAAAAATTGTTGTGAATATTTTTAGGAGGGGAAGAGAATTATTACCCTTATAAAACCAATTAGTTCAAAAATATCCTTCACAACATGCCTATGGTGCAAATTTAGAGAGTCAATAAGGCCAAATCTAGTGAAAATCAATGTTTTTGAAGCCCTAGGTTTGAGATCTTCACACAAAATATTGTATGAATGTTTTTAAATCTGATATATGATGAAAATTAAATATAATCAGTTATGAAAATCATTTTCAAACCCTAACATGCCAAATGCAAGTGCAAATCTAATGAAAAATCAATGAAAATGCTAGTTTTTTGTTGACTTTTTCTATGCAAAAATGCAGATTTTAAAAATCTAAATGCAAATTTGTTCCAAAATGAAAGACTACAGCCAAATGAAAATTTTAATGAGTCTCTAAAATCAGTAGAAAAATATGAAACAATATTTTACCTACAAACCCTAGATTTTGGAATTACTAGGTTATATCCAGAATTCACAATTTTCAACAAAACCCTAGCAATTTTATGATGAAAATGCAATGCAAATTAATGATTTTTTGTAATTTTCTATAATTTAAATTAGATCTAATGAAAAAATCAGAAATTTTATGAAATTGAGTTTAATTAATGCCACAAGCAAAACCATAGCATGCAATTTTTTTTCAATTTTTTTGTAAATTTTCCAATGCAATAAGATGAATGACTATATGAATGAATGAAATTAATGAAAATCCAAAGAAAAATAATCATCAAGGTGCAAACAAGTCCAATAACACGGGTTCACCAAAATGTAATGAGTGATTTTTGGATGTTAGAATTTTTGGTAGTTTTGTGTGTATATCCTCCTTTCACCCTTACATTTAAGGACCTAGAGTCGAGTTGCAATGTACTATCATACCCTAGGTCACTATTGAAATGTAGGGAAACTTGAATTTTTATTATTAGATTGGAAATTTCCTTCTCTTATGCTCAATTGTACCTTAAAACCCTAATTATACAAATACGACAGTAAACAGATGAATTACAAAAATACTTCTGCAGAAAGATGTAAAATAACAAATAACTATGTACCTATTTTTGGGGTTTGGAGACAAAAAAGTTAGGGACTAAAGAGTAGGCGCCCAAGTCCAAGGCCCTAATTTTTGTCAAGATCTAGAAACAAGGTCTGCAACCTGTATTTGTTGTACCAGAGATTTTCCTATTGCAAAACTTTGAGGACTAATGAGCGGACGCCCTAGTCTAGCGAGCTATTTTCTTCACTGATCTACAATTCTGACACTCTGTTGTGCCCTCCTACAACTTCACTTAATCTACAACTCCAACCTATAACCTGCAATCATGAAAACTTTGGGAGGGGGTTGTGGTGTTTAGAGGCTTGCCTCAATCAAGCCCCGAAGAGACATTCAAGCCTTCTAAACACCGTTGTCAGATAGAGAGTGCATGCCTTGGGAGGCAGAGGCAAAAACCAAATGATAAATGCTCAATAAACACAATAGATGTCACCTTGTAGTGAAGATATCATGGGAGGAAGAAACTCTTCATTCCATGAGGAGATGGATGCTCAAATATGCAAACACAAACACATAGACAACACAAATCTACTCTTGCAACACAATAAAAGCCTTGAATCACCTTTAGGATGCATAAAGTTCACAATAACAATCTAGTTTACAAATGAATGCCTAAACATGCTTTTATATGCAACTACAAACATTCCCGCCAAGATTTCATAAATTCAAACTTACCATGTCCGCCTAGGGACCAAATAACGGTCATAAACCAACACTATAAATTTGGGCCTGACCCAAAATATGGCAGGACTAGGGCATGGGTACCCAAGTCCTTCCCCCTATTTTAGGTAGGGTTAGATTCAATGGGTCCCCCTAGGTCCCATTTGACATGATACCCAGGGTTCATTCCATTGGGATGTTGAAATATGATGCAAGATGTCCTAAGTGCACACTAGACACCCAGGAGCTAAACCTTTTAAGGGAAAATCCCCCAAGGGGACTTTTTCTGACATTACACTTCCTTGTCAAAGGTAATTAAGTCTTGCATAGGATAACTTGAGTTCACTTGATTTATGTACAAAGGGCCACTTGGACTTGGATATGCTTCTTGTTACAAAGGTGGACTTAGGTCTATCAACGATGCTTCTTGTGAGGACACTTGGTTGCCTTGTGGATGGGTTTGGTGGTGTGTAGGAATGTTGTAATGAGGAATTGGATAATTTTGGGGTAGATGTTGATAGGTTGATATGGTATTGACATTATGTGTAGAAAGATTAGGTTGGTGTGATGGTGAAGGTGACACATAGGATTGTAGTTGAATGTGTTGGAAGTTGTGATGGTGTTGTGGTAGAGGGATTGTATATGATAACGGTTGTTGTGATATGGATTGATATTGATAAGGGTTGACATTGGAAGGGTTGTGATAGGTTGATGAAGGGGTAACATGACATGTGGATGGATGAGGTTGATATGATGATGTAGGTGACACATGGGATTGATGTGAAGGTTGTTGATGTGGTGATTGGATTTGATGTTTTGCTTGTTGGGCTTGATAAGTGGCCATGAGGTGTTGGGCTTGTGCTATGAGTTGTCTCATTTGGGGCAATTGACTTGCTTGAAATTTTTGGATCATGTCATTGATGTCTTGAATGGTTTGTTGGCTTAGATATGATTGGCTTGCTTGAGTTTGGTGAAGTAGGTGAATGAGTTCTTGTGCTAGGTTTTCTAATGTTGACATGGTATCACTTTTAGAAAATGTTTGATTAGGATTATGATGATGATATGGCTTGACTTGGATATGTGGATTTGATGATTAGGATAAAGGTGATGAGAATGATTAATATGAAAGTGATTGGGGTATGATTAGGATGGAAATGATTAGGATTGATGTTGTTTGGATATGATTAGAAGATGATGAAGATTAGGTGTGATGATGAGTTGTATCAATTAAGAGGAAGTTGATTGGATTATGAATAAAGATGATTATGATTAGGATAATGATTAGGACATGTGATTAGGATGACTAAGATGATGGTGATTAGGTGAAAGAAGTGAGTAGGATGATTTGGCTTGGAATGATTGGATAATGTGTAATGATTAGGAATGTATATGGATGTGACTAGGATACGTTTAGGATGAAATTGATTTGGATATGATGTGGAGTGACAAGATTGGATGATGTGGATGAAATTGAATTGGATATGATGTGTAGGATGACTTGTTTACATAGTTGGTGTCTATAGCATGATTTGGCAATGTTCAAACAAATGATTATGCATATATACACATAAATCACTCACGTAAGACACATAAGCAAGTTTAAATTTGAAGCATGAAGAATGTGATGATTAAGCACACACATGGAAGACACATCAACAAGCCCTAAGATTAGTCAAGTGGGGGTATGGCCAATTAGGTCTCAAGCTAAGTTTCACAAGGTTGACTAGGATGCAATGAAAGCAAAATCCTACCACTCAGCTGGAAGAAAGGGGTAACCCACCCTTCACCTTCACTTCCTAAAGGTATAAATTTTTTGGGGGCTTATCTAAGAGTGTCAAGATTTCAACTCCCAAAGGAGGGTGTCTTTCGATTCAGCCTTGGTTGAGGTCATCCCTTGGAGTGGTGTGTCTCTAAGCAAGCATCCTAAGAAGGGTAAACAAAAGAAAACCAAGTGAGGTACACTTGATTCACACTCGCAGTTGTTAATTCCCCTTTAAGAAAATGAGATATGTGGAAAATAGTTCAAGCATTTGTTCTTTTTAAATCCAAAGCCAAATGTGTAGGAAGACACTTGTTCATTTTAAGCCTGATTTCAATGATGTGATAGCAAGCAATGTTTGTTTTAAGCCCAAAATCTAAATGTGTTTGCTAACAATGATTAAGAGATAAAAGATGAAATGAGTGCACCTAATTGTTTTCACTTTCCACTTGTTGTTGTGACCAATCCAAATGCTGCTCCAGCTCCTTTGATTCACCTACAAGCCACAAAATAAAAAAAGAAACAAGTAAACTTGCATAGAAGACCGTCATGTGAAAATGATGAAATCTGAAAAATTCTGATGAAAATGACCTAATACATCTGAATAGATTGCATTAACAGAAATTTTAGAAAATTTCATGCACTTTTTAAAATAATTCATCGAATTTGGATCAATTTTGCTCAAGATATGCCTGTTTGAAGTTTAAATACAAGTTTGACTTTGAATGATAAAAAAGTAGTGAAAATGACACATTCATCTGATAATTTCTTATCTTCTGTGAAGTTCATCTTGTCATCTTTTCGATGAGTCCTCATTTGCACGATTTGGAGCCTGTATGACCAAGTTATGATAAAAAGAAAAAATCAGCCTCCTTTGGCATATGGAAGAAAACAAGGTGCCTGGTTGTTTGCAATAACCGCTAATGGTTTACTTTTGATGTGGTCACATGAGTGGTTAGAGGTTCCCTAGCGGTCACACCAACAATTAGTGTTAGATTGGCCCCTAGTCTTCAATATGACCAGGGGCTAGATAGGTGGAAAAAATAAAAAAGAAATTAGACTAGGCTAAGCTTTAGTGCTAAGCACCAAATGCTAACACTAAATGTGAAATTTAAACCTAAATGTTGAATGTTAAATGTTAGATGTTAAACATTAAACCCTTAATACTAAATGGTGGTGGTTAAGGATTTATCCACGTACTAAGGGTTGCGGTTGGAGGTGGTGAATTGTGATGTATTCAGGAGAGCAGTAGGAGATTTGTGGTGAAGAAGAAGTTGCGACAGGGTGTGATGAGTAGTGGTCAAAGTTTGGATATATCTTGAAGCAGTAGATGGAGATTTAGAAAGGTGTCGACCGAAGATTATATAGTGGCAATAGAGACCTTTCAATGGTAGTAGTTGATGAAAGGGGTAGCAGTTGACTATGTATGAGGTGGTGGTCAAAGAATGAATAATGGGGATGATAGTACATCAGGTCGCATAAGGTGAAGTGGTGGGTTTAAAGGATCTACAGGAGATGACAATAAATTTGAAGGGATTTAGGAGTATCGACAGATGGATTCACAGAGGCATTAAGGTTTTCAATAGGTGGTGATTGGTAGGGTTAATCAACCATAGTGGCGGGGATCTATGACAGAGGCAGTGACTAAAGAGATCTGCTGGAGATAATGTGTCGACTGAAGTTTCAATGATGACGACCAGTGATTGCTAAGGCTTCTCGATGGAGGCGACTGAAGGTGGCATAGTGGCGATTGGAAAAAATGGGGTGGTGACAGTCAAAGGTACGCAGAGGTTGTTAGGAGATGATCTCAAACCAGGCAGCTAGGGTTTGGTTTAGATCCTCAATAAAACATTTATAATTTCAAACCTGTAATGATGAATCTAAAGCCTGAAACATGCAAATAGTGAAAATAACATGCAGTGTGAGATCAAGTAATGCAAACTAGATATGCCAACTAGGCTTGAGTTCATTATTGGGTGGAGGAGGTAAGGTGGAGGACAAAGGTTGTTGTTGTCCTAAGGAAGAACTTTCATGGATGAGTGTGGAAAGATCAATAGGATATGATGGTAGACTTGAAATAAGGTTAATAGTGGATGTGGAAGGATCATTAGGAGCTTGATTATTTTCATTCTGATCCAAGTTATTTGTTTGATCTTCTATGTTTGCTTGGGGGACAAGTGTCTCATCATGACAAATGGAAGTTGGTGCACCATGGATAGGTGGAGTGGAAAGCTCTTTGCTTTGAAGGAAGGCCATGAAATGGGGTGAATGCTCAAGTAGTTCAACAAGACTTTCATGAGATAGAACATGTAGGTCTTGAGTGTATTTCTCATGAATGGTTGTAGGGAAATGAATAGGATCAAGTTGCTAATGGATATGTTCTTCATTATGGATATCATCTTGATCATGGAAAAGATATATGTTATGGATGGGGTGAATGGAAGGTATTTGATCTTGACTTAGGGAATGGGTTGATGTTTCCACATGCTTAGGATTATGCCCTTGATATACCTCTCAGGTTGCTTCAATGGAAGTGGAAGTGGGAGACTCTTGGATAGGCTTGACATGCTCTTGATGGTCAACAATATGAAGGTATGATGGCTCCTGACTTGGACTCATGATAGGAGGTTAATGAATAGGCTTAATAACTTGTAGGTCACATGATGGGCTTGAAGGGCTAGGCATGTTGATGGAGGGCTCTTGGATAGGCTCAAGGATAGGTGGACCACATGATGGGATTATAGGATTGGGCATGACCTTTGGAAGTTCTCTGGTAGGCTCATGAATGGGTGCTTGACATGGAGATAGTTTATTCCTTGCTAGTAGCCAATGGATCACATCCTTTGCAAGTGTATGTGTGAATGGACAATATAGGGGATGGATAATAAGGGTGGATGGTGTTGTAGGCTTATGATCAAGATTTTGATTGGATGGAAGTATGATGGGATTGGACATATTAGGATTTAGATTAGATGGAGGGATAATAGGGTTGGATGGATTGGGATTTGAATTGGCATGCATATAGAAGCCCTATTTATACATCTTGTAGAAGAGTGACATAAATACAAGGCACTCATTTGTATCATGAACTTTGTTCCTATGGTATGGACAATAGTCATGTTCATCATATGCACTTTCTTCATTTGGTTTGACTTGAGGAAGTTCAATGTGTTAAGGGAAATTATGCATAAATATCAATGATATCAATAATACCCATAACTCAATGAAATAAGAAATAAAGAAATCAATCAAACAAAGAACTTCAAACCTTACAAACCTCTTCACTTTGTGGCTTCCATTGATTTCCTATCTCAAATGATCTTGTGTATGAATATGGCCCTTAGAAGGTGCACTTCCTTTCTATTCCAATATGTCAAGTGGGAATGGCTATGATAGTTTATTGCAATGAAGATGAGCTTAATAATGGTAATGATATGGTAACAAGTTGATTGCAAGAAAATGGAATGACTTGGGTGCCAAAGGCGCGCTATAATTCCTGCAGAGTAATGATACTAAAAAGCTTGGATGAATGAAATGGAAAAAGAGGGTTCAATTTATAGACTCATGAGAGAGAAGATCAACGGTATAGAAAGAATAACAAGATCAACGGTATAAAAACTTTGATAGGATGTGCGTGGATAGAAAGAAGACAAGTGTCACACAAAATTTGTTTTGTTTGACTTAACTTCTTTCTTTTATAAAGATAAGATTTGATTTCATAAATTAGAAAGATTTTTCTAATTTAAGAGTTATTGATAAAAACAAGATTGATTGAATCAGTTAACTCAACTTGAGATTTGCTTTTGCATGATTTTGAGAGAAATTTAAATAATAAATTATTTAATTTTGTGTGCATGAAGAAGAAGACTTATTTTTAGAAGATTTGGAAGATATTTGAGGAATTTAGAAGATAAGAAAGCAAATTAAATAAATTTATTTATTTAATTGTTTGTGCATGCTTTGGAAGAATAAATAAAATATTTGATTTTATTTTATTTTTAGAGATTGAGAAAATTTAAATAAATTTGATTGATTTATTTAAATTTGGAAGAAGAATTGACTTAATTAAATAATTAAGAATTATTTAATTTTTTGGAAGAATTTAATTAAATAAAGGATTTTATTTAATTTTGACTTTAGAAGAGATAATTAAATATTTTGATATTTAATTAATTTAGAAGAATATGAATCGAATAAATAAATTTGTTTATTTATTTATTGATAGAAGATTTAGACTCGAATAAATATTAAGAATATTTATTTAGATAGAGCCTTGTCATTTTTAGGCGTATACATTTTGCCCCTCTTTGATGCAATGTGTTTTTATCACGTTGTTTCAAAGAATAGATTTTTCTGATAATGATACATGCCCCACTTTGCCCCTGGTATAGGTTATGATGATAGGATGCCCCCTCAGGAGATTGGATGGGAAGAAGGCAGAAGGGACGTGAGATGGATAATCTCACGAAGAAGAAGGTGAAAAAAATAGGTTAGAATGAAGAAAAATAGGTCACGATTCAGAGAAATGGGTAGAAACGGGCCTTGGGAAGTAGTCACAGTCACCACATAGCCAGTTAGGGTACATTTGCTATATATAGGAGTTGGGTCTACAATCCTAGTCATTTGCACACTTGGCCTTTTGTTGATAGGTCCTTGAGAGCTTAGGAGAGTACAGGAGCATAGAGCCGTTGGCATAGAGATGGATATTCCATGTGTGGAGTACCACTTTGATCAAGTTTGACGGTTCGATCGGCCAGCTGACATAGGACCACTAGTATGTAGTTTAAAAAAACTCACCCAGGGTCATTTATTAGTGCAATAAATGCTAGGGAAAGTTAGTGAAGATAGATGCATTAATTTGTGTTTCGGTGCATATACGCTCTAAAACAATGCATATGTAAAGTTTCAGCGCATTTGCGTTATGGAATGGTGCATACATAAGTCCTACGCATAGATGTTATGGGTCAGCACATCTGTCAAGAACTTGTGCATTTGATATGGGAAGCGGCGCATACGCAAAAGTTGTGCATGCATGATATGTTTCGATGCATTCACTGCAAAGTTGCGCTTATGATATGGGACTACGTATTTACTTAATTAGGTGGCACATTTGCCAAAAGTGGTGCATTTACTATGAAATGGCACATGTACCTTCTGGTTCAGCGCATGTGCTTGAGATAGTTAGTTTACTTAATGAAATTGACTCGATTGGTATCTTGCTTGATGTGTCAATTGATAAGCAATCTCTAAGATTGTAGGAATCTAGTCAAGAGATGTTATATGTTGTTTTCATCAATTTGATATGTTAAGTAAGTGATATGATGCTTTAGATAGGTTTGAGAAAGTATGCAATTTTAGTTGATGCTTTGCTTTGCTTGATTGCAATAGGACATTCAGGATGTACTTATGTCGTGGGAGTAGTTTCCCCTACCATTGTTACAGTGTTACATGTTGACAGAGATAGATCAAGAGGCTCTCGGTGCTATGGGACTAGACTATGTGTGTTTCATGCTTGAGGTTTGTGCGAACCTTAGTTTGTTGACTATAGCAGTGGAGTAATTCCACAGTGAGGATGGGACCTTTCACTTGCCTACTGGTGAGATGGTGATTGCCCTGGAGGACGTCTACAGGATTATGCATCTATCGATCCAAGGCAAGCTTGTAGAGTATGAGGCACAGCGTGATGCCAAATTGGTAGAGTGTAGGTGAGTTTTTGATGACGTTGAGCTTGAGGGTTAGGTGATCTCCTGGCAGGATATTCATGACTACTATTATTACTTCCTAGGGATAGTGGTTGGATTTAGAGGGTATGGAGGAAGTACCAACATCTTGAGATTTCTTTTCTTGGGAGATATAACCAAGGCCATAAGAGGGTGGAGGAACTTCGACATGGATAGGCTCCAAAGTGCCTTGTTCATGAAGGCCTAAGCCTTTACCTTGATAGTTCATATTTTGGAGTATGTGGTGGACAATGGGATTATGGGTGCTTTGGACACTAGCAATGATCTCATTATTTGATGGGGAAGGTGAAGAGGTAGATAATGGTTGTTGTTCTCCTAAGGAAGAACATTCATGCATGAAGGTAGTGAGACCAAGGGGATAGGATAACAGATTTGCAATATGGTTGATAATGGATGGTGGAGGATCATTAGGAACTTGATTATCATTATGCTTACTAAGATCCAAGTTATTGGTTTGATCATCTATGTGCACTTGGGAAGAAAGTGTCTCATCAAGGAAAGTGGGAGTTGTTGGATCATGGGTAGGACTAGATGGAGGATGGATAAATGGGGTGATAGGCTCATAACCATGGAATGCATATAGTTGGCTAAGAGGATCATCATGGTTTCCTTGATCATAGATAGGTTCCTGATCGTAGATGGGATCTTGATCATGGATATAATTAAGTATGATGGGATCAATGTGCTCATGTATAGGTTCTTCATCAACAATAATATCTTGATCATAGAATAGATATAGGTTATGGGTGGGTTGGAATTGGATTTCTTTCTCATGTATAGGATCAAGTTGCTCATGGATAGCTTCTTCAGAGATAATATATTGGTCATGGAAAAGATAAAGGTTATGGATGGGTTGGAATTGGATCTCTTGCTTGTGTATAGGATCAAGTTGCTCATGGATAGCTTCTTCAGAGATACTATCTTGATCGTAGAAAAGATAAAGGTTGTGGATGGATTGGATGGGGGTGCTTTGATCTTGATTTAGATCAAGGGTTGATGTTTCCACATGCTCTAAAGTGTACTCTTGATGTGCTTGAATTGAAGTGGAGGTAGAGGACTCTTGGATATGCTTGATCGGCTCTTGGTCTACAACATAAATGTATGATGGACACCTTGACTTTGGTTAATGGTAGGAGGTTCTTCAATAAGCTCAAGGGGTTGCAGAGTACATGACAGGGTTGAGGAAAGGATATGTTATTGGGAGGTTCCTTGATAAGGTCAAGGACCAGAATTTGGGGACATGGTTGACTCTCTGCTAGTAGCCCTCGGATCACATCCTTTATAGGTGTAAGGGTAGATGAATGAGGTAATGGATGGGTGGGTTTGGCTTTCTCCATAGCTTTTCTTTTGGTACATAAATTTGGAAAAAGGTTTTGGAAAAAATCATTCAAGGATTCTTTGGCTGTCAGATTAGAGCTTGGGGGACTTGATGTTGGTGTTGGTGTAGGACTGGTATGCTTTGGGCTATGCCTTCTAGGGGATGGTGAGTGAGGACTAGTAGATGGAGTGGTATATGATTTCCAACTTGAGGTGGTGCTTCCCTTGTCAAGAGTATCATTAAGACAGGAAACGAATGTACGATCTTGGTGTGAGGCGTATCTAGTGCTGGCATGCTCATGTTGGGAGGGATTTGGTATCTTGGCCAAGCTTTTATCAGAAGGATAAGGAGATATGCCCTATGGTGAACATTATTTTTTGGAAGATTCAATTTTTAAGATTGCCAGTTACTGTTATAGGGCTTGGAGTTCTTGAGCAATTTCTTCTAATTGGTTTGTCATCTCCACAAAAACTGACACAAGACTGAAATGGGTACCCAGAAAGGTTGAAAAACTTTCTCTCAAAAGAAGGGGAAAAGCTTACTGTCTTGGATGCATAGCTATAGAAGCACTGAAACAGAAGGTATATGTGTAGCAAGTCAGAATATATGGGCAGCTCTGGTAAATGATAAATGCACAGTAACAGGCAGCAAATGTACAAAAAGTCAATATAAAAGCACAATAGGTCAACACAGATGCAAAACTCTGTAAGATAAATGTGCAGCTCTGGTTTTTTGAATGTTTTTGCAATTTTCTTGGCACATTTTTTGGTGTTTTTAGTTTCTTGGCTGCAAGTTGGTCTTTTTGATCTAATTTTTTTCAATTATGGCAAGAAGACATAGCAAACATAAAGAATGATTTCATGGTTTTTTTTTTTTGTAATTTTTTGACTCTTTTTGATTAAAAAGCAAGTACAAATCCTAGGTTGGCTGGGACAATATAAACCGAATTCTCACTATTTCTAGTTGAGGCATCTTCGGGAGGTGATAATTGCCCTTCCTTGCACTAGTTTATAGGGGTTTTTGGCAACTAAAAACAAGGATGATTAGTAAGTACAACCGTTCGAGTGGTTATACATGCAGCAGTGCTACTCTCTATTATGGAGTCTCCTAGCATGTAAGGGTTATGCCTTGGAGGGTTTTGGGGGAGGTTGGCTATCAATATAACACAACGTCACTCATTGTTTGAAGCTTTCTCTCCAAACACAATTTATTTATAGTGGCTTGGTAAAGTTTGGCTTTAGCTTGTTACCACTTAAAGTCGTTCCCACGTGGATGGAAGGATATCCAAGGGCAGGCCTCTCTAAAGGTTTAACACATGTGAAATGATATGTTTGGCATTTTGGTCACCCAAGATAGGGGAGATCATAGGCCTAGTATCATTCCAAAAACATGAAAGACAGTGATTCTTATGCCTTAGTTAAAATGAAAAAGACTAAATGAGTTATCTACTTGGGCACACACGCGATTTGTTAACTTGAAAGCAAGATAGCAATGGCTCAATTTTATCCTCCTAGCATTGGGACTATATTCAATTTGTTGATGCAACAATATCAAATTACAATCCTTCCTAGTTAGATCTAGATGTGATTTTGCATGAACATCTGATTACTATTCTTGCTAATTAAATCTATGATGTGTGTTAATAATGCAACTAGAATGTCTAAACCAACCCCTAACCTACAAGTAGATCAGAGAAAAATTCCTGCAAGAAGTGTCAACGTTTGCAAAATCACAAGAAAACCCAAAAATTCACTAGCAGAATCAGATGCATAGGTACAAAGATTAGATGAACAGTGATAGAGGTCATATGCGCAGCTATTACAAAAGCACTAAGACAGAGGTCAAAAGCATGGAAATAGAGAGCATATGCACAGTTTCAATAAATTCACCGTATCAGAAAATAGATGCGCATCTTTAGGAGGTAAATGTGCTGAAAGATCAGATGCATCGAACCAGAGCTCAGATGCATGTTAGAATTGATTGGATGCATAGAATCCTCATGTGTACGGAACCTTAGCACAAAAAACTTAGTTTTTGGGTTAAATCAGGGCAAGGCCCCATGGTGGGCACCAAAAATGTTAAGTGAAATTATGCATAAATATCAATGATATAAATAATACCCATTACTCAATGAAATAAGAAATAAAGAAATCAATCAAACAAAGAACTTCAAACCTTGCAAACCTCTTCACTTCGTGGCTTCCATTGATTGCCTATCTCAAATGATCTTGTGTAGGAATATGGCCCATAGAAGGTGCACTTCCTTGCTATTCCAAGATGTCAAGTGGGAATGGCTATGATAGTTTATTGCAATGAAGATGATCTTCAAAACAATGGTAATGATATGGTAACAAGTTGATCGCAAGCCAATGGAATGACTTGGGTGCCAAAGGTGCGATGTAATTCTTGCAGAGTAACGATACTAAAAAGATTGGATGAATGAAATGGAAGAAGAGGGTTCAATTTAAAGACTCATGAGAGAGAAGATCAACAATATAGAAAGAATAATAAGATCAACAGTATAAAAACCTTGAGAGGATGTGTGTGGATAGAAAGAAGACAAATGTCACACAAAAACTGTTTTGTTTGAGTTAACTGCTTTCTTTTATAAAGATAAGATTTGATTTTATAAATTAGAAAGCTTTTTTCTAATTTAAGAGTTATTGATAAAAACAAGATTGATTGAATCAGTTAACTCAACTTGAGATTTGCTTTTGCATGATTTTGAGAGAAAATTAAATAATAAATTATTTAATTTTGTGTGCATGAAGAAGAAGACTTATTTTTAGAAGATTTGGAAGATATTTGAGGAATTTAGAAGATAAGAAAAAATTTAAATAAATAAATTTATTTAATTGTTTGTGCATGCTTTGGAAGAATAAATAAAATATTTGATTTTATTTTATTTTTAGAGATTGAGAGAATTTAAATAAATTTAATTGATTTATTTAAATTTGGAGGAAGAATTGACTTAATTAAATAATTAAAAATTATTTAATTGTTTGGAAGAATTTAATTAAATAAAGGATTTTATTTAAATTTGACTTTAGAAGAGATAATTAAATATTTTGATATTTAATTAATTTAGAATAATATGAATCGAATAAATAAATTTGTTTATTTATTTATTGATAGAAGAATTAGACTGGAATAAATATTAAGAATATTTATTTAGACAGAGTCGTGTCATTTTTAGGCATATACACAATGAGTTTTTCTTCAAGAAACCCTTGTAAAATCATCTCAACCGTCTCTTTCGGTGAAGCATTGGAGTAAGATGATGATGAAGATAATGAAGGGCTTGGGGGATTAGAAGGTTGGTGGATCAATGGACTAAGAGCAAGATCACATGGTGGTGTTGGTATAGGACTAGTTGACTCATGTGTCGGCATGTGATTGGATGGCAGAGATGACTCATATGATGCATTGGCTAGATTGGTATCCCCCTCGTCAAAGGTAATTAGGTCTTGCATTGGATAATTTGGGTTTGCATGTTCTTGTTGCAAAGGTGGACTTAGGTCTGTTAATGGTGCTTGATGGTCTTGTTGATGTGTTGGAATGTTGGAATGAGGAATTGGATAATGTTGGGGTGAAGGTTGATAGGTTGATGTGGTATTGACATGGAAAGATGTAGGATAGGTTGATGTGGCATTGACTTGATAGGTGGATGAATTATATTGGTGTGAAGTTGAAGAGGATGACATGTAGGATTGAGATGGCATGGGTTGATAGTGAATGGATAGAGGATGATGTGCTTGTTGGGTTTGACAAGTGGCTATATGAAGTGTTGGGCTTGGGCTATGAGGTGTTGCATTTGAGGTGATTGGCTTGTTTGAAGTTGTTGGATGATGATTTGGATGCTTTGTATGGTTTGTTGGTCTAAAGGGGTCAGAATTTGGTAAAGCTTTTGAAGGAAGTCTTGGAATTTCGATACTAGGACTTCTAATGTTGGCATGTTTTAAGGCTTAGGACCCTTTCGACAAGTGCTTGATTAAGACTTGGATGATGATGTTCAGGATCTGAAGGGAAATGTGATTTTGAACTAGATAGATGAATAAAGTTTGTAAGTCACCAGAGGAAAGGTTGAATGCAACAAAGATGATTGGCAATAGATCAAAGGCAATTGGGAATAAGCCAAAGGTGATTTGCTGTTGATCAAAGGTGAGGATGTACAACTCAAAAGTGACTATATGCAACTCAAAGTTAATTTTGGATAGCTCAGAGGTGACTGCAAGATATTCAAAGGTAAATCAATTCAACCAAAGATGATTTTCTATTGATCAAAGGTGACTGATTACAGTTCAAAAGTGACTAGCTGTTATTCAAAGGTGATTTTGTGTGATAGGGAATTATTTTTGGCAATGTTTTTGTTTGTTTTGACAAGAAAATAGATGACTGAAAACACATAAGCATGCAAAACACTCAAAAGCATGTACAACCTAGGCTAGGCAAGCACAATATTTTCTGAATTCCCACTTGGATTGCTCAAACCGCACTTATTCAGAGTAGATAGCTTAGAAGTTTGGTAGCAATGGCTCCCCCTTACACGACACTCACTTCTTGGGCATACCAAACATTGAATTCCCAAAGAGAATTTGCTATCTCTACTTTGAACTATGAGAATGTGGGACAGCTTCAAAGGTATATCTTCTAACCTCCTGCATCAATAAATAGAAGGATTTTGGCCACTACTCAAAGGTTTCTAGTGAATATTCAGGGGCCGACACCTTACGAGTGTCCAACAAGCCATTTAAAGCTCTAACTAGCTCTACTAGGAGTTTTAATATACACTAGGTACACCTCCTTTCAAACTAGCACTGTATGGTAAGCGCTTATACCAGTCTTGGCTTTCATCTTATCCTAATTTATATAGAGGACCAGATGAAAGTACCACTTGGGGTCACAAATGAGTAAGAGTAGGCCCTCTCTAAAAATAATAAAAAGTTCTCTTGCACCCAAGATCCATTTGATAGGCAAGGGGAGAGGATACTTTTTTATTAGCTTAGGGCTACAAACATGACTGTGATAGGTAAAAATTAGGTCAATAAGATCAAGCATTACAAATGAAAACCTAATCCTACCACCATCAATGAATCAAATCCAAGTGAAATCAAAAGCATTCAATTCAAGAACAATATCACCTAGATTGTATGATTCCTTATTTGTGATGTGGATTATTTCTTCAACAATGAACAATTATGAAGATCAAATCTGCCATGATGGATGAATGATAATGATAATAAGCTAGATGGATGCTAAAATGCTTAATATGCTCAAGATGATAATGTAGATGCTATTTGAAAAATGTTGGATCTATGTAGTATGGAATGAAATGGTGTTTATATAGAACTCAACCAAAATCAATCAACGGTGGAGATTTGGTGGCTATGTGAATGGCTGGGATAAAATGATAGTCATAAGTGAGTGTAGATGACAAGTGGAGGGAAGATAAGGCTCATGTGTGGTCGTGTACATAAAAAGTACTACATGTGAAAGATATTAAATGAAAGATGTAGTACCACACATGTTTTTAAATAAAAGAGACACACATGTCAGCTCATTAAGATAAATGATAAGAAAAATTAATTAAATAAAAAAAATTATTTGATTAATTGGAAAGTGGGATTATGAATGCATTTTAATTAAATAAGTAATATTTATTTAATTAAAATAGATAGAATGAAGATAATTAAATAATTAAAGATTATTTAATTATAGATTAGAAGAAATAGATAATGAATTAATTACATAAATATAAATTTATTTAATTAATAGATGAAATAGGTGCTTTTGATAAATAGAGAAATTGCTCAAGTGTGTTAGACAAATGCAGGTGATAAATAATGCAATATTTGATACTAATGATAATTAGGTCAATTTTGGGTGTCTACATTTTGCCCCTCTTTGATACAATGTTTGTTAGAATGTTGTGTCAAAGAAGATACAATAATTTGTTCGATAAACAAGGTTATGCCCCAGTGTAATTGGCAGGTGATGCCCCCTTTAGAGGTAAGTTAGGCAAACTAGGAAGGGCTGGGTTGGCTCACGATAAGATGAAAGCTAGAAACAAGTTTGACACGAAGAAAACAGGGGTCAGGCAGGAGAAATTGGGATGGTATAGAAGAAAATAGGCTATGGTATAGAAGAATTAGGGTTCAAAAATGGGGGTTTGTTGTGTGGTTACACAACACGCCCCATTTTGACTTGTCAAAACAGGGACCCAATTTTTGGTTTGGCTTGTGCGTCTGTTTCTGGGCGGTTTGGTAAAAATAAGTCGAGTGCATCATTATGCAAAATCATGATGAGGTGAGCCACCATGAGGTTGGTTTGTGAAAGTTTGTATTTCATCTCTGTGACCTTATATTTTGAAAGAGCATTGAAATTTAGGTAGGTTTGCCTTTTACATCACCTTGATATTCGTCAGGATATAAAAGTTATGGATAGTCAAAGTTTCAGTCAAACCTGATATTCATAAGAGGAAGGTCATATTGTTGAAGTTCATCATCATATTTGAAACTCAACCTGATATTTGATGCGGTTCAAATATCTGGACGTCAACTTTAAATGGTATCAAACTCTTCCCGTCAAACACTTTTATCTATCGCGAGCATCATACTTCGCGTATAACCTGATGTGTCTTTACATCCTCCTAATGCAAATATCACCCTTAGCAAACATCCTGATGACATCATCCTAATACGATAAACAGAGGAACATACATGCTGATGACATCATCATCACATTTACATTGCCACAGGATTTTCTCTAAAAACATGATCATGTTAGCCTAATATGATGATGACGTCATGATGCACTTCCGATACGAAGATCGAATATCAGGATGACATCATCCTAATATTCTGAAAGATAGAGAGATGTAAGTTTGTCTCGACATCATCATATTTTGAAACATCACCCGATACATTGAAATATCCTCCTGATGTACTACATGGAAATAAAGGTGCTTTTGTCACCCGAATCTTGTCGCGATAACAATATCAATGCGAGGGAGGATGATATTGAAACTCAACCCGATATTTGCGAATATCATCCTGCCCTCATGATATCCTGTCATAGGGATATTCTCTGGCTCCCGTTGCTGCCATTATCATTTAATGCGCGCAGCCATGGTAGGTGGTTCCCGCCGACCCCGGAACCCAATGAAACACCTGGCAAGATCCTGTATTTTTCGCACGGATAAGCAAGGAACATGTCTAATCTATCAGAGTTGCCCTAAATGCGCCCTAAATGCAAGGTTAAAAGGTAATTCAACCACCATTTTTACATTTACCTTATGATAAACTTGTTTTACAGAGCACCAGCTTCCATATCTGCATACCAGCTATCGTTGCGCAATTTGAGCTCACGAATAGAAGGGAAAGGTGATCACTAGCTGAATTAAGAACGTCTCGGCACTCTACTGGTATAAAAAGGAAATCTGCACAACCAGGTAAGTGAATAAACCCTCATCATATTGTTTCTATTCTGGTGCGATGATGTAAGTTCTGGTTTATGCACCTGTATGGTCAAGTAATGATTGAAATTCATGTTGTAGGCATAGTGATTTATAAATTCAACTGTAGTATACATGCATGTATGTACCTTGTTGTGAGATAGGATTGTCGTTAGTTGCAGGCACTCATGGCTGAGAAGCGATTAGTCAAATGTCAGGAGGAGTTCAGCAAGCCCATGTTTTCTACTCAGAGGGGGGTCCTATTTAAATACGGGGCGATCACAGACACCCATCAGGGAAGCACTAATCTAGAAGCCTGGTCAGCCAAGCTAAACAATGGGCATGACAAGAGTCCTGTGCTAGATGCAGTGTTCATATCTGGATTGTGGAATGCCGCTAGTTTTCCATACTCTATGGAGTCTCCGGAGCTTGTCATTGAGTGCGCCCAGAATTACAACCCTCAAACCAGGTAGGTAGTGAAGCATGGGAGGGTATATGCAGACCTCTCCATCAAAGGTCTCTCCCAGACGTTCGGATTGCCGCTGGGAAGTAAAGTCAAAAGTGTGGACCTGAAGAAGTCTGAGAGGGAGTATGAAGCCAATAAGAAGTCAGCCAGGAAAAACATGTACGCGTGGTAGGCTGAGAACAGCACCTATAACGCAGCTGCCAAGCTTCCTGTGCACCTGTTCAAATATGATTTTAATGAGGAGTATCAGTACATGATCGCACTTCTGAACAGGGTTACTGGCCAACCTGATACTAGGAGTTTCAGAGACTGGATGTACGGGATTATAATGATGTGTCTGTATTCAGACACAAGCCATTGTGGGGGCAAATTATAAGCGATGCTCTGCATGAGCAATTGATGAACCTGCGAGGTTCTAATTGTCCTTTTTTCATGTCCTCGTATATTGTGTATTCCTGTGCATATAGAGGCACTTTTGATGCCTTGGTCACAGATGGGAAGCTCACAGGCATAAACGCAGCATATATCTAGGATCATGATCCTCAGCTGCAAAGAACCAACTACTTAAAAGATTACAAACTAGTCAATGATGCATTCTCTATGCATCTGGTAAGGACCATGGAAGAAGACAGAACGAAAAGATTGAGCTTGGAGGCTCAAGAGGCAGTATACAGGCATGGGGCCTGGTACATACAGTTCGCAACCTTTTCCTACATTAGCATTGAAGGTTTCTAGGGACATCCCCTGATGCTGCTGAGGTATCCTACAGACGCTGTGGTATTAATGGAATTCATCAGGTAGGGCTCCACCATGATCCAGATGTACAAGGATGCCAAGACGCTGCCACCAATTTTGTTCCTAGTCAGCATCAGCAACTACATGTGCCCTGACTCTGATAACATTAAGAAGGTGATGGTCACCCTGAATAAGATGAACTTACAGCCTTTTCCAATAACTAGACCATATGATCCTTATGATAGAATACAGAAAGTACTAGGAAAGCCTGTTCACCAGAGGCACCTAGAAGATTTTTGGGCTGACTGCGAGGATGAGGCAGAGGCCAGGAGGAGGAGGTATCAGAGATTAACTCTGAACCAAGTTAGAATGTTTGATTGCATCTCCTTGCCCCAACAGTTAAAGAAGGATGATGGCAGGACAATGGCAGATAAGTATGAAGAGAAGAAGATATATAATGACACCATATCTGCACCTGACCTCACCATGTAGGAGGATATATCCTTGGACCCGTTCATTGCCAGGACCCTACGCCTAACCCAAGCTTGGGTTGATGAACAAGTAGAGGCATTGAAGAAGAAGGGTGTTGCCATCACGGTGGACAACAAGAAGAAGGGGCAGGATATCCCCGCAGATGAATATGATGACTTCCTGTTGGAGAAAAGGAAGACCAAGGGAGATAAAGTCCCTCCACCACAGCAGCAGAGAAAAAGACCCCCGAAGGGCAAGAAGGTGGAACAGGGAATGAAGGGGATTATAATTGAAAGGGCAGTGTTTACAGTTGAGCAGGCCACAGGGTCAAGATCTGAATCAGCATCCCCTCCAGAAAAGGACAGGCCCAAGAAAAGTAAGACAGCAGAGGCTGGAATCATTGAGACCCAAGAGGTGGGTCAGTCTTCTAAACAACCAGGGGTCGAGGGCACCCTCATAGAAGAAGAGCTGGAGGAGGAGGAGACTCCGTTGATAATAAGAAGGAAGAGGAGAGCTCCTCAGGTGGTGGTGTCTTCCCCACCAAAGAAACAGAGAACCTCCATGAGAGGTGGAATAAGCCAAACCCCTACTTCATCACAAGGGGAGGGTAGTGAAGTACACAAGGAACTGCAACACAATGTTCCACTTCCTACCATTGTCAAGTTCAAGACTGAACTTGCTGAAGAGCAATTGAAAGAGACCTCCCAGACACAAGTGGAAGGGCATGTCTCGCTAGACGAGACAATAAACTTGTCTGATGATGAGGTGGTGCAGGATGTGGCTGTACAAGAAATGGAAACACTTGCTGCTGATGCAAGTGTGACTCCTCACAAGCCTCCAACGGTTCAAACAGTGCTTGAGGAGATGAAACAAGCAGAAGAGGAGCAAGAAAAGAGCCCAGAGCAAATAGCTCAGGAAATAGGGCTAGACACATTAATTACAGAGGTGACCAGTCCTGTAGTGGTGGATCTGATAGAAAAGCAGGATGCAAGTCCTGAGTAGCCAGCAGGATCACCTGATAAGGGTCACCTAACAGAAGAGATGGAGATGGCAGAGACAGAAGGCCATGCTCTTGAAACCAGCCAACAAAGCCCACATGATACCACGAGGGAACCTGCTATAGTAGAGGTTCAGGAGGAGGGCTGGTGAAAAAGAAACACTAGAGGACCTAGCTGCCAAAGTACAAGGAGTGGATGGTGCAGGCTCAAAAAAAGTAGTAGCTGCAGAACAATCTCCACCACATCAGGTAGAGTCCCCAATATCTGGTGCAGTGGATAAACCACAAGTAGAAGAAGAAGTGGGAACAGATGAAATAATGACAGAAGCAGACCATGATCATCATGATCAGGATGTAGCTATGCCATAGGGTTCCCCACAGCACATAGATGCACCACAAGGTTCCCCTCAGCATGAAGATACTCCTCTGGAGAAGGAAATCCCTCAACAAGAGGAGGTGCCACAAGATCAACCACAAAAGGAACATCAAGGAGAAGAACTGAGGAAGTCACCATCTCCACAACATTTGTTGACGGAAACGGGAGATATAGGTGAACATCAGGATGATGTTGAGAAATATGATCAGGTGCCTCCGTGGTTGGCAAAGGAGGTAGGTGCTGAGGAAGAAATTGAAATTCAGGAATTTGACGTCTCCACCCTATTTTCTACGGATATAATAAAACCAAGGAGGAAGTCCAGAATGACTTCAGCTATCAGGAGAGATCTGGCAACAGGGAGAAGGACCGCACAAATTGCCATATCTGCGGTGGAGAAAGAAAAAGGTAAAATCACCGTCGATGAATTTCAGATTAGTACAGTAGATTTGGGCTTTGCCAATGAAGACCAAGAAGGTCAGGAGGGCAAAGATATTATTGACTCTCTAATTCAGAAAGTGAAAAGAGAGAAGGAGAAAAATAAGCAACATAAAGAGCACATTGCTCAGTTGCATGCCTATATCAAAGGGCTGACCAATCCTGATGACACCGCAACTGGACATGCAGTCCCATTGACTGCCATTTCTCAGGAGGAGGTAAATAAATTGGACCTCATGAAGCATGAAGCGTCCGTAATAAGGAGATGGATGTCATCCACATTGGATGATGCTGTTGAAATAGTGAAGGCCTCTTTGAAGAGGTGGAGCACTCTAAGTGACTCTAAAGCCAAAGTAGATAGATTGCAGATGCAGACCGGAAAGAGGTCTTACAAGCTGGAGAGAGTCCTGGCCCTGTTAGGGGAAATAAGAAACATAAATCCACAACTGCTTATCAGTAAGCAGGTACTGAATAATAATACAGCATTATTAATTGATATTTGGTATAAAGACACTCAGTTTGAGTGTGCAGTCCTCAAAAGGTGCAATAATAAGCTGAGGGATATCAGCATGAGGCTGCGAGATTTAATGGCTCAGGAGGCAGTGATACTGGAGGCTTTGGAAGGTAAGATGGAAGGAAAAATAGAGAATCAAGATGAAGAGTCTGCCATCAAAGCTATACACAGCAACTTCCAAGCAGAGACAGATGGTCCACTGGTCCCTTTGACAGAGGAATTAATAAATAAAATAATGACGATCAAGGTCCAGATGGAAAAGTACCAAGAGACGCTGCAAGACAGGTAAAATAAGCTGGACAACAGCAGGGATAAATATGAAGCACATAAGCACGCCATTGTAAAGGCAAAGACTCAAGATGGTGGAGGGATAGATCAAGTTGTGCATTCATATGAGCAGGTCCGCAGTAATATGTAGCCCCATATGCAGCCGCGTCATCATCAGGATAGTGAAAGTTTGGAAAGTGAGGCACATGATGATGAGCCGCATGAATCAATAGAAGAGCATGATGAAGATACATCATGAAGGGGGATACTAACATAAGTAGTATAGATAGTTGCCAGCTGGCAACTTGTGCCATTTTGTAAACATTGACAAAGTCAAGTAAATCAGGACCGTAGATTTGTATTGATAAATCTAGATCATAGATCTTTTGTAATGGATTCCTCACCTTATTCTATAAAAGGTGGTGGAATGCCTTGTTAAAACATTCAAAACTTAATTGAAATCTATTTGCTGAAGTATTCAGGGCTTATTTCAAAGTTATTGCATATGTACATGTCTTTTGCATACTTAATGAAAGAGAAGAGTATTTCGATTACAAATCTTCGTAAATCTTGAGTAATCTCTGTCTGAATTCTGGATATGTGCTTTGATTTGCTGCGTCCCTTCGAGTGCTCATCATGTTGCATGTGTTGTTTTCATTCATCACCCTCTGAAGTTTGCATCAACTGTATCTAGCTGTGGAATATCCTGGTGAACATATGGTTTGATTTCTTCTCATCATGACAGTATCTAGTATGTATGTGGATCAATAGCTGAAGGTTCAACTTTCAATTGTAATATTCCTTTAATTTCTTTCAATTTCAGAACATTTCATTATCACAATTGCAAATAACTGATAATCCTAAGCAAATAACACAAATATGCAGACATCTCATAGGTAATCGCAAATATTTAGTATATTTGAATAAGAAAGCATGCACAATTGAAAATATCATGCAAAGATTGAGGTATTTCTACATCTTTTCATCTAATAACTGCATAATATGACTTCTCTGTAAAGAATTTCTGCAGGAATGTCATGATGATGGCACAATTTCACGTAAGGCCCCAAAATGGAAACAACAACTCACATTAACCTCTGAGTAATGTTAGACGATTAAGACCTAATCACCGGAGACTTGGGATCTCGAATTTCTTGAATTCGCAGTATCTTTCAAGATGAATAAAGGTTAATGTGTACTTTTATTCTATGCTTGTTTATGAATAACATCATGACCAACATAAATTGGTGCTAGAAGGAGGGCCATTTCAAAAGAATACACTCATCATCATTATTTTCAGGTTCTATGATGCAGAGAGTAAGGTAACCTCAGATCGTTTGTGAATTTCAAATATTACATCAATATTTACTGTAAGAAGCTCATATATGTTCATTTCATGTGAAGATTTCTAGATCTTACATAAATATTGCAAGCTTTACAGTAGATCATTCTGAATTCACTAATATTGGCTAATGATCCGTAAATCTGTTCAAACTTTGAAGAGTTTAAGATTTAGATACTTGAGATCTCGTGCTAGGGTCATTATACCCTAAATATCCTGTCATACTTGCAGTATCTTCATAAATATTTTGTAAATATCCAGTTTGATTAGCCATCGAACTACAAATATCACTTCATCCGCTGAAATCCAGCCAATATTTGTAAAGTTTCAGTCAATTTGCCTCAAAATTGAGAAATCCTGGCTCACAGGATAAATACCAGGTCTAGATCTAGTGGAATCTTCGAGGAACTACCTGTTAGAGGTTTCAGACCTAGAACTATAGACATTCATCATACTCCAGGGTCTAGTGCGTCAGGAGCTTCACCAGAACCTCCTCCTGTAACTCCCGTTGGTTTACAAGTACCTTCCGGGATATCTGTAACACCTCCTGTTTAGCCTCAGGGAGTACCTTTGGTTCAACCCCAGCCAGCTGCAACATCAGCTCAACCTCCTCTGGTTGCAATGTCTTTCTTTGCAGCGGAGTCACCTTTGACCTTTAATGCATATCATGAGCTACCAAAGAATCCGGATAAACTGTGTCCAAAGTATCATCCTTATCAAGATGCTGATGACCATATCAGGACATTTAAGGAAGCTTGTTGCAGAGCCAGAATAGAACATCAAGATGTAGTGTGCAGGTTATTTCCTTTTTCCTTAGGGGAAGATGCTTATAATTGGTTCATTAGTCTTGGCCAAGCCTCTGTTGGTTCATGGGATGTCTTAGAGAAAGCCTTTCTTGACAGATTCAAAGTTCCTATTGATCCATCTATGAATTACCATATGTTTGCTACGATCAAAAGATTTGAGCATGAACCTATTGCCAATTTCAATGCTAGGTTTTAGAAAATGTTGTCCAAGTTAGTTGCCCCATATGTAGTATCTGATGCCTCTGCCCGGAGTATCTATTATTCAGCTCTAGATCCATTAACTTCCATGTTCATCAGGAGAACACATCCTGAGATCACTACATTGACAGGAGCTTTTCAAGAAGCTATCAAAGTGAATCAGCAGTTGATACCTGCTCCTACTCCAAACATAGTGTTTCCTACCTTGCCTGGCATGCATTCACAATATCCCGCATCATATCCTGCAACATATTCTCCGCAGTATCCTGCACAGTATCCTAATGGAACAGTGATACCTCCAGCAGTCATGCCTGCCCCTTTGCAAATACCTCCACTGAGCATCATGCCCCCTCCTAATGGAAATAGCCAAGTGCCACAATACCCTGCACAAGCCCAGATACCTCAGGGTGTTGATCTATCCAGTAATAACCATGGATCTTCTTTTTTCAAGCCTCAGACTGAAAATGTAGTGGCCAAAGCTCAAGAAGAAAAGGAGGAAATCAAAGAAATTTCTACTCAATTAAGAAAACTCACCACAGAAGTGACACACCTGAGAAATCAGGGTTTCTATTCCTAGTCCAGTCAGAACAAAAATTATTCCAATGACAGACCAAATTATCCTGATAGAGGATACAACAACAATAATTTCAACAATAATGGTGGAAATAACAATAATCCACCTAGACAGCCCAGAGTATGGAATTCTAGGCCAAATAACGGTTCATTGCCATCACCCCTGGATAATCAGCCTCCTAGTGAAGCCAAATAGACTACTAGAGTCAATCTTGTTGAGGCAGCTCTTACTAATTGGTGTAGGATCCACAATACTAATGCACATGCAGAGTTAGACTGTACACAATTTAGAATTGCTGCTAGCATCTTTCAGACTGAAGTGTCTAACACTTCTGGAAATCCACCTCATGCAGAAGGAAATGAGATTGTTCCCTGTGGATACGACTCAGCTTTTGTGCTAGAGGCCTACACAAATGAACCCCGTTAGAATTATAACCAGGCATGTGAAGAATCAGCCTTAGCTTTCGAAACAAACTATGTTTTCCCCTTCGAGGATGAAAATGAGCCTACAAGGGAACGTGAAGAAGTACATGCATATCAGCAGCAATATCCTGGTAAGCACAATTATAACTTGAGGAGCAATGCCAACAGACCTGCTAGTCCATTAACATCATCTCTACCTCCAAACAACTTCAATACACCTCCTGATCCTAAGGCTAGTAATAACCCAGGGTTCCCTAAGGTGAATGCTCAGTACTTGTCACCTCAAAACATAGTATCAAAGATTGTGAACACACCTCATGAATCTAACAAGTTGGTCAGCTATCTCGCTGATGAAATGAAGAAAATTAAGATCAGCCTATCCCTGTCTGAGTTACTGAAAACACCTGCCATTAAAAAGGCATTCATGAAGTCCTTAGATGATCCTGCCCCCAAAGAGGATAGCCATTTTTCGAACCAATCTAGTGGCAAGGATCATGCTGCTAAGGATAATATTATCAAGCCTAAAGTGTCAGCTACAGTCCAAGTTGTGGAAACCTCCCACATGACCTTGTATAGGGATAAAACCGAATCACCTCCGTTCCTCCTTACCATAAGAATGTTCAGTAAGAATCTGCACAACTGTCTGGTAGATTCGGGAGCCTCAACGAATGTTATGCCCTTGTCAATATGCAACGCCTTAGGACTACCTCCTGCTAAATCCTTAAAGAAAGTCACACAGTTGGACAAAACAGAAGTAAGTGTAGTAGGTGAATTGACTCATATCCACATGCAGCTAGCATCTGATCCTAGGATCCAGTATTATATTGATATTCAAGTGGTTGACATACCTGATATGTACGGGATGTTGCTTAGCCACGATTGGTCTAAAACTCTTAACGGATATATGTCCACAGATTTCAGTCACATGTGGTTACCATGGAAAGGTATACCTAATCAGATCAGGATTGATGCTGAACCAAGAATGAAACATATGATAACTGAATATAACAGAACAAATGAGATCATGTATGTAAATGTAGAACCTGGAGTTTATTGCATCAGGCCACAGACTGTCAAAATAGAAGAGATCATGATGCTTAAGCTACATCATCATTATGATGATGATGATCAGGAGGACATGCCAGTCATAGAAACTGATAATTATCTTGATAATGAGAATGAAATAGATCACTTCAGAGATTTTGAGATACATCTGTCTAGACAGGTAAAACGTTGTCAATTGCTAAATATACCGGCTAATGATATTTTGATTGATGGATGGTGCAGGTTACACGACGAAGCACATTCAGAAAAGACATGTGAGACATGCTTAGAGATGATGATACTAGAACAAACATACAACGAGGCATCATCATCATATTCCGAGGTAAATGTTACATATGATGATGATGACAATAATAACTCTTTTCTGTCTTTTGTAGGAACTAAAGAACCGATGGATCATGATGAGCATCCTATCTCAGAAACAGAGGAAATTTTAGCCTCGCTCCAAGTAAATAATGAGGGGAAAGAAAAGATCACCCCAGGGAGTGATTGCTTTATGGAACCAGATTATGAATTGTCTGACGAGGACAAAGGAAGTGACCTGACGAAGTTCAAAGAATTTTTGGAAAAGGAAATAGAGAAGATGATACGGCAGCATAAATCTCCTCGGGAGGTCTTAATTAAAAATTGGTGTAGGCTGCACGAGGCACCTCACTCAGAAACAACTTGCTCACTATGTTTACACATCCTAAAAAAGCATGCAGCTGCAGATTCAGAAAATCATCCTCCTGCTGAAAGGAAAGAAAAAATAGAAAAGCCATCAGGCTCACAAGAAGAGGGAAAGAAGAAACTTAAGGATGATGATGTCCTTAAGATAAAATGGATATCAGGCGGAGCAGCAGCCAGAGCTGCCAAGGGAAAAGAAAGTTTAGCTAAATGTCCTGCGGAAGATAAACCTTGGATCCTGAGGTTTGATGGATCCAAATCTAAGCAAGGTGCTGGGGTAGGAATAGACCTGATTGATCCAACTGGGAGATCCCATCTGGTAGCCTATAGATTACAGTTCCCCTGTACTAACAATGTAGCAGAGTATGAGGCTTTGATTCATGGAATGCTATTTGCTCATAAGAGGAAAGTAAAGATTCTGCATGTCTTTGGAGATTCAGAACTAGTTGTGAAGCAAGTAAGAGGAATTTATTCCTGTAACTATAGAAAACTATCAAATTACAGACATCGTGTGTGGGACCTAATGGAGGACTTTGACGCCTTTAACATCACTCATGTACCAAGAGAACAAAAACATAGGGCAGATGCGCTAGCTCGAGCTGCCAGTACATTGGAGCCACTGTCTATATCTGGTCTAAAGAGATTTTCAGTAGAACTAGTGTCAGTGCCATCAATACCTGATAATGTGACTAATCTCCAGGTGTTTGATGATGATCAACACATTCTGAACTTCATTTGAAATAGAGACATATTTGAGGCTTAGATCATAGATGAGAATGGAGTGGAGGATCATGTCTGGGAAGAAGATGAGATATTAGAGTTTCCTAGCAAAAGAATCCCCAAAGGTATGATTGAGATGGAAAGAGCCTTCGATTTGGATAATATGCTTAAACATAAAGATCTGCCCAAGGCAGATGGAGGTCAATATTCACAAGTGAATATTGGACAAGCTGATGATAAGAAAAACATCTTGTTGGGTAAAGTTTGCACACCAGAAGAGTTAGAAGGAATAACTCAGGCCCTCAAGGATTACATACATGTAATTGCATGGACTTATGATGAGCTGAAGACATATGACACCTCTGTCATAACTCATACTATACCTCTCAAGCCGGATGCTAAACCTTTCAAGTAGAAGCAGAGACCAGTCAATGCCTTGCTCGAACCAATAATTCTTGAAGAAGTTAAGAAATTGTTGAATGCCAGGATAATATTTCCTGTCAGGCACTCCACTTGGGTCGCTAATCTTGTGCCAGTCAGGAAAAAGAATGGAGACATCAGGTTATGTGTAGATTTCAAAAATTTGAACAGAGCATCAGAAAAGGATAATTATCCTTTACCCTCACTAGATGAAGTTCTACAAATTGTAAATGGAGCCAAGATGATGTCCTTCTTGGACGGTTTTTTAGGATACAACCAAGTAATGGTTGACAAAATTGATAGATTAAAAACTGCCTTCACCACAAAGTGGGGGATATTTGCATATAGACGAATGCCCTTTGGACTCATAAACGCTGGAGCTACATTCCAGCGAGCAATGGACATAGCTTTCAGAGGTTTAATAGGAAAGTGCATAGTCATCTATATGGATGACTTGACGGTATTCTCCAAGGAAAGGAGGAATCATGTTGCTGATCTCAGAAGTGTACTGAGGAAATGTGAAGAATATGGAATATCTTTAAATCCCAAGAAGTGCATATTTGGAGTCACAACAGGAAAATTATTAGGCCACCTAATCACAGAGGATGGAATTATCATTGATCCTGACAGGGTGGAATCTATTATGAAGTTACAACTTCCAGGAAGCAAAAAGGAACTCAAGTCTTACTTTGGTAAGATAAACTTTGTGAGGAAGTTCATCACCGGCTTTGCTGAGATTGTCAGACCTTTAAATGCTATGTTGAAAAAAGATGCACAAATTGAATGGACACCAGAAGCCCGGACTGCATTCGAAGATATAAAAAAGGCCATATCAGATGCTCCTGTACTCATTAGTCCAGACTACACCAAAGATTTCTACATCTATTCATTTGCTTCAGAACATACCTCTGTAGCAGTGTTAACTCAAAGAAATGAAGAGAAAGAAGAGAAACCAATTGCTTTCATGAGCTGTCCTTTCAGGGATGTTGAGTTGAGATATGTAGATGTTGAGAGACAGGCACTTGCATTAGTCAGGGTAGTAAAGAAATTCAGACATTACATACTCAAAAGCAAAGTGATTGCTGTGGTGCCTGATACAGCAGTGAAGATGCTGCTGATGCAAAGTGAGCCTGGTGAGAAAAGAGCCAAATGGATTACTGTATTACAAGAGTATGACATGGAAATTACACCAATGAAGTTGGTAAGAGGACAAGCTCTGAGCCAGATGATATCTGAGATTGATCCCAACATCACTAGTCAACAATATGTGATCAATGAGAAAGACAATAAAGAGTGGTACTCAGATATCAGACACATCCTGATTACTGGAAGATGTCCATCAAAGATGCAGGCCTCGCAAAGAAGAGCCTTAAAGATAAGATCCCAAAAGTATATGATGAAGGGAGGAACCTTATTCAAGAAGAATTACGAAGGAATATACCTTAGATGCTTAGAGAAGCCAGAAGCAAATAGAGTCCTGGCAGAATTACATGATAAGTTTGGAACGGCACATGGATTAGCATTGGCCACAACACATGCAATCCTCCGAGCAGTATATTACTGGCCTACAATTTTTAAAGATACAGCTGATCATGTTAAATGTTGTCATGTTTGCCAGGTTGCTGCCAACAGAGAGAAGTACGCTGCACAACCCTTGCAGCTAGTAATGGAAGAGCGCCCATTTGCACAGTGAGGCATGGACTTCATAGGACCAATCAATCCCCTGTCTTCCTCAGGGCATAGGTATGTTTTAACAATTACTGATTATTGTACTAGATGGACTGAAGCTGTTAGCAGCAAAACTTGCACTGCAGATGATGTCATTAAATTTTTGGAGAGCAACATTGTCACCAGGTATGGAACTCCCTATGCATTGGTAAGTGATAATGGGTCTGCCTTCATTTCCACCAAGTTATCTGGTTGGGCTTTTGACCATGGGATTATACTCAAGTTCTCATCTAATTATTACCCTCAAGGGAATGGTTTAGCAGAATCCACCAACAAGAATTTACTGAGTATCATAAAAAAATTGATAGAGAAGAACCCCAAGGAATGGAACTCATTCCTAAAGTATGCCTTATGGGTGGACAGAACTAGAGTAAAAACTGCATTAGGAAACTCATCTTTCCAACTAGTATATGGAGTGGATCCAATTCTCCCTGTAAACTTAAAAATTCCTACCCTACAGTTTGCCCAAGAATACCTAGGCATAGACAATAGACAAGAAGTCAGGTTGCTTCAATTGATGCACCTGGAAGAAAAAAGGAGTCAAGCAATTGATCAATTTGCAAAACATCAGGCTATTGTCAAACGCTGGTTTGACAAGAGGGCTAGAATTAAAGCTTTCAGGATATCCGATTTGGTCCTAATGTGGGATAAGGCCCATGAAAAGAAAGGTGACCATGGTAAGTTCGATAGATTATGGATAGGTCCCTTTCAAATTTCTGAGATACTAGGAGACAGTACTTATAGGCTTAAAAAACTGACAGGTGAGGATCTCCCATTGCCAGTCAATGGACAATTCCTCAAACATTATTTCCAGGCCTGAATGACTTCATAACAGTCATGTGTATCATATTGTATATTTGTATAGTTGTTTGTACAGTGTGTCTGTTTTGCTTGTTTCGTTGTGTTGGTTGGGACCTTGTTCTGGTAAGTCAAGATTGTGCACTTCATCACCCCAGAAAATAACTAAATTGTTAAGATTCAAGTAATGAGATCACATTTAGACATAGGTTATGATTCAATGTAAGAAGTATCTATGATCAAGTTTGTGATATCTTTTCATCAGGATGCCTTTTCTTGATTAGAGTGAATCAATCACAATGAAACACCTAACAGCCTTGGGTTTGTTGAACACACAAGTATAGATGTTAAGTGAAAAATCTAAAGGGACTCCTTTGCTACCAATACAATCTCCAACCTAAAGCTGCAAGTGACTGTACCTTGTACAAATAAGCTAACATGATGATATCAAATATAAATTTTAGAGAGAAAATTAGAACAAAAATAAAATTAGGCCATCTAAGTAACTCTACCGGGGCTATAGACGCCTGCTGGCAGTGGGGCTCTACTTAGGGAGATTGTATAGATAACCTTGCCGGGGCTATAGACGCCTGCTGGCAGCAAGGCTCTATTCAGGTCGGCTATGAGGGATGATCCCCAACTATGTAGTTTAACACCAATTACTTATGTTTTCAACTTGCTTTCAAGATGAGGATAATTAATCATATGCACACACTTGATCCTTTGTTAGCATTGTTATCATGACGAAACTTTATCATTCATAGGATCATGATACTTATGCTTATATGGAATTAGAATACTATATGTAAATGTGATTACATCACTTGAATCATTGGAATTTGTTTGTTTTCTTTGGTGGCAAGTTGTTGTGTGGTTACACAACACGCCCCATTTTGACTTGTCAAAACAGGGACCCAATTTTTGGTTTGGCTTGTGCGTTTGTTTCTGGGCGGTTTGGTAAAAATAAGTCAAGTGCATCATCATGCAAAATCATGATGAGGTGAGCCACCATGAGGTTGGTTTGTGAAAGTTCATATTTCATCTCTGTGACCTTATATTTTGAAAGAGCATTGAAATTTAGGCAGGTTTGCCTTTTACATCACCTTGATATTCGTCAGGATATAAAAGTTATGGACAGTCAAAGTTTCGGTCAAACCTGATATTCATAAGAGGAAGGTCATATTGTTGAAGTTCATCATCATATTTAAAACTCAACCCGATATTTGATGCGGTTCAAATATCCGGACGTCAACTTTAAATGGTATCAAACTCTTCCCGTCAAACAGTTTTATCTATCGCGAGCATCATACTTTGCGTATAACCCGATGTGTCTTTACATCCTCCTGATGCAAATATCACCCTTAGCAAACATCCTAATGACATCATCCTACTACGATAAACAGAGGAACATACATGCTGATGACATCATCATCACATTTACATTGCCACAGGATTTTCTCTAAAAACATGATCATGTTAGCCTAATATGATGATGATGTCATGATGCACTTCCGATACGAAGAGCGAATATCAGGATGACGTCATCCCGATATCCCGAAAGATAGAGAGATGTAAGTTTGTCTCGACATCATCATATTTTAAAACATCACCCCATACACTGAAATATCCTCCTGATGTACTACGTGGAAATAAAGGTGCTTTTGTCACCTGAATCTTATCGCGATAACAATATCAATGCGAGGGAGGATGATATTGAAACTCAACCTGATATTTGCGAATATCATCCTACCCTCATGATATCCTGTCATAGGGATATTCTCCCACTCCCGTTGCCGCCATTATCAGTTAATGCGCACAGCCATGGTAGGTGGTTCCCGCCGACCCCGGAACCCAATGAAACACCTGGCAAGATCCTGTATTTTTCGCATGGATAAGCAAGGAACATGTCTAATCTGTCAGAGTTGCCCTAAATGCGCCCTAAATGTGAGGTTAAAAGGTAATTCAACTGCCATTTTTACATTTACCTTATGATAAACTTGTTTTACAGAGCACCAGCTTCCATATCTGCATACCAGCTACCGTTGCGCAATTTGAGCTCACGAACAGAAGGGAAAGGTGATCACCAGCTGAATTAAGAACGTCTCAGCACTCTACTGGTATAAAAAGGAAATCTACACAACCAGGTAAGTGAATAAACCCTCATCATATTGTTTCTATTCTGGTGCGATGATGTAAGTTCTGGTTTATGCACCTGTATGGTCAAGTAATGATTGAAATTCATGTTGTAGGCATAGTGATTTATAAATTCAACTGTAGTATACATGCATGTATGTACCTTGTTGTGAGATAGGATTGTCGTTAGTTGCAGGCACTCATGGCTGAGAAGCGATTAGTCAAATGTCAGGAGGAGTTCAGCAAGCCCATGTTTTCTACTCAGAGGGGGGTCCTGTTTAAATATGGGGCGATCACAGACACCCATCAGGGAAGCACTAATCTAGAAGCCTGGTCAGCCAAGCTGAACAATGGGCATGACAAGAGTCCTGTGCTAGATGTAGTGTTAATATCTGGATTGTGGAATGCCGCTAGTTTTCCATACTCTATGGAGTCTCCGGAGCTCGTCATTGAGTGCGCCCAGAATTACAACCCTCAAACCAGGCAGGTAGTGAAGCATGGGAGGGTATATGCAGACCTCTCCATCAAAGGTCTCTCCCAGACGTTCAGATTGCCGCTGGGAAGTAAAGTCAAAAGTGTGGACCTGAAGAAGTCTAAGAGGGAGTATGAAGCCAATAAGAAGTCAGCCAAGAAAAACATGTACGCGTGGCGGGCTGAGAACAGCACCTATAACGCAGCTGCCAAGCTTCCTGTGCACCTGTTCAAATATGATTTTAATGAGGAGTATCAGTACATGATCGCACTTCTGAACAGGGTTACTGGCCAACCTGATACTGGCAGTTTCAGAGACTGGATGTACGGGATTATAATGATGTGTCTATATTCAGACACCAAGCCATTGTGGGGGCAAATTATAAGCGATGCTCTGCATGAGCAATTGATGAACCTGCGAGGTTCTAATTGTGTTTTTTTCATGTCCTCGTATATTGTGTATTCCTGTGCATATAGAGGCACTTTTGATGCCTTGGTCACAGATGGGAAGCTCACAGGCACAAACGCAGCATATATCTGGGATCATCATCCTCAGCTGCAAAGAACCAACTACTTAAAAGATTACAAACTGGTCAATGATGCATTCTCTATGCATCTAGTAAGGACCATGGAAGAAGACAGAATGAAAAGATTGAGCTTGGAGGCTCAAGAGGCAGTATACAGGCATGGGCCTGGTACATACAGTTCACAACCTTTTCCTACATCAGGATTGAAGGTTTTGAGGGACATCCCCTGATGCTGCCGAGGTATCCTACAGATGCTGTGGTATTAATGGAATTCATCAGGCAGGGCTCCACCATGATCCAGATGTACAAGGATGCCAAGAAGCTGCCACCAATTTTGTTCCCAGTCAGCATCGGCAACTACATGTGCCCTGACTCTGATAACATTAAGAAGGTGATGGTCACCCTAAATAAGATGAACTTACAGCCTTTTCCAATAACTAGACCATATGATCCTTACGGCAGAATACAGAAAGTACTAGGAAAGCCTGTTCACCAGAGGCACCTAGAAGATTTTTGGGCTGACTGCGAGGATGAGGTAGAGGCCATGAGGAGGAGGTATCAGAGATTAACTCTAAACCAAGTTAGAACGTTTGATTGCATCTCCCTGCCCCAACAGTTAAAGAAGGATGATGGCAGGACAATGGCAGATGAGTATGAAGAGAAGAAGATATATAATGACACCATATCTGCAACTGACCTCACCATGCAGGAGGATATATCCTTGGACCTGTTCATTGCCAGGACCCTACACCTAACCCAAGCTTGGGTTGATGAACAAGTAGAGGCATTGAAGAAGAAGGGTGTTGCCATCAGGGTGGACAACAAGAAGAAGGGGCAGGATATCCCCGCAGATGAATATGATGACTTCCTGTTGGAGAAAAGGAAGACCAAGGGAGATAAAGTCCCTCCACCACAGCAGCAGAGCAAAAGACCCCCGAAGGGCAAGAAGGTGGAACAGGGACCGAAGGGGATTATAATTGAAAGGGCAGTGTTTATAGCTGAGCAGGGCACAAGGTCAGGATCTGAATCAGCATCCCCTCCAGAAAAGGACAAGCCCAAGAAAAGTAAGACAGCAGAGGCTGGAATCATTGAGACCCAAGAGGTGGGTCAGTCTTCTAAACAACCAGGGGTCGAGGGAACCCTCATAGAAGAAGAGCCGGAGGAGGAGGAGACTCCGTTGATAATAAGAAGGAAGAGGAGAGCTCCTCAGGTGGTGGTGTCTTCCCCACCAAAGAAACAGAGAACCTCCATGAGAGGTGGAATAAGCCAAACCCCTACTTCATCACAAGGGGAGGGTAGTGAAGTACACAAGGAACTGCAACACAATGTTCCACTTCCTACCATTGTCAAGTTCAAGACTGAACTTGCTGAAGAGCAGTTGAAAGAGACCTCCCAGACACAAGTGGAAGGGCATGTCTCGCTAGACGAGACAATAAACTTGTCTGATGATGAGATGGTGCAGGATGTGGCTGCACAAGAAATGGAAACACTTGCTGCTGATGCAAGTGTGACTCCTCACAAGCCTCCAAAGGTTCAAACAGTGCTTGAGGAGATGAAACAAGCAGAAGAGGAGCAAGAAAAGATCCCAGAGCAAATAGCTCAGGAAATAGGGCTAGACACATTAATCACAGAGGTGACCAATCCTGTAGTGGTGGATCTGACAGAAAAGCAGGATGCAAGTCTTGAGCAGCCAGCAGGATCACCTGATAAGGGTCACCTAACAGAAGAGATGGAGATGGCAGAGATAGAAGGCCATGCTCTTGAAACCAGCCAACAAAGCCCACAGGATACCATGAAGGAACCTGCTATAGTAGAGGTTCAGGAGGCGAGGGTTGGTGAAAAAGAAACACTAGAGGACCTAGCTGCCAAAGTACAAGGAGTGGATGGTGCAGGCTCAGAAAAAGTAGTAGCTGCAGAACAATCTCCACCACATCAGGCAGAGTCCCCAATATCTGGTGCAGTGGATAAACCACAAGTAGAAGAAGAAGTGGGAATAGACGAAATAATGACAGAAGTAGGCCATGATCATCATGATCAGGATGTAGCTACGCCACAGGGTTCCCCACAGCACATAGATGCACCACAAGGTTCCCCTCAGCATGAAGATACTCCTCTAGAGAAGGAAATCCCTCAACAAGAGGAGGTGCCACAAGATCAACCACAAAAGGAACATCAAGGAGAAGAACTAAGGAAGTCACCATCTCCACAACATTTGTTGACGGAAATGGGAGATATAGGTGAACATCAGGATGATGTTGAGAAACATGATCAGGTGCCTCCGTGGTTGGCAAAGGAGGTAGGTGCTGAGGAAGAGATTGAAATTCAGGAATTTGACATCTCCACCCTATTTTCTGCGGATATAATAAAGCCAAGGAGGAAGGCCAGAATGACTTCGGCTATCAGGAGAGATCCGGCAACAGGGAAAAGGACCGCACAAATTGCCATACCTGCGGTGGAGAAAGAAAAAGGTAAAATCACCGTCGATGAATTTCAGATTAGTACAGTAGATTTGGGCTTTGCCAATGAAGACCAAGAAGGTCAGGAGGGCAAAGATATTATTGACTCTCTAATTCAGAAAGTGAAAAGAGAGAAGGAGAAAAATAAGCAACATAAAGAGCACATTGCTCAGTTGCACACCTATATCAAAGGGTTGACCAATCCTGATGACACCGCAACTGAACATGCAGTCCCATTGACTACCATTTCTCAGGAGGAGGTAAATAAATTGGACCTCATGAAGCATGAAGCGTCCGTAATAAGGAGATGGATGTCATCCACATTGGATGATGCTGTTGAAATAGTGAAGACCTCTTTGAAGAGGTGGAGCACTCTAATTGACTCTAAGGCCAAAGTAGATAGATTGCAGATGTAGACTGGAAAGAGGTCTTACAAGCTGGAGAGAGTCTTGGCCCTGTTAGGGGAAATAAGAAACATAAATCCACAACTGCTTATCAGTAAGCAGGTACTGAATAATAATACAGCATTATTAATTAATATTTGGTATAAAGACACTCAGTTTGAGTGTGTAGTCCTCAAAAGGTGCAATAATAAGCTGAAGGATATCAGCATGAGGCTGCGAGATTTAATGGCTCAGGAGGCAGTGATACTGGAGGCTTTGGAAGGTAAGATGGAAGGAAAAATAGAGAATCAGGATGAAGAGTCCGCCATCAAAGCTGTACACAGCAACTTCCAAGCAGAGACAGATGGTCCACTGGTCCCTTTGACAGAGGAATTAATAAATAAAATAATGACGATCAAGGTCCAGATGGAAAAGACCAAGAGACACTGCAGGACAGGAAAAATAAGCTAGACAATAGCAGGGATAAATATGAAGCACATAAGCATGCCATTGTAAAGGCAAAGACTCAAGATGGCGGAGGGATAGATCAAGTTGTGCATTCATACGAGCAGGTCCGCAGTAATATGCAGCCCCATATGCAGCCGCGTCATCATCAGGATAGTGAAAGTTCAGAAAGTGAGGCACATGATGATGAGCCGCATGAATCAACAGAAGAGCATGATGAAGATACATCATGAAGGGGGATACTAACATAAGTAGTATAGATAGTTGCCAGCTGGCAACTTGTGCCATTTTGTAAACATTGACAAAGTCAAGTAAATCAGGACCGTAGATTTGTATTGATAAATCTAGATCATAGATCTTTTGTAACGGATTCCTCACCTTATTCTATAAAAGGTGGTGGAATGCCTTGTTAAAACATTCAAAACTTAATTGAAATCTGTTTGCTGAAGTATTCAGGGCTTATTTCAAAGTTATTGCAAATGTACATGTCTTTTGCATACTTAATGAAAGAGAAGAGTATTTCGATTACAAATCTCCATAAATCTTGAGTAATCTGTGTCTGAATTCTGGATATGTGCTTTGATTTGCTGCGTCCCTTCGAGTGCTCATCATGTTGCATGTGTTGTTTTCATTCATCACCCTCTGAAGTTTGCATCAACTGTATCTAGTTGTGGAATATCCTGGTGAACATATGGTTTGATTTCTTCTCATCATGACAGTATCTAGTATGTATGTGGATCAATAGCTGAAGGTTCAACTTTCAATTGTAATATTCCTTTAATTTCTTTCAATTTCAGAACATTTCATTATCACAATTGCAAATAATTGATAATCCTAAGCAAATAACACAAATATGCAGACATCTTGTAGGTAATCGCAAATATTTAGCATATTTGAATAAGAAAGCATGCACAATTGAAAATATCATGCAAAGATTGAGGTATTTCTACATCTTTTCATCTAATAACTGCATAATATGACTTCTCTGTAAAGAATTTCTGCAGGAATGTCATGATGATGGCACAATTTCACGTAAGGCCCCAAAATGGAAACAGCAACTCACATTAACCTCTGAGTAACATCAGACGATTAAGACCTAATCACCGGAGACTTGGGATCTCAAATTTCTTGAATTCGCAGTATCTTTCAAGATGAATAAAGGTTAATGTGTACTTTTATTCTATGCTTGTTTATGAATAACATCATGACCAACAGGGTTAAATAGGTCCCACAAGGGCAAATAGTCTCATTTGTGCTCATTTATGTTCAGTAGCTATAAAGATCTAGAGCTCCCTAGAGAGTTGGTGCTTCGAGTGTTGGAGAGCTATCAGGATGGTGATTCCATGCAATGATCATCATGCCGAGTGAGTGAGGACACATGGGCAACTAGTAGGAGCAGGCGCAGTGGTATGTATCGATACTTTTGCTAAACGTGTGATTTTTGTAGGCTAAAAGCGTAATAAATGCACACACTTCACCGAAAGCGACTAGGTTTTAGGATAGGTAGTTTAGGTAGCTTATGTAGGAAAAGGGGTCGCTTAGGGTAAAATAGGTCGCTTATAGCCTCGAAGTGACTGCTTATAGCAAAAATAGGCCGCTTCTGGTTGACTAGGTGAAATGTACATAGTATCAATTCAAGTCACTTTTAAGCAGAAAATGACCGCATATAGATACAGAGCTCGCTTGTGAGCGACAGTGAGTCGCATGTGGCAATTGAATCACTTATAAGGAAAAAGTAGTCGCATAGAGGAACGTAGGTCACTTCCAGCTAGCAGTAGCTCGTGTATGGTAAAGATATTGTGTATGAGAAACAACTATGCACTTGATGTAAAATAGCTCGCTTATGGTCAAAAGGCTAGCGCACATAGAAAAGTGAGTCGCTTTTAGCAAAATAATTAGTTGCTAGCAGTCAAAAGTCAAATTGGTAGAAACTGACAAGGTTTATTGAATGAATGATCTATATGGATGTTTATGCAAATGATATGGATATGCAAATGGTAATATATGATAATGAGTTTATTATGATAATGGTAATGATATGGACCCATGCATGTCTAACACACTTGTTTTGTAGGACAAGGAAATGCGGAAAAGAAAGATGGAGGAAAGATTGATCTTGGTTGAGGACTATATGAGAGTATGATGAAATGGATAAATGAAATGGAAGATTTTTAAAGTAATTGCTCAGAAATTAAAGAAATGCAATCCTTAAATTTGATATAGCATATGGATGTTATGCACCAGGGTATAATGGACCAAGGTGTCGAGATATCCAATGCATAACTAGCATACTACAATCTTGTCTAAATGCATGAGGTCAAGATGTTAAACCAACATACACAAGATATGAATAGCAACTAGTGTTCTAAGATGGAATTTGATGCTACAAGCAATGGTTTGTGCTTATCTCCACTACACATAATGACACCTTGCTAGTTATATGTATGGAGCTAGTCTTAACATAGAATAGTCTCAAATGCATAAGAGACTGTTCAGCTTCTCAGATGCAAGAGATATTGATATGCAAGATGCTAATCCCAACACGTACAAGATACCAATATGGATAGGAAGAGAATACGATCATCCCATAGACACAGCATACAAAAGCAATATGACCATGCCCCATTCCGTACTTCATCGCAACATACCAATATATGATAGATCAAGGCAGTCTTGGTTAGGCGTAGGAAAGAGACAAAAGATAAATCAAAAAGATAAAACAAAAGATACTGTCATCATGTTCTCTTGCCAAGTTTAAGTGGTCTTGGATGGATTAAGCTGGCACCTTGTTGAGAGGAAAGTTGCATCTTGTTGAAAGGCTAATGATGTTGATAAAATGCTATAGCAAATGTTGGCTTAAGGTATGGGGACAAATAGCTTTCGGCTTATCCCTAATTTTTTAAAGTGCTTGAGCTTTTGGTACACACAATCTACTTTTTTTTTTTTGCTTACTTAAGGTAGTCAAAGAGAAGAAGATGGGGGATGAAAAAAGATGAAGATGGGGTGGATCATCTATGCTTGTGTACTAGATACTTCCTTCGTATACCACACTACCTACATACCCTGTATCCATGGGATCACAGCATATTATGATAGTGATGAGACATGATGAATATGTAGTTCTGGGCTTATTGATGATGTAAGTGATGAAAGATAGAAGAACGGGAGATGAAAGATCAAAGGATGATTAGAAGAAAGATGAAAGATGGATGATAGGAGAAGGGTTATCATCTTTTCCTAAATCAGAGTGCTTCCTTCACATCTCAGATTGCCTACATACCCTATATCCACGGGATCAAGGCTTTAAACAATAGAGATGTGATGTAGTTCTTGTTTGTTGTGTTGATGGTTGTAGACAACGGATCAACTTTATTGCTTGGATTTTTGGGATATTTGATTTTTTTGGATTTTTTCTATCTTGGTTTTGGGTGTTTGCTATGTTATGAGAGCTAGAGTTGTGAATATCCACTTCTAAATATGGCTCAACAAGTACCCCCAATATGGGATGAAATTTATTAGGAAGATGCTGCAATGGATGTGTTCATACAGATAGTATACTAAGGTGCCAAATGATATCTTAACCCCAACAAAGTCCAAACTATGAAACCTAGTATGGTAGAGGCAAGGGCGGAAAGGATTTTATTATGGATGGATAAAGGATAATGGGCTTACGATGTTTATATAGGGACAATAGTGGATTATGATGTGGATTATGTAGGTAAGATAGTGGATGATGCTATGAAAAGTTGTGATCAAACTAACTAAGTAAATGATGGAAGCTGGTCTCTACACATAGCACCTGTTTGTTAGGTTTTCACTATGGTACTTATCCAAGGCGCATGTTTACCAGGTTTTCACCAGAGGATAAATTATTTATCTTGTACTATATTTTTTTGTTATCCAAAGTGCCACAAGGTGGTTTTCACTATTGGATGGATTTTATTGTTTTTTTTAGATGGGATGACAACTACACATGATGCCTGTTTGCTAGGTTTTCACCATGGTAATGGATAGGAAGGACTCAAGTGTCTATCTCAATGGATGTTGGTAGTCCTGTTGAAGATGAATGTCATCGCATGGACCATGTCAAGAGTGCTCGTAGATGTTGGTAAGGGATTGCATGAGAAGGAGATGGATGAGATGGATAGTGAATTAGGATGTGGTTTATGAAGGGTTCATGCAAGGATAGATAAAAGGTTTATGCAAAAGCATGGACCATAGGGAGAGGATGATGGGAAATTTGTAGGATAATGGATGAAGTATGGGGAGATGGAGGTATGTGGAAATGTTGTGGAATGGAATGGAACCATGACCAACGGCTGCACACATCATGATAAACATTGAAGCTTTGGATGGAAAGGTGATGTAGGAAGCAATGGAGGTGTGCGTGTAGGGGATGAATGAAGTGATTTAGGTACCCACATGGACTTAGGATTTTTCATTATTATTTTTTCTTTGCTTGTGGGATTTTTGGGTGAAATGGAAATGTTGGATGGAAGCGGATGATTGGGATTTTTGAGAGGTGGATGTCTCATTAGGCTTGCTTGCTTGTTTTCTTAGGGACCTAGATCATTTTGGTTTTGGACTCTTCTTGTGGAGTTATGGGCTCAAATGTCTCTTTGGATGTACTTAGTTGTGATTCTTTGCTTTGATGCTCTAAGGCATGAGAATCTTTAGAATTTTTGAGAGGAGTTTTAGCTTTAGAGGTAGAGACATCCAAATTTTTATTTTTGAATCCCATGGATTTGATGAAGACGAAGTTGGTGGAATGAGTGGAAGCTTTATGTTTAGACAACACATGCATGTGTTGGCCATGATTAGGATTATAAGGGTGCTTATGGATAAATGGATAATTAGGCATTGGTAGTAATGGTGGTAAGAAAGATGGAGGGATATTAAAGTTAGAAGAAGTGGAGGTAGGTTAGATGATGGAAGTTTAGGAGTTGGAAGTAACGGAGGTAAAGTAGATGGTGGAAGATGTATGGTTACATGATTTTGCATTTTATGATGTAGTTTTTGATGGGAAATGGTGGATTTAGGATGGATTGAGGAATTACCAATATCTTTAGCTTGCAGAAGCATGCGATCGACAATGAGACTAGGAGTGTTTGGAGAACTAGACTTGAGCTCATCATTAGATGGAGATGAAGGGGTGGTAGAGATAATAAAGATGGAATTTTCCTAGAAAAGGTCAGTGATATGAAAGGAGGAATCATCGATAGTATCAGAAGTAGAAGGTCCAGCTTCTGTAGCAGAAACAAATGTGAATGAAGATGCTTGCAGTGTGTATTCACCTGGACCTTGTTCAATATAAGTAATACAGAGATTTGGAGTGGCTTTGTTAGATGATAGCTCAAGTAAGGTAGATGGATCAACATAGGATGAAGATGGATAGGCTTTAGTGTTAATAGGAATACAGTTAGGACTTTGATATTTGGATTGAAAAGTGTGACAAAACTCAAATGGATTGGGATTGGCATAGATGGTCACTTCAACACTATTATGTGGAAACTTGAGATACTGATGGTATGTGGAAGGAATGGCTTTAAGGGCATGGAGCCATGGACAACCAAGGATGATGTTATAAGGAAGGTTAATATCAAGAACTTGACAATGGGTATCAGTAGTGATAGGACCAACTTGGATAGGCAAATGGATAATTCCTTCAGTATCTCTCTTAGCATCATCATATGCTTTGATAGTAATGACCTTGGAAGTGTCAATGTCTTTCTCAAAGTATCCCAATTATTTTATTATTTTTAAAGAACATATGTTAAGACCATCTCCACCATCCACTAAGATTCATTTGATACGGCATTGGTTTACAAACACTTCTATGTGGAGGGCTTCATTATGTGATGGGTTGATGGATGATCGAAGATCTTTGTCAAAGAAGGTAAGATGGCAGGGGGCTGCAATGCTAGCTACCATAGATTGGAATTGTGTGGTAACAATATTGTTGGGCACTGAAGATTCTTGCAATGCTTTGTCAAGGATAGCTTTGTGGGCGGGGGATATGCAAAGAAATTCTAGGATGGAGATATGTGCGGGTGTTTTGCCGAGGTGATCAAGGATGTTATAACTAGAAGATGGACGAGGAGGATTGACAAGTGCCCCCTGAATGGTAACACGACCTCTTTGAGTAGTTACAGTGTAATTAGGTGTTTGCCTTGGATTGTAATGGTAGAAATGCAAGCATGGTCAATGCATCCAATCATGGATGATTCATAGTTGTAGTGAATAGCATTCCCAGTATGGGGGTTACTTGTCTTGTCATGAGATGTAAGTGGATTCTTGAAAGCATCTAGGTCTTAGTTCGATGTTGGTTGATGGGCCGATTGTGACGTTGGTGGTGTGATTTTAATTAGGCCTTGATTGATGCAATCTTGAATGACATTTTTTAAGTGCATGCAACCATTGGTTTTATGTCCTTTGACCTTATAGTATTCACAATATTCATTCTCTTTATACAAAGGAGATTTGAAGACTGGTTCACCGTTGGGTGGTGCTTCAAGCAATATGACATCTCCCACTTGGAGAAGCTTACAAAAGATTACATCCATGGGTTCCCCTAAGCGAGTAAATTGTCGTCAAGGTGTTGAATTTGTTCTTGGTCAATTTCATTGAAAAGGTTGATTTGTTGTAGATATGGCTTGGATGTTAATAGGATCTTTCACTATTTGTATGTTCTTTGCATCTACAACACCATAATTAACAACATTTTTGTTTTTGTTCCAGAAGCGGGTTTTATCATTTGATGATTGAAGATTGTCTTTGTTATCTCTGAAAATCTTGATAGTGCCCTTAGCAATTAAAACTCATTCAATGGTGGTTCCTTTGGATATAAGCTCATCAAAGGTGCTAGCACTTTGTAATTGTAGTTGGAATGAAAGCTCAGGATGAAGATTTTGAACAAAGATATCAAGCTGATGTTTCTCAGGTATTTGCCATGATAGTTTTCTAGCCATGTTATGCCATCGTTGGGTAAATGAGGAAAAAGTTTCACCATTGCATTGTTTGTTGTTGACAAGATCATTCATGGTCACTTCATGTTCAATGTTGAAAGCAAAATGGGATCAAAATTTGTTTTCTAATTCCACAAAAGTCTCAAGAGCTTGCCCTGCTAAGATTTGGGGGAATAGTCTCAAGAGATAGGTATCATCTTGAGCAACATCAAGACATGCAACATATAATGCTTTAAGATGATCATCTGGATTTCCTTTCCCTTTGTATTTGTCAAATTGTGGAATTTCAAAATGTGGCAAAAAAGGTGTCATATGAAGTGACTTGTCAAATGGATAAGTGCATATATCTCCTAAGGACAATGTCTTCTTGTTTTTCCCTACCACCTTGTTAATCATTTGTCCAACATCTGCTTGAGATAATTGCTATTGTTGTAAAGAGGGTTGATGGTTTGGAGGTGAAATGTAATATGGTGTATGTTGTGGTTGCTATTGTGGAATGTATGTGGGTATGACCGTTTGTTGAGGTTGTGTGCTCACATTATATGTCAAAGGGTTAGTATGTGACACATATGTGTTTGAGGATGGCTCTCCTTGAGACACAAGTGGTGGTTGTGTATATTACGATGGATTAGCTCCAAGATTTTACATCACATGGGAAATAGAGGATGGATTGATGTTGGTTGATGGTTGTGGATTCAGAGTTGGATTTGAGTTATAGTAAGAGATGGAAGGATTGGTGGATGAGGAAAGATGGACATTTGGATTTGTGTTTTGGACAACATGAGGATTGGTAGATGAATATGGATGGACATTTGGGTTTGTGTTTTAGACAACGTGAGGATTGGTACATGAAGACGGATGGACATTTGGGTTTGTGTTTTGGACAACATGAGGATTGGTAGATGTCATGTGTTGGGTGACAATGGGTAATCCTTGGGTTGCATAAGATAGATTGATGGTTTGTGAAGGATTATATGGAGGTGGAGAGGGTGATGTAAGTTGATTAACATAAGAGACAGTGGTGCTAGGATTAGCTTGTGATATAATAGGTGAGTCACTCATGTCAATGAGACTAACATTGGGATTATATGGTATGTGAAATGGGTTTGTGGAAATCGTAGAGACCATATTAAAGGTGATAGGAATATGAGTGTGGGGTGTGGTTTCCACATGTGATGTAATAGTAGAGACTTACAATGGCTGCAAGACTTGGGATATTGGAATGGCTTGTGATCCTTGTGGGGTTTGTGGAGTTGGAATAGCTTGTGAAACTTGCAAAGTTTGTGGTATGAAGATGGCTTGTGAGACTTGTGGAGTTTGCACTTGTGAAACATGGATAGCTTGTGATACTTGAGGCATGGATACGGTCATGGTAGAGGCGGGGGTGTGTTGTGAGACATGGAAAGGTGGAAAGCTCAAATTTTGTGAAAGGAAAGGAAGTACCTTGGTTGGTGTTATCAAAGGTTATACGGTATACTCCTTACGTGGTGGGCTTGATGGTGTAGCAATAGGCAATGAGGGAGATGGGTTGGAAGGTGGATGAGATTGGATGGACATGTCATGAAATGGTGTGACTATAGTAGATGGTCCCTTTGCAACAATAGTGGAAGTATTTGAATCTTCTTTACGAATGGAAGATAAGTCAAAGTCACTTCGTAACTTGGCTCCCATACGGGCTAATTGCAAGAAATGATGATCTGGATCAGATAAGATAAGTTTCTCAGCTTGGTCCCATATGTGTGTGTCTCTAAATTCAGATAAGTCCTCTTGGGATTTCTCTTCATAGCTCTCTAAAAATGTTTGAGGTTGCACTTGTTGTGAAGATGATGGTCCAGTAGTGTATCCTTCGGGCACAAACATGTAAGAAGGCATACCAATTGTGAATTGAGTTGCATCTCTAATGGGCACTGATCAGGATTGTTGCAATTTGGCTTCTATCTCATCTCACAATTTTGCTTCCATTTCAACTCTATATTGGCTCCTTGGCTTGTCAAGGTTAAGACCCAAAAGATGATGGTTGGCTAATTGTTTGGTGTTGGTTTGTTTTGCTAGTTTGTTGGTTGTTTGGTTTGCTAATGGGTTTCTTGGGTGTTGTTGTTGGGTTTCTTTGTTGGTTGTTGTTGTTGGATAAACTTCCCTAGAGGATAGCTCACACACTCAAGGGAAAAGCTAGTTGCTAATGTTGTTTGTTGGTATTGCTAGGGCTAGGTAAAGCAAAAGGATGATGTTTGGTTGTTGGTTTTAGCTAGTTGGTTATTATTTTGGGGTCTCAAAAGGGATGAAAGCTCAAAAGTCCAATGGCTTGATATGCTCAAGATAGGAGACAATGCTTAGGTGACTGTGGATGCTCAGAAGACTGTCTAAAAGCTGATGATAGAGCTAGGAATGTCTAGAAATTGCAACTAATTAGGTTGGATGGATACTGATTGTTGATATTTGACCATAAGCGATTGGTAATAGCTCAGAAGTGACTTAGATAAGGCCAAAAGTGACAGATAATATCTCAAAAGTGATTTGGTTTTGTTTCAAATGACAAACTATAGTGTTGACCAGAGGCGACTAGTTTTACCAGAGGTGATCCATTATAGGTCAAAAGCAATTTTACTATTGTTTAAAAGCGACGCGGTTTTGCTAGAAGTGAGCAACTGTTGGTTAAAAGTGATCTAGTTTTTACAAAAGGTGAACAACTGCTATTTAAAAGTGATTTGGATTTCTGAAGGCAAGCAATTAAGGTTCAAAGGTGATCTGTGTCTATCAGAGGATATGTTTGAATGATGTTTTTAACAAGAAAATAGTGATTTCAGTCACTCACACTCATAACATACACAAGCTTGTACAACCTAGGCTAGGAAAGGACTATATTTGTTGAGTCCCCTTGCCATGCCTATTCAAAGAAAATAGCTTTAGGATCTTGGTAGCACCGGCTCCTCTCCACAGCACTCACTTCTCATGCATACCAAGATCTAGGTTTTCCAAGGCTTGGCCCCCCACTAAACTTTAGGATTGTCCCTGCTATCTCTACTAAGAACCATGAGAATCAGGGTGGCTTCAAAGGTCCCACCTTTTACGTCAACAAATAGAGGGTTTTTGGCTACTACACAAGGTTGCTAGTAAGGGCATCCATTCAGGTGGCTATACGTGCGGCAGTGCTACTCTTCATTATGGAGTCTCCCAGCCTTCAAGGGTTATGCCTTAGAGGGTTTTGGGGGAGGTTGGATGTCGGTATAACACAACAACACCCGTTGTTTGTGTCTTTTGACACAAACACTTTTCTAATATAGCAGTTCAGAAGGACTTGGCTTTAGCTTGTTACCGCTTGGGTCATACCTCTTCTCACACTGGGAAGGCATGCCCTCTAAAGATAATAACAAGTTCTCATACACCCAAGATCCATTTGATAGGCAAGGGGAGAGGATACTTTTGCTATAAAATTTGGGTTACAAACATGCACAATCAAGTAATCAAGAAAGATAAAACAAGCACAGAGCAGACAATGATTCTTTTTAAGCACCAAGCCCAAATGTTCCTAAATTAGTGATAAAAGTGATATGTCTTGGACTGATCGGAGTTGCAACAGATATGTTAGTAGTTCACAACCTCCTTTTCTTGGACAATTGATAATGCAAATGATAAAACTGAAAGTGACATAGTTACCAAAGGCGATCAACTGTTGATCAAAAGTGATCTATATTCAGCTGAAAGCAAAGTGTTACTGATCAGAAACAATGCAGACTGACCCAGATGCAAACTGTTAAGACTCAAGAGTGATGCAAAAAAATTAAGATGCAAATTGTTAAGGCTTATAAGCGACCTAAGTATGCCAAATGCATAAAAATCCCTACAAAAAGTTAAATGTTAACAAAAACCCTAATCCGTAGGAAGCAATCCAGATAGCCAGAAGTGATTGGTTTTAGCTTAAAAGTGATGCAAATTATGACAGACGTGACCACTGTTTGCTTAGAAGCGACACAAAAAAGATTGGAAGTGACTACTGTTGGCTTAAAAGCGATCCAAAAAATGCTGAAAGTGGTAGATTTCAGCTTAAAAGCAATGCGTATGTTCTGTAGGTGACTGGTTTTCGCTCAGAAGCAACTGAAACTTGCCGTAAGCACTGAAAAAATATGATCTTCACAAAAACAACTTCAAACAACAAAGTTAATCAAGGACGTGGGTCCCACCGGGCATACCAAAATGTGATAGGTAAAAATTAGGTCAATAAGATCAAGTATTACAAATGAAAACCTAATTCTACCACCATCAAAGAATCAAATCCAAGTGAAATCAAAAGCATGCAATTCAAGAACAATATCACCTAGATTGTACAATTCCTTGTTTGTGATGTGGATTGCATCTTCAACAATGAACAATTATGAAGATCAAAGATGCCATGATGGATGAATGATTATGATAATAAGCTAGATGGATGCTAAAATGCTCAATATGCTCAAGATGATAATGTAGACACTGTGAAAAATGCTGGATCTATGTAGTATGGAATGAAAGGGTGTTTATATAGAATGCAACCAAAATCAATCAACGGTGGAGATTTGGTGGCTATGTGAATGATTGGGATGAATGATAGTCATAGGTGAATGTGTAGATGACAAGTGGAGGGAAGATAAGGCTTATGTGTGATCGTGTACATAACAAGTACTACATGTGAAAGATATTAAATGAAAGATGTAGTACCACACATGTTTTTAAATAAAAGAGGCACACATGTTGGCTCATTAAGATAGATGATAAGAGAAATTAATTAATTAAATAAAATTTATTTAATTAATTAGAAAGTGGGATTATGAATGGATTTTAATTAAATAAGGAAGATTTATTTAATTAAAATAGATAGAATGAAGATAATTAAATAATTAAAGATTATTTAATTATAGATTAGAAGAAATAGATAATGAAATAATTAAATAAATATAAATTTATTTAATTAACAGAAGAAATAGGTGCTTTTGATAAATAGAGAAATTGCTCAAGTGTGTTAGACAAATGCAGGTGATAAATAATGCAATATTTGATACTAATGATAATTAGGTCAATTTTGGGTGTCTACAAGGACAACAAGCATGGAGAAAAGAAGGTTCTTTTTAAGTACCAAATCCAAAATGTTCTTAATTTAGTGAAAAATATGATGAGTCTTTGACTGATCAATCCTGCAATAGATTTGTCAGTAGTTTTAGATCCCCCTTTCTTTGAAAAATGATAAGATACTGCACAAATAGATGTTAGATGCCAAAGAGAATCAAGTTGCAACAGTATAAAGCAAAGGCGAGTGAATAGTGATCAAATGCGACTGTTTGCAAATCACATGTGATGGGAATTTTATCAGATATGACTAACTGTCAACCATATACAAGTTTGTGTCATACAAATGTGACTAGGGATTGTGCAAAGGAGCCTGACTATTCACCAAAGGCGCTTAGGTGTCTAAAACTCAGTAAAAACCCTAATCAACTAAAGGCGATGAGATGTAGACCAAAGGCAAGCTTCTACAGACCAAATGTGAGCTTTTGTAGGCCAAATGTGAGCTTCTACAGACCAAATGTGAGCTTCTGCAGACCAAATTCAATTTTCTACAAACCAAAGGTGAGTTTCTTCACCAAATGTGAGTTTCTACGAATCAAATGCTATTTTCTTCACCAAATGCGAGTTTCTTCATGAAACATAGGAAAATTTGTAGTCAAAATTCATCGAAATGGCCTCTTAGATGCAATGGTGATGTCCAATTTGAGCTAGGAGGTCACTGGTAACAAATATTTTGCAAAACTTGACAAACTAGAGTTAGAAAAATGCAAATTTTTGCAACAAAAACTTGCAAAAACTAATTATTAGATCTAATAGGGTATGTTCACATCGGGTTCATTAAAATGTATATAGAAAAATTTAGAAAAATGAAGATGATAAAAAAATGAAATGCATTACCTTATCCAAATCTTCAATACCTCAAATAAATAGATGCAATGATGGATTGATTAAGTGATTTGATACGTTGGTTGCTCAACTCGATAGTATAACATTAGGGTGAAGATGATAGATAGAGGATGAAAGATGAATGATGATAGATGAAAGAAGAATGATGCAAAGCCTAAAGATATTTTGACAGCATAAGGATACTCCAACTCAATGCATCTTGAAAATTTGATAGAATAAGGGTACTTGAAGCTCAATGCATGAAAATGGCTTGTTAGAGGGGGTTTGATTTATAGGAAAGGCTTGGTTCAAATGGATGGTTGAGATTAAAGGCTAATTGAATTATGTGGATGGCTAGGATTGATTAGTTATTCCCAGTCTTTAAGGGAGTTGTAGTCATGTGACAAGTGTACTAAGGAAGATAAGACTCATGTGTGACTATGTACACAAATACAAGTTCATGTGTGATTATGTACATGAAAAGGATATTAAATGAAGGTTGTACTACCACACATGATTCAAATTGAGAGGTGGACAAGTGTTGGAATGTGGTGAGAGGTGAGGACCTAATTCAAATATTTTATTTGAATTAGTTGGGATATGTGAGGGAAATTAATTAAATAAATAAGATTTATTTAATTAATTGGCTAGGTGATTAGGATGGGATGGGATTAAGATGGGAAATTAATTAAATAAATAAAATTTATTTAATTAATTGGCTTAATGGGATAAGTGGGATTAGGACAAAATGCTACATGATGTCTAAGTAATGTATTTGACTAGGTGTTACAAGACATGGACAAATTTGGGGACAAATTTGGGTGTCTACACATCCACCATCGACCCCATTTCAAATCCATCATCATATCCTATTGGCCTATCCACTTTCATCCATGAGTGTTCCTCTTTAGGAAAATAACAACCATTGTCCACCACTTCACCTTCTCTATCCAATAATGAGCTCAAGTCTAGTTCCCAAAACACACATAGTCCCATTGTCCATCGCATACACCAAAACATTAACTATCAAGGTAAAGGCTTAAGCCTTCATGAAAAAGAATTTTTGGAGCCTATCCATGTCAAAATCCCTCCACGCTCATATGTCCTTGGATATACACCCCAAGGTAAACAATCTAAAGATGTTGGTACTTCCTCCATACATCCTAAATCCACCACTTTCCATCGCAAGTCCTGTCATATTCCCAAAACATATGTTTCCATTCCACCTCCATTATCTGACAAGTGTCAAAAGCATGTGACCATAGACCTTCTACCATCCACTTTACCTCCACTACTTCAAACTCCTAATAACCCTCCATCCACTTTACCTCCACCACTTCTCCCAATGCCAAATCTATCCATTTACACATTACCTCACATTCCTAATTATGATCAACAAATGCACACATCGTCTAAACATAAAACTTCCACAATGTCCATGGGATTCAAAAATAAACATTTGGATGTGTCTACCCATAAAGCTAAAAATCCTAATGATCCTCATGCCTTAGGACATCAATTCAAAAAGTTAAAGAAAAATACATTCAAAAAGATATCCAAGCCCATACCTCCAAAAGAAAAGTCAAAAACTAAAATGGTTAGGGTTCCTAAGAAAAAAACAAGCAATTCAAATGAGGTGTCCACATCTCAAACATCCCAACCATCCCCTTCCATCCAACATTCCCATTCCATTCAAAAATCCCAAAAATCCCACAAGCAAAGCAAAAGTCATAAAAATACTAAGTCTATGTGGGTACCTAAATGCCAACATCAACCATCCCCTCAGAAAACATCACTATTGCTTCCTACACTACCTTCAAACCAAAAGCTTCAAAGTTTATCATGGTGTGTACAACCATTGGTCATGGTTCCCTTTCATTCCACAACATTCCCACATACCTCCATCCCCCCATATTTCATCCATTATCCTACGTATCTTCCCCATCACTTCCCTATGGTCCATGCTTTTGTATAAACCTTTCATCCATCGTTTTGCATAAGTCCTACATAATCCACATCATAATCCACTATCCTTCCATGCATAATCCACATCATAATCCACTATCTACCTAATCCATCTTCCTCTCAAGCAATCCTTACCAACATCTATGAGCATAATGACCTTTGACATGGTCCATGTGATGACATCCATCTCTAATGGGACTATCACCTTCATGGCACTAGACACTTGAGTACCTCTTATCCATATCCCCTCTTCCATCCAAAAAGTCAAAAGAAAAAAATCAAAAAAGTAAAGAGGAATCCCTTCATCCAATAGTGAAAACCACCCTTGGTGGTGCCTTGGATAAGTACCATGATGAAAACCTAGAAAACAAGTGTCATGTGTAGGTTTATCTTCTATGTCACTTACACTCAGAGGCACGTTGTCTCATCCAACTTATCATTTTCCAACATATCATTCTCCATCCTATCATAGCCATCCTATCCTACCATCCTTATCCATTACACACACCTACCTATCACATTGAATCCATTCATCCTCCTTCCTCCATTTGATCTTGATAAAGATTGGGGGCATGCCATGTTGACAAATGTTTTAGATATCTCTTGATATACCTCATCCTTGCCAAAACAGTCTTATCATCATCCTATCGTCATAAGCTTTGTCATGTCAAATCCTAAGTATTACACCTAGAATGGGGCATGTTATTCCTATGCAACATAGTCCTTGGAGATCACATCCTTTCTATCTTACGCGTACATCCATTCCATCCCCTATCGTCCATCCTTTTATCCATTCATCCCACCTACCTCCTTAAACCTAGACTTGGTTTCCCTTGTCATTGGTACCTAGCATAAAAGGCTATTCAAAATTGTCATCCAATGCCACCCCAAAACACTCAAAACACAAAAATAAAAAAATGTAAAAACATGTCAAAAATCCAAAAAAATAAAAATATTTTCAAAATATAAAAAATCAAAACATTTCCAAAAATGTAAAAAAAAAATCAAAACATTTCAAAATACAAAAAATCAAAACATTTCAAAAAATACAAAAAAAAAACATTTGAAAATACAAAAAAATTCAAAACATTTCAAAATACGAAAAATCAAAACATTTCAAAATATAAAAAATTAAAACATTTCCAAACAAAAAAAAATCAAAACAGTTCAAAAAAAAAAATATGCAACAAAAAACCAAGCAATAAAATAAATTCAATTCCTCCTTCCAATCATCAAATCAATTCAATTCAATTCATCACATCAATTCTTCACATCTATCAATTCTTCCAATCAAATCAATTCATCAATTCAATTCAAATCAATCACCCTATTCTTCAAATCGATTCTTCAATCATTTCTACCAATCAAATCAATCCAACTTTCCAAATCAATTCTTCAAATCAAATCATCCAATCAAATTCATCATTATTCAATCTATCCAAATCATTAATTCAATCCAATCATCAATTCTATTCATCCAATCTATTCATCAAATCAATCCAACCAAACCAACTCTTCAAATCAATTCTTCCAATCATTCCAATCAAATCATTCAATCAATTCACTCAATCAATTCTTCCAATCCAATCAATCAAATCATTCCAAACAAATTAAATCATCAAATCCATCAATCCAATCATCAATTCTTCCAATAATAGTTCCAATCAATCACACTCACTCATTCAATTCTTCTAAATCAATCCAAATCAATTCACTTCCTCAATCAATTCTCAAATCATCAATCAAATCACTCGATTCAATTCATCAAAATCAAAATCAATTCATTAACTCAATCCATTTCAAATCAATCAAATTATTAAAATCAATTCAATTCATCATTCAAATCAATTGTTTCTTCAAATCAAATCATCATTATTCAATCACTCAATCAATTCAATTCCTACAATCAATTCAATTCTTCAATCAAATCATTCTAATCAATTCAATCCATCAAATCAATCTATTCAATGCAATTCTTCAAATCACTTAAATCAATTCATCCAATCACTCAAATCAATTCATCCCATCCAATTATCACATCAATTCATAAAATAAAATCAATCCAATCATCAATTCTTCAAATCAATTCTTCCAATTCAATCACATTCATTCAATCCATTCATCAAATCAATTCAATTCATTCCAATTCAATCAATTCTTCAAATCCAATCATCAAATCACTCCTTAAAATCAATTCTTCCAATCGTCCTTATCATCAAATCAAATCAATCAAATCTTCAAATAATTTCAATCAAATTACTTAATCCAAATCATCAATTCTTCAATCACTTCATCTAATCATCATCAAATTCAAATCATTCCAAGCAATAATCCAAATGCAAGTCATTCTCAATCCATACCAATCAAGTCAATCAATCAAGTCAAATTATCCAATTACATCAATGGTCTTGATCCTAATCTTGACGTAAATCATTAATCAATCAATCATTAATCAAAGCCTAGTGTTGATTCACATGTCCAACAACACTAGTGTCAATCAATCAATCAATTGTCTTATACAGGGTGTTGCATTGTCAAAACTAGACTAGGCATCTTATATGACATATTTCATTTCCTGAAACTAGACACAATCATCATCAATCACTTAATCATTGGTTTACAGCTTGACATGGGCAATACCTTGTTGTTTTTGTATCATTTGTTCATGTGTGCTTTCTTTCTTTGTGTGTGTTATCATTTTATCTTGCATTTGTATCATTCCCAGCTAATATTCATATCTTGTATCTAGGCAAGGTTGTATTACACTGGGGCACAACACACATTGTCACCTTAGTCCTTATTCCTTGGTGCATAATGTCTAGTGCTATATCAAACTTCATGGTTGCTCACCTCCATTTCAGCATAACGTATCATTCATTTCTTCTATCCATTCCCTTACCTTTCTTCCTTGACCAATCCCTTTCATTTTGAGAGCCTACCCGTGTTTGTCCAACCCGCCTATCCCCTCGAGGGGACATCATCATCCTATCTATACATCATCATCCCATACCTTAGCTTCTTTGAAATGATGTTACTCGACACAAATCTCATCATCTCAAACATCATCTCAAAGAGGGGCAAAATGTTGACACCTAAATTTATCCAAACACATAGTTGACACATTATTAGAGACATCATGTAGCATTTTGTCCTAATCCCACTCATAATCCCACATATCCCAATTTACAATTAATTAAATAAATCATATTTATTTAATTAATCTCCCTCTCACAAGTTCCCACTAATTCAATTTAAAAATTTGAATTAGGTCCTCACCTTTCACCACATTGTAACACTTGTCTACCTCTCCATTGAGTCATGTGTGGTATTACAACTTCCACTTAATACACTCCACATGTTAAACTAATTCAAATAAAATATTTCAATTAGGTCTCCTTTATTCCCCCTCGCACACTTGTCACATGACTACAACTCCTCATGGAGTGGGAAAACCTAATCGATCCTAACCGTCATATCATTGAAACCAACTTTCAATCATAGCCCTTCATTCAAATCAGCCTTTTCTATAAATCAAACCTCTCACAAGCCATTTGCAATGCATTGGTTTTCAAGTAGCCTCATGCTATCAAATTTTCTATGCAATCTAGTCCAAGTACCATTATGCTACTAGAATGAGCAACCAACATTCCTCCCACATTCAACCTTCAAAATCTTGCATGCCTATGCGAGGTTGAGAAGAGCAATGGAGATAAACCAAATATAGCTTGGAGATTCAGTTTGCTTTGCTTTCTTATTTTGATTTTCATGCTAGTTTGTACTCTATTGTGCTAGTTAGGGTTTGATATATGCTATTTTAGTTTTAGACCTGATTTTTGCCCTAATGTCAACATCATTGAGTTAGTATCAAGAATAAGCAAGGATATGCTTCTGCATGGGAATTCACCACACATGTCAGACTTTGCTTTGACTGATTCATGTAGAATTCATCCAAATAATCCACATCCTGAATAGAGTTGTCTAGACTTTCTATTTGCTTGGGAGTTTGCTACAACATTCAATGGTGTAGAGGTTTCTGATACTGATGCAGGATCATCCCTGGTTCAAGAGCAATCTTGTATCAACCAAACACATTTGCATTTTAGTTTGTTTCTTTTCATTTTCTAGTTTAGTATAGTCAGTTCAATCAGTAACAGTTTTTGTATTTTGGTTTGCATTTTACCATAGTTGCATTTTAGACCTTGCAAACCTAGATTTAGTATCTAGACACATCCATGTACATCATATCTGAATCTCAAATCATTTGGATCATGTAACAAAAAGACATCACTATCAGAAGATCAACTATTTTCTCAGAACAAAGCATCCTGACAGTCTTAGACAGTCAGTTAAAGGAGAAGACTTGTCAAACATTTCAAGACCTGCAGAGCTAAATGACACATCATTCGATGTTGTTTGGTTCGAAGCTGACCATCCCTAAGATCCGCACACCATTCCATTCAATTGCAAGGGAGTTCTACTCAATTAGGTCTGACCTATCCATGTACACATGTTACAGCTCTTCATCAGAGTTTGTGATCTTCCTTGGCCGACACAGAGGAATCTTGTGTTCTAGAGATGATATATATTCATGTAATAGATGCATAGGGAGGTATTCTTGGATAGTTGATTGAATTAGTTCATAGTTGATAATTTGAGTTCTTATGAAGGAGCTTCAAAGATATATCTTGTGCATATTCTATAATCAGGCCTGTGAGCCCTAATTGTAAGCTCGCATGTTGCCAACCAATTTGTATTTGAATTCTATGATATATTGAATGATAGAAACTACATTTTCTTTATATCTTTGAGTTGTTTCCATTATGTTTACTCTAGCTACATGGCTTAGATAGTTCACTTTGTGGACCTGCCTAACCATGATTGCACCAAGTAGTATTAGAGTGAAAGTTCAAATCTTTAGAAATGAATTGAGTGAATTTGGTGAAGGAATTCCATAAGATCTTGCTATGAATAGATTGTTGAATCTGAGGCATGTTACTTTTGTTGCAACTGATCTTTGATTGTGAGGCAGTTGTCACCTTAAAGCCTGATCACCAAATTTGAGGTAGTTACACTTGATCTAAGGAAGAAATGTCGCTGAGGAGAATCCTTGTTGTTGGAACAATGGTTGGAAGAATGGATGAGATGATGGAGATGATTAAAACCATGCGAGTTTGCTCAGATGCTCTTGAAGAAGACAGGCAAAGACAAATTACGCCTAGACCTAATGATGATGGGGAATTTCAATCCGCTGATCAAATTGGCGAAACCTTAGGAGATGAAGAAGAAGAATTAGATCAAGTCAAGATGTTGCAAGCTATTTCAAAGATTGGAAAATGACCTAGAGTGGAGGTACCAAATTATACTAGAAATTTGAACCCTAAAGAGTTGATTGATTGGATAAATGACATGGAAGAATACTTTGAGTATGAGGAAATTAAAGATCCAGAGAAGGTGCAGTTTGCAAAGACAAAGTTGAAAGGACATGCTCCTATATGGTGGAAAGAAGTTTAGTTGGATAGAAATAGAAGAGGAAAAGAAAAGATTACAAAGTGGGACAGAATGGTGACAAAATGTAAGAATCAGTTTATACTCATTGACTATGAGTTGGAACTATTAAGATTGCAAAATCTCAGACAAAAGGAGAAATCTGTGAAGGAGTATACTAAAGAATTTCATAAGATAATCATAAAGACATGACATAGTGAAGCAAGCAAAGAGAAAGTGGCTAGATACATCAATGGACTGAGATTGAACATTCAAGAAGAACTGAGTTTGGTGAGGACGACATCTTTTGAGGAGGCATATCAGTTTCCCCTGAAAGTTGAAGAGAAGTTGAACAAGAGGCATGATTAGAGACAGAGAGGCATAGGAGTTAAATTTCAAAGAGGTAGAACATTTTCTAGAGGAGAAAGGTCATATACAGAGTAGAATAGACAAGGTAATACATTCAAGAAAGAGGACAGAGATAATAATGCATACTAGAGAGATGACATAACTTTCTACCATAGAGGAAACCTTAGCCCATACCGGAGTGAAGGATACAGAAGAGACGGAAGAGGATCTAATAGGAGAACACTCAGAAGAACCTGTTTTAAGTGTGGAGATGAAGGAGATAAAGCATTTGAATGTAATGAAGGGAGTACAAGCAAGAGGACATAGAATAGTGGAAGAATAGCCTATGTGGAAGAAGAGCCTATTGCACCACTGAGTTCAGTTGGAAAACCTGAGAAAGGAGAATCGCTTGTCATGAGGAGAGCACTATTTCAAACAAAGGACAATGAGAAACCATCGTAGAGGAAAAGCTTGTTTAGAAACAGATGCAAATCAAGAGGTAAATGTTGTAAAATTGTTATTGATATAACCTATTTTCAAAGGAGATGGTGACTAAGCTAAAGTTGGAATGATTGAAACACCCTAAGCCCTATCAGATAGCATGGATTCATGATGATCATAAGGTACTGGTGAGTGACCAATGTTTGGTGAAATTTCATATTGGATCTTATCATGATGAAGTACTATGTGATATTATGCCTATGGATGTATGTCATATCTTGTTGGGTAGACCTTGGCAATATGATAGGAAAGCTATACATGATGGGAGAAAGAATACATACACTATAACATCAAATGGAAAGAGAATCACTTTGATCCCTTTGGAAGATGAGCCTAAGAGTGAAGTATGTGGGAATGCTAGAATCTGTTTGGTAGATTGAAGGAAATTTTTGGATGGTTTGAGACATGAGAATATATGTTATACTTTGATCCCTAAGAAGATTGAAACCTTGAAGAAGGATACTGAAGAATCACAACTGGAGGAGATAACTAACCTTTTGACAGAGTATGAAGACATTATATTAAATAATATACCTGAAGGATTGCGACCAATCAGGAGTATCAGTCATCACATGGACCTTATACCTAGAGCAAGTTTGCCTAACAAAGCAGCACACAGGATGACACTGACAGAGAATGAAGAATTTAAAAGATAGATGCATGACACAAGCACATAGTCTGACATTCTGTAATTAGGCATGTGAGCCAAAATTGTAAGCCCACATGTTGCCAACTTATTTGTATTTGAATTCTATGATATGCTGAATGACTAAATCTGCATTTGCTTCATATCTTTGAGTTGTTTCCATTGTATTTACTCCAGCTGCATAGTCTGGATAGTTCTCTTTGAGGACCCTCCTAACTATGACTGTACCATAAACAATCCATACTATCATCCATTCTAGGTAAAGGAAATCTATACTTAACTATGATCTTGTTGATTGCTCTAGAGTCTATGCACATTCTCCATTCTCCATCTTTCTTAGGTGCTAACACTGCAGGTACTACACAAGAACTCAAACTTTCTCTGATCAAACCTTTCCTCAACAACTCTTGTATCTACCTATTCAATTCTTCATTTTCTACTGGTGTCATTCTATGTGCTACTTTTTTAGGCAAACTAGCTCAAGGTATAAGATCCATGTGATGACTGATACTCCTGATTGGTGGCAATCCTTCAGGTACATTGTATGATATGATATCTTCATATTATGTCAGCAACCCCTTTATCTCCTCCGGTTGTGATTCTTTAGTCTCTTTCAAGGTTTTAGGCTTCTTAGGGATCAAAGAATAACACATATTCTCATGTCTCAAGCCATCCAAAAAATTTCTTCCATCTACCTAACAAATTAAACATACTTCAATTTTAGGATCATCTTCCAAAGGAATCAAAGTAATTCTCTTTCCATTTGTTGTTATAGTGTATGTATTCTTTCTCTCATCATGTATAGCTTTTCTATCATACTGCCAAGGTCTACCCAACAAGATATGACAAACATCCATAGGCATAATATCACACAATACTTCATCATGATAAGATCCAATATGAAATTTCACCAAAAATTGTTCACTCACCAGTACCTTATGATCATCTTGGATCCATGCTATCTGATAGGGATTAGGGTGTTTCAATCTTTCCAACTTCAGCTTAGTCACCATCACCTCTAAAACTAGGTTATCTAAACTACCACTATCAATAACAACTTTACAACATTTACCTCCTAATTTGCATCTTGTTCTGACCAAACTCTTCCTCTACGATGGTTCCTCATTTGTCTCTACATGAAACAGTGCTCTCCTCATCACAAGTGATTCTACTTTCTCAAGTTTACAAACTAAACTGGGTGATCCAACAGGTTCTTCCACATAGGCTGCTCTTCCATTGTTCTTTGTCCTCTTTCTTATACTCCCTTGATTACATTCAAAAGCTGTATGTCCTTCATTTCCACACTTGGAATAGGTTCCTCTGAATGTTTTCCTATTAGGTCCTCTTCCTTCTCTTCTATATCCTTCACTTCAGTATGGGTTAGGGTTTCCTTTGCGGTAAATTTTTTTGTCGTCTCTCTGGTATGCATTATTATCTATGTCACACTTCTTTAATGTGTTCTCTAGTCTATTCTACTCCATAAATGATCTCTCTCCTCTGGAAAATGTTCTACCTCTCTAAAATTTACCTCCTCTGCCTCTTTGTCTCTAATCTCGCCTCTTATGCAACTTCTCTTCAACCTTAGGGAAAACTGGTATGCTTCTTCCAAGGTTGTCATTCTTACCAAACTCAGTTCTTCTTAAATGTTCAATCTCAGTCCATTAATGTATATAGCCACTTTCTCCTTGCTTGCCTCACTGTGCCCTATCCTTCTGATCATCTTATGAAATTCTTCACTATACTGTTTCATGTTAGGGTTAGGGCAGATCAAAGCAATAAACACTAACAATTATATGTAGATTAAATAAACCAAATATAACAACGAGGAATTACACAAAAGAGATCAACATAGAAATTTAACGTGGTTCACCCAATATTAGCTACATCCATAGAAACTCAGCCATCCAATGATTTTATTAGCCAGTACAAAATAGATTACAATCTCATGAATACATCGCTGTAACATACATCCCAACTGCTTATAACAAGCTTTTCAAAAGCTTCTAGAATTAGGGTTTTGCAATGTCATTTTTCTTGTCGGTTAACAAAAAATTAACAACTGACTCCGATCATGTAAAAAAGAGGGATACATAACTTGTGTATAGTACTTGCATGATTAGTCGCCACATACCAACAATCTCCCACTTGGAGACTGATCCTGGATGACACTGCTGCGCTTGTAGCTCCCACTAGATTATAAGCCTGGCTAGTTTCTTAAGTCCACCATTATCAAACATGAAGGCCAATGGAAACTGATGAGGAAATCAGTTTCTCCCATGTAACTTCCTTTGTGAACACATCTGTAGGATTCTCACTTGTGTGAATTTTCTCTAGCTTCAACTATCCATCCTCTAAAACTGACTGGATGAAGTGGTATATGAACTGTATGTGCTTAGTTTTTTAATGCAGAGCTAAGTTCTTAGCAAGATGAATGGCACTCTAGCTATCAATGTACAAAGGGCTATCTTCTTATCATTGCCCCAATTCCTCTAGAAAACATTGTAACCAAATCATTTCCTTGCTAGCTTCTGTAGTAGCAACATACTCAGCTTCAGTGGTTGAAAGTGCAACGATCTTTTGCAATCTTGAAATCCAACTAACTTTAGTACCTCCTACAGTAAAAACATACCCTGTAGTACTCCTCCTGCTATCAATATCACCCCCTAGATTAGAGTCAACATATCCTTTTAGAGCAGAATTTGTTCCTCCAAAACATAGTTTCATTGAAGTAGTACCTCTCAAATATCAGAGAACCCATATTACAGCATTCCAATGTTCCATTCCTGGATTGCTCATATACCTGCTCACAACTCCCTATTGCAAATATATGCCTATGTGGGTTGTCATTGATGTCAACATATCCTTGTTGCCATTGGTGTCAACTGTATCCTATTTTTCTATCTGCATAGAAGACTAGACTGTTGAGGATATTAAGAAAATTAATTATAATCAATGTATGTGGATCATGTGGTTGTGTAGAGGATTGTCAAAGATTTCTCTAGTTAATATTTGAGAAGTATGCATGAAGATTTAGAGGAGTTATGACCATCTGAGTAGAACTAGTTCCTGCAATACTTAGGAAAGACAGAGTGACAAGAAAGAGGTCCGGATTGATCTGGTAATATAAAATTGTGATCTTTAGATCTAAAGGTAGGTTTGGGAAGTCAATGTGTATCATCAACACTAGTGGTTCATGGTTTGGAGGTACGCAAGCTATTCTTCTAGTTTGACAGCCATGATAGAGAGTGTTCTTGAGGTTCTAGAGGAAGATTCAATTGCTTCTGATCATTTGGTTTAGAATGGATGTTATTGGTGAATTCAATGTGCTTGTGGAGGTCTTTGGATCATATGGCTACTATGTAAGAGGTCTGCATTGAGGTTTGAACTTGTTGATTGAAGATTTCTTCTTGAGGTTGATGTTCTTCCTAGTCTTGGCTGACCAAATGTTCCTAACCTCTGGCAGATGCCTTAAAAACATTTTTATGAGGCATGGAGTGGTTGTAGAAGAAGATTCAAGTCTCAGTTGTGTTTGGCTGATAGTGTGATGATCCGCATCAAGTTTAGCTGACCTTGTTGATCATTCCAAGGTTGATGAAGTATATAAATACTTGTTGAATAGGTATTGAAATTATCCTTGTGCAAAATAGTTCAATCTGAAGAAAGGATTAGGAGTAGAGCAGAGAAGATAAGGAATGAAAGTAGTATAAATTGTGAAGAAGAATTTGGGACAAAGCAAAATTTCTTGTGCATTCATTAAAACTGAATCAGGCATGAAGTAGATGTTATTTCTTAGTTAATTCTTTCTAAATAAATTCTATAGGCAGTGAGCCTCTCTTTTGAGCAGTGAGATATGGACAGTGTGCTTGAAGGCATGTGCCTTCTATTTTATTAAGTTCTTTTAACAAGGTATGCATTTTTGTGGGTTAACCCCCACCATGGTTTTTCCCTTAACCAGTTTTCCACTTCAAAATCTTGGTTTCAAATGTGTTGATTATGGTTCTGCTCTTATGCTGTTGATTAATGCTTTAATGTTTACATCACTAATATGATAGTAAGATAATAAAGAAGGTCAAAGGCAAAAAAAATTTTGTGGGACAACTGGTTCACCCCCTCTTTCAGTTGTCTAATTCCAACAATTGGTATTAGAGCCAGCTCCCTGTATAAAAGCTTATCTGTTTGAGGTGATCTAGGATGTCGATCTACAAGAAGGAGAGTCCAAGATTTGATGGAACAAATTACTCTGTTTGGAAAGATCACATGGAGTGCCATTTGTAATGCATGGACGATGCCTATTGGCCAATAACCAGTGTTGAGTATAAACCTCCAGAGAAAGGTCCTTCAACTCCTGATCAAGTCAAAGATGCTGAAAATAATCTTCGAGCTATAGAAGCCTTGTTGAGTGCCCTGACTGATTCAGAAATGACAAATGTCTTTGGTCTAAAAATTGCTTATCATATCTGGAAAAAATTAGAGTATCTATATGAAGGTGACAAATATGTCAAATGTGCAAAGCTGCAAAGTCTGAGAAGAAAATTTGAAACTATGAGGATGAATGCATATCATTGAAACCGACTTTCAATCATAGCCCTTCATTCAAATCAGCCTTTTCTATAAATCAAACCTCTCAAAAGCCATTTGTAATGCATTGGTTTTCATGTAGCCTCATGTTATCAAATTTTCTATGCAATCTAGTCCAAGTACCATTATGCTACTAGAATGAGCAACCAACATTCCTCCCAAATTCAACCTTCAAAATCTTGCATGCCTATGCGAGGTTGAGAAGAGCAATGGAGATAAACCAAATATAGCTTGGAGATTCAGTTTGCTTTGCTTTCTTTTTTTGATTTTAATGCTAGTTTGTACTCTATTGTGCTAGTTAGGGTTTCTTATATTGCTATTTTAGTTTTAGACCTAATTTTTGCCCTAACGTCAACATCATTGAGTTAGTATCAAGAATAAGCAAGGATATGCTTCTGCATGGGAATTCACCACACATGTCAAACTTTTCTTTGATTGATTCATGTAGAATTCATCCAAATAATCCACATCCTGAATAGAGTTGTCTAGACTTTCTATTTGCTTAGGAGGTTGCTACAGTATTCAATGGTGTAGAGGTATCTAATACTGATGCAGGATCATCCCTGGTTCAAGAGCAATCTTGCATCAACCAAAAACATTTGCATTTCAATTTGTTTCTTTTCATTTTCTAGTTTAGTATAATCAGTTCAATCAATAGCAGTTTTTGTATTTTGGTTTGCATTGTACCATAGTTGTATTTTAGACCTTGCAGACCTGGATTTAGCATCTAGACACATCCATGTACATCTATCTGAATCTCAAATCATTTGGATCATGTAACAGAAAGATATCACTATCAGAAGATCAACTATTTTCTCAGAACAAAGCATCCTGACAGTCTCAGACAATCAGTTAAAGGAGAAGACCTGTGAAACAATTCATGACTTGCAGAGCTAAATGACATGTCATTCGATGTTGTTTGGTTCATGGCCGACCATCCCTGAGATCTGTACACCATTCCATTCAATTGCAAGGGAGTTCTACTCAATTAGGTCTGACCTATCCATGTACACACGTTACAGCTCTTCATCAGAGTTTGTGATCTTCCTTGGCTGACACGGAGGAATCTTGTGTTCCAGAGATGATATATATTCATATAATAGATGCATAGGGAGGTATTCTTGGATAGTTGATTGAATTAGTTCATAGTTGATAATTTGAGTTCTTACGAAGGAGCTTCAAAGATATATCTTGTGCATATTCTATATTTAGGTCTGTGATCCCTAATTGTAGTTGTTGTGTGGTTACACAACATGCCCCATTTTGACTTGACAAAATATGGACCCAACTTTTTTTGGCTTGGCTTGTGTTTTCTGCTTGCTGGCGGTTGGGTAAAAGTAAGTCAATACAGATGATCATGCATAAAGGGGACTGGGTAAGTCATCATGATGAGGTCAAAGTTTCAAAGTTAATATTTCATAACAATAACATCATGGTTGGATAGATTACAAAATTTCATGCAGGTTTGCCTTTTGGATCACCTTGATATTCCTTAAAGAACGAGAGTTATGGTGAATCAAAGTCCTGGTCAAACCTAATATTCCAGGGGGAGGATCATATTTCTTAACATTAGTCATCTTGTGAAAGATCGCTCCGATCCAATTTTATCACCCGATAAATCATTTATCTGGAGATCCAGACGTCAATTTTAGGTGATAGATGTATTTACCCTTCGAACAACGTCATATATTTTGCGGGGGTCATATTTTGAATATCACTCGATATTCTGAATATCACCTTATCTTTTGAATATCATCTTGTCACAAAATATCACCCTAGACCTAATGTCATGATGGCATCATATAATCCTGATTAACAAATGAAATCACATAATGATGACGTCATCATCCTTTTTACCTCACAGATGTATAGTTCTGACAGTGACCTTTCTTGCATAACATGATGATGACGTCATAGTGCGACAACAATGAACCAAGTTATTATCCTGATGATGTCACCCTAATATTTCAAGAAAAGTCACTTTAGTTCAGGGGGTGGTATTATAAACATCACCAGACATTTTGAACATCCCCTGACATTTTGAATATCACCCAATATTCTCAAACTGACTCGATGTTTTGACAGGTTTTTTCTACCAAAGCGAATGATCATATTATACCAAGGGGGTCATATTCTCAATATCGCCCGATATTCAGAATATCACCCATTCTTTAGAGATCACCCTGATCCTTTTGTCACCATGACATTAAATGGCATAAATGCAGTAGGTGGTTCCTGCCGATTACAAATGCGATATATACACTTGGCGAGATCTGGAAGTTTCGTACAGAAAATTAGTAATATTAATTAATTTGCCCTAATTTGCCCTAATAAGAGGGATAAAGTGAATTTACAGAGTCATTTTACACTTACCTTGCAGAAAAGAGAGAATTTACAGAGCCGAGCTTCCAAACTCTCATACAAGTACCTGCATACAACTACAGCTTATAGCAGAACGACGCACATGATTATCATCAATATCAAGATCACTTTTAGATAATCACTAGTAGAAGTAAAAGATAAGCGCACTAGGAAATCATGGCAGACAAGAGGTTGAACAAGTCAAAATCTGAATTTGTTAAACCGATGTTTGCTCAGCCTGAGGGTGTGCAATTTAAATATGGAGTTATAGGGGATACACACCAAGGAAATACTGATTTGGCGGCATGGTCAGCTAAGATGAGTGATGAAAAGAATAACAACACCTTGTTGGACACAATTTTTGCATCAGGAATGTGGAGTGCTGCAGGATTCCCTTACTCTATGGAAGCTCCAGAATTAATTGTTGAATGTGCAAGGAATTACAACCCACAGACCAGAAAAGTAGAGAAACATGGTAGGGTTTATGCTGATCTATCTATCAAAGGGATTGCAGCCACTTTCAATTTGCCATTAGGAAAGAAGGTATCTAGTATAGATCTGAAGAAATTGCAAATTGAATATGAAATAACAAGAAAACTGCTCGGAAGAGAATGTACCAATGGAGGACAAGAAATAGTCCTTATCCTGCAGCTGCTAAATTGCCAGTGCATATGTATAAGTTTGATTTCGATGATGAATACCAATATATGATAGCCCTACTTAGCAGAGTGACAGGTCAGCCTGATGCTGGAAGTTTCAAGGACTGGATGTATGGGGTCATCCTAATGTGTGTTTATATAGACAACAGGCCATTATGGGCCAAGATGATAAGCGATGCCCTGCATGATCAACTCATGAACCTGGGAGGTTTAGAATGTTCTTTTTACATGACTTCATATGTGATATATTCGTGTGCCTACAAGGGTACATTTGATGCATTCACAATAGAAGGAAAGATTGGTGGCAGCACCAATGATGCTCACATCTGGGATCATTATCCCTAGCTACAAAGGCAGAATTACCTCCAGGACTACACATTAGTAAATGATGCATTTTCTATGCATCTAGTCAGAACAATGGAGGAAGACAGGACTAAAAGACTGAGCATGGAGGCTCAGGAAGTTATTTACAGGCATGGAGCCTAGTTTATTCAGTATGCAACATTCTCTTATATAAGAATTGAGGGTTTTGAAGGTCAGGCCCTCATGTTCCCCAGGTACCCCACTGATGCAGTAGTTTTGATGGAGTTTATGAGGCAAGTGGCTACAATACTGGATGCTTACAAAGCAAGTAGCAAGATTCCACCAGTATTGTTTCCAGTAACAATGGGCTGGTATATGTGCCCAGATTATGAGAACATTAAGAAATCCATAGCTAGCTTGAATATGATGAATTTATAGCCATTCCCAATGGCAAGATCATATGATCCATATGGCAGGATGCAGAGGATCATGGGGAAACCCATCCATCAGAGACATCTTGAAGATTTATGGGTGGATTGTGAGGCTGAAGCCGAAGCTAGAAGAAGAAAATACCAAAGGCTAACCCTCAACCAGATCAAGACCTTTGATTGCATCCCAGTGCTTATACAATTAAAGAGAGATGATGGCAGGATCATGGCGGATGAGTATGAAGAGAAAAATATATATAATGACACAATCTCAATGCCCAATCTTACTCAGCTTGAAGGTATTTCACTGGACCAATTCACGGGCAAGACCCTACAGTTAACCCAGTCTTGGGTAGATAAACAAATAAATGCATTGAAGAAGAAGGGTGTAGCCCTTACAGTTGATAATAAGAAAAAGAGACAAGATATTCCTGATGAGGAATACGATGATTTCTTGATAGAGAAGAGGAAATCTAAGGGGGAAAGGTTACCACCCCAGCAACAACAAAGCAAGAGACCCCCCAGAGGTAAGAAGATTGATAATGAACCTAAAGGGGTGATAATTAAGAGAATAATGGTAATAGCTAAAGATGCATCAACATTAGGATAGGCACTAGCCTCATCAGCACCGCCTCCTATGGATAAACAAAAGGCTAAAAAGATCCAGAGGCTAACTATTGAAACTATTGAAACATATGAAGAGGGTCAGACATCACAAAAACAACTAGAAGAGGATGTTCCTCTTGATGAAGAGCCTAAAGAAGAGGACCCTACGCCCTTCATTAGAAAAAGAAAAGCACCTCAGGTGATGGCCTCCACACCTAAGAAACCAAGAATCTCAATGAGAGGTGAAATAAAGCATGATCCTATAATGTTGAGGGGAGAAGGTAGTGAAGTGTTCAAAAAGGAACTGCAACATAATATGCCACTTCCTACCATTGTTCAGTTTAAGACTGAACAGGCTGAAGAACAAATGAAAGAAACCACTAGCACAAGTCAAGGAGGTCATTTCTCATTAGATGAGACTATAGACCTATTAGATGATGAAGTGGTAGACAATGTTGCCTCGCAACGAATGGAGACTCTTGTTGCTAACACCCGCATAACACCACAAGGAACACCATCAGTACAGGCGGCGGTGTTAGAAGAACTAAAGCAAGTAGAGCAGGAGAAAGAAAAGAGCCTAGAAAAGGTAGCCTAAGAAATGGGGCTTGATAAATTAGTGGATCAGGTAGCTAGCCCCGAAGTGATAGATTTAACACATAAGGAGAATGTAGCACATCCTGAAAAACCAGTGGGAACACCTAAGAAAATAGAAGATGTTTAGAAAGTTAAGCTTATAGAAGTGGAAAGCCACACTACAGATATGGGTTAGCAATAGCAACAAATATCAACTAAACCCAAAATAGTTGAAGTCTAGCCAAAGGACGAAGAAACCTTAGGAGATAAAGAAACATCAGGTCATGATGACCTAAACGATCAAGAGGTAGATACATTAGGTGCAGAGCAAGATGCAATGCAAGATCAAGTGGAGGCATCTAAGGTAGATAAAATAATATCCATGGATGCCAATGTACATCAGGATGAGGAAAATACTAAAGTGGATGAGACACCCCTGGAGGAAGTAAAAGATCAGGATCATGACAAACATGGAGATGATCAGCAGGATCACTCTCTGAAAGAAGAAATTCCTCAACAGGAGGAAGTACCCCAAGATCACCCTCTTGATGAAGAGCATCATGAGGAAGAAATAAGAAAGTCACCATCTCCATCAAAAATAGATGCAGTTATTGGGGATCAAGATGATCATCATGATGATGGTGGACGCCCAGGATCCGAAGACCAAGTTCCTCTTTGGCTAGAAAAAGAGATATGTACAAAATCTGGTTTTGAAATTCAAGAATTTGATATATCTACATTATTTTCAGAAACCCTAATAAATCCTAAGAGGAAGGCAAGATTAACTTTTGCCATTAGGAGAGATCCTGATACAGGCAGAAGAACTGCCCAAATAGCCATTCCCACAGTTGACAAAGAGAAGGGCAAGATCACTCTGGAAGAATTCTAGATTACCACAGTAGATCTAGGATTTGCCAATGAAGACCAAGAAGGTCAAGAGGGGAAAGATATAATTGATTCATTGACCCAAAGGGTGAAAAGAGAAAAAGAGAAAAATAAGCAGCATAAAGAGCACATTGCTCAGCTGCATGCCTATATAAAAGGGTTAACTAACCCTGATGATATTTCAAGTGATCATGTAGTCCCATTGACTACTATTTCCCAGGATGAGGTGAATAAATTGGATCTCATGAAGCATGAGTCATCAATAATGAGGAAATGGATGATATCTGCATTTGATGAAGTGGAGGAAATAGTGAAAGCCTCTTTGAAGAGGTGGAATTCTTTAAGCATCTCAAGGAAGAAGGTCGACAAATTACAGATGGAGGTAGGAAGAAGGTCCTTTTAGTTAGAGAAAGCATTGAGTGCTTTAGATGAAATAAAGAGGATTAATCCTCAGGTTCTCATATATAATCAGGTATTAAATAATAATATTGCCATTCTGATTGATATATGGTACAAGGACATCCGATTTGAATGTGATGTGCTAAAGAGATGCAATAGCAAATTAAGAGACATCAGTATGAAGTTGCATGATATGATGTCATCTGAGGCAAAGGTCTTGGAGACCTTAGAAGGGAAGATTAAAAATCAAGATGAAGAGTTTGCAATTAAGGCTCTACATAGTAATTTCCAGTTGGTAGCTGATGACCCTTTGAATCACCTGACAGAAGAAGTCATGGACAAAATCATGAGGATCAAGGTTAGAGTGGAAAACTACAATGAAATAGACAACAAAAGGATGAGTAAATTAGAGACTCTCTGAGACAAACACCAGATGCACAAGTATGCCATTGCTAAAGCAAGAACTCAAGATGGCAGAGAATTGGAAAAGATAGTGCAAGCATATGAAAGTATTAGGATATGTATGCAGGTCCATATTCAAAGAGATAGTCATCAGGGGGATGAGGATAGAAAAAGCATTGAAAGTGATGATCATGACAATAAAAATGATGATGAAGAACCTGATGAATAGATGAAGATGCACCATAAAGGGAACACATGCATCAGGTACTTAGGAAAATATGAGTTACCTAGATGGTTGCCAGTTGGCAACCTGTGCCACGTCAAATGCTGACAAAGTCAAAGATGAATATCAGCCATAGATCTTAATAGATAGATCTTGATCGTAGATCATTTTGTAACTGCTCCCTCACCTTTTTCTATAAAAGGTGCTGGGATGCCTTATTTTGAACATTCAAAACTTAATTGAAATCTGTTTGTTGAAGTATTCAGGGCTTATTTCAAAGTTGTTGTATACATATATGTTCTTGCATACTTAATGAATGAGAAGGCTGTTTTGATTACAATCCATCATAAATCTTGAGTAATCAGTGTATAAATTCTTGATATATGCTTTGATTTGCTGCGTCCCTTGGAGTGCATATCAGCTCGCATGTGTTGTCTTCATACCTTTCCTTTGAAGTTAGCATCAACTGTATCTAGCTGTGGAATGTCCTGGTGAACATATGATTCGATTTCTTCTATTCATGACTGTATCTGATGTGTATGTGGCTCAATAACTAAAGGTTCAACATCATTTGAAGTATTCTTTTTAGTTTCTTTTAATTTTAGAGTAATTCACCATCACAATTGCAAATAATGGATAATCAAAAGCAAATTATATGAAATATGCAGATATCTCGTAGAGAATTGAACATTTGTAGCATATTTGAAGTTAAAGCATGTTAAATTGATGAATATCATGCCAAGATTTAAATACAGACACATCATTTGAAGAAATATATTGTGCAAAGTAACCTTCTGTGTAGCATCTTTACAGAAATAGAATCCTACTGATGATCAAACATAAGGCCCTTGAATGGAAAACAACAATGCACATCAACTACTAAGTAATGTTAGTTGATTATGAACTAATCCATGGAGACTTGGGATCATGAATTCTCTAAATTCATCGTATCTTTCAAGATGAGTAAAGGTTGTTGTGCAATTTTTATTCTATGTTTGCTTATGACTAACATCATGATCAATAGTTGCCAACCAATTTGTATTTGAATTCTATGATATATTGAATGACAGAAACTGCATTTTCTTTAGATCTTTGAGTTGTTTCCATGGTGTTTACTCTAGCTACACAGCCTAGATAGTTCACTTTGTGGACCTGCCTAACCATGATTGCACCAAGTAGTATTAGAGTGAAAGTTTGAATCTTTGGGAATGAATTAAATGAATTTAGTGAAGGAATTCCATAAGATCTTGGTATGAATAGATTGCTGAATCTGAGGTAGGTTACTTGTGTTGCAACTGATCTCTGATTGTGAGGCAGTTGTCACCTTGTAGCCCGATCACCAAATTTGAGGTAGTTACACTTGATCCGAGGAAGAAATGTTGCTAAGGAGAATCACTGATGTTGGAACAATGGTTGGAAGAATGGATGCAATGATGGAGATGATTAAAACCATGTGAGTTTGCTTGGATGCTCTTGAAAAAAATAGGCAAAGAGGAATTACACCTAGACCAAATGTTGAAAGTAATGATGATGGGGAATTTCAATCTGTTGATCAAACTGGCAAAACTTTAGGAGATGAAGAAGAAGAATCATATCAAGTCAAGATGTTGCAAGCTATTTCAAAGATTGGAAAATGACCTAGAGTGGAGGTACCAAACTATACTATAAATTTGAACCCTAAAGAGTTGATTGATTGGATAAATGACATGGAAGAATACTTTGAGTATGAGGAAATTGAAGATCTAGAGAAGGTGAAGTTTGCAAAGACAAAGTTGAAAGGACATGCTCCTTTATGGTGGAAAGAAGTTTAGTTGGATAGAAATAGAAGAGGAAAAGAAAAGATTACAAAGTGGGACAGAATGGTGACAAAATTGAAGAATCAGTTTATACTCGTTGACTATGAGTTAGAACTGTTGAGATTGCAAAACCTCAGACAAAAGGAGAAATCTGTGAAGGAGTATATTGAAGAATTTCATAAGATGATCATAAGGACATGACATAGTGAAGCAAGCAAAGAGGAAGTGGCTAGATACATCAATGGACTGAGATTGAACATTCAAGAAGAACTGAGTTTGGTGAGGATGACATCTTTTGAGGAAGCATATCAGTTTCCCCTGAAAGTTGAAGAGAAGTTGAACAAGAGGCATGATTAGAGATAGAGAGGCAGAGGAGTTAAATTTCAAAGAGGTAGAACATTTCCAGAGGAGAAAGGTCATATACAGAGCAGAACAGACTAGGTAATACATTCAAGAAAGAGGATAGAGATAATAATGCATACTAGAGAGATGATAAAAGTTTCTACCATAGAGGAAACCTTAGCCCATACCAGAGTGAAGGATACAAAAGAGACACAAGAGGATCTAATAGGAGAACATTTAGAGGAACCTACTTTAAGTGTGGAGATGAAGGACATAAAGCATTTGAATGTAATGAAAGGAGTATAAGCAAGAGGACATAGAATAGTGGAAGAATAGCCTATGTGGAAGAAGAACCTATTGGACCACCGAGTTCAGTTCAAAAACCTGAGAAAGAAAAATCACTTGTCATGAGGAGAGTACTATTTCGAACAAAGGACAATGAGAAACCATTGTAGAGGAAAAGCTTGTTTAGAACCAGATGCAAATCAAGAGGTAAATGTTGTAAAATTGTTATTGATAGTGGTAGTTCTGATAACCTATTTTCAAAGGAGATGGTGACTAAGCTAAAGTTGGAATGATTGAAACACCCTAAGCCATATCAGATAGCATGGATTCATGATGATCATAAGGTACTGGTGAGTGAACAATGTTTCGTGAAATTTCATATTGGATATTATCATGATGAAGTATTGTGTGATATTATGCCTATGGATGTATGTCATATCTTGTTGGGTAGACCTTGGCAATATGATAGGAAATCTATACATGATGGGAGAAAGAATACATACACTATAACATCAAATCGAAAGAGAATCCTTTTGATCCCTTTGGAAGATGATCCTAAGAGTGAAGTATGTGGGAATGCTAGAATCTGTTTGGTAGATGCAAGGAAATTTTTGGATGGTTTGAGACATGAGAATATATGTTATACTTTGATCCCTAAGAAGATTGAAACCTTGAAGAAGGATACTGAAGAATCACAACTTGAGGAGATAACTTACCTATTGACAGAGTATGAAGACATCATATCAGATAATATAACTGAAGGATTACCAGCAATCAAGAGTATGAGTCATCACATGGACCTTATACCTAGAGCTAGTTTGCCTAACAAAGCAGCACATAGGATGACACCGACAGAGAATGAAGAATTTAATAGACAAATACATGACACAAGCACATAGTATGACATTATTTAATTAGGCTTGTGAGCCAAAATTGTAAGCCCACATGTTTCTGACTAATTTGTATTTGAATTCTATGATATGCTGAATGACTGAATCTGCTTTTGATTCAGATCTTCGAGTTATTTCCATTGTATTTACTCTAGCTGCACGGTCTGGATAGTTCTCTTTGAGGACCCTCCTAACTATGACTGCACCATAAAAAATCCATACTATCATCCATCCTAGGTAAAGGAAATCTATACTTAACTGTGATCTTGTTGATTGCTCTAGAGTCTATGCACATTCTCCATTCTCCATCTTTCTTAGGTGCTAACACTGCAGGTACTGCACAAGGACTCAAACTTTCACTGATCAAACCTTTCCTCAACAGCTCTTGTATCTACCTATTCAGTTCTTCATTTTCTACTTGTGTCATTCTATGTGCTACTTTGTTAGGCAAACTAGCTCCAGGTATAAGATCCATGTGATGACTGATACTCCTGATTGGTGGCAATCTTTCAAGGTTTCAGGGTTCTTAGGGATCAAAGAATAACACATATTCTCATGTCTCAAGCCATCCAAAAATTTCCTTCCATCTACCAAACAAATTCTAACATTTTCACATACTTCATTTTTAGGACCATCTTCCAAAGGAATCAAGGTAATTCTCTTTCCATTTGCTATTATAGTGTATGTATTCTTTCTCCCATCATGTATATTTTTTCTATCATACTGCCAAGGTCTACCCAACAAGATATGACAAACATCCATAGGCATAATATCACACAAGACTTCATCATGATATGATCCAATATGAAATTTCACCAAAAAATGTTCTCTCACCAGTACCTTATGATCATCCTAGATCCATGCTATCTTATAGGGATTAGTGTGTTTCAATCTTTCCAACTTCAGCTTAGTCACCATCTCCTCTAAAACTAGGTTATCTAAACTACCACTATCAATAACAACTTTACAACATTTACCTCCTGATTTGCATCTTGATCTGACCAAACTCTTCCTCTATGATGGTTCCTCATTTGTCTCTATTTGAAATAGTGCTCTCCTCATCACAAGTGATTGTACTTTCTCAAGTTTACAAACTGAGCTGGGTGATCCAACATGTTCTTCTTCCACATAGGCTGCTCTTCCATTATTCTTCATCCTCTTTATTGCACTCCCTTGGTTACATTCAAAAGTTGTATGTCCTTCACGTCCACACTTGAAATAGGCTCCTCTGAATGTTTTCCTATTAGGTCCTCTTCCTTCTCTTCTATATCCTTCACTTCAGTATGGGTTAGGGTTTCCTTTGCAGTAAATTTTTTTGTCATCTCTCTGGTATGCATTATTATCTCTGTCACCCTTCTTGAATGTGTTCTCTAGTCTATTCTACTCCACAAATGATCTCGCTCCTCTGGAAAATGTTCTACCTCTCTAAAATTTACCTCCTCTACCTCTTTGTCTCTAATCCTATCTCTTATTCAACTTCTCTTCAACCTTAGGGAAAACTAGTATGCTTGTTCCAAGGTTTCCATTCTTACCAAACTCAATTCTTCTTAAATGTTCAATCTCAGTCCATTAATGTATCTAGCCACTTTTTCCTTTCTTGCTTCACTGTGTCCTGTCCTTATGATCATCTTATGAAATTCTTTAGTATACTCCTTCATGTTAGTGTTAGGGCATATCAAAGCAATAAACACTAACAATTATATGCAGATTAAATAACCCAAATATAACAATGAGGAATTACACAAAAGAGATCAACACAAAAATTTAATGTGGTTCACCCAATATGGGCTACATCCATAGAAACTTAGCCATCCAATGATTTTATTATCTAGTACAAAATAGATTACAATCTCATGAATACATCATTGTAACATACATCCCAGCTACTTAAAACAAGCTTTTCGAAAGCTTCTAGAATTAGGGTTTTGCAATGTCATTTTTCTTTTGTCGGTTAACAAAAAATTAACAACTGACTCTGATCATGTAAAAAAGAGGGATACATAACTTGTGTATAGTACTTACATGATCAGTCGCCACATACCAACAATCTCCCACTTGGAGACTAATCTTGGACGACACTGTTGCGCTTACAGCTCCCACTAGATTATAGGCCTCGCTGGTTTCTTAAGTCCACCATTATCAGACATGAAGGCCAATGGAAACTGATGAGGAAATTAGTTTCTCCCATGTAACTTCATTTGTGAACATATCTATAGGATTATCACTTGTGTGAATTTTCTCTAGCTTCAACTATCTATCCTCCAAACTGACCGGATGAAGTGGTATATGACCTGTATGTGCTTAGTTTTTTAATGCAGAGCTAAGTTCTTAGAAAGATGAATGGCACTCTAGATGTCAGTGTACAAAGGGCTATCTTCTTATCATTGCCCCAATTCCTCTAGAAAACATTGTAACCAAATCATCTCCTTGCTAGCTTCTATAGTAGCAACATACTCAGCTTCAGTGGATGAAAGTACAACAACCTTTTGTAGTCTTGAAATCCAACTAATTGCAGTTCCTCCTATAGTAAAAACATACCCTGTAGTACTCCTCCTACTATCAATATCACCCCCTAGATCAGAGTCAACATATCCTTTAAGAATAGAATCTATTCCTCCAAAACACAGTTTCTTTGAAGTAGTACCTCTCAAATATCAGAGAACCCATATTACAGCATTCCAATGTTCCATTCCCAGATTGCTCATATACCTGCTCACAACTCCCTATTGCAAATATATGCCTAAGTGGGTTGTCATTGATGTCAACATATCCTTGTTGCCATTGGTGTCAACTGTGTCCTATTTTGTTGTTTGCATAGAAGACCGGACTATTGAGGATATTGAGAAAATTAATGATAATCAATTGATATGGATCATGTGGTTGTGTAGAGGATTGTCAAAGATTTCTCTAGTTAATATTTGAGAAGTATGCATGAAGATTTGAAGGAGTTATGACCATCTGAGTAGAATTGGTTCCTATAATACTTAGGAAAGACAGAGTGACGGGAAAGAGGTCTGAATCAATCTGGTAATATAAAATTGTGATCTTCAGATCTAAAGGCAGGTTTGGGAAGTCAATGTGTATCATCAACACTAGTGGTTCGTGGTTTGGAGGTCCACAAGCTATTCTTCTAGTTTGACAGTCATGGCAAAGAGTGTTCTTGAGGTTCTGGAGGAAGATTCAATTGCTTCTAATCATTTGGTTTAGAATGGATGTTATTGGTGAATTCAATGTGCTTGTGGAGGTCTCTAGATCGTATGGCTACTATGTTAGAGGTCTGCATTGAGGTTTGAACTTGTTGATTGAAGATTTCTTCTTGAGGCTGATGTTCTTCCTAGTCTTGGCTAACCGAATGTTCCTAACCTCTGGGAGATGCCTTAAAAAAAAAATTATGAGGCTTGGAGTGGTTGTAGAAGAAGATTCAAGTCTCAGTTGTGTTTGGCCAATAGTGTGATGATCTGCGTCAAGTTTAGCTGACCTTGTTGATCATTCCAAGGTTGGTGAATTATATAAATACTTGTTGAAGAGGTATTCAAATTATCCTTGTGCAAAACAATTCAATTTGAAAAAAGGATTAGGAGTAGAGTAGAGAAGAAAAGGAGCGAGAGTAGTATAAATTGTGAAGAAGAATTTGGGACAGAGAAAAGGTTCTTGAGCATTCATTAAACCTGAATTAGGCATGAAGTAGATGCTATTTCTTAGTTAATTCTTTCTAAATAAATTTTGTAGGTAGTGAGCCTCTCTTTTGAGCAGTGAGATCTCGGTAGTGTGCTCAAAGGCATGTGCCTTCTATTTTATTAAGTACTTTTAACAGGGTACATATTTTTGTGGGTTAACCCCCACCGTGGTTTTTCCCTTAACCGGTTTTCCACATCAAAATCTTGGTGTCAAATGTGTTGATTATGTTTTTGCTCTTATGCTGTTGATTAATGCTTTAATGTTTACATCACTAATCTGATAGTAAGATATTAAAGAAGGTTAAAGGCAAGAAAAGTTTTTCTGGGATAACTGGTTCACCCCCCCTCTTAGTTGTTTAGTTCCAACAATTGGTATCAGAGTCAGATCCTCACATAAAAGTTTAACCGCTTGAGGTGATTTGGGATGTCGACCTACAAGTAGGATAGTCCAAGATTTGACAAAACAAATTACTCTATTTGGAAATATCACATGGAGTGCCATTTGTAATGCATGGGCGATGTCGATTGGGCAATAACTAGTGTTGAGTATAAACCTCCAGAGAAAGGTCCTTCAACTCCTGATCAAGTCAAAGATGCTAAAAATAATTTTTGAGCTAAAGAAGCCTTCTTGAGTGCCCTGACTGATTCAGAAATGATCATATCTGGTAAAAATTGGAGTATCTATATGAAGGTGACAAATATGTCAAATGTGCAAACCTACAAAGTCTAAGAGGAAAATTTGAAACTATGAGGATGAGCAAAGATGAAAACATCACAATCTACATGCAAAAGATAAATGAACTTGTGTGTGGCATCAGGTGTGCTGGTGGAACTTTGGAAGAATCAGAAATTGTATCAAAAGTACTTAGATCTTTACCAAATTCATACAAACATAAGGTTGCAACTATAGAAGAAATCAGGATAGTCTTAGATGTTACAAGAGATCATCTGGTTGGAAAAATTTTAGCGTTCAAATTAAGTGAGTTTGGTGATTCTCTTCCCAAGTCTGAAACTGCATTCAAAGCCAGTGTGTATGGAAAACAAAGATATGATCCGAGTGAAACCTCTTCTGCAAGATCAAACAAATTTGTAAAGACAAGAAAGGATCTTGAAGATGTTGAAATAGAAACAACTGATCTTGAAGCTCTTATTTCTAGAAGAATGCCAAGAGGATATGATAAGTATGAAGGAAAATTACCATTCAAATGCTTTTCTTGTAACAAGATTGGTCACTTTGCCTCAAAATGTCTGCAAAGGTTTTCATAACCTAACCCTAATAGGTATAAAGGTCAGAAGAAATGTTACTATGTCCAAGAAAATGGAGAACAGATGATGAATTTGATCATGGAGGCTCCTCTAAAAATGATTCCATGTTTATTGCTATCAAAGAAGAAGATCCAGTGTCTACTAAATCTGCTAGCTGTGAAAAGGTGGAAAGTGCCTTGGCTGCTCAAGTTATTGAAAGGGATGAATGGATAATTAATAGTGGACATTCTCATCACATGACTGGTGACAAGAGTAAGTTTGTGAACTTTGAAAACTATGAAGGAGGACTTGTAAAATTTGGAGACAACTTAGCTGGTAGAATCTGTGGTAGAGGATCCATCTCTTTTGATGCCAAGAACAACACCAATGATGTTCTATATGTGGAAGGATTGAAACACAATCTTCTCAGTGTTGGACAGTTGGTTAACAAGGGTTATGATCTTTAGTTCAAGGATAGAAAATGTAGAATCCTAGAAATCTCTAGAACTGAACCTGCATCCGGTACTCAAACTAGAGGTAACATCTTTCACTTAAGTAGTTCTAGGAAAAGTTGTTTGATTTCTTAGATAGATCAAAGTTGGCTATGGCATAGGAGGATGTGTCATGTGAATTTTGACAACATTGTCAAAATAAGTTCCACTCAAGCTGTAAGAGATCTTCCAAGACTTGTGAAACCTAATAACATATGTAGAGAATGTCAATTGGGCAAATAGAACAAAATTTCATTCAAGAGTAAGGAACAAGGTTCAAATGAGAGATTAGAACTGGTACATACTGATCTCTATGGTCTTGCTAGAATTAGGAGTGTGCAAGGAGATAGATATTTCATGCTGCTAATTGATGATTACTCCTAGATGATGTGGGTAACTTTTCTAAGAGAAACGTTAGAAGCCCTTGACAAATTTAAGGTGTTCAAGATGATGGTTGAAAATGAGATTGGTAGAAAACTAAAGTGTCTGAGATCTGACAGAGGTGAAGAACTTATCTCTGGTGAGTTTGATGCTTTCTGTGAAAAGCATGGAATAAAAAGATAGTTATCTGCTCCTAGGACTCCTTAGTAAAATGGAGTTGTGGAAAGAAAGAACTAGACCATTCAAGAAGCTGCCAGAACCATGATGATGGAAACAAATGTTCCTCAAGTTTATTGGAGAAAAGCTGAGTACTACTGTCTACACTCTTAACTAGGTGCAAATCAAAGCATATTCTGGTAAGACTCCTTATGAGCTTTGGTTTGGTCATTCTCCTACTGTGAGATACTTCAGAGTCTTTAGTAGTAAATGCTATATCAAAAGAGATGAGGACTTAGGTAAGTTTGAGGCAAGAAGTGATCAAGGAATATTTTTGGGATACTCAACTCAAAGTAAGGCCTACCGGTGCTTCAATAAAAGATTGAAGAAGATTGTTGAAAGTGCGAATGTTAAAGTTGATGAAAGCAAGGAAGGACATTCCATGTACTCTGGATATGATTTAGATGATCAATATGAAAGTCAAAATCAAGGAAGGCAAGTTCAAGTTCAGACTCAAATTCAGTTTGAATCGGTGATTCCAGGGGTTAACATAGATGATGAGGAACAAGTTCACGAAATAGAAGCTCAAACAATCTCCAAAACTCCCACGTACGTAAGATTAAATCATCCTGAAGATTAGATCACAGGAGATAAGAGTAAAGGTGTTCGAACTAGGAGAAAAATGTCTGAAGATCAAGAAGAGATTTGTTTGATTTCAAGGATTTAACCTAAATCAGTAAGTGAAGCTTGCAATGATGAAAACTAGGTCAAAGCAATGGAAGAGAAATTGATACAAATTGAAAAGAATCACACATGGGATCTAGTTCCTAGACCTGAGGACAAAAATGTGATTGGAACCAAATGGGTCTTCTAGAATAAACTGAATGAAGATGGGGAGGTGGTAAGGAATAAGATATTCCTATGTGACATAGTCCTTGGAGATCACATCCTTGCTCTCTTATGCATACATCCATTCCATCCCTTATCACCTATCCTTTTACCCATTCATCCCACCTACCTCCTTACACCTAGACTTGGTTTTCCCTTGTCATTGGTACCTAGTATAAAAGGCTATTCAAAATTGTCATCCAATGCCACCCCAAAACACTCAAAACACAAAAATTAAAAAAAAAAAAAAACATGTCAAAAATCCAATAAAATAAAAATATTTTCAAAATTAAAAAAAAAACATTTCCAAAAATGTAAAAAAAAATCAAAACATTTCAAAATACAAAAAATCAAAATAGTTCAAAAAAAAAATGCAACAAAAACCCAAGCAATAAAATAAAATAAATTCCTCCTTCCAATCATCAAATCAATTCAATTCAATTCATCACATCAATCCTTCACAACTATCAATTCTTCAAATCAAATCATCCAATGAAATTCATCATCATTATTCATTCTATCCAAATCATCATTTCAATCCAATCATCAATTCTATTCATCGAATGTATTCATCAAATCAATCCATCCAAACCAACTCTTCAAATCAATTCTTCCAATCATTCCAATCATATCATTCAATCAATTCACTCAATCAATTCTTCCAATCCAATCAATCAAATCATTCCAAACAAATCAAAGCATCAAATCCATCAATCCAATCATCAATTCTTCCAATCATAGTTCCAATCAATCACACTCACTCATTCAATTCTTCTAAATCAATCCAAATCAATTCACTTCCTCAATCAATTCTCAAATCATCAATCAAATCACTCAATTCAATTCATCAAAATCAAAATCAATTCATTAATTCAATCCATTTCAAATCAATCCAATTCTTAAAATTAATTCAATTCATCATTCAAATCAATTGTTTCTTCAAATCAAATCATCAATTCAATTCCTCAATCAAATTCAATCAATCAATTCACCAATTCAATTCAATCAAATTACTCCATTTAATCCATTCATCAAATTATTCAAATCAAATCATCATTATTCAATCACTCAATCAATTCAATTCCTACAATCAATTCATTTCTTCAATCAAATCATTCCAATCAATTCAATCGATCAAATCAATATATTCAATGCAATTCTTCAAATCACTCAAATCAATTCATCAAATCACCAATTCAATTCATCCCATCCAATTATCACATCAATTCAGCAAATCAAATCAATTCAATCATCAATTCTTCAAATCAATTCTTCCAATTCAATCACATTCATTCAATCCATTCATCAAGTCAATTCAATTCATTCCAATTCAATCAATTCTTCAAATCTAATCATTAAATCACTCCTTCAAATCAATTCTTCCAATCATCCTTATCATCAAATCAAATCAATGAAATCTTCAAATAATTTCAATCAAATTACTTAATCCAAATCATAAATTCTTCAATCACTTCGTCTAATCATCATCAAATTCAAATCATTCCAAGCAATAATCCAAATTCAAGTCATTGTCAATCCATACCAATCAAGTCAATCAATCAAGTCAAATTATCCAATTACATCAATGGTCTTGATCCTAATCTTGACTTAAATCATTAATCAATCAATCATTAATCAAATCCTAGTGTTGATTCACATGTCCAACAACACTAGTGTCAATCAATCAATCAATTGTCTTATACAAGATGTTGCATTGTCGAAACCAGACTAGGCATCTTATAAGACATGTTTCATTTCCTCAAACCAAAAACAATCATCATCAATCACTTAATCATTGGTTCACAGCTTGACATGGGAAATACCTTGTTGTTTTTGTATCATTTGTGCATGGGTGCTTTCTTTCTTTGTGTGTGTTATCATTTATTCTTACATTTGTATCATTCCCAGCTAATATTCATATCTTCTATCTAGGCAAGGTTGTATTACACTGGGGCACGAGACACATCGTCGCCTTGCTCCTTATACCTTGGTGCATAATGTCTAGTGCTATATCAAACTTCATGGTTGCTCACCTTCATTTCAGCATAATGTATCATTCATTTCTTCTATCCATTCCCTTACCTTTCTTCGTTGACCAATACCTCTCATTTCAAGAGCCTACCCGTGTTTGTCCAACCCGCCTATCCTCTGGAGGGGGGCTCATCATCCTATCTTTACATCACGATCCCATACCTTAGCTTCTTTGAAATGATTTTACTCGACACAAATGTCATCATCTCAAACATCATCTCAAAGAGGGGCAAAATATTGACACCTAAATTTATCCAAACACCTAGTCGACACATTATTAGAGATATCATGTAGCATTTTGTCCTAATCCCACTCCTAATCCCACTTATCCCACTTTCCAATTAATTAAATAAATCATATTTATTTAATTAATCTCCCTCTCACACGTTCCCACTAATTGAATTTAAAAATTTGAATTAGGTCCTCACCTTTCACCACATTATAACACTTGTCTACCTCTCCATTGAGTCATGTGTGGTATTACAACTTCCACTTAATACACTCCACATGTTAAACTAATTCAAATAAAATATTTGAACACATAACTACAACTCCTCATGGAGTGGGAAAACCTAATCGATCCTAACCATCATATCATTGAAACCAACTTTCAATCATAGCCCTTCATTCAAATCAGCCTTTTCTATAAATCAAACCTCTCAAAAGCCATTTGTAATGCATTGGTTTTCAAGTAGCCTCATGCTATAAAATTTTCTAAGAAATCTAGTCCAAGTACCATTATGCTACTAGAATGAGCAACCAACATTCCTCCCAGATCCAACCTTCAAAATCTTGCATGCCTATGCGAGGTTGAGAAGAGCAATGGAGATAAACCAAATATAGCTTGGAGATTCAGTTTGCTTTGCTTTCTTGTTTTGATTTTAATGCTAGTTTGTACTCTATTGTGCTAGTTAGGGTTTCATATATTGCTATTTTAGTTTTAGACCTAATTTTTTCCCTAACATCAACATCATTGAGTTAGTATCAAGAATAAGCAAGGATATGCTTCTTTATGGGAATTCACCACACATGTCAGACTTTGCTTTGACTGATTCATGTAGAATTCATCCAAATAATCCACGTCCTAAATAGAGTTGTCTAGATTTTATATTTGCTTGGGAGATTGCTATAGTATTCAATGGTGCAGAGGTATCTAATACTAATGTAGGATCATCCCTGGTTTAAGAGCAATCTTGCATCAACCAAAAACATTTGCATTTCAGTTTGTTTCTTTTCATTTTCCAGTTTAGTATAGTTAGTTCAATCAGTAGTAGTTTTTGTATTTTAGTTTACATTGTACCATAGTTGTATTTTAGACCTTGCAGACCTGGATTTTACATCTAGACACATCCATGTACATCATATCTGAATCTCAAATCGTTTGGATCATGTAATAGAAACATATCACTATCAGAAGATCAACTATTTTCTCAGAACAAAGCATCTTGACAGTCTTAGACAATCAATAAAAAGGAGAAGACTTGTGAAACATTTCATGACTTGCAAAGCTAAATGACACATTATTTGATGTTTTTTGGTTCATGGTCGACCATCCCTGAGATCCGTACACCATTCCATTCAACTTCAAGGGAGTTCTACTCAATTAGGTCTGACCTATCCATGTACACACATTACAGGTCTTCATCAGAGTTTCTGATCTTCCTTGGCCAACACAGAGCAATCTTGTGTTCCAGAGATGATATATATTCATGTAATAGATGCATAGGGAGTTATTCTTGGATAGTTGATTGAATTAGTTCATAGTTGATAATTTCAGTTCTTATGAAGGAGCTTCAAAGATATATCTTGTGCATATTCTATAATCAGGCCTGTGAGCCCTAATTGTAATCTTGCATGTTTCCAACCAATTTGTATTTGAATTCTATGATATATTAAATGACAAAAACTGCATTTTCTTTAGATCTTTGAGTTGTTTCCATGGTGTTTACTCTAGCTACATGGCCTACATAGTTCACTTTGTGGACCTGCCTAACCATGACTGCACCAAGTAGTATTAGAGTGAAAGTTTGAATCTTTGGGAATGAACTAAGTGAATTTGGTGAAGGAATTCCATAAGATCTTGGTATGAATAGATTTTTGAATCCGATGCAGGTTACTTGTGTTGCAACTGATCTCTGATTGTGATGTAGTTGTCACCTTGTAGTCCGATCACCAAATTTGAGGTAGTTACACTTGATCAAAGGAAGAAATGTTGCTAAGGAGAATCCATGTTGCTGGAACAATGGTTGGAAGAATGGATAAGATGACGAAGATGATTAAAACCATGCGAGTTTGCTTGGATGCTCTTGAAGAAAACAAGCAAAGAGGAATTACGCCTAGACCTAATGTTGAAAGTAATGATGATGGGGAATTTCAATCCGTTGATCAAACTAGCAAAACCTTAGGAGATGAAGAAGAAGAATCAGATCAAGTCAAGATGTTGCAAGCTATTTCAAAGATTGGAAAATGACCTAGAGTGGAGGTATAAAATTATACTAGAAATTTGAACCTTAAAGAATTGATTGATTAGATAAATGACATGGGAGAATACTTTGAGTATGAGGAAATTGAAGATCCAGAGAAGGTGAAGTTTGCAAAGACAAAGTTGAAAGGACATGCTCCTATATTGTGGAAAGAAGTTTAGTTGGATAGAAATAGAAGTGGAAAAGAAAAGATTACAAAGTGGGACAGAATGGTGACAAAATTGAAGAATTAGTTTCTACTCGTTGACTATGAGTTGGAACTGTTGAGATTGTAAAACTTTAGACAAAAGGAGAAATTTGTGAAGGAGTATACTGAAGAATTTCATAAGATGATCATAAGGACGTGACATAGTGATGCAAGAAAAGAGAAAGTGGCTAGATACATCAATGGACTCAAATTGAACATTCAAGAAGAACTGAGTTTGGTGAGGATGACATCTTTTGAGGAAGCATATCAGTTTCCCCTAAAAGTTGAAGAGAAGTTGAACAAGAGGCATGATTAGAGACAGAGAGGCAGAGGAGTTAAATTTCAAAGAGGTAGAACATTTCTAGAGGAGAAAGGTCATATACAGAGCAGAACAGACAAGGTAATACATTCAAGAAAGAGGACAGAGATAATAATGCATACTAGAGAGATGACAAAAGTTTCTACCATAGAGGAAACCTTAGCCCATACCGGAGTGAAGTATAGAAAAGAGACAGAAGGGATCTAATAGGAGAACATTTAGAGGAACCTATTTTAAGTGTGGAGATGGACATAAAGCACTTGAATGTAATGAAGGGAGTATAAGCAAGAGGACATAGAATAGTGGAAGAATAGCCTATGTGGAAGAAGAACCTATTGGACTAACGAGTTTAGTTAGAAAACCTGAGAAAGGAAAATCACTTGTCATGAGGAGAGTACTATTTCAAACAAAGGACAATGAGAAACCATCGTAGAGGAAAAACTTGTTTAGAACTAGATGCAAATCAAGAGGTAAATGTTGTAAAATTGTTATTGATTGTGGTAGTTCTAATAACCTATTTTCAAAGGAGATGGTGACTAAGCTAAAGTTGGAATGATTGAAACACCCTAAGCCCTATCCGATAGCATGGATTCAAGATGATCATAAGGTACTGGTGAGTGAACAATGTTTGGTGAAATTTTATATTGGATATTATCATGATGAAGTACTCTGTGATATTATACCTATGGATGTATGTCATATCTTGTTGGGTAGACCTTGGCAATATGATAGGAAAGCTATACATGATGGGAGAAAGAATACATACACTATAACATCAAATGGAAAGAGAATCACTTTGATCCCTTTGAAAGATGATCCTAAGAGTGAAGTATGTGGGAATGCTAGAATCTATTTGGTAGATGGAAGGAAATTTTTGGATGGTTTGAGACATGAGAATATATGTTATACTTTAATCCCTAAGAAGATTGAAACCTTGAAGAAGGATACTGAAGAATCACAACTGGAGGAGATAACTAACCTATTGATAGAGTATGAAGACATCATATCAGATAATATACTTGAAGGATTACCAGCAATCAAGAGTATGAGTCATCACATGGACCTTATACCTAGAGCATGTTTGCCTAACAAAGCAACACACAGGATGACACCGATAGAGAATGAAGATTTTAATAGACAGATACATGACACAAGCACATAGTATGACATTCTTTAATTAGACCTGTGAGCCAAAATTGTAAGCCCACATGTTGCTAACTGATTTGTATTTGAATTCTGTGATATGCTGAATGACTGAATCTACATTTACTTCACATCTTTGAGTTGTTTCAATTGTATTTACTCTAGCTGCACAGTTTGGATAGTTCTCTTTGAGGACCTCCTAACTATGACTACACCATAAACAATCCATACTATCATCCATCCTAGGTAAATGAAATCTATACTTAACTGTGATCTTGTTGATTGCTCTAGAGTCTATGCACATTCTCCATTCTCCATCTTTCTTAGATGCTAACACTGCAGGTACTGTATAATGACTCAAACTTTCTTTAATCAAACCTTTCCTCAACAACTCTTGAAACTATGAGGATGAGTGAAGATGAAAACATCACAATCTACATGCAAAAAATAAATGAACTTGTGTGTGGCATCAGGTGTGCTGGTGGAACTTTGGAAGAATAAAAAATTGTATCAAAAGTACTTAGATCTTTACCAAATTCATACAAACATAAGGTTGTAGCTATAGAAGAAATTAGGATAGTCTCAGAGGTTACAAGAGATCGTCTGGTTGGAAAAATTTTAGCTTTCAAATTAAGTGAGTTTGGTGATTCTCTTCCCAAGTCTAAATTTGCATTCAAAGCCAGTGTATATGGAAAACAAAGATATGATCCAAGTGAAAGCTCTTCTAAAAGATCAAACAGATTTGTAAAGACAAGAAAGGATCTTGAAGATGTTGAAATAGAAACAATAGATCTTGAAGCTCTTATTTCTAGAAGAATACCAAGAGGATCTGGTAAGTATGAAGGAAAATTACCATTCAAATGCTTTGCTTGTAACATGATTGGTCACTTTGCCTCAAAATGTCTGGAAAGGTTTTCATAACCTAATCCTAACAGGTATAAAGGTCAGAAGAAATGTTACTATGTCCTAGAAAATGGAGAAGGGGTAATAGATGATGAATCTGATCATGGAGGCTCCTCTAAAAATGATTGGGTGTTAATTGCTATCAATGAAGAAGATCTGGTGTCTACTAAATTTGATATCTATGAAAAGGTGGAAAGTGCCTTAGCTACTAAGGTTATTGAAAGAGATGAATGGGTAATTGATAGTGGACGTTCTCATCACATGACTGGTGACAAGAGTAAGTTTGTGAACTTTGAAAACTATGAAGGAGGACTTCTAAAATTTGGAGACAACTCAGCTGGTAGAATCCATGGTAGAGGATCCATCTCTTTTGATGGAAAGAACAAAACCAATGATGTTCTTTATGTGGAAGGACTGAAACACAATCTTCTCAGTGTTGGATAGTTGGTTGACAAGGGTTATGATCTTCAGTTCAAGGATAGAAAATGTAGAATTCTAGAAATCTCTAGAATTTAAACTGCATCTGGTACTCAAACCAGAGGTATCATCTTTCACTTAAGTAGTTCTAGGAAAAGTTGTTTGATTGCTCAAACAGATCAAAGTTGGCTATGGCATAGGAGGATGTGTCATGTGAATTTTGACAACATTATCAAAATAAGTTCCACTCAAGCTGTAAGAGATCTTCCAAGACTTGTGAAACCTAATAACATATGTAGAGAATGTCAATTTGGCAAATAGAACAAAATTTCATTCAAGAGTAAGGAACAAGGTTCAAGTGAGAGATTGGAACTGGTACATACTGATCTCTATGGTCCTGCTAGAATTAGGAGTGTGCAAGGAGACAAATATTTCATGCTGCTAATTGATGATTACTCCTGGATGATGTGGGTAACTTTTCTAAGAGAAAAATTAGAAGCCCTTGACAAATTTAAGGTGTTCAAGATGATGGTTGAAAATGAGATTGGTAGAAAACTAAAGTGTCTAAGATCTGACAGAGGTGAAGAACTTTCCTCTAGTGATTTTGATGCTTTTTGTGAAAAGCATGGAATAAAAAGATAGTTATCTGCTCCTAGGACTCCTCAACAAAATTTAGTTGTGGAAAGAAAGAACCAGACCATTCAAGAAGCTGCTAAAACCATGATGATGGAAACAAATGTTCCTTAAGTTTATTGGAGAAAAGCTATGAGTACTATTGTCTACACTCTTAACTGGGTGCAGATCAAAGTAAATTCTGGTAAAACTCCTTATGAGCTTTGGTTTAGTCATTCTCCTACTATGAGATACTTCAGAGTCTTTGTTAGTAAATGCTATATCAAAAGAGATGAGGACTTAGGTAAGTTTGAGGCAAGAAGTGATGAAGGAATATTTTTGGGATACTCAACTCAAAGTAAGGCCTACCGATGCTTCAATGAAAGATTAAAGAAGATTGTTGAAAGTGTGAATGTTAAAGTTGATGAAAGCAAGGAAGGACATTCCATGTACTTTGGATATGATTTAGATGATCAAGATGAAAGTTAAAATCAAGGAAGACAAGTTCAAGTTCAAACCTAGATTCAGTTTGAACCAGTGATTCCAGCAGTTAACATAGATGATGACGAACAAGTTCAAGAAAAAGAAGCTCAAACAATCTCCAAAACTCCTAGGTATGTAATATTAAATCATCCCAAAGATCAGATCATAGGAGATGAGAGTAAAGGTGTTCGAACTAGGAGAAAAATGTTTGAAGATCAAGAAGAGATTTGTTTGATTTCAAGGATTGAACCTAAATCAGTAAGTGAAGCTTGCAATGATGAAAACTAGGTCAAAGCAATGGAAGAGGAATTGATGCAAATAGAAAAGAATCACACATGGGATCTAGTTCCTAGACCTAAGGACAAAAATATGATTGGAACCAAATGGGTCTTCCAGAATAAATTGAATGAAGATGGGGAGGTGGTAAGGAATAAGACATTCCTATGTGACATAGTCCTTGGAGATCACATCCTTGCTCTCTTACGCGTACATCCATTCCATCCCTTATCGCCCATCCTTTTATCCATTCATCCTACCTACCTTCTTACACCTAGACTTGGTTTTCCCTTGTCATTGGTACCTAGAATAAAAGGATATTCAAAATTGTCATCCAATGCCACCCCAAAACACTCAAAACACAAATATTAAAAAAAATCAAAACATGTCAAAAATCCAAAAAAATTAAAATATTTTCAAAATACAAAAAATCAAAACATTTCCAAAAATGTAAAAAAAAATCAAAACTTTTCAAAGTACAAAAAATCAAAACATTTCAAAAAATACAAAAAAAATCAAAACATTTCAAAATACAAAAAATCAAAATAGTTCAAAAAAAAATGCAACAAAAACCAAGCAATAAAATAAATTCAATTCCTCCTTCCAATCATCAAATCAATTCAATTCAATTCATCACATCAATCCTTCACATCTATTAATTCTTCCAATCAAATCAATTCATCAATTCAATTCAAATCAATCACCCTGTTCTTTAAATCGATTCTTCAATCACTTCTACCAATCAAATCAATCCAACTTTCCAAATCAATTCTTCAAATCAAATCATCCAATCAAATTCATCATCATTATTCATTCTATCCAAATCATCAATTCAATCCAATCATCAATTCTATTCATCCAATCTATTCATCAAATCAATCCAACCAATCCAACTCTTCAAATCAATTCTTCCAATCATTCCAATCAAATCATTCAATCAATTCACTCAATCAATTCTTCAAATCAATTCTTCCAATCCAATCAATCAAATCATTCCAAACAAATCAAATCATCAAATCCATCAATCCAATCATCAATTCTTCCAATCATAGTTCCAATCAGTCACACTCACTCATTCAATTCTTCTAAATCAATCCAAATCAATTCACTTCCTCAATCAATTCTCAAATCATCAATCAAATCACTCAATTCAATTCATAAAATCAAAATTAATTCATTAACTCAATCCATTTCAAATCAATCCAATTCTTAAAATCAATTCAATTCATCATTCAAATCAATTGTTTCTTCAAATCAAATCATCAATTCAATTCCTCAATCAAATTCGATCAGTCAATTCACCAATTCAATTCAATCAAATTACTTTGTTCAATCCATTCATCAAATTCTTCAAATCAAATCATCATTATTCAATCACTCAATCAATTCAATTCCTACAATCAATTCAATTCTTCAATCAAATCATTCTAATCAATTCAATCCATCAAATCAATCCATTCAATGCAATTCTTCAAATCACTCAAATCAATTCATCCTCTCACCAATTCAATTCATCCCATTTAATTATCACATCAATTCATCAAATCAAATCAATCCAATCATCAATTCTTCAAATCAATTCTTCCAATTCAATCACATTCATTCAATCCATTCATCAAGTCAATTCAATTCATTCCAATTCAATCAATTATTCAAATCCAATCATCAAATCAAATCAATCAAATCTTTGAATAATTTCAATCAAATTACTTAATCCAAATCATCAATTCTTCAATCACTTCGTCTAATCATCATCAAATTCAAATCATTCCAAGCAATAATCCAAATGCAAGTCATTCTCAATCCATACCAATCAAGTCAATCAATGAAGTCAAATTATCCAATTACATCAATGGTCTTGATCCTAATCTTGACGTAAATCATTAATCAATCAATCATTAATCAAATCCTAGTGTTGATTCACATGTCCAACAACACTAGTGTCAATCAATCAATCAATTGTCTTATACAGGATGTTGCATTGTCAAAACTAGACTAGGCGTCTTATACGACATGTTTCATTTCTTGAAACCAAACACAATAATCATCAATCACTTAATCATTGGTTTACAACTTGACATGGGCAATACCTTGTGGTTTTTGTATCATTTGTGCAGGTGTGCTTACTTTCTTTGTGTGTGTTATCATTTTATCTTGCATTTGTATCATTCCCAGCTAATATTCATATCTTGTATCTAGGCAAGGTTGTATTACACTGGGGCACGAGACACATCGTCACCTTGGTCCTTATACCTTGGTGCATAATGTCTAGTGTTATATCAAACTTCACGGTTGCTCACCTTCATTTCAGCATAATGTATCATTCATTTCTTCTATCCATTCCCTTACCTTTCTTCCTTGACCAATCCCTTTCATTTCGAGAGCCTACCCCTATTTGTCCAACTTGCCTATCCTCTCGAGGGGGGCTCATGATCCTATCTTTACATCATCATCATCCCATACCTTATCTTATTTGAAATGATGTTACTCAACAAAAATCTCATCATCTCGAACATCATCTCAAAGAGAGGCAAAATGTTGACACCTAAATTTGTCCAAACACCTAGTCGACACATTATTAGAGCTATCCTATAGCATTTTGTCCTAATCCCACTCTTAATCCAACTTATCCCACTTTCCAATTAATTAAATAAATCATATTTATTTAATTAATCTCCCTCTCACAAGTTCCCACTAATTCAATTTAAAAATTTGAATTAGGTCCTCACCTTTCACCACATTATAACACTTGTCTACCTCTCCATTGAGTCATTTGTGGTATTACAACTTCCACTTAATACACTCCACATGTTAAATTAGTTCAAATAAAATATTTGAATTAGGTCTCCTTTATTCCCCCTCCTGCACTTGTTACATGACTACAACTCCTCATGGAGTGGGAAAACCTAATCGATCCTAACCGTCATATCATTGAAACCAAATTTCAATCATAGCTCTTCATTCAAATCAGCATTTTCTATAAATCAAACCTCTCACAAGCCATTTGTAATGAATTGGTTTTCAAGTAGCCTCATGCTATCAAATTTTCTATGCAATCTAGTCCAAGTACCATTATGCTACTAGAATGAGCAACCAACATTCCTCCCAGATTCAACCTTCAAAATCTTGCATGTCTATGCGAGGTTGAGAAGAGCAATGGAGATAAACCAAATATAGATTGGAGATTCGGTTTGCTTTCCTTTCTTGTTTTGATTTTCATGCTAGTTTGTACTCTATTATGCTAGTTAGGGTTTCATATATTGCTATTTTAGTTTTAGACCTGATTTTTGCCCTAACATCAACATCATTGAGTTAGTATCAAGAATAAGCAAGGATATGCTTCTGCATGGGAATTCACCACACATGTTAGACTTTGCTTTGACTAATTCATGTAGAATTCATCCAAATAATCCACATCATGAATAGATTTGTCTAGACTTTCTATTTGCTTGGGAGGTTGCTACAACATTCAATGGTGTAGAGGTATCTGATACTGATGCAGAATCATCCCTGGTTCAAGAGCAATCTTGCATCAACCAAAAACATTTGCATTTCAATTTGTTTCTTTTCATTTTCTAGTTTAGTAGAGTCAGTTCAATCAGTAGCAGTCTCTATATTTTGGTTTGCATTGTATCATAGTTGCATTTTAGACCTTGCAGACCTGGATTTTGCATCTAGACACATCCATGTACATCATATCTGAATCTCAAATCATTTGTATCATGTAACAGAAAGATATCACTATCAGAAGATCAACTATTTTCTCAAAACAAAGCATCTTGACAGTCTCAAACAATTAGTTAAAGGAGAAGACTTGTGAAACATTTCATGACCTGCATAGCTAATTGACACATCATTCGATGTTGTTTGGTTTGTGGCCAACCATCCCTGAGATCTGCACAACATTCCATTCATTTGCAAGGGATTTCTACTCAATTAGGTCTGACCTATCCATGTACACATGTTACAGCTCTTCATAGGGAGGTATTCTTGATAGTTGATTGAATTAGTTCATAGTTGATAATTTGAGTTCTTGCGAAGGAGCTTCAAAGATATATCTTGTGCATATTCTATAATTAGGCCTGTGAGCCCTAATTGTAAGCTCGCATGTTGCCAACCAATTTTTATTTAAATTATATGATATATTGAATGACAGAAACTACATTTTCTTTAGATCTTTGAGTTGTTTCCATTGTGTTTACTCTAGCTACATGGCCTAGATGGTTCACTTTGTGGACCTGCCTAACCATGACTGCACCATGTAGTATTAGAGTGAAAGTTTGAATCTTTGGGAATGAATTGAGTGAATTTGGTGAAGGAATTCCATAAGATGTTTCTATGAATAGATTTCTAAATCTGATGTAGGTTACTTGTGTTCCAACTAATCTCTGATTGTGAGGCAGTTGTCACCTTGTAGCCCGATCACGAAATTTGAGGTAGTTACACTTGATCCAAGGAAGAAATGTCGCTGAGGAGAATCCCTGCTATTGGAACAATGGTTGGAAGAATGCATGAGATGATGGAGATGATTAAAACCTTGCAAGTTTTCTTGGATGCTCTTGAAGAAGACAGGCAAAGAGGAATTATCCCTAGACCTAATGTTGAAAGTAATGATGATGGGGAATTTTAATCCGCTGATCAAACTGGCAAAACCTTAGGAGATGAAGAAGAAGAATCAAATCAAGTCAAGATGTTCAAAGCTATTTCAAAGATTGGAAAATGACCTAGAGTGGAGGTACCAAATTATACTAGAAATTTGAAACCTAAAGAGTTGATTGTTTGGATAAATGACATGGAAGAATACTTTGAGTATGAGGAAATTGAAGATCCAAAGAAGGTGAAGTTTACAAAGACAAAGTTGAAAGGACATGCTCCTATATGGTGGAAAGAAGTTTAGTTGGATAGAAATAGAAGAGGAAGAGAAAAGATTACAAAGTGGGACAGAATGGTGACAAAATGTAAGAATCAGTTTATACTCATTGACTATGACTTGGAACTATTAAGATTGCAAAACCTCAGACAAAAGGAGAAATCTGTGAAGGAGTATACTAAAGAATTTCATAAGATAATCATAAAGACATGACATAGTGAAGCAAGCAAAGAGAAAGTGGCTAGATACATCAATGGACTCAGATTGAACATTCAAGAAGAACTGAGTTTGGTGAGGACGACATCTTTTGAGGAGGCATATCAGTTTCCCCTGAAAGTTGAAGAGAAGTTGAACAAGAGGCATGATTAGAGACAGAGAGGCATAGGAGTTAAATTTCAAAGAGGTAGAACATTTTCTAGAGGAGAAAGGTCATATACAGAGTAGAACAGACAAGGTAATACATTCAAGAAAGAGGACAGAGATAATAATGCATACTAGAGAGATGACATAACTTTCTACCATAGAGGAAACCTTAGCCCATACTGGAGTGAAGGATACAGAAGAGACAGAAGAGGATCTAATAGGAGAACATTCAGAAGAACCTGTTTTAAGTGTGGAGATGAAGGAGATAAAGCATTTGAATGTAATGAAGGGAGTACAAGCAAGAGGACATAGAATAGTGGAAGAATAGCCTATGTGGAAGAAGAACCTATTGCACCACTGAATTTAGTTGGAAAACTTGAGAAAGGAGAATCGCTTGTCATGAGGAGAGCACTATTTCAAACAAAGGACAATGAGAAAGCATTGTAGAGGAAAAGCTTGTTTAGAAACAGATGCAAATCAAGAGGTAAATGTTGTAAAATTGTTATTGATAGTGGTAGTTCTGATAACCTATTTTCAAAGGAGATGGTGACTAAGCTAAAGTTGGAATGATTGAAACACCCTAAGCCCTATCAAATAGCATGGATTCATGATGATCATAAGGTACTAGTGAGTGAACAATGTTTGGTGAAATTTCATATTGGATCTTATCATGATGAAGTACTGTGTGATATTATACCTATGGATGTATGTCATATCTTGTTGGGTAGCCCTTGGCAATATGATAGGAAATCTATACATGATGGGAGAAAGAATACATACACTATAACATCAAATGGAAAGAGAATCACTTTGATCCCTTTGGAAGATGATCCTAAGAGTGAAGTATGTGGGAATGCTAGAATTTGTTTGGTAGATGGAAGGAAATTTTTGGATGGTTTGAGACATGAGAATATATGTTATACGTTGATCCCTAATAAGATTGAAACCTTGAAGAAGGATACTGAAGAATCACAACTAGAGGAGATAACTAACCTATTGACAGAGTATGAAGACATCATATCAAATAATATACCTAAAGGATTGCCACCAATCATGAGTATGAGTCATCACATGGACCTTATACCTAGAGCAAGTTTGCCAAACAAAGCAGCACACAGGATGACACTGACAGAGAATAAAGAATTTAATAAATAGATACATGACACAAGTACATAGTATGACATTCTGTAATTAGGCCTGTGAGCCAAAATTGTAAGCCCACATGTTGCCGACTGATTTGTATTTGAATTCTATGATATGTTGAATGACTGAATCTGCATTTGCTTCATATCTTCCAGTTGTTTCCATTGTATTTACTCTAGCTACACGATCTAGATAGTTCTCTTTGAGGACCCTCCTAACTATGACTGCACCATAAACAATCCATACTATCATCCATCCTAGGTAAAGGAAATCTATACTTAACTGTGATCTTGTTGATTTCTCTAGAGTCTATGCACATTCTCCATTCTCCATCTTTCTTAGGTACTAACACTACAAGTACTGCACAAGGACTCAAACTTTCTCAGATCAAACCTTTCCTCAACAACTCTTGTATCTACCTATTTAGTTCTTCATTTTCTACTTGTGTCATTCTGTGTGCTACTTTGTTAGGCAAACTAGCTCCAGGTATAAGATCCATGTGATGATTTATACTCCTGATTGGTGGCAATCCTTCAAGTACTTTGTCTGATATGATGTCTTCATATTCTGTCAGCAACCCCTTTATCTCCTCTGGTTGTGATTCTTTAGTCTCTTTCAAGGTTTCAGGCTACTTAGGGATAAAAGAATAACACATTCTCATGTCTCAAGCCATCCAAAAATTTTCTTCCATCTACCAAACAAATTCTAACATTTTCACATACTTCAGTTTTAGGATCATCTTCCAAAGGAATCAAAGTAATTTTCTTTCCATTTGCTGTTATAGTGTATGTATTCTTTCTCCCATCATGTATAGCTTTTCTATCATATTGCCAAGGTCTACCCAACAAGATATGACAAACATTCATAGGCATAATATCACACAAGACTTCATCATGATAAGATCCAATATGAAATTTCACCAAAAATTGTTCTCTCACCAGTACCTTATGATGATCCTAGATCCATGCTATCTGATAGGGCTTAGGGTGTTTCAATGTTTCCAAATTTAGCTTAGTCACCATCTCCTCTAAAACTATGTTATCTAAACTACCACTATCAATAACAACTTTACAACATTTACCTCCTGATTTGCATCTTGTTCTGACCAAACTCTTCCTCTACGGTAGTTCCTCATTTGTCTCTACTTGAAATAGTGCTCTCCTCATCACAAGTGATTCTACTTTCTCAAGTTTACAAACTGAACTGGGTGATCCAACAGGTTCTTCTTCCACATAGGTTGCTCTTCCATTGTTCTTTGTCCTATTTCTTGTACTCCCTTGGTTACATTCAAAAGTTGTATGTCCTTCATGTCCACACTTGAAATAGGTTCCTCTGAATGTTTTCCTATTAGGTCCTCTTCCTTCTTTTCTATATCCTTCACTTCAGTATGGGCTAGCGTTTCCTTTGCGGTAATTTTTTTTGTTGTCTCTCTGGTATGCATTATTATCTCTATCACCCTTCTTGAATGTGTTCTCTAGTCTATTCTACTCCACAAATGATCTCTCTCCTCTAGAAAATGTTCTACCTCTCTAAAATTGACCTCCTCTGCCTCTTTGTCTCTAATCCTATCTCTTATTCAACTTCTCTTCAACCTTAGGGAAAACTGGTATGCTTCTTCCAAATTTGTGTTGTGTGGTTACACAACATGCCTCATTTTGACTTAACAAAATAGGGACCCAACTTTTTGTTTGGCTTTGCTTGTGTTTTCTGCTTGCTGGTGGTCTGGTAAAAGTAAGTCAATACATATGATCCTGCATAAAAGGGACTAGGTAAGTCATCATGATGAGGCCTATTTTTTTCAAAGTTAATGTTTCATGACAATAACCTCATGGTTGGAAAAGGTACAGAATTTCATGCAGGTTTACCTTTTGGATCACCCTATATTCCTTAGGGAACAAAAGTTATGATGACTCAAAGATCTGGTCAAACCTGATATTTTGAGGGGAGGATCATATTTCTTAATATCAATCATCTTATAAAAGATCACCCCGATCTAATATTATCACTCGATAAAATCATTTGCTCCAAACATCCGGACATCAACTTTATGTAATAGAGGTAATTACCCGACAAACAACATCATATATTTTGCAAGGATCATATTCTGAATATCACCTGATATTTAAATATCACCCTGATATTTGAATATCGGCCTATCGCAAAATATCACCCTGAGTCATTATCATGGTGACATCATCCAAACCCTGTAAACGAAGAAATAAACATGACGATGATGTCACCATCCTTTTTACCTCGTAGAGGTATATTTCCAAACATGACACTTCTTACATAACATGACGATGACGTCATGACGCTCTTATGATGAACCAAGTCATTATCCTGATGACGTCATCCTGATATTTCGATAGGTCATTTTAGTTCAAGGGATCATATTTGAACATCACCCGATGTTTTGACATGGGCTTTCCCACTCAAGAGCGGATGATCATATTACACATAGAAGGTGATATTCTAAATATCACTCGATATTTAGGATATCTCTTGATCTTCAAAGATCATCCTGCTCCTCTTGCAGCTTAACATTAAATGCCATAAATGTGGTAGGTGATTCCTGTCGATTACGAATGTGATTCATACACATGGCGAGATCCAGAAGTTTCATACAAGAAATTAGTTGTTTTCAATTAATTTGCCCTAATTTGCCCTAATTTACTAGAGAAACAAGATTAAAAGGTTAATTCATGGTCATTTTTGTATTTACCTCTATGATAAAATGAATTTTTATAGAGCTCCGTGCTTTCAAACCCTCATAAGACTATCTGTGGATGCATATAGCTTGTACCAGAATGGGATATGTGAACATTGCAGGTATTTGAATTCCTTTTACATAGTTATTAGCATAATTAAGAGGATAAACACATCAAATAAGTAATTAAAACCCTCTTGTTGTCATGTTCTGTATATCCAGGTATCATGGTGTTTTCTAGTTTGAAGTTCTAAATTATGCATATTGGGATAAATGAGATATTGAAAGAGTATCATATGCATGATGAATAATGAAGATATGACATGTATGCATGCTTGTAAGATATCAATTGTAAGACCAATTTTGTTAATTGCAGGCATCCATGGCAGATAAGCAGTTGGCTAAGTCAGAGGCAAAATTCCTAAAGCCCATGTTTACTCAACCCGAAGGTGTCTTGTTTAAATGTGGTGCCATCACAGATATGCACCAAGGAAATACAGATCTAGCTGCATGGTCAACAAAAATGAGCGAAGAAAAGAATCACAGTGCCTTGCTGGATGCAGTCTTTGTATCTGGTATGTGGAGTGCAACTGGTTTCCCTTATTCCATGGAAACTCCTAAGCTGGTCATTGAATGTGCAAGAAACTATAACCCTCAAACAAGGAAGGTGGAGAAGCATGGTAGAGTATATGTTGATATGTCTGTCAAGGGTCTTGCTGCTACATTCAGTTTGCCATTAGGCAAGAAGGTTGCCAACATAGATTTGAAGAAATCAGAAATAGAATATGACAATAACAAGAAGACTGCTAGGAAGAAAATGTACCAATGGAGGGTGAAGAATAATCCTTATCCAGTAGTAGCTAAACTTCCAGTACACTTATATAAATTTGACTTTGACAATGGATACCAGTACATGATAGCCCTGCTCAACAGAGTGACAAGCCAGCCTGATGCTGGAAGTTTTAAGGACTGGATGTATGCAGTCATCCTGATGTGCCTTTACATGGATAACAAGCCAATGTGGCCTAAGATGATAAGTGATGCTCTAGATGAGTAGCTGATGAACCTAGGAGGTTCAGATTGTTCCTTCTACATGACCTCATACATAGTTTATTCATGTGCCTACAGGGGTACATTTGATGCATTGACTACAGTTGGGAGAATTGGTGGCACAACAAATGATGCACATATATGGGATCATCATCACCATCTACAAAGAGCAAATTACCTCCAAGATTACAAACTAGTGAATGATGCATTCTCTATGCATCTGGTAAGAACAATGGAGGAGGACAGAACTAAAATACTGAGCATGGAAGCTCAGGAAGTCATATATAGGCATGGAGCCTGGTTCATTCAATTTGCAACTTTCTCTTACATCAGAATTGAAGGTTTTGAGGAAGAGCCTCTCATGCTCCTAAGATACCCTACAGATGCAGTTGTCTTAATAGAATTTTTAAGACAAATTTCCATAATACTAAATGCTTACAAAGGTAACAACAAACTTCCACCAGTATTGTTTCCAGTTACAATGGGCTGGTATATGTGCCCAGATTCTGAGAATATTAAGAAAGCCATAGCTGGCCTAACTATGATGAATTTCTAGCCATTTCCATTAACAAGATCATATGATCCATATGGGAGGATGCAGAAGATCATGGGGAAGCCTATCCATCGAAGACATCTTGAGGACTTCTGGGCAGATTGTGAAGATGAAGCTGAAGCCAAAAGAAGAAGATATCAAAGGCTTACACTCAACCAGATCAAGACCTTTGATTGCATTTCCATCTCGGCACAATTGAAGAAGGATGATGGAAAGATAATGGCTGATGAATATGAGGAGAAAAAGGTATACAATGATACCATCTCAGCACCAAATCTCACCATGTAGTAGGACATCTCCTTAGATCCATTTACAAGCAGGACATTGCAGTTGACCCAAGCATGGGCCAATGACCAGGTAGATACATCAGGTGCAGAGCAAGATGCAATGCAGGATCAAGTGGAGCCACCTAAGGTAAATAAAATAACATCCATAGATACTAACATACCTCAGGAAAAAGAAAATGCTAAGGTGGATGAGATACCCATGGAGGAAGTAAAAGATTAGGATCATGATAAACGTGAAGATGATCAGTAGGATCACCCTCCAGAAGAAGAAATTCCTCAACAGGAAGATATACCCAAAGATCACCTTCATGAGGAAGAGATAAGAAAATCACCCTCCCCATCAAATATGATGGTGGATACTAGAGATCAGGGTGATTATTATGATGATGATGGAGGCCAACAGTCAAAGGATCAAATTCCTCAGTGGCTAGAGAAAGAAATTGGTGCAGGGTCAGGTATAGAGGCATAGGAATTTGATGTATCTACATTGTTTTCAGAAACCTTAATAAAGCCTAAGAGGAAGGCTAGAATAACTTCTATAATAAGAAGAGATCCTGTTACGGGCAGGAGGACTACACAGGTAACGCTCCCTACTGTGGATAGAGAAAAGGGTAAGATCACCCTGGAAGAATTCTAGATTAGCACAATTGACCTAGGGTTTGCTAATGAAGACCAGGAGGGTCAAGAAGGAAAAGATATAATTGATTCATTAACCCAGACGGTAAAAAGAGAAAAGGAGAAAAATAAACAGCACAAGGAGCACATTGCTCAGTTACATACTTACATAAAGGGGTTAATTAACCCTGAGGATGCATCAAGTGATCATGTAGTCCCATTGACTGCTATTTCTCAAGATGAGGTAAATAAATTGGATCTCATGAAGCATGAGTCATCAATAATGAGGAAATGGATGATATCTACATTTGATGAAGCAGAGGAAGTAGTAAAAGCCTCTTTGAAGAGGTGGAATTCTTTGGGTATCTCTAGGAAAAGAGTTGATAAATTACAGATGGAGATCAGGAAAAGGTCCTTTCAGTTGCAGAAAGCTTTGATTGCCTTGGAGGAAATAAGGAGGATTAATCCTCAAGTTCTCATAAATAAGCAAGTATTAAATAACACTAATGCACTATTGATTGATATATGGTACAAAGAGATCTGATTTGAATGTGATGTGCTTAAAAGGTGCAACAATAAACTTAGAGATATCAGCATGAAGCTACATGATATGATGTTGTTTGAGGCTGAAATTTTGGAAGCATTAGAAGGAAAGGTAGAAGGCAAGATAGAAAATCAAGATGAGGAGTTTGCTATTAAAGCTCTACATAGCAATTTCCAACAGGTAGCTGATGATCCTCTAAACCACTTGACAGAGGAAACTATGGATAAGATAATGAGGATCAAGGTCAGGGTGGAGAATTATAACGAGACAAATACCAGAAGGATGAGTAAGTTATAAAGCCTCCGAGGCAAATATCAAATACACAGGCATGCCATCACCAAAGAAAGAACTCAAGATGGTGGCAAAGTAGAGAAGATTGTGCAAGCATATGAAAACATTAGGATATCCATGTAGATCCATATACAAAGAGATAGTCATCAGGATGATGATGGTAGTGAAACCGATGAAAGTCATGATCATGACAATGAAGATGATGATAAAGAATGTCATGCCCACATTTTCCTTGTGGTCACAACACACATCGCACGTGTCATAACCACATCTGTCATGTGGTTATGACACGAGATATGAAAAACTTTTCTCACACTGTCCTAAAAACCCCTTTCGCATGCGTACGCATGCTCAACGGTGTTCTCTCATGGCGAAACACTATACTCTTCGGCGGAATACAAGTACAATGGCGTGCAACCAGAAGCATATAAATCAACAAGAGGGTCTATACAATGTTGCTAACGTCATTGCAAGGGTGAGATTACCAAAGTTCTTAAATCGAACCCTCGGCAATGTTCGGTAGCAGAATGCCTTACGGCGTTAGTGGGAATTACGCTGCACTCATTTATGCACGTGGTTCGCTGATAGAGGAACCACTCCCCACGACGCCTTGTTCCGACTAAACCGGCTAGTGATCTCCCTATTTAGTCATTTTTCAGCCAGGCACGGTTGTCTGTCTCCTCTCTTGTTTCCTGAAACATACTCCTCCTATGACTTAGCATTTTCAACAAGGCGGTTTGGTTGCCCTCTCTTCCCTTTTCACAAGTTCTTAATTTTGATTATATCTTCATCGCCCTTACCTTAACTATCTCTTAGTTCATTTAATGTGTTTATATTTCAGTCTCTCTCTCTCTTTCATTTTCTATGCTTTCTTTATGTGCATCCTGTCCTTTCTTCATGATTTACGTCAATCAGGGTTATCACTGCAGTTATTGTTGATATTAAACCTAATTTCAGGATGATCTAGGTCACAAAGGCTGGTTTACTATTTCGCTGGACTCGGTCTCCTAATCTTCCCCGATCTAGATTCCTCCTCTTCGTAAATACTTAGTCAACTTGTTCCTAAGCACAATTGACAGAAGAGTCCGTCAACTTAGTTCTCTTATCCCGTGTGAGAAATGTCGCGCATTTTCTCCTCTGTGTTTTCCCAATGTTAGTTTTTCCTTCTTCAGAACCTCTTACAGGTTTACATATGAGATCGTTTGCTACAGTTGAGATTAATATGGCCACATGGATTGTTAGTGGTGGCTTCTTAAGTTTATTTCCAGTGTTCTTTTGAGCAAGGAGTTGTGTAATTTTCCTCTTCATTTTTCGGGTGATTGTTAGTATGTTATTAGTTGAAACTTCCGAGAAACTCTTTCCAGAGTATCACTGAATATTCCTAGACTCTCTTTTACATTATAATTTTATTTTCTCTTGTTTAGAATTACTGTTGTTACTATTACTCTTAATTACGATTCATACACTGATTGTGACTCGTATGACGTTGTCAATAGATGTAGGTGGTTCACCACTTTATAAAACTCTGTTCATGGTAATATATCTTCTTTGGTTGTTGTGTTCAACACTTAATAACATCTCCTGTGAGATTATAATTGTTATATTTTTTTTTTTTCTCTATATCCATGAGACATAGTTTATAACGATTTTAAACGAGGGCCCAATAAATTGGTTCATAGATTTACTCCTATGTATATTATATATCTATATATATATATATATATATATATATATATATATATATATATATATATATATATATATATATATATACATACATACATACATACATACATATATATAATATATTTATTTTAATGTCTATGTAAAGGACGAATTGGTTTACCACAACTTATATATCTATATCTCTATATATATATATATATATATATATATATATATATATATATATATATATATATATATATATATATATATATATATATATATATATATATACAGATATATAATCATTATTATATTAGATATATAGCTATATACATAGACATATATAGTATATATATATGCCTATATAAATAAAGCTATATAAAAAAAAACTGTATTTATATTACAAATACACCACTCATATGTTAGGGCCCAAGCCCTAACATTTTTTATTGCTTAGATTCACAGCAGACGGCGGCCATGGGCGGCAGTGGCCGCAGTGACAGAGGAGCAGGGTCGGGGTGGCCGCAGAGCGGCGGACAGGATTTGCGGTGGCCGCAGAGCGGCGGACAGGATTTGCGGTGGCCGCAGAGCGGCGGGCCTGTGCAGGCCGCGGGAGGCATAAGGGATTGGGGGGGGAATGTGGAGTGGGGCGAAGCCCCACCCACATTCCCACGACGTGGGGTGTGGGTGGGGCTCCGCCCCACTCCACACCTTCATATATATGCAAGAGGGTCTGCGGTGGGGATTTCTCCCCACCGCCTATTCTAAAACCGCGACTGTCTTCTAATCCGCGGCTTAACCTTTGACAGTCTTTCACAAATCGTTGATTTTTATCAATAATAATATATTTACAAATATATATATATATATATATTTATATATTCATATATAAATATATACATATATATATGTATATATAACAACGATAATATATTTATATATATTTCATATATATATATATATATATATATATATATCCCCTTTTTTTTATATTGAATAAAACATTCAATTTCATAACAATTATAATTACTTTCAATTTCTCTATTATTCTATAAAATGATAATTACTCAAAAAGAGAAATAGAGATATTTATTTAGAAAAAAATATTCTTTATGTATTTGTATAATTCCAATTCCTAAAATTTCTCAAATTCACTACTTTATGCATTTTCTCCAAATCAACCTGTTATAAAGAAATTGTCATAACAATTAGATATAAATATATATATATATATATATATATATATATATATATATATATATATATATATATATATATATATATATATATATATATATATATATCCCAATTTCACCAAATGGTAAATAGCTATCCCCTTATTATAAGTATAAATTTCCATTTTTATAAACATTTAAGACTTCATAACTTTACAACAGATTATATATTTACATGCTAGATTTCCTCTAATCCTTCTAAATTAACAGAATCCATTAATATGGAGAATAACTCAAATATTTAAAACTGTCTTTTCCATTTTAACATTGAACTATAAAGAAAATTAGCATTTCAACTAGTGAAGCAATTCCAAACTTTCAAAAGTAAACAACTCAGATTAAATTGCAAAAACGAACTTTTTTCCTTTCAGTAATACTTGAAACACAAAAATTGCTATTGAACAAAGGTTGCAAACATCAACTTAAAAATTTAAGCACATTCATATTACAGCTTCTCAATCATGAATACCAACTTCCCAGATATGAACTTTCTCCTCCCAAACAGTATACAACTGAAAACTTATGACAACCAATAAAAGTTCAATATTAACAAGATCAGGGAGGTGATTTTCTTCACTCCCAGAATATCATTAATTTACAACAATAACAAGAGAGGTGTTCTCTCTTCATCTCTATGAAATGAACCAGGCCTAATTCTCATGACAAGAAGATGAACTGTTTCTTCATAAATAGCCAACCAGAGCTCCAAGAGAAAGAACCTGCGTATCAAAGACAAACAAAGAAGAAAATACCACTCATCTAGCTCTCCTCCCTACCGTAGACCCGCAAGAGGGTCACCCCCGAGCTAGGGAGACCATACTCACACCTGGGTACTCAAACACTCCACTTCACAACAGAAACAACAACAATCCCAAAGCACACATACACCCGTGGTTATTTTACACAATACGGAAACTCAACTACAGTGAGTTTCATAAGGGGCAGGAGAGTGGACACGCTCGACTCCAGAGTGTCACCCTGACAGATAAATGAACTAATATAAATTTCTCTTGGTCTCAACCAAGTGTGATCACAATTTGTAAGAAATCTGTATATGACTCTCAAGTCAAAAATACAGTCACAGATACATGCCCTCAAGGCTTTCAACATCCCAAAAGATGGAAAACAGGTATGCACCCGAGGAGGATCTCTCCTCCCCTACCCCAAACTTGATGAGCATTTCTCCCTAATGGGAGACGCTCTGTCAAACAACCCGACAAGAACCCCACAGAAAACAAATTTAAACACATATTTCACACACATTTCATACACATTTCAGTTCTACCAAAACAAAGGTAAAATTCAGACCAACCTTGCAAAGCCCTCCTGGAATGAAGTTGTTGCAGAGTCCACAGAGTTCACTTCCAACCTTAGCCACCAACTCCCTCTCCCTTCTCTATCTTCCAAACTAACTTCTCTATTTTTGGTAAGGCCAAAATGAAAGATTTTCCCCAAAATTCAACTAACTCCCTCTCATCCCAAAATTTGAAAATAAATAACCCAAAATTTTCTTTCTTTCTAATTTTGAGAAATGGGGAAGTGACACTTGTCACCTCCTCACCCTTCCCAAAAATCACTATTCTGTCCAGGTGGCTTATGTCACTCTCCATTCCCAAGGGTACTCCTTATTCCTTTCATGTGACTCCACTTTCTCATGGGAGAAATAAAAAAAAGAGTTAAATGGGAACAAGACAGGTGACCCATGCCTCTTTCTCCTTTCTTCACATGGGTGTCCCCATAGTACATGGGGGAATCTTACTAAAGAAGAGGTAACTTTCACTAATGGATGGCATCTCTTATCTAGGGAAAAGTAGAGGGGATGGGTTGAGTGTTGGTACAACCCATCATGTCCCCTCCTACCTCAATTTTCGCCACTTAACTTCAGGGGAAGGTTAAGTTGACTAGATGGAGGTTACTCAAGGGTTACCCATGCCAAATGGGCCCCTGGACCCATGGGGTAGAACCCAGGGTCAATTTTAACCCATACAAGACACCCCAGGTCAAGGTAAAGCACAAGAAAAAGGGCCTCATAATTTAAATAAAAATAGAAATTTCAAATTCAATCTCTTTACAACACTTACTTATAAAAATAATGTTACATGAGGGTAACCTAACCCACTCGACCATACGAAAGACCACATTACATCATGACATCAAACACAAAGAGATCTTGGTTCCTCGTGGAACCAGATCGGCTTAACAGGGAATAACAATTAACAAGGTGTGGAATGATCTCCGAAATTTGTGGTTTGATTAGTAGTCCCTGCACACTCAATTACAAGATCAGTAACCACATAAATTCATCATAGCCGAAGCAACTTAAATAACACATGCATTCTCATGCCTTAATATAATTTAACATAATTAAAAATCATATTACAATTTTCCATCATCCCTAATTCATTTTTCTGAAAAGTAACTTATCCAAACATCACCCAATTAGTTTTTCCGAAAACATAATAAAGTTAACTAGTCTGACAAATTTCGGGAACTGCTATCCCACAAATATGAAAGTAACAATAACAGTACTGTAAATAGTCATAACAACAGTAGTAAAAAGGGCGGTCCTCACATCCTCTCCCCCTAAGATGGTACTTCCTCCTGGAAGTCATCAAAAAGGTGAGGATACAGGGTCTTCAATCTCTCTGCATCTTCCCATGTTGCAGTGACTTCGTCGTATAAGTCCCATTGGACTCTAACCTGGTCCAGCTCTCGACCTCGAAGGGCCAGCGTCCGACGAGCCAATATGCGAATTGGCTCCAACGCCAGTTGTCCGTCTGCCTCTACCTGAAGAGCACTCCAATCCAACACATGAGATAAGTCAGAAATATATTGACGTAAAACTGATACATGAAATACATCGTGGATACGTGACAGGCTAGGTGGCAAGGCTAGATGATAGGCTACTGGTCCTATCCGCTCCAAGATTTCGAAAGGTCCAACAAATCGAGGTGCGAGTTTAGAGCCTTTTCCGTAACGGATTGGACTTTTGTGCGGCCGCACTCTCAAAAATACTCTTTCCCCCACAGAGAAGCTTCGGTCTATCCTTTTAGCATCGGCATACTTTTTCTGCCTGTCCTGTGCTTCCAGAAGCCTCTGTCTTATCTGTTTAACTTGCAGTTCCATATTCTGGACTATCTCTGGTCCGATGACTGTTCTGTCCTCTATACGATCCCAACTCAAAGGTGTTCTGCATGGTCTGCCATATAATGCCTGGAAAGGAGGCATACCCAACGAGCTATGATGCCCATTATTGTAGGCGAACTCAACTAGATACAGGTACTCCTCCCATCTAGACTAGTGGTCCATCACATACATGCGAAGCATGTCTTCTAACACCTGGTTAACTCTCTCTGTTTGTCCGTCAGTTTCCGGATGATATGTAGAACTGAAGTTGAGCTGTGTGCCCAACGCCTGATGTAAGGCTTTCCAGAACGATGAAGTGAATACGGAGTCTCTGTCAGATATAATGCGGCGAGGTACTCCATGAAGTCTAACAATCTGATCAAGAAACACCTTTGCCACTGATGGTGCATTGTATGTTGTACATATTGGTGAAAAATGCGCCACTTTGGTCAGCTTGTCAACTGTCACCATAATAGCATCATGGCGACGTGATGACATAGGTAGACCAACGATAAAATCCATAGAAATGGTATCCCATTTCCCTTCAGGTATCTCGTGAGGGTACAACAGTCCCGCTGGATGCTGATGTTCGGCCTTGACCCTCTGACATTCCAGGCAACGAGCAACAAATTCGGTAATGTCACGCCTCATCCCAGCCCAATGATAAAGCTGTCGTAAGTCAGCATGCATTTTCTTCACTCCTGGGTGTGCTGCGTAGGGTGCTCTATGAGCCTCTGATAGGATTACTGTACGAAGATTACCCGCATGGGGTACATAGATGCATTGCCGATGTCGAAGCATACCATCAGAATCAAGGGTATATCCTGTAAATTTGCCCTCAAGGGCCTCCTGATTTAGTACTGCCTGCTGCACTTCAAGAAACCATTCATCCTCCGGCAGATGCTGTAAGATGCGATCCTTCAAGTCCATCTTCAAGGTCAGGGTCTGGATCTCGTGGCGTCTTCGACTCAAAGCATCAGCGACCACGTTCTCCTTCCCTTTGATATAATGGACATCGAAGTCATATTCGCATAGGAATTCCATCCAACGCCGTTGGCGGGCGTTCAAATTAGGCTGTGTAAAAATATACTGCAAACTATGATGGTCTGAATGGAGTTCAAAGCGTCGTCCTAAGAGAAAGTGTCTCCAGCGAACCAAGGCATGAACAACAGCTGCAAGCTCTAAGTCGTGCGTAGGATAGTTTAACTCATGTGTCTTTAGTTTCCGCGATTCGTATGCGATCGCTCGACCATCCTGCATAAGCACGGCTCCCAAACCTTCTAATGATGCATCCGTGCAAACTACAAACTCCTCTGAAGGATCTGGAACTGCTAAAATAGGAGCGCTCGTAAGACGCTCTTTGAGGACTCCAAAAGCCTTTTCACACTGCTCGGTCCAAGTGAAACCCTTCCCTTTTCGCTGAAGGGAAGTAATGGGATGTGCTATCCTGGAGAAACCTTCGACAAACCGACGATAATACCCGGCTAACCCCATAAAGCTTCTGACCTCTGTCACGTTCGTGGGTGCCGGCCACTCCTGGATTGCTCTAATTTTAGATGGATCTACGGAGATGCCATCGCCTGATAAAATGTGTCCCAAATACTGCACCTCTGTCCTGAAGAAGGCACACTTCGCCAAGTTGCCATAAAGTTGCTGCCCTCGTAATTGCTGCAAAACTTGACGCAAGTGCTCTACATGCTCCTCCTCAGTCCGTGAATAAATCAGAATGTCATCTAGGAATATGATCACGAACCGGTCTAGGTATGTACGGAACACCCCGTTCATGAGACTCATGAATACTGCAGGAGCGTTCGTCAACCCGAAAGGTACCACTGTGAATTCATAATGGCCATATCTGGTTCGAAAAGCAGTTTTATGAATATCTGACTCCGTGATGCGCAATTGATGATACCCAGATTTTAGATCAATTTTTGAGAACACTCTGGCTCCCTGCATCTGATCAAAAAGGTCGTCAATCCTAGGTAGAGGATAACGATTTTTCACCGTCACCTTGTTCAACTACCTGTAGTCCATGCATAGACGAAGAGACCCATCCTTCTTCTTCACGAAGATCACTGGTGCACCCCATGGTGAAACGCTAGGTCGGATGTGTCCCTTCTCAAGTAATTCTTCCAACTGCAGCTTAAGTTCTGTGAGTTCATGGGTCGTCATTCTATAGGGTGCACGGGATATCGGCTCTGCACCTGGCACTAAGTCGATGTGGAAGTCCACTTCTCTACGTGGAGGCATACCAGGTAATTCTGGCGGGAATACATCGGCAAACTCTCTAAGGATAGGGTGATCATCTAAAGTAGCCTCAGGTTCATCCTCTGCTCTATCACTGACTGTGATGGCAAACATCTGACATCCCTTCCGCATACAACGCTTAAGCTGTTGTGCGGATATCATACGAACTGCCGTGGGCTTTTGAATGCCCACTATCTCAACCGACGAACCATGATCGTCTAAACAGCTAATCGTTCTCTGGCGACAATCAAGCTTGGCTCTATGTGCCGCAAGCCAATCCATACCCAGAACTACTCCGTAAGACCCTAATGGCATAATCCTAAGGTCGCATGTTGTGGTGAAGGGTCCCAATGTGATCTCACAGTCTTTAACCAAGGTATCTACTGACATCCTGGCCCCTGAGGCCAACTCAACTTCCCACCTAATGTCTTGCCTAGAAGCCACCAGCCTACAACGCTCCACTAACGATGTAGACAAAAAGGAGTCAGTAGCTCCTGAGTCAAAAAGGATCAAGATGGGAAAGTCTCTAATCATACCTGCTGCCTCGATGACAGAAGCCTGGAAATCGGCCTGGCGGTTATCAATCGCTGCAAACATGTGGTGAGATCTGCCCACGTCACCTACGGTCTGCTCAGACCCTCCTGATCGGGGCTGACCCCCTGCAGTAAATCCCTGCGGACACTCTCTAGCCAGATGCCCTGCCCCACCACATACATAACATGGTCCTCTAACCTGTAACTGCCCTGACTGTGTTCTGCCCGATTGTTGTTGCCCGGTCCGTCCGGTGGATCCCTGTGAGCCTCTGTAAGACTGCTGGGACCTTGCGGGTCCTGCCGATGAACCCTGCTGTCTCTGATCCCTGCGTGGTCCCTGCTGCTGCCATCCACGGTTCTGTCCTCCCTGTCCCCTCTGTTGAAATTTGGATTTTTGCTGATGTTGCTGTTGCTGTGGAGGCCTAGGAGGTAATGATGAAGGATTATATCCTCCTCTCTGTGTTGTGTTTTGAGGCCTTCAAAAATTTTGCTGTTGTTGGGGATTTCGTTCCTGGTACTGTGGGCGTGAATTCTGTCCTCGTCCCTGAATTTCCTCTGATATAAGGGCCTTTTCAACAGCCTCGCTCATGGTTTGGGGATTTGCCATACGAACTGGTCCTGCTATCCCGTGATTAAGCCCCCTGATGAATTTGTGTATTAAGATTTTCTCATCATGGAGGTATTCTGCATAACGAGAAAGCTCTATAAATCGGCTCTCATACTGAGTAACGGTGAGTCCCCTCTGCTGTAGATCATGAAACTCATCGATTCTGCGCTGTCTATAATGTTCAGACAAATACCGCGCATTGAAGCGCTCAATGAAGGTGTCCCATGTGAGTATATCCACGGAGAGTCGGCGCTTGCACTCCTCTGTGCGCCACCAGGTGGCTGCTGCATCCCTAAGAAGATGAACTGCCACTCGTGCTTTCGTGTTGCTCTCATACGGTCGCAATGCGAAACACCTATCTAAGCTAATTAGCCAAGCCTCGGCCACAGCTCCCTCTGTAGCTCCTGCGAAGGTGGGTGGGTTGAGCCTCAGTAGATCTCTGATAGGGTCCCCTCTGTCTCTAAGTCTCCCAAGTGGCTCTTCCACACCATCCTCATATACTCCCTGCTGAACCTGTTCTTGTCTCAAAAGTCTCGGAGGACTCCTGCTCCGTGCTCGGGAGGCCGACCCTACCTCCTCTACTGTTGTGTCAGGAATCTCAACGAAGGGCTCCACACGTATCACCTCTAGTGGATCAACGCGGGGCTCCATACGTGGCTCAATACGTGACTCGGCACGTGGCTCCTCTCGCGGATCAACACGAGGCTCTATACGTGGCTCAGGAATCACTGGTGGTAACCTGTCTAACATAGTCTGTAGTGCCTGTAAGATCTGTGGACCTATATCCGATACTGGTGTCGCCTGTGGTACTAGTGGTGCTTGTGGTACAGGTGGTGCAGGTGGTGCTGCTGCATCTGCGGGTGCCAGTCCCTCGGCTGAGGAATCACTGTGCACCTCGACTGACGCTGTGTGGCGTGATCGCGCTCGTCGAACACGTCGGGGAGGCATCCTACAAAACAAGGTAGAAACTAATTAGCCAAAGTTGCGGAATAATAACGTGCCCAAATACGCCCAGTGTTTACAAACTGGGCTCTGATACCAAATGTCATGCCCACATTTTCCTTGTGGTCACAACACACATCGCACGTGTCATAACCACATCTGTCATGTGGTTATGACATGAGATATGAAAAACTTTTCTCACACTGTCCTAAAAACCCCTTTCGCATGCGTACGCATGCTCAACGGTGTTCTCTCATGGCGAAACACTATACTCTTCGGCGGAATACAAGTACAATGGCGTGCAACCAGAAGCATATAAATCAACAAGAGGGTCTATACAACGCTGCTAACGTCATTGCAAGGGTGAGATTACCAAAGTTCTTAAATCGAACCCTCGGCAATGTTCGGTAGCAGAATGCCTTACGGCGTTAGTGGGAATTACGCTGCACTCATTTACGCACGTGGTTCGCTGATAGAGGAACCACTCCCCACGATGCCTTGTTCCGACTAAACCGGCTAGTGATCTCCCTATTTAGTCATTTTTCAGCCAGGCACGGTTGTCTGTCTCCTCTCTTGTTTCCTGAAACATACTCCTCCTATGACTTAGCATTTTCAACAAGGCGGTTTGGTTGCCCTCTCTTCCCTTTTCACAAGTTCTTAATTTTGATTATATCTTCATCGCCCTTACCTTAACTATCTCTTAGTTCATTTAATGTGTTTATATTTCGGTCTCTCTCTCTCTTTCATTTTCTATGCTTTCTTTATGTGCATCCTGTCCTTTCTTCATGATTTACGTCAATCAGGGTTATCACTGCAGTTATTGTTGATATTAAACCTAATTTCAGGATGATCTAGGTCACAAAGGCTGGTTTACTATTTCGCTGGACTCGGTCTCCTAATCTTCCCCGATCTAGATTCCTCCTCTTCATAAATACTTAGTCAACTTGTTCCTAAGCACAATTGACAGAAGGGTCCGTCAACTTAGTTCTCTTAACCCGTGTGAGAAATGTCGCACATTTTCTCCTCTGTGTTTTCCCAATGTTAGTTTTTCCTTCTTCGGAACCTCTTACAGGTTTACATATGAGATCGTTTGCTACAGTTGAGATTAATATGGCCACATGGATTGTTAGTGGTGGCTTCTTAAGTTTATTTCTAGTGTTCTTTTGAGCAAGGAGTTGTGTAATTTTCCTCTTCATTTTTCGGGTGATTGTTAGTATGTTATTAGTTGAAACTTCCGAGAAACTCTTTCCAGAGTATCACTGAATATTCCTAGACTCTCTTTTACATTATAATTTTATTTTCTCTTGTTTAGAATTACTGTTGTTACTATTACTCTTAATTACGATTCATACACTGATTGTGACTCGTATGACGTTGTCAATAGATGTAGGTGGTTCACCACTTTATAAAACTCTGTTCATGGTAATATATCTTCTTTGGTTGTTGTGTTCAACACTTAATAACATCTCCTGTGAGATTATAATTGTTATATTTTTTTTTTATTTCTCTATATCCATGAGACATAGTTTATAACGATTTTAAACGAGGGCCCAATAAATTGGTTCATAGATTTACTCCTATGTATATTATATATCTATATATATATATATACATACATACATACATACATATATATAATATATTTATTTTAATGTCTATGTAAAGGACGAATTGGTTTACCACAACTTATATATCTATATCTCTATATATATATATATATATATACAGATATATAATCATTATTATATTAGATATATAGCTATATACATAGACATATATAGTATATATATATGCCTATATAAATAAAGCTATATAAAAAAAAACTGTATTTATATTACAAATACACCACTCATATGTTAGGGCCCAAGCCCTAACATTTTTTATTGCTTAGATTCACAGCAGACGGCGGCCATGGGCGGTGGTGGCCGCAGTGACAGAGGAGCAGGGTCGGGGTGGCCGCAGAGCGGCGGACAGGATTTGCGGTGGCCGCAGAGCGGCGGGCCTGTGCAGGCCGCGGGAGGCATAAGGGATTGGGGGGGGAATGTGGAGTGGGGCGGAGCCCCACCCACATTCCCACGACGTGGGGTGTGGGTGGGGCTCCGCCCCACTCCACACCTTCATATATATGCAAGAGGGTCTGCGGTGGGGATTTCTCCCCACCGCCTATTCTAAAACCGCGACTGTCTTCTAATCCGCGGCTTAACCTTTGACAGTCTTACACAAATCGTTGATTTTTATCAATAATAATATATTTACAAATATATATATATATATATATTTATATATTCATATATAAATATATATATATATATATATGTATATATAACAACGATAATATATTTATATATATTTCATATATATATATATATATATATCCCCTTTTTTTTATATTGAATAAAACATTCAATTTCATAACAATTATAATTACTTTCAATTTCTCTATTATTCTATAAAATGATAATTACTCAAAAAGAGAAATAGAGATATTTATTTAGAAAAAAATATTCTTTATGTATTTGTATAATTCCAATTCCTAAAATTTCTCAAATTCACTACTTTATGCATTTTCTCCAAATCAACCTGTTATAAAGAAATTGTCATAACAATTAGATATAAATATATATATATATATATATGTATATATATATATATATATATATATATATATATATCCCAATTTCACCAAATGGTAAATAGCTATCCCCTTATTATAAGTATAAATTTCCATTTTTATAAACATTTAAGACTTCATAACTTTACAACAGATTATATATTTACATGCTAGATTTCCTCTAATCCTTCTAAATTAACAGAATCCATTAATATGGAGAATAACTCAAATATTTAAAACTGTCTTTTCCATTTTAACATTGAACTATAAAGAAAATTAGCATTTCAACTAGTGAAGCAATTCCAAACTTTCAAAAGTAAACAACTCAGATTAAATTGCAAAAACGAACTTTTTTCCTTTCAGTAATACTTGAAACACAAAAATTGCTATTGAACAAAGGTTGCAAACATCAACGTAAAAATTTAAGCACATTCATATTACAGCTTCTCAATCATGAATACCAACTTCCCAGATATGAACTTTCTCCTCCCAAACAGTATACAACTGAAAACTTATGACAACCAATAAAAGTTCAATATTAACAAGATCAGGGAGGTGATTTTCTTCACTCCCAGAATATCATTAATTTACAACAATAACAAGAGAGGTGTTCTCTCTTCATCTCTATGAAATGAACCAGGCCTAATTCTCATGACAAGAAGATGAACTGTTTCTTCATAAATAGCCAACCAGAGCTCCAAGAGAAAGAACCTGCGTATCAAAGACAAACAAAGAAGAAAATACCACTCATCTAGCTCTCCTCCCTACCGTAGACCCGCAAGAGGGTCACCCCCGAGCTAGGGAGACCATACTCACACCTGGGTACTCAAACACTCCACTTCACAACAGAAACAACAACAATCCCAAAGCACACATACACCCGTGGTTATTTTACACAATACGGAAACTCAACTACAGTGAGTTTCATAAGGGGCAGGAGAGTGGACACGCTCGACTCCAGAGTGTCACCCTGATAGATAAATGAACTAATATAAATTTCTCTTGGTCTCAACCAAGTGTGATCACAATTTGTAAGAAATCTGTATATGACTCTCAAGTCAAAAATACAGTCACAGATACATGCCCTCAAGGCTTTCAACATCCCAAAAGATGGAAAACAGGTATGCACCCGAGGAGGATCTCTCCTCCCCTACCCCAAACTTGATGAGCATTTCTCCCAAATGGGAGACGCTCTGTCAAACAACCTGACAAGAACCCCACAGAAAACAAATTTAAACACATATTTCACACACATTTCATACACATTTCAGTTCTACCAAAACAAAGGTAAAATTCAGACCAACCTTGCAAAGCCCTCCTGGAATGAAGTTGTTGCAGAGTCCACAGAGTTCACTTCCAACCTTAGCCACCAACTCCCTCTCCCTTCTCTATCTTCCAAACTAACTTCTCTATTTTTGGTAAGGCCAAAATGAAAGATTTTCCCCAAAATTCAACTAACTCCCTCTCATCCCAAAATTTGAAAATAAATAACCCAAAATTCTCTTTCTTTCTAATTTTGAGAAATGGGGAAGTGACACTTGTCACCTCCTCACCCTTCCCAAAAATCACTATTCTGTCCAGGTGGCTTATGTCACTCTCCATTCCCAAGGGTACTCCTTATTCCTTTCATGTGACTCCACTTTCTCATGGGAGAAATAAAAAAAAGAGTTAAATGGGAACAAGACAGGTGACCCATGCCTCTTTCTCCTTTCTTCACATGGGTGTCCCCATAGTACATGGGGGAATCTTACTAAAGAAGAGGTAACTTTCACTAATGGATGGCATCTCTTATCTAGGGAAAAGTAGAGGGGATGGGTTGAGTGTTGGTACAACCCATCATGTCCCCTCCTACCTCAATTTTCGCCACTTAACTTCAGGGGAAGGTTAAGTTGACTAGATGGAGGTTACTCAAGGGTTACCCATGCCAAATGGGCCCCTGGACCCATGGGGTAGAACCCAGGGTCAATTTTAACCCATACAAGACACCTCAGGTCAAGGTAAAGCACAAGAAAAAGGGCCTCATAATTTAAATAAAAATAGAAATTTCAAATTCAATCTCTTTACAACACTTACTTATAAAAATAATGTTACATGAGGGTAACCTAACCCACTCGACCATACGAAAGACCACATTACATCATGACATCAAACACAAAGAGATCTTGGTTCCTCGTGGAACCAGATCGGCTTAACAGGGAATAACAATTAACAAGGTGTGGAATGATCTCCGAAATCTGTGGTTTGATTAGTAGTCCCTGCACACTCAATTACAAGATCAGTAACCACATAAATTCATCATAGCCGAAGCAACTTAAATAACACATGCATTCTCATGCCTTAATACAATTTAACATAATTAAAAATCATATTACAATTTTCCATCATCCCTAATTCATTTTTCTGAAAAGTAACTTATCCAAACATCACCCAATTAGTTTTTCCGAAAACATAATAAAGTTAACTAGTCTGACAAATTTCGGGAACTGCTATCCCACAAATATGAAAGTAACAATAACAGTACTGTAAATAGTCATAACAACAGTAGTAAAAAGGGCGGTCCTCACAAAGAACCTGATGAAGATGCACCATAAAGGAGAACACATGCATCAGGTATTTAGGAAAATATGAGTTACCTAGATGGTTGCCAGCTGGCAACCTATGGCACATTGAAGGAGTTGACTTAGTCAAAGATGAATGTGAACCATAGATCTTAATAGATAAATCTTGGTCATAGATCAATTGTAACCGCTCCCTCACCTTGTTCTATAAAAGGTGCAGAGATGCCTCATTTTAAAACATTCAAAACTTGATTGAAATCTGTTTGCTGAAAGATTCAGGGCTCATTTCAAAGTTGTTGTATACATATATGTTCTTGCATACTTAATGAATGAGAAGACTTTTTTTATTACAATCCATCATAAATCTTGAGTAATCAGTGTATGAATTCTTGATATATGCTTTGATTTTCTGCATCCCTTGGAGTGCATATCAACTCGTATGTGTTGTCTTCATACCTTTCCTTTGAAGTTAGCATCGACTGTATCTAGGTGTGGAATGTCCTAGTGAACATATGGTTTGATTTCTTCTCTTCATGACTGTATCTGATGTGTATGTGGCTCAATAACTGAAGGTTCAACTTTAGTTTGAAGTATTCTTTCAATTTCTTTCAATTTCAGAGAATTTCATCATCATAATTGCAAATAATTGACAATCTTAAGCAAATAATACAAATATGTAGACATCTCGTAGATAACTGAACATATTCAGCATATTTGAGGTTAAAGCATGTCAAAATGACAAATATCATGCAAAGATTTAAAGATAGATGCATTATTTGAAGCATATCTTGTGTAGAATAACTATCTGTGCAACATCATTATAGGAAATATTATCTTACTGATTTAATTTACATAAGGCCCCAAAATGGAAACAGCAACACACATCAACCTCTGAGTAATGTCAGAAGATTAAGACCTAATCACCAGAGACTTGGGATCATGAATTCTCTAAATTCATTATACCTTTCAAGATGAATAAAGGTTAATGTGTACTTTTATTCTATGTTTGTTTATGACTAACATCATGACCAACATAAATTGGCACTAGAAGGAGGGCCACAGGACAAGGATCATCATCAGTAGTTCAGGTGATGATAAAGATTGAAAGGTGACACTTAGACACTGCCAAATTTCTAGTTAGACGCAAATATTTGTTATCCTAAGCTTGTATATGCTTATCTTGTGTAAAGTTTTTGAGATCAACCATAAATATTGCAAGCTTTATGGCCGATCATCATGAATTTGCAGAAATAGGCCTTGACTCATGTAAATTTGCCCAAATCTTTGAGGTAGTTAACCTGAAAACTTCATATCCTACCACTTGTGACCAGAACTCCAAATATCACTTCATATTTACAACATCTTTGCAAATATTCCATAAATATCTAGTCAGTATACTTTTCTGACCATAAATACAGCCTTTGCTGGCAAATTCTAGCCAATCTTTATAGTTATCTAGCCGATTTGTTTAAATTTGAGACATCCTAGCTCTCAGGCCAAATACCAGGTCTAGATCTAGTGGAATATTTGAAGAATTACCTGTTAGAGGATTCAGGCCTAGGACTGTAGATATCCATCATACTCTAGGGTCTAGTGCTTTAGGAGCTTCACTTGAACATCTTCCTGTAACTCCTATTGGTTTACAAATACCTTCAAGACTATCTGTGACACCTCCTGTCCAACCTCAACCTCAACCACAAGTTCAACCTCCACTAGTTGCTATGTCTTTCTTTGCAGTTGAATCACCTTTGACCTTTACTTCATATCATTATTTTCCAAAGAATCTAGATAAGATTTGTCCAAAATATCATCCATATCAAGATGTTGATGATCATATCAGAACTTTCAAAGAAGCCTGCTGTAGGGCCAGAATAGAGCATCAGGACATTGTATGCAAATTATTCCCTTTTTCCTTAGGAGAAGAAGCTTATAATTGGTATATTAGCCTTGGTCAGGGTTTTGTTGGATCATGGGCTATCTTAGAGAAAGCTTTCACTGATAGGTTCAAGGTACCAATAGATCCTTTAATGAACTATCATCTATTCGCCACAATTAAGAGGTTTGAAGGAGAACCTATTACCAACTTCAATGCTAGGTTCCAGAAGATGCTATCCAAGTTAGTTGCCCCATATGTTGTAGCAGATGCTGTTGCTAGGAGTATCTATTATTTAGCTTTAGATCCACTGACTTCCATGTTCATCAGGAGAGCACATCCTGAAATCACAACTTTGACAGGGGCTTTTCAAGAGGCTATCAAAGTCATCAACAGCTGGTACCTACTCCAACACCAAACATAGCTTTTCCTACAATGCCTCACATGTATCCTACATATCCTTCACAATATCCTCCCTAGCCATAGTATAATGGAGCTATGGTACCTCCGGCAGTCATGCCAACACCATTACAGATATCTCCACTAAGGATCATGCCTCCTCCTCCTAATGGAAATGGTCAAGTGCCACAATATCTAAGTCAGACACAAGTGCCTCAGGGTAGTGATTAGAAAAATAACACCAGATCCTCTTTCTTCAAGCCCCAGATTGAAAATGTAGTGGCCAAGGTCCAAGAAGAGAAAGAGGAAATCAAGGAAATATCAGCCCAACTAAGGAAGCTTACAACTGAGATTACTCACCTGAGAAGCCAAAACTTCTATTCTCAGCCTAATCAGAATAGAGGCTATAACAATGATAGAGCAAATTATCCTGATAGGGGGTACAACAACAATAATTTCAATAATAATGGTGGAAATAACAACAATCCTCCTAGACAACCTAGGGTATGGAATTCTAGACCAAACAATGGCTCCTTACCATCACCTTTAGATAATCAGCCTCTTGGTGAAACTAAACAAACTACTAGAGTTAATCTTGCTGAGGTAGCCCTCACTAATTGGTGTAGGATACATAATACAAATGCTCATTCAGAATTAGACTGTCCACAATTTAGAATTGCTACTAGCATCTTCCAGACAGAAGTGTCTAATACTTCTAGAAATCCACCTCAGGTAGAGGGAAATGAAATTGTCCCTTGTGGATATGACTCAACATTTGTATTAGAAAGCTATACAAATCAATTTCATCAATAGATTGTGTCATCCCAACAACCTTACACTCAGACAAGTGAAGAATCAGCCATGGCTTTTGAGTCAAATTATGTTTTCCCATTTGAAGATGAAAATGAGCCATCAAATGAGCCTGAAGAAGTGCATGCTTACCAACAACAATATCAGGGTAAACACAATTATATTCTAAGAATTAATTCCAACAGACCTACTGGTCCATGAACCAGTTCCTTGGCCCCAAATAATTTTAACACACCTCCTAATCCCAAGGCAAGTAACAATCCAGGATTTCCAAAGGTAAATGCACAGTATCTGTCACCACATAACACAGCATCAAAAGCTGTTGGCCCACCTCATGAATCTAACAAATTAGTCACATATCTGGCAAATGAGATGAAGAAAGTAAAGATCAACTTGTCTCTATCAAAGTTGTTGAGAACTCCTGCAATTAAGAAGGCATTCATGAAATCACTAGATGATCTTGCTCCTAGAGATGAGGTCATCCTAGCAATAGAGATCATGTTGCTAAAGATAACACTATCAAACATAAAGTGCCAGCTACTGTCCAAGCTGCAGAAACCTCCCACATGACCTTATACAGAGATAAAAGTGAATCACCTCCATTTCTCCTTACCATACGGATGTTTGGTAAGAATTTTCATAATTGTTTGGTAGACTCAGGAGCATCCACCAATGTAATGCCCTTGTCCATATGTAATGCTTTAGGGTTGCATCCTGCTAAGTCTTTGAAGAAGGTAACCCAACTAGACAAAACAGAGGTGAATTTAATAGGGGAGTTGACTCACATCCACATGCAACTAGCATCAGACCCCAGGATCCAGTACTATATTGACATTCAGGTAGTTGACATACCTGATACATATGGAATGTTACTCAGCAGGGACTGGTCTAAAACTCTCAATGGATATATGTCTACTGACTTCAATCACATGTGGTTGCCTTGGAAGGGGATACCTAATCAAATAAGGGTAGATACTGAACCAAGAATGAAGCACATGAGCACCAAGTATAACAAAACAAACGAGATCATGTACATGAATGTTGAACCCAGAGTTTATGCCATTAGACCACAGACTATCAGGATAGAAGAGATCCTGATGCTTGATTTTCATGATGATGATGATCATCAGGAGGACATAATGACTGTAGAACCTAATAGTAATTCTGAGAATGAGAATGAAATGGATCGCTTTAGAAATTTTGAGATGCACCTATCCAAGCAGGTAAAACATTGTCAATTGTTAAATATACCTGTTCATGACGTTTTGATTGATGGTTGGTGCAGATTACATGAAGAGGCACATTCAGAGAAAACTTGTGAAACATGCGTCGACATGATGGAACTTGAGCAAACATGCGGAGAGGCATCATCATCATCTGAGGTAAGTTCTGCATCTAGTGATGATGATGATACTAATTTTGTTTGTCTTCTACAGAAACTACAGGAAAAGTAATAAAACATGATGAGGATCATATTCTGAGAATAGAAGAAATTCTGGTATATGACTAGATAAATGTTAAGAAGAAAGAGAAAATCACCCCAGGGAGTGATTGTTTGATGGAGTCAGATTATGAACTGTCTGATGAAGATGGAGGTAGTAATTTGACCAGATTTGAGGACTTTTTATCAAGAGAAATTAAAAAGATGATAGAACAAGAAAGACCTCCACAAGATGCACTAACTAAGGGATGGTGTAGGTTGCATGAGGAATCTCACTCAAAAACTGCTTGTTCACTGTGTTTAAATATTTTAAAGAGACATATAGCACCTAATTCAGGAGATCATCCTCCTGATGTTGAAAAGAAAGAAGAAGAATTAACTTCACGGAAGAAGGGAAAGATGAAGTCTAAGAATGCTAAAATACCTAAATTAAAGTGGATATTAGGTGGAGCAGCTGCCAAAGCTACAAAGAAGAGAGAAAGCTCAGCTAAGCCTCCTGCTGAAGATAAACCCTGGATCCTTAGATTTGATGGATCCAAGTCTAAACAAGGAGCTAGAGTAGCGATTGATCTCATTGATCCATCAGGAAAGTCTTACCTAGCAGCCTACAGACTACAATTCCCCTACACTAATAATGTGACAGAGTATGAAGCTCTGATTCATGGGATACGGTTTGCTCTCAAGAAGAAGGTAAGAATTCTTCATGTCTTTGGAGATTCAGAATTAGTTGTCAGACATGTAAGAGGAATTTACTTTTGCAATTATAAGAAATTGTCAAATTATAGACACAAAGTGTGGGATTTGATTGAAGACTTTGATGCATTTAATATCAGCCACGTACATAGAGAACAGAACCATAGGGCAGATGCTTTAGTGCAGGCCGCTAGTACATTAGAGCCCTTGTCCATATCAGGCCTAAAGACATTTTCAGTAGAGCTGGTATTAGTGCCATTAGTACCTGATAATGTTACTAATCTCCAAGTGTTTGATGATGATCAGTATATCCTAGATTTCATCTCTAACAGAGATATATTTGATGCTCAGATCACAGATGAGAACAATGTGGAAGATCATGTTTGGGAAGATGAAGAAATATTAGAGTTACTCGACAACAAGATACCCAAAGGAATGATTTAGTTAGAAAGAGCATTTGACTTGGATAACATGTTAAAATAGAAGGATCTTCCAAAAGCTGATGGAGGACAATATTCACAAGTGAATATTGGACAAAATGATGACAAAAGAAATGTCTTGATTCGTAAGGTTTGCACACCAAAAGAGTTAGAAGGAATAACTCAAGCCCTTAAAGATTACATACATGTTATTGCATGGACTTATGATGAGTTGAAAACATATGACACATCAGTCATAATTCACACTAGACCTCTCAAGCCAGATGCTAAACCTTTCAGATAGAAGCAAAGACCTGTCAATGCTTTGCTTGAACCAATAATTTTTTAAGAAGTCAAGAAGCTGCTAAATGCCAGGATCATATTTCTTGTGAGGCACTCCACCTAGGTGGCTAACCTAGTGCCAGTAAGAAAAAAGAATGGAGACATCAGGTTATGTGTAGACTTCAGGAACCTGAACATAGCATCAGAGAAGGACAATTATCCTTTACCCTCCTTAGATGAAGTTCTATAGATTGTAAATGGAGCAAAAATGATGTCATTCCTAGATGGCTTCTCAGACTACAACCAGGTCATGGTTGACAAGATTGACAGACTAAAAACTGCCTTCACCACAAAGTGGGGGATATTTGCTTATAGACGCATGTCGTTTGGGTGATAAATGCTGGAGCAACATTCCAGCGAGCAATGGATATAGCCTTCAGAGGCTTAATAAGAAAATGCATAGTCATATACATGGATGACTTAAAAGTATTCTCTAAAAAAAGAGGAAACCATGTAGAAGATCTCAGAAACGTGCTGAAAAAGTGTGAAGAGTATAGAATATCACTAAACCCAAAGAAATACATATTTGGGGTAACAACAGGAAAGTTGCTAGGCCACCTGATAACTGAAAATGGGATTATCATTGATCCCAACAGGGTGGAGTCCATTATGAAATTACAGCTTCCTGGAAGTAAGAAAGAGCTCAAATCCTACTTTGGTAAGATAAATTTTGTCAGGAAGTTTATCACTAGCTTTACTGAAATAGTCAGACCTTTAAATGCTATGCTAAAGAAGGATGCAAAGATTGAGTGGACAGCAGAAGCAAAAATAGCTTTTGAAGGCATAAAGAGGGCTATTTCTGATGCTCATGTCCTCATCAGTCCAGACTGTTGGTTTTTTCCCAGACTGGATGCTTACTCCCAGATTTCCCTATAAGGTAGCCATCAATGATCAACAGGATCTCTGGGCCAGGGGCCAACAGTGTAGGAGATAGACTCTATATTTTATTCCTCTTCTTCTTCAGGCTCTGCAAGACCTAGGGGGTATTCCCTACTCAACATCCATGAGGATATGCATACAAAGGCTGGGATGCTGACAGAAAGCAGATAAGTCCTCCTGTAAGTAGACCAAAACTGTAAGATAAGAGCTAAGGGGCTAGCTTTGGGCCTATTTGCAGTTGTAGACAAAGGACTTGGATCCTAAAACTAATTCTACTATCCTAATGGTTGTTTTGGAGTTTTGATTTTGATTTTATATTTGGATGCAAAGCTGGACATGGTATATAACACAAACACAAAGCTAGATTGGTGCCTATCCAGGGCTTGGAGTCAGTAGACATACACCTATGAATGATCAGCATGAACAACTAAAACTAGATTTCAGGGGGACACGTGTGATATCTGCCTTACAGATATCTCCCAATACAGAGTGTTAAGCTATCTATACTTATGGCATCCCTATTGTAGTATACCCTTCCCAATATTCAATCTGAGAACAATTTAATCTACCCCTCGAGCAGAAGTTAAGAGATCAAACATTCAACACAGGAATTCTATGTTCTAGAATCTCAGACATTCCTTGAATACCTAGACTCAGAAGAAAGATACATGCAACACTGGAGACAGAATTAGCACAACACATGCAAACATAGCATTATTCATATAAGATTAACCATGAAATCAGTGGATTCATGCAAACGCATACAATAGAAGATACATAAACTCACAAGTTTTGCTGCATAGAGTAACCAAATCAGCTGTATTGCATTACAGAGCCAAAAATGTTCAACTATCAACAACAACAAAAATGGTAACACAGTCTGCCTATATTGGCTAGAAAGTGTACCTCTAGCAAATAATTACATGTTTTTGACAAAAATCTGCCAGATACAGTCCTTAGAAGGAATGGCGCTTAGAAATTATTGCTGCATCAGACAGAAAAGTAAACAAGAGTGGCCTCGAGCCCTGCGCCAACATCCAGGAGTCTTCATCCACAATGGGGCAACTTGACCACTTGTCCCATCGCCCATACCCTTGCACTATCGCCATTGATGGCTCAACTACCCACAACCACCAAGAAAACCATCGCAACGTTCAAAATGGAGCTTCTCGCCAAAATGCGCTTTACTGAAGGTTCAAATTATGCAAGAAAATTAATCCCACATGCACGGTGCAGAGACCACCTTAGCACTTTAAAGCATAGCCGCATGTATACCAAGTGTCAAGCACCTTTTGGCGTGCTCGACGCACGCTTCTTCACCCAAAGCCCATCGGCCAAACATATATCATCGGCCTATCCCGTAGATCTCCTGCCGACCACATGTGTTACACCGAAGAAGCCATCGCAATCCCCTTCTCCTTTGGCGAGACTCTCTACCTGTCGGGTTGAACCATTGGTTGGTTCAATGTCTAGGTTCAAATGAGAGGTTCAACCTGATAGTTCAATGCCGATATCTACTCTGTCGGCAACACAAATATAACCCCGTGAACCCATTGAACCGATGAACCGGTTCAACCCGATGGTTCAATGGTGAGGTTCAACACTGAGGTTCGCCGGTGAGGTTCAAACCTCAAAAACAATACTCCATCGGCAAGACTCTTGACCATTGGCCAAGCATCTCGAAGTCGACCCGATACTCAAAAAACTTAGGCCGAGACCAAAATCACAAAGCTTTGAACCATTGAACCTTGAACCATTGAGAAAAGGGTTCAAGCAGGAGGTTCAATGATACATCATTTACACAAGGTAAATGCATGATATGACTCGTTAGAAGAAAAATGAACCTTGAACCGTGAACCACAAACCATTGAACCTTGAGAAAAGGGTTCAAGTTAAAACTGAAAGTTTGAAGACACAATCAAAGCACTCAAGAAAACTTTCACCGATGACAAGTTACTCCGCCAAAAGGCAAAGTCTCAGCGATGGAAGAAGATATGACCTCTACCATCATGATCGCTAAGACAAAAACAAACTCATGCCAATGGAAAACACATGAAGACCACCTCCTCAAGAATTAAGATGTAGATGCTGAAAAAACACTGAGGGGGTGCCAAAACTTAGAACTTTTTGGATTTTTTGGGGAGGTGCCTGCATGAAAATTGCTAAATTAACTAAGAGTCAATTCAAGCACCAACAGTGGCTCTGTCTGAGGATGCATGCCTCTTGCAGGCATGGCAAGAACCACAGAACTCTGGGATGCAGACCAATCCCTTGTCTATTGGGCACGGAGTCGATCATTGCACTAACCTGCTCAAAAATTATATTTTTTAATCATCACTTGGGTGGCCCTGGGCAACCAAAAATGAAGAACCAAAACTTTATCCTACTAAATGCCTGATTCCAAACTGATAGATCCCAATCCCAACTGAAAAGATTGGCATAGTTTGCCCATAAGGTCATCTACTCAATTAGATATTCTACCATTTCTAACAACTTGCCATTTGTAGTACTGCCTCTGTCACTCTGCATTTCAAAATCAAACATGCAACCATACATGCTAAAAAATCCTTCAGCATTAAGCAACATATGCATGTTATACTCTTTAGATGGTATATTCTCCTCATCCACCTGGCTATTATATATCACCAGGCATTCATCTAGTTGATCCAAAAGCTGAAGACATTCAGAAAATATGAGAGCCTCAATATTTATTGATATTGAACACAAATCCTGATCCACACACCCAATGTTGCACATGTCTGGATCAAGTGATGATGAACATACATTATCCACAGTTTGCAAATCCATACTATCTTCACAAGAACTAAAGATATATGATTCATATGCCCCCCCTCACAAACTGATGTATCACCTAGGTCAACTGTCTCTTTATATTCATCTTCATCCTCAAAAAGAGGATTAATCCTGCACCACTGAAAGTCAGGACTCACAGTATCAAAGACATCTACAGACTCATCATAAAGGGGATTTATATTCACTACAAATTTCTCTGCTTCTTTTTCATGACAGTCCAATTCTTCTTCATTACTATCAGATCCAGAGTCATAAGAAGAACAAACCTGATCTATGCACTGGTCATGGATATCATTTTTATCATCTGATTGCCCCACATACAAGATTTCTGCTACTTCAATGCATTCTGAAGTTGAGCTATCTGCATCATTTTCCAGCCCTCTAATACTTCCTGATGAAACTGATACTGACTGTTGATCCACATGATCACAACTTTGCACAACTGGATCATTTAAACATGAAGGCTCTTTGATGAGGACTGGCATGCAAATACTACCTAAAAAACCATTGTTTTCAACTTCATTTGCTGGGTAGATCAGGACATCCTCCTCTATAACAGTAACATCATCAACTTGGAATGATGCAAAAACTGGGACAACAGGGGTGTGAGCACTTTGAGATTCATTGTCAACTCCTAAATTAACTCTTTCATCTACGTTGGGGACTACAGGACAACAAATTTTTTTAGAAAAATAACCCTTTTGTATTCCATACCTCCAATGATTTTCAATATCTATTGCAAACTAATGTGCCTGATGCAATGTGGTGGGCTCCTTATCTCTCAATCTATAACTCATTTTCTTATCAAAGGCTCCCAAATAGACAACTAAGCATTATGCATCATTAGGTCTCGTGCATTCTAGAATTCTATTCAATGCCCTCATAAATTTGAGGTTAAAGGCTGGGATCAACTCATCTTCTTCAATATGGATGTACATAAGGTCACTAATGACTGCATATTCAGAAATTCTTTCACCATATTGTACTAGAAATGCAGATTTAAATTCTTGCCAAGAGCTGACAGAGTTAGTTGGAAGGTAGGAGAACCAATCCCTTGCATCTTTATCTAGAGATTGAACAAATAGCCTCGTGACTACATCCTCATGGTCAATCTCAAAGTCATCTGTAACATTTGTAAATTGCTGCAAGTGTCTCTCAGCTGATTCATCCTTTGTACCACTAAATTTAGTTAAAAAATTTCTGATTTTAGGTGGAAGAGCATTTGGATAGCCACAAATGCCACTGAAATTTATGGGCTTATATCTATCTATGTTGAAGCCTCTTTTATTACATGATTGGGACTGACTATTATATGTTTTTGCACTTGACACTTCACAAGGGTGCATAGGCTGATAATACATCCTTTATGTTCTTGCAACCCTCCTCTCTACTCAGATTTTCTACCAATAATGACTTTAGGCACTCAAAATTCAGACTGTTTTTTCAAACTTTCCTAAAGTCCTTTAAATGAGTCTTTTGAACAACATTGCATGCCCTTTGAAATACAGAGTAAGTTCTAATAGAAGCATACAAGCTCTGCTTTCACCAATGTTTCCCTTTTAACCAGTGCTATCTCACCAAATAGGGAACTCTTCAAAAAACTTGTGGTAATACTTGGATATGTTGCAGCAGCTGCAAATTCTCCTCTGACTGATTTTGTTCTTTTATCAGGTTCTTTGATGCAGAGTCGCCACCTCCTTGAAGAGGAATGAGCTTCAAACAAGCTGAAGCTGCAGATTGATTTCTTTCTTTCTGGGTCATCCACCAGCAGAGTCACATATACAACCTTTTTCTTTTCCTGCAACAAACACTTTCAAAGTCTAATTTTTCAATCCTTTAGACTGTCCCCAGTAGAGTCACCAATTTCTGTTGGTTTTTTCCCAGACTGGATGCTTACTCCCAGATTTCCCTACAAGGTAGCCATCAATGATCAACAGGATCTCTGGGCCAGGGGCCAACAGTGTAGGAGATAGACTCTATATTTTATCTCCTCTTCTTCTTCAGGCTTTGCAGGACCTAGGGGGGTATTCCCTAATCAACATCCATGAGGATATGCATACAAAGGCTGGGATGCTAACAGAAAGCAGATAAGTCCTCCTGTAAGTAGACCAAAACTGTAAGATAAGAGCAAAGGGGCTAGCTTTGGGCCTATTTACAGTTGTAGACAGAGGACTTGGATCCTAAAACTAATTCTATTGTCCTAATGGTTGTTTTGGAGTTTTGATTTTGATTTTATATTTGGATGCAAAGATGGACATGGTATATAACACAAACACAAAGCTAGATTGGGCCTATCCAGGGCTTGGAGTCAGTAGACATACACCTGTGAATGATCAGCATGAACAACTAAAACTAAATTTCAGGGGGACACGTGTGATATTTGCCTTACAGATATCTCCCAATACAGAGTGTTAAGCTATCTATACATATGGCATCCATATTGTAGTATACCCTTCCCAATATTTAATCTGAGAACAATTTAATCTACCCCTCGAGTAGAAGTTAAGAGATCAAACATTCAACACAGGAATTCTATGTTCTAGAATCTCAAACATTCCTTGAATACCTAGACTTAGAAGAAAGATACATGCAACACTGGAGACAGAATTAGCACAACACATGCAAACATAGCATTATTCATATAAGATTAACCATGAAATCAGTGGATTCATGCAAAAACATACAACAGAAGATACATAAACTCACAAGTTTTGCTGCACAGAGCAACCAAATCAGCTGTATTGCATTACAGAGCCAAAAATGTTCAACTATCAACAACAACAAAAATGGTAACACAGTCTGCCTATATTGGCCAGAAAGTGTACCTCTAGCAAATAATTACATGTTTTTGACAAAAATCCACTAGATACAGTCCTTAGAAGGAATGGCACTCAAAAGTTATTGCTGCATCAGACAGAAAAGTAAACAAGAGTGGCCTCGAGCCCTGCGCCACTATCCAGGAGTCTTCATCCACAATGGGGCAACTTGATCGCTTGTCCCATCGCCCATACCCCTGCACTGTCGCCATTGATGGCTCAACTAGCTGCAACCACCAAGAAAACCATCGCAGCGTTCAAAATGGAGCTTCCCGCCAAAACGCGCTTTACTGAAGGTTCAAATTATGCAGAAAAATTAATCCCACATGCATGGTGCAGAGACCACCTTAGCACTTTAAAAGCATAGCCACATGTATACCAAGTGTCAAGCACCTTTTGGTGCACTCGACGCACTCTCCTTCGCTGAAAGCCCATCGGCCAAACATATATCTGTTGGCAAGAGACACTATATGGATTCATGGTTGTTGTCATTGATGGCAACAAAGGTCATCCCACATATCCGCAAGTCATGATATGTCTCTACCGGAAGTCAGATTAAAGATTGCTGTGGTCCGGTGAACAAGAACAGAGCATGTGGCAAGGTCTGACAGATTGGTCCGGATCTCTCAGAGGAAGTGTCTTGGTGCAGTGCGGATCTGGGGAAGTCAAGAGGACTATCTTGAGTGGTATATTCCAAGGATTTAGCCTCCGGAGATGAACAAGGAAAAAGATATGAATAGTTGAGTACCGGATTCCTGAGAGACAGTGAAAACAGAGGAAGAACTGACTGACAGAGTATCAGACTACTTTCCGGATGTGTTACAGATGATGATAAAGGTTGTGAAGGCATGAATCATGTTTGGCCGACATAATTGATGATATCTACAAGCATATGCTTGATCCGCATTGCTTGGTGAGCAAGGATTCAGCCGACAGAACAAAGTTTGTAAGAAAGTAAACTGTTCCGGATGCCGACTAGAAAGGTGATGAAATTACTTGTGCGGATATATATAAAGGATGGATTTAGTTGTGAAAGGGGTGAATGTGTGATGGCATATGCGAACAAATCTAGAACAGAGCAGAAGTAGCAAGAAAGATCCGGTATGTGAAAGAATAGCAGAATAAAGAACAGGGGAAAGATGAAGTGCAGCAGATCAGTGTACTGAGCCTAACCGGAACTAAACTCCAGCATATGCAGATGCTTCCAATCAGTTCAAGACTGTGATTCTTATCACTTTGTAGACAGTGTGTCTTCTTGTAGGCAGTGAGCCTCTTGTGAGCAGTGTGCTCGGGCAGTGAGCCCTAATTGGCAAGTGCCATTTTGTAATTTCCTATTCTTCTAACAGAGAATAATTTTGGGTTAATCACCCCGTGGTTTTCTCCCTTAACAGGGTTTCCACGTCAAAAATACTGTGTCATGTGTTTCTTATTTCATGGTAATGCTTTTTGTGTTTGATTCAATGCTGCATTAATTAATAAGGAAGTTCAGACAGAGAAATAATTAGGATAACTGATTCACCCCCCCTCTCAGTTATCAACAATTGGTATCAGAGCTAAGTTCCTCCTAATAGAGCCTAACAGCTTGAGGAAGATCTGGGATTTCAAATGGATGCATATGGTTTAAGAGAGCAACTCAAGACTGCTCTTGAGGATCTTGAACAGTCAAATTCTGAAGTCAGTGAATTAAAGGAAAGACTCAAACAGGCTGATGAATTCATGAGAGAATTAAAAGACAAATTAAGTCTCTCTATGAAAAAGAGAAAGGAGCTGCTTCAACAGTTGGCAAGACAAAGTGAAGAAAGCAATACAAATGAAGAATTGACTGAGCAAACCAAGTTATGTGAAAAGTTATCAAAAGAAGTCATTATGTTAAGACATGAAATGGAATCAGGAACTATAAAGTTTACTCAAGAGATTGAAGAAAAAAGAAAGGCTGAAGACAATCTAAGACAATCTCTTAAAGAAAAATCAGAAGAATGCCACCAAATGGACAGGATTATCAGACATCTTGAATCTGATCTTGAAGATGCCAAAGATAATGAAGAAAAACTTGAGGATCAAATCACCTCTCTCAAAAGAGACCTTCAAACAGCAAATGAATATAAAGAGAAATTCAAGATAAGTTCTGCTCAACTTGAAGTTCTTCTTGGAAGTCAAAAGAGGATAGATGACAAGTATGGTTTGGGATATGAGAAAGGAGAAAGCTCCGGATCCGGTCAAAAGAATCTTGGATCAGAAAATCCAAGGAGCAGGCCTAGAAGACCTCCGGTAAGACAGCCAAATGCTCAAAGATATCCATCCTTCAATGGATACTGCCACAGCTGCAACCACTTTGGTCACAAAGCTAATCAGTGCAGAATAAGAATGAATCAGATTAATTCATCCTTCTCCGGACAGTGCTTCAACTGCAAAAGGTATGGACACAAATCCCATGAATGCAGAATTATGCAAGTAAACAAATCATTCAAAGGTAGATGCTTCACATGCAATAGAATAGGTCATAGGGCTAATCAATGTAGATCAAGAGGATATCAGTCAAATATGCAAAGAAATGTTATTTGCCAAATTTGCAATAGGTCCGGTCATAATGCTAAAGTCTGCAGAAACAAGAATCAGGACAAAAGAGGTCCGGTGTATAATCAGAATCAAGACAAGGGTAAACAAAAGATGAATGCGGATGAGGTTAGGAATCAGATGAGCAAGATTTGGGTGAAGAAAAGTTCAGAGAATGTAGAGGTTGGATCCGCACCAGACTCTGGTGCTGATATTTCTTCCGGAAATTAAAAGGTGAGCTCAGGCTCAGGGGGAGACTCAAAGAAAATCTTATTCCCCCAGCCAAACAGGTAGTGCCGGATGTGGCACAAGATGCGGATCAAAGGGTTTGTAGATATGAGTCTTGAGATACTTCAGTCAAGTTTTCAGAGGTCCGCATGGAGTTATGAAGAAGCTGTGATCGATCAAATAAGACCTGTTCAGGGAGATGCTTCGGTATGATAAAGGATTGCAAAAAGGTCCGGAAAGATCTGGAAATACACTATCTTGTTTTGCGGATTGGACAGAGTGTTTGGAATGTTCTTGTAATATGTTACCTCGATTTATTCATGATTTAAAGATCTGGATGATATTCAGTGATCAGGACTAATCTGGGATACTCCAAGCTGTCCAGACATGGCAAACCGGAATAATGCAGGTGAAGCATTTATTGCAGACAGATATTAGGGTTTGCGGAGCAATATAAGGGATTTCTCAAAAGTCATTTGCTCATTCTGCACTCGAGAAGAAGCGAAAAGTGGAGCTCTGCAACAAGGTTCATCAAGCACACCAAGGATCTCCTGCCGAAGCTATTGCATAAAGAAATCAATCCAACCACTCCGTGCAAACCGAAGGCGCATAAGGTATTCTCCGTTTTTCATTACCTCACTGCAAATCTTTGAAGAATGGCTACTCCAAACATAGTTAAGATCTCTGATAGACCTCGCCCCTCATTCAAGAAACATCCCTACAAATCATTGGAGGTAGATCCACTAGGAGCCTTCTCTAGTGTCCCCCACGGAGTTTTACATACTGAAGACATTAGGGTTTACATACACGCAAGCATTGAGGAATTTGGGGAATTCAAATTAAGAGACCTCTATCACAAGCAACTGATAGACAATGCTTTTGAGCTCAAACCAGAGTATAAGGGTATCCAGAAGAAACAATTTGAGCAATTTATTCATTTCCCCAGCTTTGAAGAAGATGAATGGGTCCGGTATGTACTGAGCAGGATGCATGACAACTTCCTTTGGCTAGATAGACCCTGTAAGATCACAAAAGAAGTAATTAGAGCAGTAACTGGTCTATACTCTTCCGGAGGGGTACCTATCCTCAAATCTGTCAAGAACAACGTTGTTACTGAGGCCACCGGATCAAAATTTGACAAGAGGGCAATGACCATTGAAGATATTTCAGATCCGGATATCAAATATGCATCAATGATAATAGGATACAAGATCTATCACTCCAGCAGGGAGAATTCTGTATCCGGAACTGCAATATACACTGCTTATGAAATGCTAAGAAAGAATGCAGAATATGATCTCTGTGAACTACTGCTAAGCCAATTAATGGAAAACATACAGAAAATCAAGAAGGATAAGAAGAATTCTTTTAAGTATGGTACTCTTATTGTATGTCTATTCTTCTACTTCATGAATGAGCTACCCGGAACAAGTGGATGGGTATGGCAGAATGACAAACCTGTTGCAGTCCAGATAAGAGACTATTTGCATGGACTTGGGGATGCAAAAGCAAGAAATACAGCTCTATGGGGATACTTCAAAAACTTTCAGAGCATGATGCAAGCAAGAGAGAGAATTCCCCAGTCTCTCATTGAGAAATACAAGGACTCAGTGTGCTTTATGGTTGACACTGATCAGTGCCTAATGGAGGCAGTGGAGCCAAGGACTGTCTGGATCATGCCCATGGGGTATGAAGTTGATGAACAAATAGTGGAGCTGCATGTTCAACACATGCTAAGTCAGCCCAAAGATCCCAAGGCAGAGAGGTTTGGAACCTTTGAGGAGCTGAGTGTGAAAATACATGTAGAACTCAGGGAACCTGAGATTAAGAGAAAAGTGAGAAAAGAAGTAGAGCACATTGCTCAAGGCCTAGGCATCTCAAAAGAGGCACTTGATGCCAGCCGGGAAAAGAGGAGAAAGGCTGAAGAAGAAGAGAAAAGCAAAGAAAGTGCTCCGGTTGAAACTCCCACCCGGACCAGATCATCAAAGAGATCTGCACCTTCCACAACCAAAAGCTCAAAACCGGAAGTCCAGGCATCTGGTAAAAGATCCAAGACAAAAGCATCAAGGGCTTATGAAAGCCAAAAGGATGAAGAGGAAACAGAGTCAGATGAGGGTGTAAAAGAAATAAAGAAGCAGAAGAAGAAAGGATCCGGTAAACCCTCCACAGGCCAAGACAAGGATGAAATGGCAGAGGTATCTGTTGAAAAGCCCACTCTGTCTCTAGATAATGTAATCAAGTCAGTCACGGTGGATGGAAACCTTCAACCAATGACTGAATCTTATGATGACTTCAGTGAGGCTGACCAAAAGACTCTGCAGGAAGCCACCATCAAATATCTGAACATATATAATAAGGCTTTCATTGAGATCATATCTCTTATTCCTAAAAGCCTGGAAAAGGAATTGGAAGTAAGAAAGAACAATGCTCATGCAAAAGATCTTGAGATCCGGGAGCAGATAGCTATTCAGCTATATCCTCAAATTGATCCCAAGACAATGAACATGATCTTCAAGGACTGCAAAGATGAGTTCAGAAGTAAAGACAGGATGAATCAGCTCATGCTTGGTGAGACTGACAAAGTGGCACAAGAGACAGAAGAGATCCTCCGGAAGGCCTTCAAAAGGTTCAATCTTCCTGTTATAGAGGATTTAGGTACAGAAACAGCTGAGGACTTGGGACCCTCTGCTCCAGAAGAAGTGGCCCATGAACAAGCTAGCATCTCTCCTCCGGTATCCCCTACAGTCTCCGGATCCAAAGAAGAAGAGCAATTACAGGAGAAGGAAGCAGTGGTGAAAGACAAAGAGGTTGACAGTTCTAAGACTGCAGAAGAAAAGAAACATCTGTCTCCGGCAAGAGACACTGCTCAAACTGTTCAACAATTTTTGAGCAAAGAAACTCTAGAGATTGATGAACCGGAGCTTCTAAAAGGCCCATTTGATTTTGACTCTCTCTCTCCGGTACAAACAATGAAGATAGCTTCATTTGCAAATGCCAAGGCAAATGAAAAGCTCCTGAAGTCTCATATGGAAGACTGTGAGTTGATAGAGGCTGCTTCCGGAGTACTTGTAAAGATCATGCCATCAATCCAGATAGATCCGACAGCCTCCACTTCCGGTAATCTAAAAACCTTAGTCAGCAGTATTGATACACATTTTGATTCTCTAGAAAAATCAGCTGAAGAAAAGGTCCGGAAGGAATTTTTGGATAAGAGATTTTCTGAAATATTAGAATTAATCTCTAAGGATAGGAAGATTGTAAGCATTGGAATAAAGAGCTTAGAGAATGCTCTTAAGGATGGCGGTGACATCTACAAATTTTGTATATCTTGGTCAAAGGCAACAGCAGCAATTGACAAGAAAATAAAAGAGGAACAGGACAAGCTTCAAAGCTTATCTCAAAGTTTTGATCCTCTCTCTTCCTCCATAATAAATCAAGAATGTCAGACTATTGCAGTCTTGAATGAAATAAAGAATCTTGAGAAGGAGAGGAAGAACATCACCAACCGGATGGGAGAACTTAGAAGGATTATAATCCCTAAGTTGGAAACTATGCATGAGGCCATCAGTGATGCCCAGACCACCGCCCAAACAAAAGATCCGACAGATCTCAGGCGGGCAGAAGCCTTTGCATTTTTGTTGAGTGGTCACATTTCAATTTTGGACAGAATGAAGCTAAGTTGGGCTACTGAAATGATTCAACTGCAGACATCCTTTGCAGACATTCTGCAGTATATGTGAGTATGTAAATATGCGGCTATATATAGAAAATTTTTGAAAATTTTGGTGTGCGGACCCTACCCTTTGCCATTGATGTCAAAGGGGGAGTGAGGAGCAGTGAAAAATGAGGAATCCAACTAAGGGGGAGTTCCGGAAATTGTTTATAAAGACAGAGCATCAGCAAAGGGGGAGCATAGTGTAAACACTTAGTCATTTTTCACTAAGTGTTGCCATCAATGCCAAAGGGGGAGATTGTTGGCAAGAGACACTATATGGATTCATGGTTGTTGTCATTGATGGCAACAAAGGTCATCCCACATATCCGCAAGTCATGATATGTCTCTACCGGAAGTCAGATTAAAGATTGTTGTGGTCCGGTGAACAAGAACAGAGCATGTGGCAAGGTCTGACAGATTGGTCCGGATCTCTCAGAGGAAGTGTCTTGGTGCAGTGCGGATCTGGGGAAGTCAAGAGGACTATCTTGAGTGGTATATTCCAAGGATTTAGCCTCCGGAGATGAACAAGGAAAAAGATATGAATAGTTGAGTACCGGATTCCTGAGAGACAGTGAAAACAGAGGAAGAACTGACTGACAGAGTATCAGACTACTTTCCGGATGTGTTACAGATGATGATAAAGGTTGTGAAGGCATGAATCATGTTTGGCCGACATAATTGATGATATCTACAAGCATATGCTTGATCCGCATTGCTTGGTGAGCAAGGATTCAGCCGACAGAACAAAGTTTGTAAGAAAGTAAACTGTTCCGGATGCCGACTAGAAAGGTGATGAAATTACTTGTGCGGATATATATAAAGGATGGATTTAGTTGTGAAAGGGGTGAATGTGTGATGGCATATGCGAACAAATCCAGAACAGAGCAGAAGTAGCAAGAAAGATCCGGTATGTGAAAGAATAGTAGAATAAAGAACAGGGGAAAGATGAAGTGCAGCAGATCAGTGTACTGAGCCTAACCGGAACTGAACTCCAGCATATGCAGATGCTTCCAATCAGTTCAAGACTGTGATTCTTATCACTTTGTAGACAGTGTGTCTTCTTGTAGGCAGTGAGCCTCTTGTGAGCAGTGTGTTCGGGCAGTGAGCCCTAATTGGCAAGTGCCATTTTGTAATTTCCTATTCTTCTAACAGAGAATAATTTTGGGTTAATCACCCCGTGGTTTTCTCCCTTAACAGGGTTTCCACGTCAAAAATACTGTGTCATGTGTTTCTTATTTCATGGTAATGCTTTTTGTGTTTGATTCAATGCTGCATTAATTAATAAGGAAGTTCAGACAGAGAAATAATTAGGATAACTGATTCACCCCCCCTCTCAGTTATCAACAATATCATCGGCCTATCCCACAGATCTCCTGCCGACCACATGTGTTACACCAAAGAAGCCATCACAATCCCCTTCTCCTTTGGCGAGACTCTCTACCTATTGGGTTGAACCATTGGTTGGTTCAATGTCTAGGTTCAAATGAGAGGTTCAACCTGATAGTTCAACGCCGATATCTACTCTGTCGGCAACACAAACATAACCCCATGAACCCATTGAACCGATGAACCAGTTCAACCCGATGGTTCAATGGCGAGGTTCAACACTGAGGTTCATCGGCGAGGTTCAAACCTCAAAAACAATACTCCACCGGCAAGACTCTTGACCATCGGCCAAGCATCTTGAAGTCGACCCGATACTCAAAAAACTTAGGCCGAAACCAAAATCACAAATCTTTGAACCATTGAACGTTGAACCATTGAGAAAAGGGTTCAAGCGGGAGGTTCAACGATACATCATTTACGCAAGGTAAATGCATGATATGACTTGTTAGAAGAAAAATGAACGTTGAACCGTGAACCACAAACCATTGAACCTTGAAAAAAAGGTTCAAGTTCAAACCGAAAGTTCGAAGACACAATCAGAGCACTCAAGAAAACTTTCGCCGATGACAAGTTACTCTGCCGAAAGGCAAAGTCTCAGCGATGGAACCAGATATGACCACTACCATCATGATCGCTAAGACAAAAACAAAATCATGCCGATGGAGAACACATGAAGACCACCTCCTCAAGAATTAAGATGTAGACACTGAAAAAACACTGAGGGGGTGCCAAAACTTAGAATTTTTTAGATTTTTTGGGAAGGTGCCTGCATGAAAATTGCTAAATTAACTGACAGTCAATTCAGGCACCAACACAAACTACACTAGAGACTTCTATATTTACTCATTTGCTTCAGAGCATACCTCTACAGTAGTGCTGACACAAAGGAATGAAGAAAAAAATGAGAAACCTATAGCATTCATGAGCTATCCTTTCAAAGATGCTGAGTTGAGATATGTAGATGTTGAAAGGTAGGCACTTGCTTTGGTCAGAGCAGCAAAGAAATTTAGGCACTATATCTTAAGAAGCAAAGTAATTGTTGTGGTACCTGATGCAGTAGTGAAGATGTTGTTAATGCAAAGTGAGCCTGATGAAAAAAGGGCTAAGTGGATCACTGTCGTACAAGAATATGACATAGAAATCACACCCATGAAACTAGTAAGAGGGCAGGCACTAAGCCAGATGATATCAAAGATTGATCCACATATCACAAGTTAGCAATATGTTATTAATGAGAAGGAAAGTGGAGAATGGTATTTAGACATCAGACACATCCTGATTACTGGAAGATGTCCTCCAAGACTACAGGCTTCACAAAGAAGAGCCTTGAAAATAAAGTCCCAGAAGTACATGATGAAAGCAGGAGTACTTTTCAAGAAAAATTATGAAGGAATATACTTGAGATGCCTAGAGAGGCCTGAAGCAGATAAAGTATTATCAGAGTTACATGAAAAGTTTGGTACAACACATGGCTCATCCTTGGCCACAACACATGCTATCCTCAGAGCAAGATATTATTGGTCTACAATCTTCAAAGATACTACTGAGCACATTAAATGCTGTCATGTATGCCAGGTTGCTGCCAACAGAGAAAGATATGCTACACAACCTTTACAACCAGTGATGGAAGCGCACCCATTTGCACAATGGGGCATGGATTTCATAGGACCAATTAATCCTCCATCATCCTCAGGCCACAGGTATGTTTTAACAATTACTAATTATTGTACTAGGTGGACTGAAGTTGTCCGTAGCAAGATCTGTAACGCAGATGATGTCATCATATTTCTGGAAAGCAATATAGTCACCAAGTATGGGGTTCCCTATGCTCTGGTAAGTGATAATGGCTCTGCTTTTGCTTCAACCAAATTGTCAAGTTGGGCCTTTGATTATGGGATCATACTAAAGTTCTCATCCAATTATTATCCCCAAGGGAATGGATTGGCAGAATCCACTAATAAAAAATTGCTGAATATCATAAAGAAGTTAATAGACAAGAACCCTAGGGAGTGGAATACACTATTGAAATATGCCTTATGGGTAGACAGAACTAGAAACAAGGCTGCATTAGGAAACTCACCTTATCATTTGGTATATGGGGTGGATCCCATCCTTCCTGTTAACCTGAAGATTCCTACCTTGCAGTTTGCCCAAGAGTATCTAGGCATAGACAATAACCAAGAAGTTAGGTTGCTTCAGCTGATGCACTTGGAAGAGAAAAGAAGTCAGGCAATTGATCAATTTGCCAAACATCAGGCTGTTGTCAAATGCTAGTTTGACAAAAGAGCCAAAGTTAAAGCCTTCAGGATATCTGATTTAGTCCTGATGTGGGATAAAGCCCATGAGAAGAAAGGAGACCATGGTAAATTTGATAAATTATGGATAGGTCCCTTCCAAATTTTTGAGATATTAGGAGATAGTACTTTCAGGCTTAAGAATCTGACAGGTGAGGATGTTCCATTAGCATTTAATGGATAGTTCCTCAAACATTATGTCCAAGCCTAAGTAGCTTCATGTCAGTCATATGTAGCATAGTGTATATTTGTACAGTTGTTTGTATAGTGATGTTTTGTTCTTGTTGTTTTGTTTTGTTTTGGTTTGCTTGTTGAGTGTTTGTTTTGGTTAGTCAAGAGGATGCAACTCATCACCCCAGAAAAATAACTAAATTGTTAGGATTCAAGTAATGCTAACACATTTATATATAGGTTATGACTCATTTTAAGAAAGTACTCATGATCAGGTCTATGATATCTTTTCATCAGGGTGCCTTTTTTAATCAAAGTGATTTCTTCACAATGACTCACCTAACAACCTTGGGTTTGTTGAACACACAAGTATAGGTGTTAAGTGAAAAATATAAAGGGACTCCCTTGCTACCAATACAATCTCCAACCTAAACAGCAAGTGACCATACCTTGCACACTGAGCTTACATGATGACATCAAATATATGAAATGTAAATATTGAAAAATCCAAAAAATAATAAAATTAGGCCATCTAAGTAACTCTACCGAGGTTATAGACGCCTGCTGGTAGTGGGGCTCTACTTAGGGGATTGTATAGATAACCTTGTCAGGGCTATGAATGCCTACTGGCAGCAAGGCTCTATCCAGGTTGGCTATGAGGGATGATCTCCAACTATGTAGCTTAACATCAGTTACTCATGTTTTCAACTTGCTTTCAAGATGAGGATAATTAATCATTTGTACACTACTAATCCTTTGTTAGCATTGTTACCATGAGGACATTTTATCATTCAGAAAGATTATGATACTTATGCTTAAAGAGAGTTAGAATACTATATATGAATGTGATCACATCACTTGAATCATTGGAATTTGTTTGTTTTCTTTGGTGGCAAGTTGTTGTGTGGTTACACAACACGCCCCATTTTGACTTAACAAAACAGGGACCCAACTTTTTGTTTGGCTTTGCTTGTGTTTTCTGCTTGCTGGCAGTCTGGTAAAAGTAAGTCAATACAAATGATCCTGCATAAAAGGGACTGGGTAAGTCATCATGATGAGGCCTATTTTTTCAAAATTAATATTTCATGACAACAACCTCATGATTGGAAAAGGTACAGAATTTCATGCAGGTTTGCCTTTTGGATCACCCTGATAGTCCTTAGGGAACAAAAGTTATGATAACTAAAAGATCTGGTCAAACCTGATATTCCAAGGGGAGGATCATATTTCTTAATATCAGTCATCTTATAAAAGATCACCTTGATCTAATATTATCACCCGATAAAATCATTTGCTCCGAACATCCAGACATCAACTTTATGTAATAGCGGTATTTACCCGACAAACAACATCATATATTTTGTGAGGATCATATTTTGAATATCACCTGATATTTAAATATCACCCTGATATTTGAATATCAGCCTATCGCAAAATATCACCCTGAGTCATTATCCTGGTGACGTCATCCAAACCCAGTAAATGAAGAAATAAACATGACGTCACCATCCTTTTTACCTCGCAGAGGTATATTTCCAAACATGACCCCTCTTACATAACATGACAATGATGTCATGACGCTCTTATGATGAACCAAGTCATTATCCTGATGACATCATCTTGATATTTTGATAGGAGGTCATTTTAGTTCAAGGGATCATATTTGAACATCACCCGACATTTTTAACATCACCTGATGTTTCGACATGGGCTCTCCCGCTCAAGAGCAGATGATCATATTACACATAGAAGGTGATATTCTAAATATCACTCGATATTTAGGATATCTCCCGATCTTCAAAGATCATCCTACTCCTCTTGTAGCTTAACATTAAATGCCATAAATGTGGTAGGTGGCTCCCATCGATTACGAATGTGATTCATACACATGGCGAGATCCGGAAGTTTCGTATAAGAAATTAGCTGTTTTCAATTAATTTGCCCTAATTTGCCCTAATTTACTCGAGAAACAAGATTAAAAGGTGAATTCATGGTCATTTTTGTATTTACCTATGTGATAAAATGAATTTTTACAGAGCTCTGTGCTTTCAAACCTTCATAAGACTACCTACGGATGCATATAGCTTGTACCAGAATGGGATACGTGAACATTGCGGGTATTTGAATTCCTTTCACACAGTTATCAGCATAATTAAGAGGATAAACACATCAAGTAAGTAATTGAAACCCTCTCATTGTCATGTTCTGCATATTCAGGTATCATGGTGTTTTTTGGTTTGAAGTTCTAAATTATGCATATCGGGATAAACGAGATATTGAAAGAGTATCATATGCATGATGAATAATGAAGATATGACATGTATGTATGCTTGTAAGATATCAATTGTAAGACCAGTTTTGTTAATTGCAGACATCCATGGCAGATAAGCGGTTGGTTAAGTCAAAGGCAGAATTCCTAAAGCCCATGTTTTCTCAACCTGAAGGTGTCCAGTTTAAATGTGGTGCCATCATAGATACGCACCAAGGAAATACAAATTTGGCTACATGGTCGACAAAAATGAGCGATGAAAAGAATCACAGTGCCTTCCTGGATGCAGTCTTTGTATCTGGTATGTGGAGTGGAGCTGGTTTCCCTTATTCCATAAAAACTCCTGAGCTGGTCATTGAATGTGCAAGAAACTATAACCCTCAAACAAGGAAGGTGGAGAAGCATGGCAGAGTATACACTGATCTATCTATCAAGGGTCTTGCTGCTACATTTAGTTTGCCATTGGCCAAGAAGGTTGCCAACATAGATTTGAAGAAATCAAAAATAGAATATGAGAATAACAAGAAGACTGCTAGGAAGAAAATGTACCAATGGAGAGTGAAGAATAGTCCTTATCCTGCAGCAGCTAAACTTCCAGTACACTTATATAAATTTGACATTGACGATGAATACTTGTACATGATAGCCCTGCTCAGCAAAGTGACAGGCCAGCCTGATGCTGGAAGTTTTAAGGACTAGATGTATGCAGTCATCCTAATGTGCCTTTACATGGTGTTAGCACTCATTTTGGTCTGGATTTGAACGCAGATGTTGGAGGGGTTTTTCTTTTTGAGCCCTAAGTCTTCTTGTTCATTGGAGTAACTTGGCATTTCAGCGAAAGTTCTTTTTGAAGTTCTTTGTTTATGTCTTTGAACCACCACGTTGAACCACCCGCTTGAACCCTTTTCTCAGGGTTCAATGGTTCATGGTTCAATGGTTCAAGGGGCTTTGGTTCCATTTTTTTTCAGTAAGTGATCCTTTGCTCATCTATGTGATCCAATCGGCGTTGAACTTCTCAATTGAACCATCCGCTTGAACCAGTTCAATGGTTCAATGGTTCAAAGCTTTATGTTTTTGGTATCGGAGTGATCGGCATCATCGGCGAAGTAGTTTCTTGTTCGGCCGATAGTGTATATTTGGCCAATGGATGTCTATCAGCGAGAGTTGTATTATCGGCCTAAGTGTTTTGAGTTGTGCCGACGACAGGAGGTTTGGCTGATAGGGAGTCGTCGGTGTGTGTCTAGCCGATGGAGGAGCTGAGTGTAGCTCATTGGTGCATCGGCGAGACTATTGTGATCAGCAGGGGAGATTTTGGTTGCTCCGACTGTGTAAGTCACACCGATGGAGGTGGTCTTCGGCGTGACTTGTGTTGTCGGTGAGGATGGATTGCGTTGGGCTGACAGTGGTGGGTCTGGCCGATGAAGGGGGAACCCGATGTGTTATCGACAGGAGTTGTTATATCGGCGGGAGGATTTTCATGTTGGCCGATGGTGTCGGTCACACTGATAGGGTAGTTTGGAGCAGCGATCAGAGAGACTCATGATATCAATGGAAGTCTAGAGAGCTAGCCTGATGGTTCATCTCTGGCCAATGGTGGGGAATACGAAGATAGGCATTGGTGTGACTATTGAGATCGATGAGAGATTTGCGGGCTTGGCTGATGGTGGGAGTTTGGCCGATGGGTTTTTGGAGAAGGAGCGTGCATCGAGCGCGGCAAAAGTGCTCAATGCTTATTATGTTAGTGGCCATGTTTATAAAGTAATAAAGTGGTCTTCTCACTATGCATGTGGGATTAATCTCCCTACATTATTTTGAACCTACGAAGAAGCGCCTTTTGGCGGGAAGCTCCATTTTGAACAGTGCGATAGTTTCCAAGTAGGCCGCGAGTGGTTGAGCCATCAATGGCGATTGTAGCAGGGGTATGGGCGATGGTACACATGATCAGGTTGCCTGATTTTTGGATGAATACTTCCAGATGGCAACACAGGGCTCGAGGCTACCCTTGTCTACTCTTTTGTCTGTTGCAGCAATAAGTTCTGAGCGCCATTCCTTCTAAGGACTGTATCTGGCAGATTTTTGTAAAATTCATGTAATTAATTGTGGTGGGTACACTTTCTGGCCGTTATAGGTAGACTGTGTTACCATTTTTGTTGTTGTTGAAAGTTGAACATTTGGCTCTGTAATACAATACAGTTGGTTTTGGTTTCTCTGTGCAGTAAAACTTGTGAGTTTATGTATCTCCTGTTGTATGTTTTTGCATGAATCCACTGATTTCATGGTTAATCTTATATGAGAAATGCTATGTTAGCATGTGTTTTGTTAATTTTGTCTCCAGTATTGCATGTATCTTTCTTCTGAGTTTGGATATTTAAGGAATGTCTAAGACTCTAGAACATAGAATTCCTATGTTGAATGTCTGATCTTTTAACTTCTACTCAAGGGGTAGATTAAATTGTTCTCAAATTGAACATTGGGAAGGGTATACTGTAGTAGGGATGCCATAAGTATAGATAGCTTAACACTCTGTATTGGGAGATATCTGTAAGGCAGGTATCACATGTATCCCCCTAAAATCCAGTTTTAGTTGTTCATGCTGATCATTCACAGGTGTATGTCTACTGACTCCAGGCCCTGGACAGGCACCGATCTAGCTGTGTGTTTGTGTTATATACCATGTTCAGCTCTGCATCCAAACATAAAATCAAAATCAAAACTCCAAAACAACCATTAGGACAGTAGAATTAGTTTTAGGATCCAAGTCCTCTGTCTACAACTGTAAATAGACCCAAAGCCAACCCCTTTGCTCTTATCTTACAGTTTTGGTCTACTTACAGGAGGACTTATCCGCTTTCTGTCAGCATCCCAGCCTTTGTATGCATATCCTCATGGATGTTGAGTAGGGAATACCCCCCTAGGTTTTGCAGAGCCTGAAGAAGAAGAGGAGATAAAATATAGAGTCTATCTCCTACACTGTTGGCCCTTGGCCCAGAGATCCTGTTAATCATTGATGGCTACCTTGTAGGGAAATCTGGGAGTAAGCATCTAGTCTGGGAAAAAACCAACAGAAATTGGTGACTCCGCTGGGGAATTTGTGAAAGAACCCTGATTTACAAAAGAAAACAGTTCCTAGTAATAGGTGGTGACTTCGAAGTAATCTCCCAACTAGTCAAAGTAAAATTTATATGCAGGGGAGAAGATCCCAACAGAATCCTTTATTTGAAGAGTTACCAGTAACAAGAAGAATGATGTATAGAAGAAAGGGAGCTGTCTCAGTTAGTCATGAGGGTTTTCCCAGAAAAAATGATGATATGCAAGATAACCCTAGGCCATCAGGATAGCATGTGCCTTACTTTTCAAATGTAGAAGATGATATTCAGGGTGCATATGAGAGGCAATAGGGTGGTAGCGTGAGAATGAGGTCAGAGGTGTTCCAAGAGCGCCCATTTCTAGACCCTTGTGAAAGGTTTGAAGAGGCAGAGTCTCTGAGGGATGATGAAGATGATGACCAGAATGGTATGAGGGCATCTACCTCCATGCCTAAAGAAGAACAATTAGCTGAAGAAATCAAAAATCTGAGAGCAGAAATAGAGTATCTACAAGCCATGAAAATCAGAGATGACATGAGGCAGAAAGTGCAAGCTTTAAGGACTACCCAAAATGATGCAATTCCTACCCTTGAGAATGCAAATGTGCAGAGACATCAACAAAGAAATGAAGTGCAACATCAGCATAATGATGAAAGACAAAATGTGAATGATGCTAGGATACCACTAAACAATGTAAGAAACTAGAATGAAAATAGAAACATTAATGCTAATCAGTTTGACAGACAGCCCATGCAGCTAGATAGATTCAGACAGCTGGTATTTGATGGTATTCTTGGGTATCCTAACCCCATTGACAAGCATCTAAGGCTGCAAGTGCCTAAATTTTCAGGAAACAACACTGTGTCAGGAGAAGATCATCTAAAGGCTTTTCAAAATGTCATGGATAACTTTGAGGTTGAACATGAGGATGTTTTCATGAAGTCATTCATGCAATCTTTAGTAGATGAGGCAAGAGAATGGTACAAGAATCTGCCTAACCGGAGTATTTCATCATGGGATGATTTTAAAAGGATGTTCAAGGAGCAATATGGTGACAAAACTGACCCTAGATTTTTTGTAAATGAGTTTAGCAATATTACTAAAGGGTCAAATGAGCAGGTTGCAGATTTTAATGCAAGATTTACTAAAGTGTTAAACAAATTGCCACATCACATGAGGCCAAATGAACCAATGTGCATAATATTGTATATCAATGCTTTTGATGCAAAAACTACATATGGATTAAGAGATAAAGGTCCTGCTACTCTCAGGGATGCTTTCAGAATTGTAGTGAATATTGAGAACAACAGGAAAGCATCAGGTAAAACAAACAGAAGGGATGATCTGAAAATTTTGTAGAATCCAAACAAGCCTCAGAACACTCAAGGTAATACATCTGCCCCTGAAGATAAGATAGACAAATTGGCAAATGTTGTTAAGGACATAAGCTATAGACTAGCTAGAAGTGAAAAAGGGATAGGTCCTAATAGGCAAGTTTACCAAAGACAAGAAAAGAGGCCATCATTGCATGATATGCCTTATAATACCAATTGGCATAATGGTAAGCCTATATTTCCACATAACAACACAAATCAAAGAGCTCAACATGTCAAAGAAACTCCTGATCCTCTAAAGAAAGCTATAAATATTGTTGATGATACTCCATGGTGTATAATTTGTCAGATGCCACATTCACAGTCACAGTGTATGATTGCTCAGTCCTTGTATGATAATGTTGCATCTTGTAATGAATGCAATGAGCCACATTATGCGCAAGATGATGATGTTAATATGATGTCCATAAGCAGTGGATGCCCTCTTTATGATGCTGATGAGAGTATAGATAATGGAATTCAGGCCTGTCAATAGGATTCTTATGATGAAGATAATGGAGAAAGCTATGTGTATGCTCAAAGCTCACACAATTTTCTGAGTAACTTACAACGACCTTTTGATGAGGAAATTAAGGCCCTCACAGCTGTAGCAGTGGCCCAAGTCAAGAGTAACTACAATCTCAGAGGTAAAACTCAAATAAGCAGCCCACATCAGCCAGAAGGTGTTTCTGCAGATCAGCCAGTGCATGGTCATAAGGGGATTGAACCACAAAAAAGGTAGTGGGGTAATAATAAATAGAATTTTAGACATAGAACAGGTCATGAATCTCAAGGACCAGAAAACAGAATCCCCCAGGCTGAAGATCAAAGTAAAGGTTCCCAAAACAAGAATGATGATCAAGGAACTATGAAAGTAAAAGCTAAATTAGTTCAGGATAAAAACAAGATTGTGGAGCAAGCCACAACTGTTATACAAAATTATGCTCCATTTGATATAGCTCAAGTCCTATCCCAGGTAGAAGTCTCTATCCCACTTATGGAACTGATGAAGGTTGAAGAGATCAAGAATAGGACAGTATCCCTAATTTCAGGAGTGTCTTCTCAAGCTAAACAAAATGTTTAGATCCAGGGTGAGAAGCATGTCATGTGTAATGAAGAAGATGAGGCTCTTGAGGTTTATTTAGGAGTGACTATGACAAAGTACCCTTCACAAGTGGAACCATTTTATGTATCCCTGGTTATAAATGGAAAAATAATCAGAAATTGTATGCTTGACTCTGGAGCATCTACAAATATCATGCCTTTAGCCATCATGCAACAAGTTGGATTGAAAATTGACAAGGCTTGTGGAAATTGTTATGCTATGGATGCCAGAGAGGTACCAGTTATTGGAATCATGAAGGATGTAGATTTCAAACTGGCAGCATTTCCTGAAAAAAGATATAAAATGAATATAATAGTGGTTGACATCAAGCCACAGTATGGTATGTTGCTGTCAAGAAGATGGGCAGCACTAATTGGTGGAAGTATGCAGCTGGACCTATCATATGCCATGATTCCAATGAATGGCAGGGATGTTAATCTAATCAGAAAACAAAGATCATCAGAGATAGTGGAAGACCAAGAAGCAGAGGAATAGATATGCTTTGTAAACACTGACTGTGATAACTTCAAGGTTGTCTTAGATGATAGAGAAGATAAAGAGAAAAATGTCTGCATTAAAGAGCTGGACCAGCAAGGTTTATGGACCATGTATTTTGATGGAGCTTGTGCGAAAGAAGGGTCTAGAGCTGGAGTTGTTTTCCTGTCTCCAAATGGTAAGCTCCTCAAATTCTCTTTCTTGCTGAGGTTTGTTTGCACAAACAACATTGCAGAATATGAGGCTTTACTCTTAGGCCTAAATATAGCTCTCAAACATGGAATCAAAATGCTAAGGGTATTTGGGGATTCTGAGCTGATTGTATCCCAAATTAGAGATAGGTATGCTTCAAAAAACAAAAGATTGAAACAATACAAGCATGCTATTTGGGATACCATTGAACTATTTGATGCATTTTCAATAGGCTGGGTAGAGAGATCAAAGAATGTTATGGCTGATTTCTTAGCTAATGTTGCAATAAGGCCATATGACATCACTCTGTCAGATGTTACAAATGTAGAAGTTAAAATCAGGCCTGTAGTACCATAAAACATATGCAGTTGGCAAGTGTTTAATGATGATAGGGACTTGTTAAAATTTTTGCACTGCATAGATGAATATGAGAATCAAGAAATTGATTTCCAAGCTTTTGTAGAGACTATAGATGGAAAAGAAACTCTTATGGGGAAAGAAATAATTCAATTGAAGACTAATAAAATCCCTAGAGGGTTAGTAGCTTTGGAAAGAGCTTTTGGCTGTAGAGACCAATTGGTCACAAAGACATCTCCCACAAATAAGGAAGATTTAGAAGAGATAAATTTGGGGACATCTCAGGCCCCCAAGAAGGTATACATTGGTAAGCAGCTCAAACCACACATCAAGAGTATGCTGATTGCATTACTGAAAAGGTATAAACATGTTTTTGCTTGGTCATATGAGGACCTAAAAGCCTATAGGGAAGATCTATTCCAGCATGAGATCCCATTGAAGCTTGGAGCTAAGCCATTTAGACAAAGGCAAAGACCTATTAATCCTACCTTAGCTCCAAAAATGCAAGAAGAACTCAAAAAGCTTAGGGAAGCTGGAATAATTTTGCCAATCAGACATTCAACTTGGGTGTCTAAGAAAAAAGAACGGTGATATTAGGCTTTGTGTTGACTTCAGGAACTTGAATGTATCCTCTTTAAAGGATAATTATCCACTACCTAATATGGAAGCTATGTTGCAGAGAGTGATTGGTTGTGAACTCTTATCCATGATGGATGGATTTTCAGGTTATAATCAGGTGAAGGTAAAGGAATCAGAATAGTATAAGACTGCCTTCACCACTCCATGGGGAACTTATGTGTATGTTAGAATGCCATTTGGGCTAACAAATGCAGGTGCTACATTTCAAAGAGCAATGGATGTTGCTTTTGCAGGGTTGATTGACTTAATTCTGGCAGTATATCAAGATGACTTGACTGCCTATTCAAAGAAGGAAGAGCAGCATTGTTTGCATCTAGAGCAGATTTTCATAAGAGCACTGGAGTATGGCATTTCTTTAAATCCAAAGAAGTGTGCTTTTGGGGTAGTTGAAGGAAATCTCCTGGGGCACATTGTTTCCAAGGATGGAATAAGGAGAGATCCAGAGAGGGTAGCTGCTATTGACAGAATTCAAATGCCAAAGACTGTAAAAGGAGTTTAGTCCTTCTTTGGACAGATAAATTTTGTTAGGAGATTTGTTCCCAACTTTGCAGAAACCACAAGGAACATTTCCAAGATGATGAAGAAGGATGCAATTGTCAACTGGGAAAGTGAAGCAATTGAATCATTTCAGAGTATCAAAGAGGCAATCAAGATGGCCCCTATTCTTAAATCTCCTGATTTTTCTAGGCCATTCCAAGTGTTTTCATTTGCTTCCTTTCACACTGTTGCTGCATGTTTGCTACAAAAAAATGAGGATGGATTTGAGCAACCCATAGCTTTCTTCAGTATGTCCTTGCAGGCTTCTGAGTTGAAATATGATATCATGGAAAAACAGGCATATGCACTAGTCAGAGCCATCAAAAGTTTCAGACCATACCTGGTAGGATCACATATAATTGCATATGTACCCCATGCAGCAGTTAAAGACATATTCACTCAATAGGAGGTGACTGGAAGAAGGTGCAGCTGGATAAACAAACTGCAAGAGTTCAACATAGACATACAAATTACCAAGTTGGTAAGAGGACAAGGATTAGCTTGGTAAGAGGACAAGTTGGTAAGAGGACAAATTACCAAGTTGGTAAGAGGATAGTCAAACTTGGAAGCATGCCAAGTCAATGCAGTCCAAAATGAGAATGTAAATGTATCAAAATCTGAATTGTCCTTCCCATTTCAGTGACAGTCAAAAGAGGACTTTAAAGTTACATGCAATCAGGTATGTTATTGTTCAAGGTGAGCTATACTGGAAAAACCCTGATGGTGTGCTGCTAAGATGTGTGGATGAAGATGTAGCTAACAATGTTTTGATTGACATGCATAAAGGATTGTGTGGTGGACATTATACTGCCCAAACAACAGCTCATAAGATTCTCAGAGCAGGATATTGGTGGCCCACTCTCTTTTCAGATGCACAAAAGTTAGTGAGGAAGTGTGACCCTTGCCAGAGATTCTCAGGAAAGTTGAGATATGATGGTGCTTTACCCCTCAGAACTGTAACTGTGGATGCTCCATTTCAGCAATGGGGAATTGACTTCATAGGGGAAATTGCAGACAAGTCAAGTGGGGGACACAGTTGGATTTTGGTGGCAACTGATTACTTTACCAAATGGATTGAGGCCATTCCAACTAAGAGAGCTACAAGTAAAGTGGTGACGGATTTCATACTGGAAAATGTTATCATCAAGTTTGGAGTACCATTCAAGATAGTCACTGATAATGCTATGTGCTTCAGATCAGGTGGATTTGTTGATTTTTGCAATAGGTATGGGATAAATCTATCATATGCATCACCATATCACCCACAAGGCAATGGTCAAGCAGAATCAAGCAATAAAAGTATCATGAAGATTATCAAGAGGATGCTAGACAAGAACAAGAGAGCTTGGGACTCAAAATTAAAGTTAGCAATATGGGCTGACAGGGTGACAGTAAAAAAGGCTATTGGGATGTCACCCTTTGAGATAGTATATGGTGCATCAACCAGATTGCCTATAAACAATCTCCTGCCAGTTTACAAATTTATCCAAGATAATGATGAGGAGATTGAAGACTCCATGACAAAAGGAGTGAACCAGCGGGTTGCACTGGATGAGAACAGAAGGAAAGCCCACCAGATCAATCTCAAGAGACAACAAGATGTGAAATATCTGTTTGATAGGAGAGCTACAAAAAGGAAGTTTCAGGTCAATGATCTGGTACTCATCTGGAATGCAAAAAATCAGGACAAGGGTAAACATGGTAAGTTTGAACCCTTATGAATGGGCCCATATTAGATTTGCAGTACTCATGGGGAGGACTCTTATTTCCTCCAGGCCCTAGATGGTGAAGTTCTGGAATTGCATGTGCATGGCCAATTCGTTAAATTCTATTTTGCATAGATGACTTGTCACTATGCACATTTGTAAAAAATATGTATATAGTGTAAATGCCTTGTACAGTTCGTGCTTTTTTGGTTTTTGCCTGGTCTGCCTAGAGATCTGGTTCTCGCTGCAGGTTTTTTCACCTGCACGTCCCCATTCGGAGCCAGTGTTAGCACTCATTTTGGTCTGGATTTGAATGCAGATGTTGGAGGGGTTTTTCTTTTTGAGCCCTAAGTCTTCTTGTTCATTGGAGTAACTTGGCATTTCAGCAAAAGTTCTTTTTGAAGTGCTTTGTTTGTGTCTTTGAACCACCGCGTTGAACCACCCGCTTGAACCCTTTTCTCAGGGTTCAATGGTTCATGGTTCAATGGTTCAAGGGGCTTTGGTTCCATTTTTTTTCAATAAGTGATCCTTTGCTCATCTATGTGATCCAATTGGCATTGAACTTCTTGATTGAACCATCCGCTTGAACTGGTTCAATGGTTCAAAGCTTTATGTTTTTGGTATTGGAGTGATCGGCATCATCGGTGAAGTAGTTTCTTGTTCGACCAACAGTGTATGTTTGGCCAATGGATGTCTATCGGCTAGAGTTGTATTGTTGGCCTAAGTGTTTTGAGTTGTGCCGACGACGGGAGGTTTGGCCGATGGAGGAGCAGAGTGTAGCTCGTTGGTGCATCGGCAAGACTATTGTGATCGGCTGGGGAGATTTTGGTTGCTCCGACGGTGTAAGTCACACCGACGGAGGTGGCCTTCGGCATGACTTGTGTTGTCAGCGAGGATGGATTGCGTTGGGCTGACAGTGGTGGGTCTGGCTGACGAAGGGGGAAGCCGATGTGTTATCGGCAGGAGTTGTTCTATCGGCGGGAGGATTTTCATGTTGGCCGATGGTGTCGGTCACACCGACAGGGTAGTTTAGAGCAGCGATCAGAGAGACTTATGCTATCAGTGGAAGTCTGGAGAGCTGGCCCGATGGTTCATCTCTGGCCAATGGTGGGGAATGTGAAGATAGGCATCGGTGTGACTATTGAGATCGATGAGAGATTTGCGGGCTTGGCCGATGGTGGGAGTTTGGCCGATGGGTTTTTGAAGGAGTGTGCGTCGAGCGCGAAAAAAGTGCTCGACGCTTAGTATGTTAGTGGCCATGTTTATAAAGTAATAAAGTGGTCTTCTCACTATGCATGTGGGATTAATCTCCCTACATTATTTTGAACCTGCGAAGAAGCACCTTTTGGCGGGAAGCTCCATTTTGAATAGTGCGACAGTTTCCAAGTAGGCCACGGGTGGTTGAGCCACCAATGGCGATTGTAGCAGGGGTATGGGTGATGGTACACATGATCAGGTTGCCTGATTTTTGGATGAAGACTTCTAGATGGTAGCACAGGGCTCGAGGCTACCCTTGTCTACTCTTTTGTCTATTGCAGTAATAACTTCTGAGCGCCATTCCTTCTAAGGACTGTATTTGGCAGATTTTTGTAAAAATCATGTAATTAATTGTGATGGATACACTTTCTGGCCGTTATAGGCAGCTGTGTTACCATTTTTGTTGTTGTTGAAAGTTGAACATTTGGCTCTGTAATACAATACAGTTGGTTTTGGTTGCTCTGTGCAGCAAAACTTGTGAGTTTATGTATCTCTTGTTGTATGTTTTTGCATGAATCCACTGATTACATGGTTAATCTTATATGAGAAATGCTATGTTAGCATGTGTTTTGTTAATTCTGTCTCCAGTATTACATGTATCTTTCTTCTGAGTCTGGATATTTAAGGAATGTCTGAGACTCTAGAACATAGAATTCCTATGTTGAATGTCTGATCTTTTAACTTCTTCTCAAGGGGTAGATTAAATTGTTCTCAGATTGAACATTGGGAAGGGTATACTATAGTAGGGATGCCATAAGTATAGATAGCTTAACACTCTATATTGGGAGATATTTGTAAGGCAGGTATCACATGTATCCCCCTGAAATCAGTTTTAGTTGTTCATGTTGATCATTCATAGGTTTATGTCTACTGACTCCAGGCCCTAGATAGGCACTGATCTAGCTGTGTGTTTGTGTTATATACCATGTTTAGCTCTGCATCCAAACATAAAATCAAAATCAAAACTCCAAAACAAACATTAGGACAGTAGAATTAGTTTTAGGATCCAAGTCCTCTGTCTACAACTGCAAATATACCCAAAGCCAGCCCCTTTGCTCTTATCTTACAGTTTTGGTCTACTTACAGGAGGACTTATCTGCTTTTTGTCAGCATCCCAGCCTTTGTATGCATATCCTCACGGATGTTGAGTAGGGAATACCCCCCTAGGTTTTGCAGAGCCTGAAGAAGAAGAGGAGATAAAATATAGAGTCTATCTCCTACACTGTTGGCCCCTGGCCCCTAGATCCTGTTGATCATTGATGGCTATCTTGTAGGGAAATCTGGGAGTAAGCATCTAGTCTGGGAAAAAACTGACACACGGATAACAAGCCAATGTGGCCTAAGATGATAAGTGATGCTCTAGATGAGTAGCTGATGAACCTAGGAGGTTCAGATTGTTCCTTCTACATGACCTCATACATAGTTTATTCATATGCCTACAAGGGTACATTTGATGCATTGACTACAGTTGGGAGAATTGGTGGCACAACAAATGATGCACATATATGGGATCATCATCCCCAGTTGCAAAGAGCAAATTACCTCCAAGATGACAAACTAGTGAATGATGCATTCTCTATGCATCTGGTAAGAACAATGGAGGAGGATAGAACTAAAAGACTAAGCATGGAAGCTCATGAAGTCATATACAGGCATGGATCCTGGTTCATTCAATTTGTAACTTTCTCTTACATCAGAATTGAAGGTTTTGAGGAAGAGCCTCTCATGCTCCCGAGATACCCTACAGATGCAGTTGTCTTAATGGAATTTTTAAGACAAATTTCCACAATACTGAATGCTTACAAAGCTAACAACAAACTTCCACCAATATTGTTTCCAGTTACAATGGGCTGGTATATGTGCCCAGATTCTAAGAATATTAAGAAGGCCATAGCTGGCCTAACTATGATGAATTTCCAGCCATTTCTATTAACAAGATCATATGATCCATATGGGAGGATGCAGAAGATCATAGGGAAGCCTATCCATCGAAGACATCTTGAGGACTTCTGGGCAGATTGTGAAGATGAAGCTGAAGCCAAAAGAAGAAGATATCAAAGGCTTACACTCAACTAGATCAAGACCTTTGATTACATTTCCATCCTGGCACAATTAAAGAAGGATGATGGAAAGATAATGGCTGATGAATATGAGGAGAAAAAGGTATACAATGATACCATCTCAGCACTGGATCTCACCATGCAGGAGGACATCTCCTTAGATCCATTTATAAGCAGGACATTGTAGTTGACCCAAGCATGGGTCAAAGACCAGGTAGATACATCAGGTGCAGAGCAGGATGTGATGCAGGATCAAGTGGAGCCACCTAAGGTAAATAAAATAACATCCACAAATACTAGCATACCTCAGAAAAAAGAAAATTCTAAGGTGGATGAGATACCCATGGAGGAAGTAAAAGATCAGGATCATGATAAACATGGAGATGATTAGCAGGATCACCCTCTAGAAGAAGAAATTCCTCAACAAGAAGATATACCCAAAGATCACCTTCATGAGGAGCATCATGAGGAAGAGATAAGAAAATCACCCTCCCCATCAAATATGATGGTGGTTACTGGAGATCAGGGTGATTATCATGATGATGATGGAGGCTGATAGTTAAAGGATCAAATTCCTCAGTGGCTAGAGAAAGAAATTGGCGCAGAGTCAGGTATAGAGGCACAAGAATTTGATGTATCTACATTATTTTCAGAAACCTTAATAAAGCCTAAGAGGAAGGCTAGAATAACTTCTGCAATAAGAAGAGATCCTGTTATGAGCAGGAGGACTGCATAGGTAGCGCTCCCTACTGTGGATAGATAAAAGGATAAGATCACCCTGGAAGAATTCTAGATTAGCATAGTTGATCTAGGGTTTGCTAATGAAGACTACGAGGGTCAGGAAGGAAAAGATATAATTGATTCATTAACCCAGAGGGTAAAAAGAGAAAAGGAGAAAAATAAACAGCACAAGGAGCACATTGCTCAATTACATACTTACATAAAGGGGTTAATTAACCCTGAGGATACATCAAGTGATCATGCAGTCCCATTGATTGCTATTTCTCAAGATGAGGTAAATAAATTAGATCTCATGAAGCATGAGTCATCAATGATGAGGAAATGGATGATATCTACATTTGATGAAGCAGAGGAAGTATTTAAAGCCTCTTTGAAGAGGTGGAATTCTTTGGGTATCTCCAAGAAAAGAGTTGATAAATTATAGATGGAGGTCGAGAAAAGGTCCTTTCAGTTGGAGAAAGCTTTGACTGCCTTGGAGGAAATAAGGAGGATTAATCCTCAAGTTCTCATAAATAAGAAGGTATTAAATAACACTAATGCACTATTGATTACAAAGACATACGATTTGAATGTGATATGCTTAAAAGATGCAATAGTAAACTAAGAGATATCAGCATGAAGCTACATGATATGATGTCATTTGAGGCTAAAATTCTAGAAGCATTAGAAGGAAAGGTAGAAGGCAAGATAGAAAATCAAGATGAGGAGTTTGCTATTAAAGCTCTACATAGTAATTTCCAACAGGTAGCTGATGATCCTCTAAACCACCTGACAGAGGAAACTATGGATAAGATCATGAGGATCAAGGTCAGGGTGGAGAATTATAATGATACACATACCAACAGGATGAGTAAGTTAGAAAGCCCCCGAGGCAAATATCAAATACACAGGCATGCCATCACCAAAGCAAGAACTCAAGATGGCGGTGAAGTAGAAAAGATTGTGCAAGCATATGAAAACATCAGGATATCCATGCATATCCATATACAAAGAGATAGTCATCAGGATGATGATGATAGTGAAACTGATGAAAGTCATGGTCATGACAATGAAGATGATGATAAAGAACCTGATGAAGATGCACCATAAAGGAGAACACATGCATCAGGGACTTAGGAAATAATGAGTTACCTAGATGGTTATTAGCTAGCAACCTGTGCCATGTTGAAGGAGTTGACTTAGTAAAAGATGAATGTGAACCGTAGGTCTTAATAGATAAATCTTGGTCATAGATCAATTGTAACTGCTCCCTCACCTTGTTCTATAAAAGGTGCAGAGATGCCTCATTTTAAAACATTCAAAACTTAATTGAAATCTGTTTGCTGAAAGATTCAGGGCTCATTTCAAAGTTGTTGTATACATATATGTTCTTGCATACTTAATGAATGAGAAGACTTTTTTTATTACAATCCATCATAAATCTTGAGTAATCAGGGTATGAATTCTTGATATATGCTTTGATTTTCTGCGTCCCTTGGAGTGCATATCAACTCGCATGTGTTGTCTTCATACCTTTCCGTTGAAGTTAGCATCTACTGTATCTAGCTGTGGAATGTCTTGGTGAACATATGGTTTGATTTCTTCTCTTCATGACTGTATCTGATGTGTATGTGGCTCAATAACTGAAGGTTCAACTTTAGTTTGAAGTATTCTTTCAATTTCTTTCAATTTCAGACAATTTCATCATCATAATTGCAAATAATTGACAATCTTAAGAAAATAATACAAATATGTAGACATCCTGTAGATAACTGAACATATTCAACATATTTGAGGTTAAAGCATGTCAAAATGACAAATATCATGCAAAGATTTAAAGATAGATGCATTATTTGAAGCATATCTTTTGTAGAATAACTATCTATGCAGCATCATTACAGGAAATATTATATTACTGATTAGATTTACGTAAGGCCCCAAAATGGAAACAGCAACACACATCAACCTCTGAGTAATGTCAGAAGATTAAGACCTAATCACCAAAGACTTGGGATCATGAATTCTTTGAATTCATTGTATCTTTCAAGATGAATAAAGGTTAATGTGTACTTTTATTATATGTTTGTTTATGACTAACATCATGACGAATAGGTTGCCATTCTTACGAAACTTAGTTCTTAAATGTTCAATCTCAGTCCATTAATGTATTTAGCCACTTTTTCCTTGCTTGCTCCACTGTGTCCTGTCCTTATGATCATCTTATGAAATTATTTAGTATACTCCTTCATGTTAGGGTTAGGGTGGATTAAAGCAATAAACACTAATAATTATATGCAGATTAAATAACCCAAATATAACAATGAGGAATTACACAAAAGAGATCAACATAGAAATTTAATGTGGTTCACCCATTATGGGCTACATCCACAGAAACTCAGCCATCCGATGATTTTATTATCCAGTACAAAATAGATTACAATCTCACGAATACATCGTTGTAACATACATCCTAGCTGCTTATAACAAGATTTTTGGAAGCTTCTAGAATTAGGGTTTTGTAATGTCATTTTTCTTTTGTCGGTTAACAAAAAATTAACAACTAACTCTGATCATGTAAAAAAGAGGGATACATAACTTGTGTATAGTACTTGCATGATCAGTCACCACCTATCAACAATCTCCAACTTGGAGATTGATCCTGGATGACATTCCTGCACTTGCAGCTCCCACTAGATTATAGGCCTAGCTGGTTTCTTAAGTCCACCTTTATCAGACATGAAGGCCAATGGAAACTGATGGGGAAATTAGTTTCTCCCATGTAACTTCCTTTGTGAACATATCTGTAGGATTCTCACTTGTGTGAATTTTCTCTAGCTTCAACTGTTCATCCTCCAAAACTGACCGGATGAAGTGGTATATGAGCTGTATGTGCTTAGTTTTTTAATGCAGAGCTGAGTTCTTAGCAAGATGAATGGCACTCTAGCTATCAGTGTACAAAGGGCTATCTTCTTATCATTGCCCCAATTCCTCTAGAAAACATTGTAACCAATAGAAACTGTTAACACCCAGATTTGCACCCTTCGCATGCAGCTGTGACACCTCATGCAACCTGGAGTAACATTGGAATGACCTCGAAGTGTGAGACCTTGCATTTTGAGGTTAGACCTCCAGAGAAGGCTGGTTCCTTGCTCCAAGCCTACTACTTAGAACGATGATACTAAATCTAGTGCTAAAAGCTTACAAGGGAAAGAGATAGAAGGAAGACTGAAAGGGTAAAGAGGTGATACACCAGATTTAGTGAGCGATGGTGGATAAGGTATGGACACAGCAATGATTCTTTCACTGCTGAGGGGAAATTCACACAGGTTTAAGGCTAGTTTGAGGCTAGCTTTTGTAGTAGCAACATACTCAGCTTCAGTGGCTAAAAGCGCAACAACCTTTTGCAGTCTTGAAATCCAAATAACTGCAGTACCTCCTACAGTAAAAACATACCTTGTAGTACTCCTCCTGCTATCAATATCACCCCCTAGATCAGAGTCAACATATCCTTTTAGAGAAGAATTTGTTCCTCCAAAACCAGTTTCTTTGAAGTAGTACCTCTCAAATATCAGAGAACCCATATTATAGCATTCCAATGTTCCATTCTTGGATTGCTCATATACCTGCTCACAACTCCCTATTGCAAATATATGCCTAAGTGGGTTGTCATTGGTGTCAACTGTATCCTATTTTGTTGTCTGCATAGAAGACCAGATTATTGAGGATATTGAGAAAATTAATGATAATCAATGCATGTGGATCATGTGGTTGTGTAGAGGATTGTCAAAGATTTCTCCAGTTAATATTTGAGAAGTCCACATGAAGATTTGAAGGACTTATGACCATCTGAGTAGAACCAGTTCCTGTAATACTCAGGAAAGATAGAGTGATAGGAAAGAGGTCCGGATTGATCTGGTAATATAAAATTGTGATCTTCAGATCTAAAGGCAGGTTTGGGAAGTCAATGTGTATCATCAACACTAGTGGTTCATGGTTTGGAGGTCCGCAAGCTATTCTTCTAATTTAACAGTCATGGCAGAGAGTGTTCTTGAGGTTCCAGAGGAAGATTCAATTGCTTCTGATCATTTGGTTTAGAATGGATGTTATTGGTGAATTCAATGTGCTTGTGGAGCTCTTTGGATCATATGGCTACTATTTTAGAGGTCTGCATTGAGGTTTGAACTTGTTGATTGAACATTTCTTCTTGAGGTTGATGTTCTTCACAGTCTTGGCTGACCGAATGTTCCTAACCTCTAGAAGATGCCTTAAAAACATTTTTATGAGGCATGGAGTGGTTGTAGAAGAAGATTCAAGTCTCAGTTGTGTTTGGCCGATAGTGTGATGATCCATGTCAAGTTTAGCTGAACTTGTTGATCATTCCAAGGTTGATGAAGTATATAAATACTTGTTGAAGAGGTATTGAATTTATCCTTGTGCAAAGTAGTTCAATCTGAACAATGGATCAGGAGCAGAGTAGAGAAGAAAAGGAGTGAGAGTATTATAAATTGTGAAGAAGAATTTGGGATAGAGAAAAATTTCTTGAGCATGCATTGAAACTGAATCAGGCCTGAAGTAGATGCTATTTCTCAATTATTTCTTTCTAAATAAATTCTATAGGGAGTGAGCCTCTCCTTTGAGCAGTGAGATCTTGGCAGTGTGCTCGAAGGCATGTGTCTTCTATTTTATTAAGTACTTTTAACAGGGTACACATTTTTGTGGGTTAACCCCCACCGTGGTTTTTCCCTTAACCAGTTTTCCACATCAAAATCTTGGTGACAAATGTGTTGATTATGTTTCTGCTCTTATGCTGTTGATTAATGCTTTAATGTTTACATCACTAATCTAATAGTAAGATAATAAAGAAGGTTAAAGGCAAGAAAAGTTTTTGTGGGACAATTGGTTAACCCCCCCTCTCAGTTGTCTAATTCCAACAATTGGTATCAGAGCCAGATCCTCGTATAAAAGCTTAACTGCTTGAGGTGATCCAGGATGTTGACCTACAAGAAGGATAGTCCAAGATTTGATGTAATAAACTACTCTATTTGGAAAGATTGCATGGAGTACCATTTGTAATGCATGAGCAATGTCTATTGGGCAATAACCAGTGTTGAGTATAAACCTCCAGAGAAAGGTCCTTCAACTCCTGATCAAATCAAAGATGCTGAAAATAATTTTCGAGCTGAAGAAGCCTTGTTGAGTGCCCTGACTGATTCAAAAATATCAAATGTCTTTGGTCTAAAAACTGGTTATCAAATCTAGAAAAAATTGGAGTATCTATATGAAGGTGACAAATATGTCAAATGTGCAAAGCTACAAAGTCTAAGAGGAAAATTTGAAACTATGAGGATGAGCGAAGATGAAAACATCACAATCTACATGCAAAAGATAAATGAACTTGTGTGTGGCATCAGGTGTACTGGTGGAACTTTGGAAGAATTAGAAATTGTATCAAAAGTACTTAGATCTTTACCAAATTCATACAAACATAAGGTTGCAGCTATAGAAGAAATCAGGACAGTCCCAAAGGTTACAAGAAATCATTTGGTTCATAAAATTTTAGCTTTCAAATTAAATGAGTTTGGTGATTCTCTTCCCAAGTCTGAATTTGCATTCAAAGACAGTGTGTATGGAGAACATAGATATGATCTGAGTGAAAGCTCTTCTAAAAGATCAAACAGATTTGTAAAGACAAGAAAGGATCTTGAAGATGTTGAAATAGAAATAACAGATCTTGAAGCTCTTATTTCCAGAAGAATGCCAAGAGGATCTAGTAAGTATGAAGGAAAATTACCATTCAAATGCTTTGCTTGTAACAAGATTGGTCACTTTGCCTCAAAATGTCTGGAAAGGTTTTCATAACCTAACCCTAACAGGTATAAAGGTAAGAACAAATGTTACTATGTCCAAGAAAATAGAGAAGAAGGGGTAACAGATGATGAATCTGATCATGGACGCTCCTCCAAAAATGATTGGGTGTTTATTTCTATCAAAGAAGAAGATCCAGTGTCTACTAAATCTCCTAGCTATGAAAAGGTGGAAAGTGCCTTGGCTGCTCAGGTTATTGAAAGGGATGAATGGGTAATTGATAGTGGATGTTCTCATCACATGACTGGTGACAAGAGTGAGTTTGTGAACTTTGAAAACTATGAAGGAGGACCTATAAAATTTGGAGACAACTCAGCTGGTAGAATCCATGGTAGAGGATCCATCTCTTTTGATGGCAAGAGAAACACCAATGATGTTCTGTATGTGGAAGGACTGAAACACAATCTTCTCATTGTTGGACAGTTGGTTGACAATGGTTATGATCTTTGGTTCTGTTGGTTTTTCTTCTGAATCAGCATCAGGGTTTGCTAGTTCCTATGCACATGCAGATTCAGCCAACTAATACAGGAGGTTGCGTGAGCTCCTCCCCTTCACTTCTGGTTCTACCGCACCAAGGGGGGTGTCCCTATAACTCAAGATATAACCTTGACTAGCTCAAAGATAGAAAGATCTAACTTGACAGCAACAGGCAGAATACTCTTATGTATGGACCAAGATCTGTATGATAGATCACAAGGTGGGCAACATTCTTGGACATATATGTCTGGTCAGGTATGAGAGCATGCATGGGGTTCCTAGTCCTACTCCTACAACTAACAGGTGGAAGTGATGAAATGGGCAGACATAATGTCTGGTATGCAAGACAAGGGGTTTTGGCTCATAACTACTGATCCAGGAGCAGACTGGTGCCTATCCATTGGGCAAGGAGTCAACTAGATGTATACAACAGATGGTTTGCAACTTTCACTCAAGTTTCACAGGGTTGGACTGATGCTTGCCTTACAAACATCACCCAAGAATGGGTACCTAACTGCCTCTACTTATAGATATCCCTGCTAACATGCAACCAGATTCAAAAGAAAGAGAATAACATGCAGCAAATGGAGACAAGCAGATAGACACATGCAATAAGCATTTTTCATATAACATTAACACTGAAACTGAAAATATGTGCAAAATACATTCATGTTGCAACTCATAAACTCCAAAATGGGATAAAACAGCCAAGATCATGCCCTGTTCTTCATTATTTACACAAAAATGCCTCAGGCCTTCAACAACCAAACAATGGTAACACAGTCTACCTATATCGGCCAGAAAGTGTACCCACAGCAATTAATTACATGGTTGACCAAAAATCCTACCAAATACAGATCTCAGAAGGAATGGCGCTCAGAAGTTATTGCTGTAGCAGACAAGGGAGGCCTCAAGCCTTGTGCCACCATCTAGGGTCTTCATTCATAATTAGACAGCTTCACCATTTGTACCATCACCCATACACCTGCTACAGTCGCCATTTATGGCTCAACCACCCGCGGCCTACCTGGAAACTGCCGCAGCACTCAAAAAGGAATTTCCTGCCAAAACACGTTTTACTGAAGGTTCAAGTTATGCAGGAACATTAATCCCACATGCACGGTGCGGAGACTCCTTCAGTAGTTCAAAAACATGGCCACATGCATAATAAGCGTTGAGCACTTTTGCCACGCTCGACACACGCCTTTCTCTCCAAAAGCCCATCGGCCAAACTTCTACGATCAGCTCACCCCAAAAAACTCTCATCGATCTCAGTTGTCTCGCCGACCGCGAACTCCACATCTCACCATCGGTATGACCAAAGCCATCAGCAAGCACAAAAGATCCTTCGCCGACAACACAAGTCACCCTGATGGTCCATCAACAACCTCACCCTCTTCAGCAAGATGACCACCATCGGCCCAACATCTCAAACCTATGCCGATATGCAATTTCCTGCCGATGCCTTCAAAAATCTTGATGACATCATCATCATATCCTAATGATGTCACCATCACCCGTCTGCATACCGCGCAACTCTCATATCTGGATGATGTCATCGCCATATAGGCGCTGGGGTGATATTAGAAAGATAACCCGATATTTCAGAATATCACCCCCCATACAAAAGATCATGATGCATTGTAGACCGGATGATGATGATGATGACCCTCTTAACTCAAAGAACATCAAGGAGCACTGTAGCTCTACTGCAGGATCAGGATGATATCCAAATATCACTTGATATTGAAACATGATGATCCTGATGACAAATATGGTCGACAGAAAATCATGATGATGCTGACCACCTCGGAGAAAATATGATGCTGCTATTGAAAAATGCTGAGGAGGGCCAACACTTAGGAAATTTTTGGATTTTTTGGGAAGGTGCCTGCATGAAAATTGCTAAATTAACTGACAGTCAAATCAGGCACCAACAGTGGCTCTGTCTAGGGATGTGCAGGTGCAAGACTGCAGCGAGAACCCTAGATCTCTGGGATGCAGACCAGTCCCTTATCCATTGGGTACAGAGTCAAATACTGCACTAACCTACATCACCAAACACACTTGATGGCCTAAGGCCACCAAGAAAAGGAAAAACATGTATCTCCCTTTGTCAAATATCTTGTTTTCATCTGCATGCACTGGGTCAAGCTTGGAGATACTGCAAAGATCCACCCACAAACAAACCTTGTCATCTACATATTCAACCCTCTGATTTGGCTTGTCATTGTCACCCCTATGTAGACAACCTTCAGCATCCGGCAACAAGTGGATGCAGAATGTATCAGGCAATGCATACCCATATGGCATAGAACACATGTTATCATCACTATGCATTGCAAAATGATTTCCTAGCTGGACTGAAAATTGAAAACACTCAAAGTCCACCACACAGCTAGGAAAAATAGAGCTCATTGTATATGGTGGCACATCAAAAGAAAAGCTATCAAAATCACAATTGTGTACATCATGTACACAACCATCTGGTACATCAAGCTAGAAAAGATCAGGCTCCGGCACTTCTTTCAAATCAGGCACATTTTTACAATCACTTACTTGATGTATGTTGGTCTCTCTTTCATCAGGATGAGAAACATGATCCAAGTCAAAAACAGTGTCAAGATCCTCACCATACTCAAACAGATCCTCATCACCATATGTGTCATAAATGGGTGACCCAAGTGCATTAGTTTCATCATAGTATGCCATTTGTTCATGGGCAGCAGAGCATGCATCTTCATCACCAATGGATTCCCTCTGTGGAGGAGTATCAGCCTGTATGCTTATTTCTTCTCTATCTTGAGCACAATACTCACAATTGTCTCCACAGGTCCATTCAAAAAGTTGCTCATTGTTGTCCACAACCTCGTTATTGTTTTCATGGTCAGATGCCTCATCATTGCAATGGGAATCCTCGTTAGTCCTTTCACTGGCACCTTCAATATTCATCTTTTCATCTTCACATGATGCCTTAATTTCTTGGTCATTTGCAGCTTCACAACTATTATTCACACCAAGGCCTAGGGAGAGGGATATCAGCAGGTGCCCATTTATGAATTTTTCTATATTTTTGGTGAACTTGTATGCCATCTGCATACTTGTCACCTTGAAATCCCTCAGTATTGCACTAGAGCCCTCCTCAAAAGCCTCAAAATATATGCCAACACAGGATGAAATATCAGGTCTGAAGACTTTTGGGATCTGTGAAAGGGCTACTGCAAACCTATGACTGAAATCAACACATAGCTCTTTATCTTGTTTTCTGATGTTCATTAATTCTGCAACAAGATTAGCAGGTTCTCTTGCAAATTCCTCTTTAAAACAGTCAGTAAGCTCATCCCAACAGGCAAAAAATCTCTTTGGAAAGCTCAAATACCAATCTTTTGCTTTTGCATCAAAGGACCTAACAAAAAACCTCATCCACATATCCTCATCTCTAAATGAATGTTTTCCCATGAAACTGTGAAAATTTTGGATATGTGCATTCCCATCACATACACTGTGACCACCAAATCTAGGCATCTGACAGTATATCCTAGCAGGCATAGTTTCTACTTTATAATCAACCCATGACAAATCCAGTTGGTCATACAAAGGATCAAAAGGGCTGAGAAGAGGTTTAGCCTTCTGACTGGCAGACATAACAGGGTTATTGCTTTTTAACCGGGCCTGCTCAACCTCTAAGAATATCAACCTATTTTTTATCTCTTCTATTCTTTTCTCCAACATTTCACCACTGAGTATGGGATAATTCATACTTGGATTCATAAAAAACTTACTCTTAGACATCCTTTGTCTGCCTAAGACCTGTAACCTCCCCTGGCATTTAACCTATGCAGCAAAACAGTAAATATATAAAGGGGAAGGAACAAGGTACCCTTTCTCATACAGATGCAGAAATATGAACAACACATTTTTGTCACATCACATACATCCATCCTTCATGTGCATTTAGATCTTTTGCAGAGTCACCACCTCTCCAGAGAGGACAAAATTTTCAATAGCTGAAAGCTACTTTTCCAGGTTCATTCCACCAGCAGAGCATCATTTTGTTGGTGACTCGGATGGGCCACAAGATATAACACTTTTTCATCAATTTTCTCCCCAGCAGAGTCGCCATTTTGTTGGTTACTCGGATGGGTCACAAATATATCATTTATTTTATCAGTCCATCCCCAGTAGAGTCGCCATTTTGTTGGTGACTCAGATGGGTCACAAATATATCACCAAGGATGACTAGATATTACTTTTGATCAATCACATCCCCAGCAGAGTCACCATTTTGTTGGTGTTTCTTCTGAATCAGCATCAGGGTTTACCAGTTCCTATGCACGTGTAGATTCAGCCAACTAATATAGGAGGTTGCGTGAGCTCCTCCCCTTCACTTCTGGTTCTGCCGCACCAAGGGGGTGTCCCTATAACTCAAGATATAACCTTGACTAGCTCAAAGATAGAAAGATCTAACTTGACAGCAACAGGCAGAATACTCTCATGTATGGACCAAGATCTGTATGATAGATCGCAAGGTGGGCAATGTTCTTGGACATATATGTCTGGTCGGGTATGAGAGCATGCATGGGGTTCCTAGTCCTACTCCTACAACTAACAGGTGGAAGTGATGAAATGGGCGGACATAATGTCCGGGATGCAAGACAAGGGGTTTTGGCTCATAACTACTAATCCAGGAGCAGACTAGTGCCTATCCATTGGGCAAGGAGTCAACTAGATGTATACAACAGATGGTTTGCAACTTTCACTCAAGTTTCAGGGGGTTGGACTGATGCTTGCCTTACAAACATCACCCAAGAATGGGTACCTAACTGCCTCTACTTACAGATATCCCTGGTGACATGCAACCAGATTTAAAAGAAAGAGAATAACATGCAGCAAATGGAGAAAAGCAGATAGACACATGCAATAAGCATTTTTCATATAACATTAACACTGAAACTGAAAATATGTGCAAAATACATTCATGTTGCAACTCATAAACTCCAAAATGGGATAAAACAGCCAAGATCATGCCCTGTTCTTCATTATTTACACAAAAATGCCTCAAGCCTTCAACAACCAAACAATGGTAACACAGTCTCCCTATATCGGCCAGAAAGTGTACCCAAAGCAATTAATTACATGGTTGACCAAAAATCTTGCCAAATACGGATCTCAGAAGGAATGGCGCTCAGAAGTTATTGCTGTAGCAGACAAGGGAGGCCTCGAGCCTTGTGCCGCCATCTAGGGTCTTCATTCATAATTAGACAGCTTCACCATTTGTACCATCACCCATACGCCTGCTACAGTCACCATTTATGGCTCAACCACCCGCGGCCTACCTGGAAACCGCCGCAGCACTCAAAAAGGAATTTCCCGCCAAAACACGTTTTACTGAAGGTTCAAGTTATGCAGGAACATTAATCCCACATGCACGGTGCAGAGACTCCTTCAGTAGTTCAAAAACATGGCCACATGCATAATAAGTGTCGAACACTTTTGCCATGCTCGACACACGCCTTTCTCTCCAAAAGCCCATCGGCCAAACTTCTGCCATCGGCTCACCCCAAAAAACTCTCATTGATCTCAGTTGTCTCGCCGACTGCGAACTCCACATCTCACCATCGGTATGACCAAAGCCATCGGCAAGCACAAAAGATTCTTCGCCGACAACACAAGTCACCCCGATGGTCCATCAACAACCTCACCCTCTTCGGCAAGATGACCACCATCGGCCCAGCATCTCAAACCTATGTCGATATGCAATTTCCTACTGATGCCTTCAAAAATCCTGATGACATCATCATCATATCCTGATGATGTCACCATCACCCGTCTGCATACCGCGTAACTCTCATATCCGGATGACGTCATCGCCATATAGGCGCCAGGGTGATATTAGAAAGATAACCCGATATTTTGAAATATCACCCCCCATACAAAAGATCATGATGCACTGTAGACCGAATGATGATGATGATGACCCTCTTAACTCAAAGAACATCAGGGTGCACTGTAGCTCTACTGCAGGATCGGGATGATATCCAAATATCACCCGATATTGAAACATGATGATCCTGATGACAAATCTGGTCGACAAAAAATCATAATGATGCTGACCACCTCGGAGAAAATATGATGCTGCTGTTGAAAAATGCTGAGGAGGGCCAACACTTAGGGAATTTTTGGATTTTTTGGGAAGGTGCCTGCATGAAAATTGCTAAATTAACTGACAGTCAAATCAGGCACCAACAGGTTCAAGGATAGAAAATGCAAAATCCTAGAAATCTCTAGAACTAAAACTGCATCTGGTACTCAAACCAGAGGTAACATCTTTCACTTAAGTAGTTCTAGGAAAAGTTGTTTGATTGCTTAGACAGATCAAAGTTGGCTATGTCATAGGAGGATGTGTCATGTGAATTTTGACAACATTGTGAAAATAAGTTCCACTCAAGCTGTAAGAGATCTTCCAAGACTTGTGAAACCTAATAACATATGTAGAGAATGTCAATTGGGCAAATAGAACAAAATTTCATTCAAGAGTAAGGAACAAGGTTCAAGTGAGAGATTGGAACTGGTACATACTGATCTCTATGGTCCTGCTAGAATTAGGAGTGTGCAAGGAGACAGATATTTCATACTGCTAATTGATGATTACTCCTAGACGATGCGGGTAACTTTTCTAAGAGAAAAATTAGAAGCCCTTGACAAATTTAAGGTGTTCAAGATGATGGTTGAAAATGAGATTGGTAGAAAACTAAAGTGTTTGAGATCTGACAGAGGTGAAGAACTTACCTCTGTTGAGTTTGATGCTTTCTATGAAAAGCATGGAATAAAAAGACAATTATCTACTCCTAGGACTCCTCAACAAAATGGATTTGTGGAAAGAAAGAAGTAGACCATTCAAGAAGATGCCAAAACCATGATGATGGAAACAAATGTTCCTCATGTGTAATGGAGAAAAGATGTGAGTACTGCTGTCTACACTCTTAACTGGGTGTAGATCAAAGCAAATTCTGTTGAGACTCCTTATGAGCTTTGGTTTGGTCATTCTCCTACTGTGAGATACTTCAGAGTCTTTGGTAGTAAATGCTATATCAAAAGAGATGAGGACTTAGGTAAGTTTGAGGCAAGAAGTGATGAAGGAATATTTTTGGGATACTCAACTCAAAGCAAGGCCTACCAGTGCTTCAATAAAAGATTGAAGAAGATTGTTGAAAGTGCAAATGTTAAAGTTGATGAAAGCAAGGAAGGACATTCAATGTACTCTAGATATGATTTAGATGATCAAGATGAAAGTCAAAATCAAGGAAGGAAAGTTCAAGTTTAGACCTAGATTCAATTTGAATTGGTGATTCCAGAGGTTAACACAGATGATGAGGAACAAGTTCAAGAAATAGAAGCTCAAACAATCTCCAAAACTCCCAGGTATGTAAGATTAAATCATCCTTCAAATCAGATCATAGGAGATAAGAGTAAAGGTGTTCGAACTAGGAGAAAAATGTCTGAAGATCAAGAAGAGATTTGTTTGATTTCAAGGATTGAACCTAAATCAGTAAGTGAAGCTTGCAATGATTAAAACTAGGTCAAAGCAATGGAAGAGGAATTGATGCAAATTGAAAAGAATCACACATGGGATCTAGTTCCTAGACCTGAGGACAAAAATGTGATTGGAACCAAATGGGTCTTCCAGAATAAATTGAATGAAGATGGGGAGGTGGTAAGGAATAAGGCAAGGTTTGTATGTAAAGGCTACTCTCAAGTGGAAGGAATTGACTTTGAAGAAACTTTTGCTTTGGTGGCAAGGATAGAGGCAGTTAGATTATTTCTTGCATTTGTTTCCTTCAAAGATTTTAAAGTATATCAAATGGATGTGAAATCAACTTTTCTAAATGGAGATTTGGAGGAAGAAGTCTACATTGATCAACCAGAAGGATTTCAATTGTTTGATAAGGGAGATATGGTTTGTAGATTGAGAAAATCCTTGCATGGATTCAAGCAAGCTCTAAGAGCTTGGTATGCTAGATTGGATAAGCATTTGCTTAAGCTAGGTTTTAGCAAAGGTACTGCTTACAGTATTCTCTACTTTGAAATTGATCATAAGGACATTCTAATTGTTGAAATTTTTGTTGATGATATCATTTTTGGTGGAAATGAATGCATGTGTAAAGCATTTAATGATCAGATGAAAAGTGAGTTTGAGATGTCAATGTTTGGTGAGATGAATTTCTTTCGAGGTGTGCAAATTGTTCAATTAGATAAAGGTATCTTCATATCTCAGTCCAAGTATGTAAAAGAGTTGCTAAAGAAATTTGGAATGGAAGACTCAAATCCCGTAGGTACACCTATGGTAACTAGATGCAAGCTAAGCAAAGATGATGACTCTCCCAAGGAAAATTAGAAAAGATATAGATCAATGATTGGAGGATTACTTTATTTAACCCAAACTAGACCTAACATCATGAATGCAGTTGGACTTATTGCCAGATTTCAAGCTGATCCAAAAGAATCCCATGTTATGGTAGTCAAAAATTTTTTAGATATCTCAAGGGGACAATTGATTATGGACTATGGTATCCAAAGGACAATAACTTCACTCTTCATGCATATACAGATGCTGATTGGGCAGGAGATGTGGATGACAAAAAAAGTACTAGTGGTGGTGCATTCTTCTTGGGGAAAAGATTGGTCTCTTGGATAAGCAAAAATCAAGAGGTGGTATCTTTGTCTACTACAGAAGCACAGTACATAGCAGCAACAAATAATTGCACTCAGGTTTTATGGATGAAGCAAATGTTGAAGGACATCAAAATTGTGTTTGAGGAACTAGTCACAATTTTCTGTGATAATTCTAGTGCAATAAGTATCTCAAAGAATCCAGTATCGCATTCAAAGACAAAGAATATATCTATCAAGTTTCATTTCTTGAGAGAGAAAGTAAATAAGAATGAAGTCAAGTTGGAGTTTGTGCCTTCCAAAGATTAGATTGTAGACATCTTCACTAAGCCTCTTCCCAAGGATACTTTTGAGTATCTCAAAAAGAAGTTAGGGGTTATTACCCCTCCTGAGAAGAACTAAGATGCACTAAGGTGTATCAGTCTGGTGGAATTCACATTCATATCTTGTGATCTAGATTGATGTTAAGAAGGTACTACTCAAAGGGGGAGTAGTCAATATACAAAATTTGGGATCAGTCTAAACCAAAAAGGGAGAAAAGATAGCAAATATGTGCCCTTTTCAATTGATGTCAAAGGGTGAGAGAAGTCATGTGAAAAACTAGTTGCTGATGTAAGGGAGTAGTAAAGAAAGTAGTTACAGAAGTGAGAAGAGAAAGGGTGAGAAGTTCTTGTCTTGATGGTTAGATTTAGTTTTTCACATCATATGTTGCCATCAATGACAAAGGGGGAGATTGTTGCAAATATGTGCCTAAGTGAGTTGTCATTGATGTCAACATATCCTTGTTTCCATTGGTGTCAACTGTATCCTATTTTGTTGTTTGCACAGAAGACTAGACTGTTGAGGATATTGAGAAAATTAATGATAATCAATGCATTCGGATCATGTGGCTATGTAGAGGATTGTTAGAGATTGCTCCAGTTAAGATTTGAGAAGTCCACATGAAGATTTGAAGGAGTTATGACCATCTGATTAGAACCGGTTCCTGCAATACTTAGGAAAGACAGAATGACAGGAAAGAGGTCCGGATTGATCCGGTAATATAAAATTGTGATCTGTGGATCTAAAGGTAGGTTTGGGAAGTCAATGTGTATCATCAACACTAGTGGTTTGTGATTTGGAGGTCCACAAGCTATTCTTCTAATTTGACAATCATGGCAGAGAGTGTTCTTGAGGTTCTGGAGGAAGATTCAATTGCTTTTGATCATTTGGTTTAGAATGGATGTTATTGGTGAATTCAATGTGCTTGTGGAGGTCTTTGGATCGTATGGCTACTATGTTAGAGGTCTGCATTGAGGTTTGAGCTTGTTGATTGAAGATTTCTTCTTGAGGTTGATGTTCTTCCCAATCTTGGCTGACCGGATGTTCCTAGCCTATGGCAGATGCCTTAAAAACATTTTTATGAGGTGTGGAGTGGTTGTAGAAGCAGATTCAAGTCTCAGTTATGTTTGGCCAATAGTGTGATGATCCACGTCAAGTTTAGCCAACCTTGTTGATCATTCCAAGGTTGATGAAGTATATAAATACTTGTTGAAGAGGTATTGAAATTATCCTTGTTCAAAACAGTTCAATCTGAAGAAAGGATCAGGAGTAGAGCAGAGAAGAAAAGGAGTGAGAGTAGTATAGATTGTGAAGAATAATTTGGGGTAGACTTAATTCAACAATTATGGAATTTTTGATCTGCAGATAGATCAAATGATTAGGGAAAGGAAGATAGATTATCACTATTCTCCAAGAATAACTCTAAGTATATCTCAGTGATCAGAAAAGATCTGTCTCAGAATAAAAAGAACAAGGCAACCAAAATGACTTAGGTTGCGCATTTATTGCAATGTGAAATTAGGGCTTTCCCAGAAATAAAAGAGTTCATTCATTCGTCATTTGCACATTTTCACTCAAGGACAAAAGAAAAGGAGCTCTGCAAAAAATTGTCTCAAACTCTCAAAGGTCAACCATTGAAGTCGATTCATCCAGCAAATTAATTTGGCTCATTTAGCGAACCCTAGAAATGTAAAAGGTATTTTCTGTTGCTGAATATCTCTCTGTAAATCTTTTTGAAAATGTCTACTCCAAATGTGGTGAAGATTTCTAATAGGCCATGCCCTAAATTTAAGAAGCATCCATATAAATCTCTAGAAGTTGATCCCCTAGGCACCTTTTCAAGCATTTTGCATGGGGTTCTGCATGTAGAAGATGTTAGGGCATATGTTCATGTGAGTATTGAAGAATTTGGGGAATTTAAGCTAGTTGATATCTATCACAAACATTTGATAGATGACTCATTCGAACTCAAAACCTAGTATAAAGCTATCCGGGACAAACATTTTGCACAATGCATTCATTTCCCCTATTTTTTGGAAGATGAATGGGTCTAGTATATCTTGAGCAAAATGCATGACAACTTCATGTGGTTGACCAGGCCGTTTAAGATCACTAAGGATGCCATTAGGGCTGTAACCGGATTACACTCAACCGGTGAGATGTCTATTCTCAAATCTGTCAAAAACCAAATTGTAAGTGAGGCTACTGGATCAAAATTTGATAAAAGAGCAATGACAATTAAGGATATCATAGATCCAGATATCAAGTTTGCTTTAATGATAATTAGATATAAGATATATCACTCCAGTAGGGAAAATTTAGTATCCAGAATTGCTGTATACACTGCTTATGAAATGTTGAGGAAGAATGTAGACTATGATCTTTGTGAGCTCCTTCTGAACCAACTCTTGGAGAATCTACAGAAGATAAAGAAGGATAAGAAGAATTATTTCAAATATGGTGGTTTGATACTCTACGTATTCTTTTATTACATGAATGAGCTTCCCAGATCTAGTGGCTGGGTATGGCAGAATGATAGACCAGTAGCCATTCAAATCAGAGATTATATACTTGGGCTTGGTGATGCCAAGGCATAGAATACAGCTCTCTGGGGCTATTTCAAGAATTTTTAGAGCATGATGCAAGCAAGAGAGAGAATCCCCCAATCTTTAGTTGAAAAATATAAAGATACAATATGTTTTATGGTAGAAACTGATTAGTTCCTAATGGAGGCAGTGGAACCAAGAACAGTGTGGATCATGCCTATGGGGTATGAAGTGGATGAGAAAATTGTGGATTTGCATGTTTAGCACATGCTAAGTTAGCCCAAGGATCCCAAGGTAGAAAGGTTTGGAACCTTTGAAGAATTAAGTGTGAAGATTCATGTGGAGTTAAGACAACCGGAAATAAAAAGAAAAGTGAGGAAGGAAGTAGAAGAGCTTGCCAAGAGGCATGGAATTTCAAAAGAAACACTTGATGCAAATAGAGAGAAGGCAGAAAGGGCAGAGAAAGAAAAAGAAAAAGCAAAAAAAGAAGGTACTCCAATGGAAGTCCCCTCACGAACCAGATCCTCTAAGACCTCTGCACCCACCACTGCAAAGAGCTCAAAGGCATCAAAACTAGAAGCAAAATCATCCGGAAAAGGAGAGAAGAGAACCAAGAAAAAGGTAACAAGGTCTTACACAAGCCAAAAGGATGAAGAAGAGACAGAATCAGATGAGGAGGTAAGGAAAATGAGGAAAAAGAAGAAAGTATCTGGTGAACCCTCTATCGGTGAAGACAAGGAAGAGATGGCAGAAGAATTCATTGAAAGGCCCACTCTGTCCTTAGATGATGTAGTTAAAGTAGTCACTATGTATGGGAACCTACAACCAATAAGAGAATTCTATGATGCATACAATGATGCAGATAAAAAGATTCTAGAGGAAGCCATAGTTAAGTATTTGAACATATATAATAAGGCTTTTATTGAAATCATATCTCTCATTCCCAAAAGCCTAGAGAAGGAATTAGAGATAAGAAAGAATAATGCTATGGAAAAGGATCTTGAGATCCGGGAACAGATAGCCATTCAGCTCTTTCCTTCAATCACTCCAAAGCAAATGAATATGATCTTCAAAGATTGCAAGGATGAGTTCCGGAGCAAAGCTAGAATGAATCAACTTATGCTCGGCAAAACTAATAAAATAGGAAAAGAGACAGAAGAGATTGTCCAGAATGCTTACAAGAGATTTAACATTCCCATTGCAGAGGACTTAGGTGATGATCCCTCAGCTACAGATGAATCTACTGAGACAATGGCAGAAGAGGTAAAGAAGATAGGTGAAGAAAAAGGTAAGGACTTAGATTCCTCTGCTCCGGAAGAGGAGGCCCATGAGCAAGCAAACATGTCTCCTCCGGTTTCCACTGCTGACTCCAGATCTAAAGAAGAGGAAAGAGTAGAAGAAAAAGAAGCAGAGGAAAAGGAAAAACAAGATGACAGTAATAAGGGTGCAGAAGGAGAGAAAATTCCAAAAACCACAGATGATAGTGGTAAGGTTGAAAAAGGGGACAAAACCCTGTCACCAGCAAGAGACATAGCAGAAGCAGTTGAAGAATTCCTAACCAAGGAGATGATGGAATTTGATGAACCGGAACTTCTTCAAGGACCATTCAATTTTGACTCCCTCTCCCTAGTTCAAACCATGAAGCTAGCATCCTTTACTTCAGCAAAGGCAAAAGAAAAACTTCTGAAGTCTCACATGGAAGACTGCAAGCTCATAGAAACTACATCCGGTGTATTGGAGAAGATCATGCCATATTTTCAGAAAGATCCCTCAGCCTCTTCATCTAGTAATCTCAAATATCTAGTAAATAGTGTTAGTACACATTTTGAATCTCTAGAGAAATCAGCTAAGGAGAAGGTCCAGAAAGAGTTTTTGGATAAGAGATTCTCAGAGTTACAAGGCTTAATAACAACTGATAGGAGAGTTATGGATATTGGAATAAAGAGCTTGGAAAATGCTCTTAAAGATGGTGGAGATATCTTCAAATTTTGCTTATCCTGGCCTAAAGTGACCAAGGATATTAAGAAAAAAGTAAAAGAGCAAGAGGATAAACTGACAAGTTTATCTCAAAATTTTGATCCTCTCTCCTCTTCTATGATAAATTAGGAATGTCAAACTATTGTAATCATGAATGAGATTAAGACGCTTGAGAAGGAGAGGAAGAACATATTAAGCAGAATGGGTGAGCTTAGAGGGATGATTATCCCCAAATTAGAGGCCATGCATGAAGCCCTAATAGATGCTCAGACCACAGCCCAGACTAGTGATCCGACAGATCTCAAGAGGGCAGAAGCTTTTGCATTCCTATTGAGTGGTCACATCTCAATTTTGGATAGGATGAAGCAGAGTTGGGCGACAGAAGTTGTACAGTTGAAGACAACTTTTGTAGACATATTACAGTATATCTAAGTATAACCTATTTATATATTTATGCGGCTAAGTATAGTTGAATTTTTGGGCAATTTTGGTGTATAGACCCTACCCTTTGCCATTGATGTCAAAGGGGGAGTGAGGAACAATGAAAAATGTGGAATCTAGCTAAGGGGGAGCTCCGGTAAAATGTACATTAGAAGAGAGCACCAACCAAGGGGGAGTATAGTATAACATTTAGTCATTTTTCACTAAGTGTTTCCATCAATGCCAAAGGGGGAGATTGTTAGCAAGAGACACATTGGAGCTTCATGATTGTTGTCATTGATGGCAACAAAGTTCATCCCACACATCCGCAGGACATGATGTGCCTATACCGGAAGTCAGATTGAAGAATGTTGTGGTCTGATAAGCAAGAAAAGAGCATGTGGCAAGGTCTGACAGTCAGGTCCAGATCTCTCAGAGGAAGCATATTTAGAAAGTGCAGACTTGGAAGTTAAGAGGAGTACCTTGACTGATAGATTCCAGGAATTAAGCCTCCGGTGATGAAGGAGTGAAGAGATATGAGCATTCAAGTATTGGGGTTCTGTTTGGCAGAACAGACAGAGGAAGAACTGACTAGCAGAGCATCATACATTATTCTGGATAAGATATTGATGATGATCAAGGTTCCTAAGGTATCATTCATGATTGGCCGACATGTTAGATGACTTCTATAAGTATCTTTTTGATCCGCATCACCTGGTAAGCAAGGATTTAGCCGACAGACTAAAGTTTGGGAAATACTGACTATTCCAGATGCCGACTAGAAAGAGGATGAAATCCTTTGTGCAGATATATATATATATACCAAATGGATTTCGATGAGTTGTGGTGTGTTGTATTCTGTGAAGTGCGAAGAAAAATAGAAGAGCAGTGTGAAAGCAGTAAGGAAGGTTCGGTATGTGGAAGGACAACAGTACAAAAGAAGAGGAAGGATGAAGTGCAACAGATCAGTTTACTGGGCCTAACTGGAACTAAACTCCAGCATATGTGGATGCTTCTCATCAGTTCAAGTATCTTGTTACTCTCTTCATAACTTGTAGACAGTGAGTCTCTTGTAGGTAGTGAGCCTCTTGTGAGCAGTGTGCTCGGGCAATGAGCCCTAATTGGCAAGTGCCATTTTGTACTTCAATTCTTCTAACAGAGAATACATTCTTGGGTTAGTCACCCCATGGTTTTTCCCTTAATAGGGTTTTCCACATCAAAATCATTGTGTTATGTGTATTGACTTTGTTTCTACTTTCATGCTTATGGATGCTTGTTTGCTTTGATGCTGCACTAATTATAAAAGAAGAATAGAAAGGTGAATTAATCAAGATAACTGATTCACCCCCCCTCTCAGTTATCAACACTTTTAACATGGTATGCATTTTTGTGGGTTAGTCCCCACCATGGTTTTTCCCTTAACTAGGTTTCCATGTCAAAATCTTGGTGTCAAATGTGTTGATTATGTTTCTACTCTTATGTTGTTGATTAATGCTTTAATGTTTACATCACTAATCTGATAGTAAGATAATAAAGAAGGTTAAAAGAAAGAAAAGTTTTTGTGGGACAACTGATTCACCCCCCTCTCAGTTGTCTAGTTCCAACACTGATGCAGAGAAAACACAACAGAAGCTTACAAATGGGAAGGAGGAGTCATTAACACAACCAGCATGTTAAAATCCTGGACATGCAGTATGTAATACCTATCGGCTTATCATCATCATCATATTTCTTGCTAACACAGACAGCATCATCATATTTCGAAGAGGCATGAAATATCCTCCTGCTAACTACTGTTCACTTCCTTATCGCCTTTCGCCTTTTGCCTGTCAGCAGCATCATCATATTCAGCTATCAGCAGCATCATCACATTCAGCAAGCGCAAACATCCTCCTAATGTTCACTGTTCATCTTACCGCCAAACTCTATCTTCATCATCATGATGTTCGACATCATCTTCATCAGCAGGATATAAAATATCCGGTTCCTCCCATATATCCTGATGATGACAACTTCAAGCACCTTTCCTTCGATGCTTACGTCACCCCGATATCTGACTACTCAAACAACAGCATTAGGATATGACTTATCCGGTCATATTGAAACATCCTGATGATGTTAACCAAACTTTATTCCGATGACTTACGCCGATGCCAAAACACTTAGCGACAGCAGGATAAACTTGCATAGGGTGATATTCGCAATATCCTGATGACGATGACGTCACTTGCACCCGATGATGATGTCAATGCACCTGATGATGATGTCAACAGGATATAAGACACTTATATCCTCCGCAACATGATAATGAATATCCGGTGATCTTTTCAATATCCTGATGATGACCTTTCCGGTCCTTAGCCAAAAAGTGAACTTTCACTCCTGCATACGATAGCGATATGCGGATGATGGATACACACGAAAGATGATCTTGACGATGATATATACACTGAGTATATATCCAACTTATATCATCCTGATGCATTCAAAACATACAGTCTTCGTCAGCTTCATAACCTGATCCGGATAGCGATATACTCGTAGATGACGATACGATTCACTCGGTCTGGAAAAGCACATGCAGATCCCTGTATATCCGTCAGCTGCATGCAAACTCACAGAACCGCACAATTTCACAAAGAAAACATGATGATCGGGCCAGATCACCTTCAGATCAAAACTTAACAGTTTATCTTCCTAAACCCTAGCACATGAGGATGCTAGGTTGATTCATAGCATGCTACCAATCGATTTCCCACACAATGAAATGTATAAACAGAAAACTAAAATACAACCTAAACTAACATGCATGACCATTCCACCGATTCACAGAATCAACCAGTGGAAGGGTTGAAAGAATCCATTAACCTGTAATCAGAACAGAAATCAAAACATAAACAGCTGATAAACCAGATAATGCAATTGATGAGATCTTATTTAGATGAAACACAAATGTCCTGTTTCTACAATACTATCGAACAACAATGTTTCACAATGTCTGGCCTGATCTCTGGATCTCACTCAATCACCAGTACAACATAACATAACTACTACTCTGATCAATCACCAGTACAACATAACATAACTACTACTCTCTCATCTCAAACCCTAACTGATCTGAGTTATTTATAGCAATATCCTACGAGTACTACCAACTCGATTCCCAACGGCTGGGAGCTTCCAAATGGCTGGGAGAGGACAGCTCATACTACCTGATCACGAGCTCTAACTGCCTGCACACTCTCCTAGGCTGATCTAATACATATGCATTGGTCCAATGGACCTTATTACATTATGAAGTCAAACGTGCTAAAACTAGACTGATGTCCTGTCATGCGGACAATTAACCTATATCCTGTCTTATAGGGGTGCTCCTGCACCATACTCCCCAGAAGAAGAAATCTCAAGTCCACTTGAGATGAGAGTATGAAGATCAGCACCATGTTTCTGGATCTGCTCTTCAGTCATCCAGACTGCTTCAGAATTAGGTTTTCCCTTCCAAGAGACTAGATACTCCAAGTACTGTTTGTTCCGGGTCTGTTTGACCACTCTGGTGTCCAAAACCTTCTGCAACTGTGGAGGATCATGCTTGGGAATGTTATCATGGACTGTATCCTGTAGGAGATCCTGATCTGCATCTGGATAAGACTTGTATGGAGTTAAATCACATACATTGAATATAGGGGACAAACCAAGATCAGGGGGGAGTTGTATCTCATAAGCATTCTGTCCATGCTTGTGCAAGATCTGACATGGTCCAACTTTTCTCTGCATAAGTTTAGTATATTTTCCCTTAGGAAGTCTGTCCTTCGTCAAATGAACCCATACCAAATCTCCAACATCAAACTGTACATCCTTCTTCTTTTTATCGGCATATTCCTTATACTTCAAGGTGGTTTGCTGCAGTTGGGTCTTGACTTGATCATGAACCTCTTTTATGGCTTCTGCAAAAGCTTCTCCTTCTGCACTAACAGGGTCTACTGTAGGTAGATCTCTCAATTCCAAAATTCCTCTTGGATGCACACCATAAATTATCTGGAAAGGTGATTTCCCTATGCTCCTATTGACAGTATCATTATAGGAAAATTCAGCTTGAGATAGAATATTATCCCACTTTTCTCCATGTTGTTTTGTCAAACATCTAAGCAAATTTCCTAAGGAACGGTTCACTACTTCAGTCTGTCCATCCGTTTGAGGATGATATGCAGAGGAAAAAGACAAATTTGTTCCAAGTTTCTTCCAAAGAGTTCTCCAGAAGTGACCAATAAACTTCACATCCCTATCCGACACTATGCTCAATGGCAATCCATGGATCCTGACAATCTCCCTGAAAAACAAATCTGCAATGTATGAAGCATCAGCAGTGGTTTTGCATGGCAAGAAATGTACCATTTTGCTGAATCTATCCACTACAACAAAAACACTGTCAAACCCTTTCCTTGTCCTTGGTAAACCCAAGACAAAATCCATACTTATGCTTTCCCATGGTCTAGAAGGAATGGGTAAGGGCTGATATAAACCTGCATTAGTCGACCTGCCTTTAGCTTTCTGACATATCACACATGTCTCTACAAACTTTCTGACATCTGATTGTAACTTAGGCCAAAAGTAATGTCTTCGGACAAGATCAAGAGTCTTATCTAGACCAAAATGACCTGCCATAGCTCCACAATGTTTCTCCTTAATGATGTTTAACCTCATAGAACACTTTGGAATACATAACTGTCCACCTTTGAACAACAATCCATCCTGAATCAAAAATTCAGAGAATTCAGCATGATATTTCTCTCCAAAAGAAGTACATACATGATATATCTCCCCAAAATCTTCATCAGTCTCATACATGGTCTTTAGTGAATCAATGCCAACACTTTCTAACTGAATCTAGTTGACTGTTAGAACTCTCCTGCTCAAAGCATCTGCAACTTTATTCTTGACTCCTTTCTTATGCTTCAATGTAAAAGTAAACGCTTGTAAGGTTTCTACCCATTTCATGTGTCTGTGGTTCAGCTTTTCCTGGCTGTTTATGAAACTCAGAGCCTGGTTATCTGTGAATACTATGAATTCCTTTGGCATCAAGTAATGCCTCCATTTCTTGAGTGACTGGACTAAAGCATACATTTCCAAATCATATGAGGAATACCTCTTTTTAGCATCATTGAGCTTCTCACTGGAAAATGCAATAGGTCTACCTTCTTGGCTGAGTACTGCTCCAATGGCCATGTGACTGGCATCACATTCCACCTAAAAGATTTTGTTAAAGTCTGGAAGTGCAAGGACTGGCTGCTGTGCCACCTTCTTCTTCAATGTTTCAAAAGAATCATCTGCTCTTTGAGTCCAAACAAATCTGCACTTCTGTCCTCCTTTGATGGTATCAAGCATGGGTGCACAAATATGACTAAACCCTCTTATAAACTTCCTGTAGAAGGTTGCTAACCCATGGAAACTTCTGACATCATTCATAGTCTTTGGGGTTGGCCAAGACAATATGGCACTTACCTTCTCCTTATCCATTTGTAACTTTCCTTGTGAAATGACAAAACCCAAATATGTGATCTCCTCTTGCATGAAACTTTTCCCAATCAGACCTGAATCCAATAATTCTTCAATTTGTCTGGCTACTTCTGCATTCTGTTCTGGAGTTAGCTTATAGGCTGCTTTGTTTGGAAGTGTTGACCCTGGAATTAAGTCTATGTAGTGACTAATATCCCTGACAGGTGGTAGGGATCTTGGCATTCCCTCTGAGATGATACCTTTGTACTTATCCAATAGCTCTTGGATAGCTGGGTCTATGAACCTTTGCTTTTTCTCTTCCTTGACTTCTTGCTGCTGTTCTTTATTCACCCTCATACATGGGATTAGGGCATATGCAACTGCACCTTCTGCTGCTACTTCTTTCATGAATTGTTTACCTTCCATCAGCATTACCTTCACCTCTTTTCCTTTAGATTTCTCCTCCTCCGTCAATGGTAGTAACTTTATAACCTTACCATCTTTAGTGATTGTATAGGTGTTTCTAATACCATCATGTTGTGCCTTCAAATCATACTGCCATGGTCTACCAAATAAAAGATTGCAAGCATCCATCGTGGTAATATCAAACAACAACTTATCCTTATATGCTCCAATCTGAAATTCTACCCAAGCCTACTCTTCTACAATTGTCTGTTGACCTTGGGTAAGCCATGAGACTTTGTATGGGGATGGGTGAGGCAATCTCCTAAGCTTAAGCTTTGTCACCATTTCTTCAGACACAAAATTTTTAGTAGAACCAGAATCAATCAAAACTTTACATGCCTTACCTCCTGCTTTGCAAATAGTCCTGAAAAGAGACTTTCTTTGAGGGGATTCTTTGTCAGGTACCTTCATGGTAGTCACTATTCTTCTCATCATTAGAGACTCTCCACTTTCTGGGTATCCATAATTATTAGGAGCATTCACACTCTGAAAATCATTAGAGCCTGTCATACTTTGATTATCAGGTTCTTGGATCAAATTTGTTCTCCTTTCTCCTGTTGAGCTTGTGGCCTTTTCTGGACATCTGCTGGCTATATGGCCTTCTTTATTACAGTTATAACATCTGATGGATCCTCTGCCCTGGGATCTTCCTCTGAAAGGTCTTCTACCTCTGAAGTTTCCTTGCTGACTATAATTTTCCCCCTGGTTCTGACTATTGTTTCCCTTACTATTGTCATGACTGGATTCTCCTTGATATCCATGTCCATGTCCTCTACCTCTAAAAGGACCTCTTCCACCCCTTTGTTGTCTTCCTCTTCCTCTATTGTGTTGTTCTTGTTTTCTCTTTAACTTCTCTTCCACTTTCAATGCCAACTGAAAGCATTTCTGAACTGTATCTGGATTATGCAAACTTAAATCTTCCTGAATGTTGAACCTCAATCCATTAAGGTATCTGGCTACCTTCTCTTCTTCACTTTCCTTTACCTTTGTTTTCATACAAAGTTTCATGAATTCTTCTGTATATGAGCTGACATCTAGCTCCTTCTGCTTTAGGTTTTGCTTCCTCTTGTGTAATTGGATACTATAATCCAATGGGACATAAGCTTCCTTTACTAATGCCATCATTTTCTTCCATGTAGTGACTCTACGCTTTCCTTCCTGTACTCTATCATCTTGGACGAAATTCCACCATGTCAAGGCAGCTTCTTTCATTTTTGACTGGGCTATTTTCACCCTCTGTTGTTCTGGTATCTCCTCTGTTTCAAAGAAATTGTTCAAGGAGTCTATCCACTCCATCACTGAATCAGGTTCCATCTTTCCTGTAAACACTGGCAAATCCAGTTTCACATCCATGGTTCTCCTCTCCATGGCCTTGAGGGCGTTCAACAGTGGTCTCTGGTCTGCAGGAACGACCTCCTCATTCCAACTAGGGATCTCTTCTTCTTCCCTATCTTCTTCTCTACCAGAACCTACTCTGTTCCTCAACTTCTCTAACTCATCCTTCAATTCCTGATTCTGAGCCTTCACGGCCTTGCTCTCTGCAATCTGTTTCTTTACCAGAACTGCCAACTCAACGTTGGTCATCCTTGCTGGAATCTCAGATGTTCCTTCTTCATCTGACATCCTGCTATATCCTGATCTTTTCCAGAAGATCCTTCCTTTGCTCTAATACCACTATGATGCAGAGGAAACGCAACAGAAGCTTACAAATGGGAAGGAGGAGTCATTAACACAACCAGCATGTTAAAATCCTGGACATGCAGTATGTAATACCTATCGGCTTATCATCATCATCATATTTCTTGCTAACACAGACAACATCATCATATTTCGAAGAGGCATGAAATATCCTCTTGCTAACTACTGTTCACTTCCTTATCGCCTTTCGCCTTTCGCCTATCAGCAGCATCATCATATTCGGCTATCAGCAGCATCATCACATTCGGCAAGCGCAAACATCCTCCTGATGTTCACTGTTCATCTTACCGCCAAACTCTATCTTCATCATCATGATGTTCGACATCATCTTCATCAGCAGGATATAAAATATCTGGTTCCTCCCATATATCCTGATGACGACAACTTCAAGCACCTTTCCTTCGATGCTTACGTCACCCCGATATCCGACTACTCAAACAACAGCATCAGGATATGACTTATCCGGTCATATTGAAACATCCTGATGATGTTAACCAAACTTTATGCCGATGACTTACGCCGATGCCAAAACACTTAGCAACAGCAGGATAAACTTGCATAGGGTGATATTCGCAATATCCTGATGACGATGACGTCACTTGCACCCGATGATGATGTCAATGCACCTGATGATGATGTCAACAGGATATAAGACACTTATATCCTCCGCAACATGATAATGAATATCCGGTGATCTTTTCAATATCCTAATGATGACCTTTCCGGTCCTTAGCCAAAAAGTGAACTTTCACTCCTGCATACGATAGCGATATGCGGATGATGGATACACACGAAAGATGATCTTGACGATGATATATACACTGAGTATATATCTGACTTATATCATCCTGATGCATTCAAAACATACAGTCTTCGTCAGCTTCATAACCTGATCTGGATAGCGATATACTCGTAGATGACGATACGATTCACTCAGTCTGGAAAAGCACATGCAAATCCCTGTATATCCGTCAGCTGCATGCAAACTCACAGAACCGCACAATTTCACAAAGAAAACATGATGATCAGGCCGGATCACCTTCAGATCAAAACTTAACAGTTTATCTTCCTAAACCCTAGCACATGAGGATGCTAGGTTGATTCATAGCATGCTACCAATCGATCTCCCACACAATGAAATGCATAAACAGAAAACTAAAATACAACCTAAACTAACATGCATGACCATTCCACCGATTCACAGAATCAACCGGTGGAAGGGTTGAAAGAATCCATTAACCTGTAATCAGAACAGAAATCAAAACATAAACAGCTGATAAACCAGATAATGCAATTGATGAGATCTTATTTAGATGAAACACAAATGTCCTGTTTCTACAATACTATCGAACAACAATGTTTCACAATGTCTGGCCTGATCTCTGGATCTCACTCAATCACCAGTACAACATAACATAACTACTACTCTGATCAATCACCAGTACAACATAACATAACTACTACTCTCTCATCTCAAACCCTAACTGATCTGAGTTATTTATAGCAATATCCTACGAGTACTACCAACTCGATTCCCAGCGGCTGGGAGCTTCCAAACGGCTGGGAGAGGACAGCTCATACTACCTGATCACGAGCTCTAACTGCCTGCACACTCTCCTAGGCTGATCTAATACATATGCATTGGTCCAATGGACCTTATTACATTATGAAGTCAAACATGCTAAAACTAGACTGATGTCGTGTCATGCAGACAATGAACCTATATCCTGTCTTGTAGGGGTGCTCCTGCACCAAACACTCCCACTGCATGTGAAATAGCTGGCCTTGTACATACCATTGCATACATCAAGCTGCCAACTGCTGATGCATATGGTATCTTAGACATTTTGTCTTCCTCCTCTTGTGTCTTTGGACACATCTCCTTAATCAACTTAAAATGACTAGGCAAAGGAGTACTAACTGCTTTTGCATTCTGCATGTTAAACCTTTTCAACACCTTCTCTACATACTCACTTTGAGACAAAAATAATTTTTTGTTTGTCTTGTCTCGTGTGAACCTCATACCAAGGATTTTTTTTGCTGCACCCAAATCCTTCATAACAAATGAATTTGCTAATTTCTGCTTAAGTTCATTAATATGCTGCATGTTAGACCTGGCAACAAGCATGTCATCAACATAAAGCAATAGGATAATATAGCTTCCATTACCCAATTTATTGAAATAAACACAATAATTAGAATGACATCTTTTGTAACCTTGTTTAGCAATAAAACTATCAAATTTCAAATACCATTGCTAAGGTGCTTGCTTTAGGCCATACAAACTCTTCTTTAATCTGCACACAAAATCCTCCTTACCCTTGACCTCATATCCCTATGGTTGCTGCATGTATATTTCCTCTTCCAGATCCCTATGCAGAAAAAGTTGTTTTCACATCTAGCTATTCAAGATGTAAGTCATCCATAGCCACAAGACTTAGAATTGTTCTAATAGAAGTCATCTTTACAACTGGAGAAAATATTTCATCAAAATCTATACCTTTTTTCTGTGTAAAACCTTTTACCACGAGTCTAGCCTTATATCTTTTCTTGCCTCCGTCTTCTTCCTTCAACTAGTAAACCCATTTATTTGACAATGCTCTTTTACCTGCAGGCAATTGAACAAAGTCCCAAGTCTAATTCTGCAGCAAGGAATCCATTTCTTCTTTCATGCCTAGCTCCCACTACTTTTTGGTATCTACCTGCATTGCTTCTTCATAACTTTCAGGTTCACCAAAATTAGTTAATAATATAGAATATAATGATGGAGAAAATCTCTTTGGAGGTCTACTTATCGCTATAGAATGTCTAACACTTATAGGAGTCTGTGGGATAACTTGTTGTTGGGGAGCATCAAGAACCACTAGTATTTTATTTTCTAAAATCTCATCCAGCAACACATATTCCTTTTTGGCCTGTTCATGCTTCTTTTCCTGTAGCTGATCCTTATACATGACCTTCTCATTGAATATAACATCTCTGCTCCTAATGATTTTATGATTCTCATAATCCCATAACTGATAACCAAATTCATCTACTCCATATCCAGTGAAGGTACATTTTTTAGACTTAGCCTCAAGCTTGGTTCTATTTTCAATGTCAACATGGACAAAAGCTTCACAACCAAAGGTTTTTAGAAATTAATAGTTTACCTTTTTACCTATCCATGCCTCCTCTGGGATGCCATCATCCAAAGGATTTGAAGGTCCCCTATTTATTAAATAAACATCAGTATGTACAACATCTACCCAAAAGTGTAAGGGTAGTCCAGCATGCTCCATAATGGTCCTATTCATCCTCTCAGACACACCATTTTCTTGTGGGGTTCCAAGAACTGTTTTCTACCTACGGATTCCATTATATGAATAGTAATTCTCAAATTCTCTGCTATAATACTCACCTCCATTATCAAATCTGAGACACTTCAACTTTTTTCCTATCTTATTCTCAACCAAAGCTTTCCACTTTTTAAAAGTTTCAAATATTTCTATTTTTTTTTAGGAAATACACCCATGTTTTCCTCGTTGCATCATCATTAAAAGTAACATAATAGAAAGAGCCACCAAGAGAAGATACTTGAGCTAGTCCCCATACATCTGATTGCACAAGCTCTAATTTCTCACTCTTCTTCTCTTTCCCAACTTTGAGAAATTATACTCTTTTCTTTTTTTCATAAACACAATTTTCACAGAACTCCAAGTCAATCTTCTTCAGACTTGGTAGCAACTTTCTGGAGTGAAGGATCTTATCCCTTTCTGACTCATGTGCCCAAGTCTATGGTGTCACAATTCTATTTCTGTCTCTATAGCAAGTGCTATAACTGTTTCAATAGCAACTCTTTCTGTAGCAACTAAGGTAGAATAAGTATTACTAGTACACAAATACAATGTGTCTACCTTTTCACCTTTAGCTACTACTAATGCATCTTTAGTGACATTCCAGACTTTGTCTGAAAAGGTAACTATGCAACCTTCACTACCCAGTTGTCCTGTAGAGATTAAATTCCTTCTCAAATTTGGAACATGCCTTACCTCCTGTAGCAACCATTCATTTCCATTCTGCAACTTGATTTTTATCTTTCCTTTTCCAACAATCTGACAGGGTTCATCATCACCCAAATATACTTGTCCAAAATCACCTTGAACATAATCTACAAAATATTTCTTATGGGTGTGGCATGAAATGAAGCCCTTGAATCTATTACCTAGGAATCATTAGCATTATCTAAACACAAAATTAAAGCATCCTGTAATTTATTACTTGCAACATTAGCTTCCTTACTATCATCATGTTGTCCATCTCCTTGTTTGCCCTTTCGAGACCAGCAATCCTTCTTCAAGTGTCCTGGCTTTCCACAGTGCCAACAATCCATTCTTCCTCTGGATTTAGATCTGCCTTTCTTTGACTTCCCTTGTGACTTCCCATGATTTGTAGGGATTTTTCTTCTTTCCTTTGTTCTTCCCCTATTCTCTATAGTCAAAGCATTACTAGATGTTGAAGTCTCACTTGTGCTTTTCCATCGCATTTCCTTGCTAAGGATAACACCAACAACATCATCAAATTTCAAAGTATTTGAACCAAAGACATAGTTACTTATAGCCATTACCAAGCTATTCTAGCTTTCTAGCAAAGAACATAAAACCAAGAGAACCCTTACCTCTTCATCAAATTTCACTTTTACAGAAGTTAACTGACTGGTAATCATTTTAAACTCATTTAAATGATCTGACACATATCCACCTTCAATCATTTTCAGATTAAAAAAACACTTCATGAGAAATACCCTATTAGAGACTGGGGGTTTTTCATACAATTTATCCAAAGCTTTCATCAAACCATATGTTGTCATTGCTTCTATTATATTGAATGCCATAGATGGGGCCAGGCACAACCAAATGGTTCCAAGTGCCATTCTGTCTAGAAGATCCCAATCCTCATTAGTCATTGCTGCCAGTTTCTTGGCTTTTCCTTCCAATGGCCTCCATAAATCCTTCTGATAGAAATAATCCTCCATCTACATCTTCCATAATTGATAGTTCTTCCCACTGAATTTATCTACCTTCAATTACCCTCATCCGCCATTGCTCCCACTTAACCGTGAGACTCCCACTCAATCGTGAGACCTTCCTGTAGACAATAATTAAACACAACCCACTTTGATACCAGTTGTTAGGGTTAGGGAAGATCAAAGCAATAAACACTAACAATTATATGCAGATTAAATAACCCAAATATAACAATGAGGAATTACACAAAAGAGATCAACACAGAAATTTAACATGGTTCACCCAATATGGGCTACATCCACAGAAACTCAGCCATCCAATGATTTTATTATCCAATGTAAAATAGATTACAATCTCGTGAATACATCACTGTAACATACATCCTAGCCGCTTATAACAAGTTTTTTGGAAGCTTCTAGAATTAGGGTTTTGTAATGTCATTTTTCTTTTGTCAGTTAACAAAAAATTAACAACCGACTCTGATTGTGCAAAAAAGAGGGAAACAAAATTTTAGGGGCTGCCACCCCTGAACCCCCATGAGGATACATAACTTGTATACAATACTTGGATGATCAGTCACCACATACCAACACTTCATAGATTTCTCCTTTTGTCTTAGGTTTTGCAATCTTTTGAACAACTACAACTCATAGTCAGTAGGTACAAACTGGTTCTTCAATTTTGTTACCATCCTATCCCACTTTGTAATATTTTATTTTCCTCTTCTATTCCTGTCCAATTGAACTCCTTTCCACCATATAGTAGCATGTCCTTTCATCTTTGTTTTTGCAAATTTCACCTTCTCCGGATCTTCAACTTTCTCATACTCAAAATACTCCATGTCATTTATCCAGTCAATCAAATGTTTAGGGTTAAAATTGCCAGTGTAATTAGGTACATCATCTTTAGGTCTCTTCCCAATCTTTAAAATAGCTTTCAACCTCTTGACTTGATATGATTCTTCTTCTTCATCACCTCCTAGGGTTTCGCCAATTCGTTTCATAGTTTGAAATTCCTCTTCATCATCACTTTCAATATTATGTCTAGGTGTCAATCCTCTTTGCCTATATTCTTCGACAACATCTAATCAAATTCTCATTGTTTTCATTATTTCCATCATCTCATCCATCCTACTAGCCATTGTTCCAACAACAGGGACTCTCCTCAGCGTCATCTTCCTAGGATCAAGTGCAAACTACCTCAAGTTCAACAATCAGGCTACAAGGTGACAACTGTCTCACAATCTATGATTGGTTGTGACACAAGTAACCTGCCTCAAATTTGGTGATCTATCCATAGCGAGATCTTATCGAATTCCTTATCCAACTTTGCTTGATTCACTCCCAAGGATTCAAACTTTTACTCTGATACCACTTGGTGCAGTCATGGTTAGGAGGTCCTCAAAGAGAACTATCCAGACCGTGCAGCTAGAGTAAATATAATGGAAACAACTCAAAGATATAAAACAAATGCAGATTCAATCATTTAGCATATCATAGAATTCAAATACATATCAGTTGGCAACATGCGGGCTTACAATTCTGGCTCACAGGCTTGATTACAGAATGTCAGACTATGCACAAGATATAGATTTGAAGCTCTTTTGTACAAATTCAAATTATCAAACTATCACTATGTGAATCAGTTTCTTTTCTAAGGATCTATTACATCATTATATATCATATCCAGAACATAAGGTTCCTCTGTGTCGGCCAAGGAAGATCATAAACTCCAATGAAGAGCTGTAACATGTGTACACAGATAGGTCAGACCTAAATGAATAGAACTCCTCTGCAAATGAATGGAATGATGTGTGGACCTCAGGGAAGGTCATCCATGAACCAAGCAACATTGAATGATGTGTCATTAAGCTTTAAAGGTGATAAAATGCTCTGTAGGTCTTCTGCTTTAGTTGATTGTCTAATACTGTCAGGATGCTTCTGCTCTGAGAAAATAATTGATCTTCTAATAGTGATAACTTTTTGGTATGTGATCTAAATGCTCTAAATTTTGGATATATTGTACATGAATGAATGTAGTTGTTAAATCTAGCTCTGCAAGATCTAAAATTTAACTGCAATAGAATGCAGACCAAAATACTAGAAAATGAAAGAAAATAAACTGAAATGTAAATGTTTTTAGTTGATTCAAGATTGCTCTTGAACTAGGGATACTTCTTGTTTAGGGTAAAATTGTAGGTTTATCTTAACAAGGTTAAGTACTACTCTTGCACCAAGCTAAACATTGGGAGGACAAGGACTAAGCTTGGGGACAAGCTACTGATCACTTGTCTATCCCTTATTCTTGCTAGGTTTGATTCAAGAGCCTAATTAAGGTTTTATCAAGTGTCTTTATTCATCAACCAAAGAAACCCTAATTACGCTTTTTAACAGAGATTTTTGAAATCCAGTGATGAAATAGGCAAAATAGATCACATAAATGTAGAGAATGAGTTTCAGAGATTGTGCACCTGAAATCTGGGGGCCAACTAGACTAGGGTGGCCTCTCTTTAGTATGGCAAATTCCTGTCATGGAAAATCTTTTGCACATGCTGACTGACAACCCCAAATAGCTCCTAGATCTCAAAACATTTCCCCAGTTGGACTAGGGCACAGGCTCATTAGTCCTGCGAGTGTCAAAATATGGAAATTCAAAAGTTTGTGATGACTATACCCACAATATTCTTCTTTTTGTAGCTTCTTTCTTCTATAACCTGCAAAACATGATCTGCACCTACAAAAGAAGGAGAAAGATGTTGCGGCTATATAGTAGCTTGCCTTAGTCAAGCCCTATTTTTGGTATGTCTACCTCAACAATAGCCAGAGATAAAGATTTATAGAAGTGTGTATAAACCTAACAATGTGTATGCAGAAATATCAAACCCTAGATGTCTCAATCAAGGGAAGATCAACAACTTGCTTCAAATCAATAAACACATACAACGTCACCTCAAGGAGATGAAAACAAATGAAGACTTGCATGAATAAGAAGGCAAATCAACATTGTCCATGGAAGATCTCCAAGCTTGATGTTGGAGGCTTCAACCCTTCTCCCAATCATGCAAAAGGTGTACAAACCCTAGGAAGATCAAGATAGTCTCAAGATCTTGATTCCTAATCTCCATCCATTGTCTCCATGATAGAAAATTGAAGATACTTTCAAGATCTTCAACAAGTCATTAATCTTTAATGGCAATTTTAGCAGAGTTTTGGCACCAAACTTGCATAAAGATTGTGTCTGTTAAAGTGATTATATCTAGCTTTAGGGAAATTCAAATATTGAAATAATGTCTCGATATCGTGTGAAAATAAAAATTTGAAAACAGAATCCTGAGGCATACGGCGGGAGCCGATACCCCACTAAGATTCAAAATCTCATAAAATAGGAGAGGACTAGGGTGTAGGCACCTGAGTCCAGCCCCCCATTTTCTAACCAAATCTGCATCAAGGGGGTCCCAAAGATCCCTATTTCAGATTCTCTTTCTGGGTTCTATCAAAAGGTTATCTCAAAAGGTGAACATTTTGCAACTAGACCTAGTCAATCAGGGTTTCAAGAAGGTCAGAAAGAAAAAGGTTGAGAGGTCACCAAAAGTGAGGAACTAAACTGAGGGAAATTGTACCATTCCATATAGGAGGACAATTTTTGACGTTACATTTAGCCCCCACTTTAGTGGCCATATGACACTACGTGCATATGCAACTAAAGGAAAGTAAATGCATCAATCATGAAAAGGATACCCAAAAGGATACTATAGAGGAGGCTGAAGTGCTGTCACTGAGAGGAAGAAACCCCCAAGTCTACAATCCTACAAGACCACAAAGTTAGGAACCACAACATGTAGAGGAACACTTTGTCAAAAAATCAAAAATCAAGTCAACCTGCAACCACCACCAATGATTCAATACAAAAACACTAAGGGGTTAAGTGATGAGACATGATGAGGGAGGAAATCAAGGGAGATATATGGCCCCCTTGTTTCTTCTTGCTTAGTCTAACAAGTAGGAACAAGGAGATATCCACACGCGTTGATTTCAAGGGAAACTTGATGGTAAATGTGTTATGAGGGCCATTTGAAGAAATAATGCTCAAGCACAACACATTGGGTAAGAAAGAGAGCAGAACCAAGATTCCAAGGCAACAAACAACATAGAAATCAGAGTTCGACAGATCAAGATAAGGGATCAAGAGTAAAAGGGATCAATCTTGCAACTAGTTAGGGATTGGAATTCTCACTCACTTACTTTATGTAAAGGGAGTTTTCACTTATCACTTACTCATCCTTGTTTTTTTGTCATTACAGAGAGGTAAAGGAGAGAAAGAGAGAGTGAGAGTAGGAGGACAACCATGCCAAGCCGACACCCTTATCAGCCCCTGCGACTAGAGATGCTCCAAGCCCGAGTGGCAGAGAGGCGTTTCGAGGCTGAGGTAGGGTCCTAAACTCATTTTTTTGTCATCTTTCAGTTTACTTTCTTTTGACTTTATTATTTACTGTGCCAAGACAGAGAGAATGGACAAGGGTCTCTGAGAGGGGTACCTGGGTCCACCTAGGGCGCCAAAGTCTCTCTGGGGTGCCCTAGTACCATAGGGGCACTAGTGTCCCTCTGGGGCACCCTAGTCTTCTTGGGGCACCTGGGTCCACAGAGGACACGGGCCCTATGCCTAGGCACTCTTTTCTATTTTTGATAGTAGCTTTCAGTTTCACGAGGAGATACTGATATCCTTGTTTGTTTTTTGACCTGCAGGATGTCCCTAAGACACAAGAACACATAGGTGGTCACCTAATGGCACTACTGCAAGAGTGTGCTAGCTCCGTATTTGTTGTAGAGAGAGTACTTGCAAGCAATGGGCTTATGGTGGGTATTTGATATGCCCACAATCAGATTCCACTGCACTATGTTGATGGCATTGATGGAGAGGTGGAATGCAGATACTTCCACATTCCACTTACCTATAGGCGAGATGACCATCACACTGGAGGATGTATATAGGATCCTTTAACTACCTATCTAAGGAGAGACAGTGAGGATAGTGGGAAATCACTCAGCAGGGTATACATGTGAGATTCAGTTATACTATTTGGGTTGCATTGTTTCACAGGTAGAGCAAGGACACATGCAGCTCTGACTTCTAGAGCAGGGATGCTGTGACATTCCCTTGATGTGGAGGATTATGATAGTCACTATCGTACTAGCCATCATGCTAGACGGACAAGGAACTCACCTACATAGGGGTCTTGTTCACACCATTAGGGTGATGGAGGAACATTAGACGGTCTATGCATGGGGGTGCAGTATGCTTGTGCACCTTTACCGTGACCTATGACGATATGTCCATTATGAGATGCATAGTCTAATGATCTACACGCTGGTACAGGTTTGGGATTTTGAGCACACCAGGTGTACATGATCAATGGGTTATCTTATAGAGGTAGCATACACCCATCCACATGTTCATGCCTATCCACTAGTCAGGTGTTGGAGACATGGAGATTTTCTATATTGGAGAGTTATCTTTGACAGATTATAGCCCAGCGACATTATCTGGAGACCATATCGCGGCTATATCTTATGGCCTAGCCAGTGGAGAAAGTTAGTGAGGATGCAGAGGGATTAGCTGATGGCCAGTTGCCTTGATCATGTCATGGCTTGGTTCTATTTTGATAGGGTGGCACGATAGTTTAGATAGATACAGGATGTTCCTGTAGTGCATCTAAGCTATGCACATACCGTGTGTAGCGTAGTTAGGGAAAACACCGTCTGACCACTGATAGTAGTAGATGTACCACTTAGTGATGATGAGGGTTTTGAGGATGCAGTGCCAGTGTCAGATGTAGATGATGTCAGTTGTACCTGAGCATATCAAACCTAGTGGCATACTGCATTACCTTCCCCTATCTATCCTCTTGGTCACCCTATAGGCAATGCTCAACCTTCGGCCGGTCATGCTAGTGACACAGGGGTAGAGGACAATGTCAGTGATTTTGCAGAATACTATGATCTTGAGGAGGATGTGGAGAATGATGAGGATGAGTCAGAGGAGGTCCCATTACAGTACCTTTGCAGAGTGAGACCATGACAGGGCCAGCAAGAGGTAGACATTGACGAGGAGACCGAGTCGAGACCACAGTCTAGGGCTCGTGGTCCTATTCTTATAGGTGATGAGAGACCTAGTCAGAGAAAGAGGGGGAGTGTAGTAGGTCTATGCCCCCCAAATACAGATCAAACTGTAGAGCTCATCACACCTTTAGCAATCCGAGATCCATCCTAGCAAGATGGAGATCCAAGTTAGCTTTGATTTATTATTTTGATGCTTTGTATGTTTATTACTTGTGATATTTATATGAGATTCTAATATCTATCTTATCCTCTATTTTACAGTTGGGATGGATGTTTGGCGAGACTTTGTGAGTCGCATCATAGTGGACATAGTACCTTTGGATGTATCAGGGTAGTGGGTATAGGCAGGGTATTCACCACGGTCATCTTTTGGGTGACATGCAGAGATATTTATGCATTTCATCAGGTACAAGATAGCTATAGAGGCTATGCTGGAGTAGTCTGCATGGGAGAGAGAGGAGTTACGTCATAGAGATGAGCGCACTAAAGATAAGCTTAAGGCACAGTGAGAGCAAATGATAGTGGTACCTACAAACGAAGAGCCAGCAATCAGTGAGTTCTTACTGCATGAGGTTCATCAGGCGAGAGCTGATAGAGATAGGGTTTAGACTGAGAGAGACCAATACTAGAGGATGTACTAGGAGGTACACGAGAAGATGATAGAGATGAGAGGCAAGATCAGGGGGTTCTGATCACGAAGCATCTCTAGGAGTCTCTTGTGATTTGTAGCCACACATGGTTAGGCCTCTATCACTTTCACACCACAAGGTCCTGAGGGTACGGGTGACTGAGGTTCAGCTATGTGATGTATAGATTCTATGCACTATGACATCCCATTTTGTCCTGAGGGATAGTCGACTCGGATGTATACTTGAAACTGATGATATATATATATATATATATATATATATATATAATGCTTATTTTTTCTATCTATGTGTAATGGTTTTTAATCTATCACATGTGATTTTTGTAAAAATACAACTAGTAATGATATTTGAAGGCTGTAATTAATGCTATTGTGATATACTAACAATTCTCAAGATACAATATAGAAATAAGCACAATGATCAAGAATTTCACACAGAACCCAAATTTCAATGCTATATTCAACTAATACCAAAGTGATCTAAGAAAAGAATACATAAGCAGGATACAACAATGATTAACTAAGAAAAGATGTAATGTTAAATGAATTAAGACAAAACAATAATATCTTGTCAAAATTGAAGCTAATCTATGTAATAAATTTTCTTATGAACATTTAACATCAAATCTTTAAGCATGAAATCTTTTGAAGTACGCTACGTTAATAGGTTCCTTAAGTGGCATACCTTGCTCATCAGCTAGTATATATTCTCTGGATCCAAAGGCTTCAATAACTATATAAGGTCCAAGCCAATTAGGGTTGAACTTACCTTTTTCTTTAGGAGGTGCATTTATATTGCGTTGATTTTCATAGAGTACCAAGTCTCCATCGTCAAATGAATGTTGTATGACATGTTCATTGTAGGATTGTTGTACGCTTTTTTGATAAGACTTGAGGTGCTAAAGAGCATTAATTCATCTTTCATCAAGCATCTCAAGTTCTTGTAATCTTTTCTCACGTTCTATGTCATCATCCATGATGTCTCTCAGGGAAATTCTTAATGGCATTATCGCATCTGCGCCATAAACAAGATTATAAGGTGTATTACCAGTAGGCATATGAATGCTTGTTCTATAAGCCCATAACACATAGGATAATTGAGTATGCCAATCTTTTTGGTGTTTATTAACAGTCTTTCATAAAATTTATCCAATAACTTTGTTTTAAGCTTCTGATTGGCTGTTTGATTGAGGGTAATAAGGCATAGAGAGGCAATGTTGTATATGATATGTTTCGAGGAACTTTTTCATATCCTTGTTCTTAAATGGTGTACCATTGTCTAAAATGAGGGAGGAAGGTATTCCAAATCAAGAAATAATGTTATCTTATATAAATCGATAGATTACATTGGTGGTCGTGGGTCGCAAGGGGACTGCTTTGACCCACTTTGTAAAATAATCAGTGGCAATAATGATAAATGTATGCCCTTGAGAGGAGGGTGGAGAAATATTAACAATTAGATCCAAGCCCCAAATAGAGAATGACCAAGGTGACACTTGGGCATGAAGCTCTTGAGTAGGAACATGGATTAGTTGTTTGTGTTGACATGGTGGGCATCTCTTGACATAAGCAAAGGAATATTGTTTCATGTGCTGCCAATAGTAGCCCATTCGTAACGATTTTTGTACCAATGATTTTCCCCCAAAATGTCCTCCACAGGCACTAGAGTGAGCTTCTTCTAAAGCTATTAGAATCTCTAAATTGCTTAAACATCAGAGTAAAACACCATTGTAACTTCGTCTATATAAGACATTCGATAATATAATGTATCGCGTTGCTAGTTTGCATAAGTAGATTCGGGCATTTTTAGATGTTGAATTAGGAATGGTTCCATCATGCAAATAATTGAATATATGGGAGAACCACTCATCAGTATATGTATTAGCACAGAGTTCTAAATTTGTAACTATAGGATCTTTAATTGTCGGTGTTTTAAGATTATGAACAACGAAAGTAAATTCCTCAGGGGAACCATCAGGGGATATAAGGGAAGTTGTGATTGCCATTGCATCTGCATGCCAATTTTCTCCCCTGGGAATAGTGTTTATTGAATATGATGTGAATTTTTTTAAGAGAGATAATGCAAACTCATAGTACTGAGATAGATTATCATGTTTGGTTTGATACAATCAAATTATTTGTTGTATAATTAGTAGAGATTCACCATATATTGTAATGTTTTCGATGTTAAGAGCCAAGGCAGCATGAAGTCCTACGATGAGAGCTTCGTATTTAGCTATATTGTTTGTGCATGAGAAGTCTAAGTGGTAAGAGAGAGGAATCAGCTTGCCTATAGGGGGTATTAATATAACACCAACCCTAGAGGTGGTTTGACATTTTGATTCGTCAAAGTATAGTTCCCATTTATCATCTTTAGAAATTGTTAAAATTTGGTCGTTAGGAAATACATGACTACCCAAATGGCATGACTACCCAAAAAAATGTACCCCAAGGTGTTATAAAAGTCATTTTATACTGGTCTTGAGGATTTATTAGATTTTAATTATATCCTAAAAAACCATCCATGAAAGAGAGTAATTCATGGCAAGCTATAGAATCAACAATCATATCAATATTAGGAAGTGGAAAATTATCTTTCAAACATGCCAGATTCAAATCTTGGAAATCTATGCACATTATTATACAATCATCAAGTTTAGTGATGGTGATGATATTCAAAATCTAAGGTGGATAATCAATAGGGTAGATAAAACCAGCTTGTAGAAGCTTTTCTATCTCAGTTTTGACAAGTAGTGCAGTTTTAGGATTCATCTTACAAATCTTTTGTTTAATCATCTTAAAATCTAGCTTCAAGATGATATTATGCCTTACAATCTGAGGATTGATACCAGGCATGTCAGAATAGTTCCAAGAAAACAATTCTGAAAATTCATGCAATAACTTAGTCATTTCTTCTTTTTCTTCTGCATTTAAGCAATCACCAATAGGGATAACTTTTTCAATGTTATCCTTATCCATAAAAAATATCAACAGTCTTTCTATTAAGTAGAGTACTATGGTCTAAGGGATTGTGTGATTGTGGTTGTTCTTCAAATTCTCCATTAAACTTTAGAGTAGCATTTATTGTGCTAGTAGTTTTTCCAAAATATGCATTGTTGCTCAAATAATAAGGTAAGCTGTGTTTATGATGATAATGAGGAATATTGTCATAAGCACCCAAGAATTCTATTATCACTTCACCTATTGAGAATGCATCCACTGGAAGTGGTTCTAGAGAATAGTTAGTGTCGATCATCTCAGGGAATATCAAACTAAGTGTTGATATTGTATTCACATTAAGAGTAGGGAATTTATAGGCTTTGCATTCCTTGAAAGGATTATACCCATATGCCATTTGAGCAATGTCACGAAGCAGATTCTATAGGGACTTTGATTCCTTGTTGATTTATACCACAATCATTAGCTACATAATCACAATCTTTATAAAGGATCCAAAATCCTCGACTGTAAAGAGAAGTCATTTCCTTGGAAGAAGGTGGAGCTTCATAAGTTTCATAATTGGTAGTATAATTAAAGGTATCATCCAAATTTGTTATCAAAGAAGCTTTATGTTTATCATTTGAAGCATGCGATGATATTGATGCAATATTTGATGTTTCGAGGATGGGGTTTTTATTTTTGTAATCTCCCGTGGAAGAAGATGTGAAATCTAATGAACCCCAATCATCACCAACAAATGCATTTGATTGTTTAGACTCTTGCATATCATTTTCTGAAGCAATAGGAGTTGACATATCAACTTTTATATTGTTTAGAATCTTAGGACAAACAACATGCTTATGAGCTTCAATTTGCAAACAATTATCAGTTCAGGATCAACATGGATAGTGCACAGCTTATCTTTGAATATAAACTTAATTGAACAATGTAAAGTAGAAGGAACTGCTCCTAATGCATGTATCCAAGGTCTACCAAGAATCATGTTGTAAGATAGAGAAGAAGGCATGACATGAATCAGGGTAGGCACAATCACAGGTCCCACTTGCATAGGTAAAGTTATAGTGCCCACAGATTATCGTCCAACATTGTCAAAACCACAGATACTTAATGTTTTTGACTTGATGGTAGATGTATCAACTTTAATATTATGTAATATGTTAATGCCACAAACATTAAGAGCTAATCCATTATCAATCATAACTCTCTTAACAAATGTTTTGTTCATTGTAATAAAGATAATCAAAGGATCCTACTAGTTCTAAACTTCAAGAGATGGTAATTCATGTTGTTGAAACAGAATATCTATTTTTGTTGCATGCGTACAATCTAATAGAGATGCTACATTATTTTTTTAATAACAGGTGGGACAATCACCTTTTGTAAAACTTCTTGGAGCATTCCATGGTAAGTAGGTGAAGTTTGTATAAGCTCCCAAAGAGATATCTTTTCAGAAGTAGTGCGAACCTGCTCTACAAAATCATATTCTTTACCACCTTTATATGTTAAATGAGATGCTTGAGGAAGCATAGGTTGAGAAGCTGGTAAAGATATCAGAATGCTCGATTGTTGTGTGCTTTGTTTATTATTTCAAGTGTTATATGCATGAGCAACCACATTATGACTAGGTTGTTGTAAAATTTGTTGCGCTATTTGTTTACCATAATTATAAATGTGATCAAGAGGTTGAGAAGAAGATGGAAGATCTCTAATAGTGAGGAATGGTTTAGAAGATGGTTTAACTACATTTGAGCATAAAGTGACCACAATTTTTAGTTTTTCAAGTTCTTCCTTAGGTTTAGGAACATAGATCACATTTACAAATCTTTGAAATAGTGATGGCTTAGAGGCCATAGTGCTCTAGGACAACAAATTATGCTCTAGGACAACAAATTAATTCAGATCTAAAGTTTAAAAGGATGCAAATTATTTAAATCTCAGGTTCACCAAAATGTTTAGGGTAAAATTGTAGGTTTATTTTAACAAGGTTAAGTACTACTCTTTCACCAAGCTAAACATTGGGAGGACAAGGACCTGTCGATGATGATTGTTAGTCATAACAACATGCATAAAAATTTTCACAACAAACCTTTATTCTCTTGAAAAGTATGATCAATTTGAAACAAATTGATGACTCCAAGGCTCCATTGATCAAGTCATGATCCTTTGACATTACTCAGAGGTTGATGTGACATGCTATTTTCCATTTCAAGGGGTCTTACATTGTATAAGTAATCGATCTTATGTATGTTTCCTATAAATTCACTTCACAAACAAGGTTATTTCTACTATACTCCACAGATTACAGTAATATTTATAAGTTTGATCAATTCTTCTGAGCATTTACTATCATGAACTTGTATATACTTCTACACTATGTAGTCATTCAAATATTGTGCCTACAAGTGGATATTCTTATGTTGATCATGGATATATATTTGTATTTGCATGATATTTATCAATTTGGCATGCTTTCACTCAAAATATGCTCTGTATTTTCAATTATTTACGAGATATAGGCATATTTCATGTTCATTTGCTTTAGATTGTATGTTATTTGCAATTGTGAGGGTGATTTGTAATGAAATTTAAGAAAATTAAAGAAATACTTCTAAATTTGGTGAACCTTTAGCTATTGAGTCACATACATTCTAGATATAGTCATGAAGAGAAGAAATCAAACCATAATTTCACCAGGATGTTCCATAGCTAGGTATGGTTGATGCTAACTTCAAAGGAACAAGGAATGAAAACAACACATGCAAATTGATAAGCACTCCAAGGGATGCATCTAATCAATGCATATATCTAGATTTCATTCACTAATTACTCAAGATTTACAATGATTTGTAATCAAACAGCTTCTCTTTCATTGAGTATGTAAAAACATGTACATTCACAATAACCTTGAAATCAGTCCTAAATTCTTTAGTAATCAAATTTCAATTAAGTTTCTAATGTCTAAAAGAGTGCACTCCATCCCCTTTTATAGAACAAGGAGAGGAGGCAGTTACAAATGACCAATGGTCAAGATTTATCTATTCAGATCAATGGTCAACATTTCTTTATTGACTTAGTCAACATCTTCATCCGTGGCACAAGTTGCTAGCTGGAAACTATCTAGCAAAACTTATTTTCTTGTAAGTAGCCTATGCATATGTTTACATTATGATGCATCTCTGCTTACTCTTTATCTCCTTCTTCCTTTTCACTTTCCTCTTCTTCATCATTCTCTACATCATCTTCATCTTCATTGTCACTACCACCTTGATGTAGATCATCTCTTATATGTATCTTTATTGCTGCTCTGATGGTCTCATATGATTGCACTATTCTGTCAATCTCACCTCCATCTTGGGCTTTGGCTTTTACTACTACATGCCGGTGAGAATGAAACTTAGCCTGAAGGGCATCCATCTTTCTTTTCCTGTTGTTCAGTGTTTCATTATAAGTCTCCACCCTGACCTTTATTCTCATGACCTTGTTCATCAATTCTTCTGTCAGGTGGTTCAGGGGGTCCTCTACAACTTGCTTGAAATTATCATGGAAGGCTTGGACAACAAAATCTACATCCTGATTTTCAATCTTCCCTTCTACCTTCCCTTCCAATGCCTCCAGGGTTTCTACCTCATGTGCCATTAGATTGTGCAGTTTAACACTTATATCCCTGAGCTTTCCACTACATCTCTTTAGTATATCACATTCAAATCCGGTATCTTCATACCAGATACTTACCAGCTGGGAGATGTTATTATCTAGTATATTGTTGTGAATGGGAATATGAGATTGATCAATAAAGATAAATAAACCCAAACATCAATGAAATATGCAAATAACAAGAATAAATGAATGAAGTACAAACTTACAAAACTTGTTACCCTGTGGCTTCCATTGTTTGCCTATCTTTCTTTGATCTTGATTGTGAAGCCCTCAGAATATTTCCTTTCTTGTTTGAAGATGACAAAGGAAGAATGGCTTTTGATATGTGTTTGTGTTGAATGTGAGCTTCAACACACAATAATGGAGGACACTTGAAAATGGAATGTAGAAGAGAGAATGAGAGAAATTTTGGTATAGTGATTGTGCAAGATGAAGTTCCTAGAAGAAATTGGACATGGTAAGGATACCCTGAATCAAGTCTCCCCAATTGCTTAGAGAAGGGTCTTATTTATAGATTTTCTGAAAAAGGAATGGAGGGTGAGGATCAACAGATGAGATCAATGGCTAGGAATAAAAGTGAATCTTTTATTCATAGTGGATGAATTAAAAATTTATTTTTTGGGAAGAGTGGAGGATAGTGGATGAGTTAAAAATTCATTTTTGTGAAGAGTGGAGGATAGTGAGGAACAATTGAATTGAAAATTCAATTGGTGGAGGATAGTGGGGAACATTTGAATTAAGAATTCAATTGGTGGAGGATAGTGGGGAACATTGAATTAAATATTCAATTGGTGAAGGCTAGTGGGGAATATTGAATTAAATATTCAATTGGTGAAGGCTAGTGGGGAACATTGAATTAAATATTCAATTGGTGAAGGCTAGTGGGGAACATTGAATTAAATATTCAATTCGTGAAGGCTAGTGGAGAACATTGAATTAAATATTCAATTTGGTGGAGGATAATTGATTTAAAGATTTATTTTAGAAAATGGAGGATATTGTTGTGTGGTTACACAACACGCCCCATTTTAACTTATCAAAACAGGGACCCAACTTTTGGCTTGGCTTGTGTTGTCTACTTTCTGGCGGTTTGGTAAAAATAAGTCAGGGGCATCATCATCATGAAGGTCAGGATCAGGTTGGTCATCATCATGAGGTTAGTTTGTCAAAGTTCATATTTTGTTACTATGACCTCATGGTTAGAAAGAGCTTGAAATTTCATGCAGGTTTGCCTTTTACATCAGTTGAAAATTCGTCCATATGAAGGAGTTATGCACAGTCAAAGTTTTGGTCAAACCTGATAATTGCTGTATGATGAACATCATCATCATCATATTTGAAACGCCCCCCGATAATATCTTGAGGTCGAAATATCCGGACGTCAACTTTAAGTCATAGTAGGTTGTCCCCGTCGAGCGGTCTTTTGCATCGCGAAAGGTCATCATCATGATCTTAATCTATCGCCCGATATAAAAATCATGCAGTCCCGAAACATCCGGACGTCAATCTTAAGTAATAGTGTGTTTTACCCGTCAAGCGACCTTGGAAACATCGCGAACATCATGATATTCTAACATCACCCGATATTATAATATCATGCTGATATTATAATATCACCCTTCTTAAGAAACCCACCATCTGCATAATTTGCACGCGCACGTCAAAGTCCTGGTGATCATCATCATCATGATCTTTCAAGGCAGGATCACATTTCGTAATATCCTCCTGATCTCCTTTTGCGTGATCATGATGATCACCTTATCTTTCAAAGCGGAGGGTGATATTCCAATTCCCAAGTCATGTTGTCAAGATCATCATGATCTTGTTTCTCTACCCGACATTTCGCAGTATCCTCCTGCCGAGAAGTATAACCTTTTGCAAATATGATGATGACGATGACGTCACCCTGATTTTCCTTTCTCCTTCGGCAGGATATTTTCCAAGGCATGATCCTGTTCGCCAATATGATGATGACGATGACGTCATGTTCAAAAATTAACAAAAGCCCCGGATATCCTGATGACATCATCTGGACATTCAGCAGGATCATATTTTAAATCACCTAGTGCGGATATGATGATGATCATCATCATCATCCTGATCTTTCGAGCGGGTTACCCTGGCCGCAAAGGAGTCATATTTTATTCATCACCTGATCATCTTCCTAAGGTGACCCGATATTGCATTTTATCCCTGATCTTAACGAGCATGACGGTGACATCATCCTTTGCATTTTAATGAAGCCTGATGATGACGATGACGTCACCATCATATTCTTTTCCTCGGCGGCAAGATCATATTCCAAATCCTCCTGTTTGTCTTCATCATGATGATGACGATGATGTCTTTCTTTCCCCAATATGCAGAAGCGAAACATCCTGATGTGCTTTTCATCAGAGCATTCGGAAAGGACAGCAGCATCATATTTTATGATATCCCGCGGCTAGATAGAAGACATAAGGTTGGTCATCCTCATGATTTTTGATGTAGGTATAACTGTTGTCATCGGCCAAGTCTAAATTTGTCACCCTGATCATATGTGGTCACACCGATGCGAATATGATGATGATGACCCGAAACATACAAACAGAGCATGCAGAGCCCGATTCGAAGGATGGTTAAAGGGCGGTTATTTCCTTGTATATTTTGAGATCATCATGATCATATTTTGAACCCGATATACAAGAAAATGGGTGAAAACATGAAGCGATGGAAATTTGAAGACCCGATTGCTGATTTCCCAGTCAACGATGGTTGACCCGGGTGTTTTGAAGATGTTTATGCATTTAGGGCACATTTTCCACTGATTTGGAGCCCGATTGCCTGTAGCTGCACATTTCGGAGGCTTGTTTAATAAAACGTTTTACTTCCTGCTGTTTATCCACATGATGATGATGAACCTAATGTTTGTCTGTTTACTTGCAGGAAGTCATGATGCTGCTGCTGAAGCTGAGCATAGTATGGTTGCACAAGGAGGCAACATGAACCAGAAATGAGGAGGATATTGTCAAATATGTTGTTTACCAGCTGGAGACCGAATCAAGTTGAAGATGCTAGAATATTCTGTGCCAGCTGTACATTTGCCAACTGGCGAAGCATGTGCTGTCCATCTGGACCGTTGATTATTATGAGAGGATCCTGATCCTTGGATCATTATAACCTTTTTCTGGCATTTGTTCTATATAAAGGCCAGATCCTGATACATGAAAAAATATATAGATAGATATATCTGGCAATAAGGCCAACTACTGTAGAATCAATTAAGAGATCGGATTACTGAGACTAATGAGGATAGAATTGTTGAAATGTCAAGGTTCTTTCTTCAGATCACTGTAAATGTACCTGTTCTTGAGCATATTGAATGGATATGAAGTTTAAGATTACATCCTGATTGTAAATTTTACGTAATCTTCATGTTGATTTCTCGATATGTACTGGTGAATGCTGTGTTCAACTGGAAGCGCTTTCATTTCATTACATGTTGTTGTCAACTTTTCCTTTGAAGATTTGCACTAGATCATGCGGATTTGTGGAATGTCCCGGTGAAGTATGATTTTAGTTTCCTTCTTTTCATTGCATGTATGGGAGCTTGTATGTGGATCAGTGATCTAAGTCCAGTAGTTTTGGGAATCTCATTCTTTAACCCCTTTTCCTTTTTCCAATTTCATAAATTCATCACCATAACTGCAAATCATGATAAATAACAAGCAGAACAGAGAAATATGCTGAAATCCCGTAGGTAACTGAAAATCATTAGCATATTTGAGTTAAATGCATGTATTATTGAAAATATCATGCAAAGAATCATAAATAATGGTAGAAATCATGCAAATATCAGCCTGTAGGCACATTATTTGACTAAATTTACAGTGCAGAGGTAGAATTGTTGGAGATTTATGCAGGGCAGACATACAGAGCAGGATATTTGGAGGAATAATGATGAACTTTGCAGAAATACGTAAGGCCCCTGAATGGAAAACAGCAACACACATCAACCACTGAGTAACGTCAGTAGATTAAGACCTAATCAACGGAGACTTGGGATCATGAATTCTTTGAATTCATCGTATCTTTCAAGATGAGTAAAGGTTGTTGTGTAACTTTTATTCTATGTTTGTGAATGACTAACATCATGACCAACATAAATTGGCGCTAGAAGGAGGGCAGAGCTGTTTCTCAGCAAATAAATTCTTTTCAGTTGAAGTCATATCCCCTGCCTCTGTTTATTAGCTGCCCGCTTTCAATCTTGCTAACGTATCTGCAGGCCCCTCACTTCTAACGCAACATCAATTTTCGAGAAGGAGGACCTGAGCTGCGAATTTTTGGATTTCTGCAAATATTGCATAAATATTTCAGCATCTCAGTTAAATGTCTGCAAATATCTTTTATTTGAGATGTTTTGGTTGCACCTTTGCAAAGATCTAGCCCAAAGCATCAAAGATTAGTCTGATTTTCTGAGCTTTCAAGTTTTATGCTGAGATATGATAGATCTCCTTAAAATTTCAAAATACTAAAAAATTGAAAAATAGAGTCTCATTTTGATGGATGTATATGAAAATAATTGCCAAATTAACATTCCTTTATTTCAGGAAACTTTGAATAGGCAGCTTTACCCTCACAGTTTGTCTAACTTTGGTTTATCTACCTGTTGCAGGATACACCAGACTGCAGAACACAGTGAAATTAATTGTTTAACTTTCCTTACAAGGTTGGATTTATATTTGAAAGGACTAATATTCTTTCTGGATGTGTTCAAGGTTGAAATTTGCCAAGAAAATGAAGAAGTCTGCCAGGAAAATGAAGAAATTCTGGAGCAACAAGCAGATGCAGCACCAGAAGTTATTAATTGTCCAGACACTGAAGTGGACAGATCTGAAGATTTTGAATTATACTTGTCTAGAAATATACAGTGTAGTCAAATATTAAGTTTGCCCATTGATGATGTCTTGATTGAAAGCTGGTGCAGATTACATGATGAAGAGCATTCAGAGAGAGATTGCTACCCTTGCTTGGTCATGTTGAAAAAGATTCTAGAAAATACAGTGGCTGAGTCAGTTCCAGAAGGTAATGAAGAGGAAACATCTTTCCTGGATTCATTTTATGGTGAGATTGATAGGAGTTCTCTACTTCCTAATACAAGTAAGGATCAGTCGGTATGCAGGTATGAATCTTGTGAAAATTTTAGAGAAGAAATCACTCATCAGGGTAATATTTTTGATTCTGATCCTAATACTTTTGATAAAGAAGATGAAACATCTTTCCTGGAGTCATTCTATGGTAAAGAGAAGTGTAAACAGATAGTAGAGCAATTTAAATGCACTACTGCTGATGATGAAGTTCCTATGATAGTAACTCAGGGAGTCATAGAGAAGAAAATAAATGCTGATTTACTGCCTAACTGGGTTGAATTAAATGATCAAATGCAAGAATGTTGCAGGTTAATGGAACCAGATCCTCTAATAGATAGAAAATGTGAATTATTTAATGAACAATTCCTGAAAGATGAAGATGTAGAAGACGTTGGAGTTGTTGTGCATGATCAGATGTCACTCCAGAAATATTTTGAGAATGAAACAGGGGAGTGTCCTCATCAAGTGAAAGTTGTTTCTCCTTTACAGTCAAGTGATTTAGAAATGATAAATTTCTGTATATCAGATTATGATGATAAAGATACTTATTTAGATGCTGATGTGCAGGAAATTGAAGGAAATACTGAGAAGTTTCCTGAACTGGAGGATAAACTGAACATCCAGAATGAAGGGATAAAGCTGGATAAAGATGAAGAATTAATACATCAAGAGTCATACATCCTTCAATTTGAAGAGAAACTAGGCACTGAGCCAAGCAGTGAAAATATAAGGACAAATGGAAGACCAATTGGCAATGAACAAGCATGTCCAACAGAGTCAGAAATACACCAGGTTGTATTTCTCCTTTCCACAGTGAATGATGTTGATTATTATTTTGATTATGGAAATTCAGAAGATAGGACATGCATATGGATTAATCATGAACATGATGAGCTGCCTCAGTTGCTGATCATCAAGAGTTATTCTGTTGAATACAGTGAATTCAGAATATCAGAATATTCTTCAGAATATAAAGATAAATTTGCTAGGTTGAGAACCATAACTAATACCCTGATGCTCCTGCACAATCAAAAGAAGTATGCAAATACAGGTGTCCTTAGGTCTTTTTCTGGTTTTTGTTTGCCTAGTAGTGGTTTGTATATAATTTTGTAGGTTAGTTGTTTGTACAGTCTGCTTGTTTTGCTTTCTTGTTCTGTTTCTGTTGTTTCCTTTTGTAGGTTAGTTGTTTGTATAGTGTTGCTTCTGTTTTGTGTTGTTTTGGTTGAGTTTTGTTTTGGTAAGTCAAGATGATGCACTTCATCACCTAAGAAAATAACTAAATTGTTAGGATTTGAGTGATGAGATCAGATTTAGATATAGATTGTAATTCATTCTGATAAATATTCATGATCAGGTTTTATAATATCTTTTCATCAGGTGCCTTTTCTTGTCCAAAGTGAATCAAACACAATGAAACACCTAACAGCCTTGGGCTTGTTGAAGATATGAGTATAGGTGTTAAGTGAAAAATCTAAAGGGACTCCCTTGCTACCAATACAATCTCCAACCTAAAGCTGCAAGTGACCACCCCTTGTATAAATGAGCTGACATGATGATATCAGATATATAAATATAAAAAAAAATATATAAATAATAAACTTAGGCCATCTAAGTAACTCTACCAGGGCTATAGACGCCTGCTGGCAGTGGGGCTCTACTTAGGGAGATTGTATAGATAACCTTGCCGGGGCTATGAACGCCTGCTGGCAGCAAGGCTCTATCCAGGTTGGCTATGAGGGATGATCTCCAACTATGTAGTTTAACACCAGTTACTTATGTTTTCAACTTGCTTTCAAGATGAGGATAATTAATCATATGCACACACATGATCCTTTGTTAGCACTGTTACCTTGATGAAACTTTATCATTCAAAGATCATGATGATTTTACTTAGAAAGAATTAGAATACTATAGATGAATATGATCATATCACTTGAATTATTTGAATTTCGTTGTTTTCTTTGGTGGCAAGTTGTTGTGTGGTTACACAACACGCCCCATTTTAACTTATCAAAACAGGGACCCAACTTTTGGCTTGGCTTGTGTTGTCTGCTTTCTGGCGGTTTGGTAAAAATAAGTCAGGGGCATCATCATCATGAAGGTCAGGATCAGGTTGGTCATCATCATGAGGTCAGTTTGTCAAAGTTCATATTTTGTTACTATGACCTCATGGTTAGAAAGAGCTTGAAATTTCATGCAGGTTTGCCTTTTACATCAGTTGAAAATTCATCCATATGAGGGAGTTATGCACAGTCAAAGTTTTGGTCAAACCTGATAATTGCTGTATGATGAACATCATCATCATCATATTTGAAACGCCCCCCGATAATATCCTGAGGTTGAAATATCCAGACGTCAACTTTAAGTCGTAGTAGGTTGTCCCCGTCGAGCGGTCTTTTGCATCGCGAAAGGTCATCATCATGATCTTAATCTATTGCCCGATATAAAAATCATGCAGTCCCGAAACATCCGGACGTCAATCTTAAGTAATAGTGTGTTTTACCCGTCAAGCGACCTTGGAAACATCGCGAGCATCATGATATTCTAACATCACCCGATATTATAATATCATGCTGATATTATAATATCACCCTACTTAAGAAACCCACCATCTGCATAATTTGTACGCGCACGTCAAAGTCCTGGTGATCATCATCATCATGATCTTTCAAGGCAGGATCACATTTCGTAATATCCTCTTGATCTCCTTTTGCGTGATCATGATGATCACCTTATCTTTCAAAGCGGAGGGTGATATTCCAATTCCCAAGTCATGTTGTCAAGATCATCATGATCTTGTTTCTCTACCTGACATTTCGCAGTATCCTCCTGCCGAGAAGTATAACCTTTTGCAAATATGATGATGACGATGACGTCACCCTGATTTTCCTTTCTCCTTCGGTAGGATATTTTCCAAGGCATGATCCTGTTCGCCAATATGATGATGATGATGACGTCATGTTCGAAAATTAACAAAAGCCCCGGATATCCTGATGACATCATCTGGACATTCAGCAGGATCATATTTTAAATCACCTAGTGCGGATATGATGATGATGATCATCATCATCCTGATCTTTCGAGCGGGTTACCCTGGCCGCAAAGGAGTCATATTTCATTCATCACCTGATCATCTTCCTAAGGTGACCCGATATTGTATTTTATCCCTGATCTTAACGAGCATGACGGTGACGTCATCCTTTGCATTTTAATGAAGCCTGATGATGACGATGACGTCACCATCATATTCTTTTCCTCGGCGGCAAGATCATATTCCAAATCCTCCTGTTTGTCTTCATCATGATGATGACGATGATGTCTTTCTTTCCCCAATATGCAGAAGCGAAACATCCTGATGTGCTTTTCATCAGAGCATTCGGAAAGGACAGCAGCATCATATTTTATGATATCCCGCGGCTAGATAGAAGACATAAGGTTGGTCATCCTCATGATTTTTGATGTAGGTATAACTGTTGTCATCAGCCAAGTCTAAATTTGTCATCCTGATCATATGTGGTCACACCGATGCGAATATGATGATGATGACCCGAAACATACAAACAGAGCATGCAGAGCCCGATTCGAAGGATGGTTAAAGGGCGGTTATTTCCTTGTATATTTTGAGATCATCATGATCATATTTTGAACCCGATATACAAGAAAATGGGCGAAAACATGAAGCGATGGAAATTTGAAGACCCGATTGCTGATTTCCCAGTCAACGATGGTTGACCCGGGTGTTTTGAAGATGTTTATGCATTTAGGGCACATTTTCCACTGATTTGGAGCCCGATTGCCTGTAGCTGCACATTTTGGAGGCTTGTTTAATAAAATGTTTTACTTCCTGCTGTTTATCCACATGATGATGATGAACCTAATGTTTGTCTGTTTACTTGCAGGAAGTCATGATGCTGCTGCTGAAGCTGAGCATAGTATGGTTGCACAAGGAGGCAACATGAACCAGAAATGAGGAGGATATTGTCAAATATGTTGTTTACCAGCTGGAGACCGAATCAAGTTGAAGATGCTGGAATATTCTGTGCCAGCTGTACATTTGCCAACTGGCGAAGCATGTGCTGTCCATCTGGACCGTTGATTATTATGAGAGGATCCTAATCCTTGGATCATTATAACCGTTTTCTGGCATTTGTTCTATATAAAGGCCAGATCCTGATACATGAAAAAATATATAGATAGATATATCTGGCAATAAGGCCAACTACTGTAGAATCAATTAAGAGATCGGATTACTGAGACTAATGAGGATAGAATTGTTGAAATGTCAAGGTTCTTTCTTCAGATCACTGTAAATGTACCTGTTCTTGAGCATACTGAATGGATATGAAGTTTAAGATTACATCCTGATTGTAAATTTTACGTAATCTTCATGTTGATTTCTGGATATGTACTGGTGAATGCTGTGTTCAACTGGAAGCGCTTTCATTTCATTACATGTTGTTGTCAACTTTTCCTTTGAAGATTTGCACTAGATCATGCGGATTTGTGGAATGTCCCGGTGAAGTATGATTTTAGTTTCCTTCTTTTCATTGCATGTATGGGAGCTTGTATGTGGATCAGTGATCTAAGTCCAGTAGTTTTGGGAATCTCATTCTTTAACCCCTTTTCCTTTTTCCAATTTCATAAATTCATCACCATAACTGCAAATCATGATAAATAACAAGCAGAACAGAGAAATATGCTGAAATCCCGTAGGTAACTGAAAATCATTAGCATATTTGAGTTAAATGCATGTATTATTGAAAATATCATGCAAAGAATCATAAATAATGGTAGAAATCATGCAAATATCAGCCTGTAGGCACATTATTTTACTAAATTTATAGTGCAGAGGTAGAATTGTTGGAGATTTATGCAGGGCAGACATACAGAGCAGGATATTTGGAGGAATAATGATGAACTTTGCAGAAATACGTAAGGCCCCTGAATGGAAAACAGCAACACACATCAACCACTGAGTAACGTCAGTAGATTAAGACCTAATCAACGGAGACTTGGGATCATGAATTCTTTGAATTCATCGTATCTTTCAAGATGAGTAAAGGTTGTTGTGTAACTTTTATTCTATGTTTGTGAATGACTAACATCATGACCAACAGATATTAGCTAATTAAATATTAAGAATATTTAATTATATGTGGAACATGGTGAGGTGGATTGATGGGTGATTTTGGACTTTAGACATTAGAAGAATTTAGGGAATTTAATTGATGTGAGACATAAGAAGAATTTAGGGAATTTAATTAAATAAAATGACTTTATTTAATTATGGGATAATGAAACAATCAAATAAATTTTGAATATTTATTTAATTGACAGAAGAAAATAAGAATTAAGATAAATATTAAAATATTTACTTAATTCGACCCAAGCCAATTTATGTGTATACATTTTGCCCCTCTTTGAAGCAATGTGTTTTATCACGTTGTTTCAAAGAATAAATAGTTTGATAATGATACATGCCTCAGTTTGCCCTTGGTACAGGTTATGATGATAGGATGCCCCCTTAGGAGATTGGACAGGGAGAAGGCGGAAGGCATGAGACGGACAATCTCACGATGAGATAGGTTGACAAGAGATGAAATGGTTGGATGCAAAAGAAATGGATGAATGATATGGAATGCAAGATAAAATGATAACACACACAAGAAAGGAAGCAAGTATGCACAAATGACACAAGCACAAACAAGGTATTGCCCCTGTCGAGTGGTAAACCAATGATATGGATCGATGATGTCTAGTTTCAGGAATGAAGTATGTCATATAAGACTCCGGGTCTGGTTTCGACAATATAACATCCTATCTAAGACATTTGATATGATAACGATATAGGACAGTGTTGTCATGGCGGGGAACAATATACCCCTAGACCAACATGACAGGCATGTTGTCATGGTGGGGAATGATGGATCCCTAGAGCAACACGAAGGATAGTGTCTAGTTTCAGGAAATGAAGCATGTCGTATAAGACTCCGGGTCTAGTTTCAACAATGCAACATCCTGTCTAAGACAATTGATTGATTAATTGATTGAGTTGGTTTACGACCGGACAAGGATCAAGACAATTGATTGTGATTGGATCATTTGACAAGATCAAGACCACGGTGGGCACCAAAATGTAAATGGGAAATGAGATTGATCAATAAAGATAAATAAACCCAAACATCAATGAAATATGCGAGTAACAAGAATAAACAAATGAAAGCACAAAACTTACAAACTTGTTACCCTACAGCTTCCATTGTTCGCCTATCTATTCTTGACCTTGATGATGAAGAAGATTGGTCCTCAGTGAGCTTGCTTCCTTGCTTGTTGACGGTGACAAGAACGGAATGGCTGTGATATTTTGTTGTGTTGAAGATGAGCTTCAAACACAGGGACAATGAATAGAGGATGTGGGATGGCTAGAATGATTTCTGCATTAGGAGGGTATGAAGAAGGGAATTGAGAAGAATGTGTTCATTATGAGGATGCCAGAAGAAGATTTCTAGAAGAAGTTGGGCATGATAAGGATGCCAGAAGAAATGGATGAATGATATGGAATGTAAGATAAAAAGATGACACACACAAGCAAGTAAGCACGTATGCACAAATGATACAGAAACAACCAAAGTATTGCCCCTGTCGACCAGTAAACCAATGCTATAGGTCGATGATGTCTGGTTTCAGGAATGAGATATGTCATATAAGACTTCAGGTCTAGTTTTGACAATGCGACATCATATCTAAGACATATGATAATGATATACGACAGTGTTGTCATGGCAGGGAGTGATGTATCCCTAGAGCAACATGAAGGATAGTTATGACTGATTGATATGGTTTACGACCGGACAAGGATCAAGACCACTGATTGTGATTGGATCATTTGACAAGATTGACTTGACTTGATTGGCATGGATTAAGGATAGACTTACAATTAGATACGATATGGATATGGAAATGGATATGAAATGCAATTGGATATGGTATGGATATGGATATTTGTCACCTTGATATAGCAAGTATTTTGAAGCGCTTTCATCATTGGGCTTTATTATGTTGTAAGAAAACACAAGCATCTAGGTATAATTAAACCGAGATGACCTAAGTATTACTTACATAGATTTTGATTTAGCAAGTTAATACAAGCATCTAGTCAAAGTTGAATCTAGATGACCTGAGTACTTCTTGCATTTTAACAGACAAGGATTGCCCCTTTTTCATGTTTAGACCTTGGAGTCCTCGATGATCTTTTTCTGATCATGTCATTAGACAAAAGTCATCACATTACTAAAGTTTGATCCACAAGCAGCAGACAAAGAAAAAGATTATGCCCCCATCATAGCATCTCTAGCTTTTGGCATCCTTGAGTAGCATAGGAAGACATAATGACAAAAATCCAAGACTTTGTAAGTTAACCTGTTTACAAAACATTCTTGCATTAGATGTGTCTTTTTACCATAATTGATATAGAATTTATCTTGAATGTTTCAGTATGGTGCACTGCTTTGTTTAGGACAGGTTGATGTTTTTGCATCATGATTTTTTTTTTGGTAGCTTGCTTTGCTGCTCTTGTTTGTCTAGCGAAAGGTGCAGACACGGACGGGTAGAGGGACGTACGACAAGACATGGGATGAACGGGAAAGTGGAGCGGACTCAGATAGATAGAAGGACTAGACATGGGACAAATAGGGAAAGTGGAGCCTCAGGGGCGCATTGATAATGGCCTTGCCTACATGATAGCTCAGAGGCGACGTAGTTCAGGGTGAACCCTGATGGACCTAAGACCTAGGTGATGGTGAATATGCAGAAGTGGTATGGAACAGATATGGATCAAATAAGACATGATATGGAACTGATATGGATCAGATGATACTAATGGCAAGGAAACCCCACAGGTAGGTAGATGTATGGGTGAATGGAATGGGTAGGTAGAAGCAACCAAGGATGTGATCTCCAAGGACTATGTCGCATAAGAATAACGTACCCCATTGTAGGTAGAATGCTTAGGATTTTTCATGACAATGCTAATGATGATAGGAGGATGAGAGGATAATGAATGATCTGCATGGTATGGAGGGATAAGGTATGTCAAGAGACATTTAGAACATTTGTCAACATTGTGCCCCCAATCTTTATCAAGACCAAAGAATAGAGGAAAGGAAGTTTGGATGGATGGATGAGACAGGATAGGTATGCAATGGATAGAGGATAGGATAGGAAATGTAATGGAAGAGTGATATGCTGATGAGACAAGGTGCCCCCAAGTGTAGGTGACATAGAAGATCAACTTACACATGATGCCTGTTTACCAAGTTTTCATCATGGTACTTATCCAAGGCGTCTGTTTGCCTGGTTTTCACCATTGGATGAAGGGATTTTTCTTTACTCTTTTTTTTTTTTGAAACATTTGGGTAGGAGAACATGGATATGGAAGGACTCAAGTATAGAGTTCCTTGAAAGGTGATAGTCCCACTAGATGGATGTTGTCGCATGGACAATGTTAAATGTGCTCACAAATGTTGGTAGGGGATCGTATGAAAGTGATATGGCCTAGGTAGATAGTGGATTGTGATCCAAAATATGGAGGGAAGGCTTATGCAAAAGCATGGACCATAGGAATAGGATGAGGAAGATGTGTAAGATAATAGTAGAAGGAAGGGGAGATGGAGGTATATGTAAATGTTGTGGAATGGAAGGGAATCATGACCAACGATTGCACATACCATGGTAAACATTGAAGCTGGTGATAGGAAAGTAGTGTATGAGGCAATGGATACTTTTGCTTGTGGATGAAGGATTTAGGAATTTATGGACCCACATAGACTTAGTATTTTTCTAATTTTTGTTTGCCATGTGGGATGGAAGAATTTCAGACTTATGGATGGAATGGGAGAAAGTAGGTGGTTGGAATTCTTGAGAGGTGGATGCCTCATGTAACTTGAGGATTTTTTTCTTAGGTACCCAAACCTTTTTGCTTTTAGATAGTACCTGTGGAGGTATGGGTTTGGGTGTATGCAGCTTTTGTGTAGCTTTTGGAGTAATCATTTGTTGCTTGGGGACCCACACCTTTTTCAATTTGGCATTGACGTGTATGGGTGTATGTAGCTTTTGATATGGATAATTCTTTGATTCTTGGCTTTTATATCCTAGGTCATGAAGACTCTTAGGATTTTTGACTTTATAGGTAGAGGCATCCACATATTTGTCATTGAGTCCCCATGGGATGGTAGAAGTGAGGTTGGTGAAAGCTCTTTGTTTAGACACCATGTGCATTTGTAGGCCATGATTGGGATATTTAGAGGATTTATAGATGGATGGATAAGGTGTTGGAAGAAGTGGTGGTAAAAGGCATGGAGGGGTGTTAAGAGTTGGAAGTAGCAGAGGTAGATTGGATGGTGGGATATTAGGAGTTGGAAGTAGCGGAGGGAGTTTGGATGGTGAGATATTAGGAGTTGGAAGTAGTGAAGGGAGATTGGATGGTGGAAGGTGTACGGTCACATGCTTTTGGGATTTGTAGGATGAGGGAGGTGGAATGGCAACATATGTTTGGGGGATATGATAAGGTTTGCGATGGAAAGTGGTAGACTTAGGAGGAGTGGAGGAAGTACCAACATCTTGAGTTTGCTCACCTTGGGGTATGTATCCAAGGTCATATGAAGGTGGAGGAACATTGACATGGATAGGTTCCAAAATACCTTGTTCATGAAGCCCTAAGCCTTTACCTTGATAGTATATACTCTGGGGTATTCGTTAGATAGTGGGATTATGTGTAGGTGGAACACTAGACACAAGTTTCTAATTGGATGGAGAAGATGAGATGGAGGATAATGGTTGTTGGTGTTCTAAGAGAGAACATTCATGCATGAAGGTAGTAAGACCAAGGATATATGGTGCATGATTTGCCACTTGGTCCATAACAGATGGCAGAGGAGTATTATTGGTTTGATCTTTTACACTTGCTTGGGAGGCAAGTGTCTCATCAAGGGAAGTGGAAGTTGTTAGATTTTGGGTAGGACTAGATGGGGTGATAGGCTCAGGACCATGGAACACATAAAGTGGGCTAAGAGGATGATCATGGTCTGCTTGATCATAGATAGGCTCTTCATCATAGATGTTATCTTGATCGTAAAGAAGGTAAATGTTATGGATGGGTTGAATTTGGATAGCTTGCTCGTGAATGGTTGTTGGGAGATGGATAGGATCAAGTGGCTCATGGATAGATTCATCATTATGGCTATCATCTTGATCATGGAAAAGATACATATTATGAATGGGTTGCATAAAAGTGATTTGATCTTGAGTTGGACTAGGGCTTAATGTTTCCACATGATTAGGATTAAACCTTTGACATACCTCTTGGGTTGCTTGAATGGAAATGGAAGGCACTTGGATGGGCTCATGGTCAACAACATGAGGGTGTGACACACCTTGACTCTGGTGCATGGTAGAAGGCTCTTTGAGAAGCTCAAGGGATTGTGGATGATATGAAGGGGTTGTAGGATTTGACATGGTATTGGAAGAATCTTTGTTAAGGTCGACCAGACTTTGGGGACATGGTTGACTTTCTGCTAGTAGTCCTTGGATCACATCCATCGCAGGTGTATGGGTAGATGGATGATATAATGGATGAGCAATAATAGCGGATGATGTTGTAGGCTTAGGACTAGGATTAGGTTGGGGGCTAATTGGATTGGGTGGATTAGGATTTGGATTGGATGAAGGGATAATCTTACGACAATTTATGATGTTTTTGATCAATCTCTTAAGTCTGACACAATGGGTTGTTGTATGGCCCTTATATCTATGGTATGCACAATAATGGTTTTCATTATATTGAGGGGGTGTAAGGATTGGTTTAAAAAGGTCTATCGGTGGTAGCTTAATCAAATTTGTTTGAACTAATTGTTGTACGATTATGTACAAGGGATCTTGTGCTGGAGGATTGGTAGAACATGGGTATGGAGTTGATGAAGGGCTTGATGGGCTAGAAGATGGACTAGGGGTAGGATCACATGGTGGTCTTATGATAGGACTTGTTGGCTCATGTGTTGGCATGGGATTGGATAGTGAAGGCCACTCATAAGATGCATTGGCTAGATTGCTATCTCCATTGTCAAAGGTAATTAAGTTTTTTTGTATTAGGCTAGCATGGTTTATATACAAAGGGCCACTTGGACTTGCATGCATGTGGTGAAGCATATGAAGGAGCTTTTGGAGGTCCTCTAAGGTTGACATGATGTCACACAAGTGTTTAATTCTTAAGTCCTTTTTGGCAAGTGCTTGGTTATGATTCGATGATGATGTGGATTGTTTGGATGAAGTTGATTAGGATGAAGGTGACTAGGATGAAAGTTTATATTGATTTGTTTATGTGTTTGGTGTTTATAGCTTGATTTGGCAATGTTCAAACAAATGATTATGCATAAACACACATGAATCACTCACACAAGACACATAAGCAAGTTTTTTGACTTTGAAAATGAAATGTGATGATTATTAAGCAAGAACTTGAAAACACATCACAAGCCTAATGTCTAGTCAAGTTGGTATGGCCAATTAGGTCTTAGACTAGATTGCACGAGGTTGACTAGGAATTTGAAAGTGAAATCTTGTCACACAGCCGGGAGAAGGGGGTAACCCACCCTTCACCTTCACTTCCCAAAGGTAGAAAGTTCTTTGGGGCTTAGCCAAGAGTGACAGGATTCTAATTTTAATAAGGGTGTCTTTCGATTCAGCCTTGGATGAGGTCATCCCTAGGGGTGATGAAATCCCCTAGCAGGCCTCCTAGGAAAGGGATTGACAAAAGCAAATCAAGTGAGGTGTTTTTGATCTCTAAGGTCACCTTGCGATGCGAGGAGAGAGCATACACACGCACACTTGATTCACACTCGCACTTGGTTAATTGCCCTTAAAAATTGAAATGTGTGAAGGATACGCCAATCAATCGTTCTTTTTAGTCCAATTTGAAGATGTGATTGAAGACACTGGTTGATTTTAAGCCCAATTTCAATGATGTGTAATCAAACAAAGTTCGTTTTAGAAGCCCAAATCAAAATGTGTTTGCAAACAAGATTGAGAGATAAAGGATGAAAATGGATGTACTCAGATTTTTGTTCCCTATCCAAATTGACGTTTTTGCTGATCCTGATGTTGTTCCAACCCCGAATGATCACCTACAAGTCACAGAATCAAGAACGAAGCAAGTAGACTAGCCCAGATGATTGTTATGTGAAAATTGATAATCTGATAAGATCTGATGAGAAATGAATTGATACAAAAAAATAGATTACATGAACAAAAAATTTAGGAAATTCTATGCGATTTGAAAAAAAAATTAGCTGAAAAATGATCAAATTTGTACAAGTTATGATGATTTGAAGTGTAAATGCAAGTTTGACTTTGACTGCGAAACAATGTTGGAAAAAGGTACCATCATCTAAAAATGTCTTCACCACTACGTAGTTCGTTCTTCCAGCTTTTCGACAAATCCAAATTTGTGCATTTTCGACTCCGTATGTAAAAGTTATAGTGAAAAGAAAAAAATCGCCTATTTCGCTAAGTGGAAAGTCAAAAAAGAAAAAAATAAAAAAAATTACCTCTTTTTTTTTTTGGCTAATATTTTGATTTTTTCTTGTTTGTTTTTTTATTTTTTAATTTTTTAATTTTTTGTAATGTTTGATTTTTTTGTTTTTATTATGATGATTTTTTTTTTTTTTGTAATGGCTTGTGTTTTTGAGTTGCATGTGTTGTGTGTGTAGGTGGTGGTGGAGGTCGAGCAGTGCAGTGGGCGGTAGGGGTGGTGGCGGTGGTGGCAGGCAGAGGTGCGGGTGGTCAATGGCAGTGGCTGTGTGGCGCGTAGAGGGGAGGCGGCGGGATGGCGCAGGGGGCAGAGGGGAGTGGTGGTTTGGGGTAGGGAGGTGGCGGTGGTGGGGATCGGGGGGGAGGCAGGAGGGGGAGTGGTGGCGGGATCGGGGGAAGGGGAAGGGTTAGTGCAAGGGCGAATGGAGTAGGGAGGTGGCCGCGGAGGAGTGCAGGTAGGGGCAGAGCGGTGGTCTGCAGGAGGGGATGCGAGAATGGTGCAGGGGGTGCAGGGGGAGCAGCTAAGGAGCTGCAGGGGATGCTGCACAGGGGGAGGGGAGAGGGGTGGGGGAATGGGGGAAGGGGAGGGGAGGGGAGGGGAGGGGGTCGGGGGTGTGTAGGAGCTACATTGGTTTTTTTGTTTGTGATTTTATTTTTATTATTATTATTATTTTTTTTGAAATTTTTTTTATAAAGTGAAAATGTAAAAAAAAATTAAAAAAACAAACAATAAATGGAATTCAATGTAATGTTTTTGTTTGTTTGTTTGTTTGTTTTTTTTTTTTTTTGAATTTTAAAATGTTAGAATAGAATGAAAACTAAGAACTAAGGAAAAAAAAAAATTGTTTTATTTTGCAAAAATACGTGGAAAAGTAAAAAAAAATTCAAAAATTTTCAAGTAATCCACACTAGAGAATATGTGATTTTTTTACCTTTGAAGCCTCCCGGACTCAATGGTGAGCTCGGTTTGCGCATAGGAGGCCGTTTGTGAGAGTGGATGCCCAAATATTCTTTGAAACACTTGAATTTGCAACAAGAACTTTCAAAGCCAAACACTCACAAACAAGATGGGGGTTAGATCACGGTGGGTGCCAAAATGTGAATGGGAATATGAGATTGATCAATAAAGATAAATAAACCCAAACATCAATGAAATATGCAAATAACAAGAATAAATGAATGAAGTACAAACTTACAAAACTTGTTACCCTACGGCTTCCATTGTTTGCCTATCTTTCTTTGATCTTGATTGTGAAGCCCTCAGAAGCTTTCCTTGCTTGCTTGTTTGAAGATGACAAAGGAAGAATGGCTTTTGATATGTGTTTGTGTTGAATGTGAGCTTCAACACACAATAATGGAGGACACTTGAAAATGGAATGTAGAAGAGAGAATGAGAGAAATTTTGGTATAGTGATTGTGTAAGATGAAGTTCCTAGAAGAAATTGGACATGGTAAGGATAACCTAAATCAAGTCTCCCCAATTGTTTAGAGAAGGGTCTTATTTATAGATTTTCTGAAAAAGGAATGGAGGGTGAGGATCAACAAATGAGATCAATGGCTAAGAATAAAAGTGAATCTTTTATTCATAGTGGATGAATTAAAAATTTATTTTTTGGGAAGAGTGGAGGATAGTGGATGAGTTAAAAATTTATTTTTGGGAAGAGTGAAGGATAGTGGGGAACAATTGAATTGAAAATTCAATTGGTGGAGGATAGTGGGGAACAATTGAATTAAGAATTTAATTGGTGGAGGATAGTGGGGAACATTGAATTAAATATTCAATTGGTGAAGGCTAGTGGGGAATATTGAATTAAATATTCAATTGGTGAAGGCTAGTGGGGAACATTGAATTAAATATTCAATTTGTGAAGGCTAGTGGGGAACATTGAATTAAATATTTAATTTGGTGGAGGATAATTGATTTAAAGATTTATTTTGGAAAATGGAGGATATTAGCTAATTAAATATTAAGAATATTTAATTATATGTGCAACATGGTGAGGTGGATTGATGAGGTGGATTTTGGACTTTAGACATTAGAAGAATTTAGGGAATTTAATTAAATAAAATGCCTTTATTTAATTATGGGATAATGAAACAATCAAATAAATTTTGAATATTTATTTAATTGACAGAAGAAAATAAGAATTAAGATAAATATTAAAATATTTACTTAATTCGACCTGAGCCAATTTTAGGTGTATACAATTGTTACTTATCAATATCTATGTATCAATCCTCTTCATTTCACCTAAAGCATCTAGGTGCTTCTCTAGCTTAAATGACCTCTTGCCTACTTCATTTTGTAATTTATCTACCTTTCTTTTCAAGGCACTCAAAGAATTCCAACTCTCCAAAGAGGTTTTTACTACATCCTCAGCCTCAAAAATAGATGACATCATCCACTTCTCCATTACCTGTGCTTTATGCCTCATTAGGTCCAATCCTATAATTTCCTCTTGGGATATGATGGTTAATGGAGTGGCTACACTAATTGGTGTATGCTTTGGATCAATTAATTCTTTAATAAAAGAATGTAACTGAGCAATGTGCTCTTTATGTTTTTTATTCTTCTCTTTCTCTCTCTTTACCCTTTGTGTTAGAGATTCAATGATATCCTTGCCTTCTTGACCTTCTTGGTCTTCATTTGCAAAACCCATATCAACATCAGTGATCTGAAACTCTTCAAGGCCTATCTGGTCTTTCTCTTTATCAACTATAGGCAGGGCCACTTGTACAGTTCTCCTACGTATAGTAGGGTCCCTTTTGATTGCTGAGGTCAACCTAGCCTTTCTTCTAGGTTTTATCATGGTCCCAGCAAATAATGTAGATACATCAAAATTGTGTACCTCCTCAACCTATTGTAGATGTACTTCTTGTTGCAACCAATAAGGTACATCACCCTTAGGCTCTTGATGATCACCCTATTCATTTTGGGTGTCCTGTGCTTCTATGTTGGATTCTGCCCTTGGTGGTGAATGTTCTTTCCTAATTTCTTCCTCATTTACCTTCTCATGAGGGGGATCTTGCTGGGGTACCTCCTATTGAGGGATGTCTTTTTGTGGAGGGGGCTCTTGTAGAGTGTGTACACCTTGATCTTGTACTTCCTCTTGTTCACCTTCTTTGGGAGTCTCAGGAACATTTTGCCTTTGCTTATCTTGGGGCACCATTTTTTCCTGAGTGGATTGTGTATTCTGACCTTGGAGATCACCCAAATCACCCTTGGTCACATTCTCTATCTCTTTGTCAGGACCCTTGTCATGTGTCAGATTTTGTTCATCACCTTTAGGTGTGCTGACATTCTCCAAACTAGTCTCTTTATCACTTGATTCCTCTTTTGTTTCAGGATTAGTTTTCCAATCACCCACTTTAGTATGTGGCAGTGAAACACTTTGCTCCTGACCAACATCCTTGTCAGGCATCTCTTGATCACCCTATTTTGAGGGTGTGATTCTATCTTTTCTTGTTCCATGGGCACATTGCCTTGACCTTTATCTGTGTTGGAAGTCATCCCACCAACTTCTTATTGGAACTAGACAACTGAGAGGGGGGGTAAATCAATTGTCCCAAATTCTTTTCTTGCCTTTAACCTTCTTTGCTATCTTACTATAAGATTAGTGATGTAAACATTAAAGTATTAATCAATAGCATAAGAGCAAAAACATAATCAACACATTTGACACCAAGATTTTTACATGGAAACCTGGTTAAGGGAAAAACCATGGTGGGGGTTAACCCACAAAAATGCGTACCTTGTTAAAACTACTTAATAAAATAGAAAGCACTTGCCTTCAGGCTCACTACCCAGAGCTCACTGCTCAAAAGAGAGGCTCACTACTTACAGAATTTATTTAGAAAGAGTTAACTGAGAAATAGCATCTACTTCATGCCTGATTTAGTTTCAATGAATGCTCAAGAACTTTTGCTCTGCCCCAAATTCTTCTTCACACTCTTTACTGCTCTCGTACCTTTTCTTCTCTGCTCTTATCTTGATCCTTTCTACATATTGAACTATTTTGCACAAGGATGATTTCAATACCTCTTCAACAAGTATTTATATACTTCATCAACCTTGGAATGATCAAAAAGGGTAGCTAAACTTGACGTGGATCATCACACTATCAGCCAAACACAATTGAGACTTGAATCTACTTCTACAGCCACTCCATGCCTCATAAAAATGTTTTTGAGGCATCTGCCACATGCTAGGAACATTCAGTCAGCCAAGACTGGGAAGAACATCAACCTCAAGAAGAAATCTTCAATCAACAATCTCAAACCTCAATGCAGACCTCTAACATAGTAGCCATATGATCCAGAGACCTCCACAAGCACATTGAATTCACCAATAACATCCACTCTAAACCAAATGATCAGAAGTAATTGAATCTTCCTCTGGAACCTTAAGAACACTCTTTGCCATGACTGTCAAACTAGAAGAATGGCTTGCAGACCTCCAAACCACGAACCACTAGTGTTGATGATACACATTGACTTCCCAAACTTGCCTTCAGATCTGCAGATCACAATTTTATATTACTGGATCAAACTGGACCTCTTTCCTATCACTCTATCTTTCTTGAGTATTGTAGGAACCGGTTCTACTCACATGGCCATGACTCCTTCAAATATTAACTAGAGCAATCTCTGACAATCCTCTACACAGCCAAATGATCCACATGCATTGATTATCATTAATTTTCTCATTATCCTCAACGGTCTAGTCTTCTATGTAGTCAACAAAATATGATACAGTTGACACTAATGGCAACAAGGATATGTTGACATCAATGACAATCCACTTAGGCACATATTTGCAACACTTCTATATGCACTGTACTATCAACCTTTTTAGGCTCGACTGGTATGTTAGGTCTACTACTGCAGGACTAGTAACCTGCTTAACCAAATTAGATAACCCTATCTATTGGGCTACCTCCTCAGGGTTATCCTATTTTGTTTCATCTTTTTCACCACTTGCCTGGATAGTTATCTTTTGGGCCATTGGGGTCCCATGAGGAGTCATCTTGGTATTGTCAACCAAGGTCTTCATATACTGAGCAGCCATGTCTTGAACTATCTCATCATCTGATAACTCTATAGTATCATCCAGAGGGAAAGGGGACTCCTTACTAGCCATATGCACCTCTTTTTCTTTCTGCTCCTCCATCCTCGTAGTCTTAAACTAAATTATCTTAGGAATGGGGACTTCGTACTACAGCTCTCTCTTGAAGGTCAGACCACCCATACCCCTTAATATGATGGGGTCAGTGCTAACATCCCCCCTCATGGTTGTCCTTTGCTTCTTGAGTGGTGGTGTCTATAGCAAGGTCTCCTTTCTTTTCTTCCTTGTAATTAATAAATCATCATCCTTGGGTTCCATATCCATCTGTTCTTCCTCCAAGGGATTTTCCTATAGAGGCTCATTCTCCACTTGCCTCTATATTTTTAGTAATAGGCCTCACTATCCTCTTGGTCTTTTGTTTATCAAGGAGAGGTTGTGATGTGGACACATGGGTTGATATGGATGTCCCATCACCTTTTGATGTAAGCCTTTTGATAAGCACCCCTTTCTGTTCATCCTCCACCTTCTTACCCTTAGATGGTAGCTTTTGTTCTTTAATGGGTAATCTCTCTCCATTAGATTTTCTCTTCTCAATAAGAAAATCATCACTCTTCATCTGACAATTCTTGTCTCTTCTTCTTGTTGTTGACTGTGAGGGCCATGCCCTTCTTCAATTTGGTAATCTCTTCATCTACCCAACTTTGGGTCAGTTGAATGACCCCTTTCATTATTTGGTCCGAGGAGGTCTCCTCTGGCTGTGTCAGATCAGGGGCTGAAATGGTGTTATTATACACCTTCTTGTCTTCATACTCATTTGACATTATCTTTCCATCATCATGATGTAGTTGTGCGGGCACTGAGATGCAATCAAAGGTCTAGATTTGATTTAAGGTGAGCCTTTGATATTTTCTTCTTCTAACCTCTACCTCATCATCACAATCTGTCTAGAAGTCCTCCAGATGCCTTTGATGTATTTGCTTTCCTAACAGCTTCTACATCCTGCTATAAGGGTCATATGACCTGGCGATAGGGAATGGCTGTAAGTACATGAGTTTCAACCCCCCAATAGCATCCTTGATGCTCTATCTGTCTGGGCATAAGTACCAACCTATGTAAACTAGGAATAATACTAGAGGGATCTTCTTCTTCTCCATGTGAGCTTCAACAAAAGTAGATATTTGTCTAACAAACTCCATTAAAATAACCCTATCAGTGGAATATCTTGGCAACATGAGGGGTTGCCCTTCAAATCCTTCAATCCTTATGTATGAAAAGGTGGAGAATTTTATAAACCAAGCTCCATACTTGTAAATAACTTCTTGATTTTCCATGCTCAATCTCTTGGTTCGATCCTCCTCCATTGTTCTGACTAGATGCATTAAAAATGAATCATTTACTAGCTTGTAATCCTAGAGGTATGCTTTTCTCTATAATTGGGGATAGTGATCCTAAATATTCACATCACCAACACTATTTCCTACCTTGCCTACTATTTGCAAGGAATCAAATATTCCTCAGAAAGCATAAGAATATACAATATAGGAGGTCATGTAAAATATGCATTCCTTACCTCCTAGCTTCCTCATCCCCTCGTCTAGGCAATCACTGATGGTTTTGGCCCAGAGAGGCTTGTTATCTTAGTATAATACCATCTGGATAAGTCCAAACATCTAGTTCTCAAAGTTACCAGCATGTGGTCTGTCGGTCATCCTACTCAACAAGGTAATTATATACTGATATTCATCATCAAAGTCAAACTTATACAGGTATATTGGCAACTTGTCTGAAGCTGTGTAGGTACTGTTCTTTGCCCTCCACTGATAGATTCTCTTCCTGGCCTCCTTATTATTGTTATACTCCTTTTCTAGTTTATTGAGGTCTACACTTACTATCTTATTCCCCACTGGCAAGTTAAATGTAGCAGTGATGCCCTTGACTGAAAAAGTCAGCATAAACTCTGCCATGTTTTTCTACTCTCCTAATTTCTGGTTTATAATTTTTGGCACACCCTACCACCATCTCAATGGTGTCCATAGTGTATGGGAATCCTACTGCGTGCCACATACCTATTGTAAATATCTTATCTAGTATAGGGTTGTTAGTATCATTGTCCAATTTCCTTGACCATTCATCCAAGTCTATTTATCCCTGATGCGTGTCACTAACAACACCATATCTGAACTCCACTCCCTCAGGCCGTATGAACATAGGTTTAAAGAATTCAACCTCAAATATGTTCCTTCTAAGCTTTGCCATTGATTCCTACAATAAACATATGCATGTCTTACCCTATGGTGCTTGTATGAATGTTTAACAATATCATGCATCTCCTAGCTATTATTCATCATTTTAATTCTTTTCATGCATAATCATGCGAATTTAACCTAGTAAAGAATCATTCTACCTGGATATCTACAGAAAATGACAATGGAGAGGGTATTTAAATTACTTACCTAATATCACTTTTCCTTTTCTGATTATGTGACTAATAATGGGAAATGTAGATGTGCAGGGTCAACCATTCCATTTTGTTATGTCGAGGGTCATGATCTGTTAGCAGATGACTAAGAAGGGTTTGACTTCTAGAGCTCTATAATTCTCAATTAGTCATAGGGTAAATGTAAATAACCTTTGAATTTTACTTTTAAATAGATCAATAGGAAGATTTAGGGCATATGTGTTGTTCTGATTGAATCCGTTGATTATTTGCATGAAGCCCATAGATGCTACCAAGTGTTGAATTTGTATTTGAAAGCGGCAGGGCTTCATCTACCATTTTTACTGCATTTAATGCTAGAAGGTGATCTTTCGAAGATCAAGGATACTTGAAAATATGAACCCTAACAGATAATATGACCCCCCTTGCGCAGAATAATTGTTTACTAAAGATTAGGGCAATATGATCAACCTTTGACCATAAAGCTAGATCGGGTCATTAAATTAAGATCAGGGATACTTAAAAATGTGACCCCCTCAGGGCTAGATCATGATGACATCATCATGCCATCAACACTATTTAGTTATCGGGTTTTGGTGACGTCATCATCATATTGAGAAATATGACGAATATTTGGATATATAACCCTCTGTGGGTTGGGTGAGATGATTACATCATCACCAAAGTGATTTCTTTCATTCATTAGAACTGAATGATGTCATGGTCATACTGGTGCAGGGGTGATATTTTGTAAGATGATTGATATTAGGAAATATGACTCACCCCCCGTGAATACATGAGGTTCTTGACGGGTAGATACCTGTTCCTATTTAATTTTGGCATTCGCGTATCAGGTATCTAATGCTTATCAGGCAATTTTCTAAGTTGGAGTCATGTTAGTGAATATGACTAATGTTTAGAAATATGACCCCCCATGTGAAATATCAAGGTTGACTAAACTTTGACTCAACATAACTTTCTTCCCTTAAACAATACTAGGGTGATCCAAAAGCCAAACCTGCTTAGAATTTTGTACTCTTTCCAACCATGAGGTTTGCGACAGAAAATATTAACTTGGGCAACTAACCTCCTCTTGTGATGCACATACCTTAGGTGATACACATGACTAATTTTACCAAACCACCCAAAGCAAGAAACAAGCAAGCAAAAGCAGAAAAAAGGTTGGGTCCCTATTTTGCTAAGGCAAAATGGGGCATGTTGTGTAACCATACAATAGGACTCAGCTTGGGGCCAAGATACTAATCACTTTTCTGTCCCTTATGCTTGCTAGGTTTGATTCAAGAGCCTAATTAAGGTTTTATCAAGTGTCTTTATTCATCAACCAAAGAAACCCTAATTATTCCTTTTAACAGAGATTTTCAAAATCCAGTGATGAAACAAGCAAAATAGATCACAGAAATGCAGAGAATGAGTTTTAGAGACTGTTCACCTAGAATCTGAGGGCCAACTTGACTAGGGTACTCGCTCTTTAGTCCTACAAATTCTCATCACGGAAAATCTTCTACACAGGATGACTGACAACCCCAAATGGCTCCCGGATCTCAAAAATTTTCCTTAGTTGGACTAGGGCACCCATTCATTAGTCCCGCGAGTGTCAGAATCTAGAAATTCAAAAGTCTATGATGACTATACCCACAATATCCTTCTTTCTATAGCTTCTTTCTGCCGTAACATGTAAAACACAATCTGCACCTACAAAAGAAGGAGAAAGATGTTTCTATATAGGAGCTTGCCTCAATCAAGCCCCATTTTTGGTATTTCTACATCAACAATAGCTAGAGATAAAGATTTGGAGAAGTGTGTGCAAACCTAACAATGTGTATGCATAAATATCAAACCCTAGATGTCTCAATCAAGGGAAGATCAACAACTTGCTTCAAATCAATAAACACATACAACTTCACCTCAAGAAGATGAAAACAAATGAAGACTTGCATGAACAAGAAGGCGAATCAACAATGTCTGCAGAGGATCTCCAAGCTCAATGTTGGAGGCTTCAACCCTTCTCCCAATCATACAAAAGGTGTACAAACCCTAGGAAGAGAAAGATAGTCTCAAAATCTTGATTCCTAATCTCCATCCATTGTCTCCATGATAGCAAATTCAAGATACGTTCAAGAGCTTCAACAAGTCACTGATCTTTAATAGAAATTTTAGAAGAGTTTTGGAACCAAACTTGCATAAACATTGTGTCTGTTAAAGTGATTTTCAAATGTCTTCTTATATCTAGCTTTAGGGAAATTCAAATTTTGAAATAACATCTTGATGAAGGGGATAAATCATAAAACACACAACAATAGAAATTGTACACAGATAATAGAACTTCCTTTATTGATTTGGACAACTTATTACATTACAGAAGCTCAAATACAATTAGAGGAATCAAACCTCCACAGGCTGCAACACATTACAACTTTCTATTCCCAGACTCTAGAATCACTTACCTTCTGTAACCCCAAATCAGCTAGGGTTTCTATTTTCTGGCCTATTCTTGACTCCACACTTGCTCCCTTAACTCTACTACCACCCAAGGTTCCCAAAAAATGGTTATTAATAGCCTTTTTGGCAGCCAACAACCTAATTTCAAAATTTGCATCTCCCTCCAAAAATAGGTCAACTTTCGGGAGCCATAACTTTTGATCTGGGTGTCTGATTGACGAACCATTTTATGCATCAGAAAGTTCGCATAGTGCTCTACATACTAGGAACTAGCTTTTCTGATTCCAACCATATTTGCGCCCATACGGGGCTGTTTGGTGCCTCAAACCTGAGTTTGAATAATTTTTAGACATTTTTCAGGAAATAGAAACTTTAATATCTTTCAGCTCGCAAATGATCTTTTTGTGATTCCTTCGCCAAAGGTCTTATATTTCCATTATGTAACTTCCTATAAATTTTCACTTCAATCCGTGCCCAAATGCAAACTTTCTAAAAATAGCAGGTTACTATTTTTAGCAGTTTGGAAAAATTGAAAGTTCTACATCATTATTCAAGTGATTATGGAACCAAAACCACAAATTTTGAAAAGAAATGGAAAGAACATCAACAATTTTGAAACACATCTTTTTTTGGGTGATGCAAGATTGCCCTTACACCACTGGATACTCCTACATCAGACACCCAAGGTAATTTGAGAAGTGACCCTGTCACATCTCAGGTGTTTGTGTGAGGAAAACCTAAATGGTCAACCTCTACCTTAGACAACCAAGAAGAATCTTCAACGGGTCTTCCTTTCCATTTCACCAGATATTCTTCATATTGCCTGTTCTAAGTACTTCCCACACGGCTATCCAAGATCTCTTCTATCTCCTCCATTGAAGTAGATGTTGGAATACTCCACTGTTCTTCTGTTGTTCCATCCTCTATGCCACCCTCATGATATTTTGTTAAATCAGCAATGTTGAACACAGGGGAAATATTAATCCCACTCGGCAACTCTACCTCATATTCATTTTCTGAATCATGCTTCTTTAGGATTCTGTATGGTCCAAATTTCTTCATTTTCAACTTATTGTATGTTCCAATTGGAAACCTTTCTTTTCTCAAGTGAACCATGACTTTATCCCCTACCTGGAACTCCTTATAGCTCCTCTTCTGATCTTCCTTACCCTTGTATTGAATATTCATCTTATTAATGTGCTTTCTCACCTCTTCATGCAAATTCTTCAGATGTTCTGCAAAGTCTTCAGCTTCAGCACTTGTCTTTTCTCCTTTGTCCAGCTTCCTTAACTCTGAAGCATTTCTTGGACTATTCCCATATACAATCTGGAATGGTGATTTACCAGTACTCCTATTGATAGAATTGTTGTAAGAAAATTCTACCTGTGGTAAAATCAAATCCCATCCCTTGGGCTTATCTCCTACTAAGCATCGTAGCAGGTTACCCAAACTCCTATTCACCACTTCTGTCTGTCCATCAGTCTGTGGATGGTGTACAGAACTGAACTTCAAATCTATTTTCAACTTCTTCCACAATGTCCTCTAGAAATAACCGACAAACTTGGTATCTTGATCTGAAACTATGCTCTTTGGTAGACCATGTAATCTCACCACCTCCCTGAAAAATAATTCAGCAATATGAACATCATCATTAGTCTTCTTGCAAGGAATGAAATGTGCCATCTTTGAGAATCTGTCCACCACCACAAAAATGGAATCATGTCCTCTCTGTGTCCTTGGTAAACCAAGAACAAAATCCATACTGATATCATCCCATGGCTTCTCTGGTATAGGTAATAGCTGATATAGCCCTGTATTCTAACTCATTCCTTTTGCCATCTGACACACTCTGCAACTCTGTACAAATTTCCTCACATCATACTGCAACTGTGGCCAATAATACTTTTCACCAATAATAGCAATGGTCTTATCTTGACCAAACTATCTAGCCAATCCTCCACTATGCTTCTCCTTAATCAGGTTCTCTCTCATGGAACTCCTTGGAATGCACAACTAGCTTCCCCTAAACAACATGCCATTTTGGATTATGAAATCCAACCATTTTATCATGTCCAAAGTAACAGGTTCCAAACAAGCTTTCAGGCCTCTACAAAATTTGGATCCTTAGGGTACAAACTTTTGAGCTCATCGAACCCAACAACCTCTATCTTCATTTTTGTCAACAAATTTTGCCTTCTTCTCAAGGCATTTGCAACTTTGTTGGACTTCCCACTCTTGTGCTTCAAAATAAAAGTATAGCTCTGCAAAAACTTAACCCATTTTAAGTGCCTTTGGTTCAACTTTCCTTGACTATTAAGATACTGCAAAGCCTAATGATCAGTATATAAAACAAACTCCTTTGGAAACAAATAATGTCTCCATTTCTGCAAAGCCTGAACTATTGCATAAAATTCCTAATCATAAATAGAATACTTTTTCTTGGCATCATTAAGCTTCTCACTAAAATAGGAAATGGGCTTACCTTCTTGGCTCAAAACAGCTCCTATACCACTACCACTAGCATCACAATTTACCTGAAATACCTTATTGAAATCTGGAAGTGCCAAAACAGGTTGCTCTACAACTTTCTGCTTCAATGTATCAAAGCTCTTGTTGGCTTCTTTAGTCCATCTAAACTCTTTTCTATCCCCTCTCATTGTCTTAGTTAAGGGTGCACAAATGCTACTAAAATTCTTGATAAACTTTCTGTAAAAACTTGCCAAACCATGAAAAGATCTTACCTTTGTTGCACTCCTTGGCGTAGGCCATTCAATGATAGCCCTTACTTTTTCTGGGTCCATCTTAAGACCTTCCTCTGAGACAACAAATCCCAAGTATACCAACTCCTTCTTTGTAAAACTACATTTCTTCAGATTAATCAGCAACTTCTCCTCCCTCAGCTTCTCTAGAACTCTTCTGATATGCATCAGATGCTCATCCCAAGTCTTACTGAAAATCAAAATATCATCCAAATAAACAATAACAAAACTTCCCAAAAATTCTTTTAGTACCTCATTCATGAGCCGCATGAATGTGCTTGGTGCATTGGTTAGTCCAAATGGCATGACTAACCACTCATACAAACCTTCTTTAGTTTTGAAGGCTGTCTTCCACTCGTCTCCTTCTCTGATATGGATCTGGTGATACCCACTCTTCAGGTCAATCTTCGTGAAGTACTTGGCTCCACTCAAACAGTCCATTATGTCATCCATTCTGGGCAATGGAAATCTATACTTGATCGTGATCTTATTGATGGCTCGAGAGTTTATACACATTCTTCACTCTCCATCTTTCTTTGGTACAAGTATTGTAGGTACCGCACATGGACTTAGGCTTTCTCTTATCAATCCCTTCCTCAACAACTCCTGAACTTGTCTGTTCAAATCTTCACTTTCTACTAGAGTCATTCTATGGACTGCCTTGTTTGGCAAACTGGCTCCTGGTATCAAATCCATTTGATGACTTATCTTCCTTACTGGTGGTAAACCTTCTGGTACATTATCAAAGATAATGTCCTAAATTCTTCCAACATATCTGAGACTTCTACTGGTACATCTTCACATTTCTCTTTACTGATCTTAGGAATCAATGCAAAAGCAATGACGCTCATGCTTCATACCTTCCAAAAATTTCCTACCATCTACCAGGCAAATTCTGGTAGTACTACATACCTTTTCTTCCACCTCTCTCAAGGGCTTCAACTTATTACAAACTCCATCCTTTGTTAGGGAATATGTGTTTGCACGGCCATCATGGATAGCACTCCTATCATACTGCCATGACCTCCCCAATAGCATATGACATGCATCCATCAGTATGCTATCACATAGCACCTCATCATGGTAGTCACCAATCTTGAACTTCACTAAACATTGTTCATTGACCAAAGCTCTATGGTCCTTCTACAACCATACAATCCAATATGGATGCAGATGCTTTCTTCTTGTCAACTTCAACTTGTCAACCATCTCCTCTAAAACAAGATTATCAGTGCTTCCATTGTCAATAATAATATCACAACACTTACCTTCACATTTGCACCTTGTGTGGAATAAACTCTTCCTCTGATTGGGTTCTTTCTCCTCATTGATCAAGGTTCTTCTGACAACTAGGGTTTCTCCCCTTTCAGCATCTTCAAAATGCTTAGAATGTGCATCTTCATCTACATGTACAACTCGTGCATTACGTTTAGTTCTTCTATTTGTCCTTCCTTGATGTTACAGACACTCATATGCTCGATGCCCTTCTTTTCCACATTGGAAATAGGTTCCTCTGAAACCTCCTCTTCCAGGTCCTTGCCTAGGTCTATCTCTTCCTCTTCCTCTTTGCTCACCATTGTTCTGGTCACGAGGGCAGTAGGTATTATCCCCTCTTTAATTTCAACTAGTGCCTGCTTCTTCACTTTTTTTTTGATCTTCATTATGGCCTCTATAGGGTCTTCCACCAGTCCTTCCACCTTGACCTCTTCCCCTTTGCTTGCTATCAAATCTTTTGTTTATCTTCTCTTCCACCTTCAGGAAAAACTGGTACGCATCTTCTATGGTGGTCATTCTAACCAGGCTCAACTCCTCTTGAATACTCGGCCTCAACCCATTAATGTAATGGCTACCTTCTCCTTGTTGGGCTCTACATGGCTTGTCCTAATAGTAATTTTATAAAACTCTTCTATATACTCCTTAATAGACTTGTTACCTTGCTTCAGTCCTTGCAGTTTCTTCAGGAATTCCATCTCATAGTCCACAAGAATGAACTGCTTCTTTAGTTTCTCCACCATCTGATCCCATCTGGTGATCTTTCCTTTTCCTCTTCTGTTCCTCTCTAATTGGACCTCCTTCCACCAAATATTGGCGTGGCCCTTCAACTTTGTTTTTGTAAACTTAACCCGATCTGGGTCCTCCACATCTTCATACTCAAAATACTCCTCCATGTCATTAATCCAATCAATAAGCTGTTCTGGATTCAAATCTCTAGAATATGTAGAAACTTTGATCCTGGGCCTCTTTTCGATCTTTGAAATGGCCCTCAACAACCTAACTTCTGCAGGATCTTCGGCAGCTTCTTGTTCTTCCTCAGATAGCTCTTCTTCAGCTTCATCTTCACTTTTTTCTCTTGTCCTCGACTGAAACCCTCTTCATAGATCCTCTTGCAATGCATCGATTTTCCTTTGTAGGGCTCTAAAAGCCTCTTCTGTCAAAGCATTCCTCCCAACATGATTTCTTTATGGAGGCATCTTGGTCTCTGCAGCAAACCCACAACCTCAGGTCTTGGTGCAAACTACCTCACGGTCGGTGATTTGTCTACACACTCAGAAATCCTTGCTCTGATACCACTTGATGAAGGGGGTAAATTATAAAACACACAACAACAAAAATTGTACAAAGAAAATAGAACTTCCTTTATTGATTTGGACAACTTATTACATTACAGAAGCTCAAATACAATTAGAGGAATCAAACCTCCACAGGCTGCAACACATTACAGCTTTCTATTCCCAGACTCTAGAATCACCTACCTTTTGTAACCCCAAATCAGCTAGGGTTTATATTTTCCTACCTATTCTTGACTCCACACTTGCCCCCTTAACTCTACTACCACCCAGGGTTCCCAAAAAAATGGTTATTAAGAGCCTTTTGGCGGCCAACAACCTAATTTTGAAATTTGCATCTCCCTCCAAAAATAGGTCAACTTCCGGGAGCCATAACTTTTGATCTAGGTGTCTGATTGACGAACCATTTTATGCATCAGAAATCTCATGGAGTGCTCTATGCACTAAGAATCCGCTCTATTGGTTCTGGCCATTTTCAAGCCCGTACGGGGCTGATTGATGCCTCAAACCTGAGTTTGAATAATTTTCAAGCATTTTTTAGGAAATGGAAACTTTAATATCTTTCAACTCACAAATGATCTTTTTGTGATTCCTTTGCCAAAGGTCTTATATTTCTATTATGTAACCTCCTATAAATTTTCACTTCAATCTGTGCCCAAATGCAAACTTTCTAAAAATAGCAGGTTACTATTTTTAGCAGTTTGGAAAAACTGAAAGTTCTACATCATTATTCAAGCAATTATGGAACCAGAACCACAAATTTTGAAAAGAAATAGAAAGAAAATCAACAATTTTGAAGCACATCTTTTTTTGGGTGATACAAGATTGCCCTTACACCACTGGATGCTCCTGCATCACATCTCAATATCGCGCAAAAATAAAATTTTGAAAATGGAATCCCAAGGCATACGGCGAGAGCTGACACCCTACCAAGATTCAAAATCCTATAAAATAGGATAGGACTAGGGTGTGGGTGCCTGAGTCTAGGCCCCCATTTTCTGACTAGACCTGCATCAAGGGGGTCCCAAAGATCCCTATTTTAGATTCTCTTTTTGGGCTCTACAAAAGGTGAACATTTTGCAACTAGACTTACTCAATCAGGGTTTCAGGAAGCTCAAAAAGAAAAAGGTTGAGAGGTCACTAAAGGCAAGGAGCTAAACTAAGGGAAATTGTACCATTCCATACAAAAGGACAATTTCTAACATTACACTCCTACATCAATTTGAGTGGAGCAAAATGTTTTACAAAGATAGACTTGAAGAGTGGATACGATCAAATCAGAATTAGAGAAGCAGATGAATGGAAGACTACTTTTGAAACAAATGAAGGATTGTATGAGTGGTTAGTGATGTCTTTTGGATTGACAAATGCACTGAGTACTTTCATGAGATTGATGAATGAAGTTTTGAAGAAATTCTTGGGTAAGTTTGTTATTGTATATTTGGATGATATTCTGATTTTCAGTAAAACAAAAAAAGAACATTTGTGGCACCTAAGACAAGTATTCCAGAGATTGAGAGAAGAGAAATTGCTAATAAACATCAAGAAATGTAGTTTCATGAAGGAAGAATCGGTATACTTGGGATTTGTGACTTCTACAGAAGGATTGAAGATGGACCTTGAGAAAGTAAGAGCAATTGTTGAGTGACCTACACTAAAAAGCATTGGAGAAGTTAGATCATTTCATGGATTGGCTAGTTTCTATTGGAAGTTCATCAGCAATTTTAGTTCAGTTTGTAACCCTTTGACAGAGACAATGAGAGGTGACAGAAAAGACTTTAAGTGAAGATCAAGATTAGATAAAAGTTTTGAGTTATTAAAGTAGAAAGTGATAGAGCAACCTATTTAGCATTACCAGATTTCAATAAGGTATTTCAAGTAGATTGTGATGCAAGTGGAAATATAGTAGGATCAGTGTTAAGTCAAGAAGATAGACCTGTAGCATGTTTCAGTAAGAATTTGAATGATGCAAGGAGAAGATGTTTAGTTTATGATCAGGAGTTCTATGCCATAATTCAAGCCTTGAAGAAGTGGAGATATTATTTGTTGCCTAAGGAGTTTGTGTTGTATACATATAATCAAGCTTTGTAGTATTTGAACAGTCAAGGAAAGTTGAATCAGAGACATATGTGATGGGTAGAGTTCATGCATAGTTGCACTTTTGTGTTGAAGCATAATAGTGGAAAATCAAGCAAAGTTGTAGATGCACTGAGTAGAAGAAGGAACTTTCTGACAGAGATGAGAATTGAAGTGTTAGGATTTGATGAATTGAAGAATATGTATGAAGAAGATCTTGATTTTGTAGAACCTTGGAAAGCATGTAAGGAACCTATTGTGATAGATAGAAGTAAGTGGTTGGACTATTCCTTCAGGAAGATATGTTGCTCAAAGGAAACTAGTTGTGCATACCTAGGAGTTCAATGAGAGATAATCTGATAAAAGAGAAGCATAGTGGTGGATTGGTAGGACATTTTAGCATTGATAAGATAGTGGCTTTAGTGAGTGAAAACTACTTTTGGCCTCAGATACATAAGGATGTAAGGAAATTGGTGCAGAGTTGTAGAGTTTGTCAAGTTCCAAAAGAGAGTAGTCATAATACTGGATTGTATAAACCTTTGACAATATCGAAGAGACCTTGGGAAGACATAAGTATGGATTTCATAATGGAATTACTAAAGACACGGAGAGGACATGATTCAATATTTGTAGTGGTGAACAAATTTTCAAAGATGGTACATTTCATACCTTATAAGAAGACAACTGATGCAGTGCATGTAGTTGACCTATTTTTCAAGGAGATTGTGAGATTGCATGGATTACCTACGAGCATAATTTTAGACAAAGATACAAGATTTCTTGGATACTTTTGGAAGACACTTTGGAAGAAGATGAAGAAAAATTTGAAGTTCAGTTCAACATTTCATCCACAGACTGATGGATAAATAGAGGTAGTGAATAGGAGTTTGAGAAACTTGTTGAGATGTTTGGTTGGAAAGAAGGCAGAAAATTGGGATTTGATTCTATCACAAGCAGAGTTTGTAGACAATAATTTAGTGAATAGAAGTATTAGAAGAACACCTTTTGAGATTGTGATAGGCACCAACCCTAGAGGAGTTGCCAAATTGAGAGATATCAATATGGAAGAGAAAAGGAGTACAAAAGCAGAAGAATTTGCAAGATACATGGAGACAGTGCATATTCAGGTTAAGAAGCATTTAGAGGAGATGAACAGTAAGTATAAGGAGCAAGTAGATAAGAAGAGAATACACAAAGAATTTGTAGTTGGAGATGAAGTGACGGTGGATTTGAGAAAACAAAGATTTCCAGTTGGGACATATAACAAGTTGAAGATGAAGAAGTTTGGACCATGTAGGATACTTAGAAAGTTTGATTTAAGAAATTCATATGAAGTAGAGTTACCAGAGACATTGAGTATATCACCTATTTTCAACATTGCAGACCTATATCAATATCATGAAGCAAAATTTAGTGGAACCATTGAAGAAGACTTAAAGAAGCAGTTACCACAAAAAGAACTGGAGCAGATTGAAGACATTTTGGATAGTAGATTTGAACGCAGCACCAGAGGAAGACAATATAAAGAATATCTTGTGAAGTGAAAAGGTAAACCAGAAAAAGACTCATCTTGGATTTCTCAGGATGAGGTAGACAATATTGGTTTTTCTCTAGCCCAAGAAAAGTGAGGGACTCACTTTTTCAATAACCCCAAATGTCTGATGTAGGAGTATCCCTAGTTCAAGAGCAATCTTGCATCAACCAAAAACATTTGCATTTCAGTTTGTATCTTTTCATTTTCTAGTTTAATACACTCAGTTCAGTTAGTAGCAGTTTCTGTATTTTGGTTCATATTCTACCGTAGTTGCATTTTAGATCTTACGAAGCTGGACTTAGCATCTAGACACATCCATGTACATTATATCCAAATCTCAGATCATTTGGATTAGGTATCAGAAAGATGTCTCTATCAAAAGATCATCTATTTTCTCAAAATAGAGCATCATGATAGTCAAACAATCAACTAAAGGAGAAGACTTGCAGAACATTTCACAACTTGTAGAGCTAAATGACACATCATTCAATGTAGTTTGGTTTATGGCTGATCTTCCCTAAGATCCGCACACCATTCCATTCAATTTCAAGGGAGTTCTACTCAATTATGTCTGACCTATCTATGTACACATGTTACAACTCTTCATCAGAGTTTGTGATCTTCCTTGGCCGATGCAGAGGAATCTTTTGTTCCGGAGATGATATATATTCATGTAATAGATCCATGGGAAGGTAGTCTTGGATAGTTGATCATTAGTTCATAGTTGATAATTTGAGTTCTTGTGAAGGAGCTTCAAAGCTATATCTTGTGCATATTCTGTAATTAGGCATGTGAGCCCTAATTGTAAGCCTACATGTTGCCAGCCAATTTGTATTTGAATTCTATGATATATTGAATCACTAAAAATGCATTTTCTTTAGATCTCTAAGTTGTTTCCATGGTGTTTACTCTAGATGCATGACCTAGACAGTTCACTTTGTGGACCCTCCTAACCATGATTGCACTAGATACACAAGACATGATCCACCATGAACTGAGACCCCCTGAAGATGAGAAGGTATTTGGTATGATGCAACAAGATGATGAACTTACATCCCTGACTGATGGTATTGGAAATCAAGTTGTATCTTCCCTCTTTCCACTCAATTTCAATAGTTATCCATTTGATTATGGAAAATGGGTAAGACAACTTGCATTTGGATTGATCATGGCCTTAATTAATTGCCCCAACAACCGATCTTATATAACTGGTACCCTGAACATGAACCTAGCATGCTTATACCCTACTTTTTAGAGTACAAAGATGAATTTTCCAGACTTAGGACATTAACCTGCACCTTGTTACTTCTGCATGTCCTGAGAAATAAATCATGGGGTAGTGTAAATGTTTATTGTCCAAGGCCTCTGTACATAAATTTGCTTATTTTTAGTTAGGTTTTTATTTGTTCCTTATTGTTTTAGTTTAGTTTCTATTTTTTATTTTTGCTTTTCCTTAGTTGTTAGCTATTGCTAGTTGTTAGTTATTGCTTTCTTCTCTTTTTCTTTTCTTTGGTTAGTTGCTTTTCTTAATTTTCTTTCCTTTCTTATGCTTGCTTTTCCGAGGTTCTCCATTTCTTGAATGTGGTAGCATTTGTGTAGTCCTGTAGAAGGTCCTCTTTAGGTAAGTAATTCAGAGGATTTTTTTGAGAAACTTTGGTTTTCCACTTAGGTCTTCTTGTGGGTTCAATTGTTACTCTTAGATGGCATGATGCTTGTTCATGGGAAAGGAGTCATTAGTTTGGTTCACTTGAAGTATTTTCTATTTCAATATCTCTCACACCTTTAATTAATCTTGAAGCTTCTGAAGGAATCCTAGTGATCTTCGGTTAAGTAAAAAATCTATAGGCTCACCTTTTCCACCACTATGATTCCTAGCCTAGTAAAGTTGAACCAATTCATAGGCCATGTGATATTTATCATGTTCTACAAGTGTATGCAGTGCTTTCTAGTAATCATATCAAGAGCTAAGATCAATGCATTATCAAATGAATATTCTGCTAAATCAATACTTCCTAATTTCCTTTTCAAAATGTTTGATCAACCTTGATGATCTTAGTTGCAAAAGGAATGGAATGAATGCAATTGCGCACACTTAGACTTTTAGGATATGGGTAGTTGTGCTGAGTTAGTGATCTCTACTCCTGTGGTCCTGTATCATGTTGTCTAGTCTAATAAGTGGGAAACATAGAGATTTTGGGTTCAAAACTATCATTTATCTTAGAAATGCTATGGAGTATTTCCCCAGTAGAGCCGCCATTTGTTCTATCTTCCACACATGCCCTATTTTACCAAATGGAGACCCCCTCTTTTTGCTTTGGCTTGGAGTCTCAACCTTTCTTCCTTATGATGATGAGAAAGTGAAATAGTGCTTAGAATGTAGGATTTGTTCAAAGTTTGAGTATTTGGCATGTTTAAAGTTGTTTGATGCCTTTCATGATTGATTTGGAGGAGTCTTGATTGGGTTTGTGCTCAAGAAATAGTCATTTGTTGTCTTTTGAGTTGAAACTGGGTGTTACTACATTTTGTACTAAAATCTTGTGCCACTAGATTTTGTCCATGAACTATTACTGTAGTTTGTGTTTTGTTGGAATTCCTACTTTTCATGTCTTAGAATTGCAAAATCATGTCAAATTTCACAACATTTCACCAAGGGGTATTTGTTCTTTCATCCTGATCCATGTCTCCGAAACCTTGAAATTGGCTAAGTCTGATGTCCTAAAACCATGAAAGACTAACTAAGTTTGAAATCTAGTAGAACCTCAAAAATCTAGAATCTGCATGTTAAATCCCATGGATCTAGGACCTATCTCAAACATCCTGACAATATATTTCAAAATATTTAAAGTATAGGAAATATATTTTTAAATATACTATCAGCCAGGCTTTTCCAACTCTGGAGGAAAAAATCACTCCAACTGCATATTGCACTAATATCTTGTGTCATTAGATATCAGCGTTGGACCCCTTTCTACACTTGGTGCTAAAAACCCACTTCACAAGATTAGTGCTAAAAATTGTGTTCACAGGATAATCGTGAACACGCCAAAAACTCTATCAATCATGTTATTCCCAAATTCTCCACCGGTGAAGGTTAAACTATTCATTACGTCTTAGTGCTAAAAGATGCCCTGACATGATCTACACTAAAATGTGATACGATTGGACATATCATGTTGGCACGAAAATCTTTGCCATCTCGTGGTCGAAGAAATTCTTTCCAGGAGCATTTAAAGAGTCTAGCATTCAAATTGCTCTTGACCAGACATATACTAAAAAGCTCATCCACTGGACATATCTAGTCATGACCAAAATCTTTGCTTATCCTGTGACAGCCAAAATCCCCACTAGAGCATTAAGGAGACTCAGTGCTAAAAAGGACCTTCACTGGATATGTCCAGTGACCCCCAAAATCCCTACTTTTTTGGTGATTTGAGCTTAAAAACTCATTTTTGAAAGATGAAACTTGGATTTTGTTGATGAATTTGATTTGTATACCCATTTATTACATCATGACAAACATTTTTAGCATATTTGTGTGGATTTGGACATGTTTTGCATCAATTACTGCACATGAATATCTAGTGAACCCCAAAAATTCTGCTTTTTGCAAAAAAGGGTATAAAAATGTGAAATAAATGTCTCCAAATGGATCCATATGGTCACAAAAACATTCTAGATCACTATAAACATGAAATGGGTACTTGAAAATGGTAAAAAACTTAGAAAATCATGAGAAAACCACTAGATTTATGAAGTTGTTCCTAAGGAAGCAACATGGACATTGAGTTGTCCCTGACTGATCCAAGGCTGCAAATGGATGTACCTTTATCTTTATTGATATAAAATGAGTTGTTTAGGATGAAATTGATGCTTGCATTGTGAATTGCATATTTGAGGAGTTGGAAGCATAAAGGGGCTTGTTTGAGTTGTCTTTAAAGGATGTACACACATAGATCCAGTGCTAACCCAGACATGTAGAATCTTCATTTTGTCAACCAATTTGTTGTTGTACCTACAAAAGGAAGTCAATATGATGTCAAAGGAAATGGAGATGAGCCTCAAGAGTTGGAAGATATAGAAGATCACGATCTACATCACTATTGTTCCTGCAGATCCAGTCTAATGTCTAGGACTTGTTCATAGTTGTCCCAACCATCTAGTCATGCAATGTCAATCTAGCAAGCATCCAATTGGATATGAATTCTTTAAAAATGTGCCACATACTCTTCTTGACTATTCAACTCATTGGAAAAGAGTTTTTAGACAACTCAAAAGTGATGAGCGGTGGAATGATCTAGTTAGCATATGAAATCTCATTAAGCCACATCAGCCCTATTTTTAAGTGTCATGTGACTTCATTTTGACTTTCTTTTGCCTTGAAAATTAGCTCTTTGTCATAAACAGCCCAATGGGTACTCATTTTGTCTAGATTTAATGTATTTAAAGGCTATATTTTGTCTTTTTCTAACAAGACAAAGATAAATCCGAGAATGTAACAAACTGATGTATTTCATTAAATGCCATGTAATATGGACCCTTGGTGTTGGTTTAATCCTCACTATCCATTAAAAAACTTAGTATGCTTGCCTCTCTATATAAGGGCAACCTCTCTCATTGTAAAACATAAGGGAAGCACTTAAGAAAAGATTGTTGAAACTCTGTCATTTTTCTAAATCAATACAAACATAATTTCATTTGCTTCTACCATTTGAGCTCATTTTGTTGATTGGATATGGTTCTCATGGTTCTTCTTCACCTTGACAATTAGTTATTCAGTTGCATTTGTGGTTAATTATTCAGATATTTAATGGATTTTCTGTCCATACCATTGATGGCTTATTGATTGTATGTCATTGTGCATGGTTAGTCTAGGCATATTTTATAAGAGCTAAGTTTGATTATGTAAGTTCATTGGATTATGCTAGGAATTGGGTATTTGCTGAATCTTTCATGATTTGAAAACCCCTTGTGTTTCCTTAGAAGATTGCGCAGTCTTTGTGGTAAAGTGGGCTGCCTGGTTAAGTAGAGATTCATTTATTGTTGGAAATCTATCTATCTATTTGTTGATCATTTCTACAATTGTCTATAGGATCTCTCTTATCCCTTCTCTTCCTTTTCCTTTTGCATTTTATTTATCAAATCTGATTAGATTAGGTTTCACAAACTTGCATAGTGTTGTCATATAATTCATACCTAGTGAATGCAAGTTAAAAGATTGTGTGTTATATGCTGAAATCTTATGTTTTATAGAAATTTGAGTATATATCAGTTCATTTATGCATTGTCACAATCAAAAAATTGATCAAGGTCATGTGCAATCAAACCCTAATGTACTAAAGTTTTTTTGCCTTGCATGTAAGTCCCCTTTGTTAGTACAGCTAAAACACTCCATTGAATTTATTCCTGCAAGCTAAGACCTAGCTGTATAAACCTTGGGGTAGTCTTATCTAGGATAGGATTCCTTTTAAGAGAGGTGAGATATCCTATATTTCACTTGTGTTTCTATGTGCTAAAACCACCCTCAACAGATACCTTGGCAGATAGATATGGCAAACTGATTGTGATACTGTGCACTTACATTGATAACATTGAGATTCTAAATTGTCATGGTCATGGATTCCCTGTTGGATGGGGAGAGATGCAGGAAGGGATGATGGAGCAAGTGATAGTGTATGCTTGGGGTCCCTTCTTGCTGGCAATATTATATTTTTAGCTGCATGGTGTAGCGTACAGGGATGAGTAGTCTATCAGCTATGGGATTACGTTGATTATGATTTGGGCATGTGAGTGAATTCCTATATTCAAGCCTCCTATGGTTAGGGAGTTGACTGAGGAGATGCCTTATGTATACATATATGGCGGAGCTACTGTTTAGGCATGGATTGGTGATGTAGGCTTCTGATGACATGGGCTTGATCATTTGGATGAGTTTATATGGAGGCCATATAGAGATTGTGTTGCAAGTATGAGAAGTGTTGTCAATGATGTCAACACATAAGGAAGTTATTTGAATAAGTCTAAACAAGTATCTGAGGAATTAGTACAAGTGCATAATTGCTTTATCTCTCAAGAACAGTGTAGTGTTTTTCTCCGCATATCTTGTAGATTGAATAGCTTTGCCTATGGATTGAAAGTAATGTTAAGTGATGTCTGTAGATGCTATGTTTCAAGTTTGAGCCTCCAGTGTGAAGATTTGAGCGAGTTGTGTTCACCAGAGTAAAAACTATTTTTCTTGTGTATTTAATGGTGATAGGGAGAATGTATTCTGCTCCACATTTCTCTGCATTTACGTTTCATAGTCTATGGTTCTGGAATTAAGTTTGTGATGATGTTATGTACCTTCAACTTAAATGGTTCATGATTTGGTGCTCTACAAGTGATCTTTCCTTTATGACAGTGGCCGACAGTAATGTTCAAGTGCTCCGGTTTGAAGAATCTTATGGATAAAGTGTTTAGAGGTTGTGTGGATGTTCTTGGTGATTCTAACATGCTGGTGGGAATATCTAGATTGTGGTCCTATCTTTGGATTGGTCCACAAAGTATAATCTAGATCATGCATGAACCGTGTTCCTAAAAGTTTTAGTGTTAACTCTCATCTTGGCCAACTTGGTTGTTCTCACTACTTGTGGTTATGATTTGAAGATTGTGGAAGCATGTTGCTGCATGGAAGATTGAAATTGAGTCCCAACTAAGTCTTAGCATGATTTTCATTCATTCTTTTCTCTCCTAATTTTGTTTAGGTCCAAACCTATCTTAATGTATGTATGTTTGCTGACCTTGGAGATTGTTCCAAAGGTTGATCATTGTAATGCCAACCTTGATGTAAATTCCAAGGTTGATGAATTGTATAAAAACATGAAATGAAGTCATGAATTTGTATGAGGTTACGAAAATGAGAAGATAATTGTGAAGTGTAAAAGCAGAGCAAAGTAGAGTATACTTATTGTGCTTCAATGAAACTGAGCCTTGGCATAGTGTAGATGCTATTATCTTAGTTCACCAACTTTGGCAGTGAGCCACTCACCAACAGTGAGCCACCCCATTGGTAGTGAGCCTCTTCTTGCAGTGAGCATTTTTGGTAGTGAGTTTTAAGGCAGTGAGCCTCTGATTTTTGATATTGTTATAACATATTATATTATGAGCTAATACTCACCGTGGTTTTTCCCCTATGGGTTTTCCATGTAAAATATTTGGTGTCTCTTGTGTTGAATGTGTGAATGTGTTTGAGTTTCTATTTTCATGCTTTCATGGTTAAGTTATAAATTCAGTGTTAATTGGTTGATGTATTAATGGTTTTGAAATATTGGTTACAATTGATTCACCCCCCCTCTTAGTTGTATTACACTTTTCAACAATTGGTATCAGAGCTAGGGTTCTTCGGTAAAGAGTCTAACAACTCAAGGTAGATCTGAGATAGTGCACAGGAGAGAGTCACCACAATTTGACAAAACAAATTATGCCCTTTGGAAGATATGGATGAAAATTTATCTTATTTCTCTTGGATATAATGTTTGGAAGATAATAGAGAAAAAGTATACTATTCCTCAAAATGGTCCATCAAATGAAGATGAAATTAAATAGTATGGCTTTCATGGAAAATCTAGAGATGCTCTGTTAAATGCCTTATCTAGGAATGAGTTGGTGAAAGTTATGGATTTGGAGACTGCTCATGAGATCTAGGATAAGTTGAAAATTTTATATGAAGGAGATGATTCTATAAAGAGTGCCAAATTACAAAACCTAAAGATAAAGTATGAAGCCCTGAAGATAAGTGAAGATGAAAACATAACTATGTAAATGCAGAGAGTTGATGAAATTGTCAATGGAATCAAAGGTCTTGGAGGTACTACTAATGAGGAAGAGGTTGTGATGAAGATTCTTAGGTCATTGGCTAAATCCTACAGTCACAAGGTGTCTGCAATTGAAGAGCTTATTAGTGTGCAAAAGGTTTCAAAGGATTAGTTGCTCGGGAAACTTACATCTTTTGAAATGAGAGAATTTGGTGATTCTCTACCAAAGATTGAGACTGCTTTCAAAGCCAGCACTTCAGAAAAGACTTCAAGAGCTCATAAATATGTTGTGGAATCTAATGATGATCTAGATGAGGTTGAAACCAACTTTGTGGATAGAATGCAAAAGGTTTCAGTAAGTTCAAAGGCAAATTACCATTCAAATGCTTTTATTATGGTAAGATTGGTCACTATGCATCTAGATGTCCAGAAAGAATTGAAAGAGGTAAGAAGAAATTTGAAAGAAGACCTAGAATTGTTAAGAAATGCTATTATGTTAGAGATCTTGATGGTGATGGTGTAACAAATGATGAGTCTGATGATAATAGTACTAGTGTAAATGAATGCTTGTTTATTTCTATTAAGGAAGAACATGTGTCTACTAATCCTACTAGTTGTATGAAGGAAGAAAAACCAGTGGAAGAAAGTACTATGTCTGTCCAGGTTGAGAAGGATAAGGATGAATGGATCATTGACAGTGGATGTTCATATCACACGACCGGTGACAAAAGTAAGTTTGTAAGCTTGGAAAAGTATGATGTGGATTGGTTAGGTTTGGAGATAATATAGCTAGTAAGATCTATGGAAGAGGATCTATTTCTTTTGATGGCAAGCATAATATAGATAATGTTCTATATGTGAAAGGTCTAAAGCATAATATTTTAAGTGTTGGTCAGATGTGTGATAAAAGGTATGATATGAGATTCAAGGACAATGCATGTAAGATCATGGAAAGCTCTAGAATAGTGATTACAATTGGTAAGAAGACTAAAGGTAATGTTTATCACCTAAGGGGAACTAATAATTGTTGTTTGTTGGCTCAGATAAATGAGAGTTGGTTGTGGCATAAAATATGTGTCATATTAATTTTGATAACTTGGTGAAGATAAGCTCAATTCAAGTTGTGAGAGATTTGCCTAAATTGGTGAAACATGCCAATACAATTTGCAAGGAATGTCAACTGGGAAAATAGACAAAGACAATTTCAAGAGAAAAGAACATTTTTTTGCTGGATTGCTTGAGCTGGTGCATACAGATCTATGTGGTCCTTCAAGAACAAGAAGTCTGCAAGGAGACAGGCAATTTATGTTGCTTATTGATGATTATTCTAGAATGACATGGGTCACTTTTCTAAAAGAGAAATCAAAAGCACTAGACAAGTTCAAAACTTTTAAGGCAATGGTTGAGAATGAGTTAGAATTGAGGATCAAATGCTTAAGGTCTGATAGAGGAGGGGATTTTATATCAAAAAAATTCAACATTTTCTGTGAAGAGCATGGGATAAAGAGATAGTTGTCTGCTCCTAGGAATCCTCAAAAAAATAGAGTTGTTGAAAGAAAGAACAAGATAGTTCAAGAGGCTGCTAGGTCAATGATGATGGAGGCTAACCTACTGGAAGTGTATTGGAGAAAAACTATACACACTGCTATCTACATTCAAAACAGAGTCCAATTCAAAGGTAATGAAACTAAAACTCCTCATGAATTATGGTATGGAAGAGTTCCCACAGTGAAATATTTCAAAGTTTTTGGAAGAAAATTTTGTATTACAAGAGATGAATAATTAGGTAAGTTTGATGCAAGATGTGATGAAGGTATTTTCCTTGGATACTCTACTAAGAGTAAGGCCTATTGATGCTACAATAAGAGATTTAAGAAGGTCATTGAAAGTGCTAATGTGAAATTTGATGAAGACAAAGAAATAACATCAGATCTGATATGAATCAGATGAACCTATTGTCATAGTCATTAAAGAAAAGGTGGAACAGGAACAAAAGGATAGTCAAGTTGAAGAAGAAAATGGTGAAGAAGAAAAGGTTCAAGAAAGTGCTGCTAAGACTCCCAGATATGTAAGGATTAATCATTATGAAGATCAAATCATTGGTGATGAAAGTAAAGGGGTATTGACAAGGAAAAGAGTTGTAGGGGAACATGTGAAATACTATTTTCTTTCATAGATTGAATGTAAAACTATAAGTGAAGCCTACAAAGATGAAAGTTGGGTAAAAGCCATGGAAGAAGAGCTGATGCAAATAGAGAAAAATCAAACATGGGAATTGGTTCCTAGACCTACTGATAAAAATGTGATTGGAACAAAATGGGTTTTCAGAAACAAAATGAATGAAACTGATGAAGTGGTAAGAAACAAAGAAAGATTGGTATGCAAAGGATATTCTCAGGTTGAGGGCATAGATTTTGAAGAGCTTTTGCTCCTGTAGTAAGGATTGAAGCCATAAGAATGTTTTTGGCTTTTTCTTCTCACAAAGATTTCAAGGTGTACCAGATAGATGTGAAGTCTGCCTTCTTGAATGGAGAGCTAGAAGAAGAAGTTTACATTAAACAACTGGAAGGATTCTAGTTATCAGACAAAGGTGACATGGTGTGTAGATTGAAGAAATCCCTGCATGGACTCAAGCAAGCTCCTAAAGCCTGGTATGCAAGGCTGGACAAGTATTTGATGCAGTTAGGGTTCAACAAAGGTACTAGAGATAGTAATCTCTATTTCAAAATCAATAATGATCAAATTGTGATTGTTGTAGTCTTTGTTGATGATATTATCTTTGGAGGCAATGGAGGTATGTGTAAGAAATTTGTAGAGGAAATACAAAAAGAATTTGAGATGTCTATGTTTGGTGAAATGAATTTCTTTTTAGGACTGCAAATTACTCAATCAAAAAAGGGAATTTTCATTTCTCAATCCAAGTATGTGAAAGATTTGTTGAAAAGTTTGGAATGGAGGATTCTAACCCAGTATGTACTCCTATGGTAACTAGCTACAAGTTGAGAAAGAATGATGAATCACCTAAGATTGATCAGAAAAAATATTGGTTTATGATTGGAGAACTGCTCTATCTAACCCATACTAGACTAGACATAATGCATGCAGTCTATCTTGTGGAAAGATTTCAAGAAGATCTCAAAGAATCACATGTGATGGTAGTCAAGAGGATCATGAGATACTTAAAATCACTTTAGACTATGGTTTGTAGTATCCCAAAGATGTTGATTTCACTCTCGGTGCTTATACCGATGCAAATTAGGTTGGAGATGTTGATGATATAAAAAGTACAAGTGGAAGTTCTTTAATCTTAGGTAATAGATTAGTTTCATGGCTGAGAAAGAAGAAAGAAAAAATTTCATTGTCTATTGCAGAAGTAGAATATATTGTTGCAGCATGTTGTTGAACTCAAGTACTTTGGATGAAGCAAACATTGAAAGACATAAGAGTTGTGTATGTGAAAGGAAGCTAGGTGTGCGAAAAATGCTTCTTACACCAATCTAATGAGGAGAGGGCTATGCAAATTCAAATTATTCCTTACAACTACAACAACTTAGAAAATATAAACGAGATATTGCAGAAATACACATGAACCAAAAAGAAGATAGAAGATAGACAAAGATATACGGTGGGGAAAACCCTTATCGGGTGAAAAACCCCACACTCAGAAACCTACACAATGTATTAACAAATCTGAAAGAATGTTTACAATACACTTGCAATGCAAGCTTCAATGGTCTTTAACACTCATATCTAGAGTTCATCTGATAGCATAACAGTACTTGTAAACCTATAATACAAACTCCATCTCTAAGCACCTGTTTATATAGAAAATACAAGGCAAAATAGGTCCTATCTTGGGATGGGCACCCAACTTGGCCTCATGGCTGAAAACCCATGCCTAAGGACACTTGGTCAACATTGTAGAATGTTCCTGACACTTGTCCATAGCTCCCATCCCAAAGAGGTTGCCTATTTCCAAAAGGGGCTATGACAGATGAACTTACGACACTTATGACCATCATAGAATCTGTCATAATGGTTACAACTTACAGCTGTAAGAGAATCTATCATACACAGGCTATAAATAGCATATTCTCTTACAACATGTCATAGTCCACCTTGGGGTGCCCAAATATGCCTTATTCAAAGATGGTTCATGACACATGTCCTCACCTATCTTACAAACTTCTATTTCTGACTCTTACATGTCATAGATTCTATCATAGGAATCTGTCATAACTGTTTCAGTCAATATTCCCTTACACAACATGGAAGATCTAGACACATGGAAAAATACTCCTACCAAAAAGTGGGATGCATATCTCCTCATGTGAGGACAAAATTACAAGTTGTCATATTCCATGTAGGATTGACACATCATCGTGCCACATCCCACAACATGACAATATGGAATTTACAAATATTCACAACATAGGCAATTAAATAATAAATACAAACATTAATAATGTAAGGAATTACCAAGGTTGAGACACCTTAATTCCCAACATTCTCCCATGTGTCAAACACCTTGTAAGAGACTAGAAAAATAGGATTTAACTGCTATAGGCCAAGAGACCCATAAACTCCGAACACCATCTAAACTTCTTTGTGCCCACTAGCTTCATCAATGCATCTGCAAAATTCTTCAAAGTATCTAACTTCTCCAAATTTACCTTTCCATCCTCAACCATGTCTTGCACAAAGTGAAACTGAACATCAATGTGCTTTATTCTAGCATGGAAAGTTGGATTCTTTGCAAGGTAAATTGCACTCTGACTATCACAACTGATCGTGATTTGACCTGCATCAACACTAATATCTGAACACAATATCTTAAGCCAAATGGCTTCCTTACAAGCATGAGTTGCTGCCATATACTCAGCTTCTATCATGGACAAAGAAACAACAGGTTGTCGCTTACTCATCCAACTAATAGCACCACCAAATAGTGTAAACACATAAGCACTAGTGGATCTCTTGCTGTCAATGTCACCTGCCCAATATGAATCCACAAATCCACAAATATCAACAGAATGCGGAGGTCCAGTAACATTACCATGATAACATATGGAATACTCAAAAGTACCCCTCAAATATTTGAACACTCGCTTAACTGCATCCCAATGGACTTGTCAAGGATTAGCCATAAATTGATTAAGGACTCCGACTGCTTGAGCAATGTCTGGTCTTGTACAGACCATAGCATACATCAAACTGCCAACAACACTGGTATAAGGTACTCTACTGATGTCCTCCACCTCACTAGGAGATTTTGGACAATCCTCAACAAACAACTTTGTCCCCAAATAAATGGGAACACACAATGGTCTACAATCTACCATGCTGAAACAGTCCAATATGGTCTTCACATACTTACTCTGGCTTAGCCAAAGTTTTCTGTTGGTTTTCTCTCTTCTGATTTCCATTCCTAGAATGTACCTAGCTGCCCCTAAATCTTTCATTTTAAATTGTGCTGACAACTGATATTTGAAATCATAAATCATATTCTTACCCTTCCCAATGAGAAACATATCATCAACATACAGTGCAACAATAAAAATATGATCACCATCAAACTTATAATATACACAGTGATCTGATTTTGATCTCACAAATCTAATTGACAACACAAAGGAATCAAACTTCAAGTACCATCTCCTAGGAGATTCCTTCAAACTGTAAAAAGAATTCTTAAGTTTGCAAACCAAATTTTCTTTACCTTTCACCATGTAATGCTTTGGCTATGACATGTAGATTTCTTCCTCCAAATCACCATGAAGGAAAGTTGTTTTCACATCCATCTGTTCTACCTCCAAATCATAAGTTACTGCAAGAGACAATAGAAATTGAATGGATGTCAGCTTTGCAATGAGAGAGAAGATCTCACCATAATCTATACCCTCCACTTGTGAATACCCCTTCGCAACCAATCTGGCCTTATACTTCTCAACACTGCCATCTACACCAAACTTCTTCTTGAACACCCATTTGTATCCTACGGGTTTCCATCCAGGAGGCAAAGGAACCAAGTCCCAAGTTTGATTCTTTTCCAAAGAAGCCATTTTAGTCTTCATGGCCTCCTTCCAGGAACTCGCATCTTTCATGTCCATAGCCTCTGATACAGTTCTAGGTTCATCACTATTAGTAAGAAAAGCATAAGCACAACTAGAAACAAGCAATGTAAAACCAAACCTTTTAGGTTGCTTTCTTATCCATGTAGACCTCCTCAAGAGCTGAGGTTGAGGTTTAGCTTCTTCATCTGATCTTTTAGAGCTGCAAGAGCTCTCCTCATCATCAGGTCTAATATTGTCTTTCTGTTCAGTCTTCTCAGGGGTAAGAGGAAACTGAACAACATCCTCTTTCATTTCTTTTTCTTCTGGTAGTAAAACAATGGAAGAAAGTGTAAGCTCCCTAAAGATGACACTTCTTCTATACAACACTTTTTTGGCCATAGGGTCCCAAAGCCTGTATCCTTTCACACTGACACCATAGCCAATGAAGATACACTTAATAGCCTTGTTCTCCAATTTTGACCGCTTCTCCCTAGGCACATGTGTATATGCCTCACAACCAAAAACATGAAGATGCCTTATTGAAGGCTTTCTACCAGACCACACCTCCATGGGTGTCTTTCCAACAAGAGATGATGTAGGAGATCTGTTAACAAGATAGCAAGCAGTGGCAACAGCTTCAGCCCAAAACTTTTGTCCTAGGCCAGCTCCACTAAGCATACTCCTAGCCTTCTCCATTTGTGTCATGTTCATCCTTTCTGCAACTCCATTTTGCTGTAGATTGTATGGAGTTGTCTTATGTCTTTCAATCCCAAGTTCCTTGCAATATTTATCAAATTCTGTCGAATAGAACTCACCACCGTTGTCAGTTCTCAAACACTTAATCTTCTCACTAGTCTGATTTTTAGTAAAGGCCTTAAACTCCTTAAACTTACTATAGACTTCAGATTTGCTTCTGAGAAAATAAATCCATGTCCTGCTAATGTAGTCATCTATAAAAGATACAATATATACAGATTTTGATAATGAAGGAACATTAACATGACCAAATACATCAGAATGAACAAGGTCCAACACACCAGAAGACTTGTGAGAACTCGAGTAAAACTAAACAAGGTTTTGCTTTCCATAAATGCAATGTTTGCCAAACTTGAACTCAAGATTACAATCATCTAACCCCTCGATGAGGTTTTTATTTTTCAAGGTACGTAGACCCTTCTCACCAATGTGGCCAAATCTCTTATGCCATAACATTGTCTTTTCAGCAGGAAATTTAACTTCCAAGGCATGATTACAAATATCAGAACTAGAAACAATAGATTTCTTGACTGCTCATTCAGATGGTGGGGATGAAGTGACCGCTGCCCTCTTCTTTGAATTAGAAGAACTATTGCATTGTGAAATGCATGCCTCCAGCTGAAACAGAGTACCTCTCCTAGTACCCTTAGCAAACACCATAGCTCCTCTAGTCATCTTGCATCCTTCTTTCAAAAAGATAACCTACACACTTGCATCATTCAAACTACTTATAGAAAGTAGGTTCTGTGCTAAGTTTGGGATATGCATAACCCCAAAGATCCCCTTCAATCTACCATTAGGGAATCAGATAGAGACTCTTCCATGACCAACAATCTTTAGATGAGAGACGTCACCCAAGTACACCTTTCCACTATCGAACTCCTCATACTTAGTGAACCAGTCTTAATGCGAGGTCATGTGGAATGATGCACTAGAGTCAATTAACCACACATCATCAGATGCATGGGTTGCCAGGGCTGCGATGAAAGCATCACCATCATCTTGTGATTTGTTAGAATCTGAATCAGGAGCTTTCTTCTTCTTCTTCTTCTCTTTGCATTCCTTTCAAAAATGCCCAAATTTACCACAGTTCCAACAGATAGCCTTAGACTTTCCAGGAGATTTAGATCTCCCACATGATTTGGATCTACCCTTCTCAACTTTCTTGTCCTTCTTTTTCCCTTTCTCCTTGGGTCTTCCACAAACTGCAAGAGCCTCTTTGGCTGCACTAGAAGACTTCCTCCGCATCTCTTCAGATAACAATGCAGATACCACATCTTCCATCTTGAATATGGATGTGGTGCTTCCAATACCATGACAAGGTGATCCCATGAGTCTGACAAAGAACAAAGTAGGGTCATACACCGATCCCTCCTCCATCTTTACACCAATAGATGTCAACTATGCAACTAGCATGTTAAAAGCATTCATATGTTTGGCAATGGATCCTCTGTCCTCCATTCAAAGAGAATATAGCTTCTTTTTCAAAAAAAGTATATTAACCAGGGATTTGGCTTGATACACATCTCCCAACTTCTTCCAAAGAAAGGTTGCAGTCTTCTCCTCATGGACATTTAACAACACAGAATCAGTAAGACTAAGTCTTATGACACCCTTAGCCTTCCAATCCTTGAGATCCCAATCAACAAGTCGCATTACAGTTGGTTTAGTTCCAGTAACAGTTTCCCAAAGATCTTTGTCAACAAGCATGTCTTCCATCTTGAGATTCCACAACTCAAAATTAGTGCCATTGAATTTCTCCACTTCCATTATTCCAGATGTGCTTTCCATCTCCTTGCTGTAATAAAAATCATAAAGTATGTAGATCATGTTCCTATCTTTGGATTGGTCCACAAAGTATAATTCAAATCGTGCATGAAGCGTGTTCCTAAAAGTCTTAGTGTTAACTCTAGTCTTGGATGACTTGGTTGTTCTTACTACTTGCGGTTATGATTTGAAGATTGTGGAAACATGTTGATGTATGGAAGATTACAATTGTGTCCCAACTAAGGCTTGGCATGATTCACATTCATTCGTTTCTCTCCTAATTCTATTTAGGTCCAGAACTATCTTAATGTATGTATGTTTGTCGACCTTGGAGATTGTTCCAAAGGTTGATGATTGTAATGTCGACCTTGATGTAAATTCTAAGGTTGATGAATTGTATAAAAACATGAAATGAAGTCATGAATTTGTATGAGGTTGTGAAAATGAGAATATAATTGTGAAGTGTAAAAGCAAAGTAGAGCAGAGGATACTTATTGTGCTTCAATGGAACTGAACCTTGGCATAGTGTAGATGCTATTATCTTAGTTCACCAACTTTGGTAGTGAGCCACCCACTGTCAGTAAGCCACCCCATTGGCAGTGAGCCTCTTCTTGCAGTGAGCATTTTTGGCAATGAACCTTAAGGCAGTGAGCCTCTAATTTTTGGTATTGTTACAACATATTATATTGTGAGCTAACACTCACTATGGTTTTTCCCCTATGGGGTTTTCCATGTAAAAAAAATGGTCTCCTGTGTTGAATGTGTGAATGTGTTTGAGTTTTTATTTTCATGCTTTCATGGTTAAGATACAAATTCAATTTTAATTGGTTGATGTGTTAATGGTTTTGAAATATTGGTTACAACTAATTCACCCCCCCTCTTAGTTGTATTATCTTTTTCAATAGATTTCTCACCATGCGGGGAGGATGGAGATCACCTACCATATTATTGGTAGACTAGTTACCTTATTGGGTACACTGTGCAGAGTTAGCATATCATCGAATGCCATTTGCCAGAGTGGGTCCATATGTAGTTTGGAGAGAGATAGGGAGAGCCTATTAGGATTGCCAGTCTTGCACGGTCAACCTAAGAGGTGCACTACTGGGGGTCAATGATTAGTGTTTAGGTGGCTATCTAGTCCTAAGATAGTCAGGTTACAACCTATTTAGTGGGGGGCAGTAGCTAATGTCATAGATGAGGGCACTATGCTAGAGTATGACGCATGGTGGGCGTAGGATAGGCCTATTCGATACTTACATCCTGATGAACCGACACCAGTAGAGAGGTAAGGCAAAGGGCCCAAAGGTAGGTTGTGGGGTAGAGGCCAAAGGAGACATGGAGGCCAGGAAGGTGGTGGGACGATGATGACGATGATGATGGTGGTGATGATGGTGGTTGAGGAAGCAGAGGAGATAGAGGTAGAGGTAGGGATGGCCAAGGCATGGGTACTAGACTCTCTCCTATCTATGAGGAAGGGGAGACTCTCTCCTATCTATGAGGAAGGTGAGGTGGCACTATAGCAGATAGCAGCAGAGATGGGGGACATTAGAGTAGAGGAGGTGGAGGAGTATGTAGCTATGGAGGATGCAGGAGGAGAGAGAGGAGATGAGGAGATGGATATTAAGGAGAGGATTTGGGAGGAGGCCCTACTGGACATCCCTATAAGGGATGTAGATGATGAGGAGGAGGAGGCTAAGGACATAGAGAACAGAGGAGATGACCTCTAGATGCAGGGACCTTATAGGTGCAGCTACAGGGTACACATGCTCAGTTATAGGGTGCCTAGGGACAGACTGCACAACTCACTGCAAAGCATGATATGGCTATCATCAGAGCACAAAGGGCAGAGCATAGGTGAATTGATTTTATGGGTACTGTTAGCAGGCTGACGGAAGACTTGGCACAAGATTTGTATAGGGTAGGTCAGGAGACTAGATATTACAGAGGTCTATATGAGACTGGTGTGCCTGAAGTTCAAAGGGCACTGAGTTTTCAGAGCCAAAGTCATACCAAGACTCACTCAAGATAGACACATAGTAGTTTCAAAGTGTCCCATAGGAGGACATCACCCCATGATAGGCCATATAGGTCTAGGGCTACGTCAGAGCATTGGGAACCTCTTACAAGACAAGCACCATCTGGAGGTGGAGATAGCACAAGTTAGGCCTATTTTTTGTAGACATATATTTTGATCGATCCTGTGAGCTCTATTTTTTAGGAGCCTGTGAGCTCCATTTTTTATTGAGCCTATGAGCTCTATTTTTGATAGCCATTTGGATATTGTACTGTGACACTTTTTGAGATATATATGAGATTGTCATGCCCACATTTCCCATGTGGTCACAACACACAACACACATGTCATGTCCACATTTGTCATGTGGTCATGACAAGAAATACCAAAAACTTTTCTAGGCATCCTTAGACACCCCCTCACATGCATCAACGTGCTCGGTGCCATACACACAAAGGTCAATCGATCGATAGGGTAATGCGAACTCCTTTCGCAACCCCTGCGAGATGTAAGCCAACTAGGGGGTTATGTGATGCAAGGAGCGTTGCCAATAGGGTCAGAATTGAACTGAAGCTAACCCTAAGATTCCTAAGTGAAGTGGAGGGATTTCAACATGTGTCAAAATCTAAATCCTTGCACTATAGCATAATTAGATTAAAATAAAATTCTTCTAAAACATAGTTACATTGCATAAACAATTAAAATATTATAAAGATGTGTAATAAAAACACCTAATTAATCAACCCTAAATTCTAGAAAAATCCAGTAGCATAACACCTTATTAGCATTCATAGAAAATAATTTATAAAGATTTCCTAGCTAAACCATTTATGAGAAAATTAAATTAAAATTTACAAAACACTCCTAAGCATAAATTACCCAAATATCCCATTTGGTCAAAACGTTACTCTAATAATAAATTATCCTATCCCAACTCTAATGTTAACCAAACAATTAAAATTCATCATTTAAAAATTAAGTACAATTCAATTAATTTTTAAAAAGTTTAAATTGATAAGATTTCCCTTAACATAAGTTTCCACTAAATCCATTAGAATAATTTAAATATTAAATGGACAACTAAAATACCTATCTCCACGATAATAATTTCAACTATACCCCTAGGAAATTAAATCAATTACATAGATTATTCAAATTAAAAACCCCATGGAGAAAATCCCACTAAAATAAATAAAAGGCCTAGATTTAATTAAACCCACTTAGCTAATAAACCAAGAGCAAATAAATTAAAGACAATTATTCTAAAATTTTCAAAAAGGCAAGGTCCTAAGTAAAAAAAAAAAATCATAAAGCCCACTAAAAGTAAATTAAAGGCATTTAAATAAGGAAATAAAAGTATTTAAATTAATTAAATTCCCTCATGTTATTTCCCAAATCAAAAAGTAATAAATAAGGCAATAAACTGATTTAAATTAACTAAATTTAAACCCACTTAACTCAATAACTCAAAAGCATTTAAAATAAAGCAATTAAAGTATTTAAGTTTAAATAAACTTCCCAACATTAATCTCCATACCTAAACCCTCTTTCACAAATCCCACCTAAATTAATTAAAAGATCCAAGTTAAAATAAACCCACAAACTTAAATAATCCCAATAAAATCAAAAGATATTAACAAAAGGCAAGATTCTAATTTTAGAAATACTAAAGTCATAAAGCCACTAAAATAATATTTTTCCCACATCAAATTAATGTGACAAAAGGAATGAATAAAAATATATAAAAAATAAGGGGAAAAAGAAATATTTCGTTGCACACAAAAATTCCCAAATCAAAATCCAATAAAAATATTCCCACTTGCTATTTTGATTTATTATTCCACAACCCTAAATTGCCTTTATAATAAAATATACTTTTCCTTAACAAAAGAAACCCTAACATACTTTTCTTTTCTATTATTTTCTACCCTAACTCTCTTCTTTCCATCTTCTCTCCTCTCCTCTCCTCTTTTTTTTTTTTTTTTGTTGCAAGTTTAAGAATCGGGGCAGCCATGGAAGATTTCCATAATGGAGGTAATGGAGGTATACCCATTTTAAGATTAACTCCGTTTTTTTTTTTTTTGATATATAAATTATTTCATTTGTTTTTTTTTGTGTTCTGGTTTAAAACCAGAGAGGTTCTCTTTTTTCTTTTTAATATATATTATCTTATTTATTATATATATTGTTTTTGTTCTTGTTTGAAACCAGAGGTAACTTCATATATATATAAGGAGGAAAGAAGAACAAACCCATAAGGCATATATATATCAAGATAAAATAAATAATAAAGAATAAATTTCATATGATGCAGGGGATCTGACGGCCGTGGTAGCAGGTGGAAGAGTTTAACGACAATGACGAAAGTACTATGGTCACTGGGCATTTCTTTTGTGTCTGTTAAAAAAAATAGTAGAAACAATGATGGGTGGGGGGCAGACCTCCCATCCACCCCCCACCGAATGGTGGGGGGTGGATGGGAGGTTCATACCCCACCCCCTCTCAACATAGCGACAAAAGCAATACAGTGGCGGTGCCCAAGCCGCCCCACCCCTTTATTTTTTTCTTTTCAAAAAAGAAACATACCATTCAATGGCCGCTCTATTAGGGCTTACACTGCAAACTTTAGTTAATACTTTTTTTAAAATATATTTTATTCTAATTTCAGAGGTATAAAAGATATAAATGTTTATATATATATATATATATACAGAAAAATAAAGAAAAACTCATAATACCTAAATACAATTTTATATATATATATATATATATATATATATATATATATATATATATATATATATATAACTCAGAATACCTAAATACAATTATATATATAGATATACTTTTTTTTAAAACTATTATTTTGAAGTAAATATAAGGAAATAATCTAGCAATCCATTTGAAATACAATTTTTTTCTTGATAAGAGGTAAGCACCAGGAATATACCCTTCCTTCACATGTATTCTCATTTATTTTTATTTTTTTGTCTTTTTAACTAAATATCAAACACCAAGTAAGTTTCCTTTGACACAACAAATAAACTTTTCAACATCAACAATTTAAAGTAAGGCAATAATATATTTTCTTTCTGTAATATTTGGATTTATCAAACAACAACCTCACATTTTCTTTGAGCACCTAACATGGTAAACGTAAAAAACAACATACATTTTTAATGCAACCACATTAGAGTAAGGAGATAATATTTTCTTTCAACATCATTACTAACCAAGGGAAAACAACTACATCCCATTACAATAAACATGTTTATAATGATGATTCCAATATACAAACAACCTAAAAGGGTTCACTCTCACAATGATTTTACAAGAGGTAGGATGACCATGGCTCTCAAATAGCCAACAACATACTCAACACAAAAATGATGTACTTCAACTAAGCTCCAAATGTCTCCAAACAAACCTACAATAAACAACAAGGGAAACTCCAAGCTACCAAAACACTCTCCTCCCTACCATAGACCTGCAAGAGGGTCACCCCCAAGATTGGAGGTTGATCTACACATGGGTGCACACCACAAACAGAAAATGCAAACACTCAACATGAAGAAAAACACCTTCCAAGGATTAACAAAACAAAATCCATAAAAATAGATTTGATGGGGTAGGAGAGTGGACTCTCTCTACTCAAGAGGTTCACTCCTACAAAACAAATCTCATGATACTCCAAAAAAGGCCTCAAGCCTAAATCTCCTCAATGGAAATAAATCACTCCAAGGCACTCATGCCATAAAAATAATCACCAAAACTTCTCCAAATTGCCCTCAAGGCCAGCCAATGCAAAGAGGGTGACATCAAGGAGGTTCACTCCCTCCCACCCCTCACATGAAAGGACACACGAAGAATGGTAGTCTCATTCAAAACACCCATAAAATAAAAATTCCAACAACACCAACAAATGCAACACACAAAATGCTCACAATTACACATAGAAATTTAAATGCATGGGAAAGGCTTCATGCCTTGAGGCTTACCTATGATAGCCCAATAATGGAAGCAAAGTTGTAGAAGAGATTCCCAACCTCCTCCTCCAAGCCTTCTTCTAAGATCTCCAAACTCCCTCACTCTCCAAAAACACCTCCAAAAATAGCAAAAGTAAAAATGAAAGAACCCCTTCCTCTCTCAAAGAGGAAGTAATATAGGATTCATTCTAAAGCCTTGAGGAATGAGAAGGTGACATGTCAAATTCTCCTTCCTCCTCCTAGTCCACTTGCAAGGATCATGGAATGTGGAGGTGACATGTGTCACTCTCCCATCCATCCTAGCCTCACTCTCTCCACATGTGCTCTCACACGTGTGAGAGCAAATGTGGAGAGATGGTATCTCTCAAGATGGCTCTAAAAGGCTAAGGAATGACACATGTCATTACCCTATTCTCTAAGGGAGGCCCAATCACTCCAAGATGCTCTCACACATGTGTGAGAGCATTGGAGGAGGGTTCCACACACTTGGGAATCTTGAAGACTCCCCAAGTCTCCAAGGTGATGGGAATCCATGCCTTGGGAATAGGAGTGGGTCATGTTTGAATGCATTACTCATCCTCCACTCCAATTCAAATTTGAATTTCATCACTTTAGGCTGAAGTTAAAGTGACTAGACAGAGGTTACCCTAGGGTTTAGCATGCTCAAATGGGCCCTAGACCCTAGGGGTACCACCTAGGATTAATTTTAACCCATAGTAAACACTTTAGGAAGTAAAAAATCACATAAAATGGCTATCAAAATAAAAGACACCAAGTGGTGTATATTAAATCACATATTTTTACAACACTTCAAGTAAATAATATAAAAGAGGTGGACCCAAACCAAAATAATTAAAATACAGACATTTACAAAAGCATCATACAATTCACACATGATCTTCATCTCTCCTAGGACTAGATCGGTCTAACACGGGATTCACATTAGGTGTGGGATCAATCTCTGATTTTTTGTGGCATGGAAAATCACCTGCGCACTTGAATAAATAGATTAATCCAACATATACATCATAGCTGAAGCAAGAAATATGCATACACTCACGATATCGCATAATCATTTAAAACATTATTAAAATCACATAGTATCATTAATAAGATTTATAAGTTAACTGCATTTCTAAACACTAACTCAAGATCAAAATCGCATAACAATTCTATTTAATAATTTCACAACTAATAAATCTAATAGCATAAAAATGAATGTCACATGTCAAATAATCATCAGTGAAATCTAAAATTTGGATATAGTCACACCACAACATACTAATCTAACCAAATCAAAATATAGGGATAGAGTCAAGAAAGTCCGCATCCACGGGGTCTACAAACACAACTAATCCAGATGCACAAGGGTGGGCCTCACAGAGATACACTATTTTGTGATGATTATATGATGTGTTACCCTTATATTAGCATGTGATATGATGATGTGATGGATTATGTTATGCATTATGTGATGGTTTATGGATTATGCTCTTATATGGTTTTTATGATTATGACATGCTTTCTATTTGATATGTATTATGGCTATGTAATGTACGATTTATGGCTTATGATATTATGGATGAATATACATGATGTATGGATGCATATTATTTGTTTATGATTTGCTTATATGATGCAGATGTAGGTTTTGTATGTAAATGATGATTCTATATGTGATGCAATACGATCTATGTTTTTGTTTTTCTGATGCAATATGGATGACTTATCATGTATGTGATGATAGCTATATGATTTTCTAACATGTTTATGATGATATCTATGCATTGTCCTAACATGTGTATGTATGCAAGATGAGGTATCTAATGCATTTATTTTTGGTATTTCATAGTATGCCACATGATGACTAGAGGGATGGATAGAAGAAATGGAAATGCAAAAGAGAAGATGGTCAACAAGAGATGAAGAATGATTGGATGAATGGAACAAGATTTTTCTTGATAGATTTTGAGCTTATAATTGCATTGCATGAGTATCATCATAGAGCTTATTATGCCAAAGGATGACAAACACCATGGCATGACATAGGCCAAGGCATACAATGTGATACCTTGTGAAGTAAGCACATGACAGACAAGGAATGCCTGACTCAGACTAGTAACCATAGAACCTTGTTAGAATATGTGAGGGAATATCCATAAGGTATGTTAGTCCTAGTACAAGGAAGCTTTAAATGACTTTTCACTTGCATAGGATGTCTAGATCATACCAAATGAAATCCCAATCACACACAAGGAACCTAGTTTCCCCAATCATTTGCCAAGACAAACCACAAACAACAATCAAAGAAAAGGTCATGATCCATCATCGCTCATCTTCATCCCTTGTGGACTTCCTTGAGAAGCATAATAAGAAGACCAACAATCAATCAAGTATAGGTAAGACAGACTAGACCAATAGAATCAATAGCCATTTGGATTCATTTGCCAAGTGATGAGTGTTTGTTTGTTTGATCATAGATTAGATGAATAATTCCTAGTTTTAGGAAAGGGAACATGTTGTATAAGATGTTAAGTCTGATTTTGATGATACAACCTCCTATATAAGACAAATGAAATAATTGAGTCTAGATGCAGAAATGAGACACCTCATATAAGATGCCTAGTGATGCAAGAGCATCCTTGGTTCAAGAGCAATCTTGCATCAAAACAAAAAAACATTTGCATTTTAGTTTGTTCTCTTTCATTTTCCAATTCATTCTAGTCAGTTCAGTCAGTAGCAATTTCTATATTTTGCTCCAAATTCTACTGTAGTTTCATTTCAGACCTTGTGGAGCTGGACTTAGCATCTAGACACATTCATGCACATCATATCCAAAATTTAGATCATTTGGATCAGGTACCAAAAATATATCGCTATCAAAAGATCAACTATTTTCTCAGAGTAGAGCATCTTGACAGTCTCAGACAATCAGCTAAAGGAGAAGACTTGTGGAGCACTTTCACAACTTGCAGAGTTGAATGACACATAATTCAATGTTGTTTGGATCATTTCCAACCTTCCCTAAGATCCACACGCTATTCCATTCATTTGTAGAGGAGTTCTATATGATTAGGTTTGACCCATCCATGTACACATGTTACATCTCTTTCATTGGAGTTTGTAGCCATCCTTAGCTGACGTAGAGGAATCTTGTGTTTTGAAGATGATATATAATCATGTAATAGTTTCTTAGGAAAGGATTCAATTTGATTCAATCACATAGAGATAGTTAGATTGTTTGAATTCTTGTGAAGGTACTTCAAATCTATATCTTGTGCATATTCTGTAACCGAGGAATCAGGCATGTGAGCCCTAATTGTAAGCCTGCATGTTGCCGGCATGTTTGTATTTTGAATCTTTGATATACTGAATGACTGAATTTGCATTTGGATTCTATCTTTGAGTTATTTCCATTGTGTTTACTCTTGCTACACGGTCTGGACTGTTCGCTTTGTCCGTCCACCCTCCTAGTCATGACTGCACCAAATGGTATCAGAGTGAAGTTTGAATCCTTTGGAGCGAAGTGAGTAAAATTGGTAAAGGAATTTTGTAAGATCTTGTTATGAACAGATCACCGAATCTGAGGTAGACTACTTGTGTTGTCAACCGATCATCAATTGTGAGGCAGTTGTCACTTTGTAGCCCGATCTCTGAACTTGAGGCAGTTACACTTGATCCTAGAAAGAGATTTTGCCAAGGAGAATAACTACTATTGGTACTATGCCTGGAAGAATGGATGAGATAATGGAAATGATGAAGACAATGTGAGTTTGCTTGGATGTTGTTGAAGAAGATAGGTGAAGAAAACTAACACCTTGATCTAATGTTGAAAGTGATGATGATGAAGAATTTCAATCTGGTAATCAAAACGAAGTAACCCTAGGAGATGAAGAAGAAGAATCATATCAAGTCAAGATGTTGCCAGCTATTTCAAATATTAGGAAAAATCTAGAGTTGATGTACCAAATTACACTATCAATTTGAATCCTGGGGAGCTGATTGATTGGATAAATGACCTAGAAGAATACATTGAGTATGAAGAAATTGAAGATCTAGAGAAGGTGAAGTTTGCAAAGACAAAATTGGAAGGACATGCTTCTATATGGTAGAAAAATTTTTAGTTGGATAGAAATAGAAGAGGAAATCTGTGAAGGAGTATACTTGCTGACTATGAGTTGGAACTATTGAAAAGATTGTAAAACCTAAGACAAAAGGAGAAATCTATGGAGTATACTGAAGAACTTCATAATATGATCATAAGGACAAGACATAGTTAAGCAAGCAAGGAGAAAGTAGCTAGATATTGTTGAAATTAAGGAACACTTAGAGGGGGGGTGAATCAGTGTTTTGCAAAACTTATTATTATGGTCCTTTATTAATTTACCACATACATTCAAGAGAAAGAAGCATGAACTTAAGAATAGCAACAACAAGATCATCACACATGAACACCAAGATTTTTACGTGGAAACCCAGTTAAGGGAAAAACTATGGTGGGGGCTAACCCACAAGATTTTATACTCTGTTAAAAGTATTACAAATGGGAAGGACCATGCCTTTGGGCACACTACCCAGAGCTCATTGCTCAAAGGAGGTTCACTTACTAAAAGATCAATTACAAAGAGTTCGTTGAAATACTTGAACTGAAGAATAGCTTCTAACAATGCAAGATTACAGTTCCAGTTAGGCTCAATATAGACTTCACACACTTCATCTCTCACTGCCCTATTTCACTGTTCTGCCATGATCCGGAGCTTAGATCACTTTACTTCACACTTGATACTGCCACACTTCACACCTATCACATCATATTCACACATCCATACCTCAAAATGCTTGAACCCATTGATCATATATATCTATAACATGAAATTTCATCAACTACAGATGGCCTCAAGAAAACTTAGAAACTTTTTCAAGATCACTGTTTTGTCGGTTGAATCCATGCACAAACATCAATGCAAACTAAAACCTATGCATTGAAGTCACCACACATGTCAGCCAATACCACTAGATCTCATAAATTACTCAACCAACCACTTCTCTTAGTCCACACAAGGATCAAACACCAAGTCAACATGTTCTTCACCAGACTGAATTGTCTAACCAAAACCTGATACTTAGATGCTTGTCACTTTCAATCCCTTCATCACTGGAGGCTAAAACTTTGGATTTAGGTAGCCTTAATATCCCTTAACACTCCCTCAGATCTGCAGCACAATATGATTACTTGTGGAGAAATACAGACCAAAATGTTGAACCCTATCATATGCTCTGTTCCTGTCTATTCGGACTTAGACAAATATGCAATCTGACTTCTGTTATGATCAAATGATACAATGTGGATGTGTAATATAGATTCAGTTGCCATCAATGACAACACCTGACATACCTAGCAGTGTCTCTTGCCAACAATCTTCCCCTTTGGCATTGATGGCAACACTTAGTGAAAAATGACTAAGTGTTAGAATAGCTCCCCCTTACTACGTACACTTGTGATTTCCAATGCTCCCCCTTAGATGAATTCTTGATTTTCACTACTTTCCACTCCCCCTTTGACATCAATGGCAAAGGCTAAGATCTGCATACCAAAATTCATGCAAAAACTCTATGTACATGGGTGCATATATACAAACAATCCTTATGTCTTGTCTACATGAACTTAAACACATCACCAAAAATGTTTTTCAACAATGCCAATTCACTGTCCCAATTTTTTTTCATGCTATCCAAAACTGAAATATGACTACTAAATAAAAATGTCTATGACTGGCTTCTGTAGATCAGTGGGATCACTTGTCAGAGCAACAGCTTGAGCTTTTGTCAATACATTGAACATTGTTTCTAACTTAAGGGAAATCAGTCCCTGGAGTTCACACATCCTTGCCACAATGTTTTCTTTTTCTTTCACCAATTTCTTTATTTCATCAATCAAGCTAATTACTTGACATTCTTGACTCACTGCAGATACTATCAAAGGATCAAAGGATTGAGATGCATTTGACAATTTTTGCTCAAACTCTTTTATTTTCTTCTCAATATCCTCTACAACGTTTGGCCAAGATAAATGAAATTTGTACACATCTCCTCCTTCAGTGAGGGCATTTTGAATGCTCTTTACACTAGTATCCAACACAATTCTATCATTGTCAATCATTCCTTTTAGCTCACTAAATCTTTTATCATTAAATTCATTCCAAACTTTGACTTCCGCTGACTTTTCAAAAGATTCAAAGTGAGTACTTAAATAATTTATTAAGCTCTTTAGCTATCCAGAAGAAGAATCAGATGAATCCTTCTAAAAATTTGGCATAATCTTTTCCAAAATGTCAGAAGCAAGACCAAGAAACTCACTATCCTCAATGTGAGATTTTAGGATCTCCTCTCTTGCCTTTGCTTATGCAAATAATGCTAACTTCAACTTTTGAACAGGGGAAAGAGTATTAAAACTGATAGGCCCTTGAATTAGATTAGGTTCATCAAATTCAAGCTTATCTTTCTCAAGAAATTTCTTCATTGCATCTACAATGTCTCTTGTCATGCATGTAGTTCCATCTTTCTTCTCCTGAGATTCACAATTTAGATCCTTTCCAGTATCATCATTAGGATTATCTTGCTTTTGTTCTTCAACATTCTTAGCTATTTCTTCTTTTTGATCTTCCTTGTCCTTAACTTCTTCTACTTTCTGCTCTTTATTTTTCTTAGAATCACCTTCAGTAGGAGCATTTATTTCCATATTCATCTTTGCATTTTCTTCACCAGATTAGTATGGAGGAATTTGAGTATCCTCTGCACCATCAACATTATCTTCCTTCACCATCTCTTCATCTCCTTTATTTAGTATTTCCTCTTCTGGAATAGAGAAATCATCTACCTCATCTTGTTGCTCATTTTTCTTCAACTCTTCATCATTTGGAATGGATGTATCATCAACATCAACAAGTTCTTCAGTGACCACATAAAACTTATTCTTGTCTAGGGCTTTCTTCAAAATTTGTTCTATTTCTTTGACCACTTCATCAATGTCTCCAAGCATTAGCTTATTCATCCTAATTTTGCTTCTAAATTCATCTTTAACTTCTTTGAAAATTTTATTTGCTTCCTTCATAGAGATTACCAGACACAGATTGGACAACACATGTTCTCTTAGCTCCAAATCCTTTACTTTAGCAGCTTCTTTTCTCATCTCCAAAATTTCACTTAGACTCTTAGGGATTTTTGACAAAATTTCCACAAGTGCTCTATTGAATGTATTCAAGTACTTAACAGTAGCATCCTCCAAAATTTTCTTGTTGGCATCATCAAAGTTATCATAATATTCTGTTATGGGCTTCAAATTCCCATGAATAGTTACTGCATTCAAAATATCTTCAACTGACAAGGTGGATTTTTCAACATGAGTCTCAGTCTTTTGTCTTTTGCTCACCTTTACACTTCCGGAGGGCTTGTCTTTGGTAACCCTTGATGCTTTTGCTTTCTTTGACTTTATTTCTTTCACTACTTCATTCAATTCTATCTCCTTATCATCTTTTAGGCTCATGTACATTCTAGAGGCTTTTGTCTGCTTTCTCTTTCCTTCTTTACCAGATGGTTTATCTTCCAATTTCTCTGTACTAGTAGAATTTGAGTGACCAGAGGCAGCAGTAGAACTTCTTATTCTTCTTTGTTGGCTAGGGGAGGCTTCTGGAGCACAAGGTTGTTCATTGTCTAGATTTTTTTCTTCAACTTGCTTGGGTCTCTTCATGGCTTCTCTCATAGCTTCTTTGGTTATTCCAATACTTTTTGCATACATTTCAACTTGCCTTTGGACCTTTTTCTTAGTTTCAAGTCTCCAGAAATCAACATACAGTTTCAAATTAAGCTCATCATATGTACCGAATCTCTCAACTGAGGTATATTTTGGTTTGATTAGAAGGTGTTGAGCATACATTTCTAGTATTTGTTCATCAACTTCATACCCTATGGGCATGATCCATACAGTCCTTGATTCAACTGCTTCCATCAAGCATTGATTTGTTTCCACCATGAAACAAATTGTATCCTTGTACTTTTCCACCATAGACTTAGGGATTCTTTCCCTTGATTGCATCATATTCTAGAAATTCTTGAAATATCCCCAAAGAGAAATCCTTAGGCATTGGAGTCACCAATACTGTGCAAGTGCTTTCTTATTTGTATGGCAACAGGCTTGTCACTGGTCCAATACAAGCTTTTAATCCTGGGCAACTCATTCATGAAATAAAAGAACAGCACAAGACCAACGTACCATACTTGAATGTATTCTTCTTATCCTTGTTGATCTTGTTCAGATTCTCCATTAGCTAGTTTTGTAGAAGCTCACACAAATCATAGCTAGCATTTTCTTTTAACATCTGATAAGCAACATAAATGGCTGTACTAGACACTGAGTTTTCCCTGTTGGAGTGGTATATCTTATACCCAATCACCATAGATGCAAATTTGACATCCGGATCAGTTATATCATTTATTGTCATTGTCCTCTTATCAAACTTTGATCTAGTAGATTTAGTTACAATTTGATTCTTCACTGATTTTAGCATCAATAGTCCACCGAATGAGTTCAATCCTATTATGGCCTTGATGGCATCCTTAGTGATCTTAAAGGGTTTCATCAACCACATAAATTCAGCATGCATTTGACTTAGTACATATCGGACCCACTCGTCCTCATTGAAGGATGGGAACTCAATAACCTGAATGAAATGTTTGTCTTCTAGTGCCTTATACTCAGGTTTAATGATGAAGGGGGTAAATCATAAACACACAATAATAGAAATTGAACATAGAGAATAGAACTTTCTTTTATTGATCTGGGCAACTCATTACATTACAGAAGCTTAATTACAATCAGAGGAATCAGTCCTCTACAGGTTGCAACACACTACAGCTACCATCACCAGGCTTTAGAATCTTCCACCTTATGTCACCTCCAAATCAGCTAGGGTTTCTACTTTCTTGCCTATTCTTGACTCTACACTTACCCTCTTAACTCTCCTCCTACCTAGGGTTCCCAAAAATGGTTGTTAATAGCCTTTTTGGCGGCCAACAACCTAATTTTGAATTTTGCATCTCCCTCCATAAATAGGTCAACTTTCAGGACCCATAACTTTTGATCTGGGACTCCGATTGATGAACTATTTTATGCGTTAGAAAGCTCGCAGAATGCTCTATGTGCTAAGAACTAGCTCTGTCGGTTTCGGCCATTTTCAGGCCTGTACGGGGCCATTTAGTGCCTCAAACCTGAGTTTGAATAATTTTCAAGCATTTTTCAAGAAATGGAAACTTTAATATCTTTCAGCTCGCAAATGATCTTCATGTGATTCCTTCACCAAAGGTCTTATATTTCCATTATGTAACTTCCTGTAAATTTTGACTTCATTCCGTGCCCAAATGCAAACTTTCTAAAAATAGCAGTTTACTATTTTTAGCAGTTTGGGAAAACTAAAAGTTCTACATTATTATTCAAGCGATTATGGGACCAAAACCATAGATTTTGAGAAGAAATGGGTAGAACATCAACAATTTTGAAACACTTTTTTTTTTGGGTGATGCAAGATTGCCCTTACACCACTGGATGCTCCTGCATCAGACACCCAAGGTAATTTGAGAAGTGACCTTGTCACGTCTCAGGTGTTTGTGTGAGGAAAACCCAAACGGTCAACCTCTGCCTTAGACAACCAAGAAGAATCTTGAACAGGCCTTCCTTTCCATTTCACTAGATATTCTTCATATTGCATGTTTCAAGTACTCCGTCCTACACGACTATCCAAGATCTCTTCTATCTCCTCTATTGAAGTAGATGCCAGAATACTCCACTGCACTTCTGTTGGTCTATCCTCTATTCCACCTTCATGATATTCTGTTAAATCAGCGATGTTGAAAACAGGGGAAATGTTGATCCCACTCGGCAGCTCTACCTCATATGCATTTCTGAAATCATGCTGCTTCAGGATTCTGCATGGTCCAAATTTCTTCATTTTTAATTTATGGTATGTTCCAATAGGGAACCTTTCTTTTCTCAAGTGAACCATGACTTCATCTCCCACCTGGAACTCCTTATACCTCCTCTTCTAATCTGCCTTAGCCTTGTACTGAGTAGTCATCTTATTAATGTGCTTTCTCACCTCTTCATGCAAATTCTTCATATATTCTGCAAAGTCTTCAGCCTTGACACTTGTCTTTTCTCCCTTATCCAGATTCCTTAACTTTGAAGCATTTCTTGGACTATTGCCATATACAATCTGGAATGGTGATTTACCATTACTCCTATTGACAAAATTGTTGTAAGCAAATTCTGCCTGTGGTAAAATCAAATCCCATCCCTTGGGCTTATCTCCTACCAAGCATCGTAGTAGGTTACCCAAACTCCTATTCACCACTTCAGTTTGTCCATCAGTCTATGGATGGTGTGCAGAACTAAACTTCAAGTCTGTCTTCAACTTCTTCCACAATGTCCTCCAGAAATAACCAACAAACTTGGTATCTCAGTCTGAAACTATGCTTTTTGGTAGACCATATAGTCTCACCACTTCCCTGAAAATAACTCTGTAATATGAACAGCATCATTAGTCTTCTTACAAGGAATAAAATGTGCCATTTTTGAGAATCTGTCCACCACCACAAAAATAGAATCATGTCCTTTCTGTGTCCTTGGTAGACCAAGAACAAAATCCATACTGATATCATCCCAAGGCTTCTCTGGTATAGGTAATGGTTGATACAACCTTGTATTCTGACTTGTTCCTTTTGCCATCTGACATACTCTGTAACTTTGCACAAACTTCCTCACATCCTGCTGCAACTGTGGCCAATAATAATTTTCACCAACAATTGAAATGGTCTTATCTTGACCAAAGTGTCTAGCCAATCCTCCACTATGCTTCTCTTTAATCAGGTTCTCTCTCATGGAACTCCTCGGAATGCACAACTGGCTTCCTCTAAACAACATGCCATCTTGGATTATGAAATCCAACCATCTTGTCCTATCTAAAGTAATAGGCTCCAGACAAGATTTCCAAGCCTCTACAAAATCTAGATCTTTAGGATACAAACTTTTGAGCTCATCGAACCCAACAACCTCTATCTTCATTTCTGTCAACAAATTTTGCCTTCTATTCAAGGCATCTGCAACTTTGTTGGACTTCCCACTCCTATGCTTCAAAACAAAGGTATAACTCTACAAAAATTCAACCCATTTTAATTGCCTTTGGTTCAACTTTTTTTGACTATTAAGATACTGCAAAGCCTGATGATCAGTATTTAAAACAAACTCTTTTGGCAACAAATAATGTCTCCATTTCTTCAAAGCCTAAACTATTGCATAAAATTCTTGATCATAAACATAATACTTTTCCTTGGCATCATTAAGCTTCTCACTAAAATAGGCAACGGGCTTACCTTCTTGGCTCAAAATGGCTCTTATACCACTACCACTGGCATCACAATCTACCTAAAATACCTTATTGAAATCTGGAAGTGCCAAAACAGGTTGTTCTACGACTTTCTACTTCAATCTATCAAAGCTCTTGTCTGCCCCTTTAGTCCATCTAAACTCTTTTCTATCCCCTCTCATTGTTTCAGTTAGGGGTGCACAAAAACTTGAAATTCCTGATAAACTTTCTATAAAAACTTGCCAAACCATGATAAGATCTTACCTCCATTGCACTCCTTGGCGTAGGCCACTCAATGATAGCCTTTACTTTTTCTGGGTCCATCTTAAGACCTTCCTCTGAGACAACAAATCCTAGGTATACCAACTCCTTCTTTGCAAAACTACATTTCTTCAGATTAATCAACAACTTCTCCTCCCTCAGCTTCTCTAGAACTCTTTTGATATGCATCAAATGCTCATCCCAAGTCTTACTGAAAATCAAAATATCATCCAAATAAACAATAACAAAACTTCCCAAAAATTCTTTCAATACCTTGTTCATGAGCCACATGAATGTGCTCAGTGCATTGGTTAGCCCAAATGGCATGACTAACCACTCATACAAACCTTCCTTTGTCTTGAAGGCTGTCTTCCATTCATCCCCTTCTCTGATACGGATTTGGTGATACCCACTCTTCAGGTCAATTTTTGTGAAGTACTTGGCTCCACTCAAACAGTCCATGATGTCAACCATTCTTGGCAATGGAAATCTATACTTGATCGTTATCTTATTGATGGCTCGAGAGTCTGTACACATCCTCCATTCTCCATCTTTCTTTGGTGCTAGTACTGCAGGTACCGCACATGGACTTAGGCTCTCCCTTATCAGTCCCTTCCTCAACAACTCCTGAACTTGTCTGTTCAGCTCTTCATTCTCTGTAGGGGTCATTCTATGGGCTGCCTTGTTTGGCAAACTAGCTCCTGGTATCAAATCCATTTGATGACTTATCTTCCTTACTGGTGGTAAACCTTCTGGTACATTATCAGAGATAATGTCCTGGAACTCTTCCAACATATCTAAAACTTCTGCTGGTACATCTTCACATTTCTCTTGACTAATCTTAGGAATCAATGCAAAGCAATGACGCTCATGCTTCATACCCTCCAAAAATTTCCTACCATCTACCAAACAAATTCTGGCAGTAATACATACCTTTTCTTCCACCTCCTTCAAGGGCTTCAACTTATGACAAACTCCATCCTTTGTTAGGGAATATGTGTTTGCACGGCCATCATGGATAGCGCTCCTATCATACTGCCACGGCCTCCCCAACAGCATATGACATGCATCCATCGGTATGATATCACACAGCACCTCATCATGGTAGTCACCAATCTTGAACTTTACTAAACACTGCTCATTGACCAAAGCTCTATGGTCCTTTTGCAACCATGCAATCTGATATGGATGCGGATGCTTTCTTCTTGTCAACTTCAACTTGTCAACCATCTCTTCTGAAACCAAATTATTAGTGCTTCCACTGTCAATAATAATATCACAACACTTACCCTCACATTTGCACCTTGTGTGGAATAAACTCTTCCTCTGATTGGGTTCTTTCTCCTCATTCAGCAAGGTTCTTCTAACAGCTAGGGTTTCTACCCTTACAGCATCTTCAGAATGCTCAGAATGTACATCTTCATCTACATGGGCAAGTCGTGCATTACCTTCAGGCCTTCTATTTGTCCTTCCTTGATGTTACGGACACTCATACGCTCGATGCCCTTCTTCTCCACATTGGAAATAGGCTCCTCTAAAACCTCCTCTTCCAGGCCCTTGCCCAGGTCTGCCTCTTCCTCTTCCTCTTTGATCACCATTGTTCTGGTCACAATGGCGGTAGGTATTATCCCCTCTTTGATTTCGACTGGTGCCTGTTTCTTCACTTTTCTTCTGATCTTCATTACGGCCTCCATAGGGTCTTCCACCAGTCCTTCCACCTTTACCTCTTCCCCTTTGCTTGCTATCAAATCTTTTGTTCAGCTTTTCTTCCACCTTCAAGGAAAACTGGTACGCATCTTCTATGGTGGTCATTCTGACTAGGCTCAACTCCTCTTGAATACTCAGCCTCAACCCATTAATGTAATGGGCTACCTTCTCCTTGTTGGGCTTTGCATGGCCTGTCCTGATAGTAATTTTATAAAACTCTTCTGTATACTCCTTAACAGATTTGTTACCTTGCTTCAGTCCTTGCAGCTTCTTCAGCAACTCCATCTCATAGTCCACAGGAATGAATTGCTTCTTCAGTTTCTCCACCATCTGATCCCATCTGGTGATCTTTGCTTTTCCTCTTTTATTCCTCTCTAATTGGACCTCCTTCCACCAAATATTGGCATGGCCCTTCAACTTTGTTTTTGCAAACTTAACCTAATCTTGGTCCCTCCACATCTTCATACTCAAAATACTCCTCCATGTCATTGATCCAATCAATAAGCTATTCTGGATTCAAATCTCCAGAATATGTAGAAACTTCGATCCTAGGCCTCTTTCTGATCTTCGAAATACAACCTTACTTCTACAGCATCTTCGGCAGCTGCTTGTTCTTCCTCAGATAGCTCTACTTCAGTTTCATCTTCACTTTCTTCTCTTGTCCTCGGCTCAAACCCTCTTCATAGCTCCTCTTGCAATGCATCGATTTGCCTTTGTAGGGCTCTAAAACCCTCTTCTATCAAAGCATTCCTCCCAACACAATTTCTTCATGGAGGCATCTTGGTCTCCGCAGCAAACCCATAACCTCAGGTCCTAGTGCAAACTACCTCACGATCGGTGATCTGTCTACACACTTAGGAACCCTCGCTCTAATACCACTTGATGAAGGGGGTAAATCATAAACACACAATAATAGAAATTGAACACAGAGAGTAGAACTTTCTTTTATTGATCTAGGCAACTCATTACATTACAGAAGCTTAATTACAATCAGAGGAAGCAGTCCTCTATAGGCTGCAACACACTACAACTACCATCACCAGGCTCTGGAATCTTTCGCCTTCTGTCACCTCCAAATCAGCTAGGGTTTCTACTTTCTTGCCTATTCTTGACTCTACACTTACCCCCTTAACTCTCCTCCTACCTAGGGTTCCCAAAAATGGTTATTAATAGCCTTTTTGGCGGCCAACAACCTAATTTCGAATTTTGCATCTCCCTCCAAAAATAGGTCAACTTTCGGGAGCCATAACTTTTGATCCGGGACTCCGATTAACGAACCGTTTTATGCATTGGAAAGCTTGCAGAGTGCTCTACGTGCTAAGAACCAGCTTTGCTGGTTCTGGCCATTTTCAGGCCCGTACGGGGCCATTTAGTGCCTCAAACCTGAGTTTGAATAATTTTCAGGCATTTTTTGGGAAACGAAAACTTTAATATCTTTCAGCTCGCAAATGATCTTCGTGTGATTCCTTCGCCAAAGGTCTTATATTTCCATTATGTAACTTCCTGTAAATTTTGACTTCATTCTATGCCCAAATGCAAACTTTCTAAAAATAACAGTTTACTATTTTTAGCAGTTTGGGAAAACTGAAAGTTCTACATTATTATTCATGCGATTATGGGACCAGAACCACAGATTTTGAGAAGAAATGGGTAGAACATCAACAATTTTGAAACACTTTTTTTTTTGGGTGATGCAAGATTGCCCTTACACCACTAGATGCTCCTGCATCATTTAAGATCATAAATCTCATCCCTCAGGTGATTCTCAAACAAATCTAGTAACTTCAAATTCCCAAACTCATCTATGCTAGCATGAATGTAAGCCCTAATATCATCTACATGCAACACACCATGTGGAACATCAAAAAGGACACCTAAGGGATCAACCTATATAGATTTGTATGGATGCTTTTTGAATTTAGGTTAGGGCCTTTCACTGATGTCAACAACCAATGGAGTAGCCATAACCAGAGATTGCAAATTTAGAGAGTTTTATAGAGAATAGCTTATTTCTCCAGTTAGGGTTTTTCCTCAGATATCTTCTTCACACTTCAGTCTCTTGGAAATCTTCACACAGAGCTTGCTTTCCTTCTTTCTTCTTGGATGCAAAGTGATTTTGAAGTCACTTGAGTTTCTTTTTAACCTCCGCACACCTACTTTTTGATGTAATAAATGTTTTTGCCCTAACTCTTCCGAATACCCTGTTTCTTGATACAGTTTCTCATAGATTGCTCCACAAGTTGCCACATCAACCTCTTTTCTTCCAGAAATACTTTTAGATGATCTGCAATAGGCCATTCTATCTTCTCTCATCATGCCAGATTTAGGAACCCACTTATCAGTAGGGGGAATTAGATTTTCAATGTATCTCCCCCTGTACCAGAGCTCCTATTTCAATTCCCAGAGCAATTACTAGCACCGGATTTCAGTGCGGACCTATCTCCATCATTCATTACACCTTTCTTCACCCATGTTTTGTTCATTTCATTCTAGATCTCATTCACATCTACTTTTCCCTTGCCTTTATCTTGTCTCTGCACATTATGATTTCTGTTTGGTGGACCATTTCTATCATCATTCTTGCTTCTGCAGAATCTTGCAATATGACCTAATCTATTGCAATTAAAGCACACAACATTTCTTTGCTCATTTACTTGATTTCCTCTTGATCTACACTAATTAGCCATATGTCCAAATCTATTGCATGCAAAACATTTTCCATTGAAAGAATTGACATTTCCTCTGTTGTTAGAGTTATTCATCATCATACTTCTACATTCATTAGATCTATGACCATACCTTTTACAATTGAAGCATTGACCGAAGAAGGATGGACCACTTTGATACACTCTACTTCTACACTGAGGAGCTCTATTACCAAATTTATTGCAATTGAAACAATTTCCATTGAAGGATGGATACCTTTGAGCATTATGCTATTGACCAAAGGTCTTCTAGGTCTGTTTCTCTAATTTCTTGATTCAAAATTTCTTTTACTAGATCCAGAGCTTTCACCTTTCTCATATCCCAAACCATGCTTATCATCTATCTTCTTCTGACTATCAAGTAGCACCTCAAGTTTAGCTAAGCTTATCTTGAACTTCTCTTTGTATTCATTTGCAGCTTCTAGGTCATGTTTGAGAATGATAATTTGCCTTTCAAGTTGTTCCTCATTATACCTGGTTTCTTGTAGATTAGACTCTAGATGGCCAATTATTCTATCCAATATGTAGTACTCTTCTATTCTTTCTTTCAGAGACTAATTTAGGTTTTCTTCAGTTTTCTTCCTTTCCTCAATTTCCTTGGTTAGCCTCATCACCCCAAATTCCATCTCATGTTTTAGGACAACTTTTTCTAGCTTTTCACATTCCTTTGTCTTCTCCTTTACAGCCTCATCCATGCCATTGTATTCCTTCTGATTTGCTAACTACTGAAGTAGCTCCTTCCTCTTTTCCATAGATTTGCTCAGTTGCCCTTTTAAAGTCTGAATGAAATCCTCAACATCTTTAAGGTTCTCTTGCAGTTCTTTGACTTTTTCTCTAGACTAATCAAGATATTCTAAAGCAACTTGAAGTTGTTCATTGATGCCATCAGAATACCTGAATGAACCCATTGAAACACCTTCCTAGAGCTTCCTCAAGCAGTTAAACTTCTTCCAAGGAACCTGGATCTGATACCAATTGTTGAAATTAAGGAACACTGAGAAGGGGGGTGAATCAGTGTTCTACAAAACTTATTATTATGGTCCTTTATTAATTTACCACATACATTCAAGAGAAAGAATAATGAACTTAAGAACAACAACAACAAGATCATCACACATGAACACCAGGATTTTTATGTGGAAACCCAATTAAGGGAAAAACCACTATGGGGGTTAACCCAGAAGATTTTATACTCTATTAAAAGTATTACAAATGGGAAGGCACATGCCTTTGGGCACACTGCCTAGAGCTCACTACTCAAAGGAGGTTCACTACCTACAAGATCAATTACAAAGAGTTCACTGAAATAGTTGAACTGAAGAATACCATCTAACAATGCAAGATTATAGTTCCGGTTAGGCTCAATATATTGACTTCACACACTTCATCTCTCACTGCCCTGTTTCATTATTCTACCATGATCCGCAGCTTAGATCTCTTTGCTTCACACTTGATACTACCACACTTCACACCTATCACATCATATTTGCACATCCATACCTCAAAATGCTTGAATCCATCGATCATATATATCCGCAACATGAAATTTCATCAACTACACTTAGCCTCAAGAAAACTTGGAAATTTTTTCAAGATCACTGTTATGTCAACTGAATCCATGCACAAACATCAATGCTGACCAAAACCTATGTATTCAAGTCACCACACATGTTAGCCAATACCACTAGATCTCATAAATTACTCAACCAACCACTTCTCTTAATCCGCACAAGGATCAAACACCAAGTCGGCCTATTCTTCACCGAACTAAACTGTCTAACCAAAACCTGATACTTAAATGCTTGTAATTTTCAATCCCTTCATCACCAGAGCCTAGGAATTTGGATTTGTAGCCCTAACATCCCTTAACATTCCCTCAGATCCACAGCACAATATGATTACCTATGGAGAAATGCAAACCAAAATGTTGAACCCTCTCATATGCTCTATTCCTGTCTATCTGGACTTAGACAAATCTGCAATCTAACTTCCGTTATGATCAAATGATACAATGTGAATGTGTAAGATAGATTCATTTGCCATCAATGACAACACTTGACATGGCTAGCAGTGTCTCTTTCCAACAGATACATCAATGGATTGAGATTGAACATTCAAGAAGAACTAAGTTTAGTGAGGATAACAACATTGGAAGATGCATATCAGTTTGCCTTGAAAGTTGAAGAAAAGTTGAACAAGAAGCATGATCAGAGGCAAAGAGGTAGAGGAGGTAAATTTTAGAGAAGTAGAACATTCTCTAGAGGAGAGAGATCATATGCAGAGTAGAATAGACAAGATAGCACATTCAAGAAGGAGGATAGAGACAGTAATGCATATTGGAGAGATGACAAAACTTTCTACCACAGAGGTAACCCTAGTCCATATTGAAGTGAAGGATATAGAAGAGAAGAAAGAGGACCTAATAGGAGAACATTGAGAGGAATCTATTTTAAGTGTGGATGTGAAGGACATAGATCATTTTAATGTAATCAAGGGAGTACAAGTAAAAGGACAGAGAACAGTGGAAGAGCAACCATCGCAGAAGAAAAGTTTGTTCCAGACAAGATGCAAATCAGGAGGTAAATGTTGTAAAGTTGTAATTGATAGTGGTAGTTCAGATAATTTGGCTTTAGAGGAGATGGTTACTAAGCTGAAGTTAGAGAGATTGAAACACCCTAAGCCATATCAACTAGCATGGATTTAGGATGATCATAAGGTACTGATGAGTGAACAATGTTTGGTGAAATTTCATATTGGATCTTATCATGATGAAGTATTGTGTGATATTATGCCTATGGATGTTTGTCATTTATTGTTGGGTAGACCATGGTAGTATGATAGGAAAGTTATACATGATGGGAGAAAGAATATCTATACTATTACATCAGATGGAAAGAGAATTACTTTGATTCCTTTGGAAGATGATCCTAATAGTGAAGTATGTGGGAATGCTGAAAGGAAGCAAGGTGTGCAGAAACGCTTCCTACACTAATCTATTGAGGAGAGGGCTATGTAAATTCAACTTTATCCTAACTATTGCAATGATGTTAAACCATAACATGAGATATTGCAGCAAAACACAAGAACCAGAATGTAGACAGAAGAAGAGAGACAGATTTATGGTGGGGAAAACCCTTTTCAGGTCAAAAACCCCACACTAAGAAACCTACACAATGTATTAACAAATCTAAAAGAATGTTTACAATACACTTGCAATGCAAGCTTCAATGGTCTTCAACACTCATATCTGGATTCAATCTGGTAGCATAACAGTACCTGTAAACCTGTGATACAAACTCCATCTCCAAGCACCTGTTTAAATAGAACATACAAGGCAATTTTAGACCTTTCTTGGAATGGGTGTCCAATATGGCATCTTGGACAAAAACCCACACCTAGGGACACTTGGTCAACATTGTAGAATATGTTTGACACTTGTCCACAGCTCCCATCCCAAAGAGGTCACCTATTTCCAAAATGGGCTATGACAGATGCTCTTACGACACTTACGACCATCATAGAATCTGTCATAGCGGTTACAACTTACAGCTGTAAGAGAATCTGTCATACACATTCTATAAATAGTATATTCTCTTACAACATGTCATATTCCACCTTGGGGCACCCAAATATACCTCATTCAAAGATGCTTCATGACACATGTCATTACCTGTCTTACAACCTTCTATTCTCAACTCTTACATGTCATAGATTCATCATAGGAATCTATCATAACCGTTTCGGTCAAACATTCCTTACACAACATAGAAGATGCTAACACACGGCAGAATATTCCTACCACTAAGTGGGATGCCTATCTCCTCATGTGAGGACAAAATAACAAGTTGTCATAATCCATGTAAGATTGAGACATCACCATGCCACATCCCACAATATGACAAAGTGGAATTTCCAATTATTTACAACATAGGCAATTAAATAATAAATACAAACATTACAAATGTAGAGAATTACCAAGGTAGATACACCTTAATTCCCAACATTCTCCCACTTGTCGAACACCTTGTAAGAGCCAATAGAAAAATAGGATTTAATTTCTATAGGCCAAGAGGCCCATAGACTCCGAACACCATCTAAACTTCTCTGTGCCCACTAGTTTTGTCAACGCATCTGCAACATTCTTCAAAGTATCTACCTTCTCCAAATTTACCTTTCCATCCTCAACCATGTCCCTCACAAAGTGAAACTGAACATCAATGTGCTTGGTTCTAGCATGGAAAGTTGGATTCTTTGCAAGGCAAATTGCACTCTGACTGTCACAACTGATCATGATCTGACCTGCATCAACACCAATATCTGAACACAATCTCTTAAGCCAAATGGCTTCCTTACAAGCATGAGTTGTTGCCATGTACTCAGCTTCTGTCATGGACAAAGCAACAACTGGTTGTTGCTTACTCATCCAACTAATAGCACCACCAAACAGTGTAAAAACATAAGCATTGGTGGATCTCCTACTATCAATGTCACCTGCCCAATCTGAATCCACAAATCCATGAATATCAACAGAATGTGGAGGTCCTGAAACATTACCATGATAGAAAATGGAATACTCAAAAGTACCCCTCAAATATCTGAACACTCGCTTAACTGCATCCCAATGAACCTGTCTAGGATTAGCCATAAATTGACTAAGGACTCCCATTGCTTGGGCAATGTCTGGTCTTGTGCAGACCATAGCATACATCAAACTGCCAATAGCACTAGTATAACATACTCTGCTCATGTCCTCCACCTCACTAGGAGATTTTGGACAATCCTCAACAGACAACTTTGTCCCCAAAGAAACGGGAACACACAATGGTCTACAATCTACCATGTTGAATTTGTCCAACACGGACTTCACATACTTACTCTGGCTTAACCAAAGTTTTTTTTGTTGGTTCTGCCTCTTCTAATTTCCATTCCTAGAATGTACCTAGTTGCCCCTAAATCTTTCATTTCAAACTGAGCTGACAACTGAGATTTAAAATCAGAAATCATATTCTTAGCCTTCCCAATGAGCAACATATCATCAACATATAGTGCAACAATGAGAATATGATCACCATCAAATTTATAATAAACATAGTGATCTGATTTTGATCTCACAAATCTAATTGACAACACAAAGGCATCAAACTTCAAATACCATCTCCTAGGGGATTGCTTCAAAACATACAAAGACTTCTTAAGTTTGCAAACCAAATTTTCTTTACCTTTTACCATGTAATGCTTTGGCTGTGACATGTAGATTTCTTCCTCTAAGTCACCATGAAGGAAAGCTGTCTTCACATCCATCTATTCTACCTCCAAGTCATAAGCTGCTATGAGTGACAACAAGAATTGAATGGATGTCAACTTTGCAATGGGAGAGAAGATCTCACCATAATCTATACCCTCCACTTGTGAATACCACTTCACAACCAATCTAGCCTTATACTTCTCAATACTGCTATCTGCACCAATCTTCTTCTTGAACACCCATTTGCATCCAACAAGTTTCCATCCAGGAGGCAAAGGCACCAAGTCCCAAGTTTGATTCTTATCCAAAGAAGCCATTTCTTCCTCCATGGCCTCCTTCCAGGAACCTGCATCCTTCATATCCAAAGCTTCTGATACAGTTCTTTCAGGTTGCTTTCTTATCAGTGTAGACCTCCTCAAGAGCTAAGGTTGAGGTTTAGCTTCTTCATCTAAGCTTTCAGAGCTGCTAGAGCTCTCCTCATCATCAGGTCCAACATTGTCTTTCTGTTCAATATTCTCAGGGGTGAGAGGAAACTAAACAACATCCTCTTTCTTTTCTTTTTCTTCTAGCTACAAAATAGTGGAAGAAGGTGTAAGCTCTCTGAAGATGACATTTCTGCTATACAACACTTTTTCAGCCATGGGGTCCCAAAGCTTGTATCCTTTCACACCAACACCATAGCTGATGAAGATACACTTAACAACTTTGTTCTCTAACTTTGACCGCTTCTCCCTAGGCACATGTGCATATGCCTCACAACCAAAAACACAAAGATGCCTTATTAAAGGCTTTCTACCAGACCACACCTCCATGGGTGTCTTTCCAACAAGAGCTGATGTAGGAGATCTGTTTACTAGATAACAAGCAGTGGCAACAGCCTCAGCCCAAAACTTTTGTTCTAGACTAGCTCCACTAAGCATACTCCTAGCCTTCTTCATCAGTGTCTTGTTCATCCTCTCTGCAACTCCATTTTGCTGTGAGGTGTATGGAGTTGTGCCTTTCAATCCCAAGTTCCTTGCAATACTTATCAAATTCTATAGAATAGAACTCACCATGGTTGTCAGTTCTCAAAAATTTAATCTTTTTGCCAGTCTGATTTTCATCTAAGGCTCTAAACTCCTTACACTTGCTATAGACTTCACATTTGCTTCTAAGAAAATAAATCCATGTCCTTCTACTGTAATCATCTATAAAATATACAAATTATATAGATTTTGATAACGAAGGAACATTAATAGGACCAAACACATCAGAATGAATAAGTTCCAACACACCATAAGACTTATCAGAACTCGAGTAAAACTAAACATAGTTTTGTTTTCCATAAATGTAATGTTCGCAAAAGTTGAACTCAAGATTACAATCATCTAACCCCTCAATGAGGTTCTTATTTTTCAGGGTACGCAGACCCTTCTCACCAATGTGGCCAAATCTCTTATGCCATAACATTGTCTTTTCTATAGGAAGTTTAACTTCCAATGCATGATTACAACCATCAAGACTAGAAACAACAAATTTCTTCACTGCTTGTTCAGATGGTGGGGATGAAGTGACTGCTGGCCTCTTCCTTTAGTCAGAAGAACTATTGCATTGTGAAATGCATGCTTCCAGCTGAAATAGAGTACCTCTCCAAGTTCCCTTAGCAAGTACCATAGATCCTCTAGTCATCTTGCATCCTTCTTTCGAAAAGACAACCTGCATACCTACATCATTCAAACTACTTACAGAAATAAGGTTCCATGCTAAGCCTGGGATGTGCATAACCCCAGAGATCCCCTTCACTTGACCATCAGGGAATCAGATAGAGACTCTTCCATGACCAATGATCTTCAGATGAGAGTCATCACCCAGATACACCTTTCCACCATCGAACTCTTCATACTTAGTGAACCAGTCTCGATGCGAGGTCATGTGGAATGATGCACCAGAGTCGATTAGCCACACATCATCAGATGCATGGGTTGCCAGGGCTGCGATGAAAGTTACACCATCATCTTGTGATTTGTCAAAATCTGAATCAGGAGCTTTCTTCTTTTTCTTTTTCTCCTCTTTGCATTCCTTTCAGAAATGCCTGGTCTTGCCACAGTTCCAACAAAGAGCCTTGGACTTTCCAGGAGATTTGGATCTCCCACGAGATTTGGATCTACCCTTCTCAGCTTTCTTGTCCTTCTTCTTCCCTTTCTCCTTGGGTCTTCCACAAACTGCAAGGGCTTCCTTGGCTACCTCAGAAGACTTTCTCCACATCTCTTCAGACAACAGTGAAGAAACCACTTCTTCCATTTTTAATGTGGATGTGGTGCTTCTGATTGCCATGACAAGATGATCCCATGAGTCTGGTAGAGAACAAAGTAGGGTCATACACCGATCCTCCTCCTCCATCTTTACACCAATAGATTTTAATTGTACAACTAGCATATTAAAGGTAGTCATATGCTCAGCCATGAATCCTCTGTCCTCCATTCGAAGAGAGTACAACTTCCTTCTCAGGAAAAGTTTATTGACTAGGGATTTGGCTTGATACACATCCCCCAACTTCTTCCAAAGGAGTTTTGCAGTGGTCTCTTCATGGACATTTAACAACATAGAATTGGCAAGACTAAGTCTTATGAGACCCTTAGCCTTCTGATCCTTGAGATCCCAATCAGCTTGTGTCATTGTAGCTAGTTTAGTTTTGTTCACACTTTCCCAAAGGTCTCGGTCAACTAACATGTCTTCCATTTTGAGCTTCCACAGCTTGAAATTACTGCCATTCCTTGCCATCTCCTTGCTACAATAAGATACATAATGCTCTGCACAGACTCCCACTCAACCTAAGATTAGCTCAAAAAACTCCTACCCTACAACTAGGACCAAAGGTGATCAAGCTCTAATACCAACTGAAAGGAAGCAAGGTGTGCAGAAATGCTTCCTACACTAATCTATTGAGGAGAGGGCTATGCAAATTCAACTTTATCCTAACTATTGTAGTGTTAAACCATTAACATGAGATATTGTAGAAAAATACAAGAACCAGAATGTAGATAGAAGAAGAGAGACAAAGATTTATGGTGGGGAAAACCCTTATCGGGTGGAAAACCCCACACTCAGAAACCTGCACAATGTATTAACAAATCTGAAAGAATGTTTACAATACACTTGCAATGCAAGCTTCAATGGTCTTCGACACTCATTTCTAGAGTCAATCCACCAGCATAATAGTACCTGTAAACCTGTGATACAAACTCCATCTCCAAGCACCTGTTTAAATAGAACATACAAGGCAATTTTAGACCTTTCTTGGAATGGGCATCCAATATGGCATCTTGGACCGAAACCCATGCCTAGGGACACTTGATCAACATTGTAGAATGTGTTTGACACTTGTCCATAGCTCCCATCCCAAAGAGGTCACCTATTTCCAAAATGGGCTATGACAGATGCTCTTATGACACTTATGACCATCATAGAATCTGTCATAGCGGTTACAAATTACAGCTGTAAGAGAATCTATCATACACATGCTATAAATAGCATATTCTCTTACAGCTGTAATTTATAATCATACACATGCTATAAATAGCATATTCTCTTACAACATGTCATATTCCACCTTGGGGCACCCAAATATGCCTCATTCAAAGATGCTTCATGACACATGTCATTACCTGTCTTACAACCTTCTATTCTCGACTCTTACATGTCATAGATTCGTCATAGGAATCCATCATAACCATTTTGGTTAAACATTCCTTACACAACATAGAAGATGCTGACACATGGCAGAATATTCCTACCACTAAGTGGGACACCTATCTTCTCATGTGAGGACAAAATAACAAGTTGTCATAATCCATGTAGGATTGACACATCACCATGCCACATCCTACAATATGACAAAGTGGAATTTCCAATTATTTACAACATAGGCAATTAAATAATAAATACAAACATTACAAATACAGAGAATTACCAAGATTGAGACACCTTAATTCCCAACAAATTCTAGAATTTGTTTGGTAGACAGAAGGAAATTTCTAGATGGTTTGAGACATGAGAATATGTGTTATGCTTTGATTCCTAACAAGCCTAAAAATCTGAAGACAAAAACTGAAGAATCCCAACTAGAGGAGATGTCTGAGTTGTTGACAGAGTGTGAAGACATCATATCAGATAATGTACCTGAAGGATTGCTACCAATCAGGAGTATCAGTCATAACATGGATCTTATACCTAGATCTAGTTTGCCTAATAAAGCAGCACACAGAATGACACCAATAGAGAATGAAGAATTGAATAGACAAATAAATGAGTTGTTGAGGAAAGGTTTGATTAGAGAAAGCTTGAGTCCTTGTGTAGTACCTACAGTGTTAGCATCTAAGAAGGATGGAGAATGGAGAATGTGTACAGACTCTAGAGCAATCAACAAGATCACGGTTAAGTATAGATTCCCTTTACCTAGGATGGATGATATTATGGATTGTTTGAGTGCAGAAAAATATTTTACAAAGATAGACTTGAAGAGTGGCTACCATCAGATAAGAAGTAGAGAAGGAGATGAATGGAAGATTCCTTTTAAGACCAATAAAGGATTGTATGACTGGTTAGTGATGCCTTTTGGACCAACAAATGCACCAAGTACTTTCATGAGGTTGATGAATGAAGCCTTGAATAAACTCTTGGGTAAGTTTGTTATTTTATATTTGGATGATATTCTAATTTTTAGTAAGACAAAAGAAGAACATTTGTGACACCTGAGACAAGTATTTCAGAGGTTGAGAGAAGAGAAATTGTTGATAAACATCAAGAAATGTAGTTTCATGAAGGAAGAATTGGTACACTTGGGATTTGTGATTTCTGTGGAAGGATTAAAGATGGACCCTGGGAAAGTTAGAGCAATAGTTGAATGGCTTACACCTGGGAGCATTGGAGAAGTCAGATCATTTCATGGATTGGCTAGTTTCTACTGGAAGTTCATAAAAAATTTCAATTCAGTATGTAACCCCATGATAGAGACAATGAGAGGTGATAGAAAAGACTTTAAGTAGACATCAGGAGAAGATAGAAGTTTTGAATCATTGAAGAAGAAAGTGACAGAGCAACCTATGTTGGCATTACCGGATTTCAATAAGGTATTTCAAGTACATTGTGATGCAAGTGGAAATGTAATAGGAGCAGTGTTAAGTCAAGAAGGTAGACCTATAGCATATTTCAGTGAAAAGTTGAATGATACAAGGAGAAGATATTCAGTTTATGATCAGGAGTTTTATGCTATAATTCTAGCCTTGAAGAAGTGGAGACATTATTTGTTGCCTAAGAAATTTGTGTTGTATACAGATCATCAAGCTTTGCAGTATTTGAACAGTCAAGGAAAGTTGAATCAAAGACATATGAGATGGGTAGAGCTCATGCAGAGTTACACTATTGTATTCAAGCATAAGAGTGGAAAATCAAACAAAGTTGTAGATGCATTAAGTAGGAGAAGGAACTTGCTGACAAAGATGAGATTTGAAGTGTTAGGATTTCAAGAATTGAAGAACATGTATGAGGAAGATCTTGATTTTGCAAAATCTTGGAAAGCATGTAAGGAACCTGTTGTGATAGATAGGAGTAAGTGGTTGGATTATTTCATTCAGGAAGATATGTTGTTCAAAGGAAATCAGTTATGCATACCTAGGAGTTTAATGAGAGATAATTTGATAAAGGAAAATCATAGTGGTGTATTGGCAGGACATTTTGGCATTGATAAGACAGTGGCTTTGGTAAGTGAAAATTACTTTTGGCCTCAGATACATAAGGATGTAAGGAAATTTGTGCAAATTTGTAGGATATGTCAATTTGCAAAAGGAAGTAGTCAGAATACTAGATTGTACAAATCTTTGACAATACCAGAGAGACCTTGGGAAGAAATAAGCATGGATTTCATAGTGGGACTACTGAAGACATAGAGAGGACATGATTATATATTTGTAGTGGTGAACATATTTTCAAAGTTGGCACATTTCATACCTTGTTAGAAGACAATTGATGCAGATCATGTGGTTGACCTATTTTTCAAGGAGATTGTGAGGTTGCATGGATTACCTAAGAGCATAATTTCATATAGTGATACAAGATTTCTTGGATACTATTGGAAGACACTTTGGAAGAAGATGAAGACAGACTTGAAGTTTAGTTCAACATTTCATCCGCAGACTAATGGATAGACAGGGGTGGTGAATAGGAGTTTGGGAAACTTGTTGAGATGTTTGGTTGGAGAGAAGGCAGGAAATTGGGATTTGATTCTATCACAAGTAGAGTATGCATATAATAATTTAGTGAATACGAGTACCAAAAGAATAGCATTTGAGATTGTGATAGGAACTAACCCTAGAGGAGTAGGAGAGTTGAGAGACATTAGTATGGAAGATAAGAGGAGTGTAAAAGCAGAAGAATTTACAAGACACATGGAGATAGTGCATAATCAAGTGAAGAAGCATTTGGAGGAGATGAATAGTAAGTATAAGGAGAAAGTAGATGAGAAGAGGAGACACAAAGAATTTTCAATGGGAGATGAAGTGATGGTATATCTGAGAAAAGAGAGATTTCTAATTAGGACATATAATAAGTTGAAGATGAAGAATTTTGGACCAGGTAGGATACTTAGAAAGTTTGATTCAGGAAATGCATATGAAGTGAAGTTACCAGATACATTGGGTATATCACCTATTTTCAATATTATAGACCTATATCAGTATCATGAAGCAGAGTTCAGTGAAAACATGGAAGAAGATTTAAAGAAGCAGCTACCACAACAAGCACCAAAATAGATTGAAGACATCTTGGACAACAGAATTGGATGCAGCACTAGAGGAAGACAATATAAAGAATATCTTGTGAAGTGGAAAGGTAGACCGAAAGAAGACTCATCTAGGATTTCTCAGGCTGATGTGAACCATCTTGGTTTTCCTCTAGCCCCAACAAAGTGAGGGACTCACTTTTTCAACAACCTTGGATATCTGATGTAGGAGCATCCGTAGTTCAAGAGTAATCTTGCATCAACCAAAAAAAACATTTACATTTTAGTTTGTTCTCTTTCATTTTCCAATTTATTCCAGTCAGTTCAGTCAGTAGCAATTTCTTTATTTTGGTCCATATTCTACCGCAGTTTCATTTTAGACCTTGTAGAGATGGGTTTAGCAGCTAGACACATTCATGCACATCATATCCAAAATTTAGATCATTTGGATTGGGTATTGGAAAGATATCGTTATCAGAAGATTGATTATTTTCTTAGAGCAGAGCACCCTGACACTCTCAGACAATTAGCTAAAGGAGAAGACTTGTAGAGCACTTTCATGACTTGTGGGGCTAAATGACACATCATTCAATGTTTTTTAGATCATGACCAACCTTCCTTGAGATCTGCATGCTATTCCATTTATTTGTAGAGGATTTCTATATGATTAGGTCTGACCTATACGTGTACACACGTTACACCTCTTTCATTGGATTTTTTAGCCATCCTTGGCTGATGTAGAGGAATCTTGTGTCCCAGAGATGATATATAATCATGTAATTATTTCTTAGGAAAGGATTCAATTCGATTCAATCACATAGAGATAGTTAGATAGTTTGAATTCTTGAGAAGGTGCTTCAAAGCTATATCTTGTGCATAGTTTGTAACTAAGGAATCAGGCCTGCGAGCCCTAATTGTAAGCACGCATGTTTCCAATATGTTTCTATTCTAAATCTTTGTATATTGAATGAATAAATCTGTATTTGCATTATATCTTTGAGTTGTTTCTGTTGTGTTTACTCTTGCTACACGGTCTGGACTATTTTCTTTGTGGACCCTCCTAGCCATGACTGCACCACCTGGTCTAGTTTCGAGAGTGCAACAATATGTATAAGACAATTGGTATGATTGATTGATTGTGTATGAAGTGATAGTGTCTAGTTTCAAAAAATGGAATATGTCATATAAGACATAGAGCCTAGTTTTGATAATGCCCCATTCTGTATAAGACAAGTGATAGTTGATAAGGGTAAGCGATGGTGATGAAAGGTTGTGACAAGGCATTTTATCTGTTATGATTGAGTAACTGATTGGATAGTTTGTCTATTGTTCCAAGATTTTTTAGGCTTAATTCTCTTGTGGAAGGCAAGTTGTTTATGTTTGATCAAAGTGTCGATCGTAGCAAGGGATGGCTAATTATGAGAAGGTAGACTCAGTGGGCCCTAAGAGGTTGACCTAATGTCTCGGGGGCTCAATAGAAGATTGCCTTGCCTACGTAAAGTGTAGAGAGAATGTAGTTCGACCGTGTAGATTCTGTGTGTGACCTAGGACCTAGGGGATTTATGCCTCGGGGGCTCATCGAAGATGGCCTTGCCTACATGAAGTCATAGAGGCAATGTAGTTCAACAAGGTGGACTAACACTATTTATTGCTTTGTTCTTTTAGTTGGCTATTTGAGTTTTTTGTGTTTTGGGAATATTTTCTTTTTTTTTGGGGGGGGGGCTTTTGACATGTTTTGATTTTTTTGGATTTTTGACATGTTTTGATTTTTTGGATTTTTAACATGTTTTGATTTTTTTGGATTTTTGAAATGTTTTGATAGGTATCCTCCAATACCAAGTCTTAAGATCCCTTATGAAGACTCAAATCGAGGAAATGCACCCAGTCAGGTATAGGACGAGGTTATTAGGAAGGGGTGGAATGAAGGTAACGTTGGTTAGGGATGGACATAGAAAGTGAAGGATGCTTATTGTCGACTATTTCTTAGGCCATGAGATGGACAACAAGGTTTTATTGTGGATTATGTTGTGGATTATGCTATGGATTATGATGTGGATTATGGAGGTATGAAGGGTAAAGCGAAAGATTTGATTAGAATGATGGTAGAAGATGGAGCGAAGAATGACTACACATGGTGCATGTTTGCCAGGTTTTCACCATGCTACTTATTCAAAGCGCTACCGAAGTGGTTTTCACTATTGGATGAGTTATTTCTCTTTACTATTTTTTTTTCTTTTTTTTCTTTTTTTGATTTTTTTAATTTTTTGATTTTTTTAATTTTTTTAATTTTAGGTATAGTATCTACAAAGGTGCATGCTATTGATCAGCTCTGGTAATAGTTCACCTTTAGGAGTGGCAAGTTGATATGCGTCAGATCCATATGCAATAGTGATGACATAGGGACCCAACCAGTTTGGATCAAATTTACTTGGTTTCTCTCGATCCAATTGATTCTTAGGATTCTCTTTTAGAACCAAATCTCCAATGTTGAATTGTCAAACCTTGACTTTCTTATTATAGTTGTGATGGAGATGATTCTGATAAGCTTGTAAATGAACCAGTGAATTTTGTCTTCTTTCATCCAGCAACTCTAACTCATGTAATCTAGATACTCTATATTCTTCATCATCAGTGAATTGTTGCATCTATACTCTCAAAGAGGGTAACTCAACCTCAATGGGCAGGATGGACTCAAAACCGTAGAAGAGGAAGTATGGAGTGGCTCCTATGGGTGTACAGATACTAGTTTAGTAAGCCCACAAGGCATGGTTGAGTTGAATATGCTAGTCACAACTAGCATCATTAATAGTCTTTTTGAGGATTTTAATGATGGTATTATTCGACGCCTCAACTTGACCATTGCCTTTGGGATAGTATGGAGTGGAGAAATGATGTTCAATATGGAACCTTTCTTAGAGCTCACAAACATCTTGGTTCTTGAAATAATGGCCATTGTCAATGACAATAGACTGAGGAACACCATACCGGCATATAATATAATTGAGAATGAACTTAGCCATTTATTTTCCATTGATATATGTCATAGGAATGGCCTCAATCCATTTTGTGAAGTACTCGATTTTAGTGATGATGAATTTATGACCATTGGCAGAGGTGGGATGGATTTTTCCCACTAGGTCGAGTCCCCAATAAGAGAAGGGCCATGGAGATGTGAGTGGTTGAAGGTCCTAGGTGGGTGCATGCAAAAGATCTCCATGTATTTGACATTGTTGACATTTCTTAGCAAAGTGATACACATCTTGTTCCATCGTGGGCTAGTAGTATCCAATTCTTATGATCTTCTTGGCAAGAGTAGGACCACTAGAGTGAGGTCCACATATACCCTCATGTACTTTGTGTAAGTCTATTTGTGTTTCCTTAGTATCAAGACATCTTAGGAGGGCATTATCAAAGCCACAGTGGTAAAGGGTATCACTGATGATGTCATATTTAGCAGCTTGGTGAATGAAGGATTTGTATTGGTTAGATTATAGGTCAGAGGTAACAGCTTTGTCATGCAGGTATTTGTAAATGTCATTGTACCAGGGGGACTCATGACCAACAATTTCACACACTAGCTCCGATTCAGGAATGTCAAAAGTAGGGATCAATAGTTGTTCCACCAAGAATTCAAATTGAGGTGCATTATTTGGGATATCCAAGAGAGATCCTATAGTGGCCATTGCATTGGTTGCTTTGTTCTGAATTCTAGGAATTTGGTTAAAGATAACAGTATCAAAGTAGATCTTAAAACTATCTACCATTCTCCTTTAGGGCATAAGATTTTCATCTTTCATGTCATATTCATCATTGACCTGCTTGTTTACTAGTTGTCGATCACTGAAGACTGGCAAATTCTTGATTTTCCAGTTGATGGCCATGCAAAATCCAGTAAGTAGTGCCTCATACTCAATTATTGTTCATATAAGAGAAGCTTATCCTAAATGATTTAGGAATAACATCTCCCTGTGGTGTGATAAAAAGGACTCTAGCCCCTGAACTATGATTCGTGCAAGAACCGTCGAAGTATAACATCCACATTTTTGAAACTTCTACTATAAAGATTGATTCATCTAGAAAGTCTGTAACCAAAGGATGATCAGCTCTTATGGGTGCCTCTACAAGTTGATCTGCTATTACTTGTCCTTTTATGGCCTTCTAGTCAATGTATTCTATATCAAACTCACTTAGGATCATGACCCATTTTTCCAATCGTCCTGTCAAAGTTGCCTTATTGAGTAAATATTTCAAGGGGTGAATCTTTGTGATGACCTTTGTTTGATTATTCAACATGTATTGTCGAGGCTTTTAAGTGTCAAAAACTACCACAAGGCATGTGAATCTTTGTGATGAGATTTTTTTGATGATTCAACATGTACTGTCAAAGCTTTTGAGTGTCAAAAACCACTGCAAGGCATGCACATTCGATGGGACTATAGTTAAGCTCATACCCTAGCAATGTTCTGCTAATGTAGTAGATATCTTGTTCTTTCCCTTCATCATCATTCTATGCTAGGACTTCCCCTAGTGCTAAAGAGGTAGTAGAGAGTACAATATAAGGGGTTTTCTGTCGATTGGTGGCATGATAACTAGCAGAGATAGCAAATAATCCAAGTGATTTGTTGGAAAGCCTCTTGACATTGGTCAGTCCATATGAAGGATACTCCCTTACGAAACAAATGCTGAAATGGATGGCATTTGTTAGCCATTTGTGTAATAAATCTTTGAATTGACTAAAGTTTTCCCTGTAAGATGCATAGCTATTTAAGATTTGTTGGTGGAGGCATGTCCATGATGGATTTTACCTTGGAAGGATCAACTTCAATTCCATGGTGAGAGATGATGTAACCCAATAATTTACCTGAAGTGACTCCAAAAATACATTTCTTCAGATTTATCTTGACCTTGTACTCTTCAAGTCATGTGAAAACTTTATCTAATATGTCCAAATGACTATCCCTTGTAACATATTTGGTTAATAGGTCATCCACATAATCTTCCATAAATGTGTGCATGTAGTCATGAAAGATTGTTGTCATTGCCCTTTGGTATGTTGTTCTAGTGTTCTTAAGGTTGAAGGGCATGACATTCCAGTAGTAAGTACCCCAAGGACAAGTGAAATTTGTTTTCTGTTGATCTTTAGGGGCTATTCTAAATTGATTTTAACCTAAAAAACCATCCATGAGGAAAAGCATCTTATAGCATGTTGTGAGGTCGACTATATAATCAATGTTGGGTAATGGAAAATCATCTTTTGGACAAGCCTTATTTAGATCTCTAAAGTCCTCACAAATTCTGATTAGACCATTTGGTTTGGTAACTGGTACTAGATTAGAGATCCATTCTGGATATTCTATAGGCCGAATGAAACTGACATCCAGTAACTTCTTCAGTTCTACTTTGACCAAGAGTGTTATTTATAGGTGCATCTTTTGTAACTTTTGCTTTACTGGCTTCACATTTGGAAGTAGTGGTAGATCATGTAGAACCAATTAAGGATCAAGCCAGAGCATGTTAGAATATGACCAAGTAAAGTTAACTTGCCTTGCTGAGAAGAAATTTGAAAACTTAGGCTTTTCTTGTTTTGTCAATGACTTTGCAAAGTGGACAATCCGAGGATTGTCATTGGTACCAATATTTGTCTCTATTGATTTCTCCACTAGTCATGGTGATCTCTCTTGAGTAATGGGGAGCACTTCTAGCCCTCCATACTTGGGCACTATTGTGGTGCTCACAACATGCCCCATTTTACTTCTTAGCAAAATGAGGACCCCTGTTGTGGCTGGCTTCTTTGCTTGTGTGTGTGGGTCTACTTGGTGGTAAAAGGGAAAAGGAAGTGAAAGGTACAAACCTTGTTGAAAATAAATAATAATAGCATTAAGTACCAGAGCAAAATATAGGTGAGTTCCTTGTCAAAAATGAGTAAGAGTTGCTTTTTGAAACATTTTAAAATTCCCAATATTTTGCAAGATATGTATGTTTTTGGTAAAATGTACTATGAGAGGGCTTGTATGTTGCATATATAAGGTCATTTGTATGTTGTGTCATTGTATGAGTTGTATAGAGGAGTCATTAGGTTTATTACATTATTAGACTTATATGTATTTCACTAACGCTTTATCCTTACATACAAGTCGGGCCTGACAGAGTTCAGAGTTTAAATGAATAATCGATTAAGTCCGTTCGATGCATTTTAGGTTTGTATGTTGGCAAAGGGAAAACATACAAAGTAGGTATACAAAGCTATATACATATCGCGGAACCAAAAAGAATATGAAATGAGGTTTTATTAAGGTATGTTTCATGCTTTGTATGTGTATGCTTTGGTTAGATACATTTCGGTATACATACAATGCGAAACTCAAAGAAAATCAAAATCCGATATAAACAATGCATCATGACTCAATGTATATTAAAAGATGCATTTAACTTTGTATACAATGTGGGATACAAGAAGTTATGAAGTATGGTTTATAAAAGGGAAAAAGTATGAAAGAGGGAGATACAAATGTTTGTATGTATCTGGACTTGTATCTAAGGGTTTTGATACAAGTATTGTTGTATCGCAGAGATACAAGGGAAAATTAATGTGGGCTCCACTGCTTGCACGTCGGGCTTGTATAATAACAATGTATATCTTCAATATACAAGCTGATGTACAAGTTGAAAGATGTAAATAGGAGGTACAAGCCAGATGTCAAAAGGAAGTTCAATATAGAAAAGTCTTTGTATGTTTAAATGATTGTATGTTTATGATATACATATTCAAGATACAAAGGAATAAAAAGGCATCACGGGGGATAAAAGGTAAAGAGAGGGTTTGTATAGGTTGTTGTATATGCACTTGTATATAATGAGACATGCAAAGAGCGATATACAAAGTGAAAGATACAAGTACGGACAAAAAGGAAAAGGGGAGAAAACGTTAGTTATGGTTGTTTGCATATGTGTTTGTATATTAGAGGATACAAAGATAACATACAAAGATAGCGTACAAAGGATAACATACAAAGAAAATGGGATGTATGCTAAAATTAAACTAACGGTAAAAAAGGTTTAAAACGTAAACACTGAAATAGAAGGCTAAACTTTTGGTGCAGTAATTGCTGTAATTAATGCCGATCTAACACTCAAAAAAGAGTAAACTTTAACGAGAGTTACGGTAATTTTAATGTTATTTCACTTTTAGATATACATTGGTAAGAATTAAAATTGTAGAGAAGGAGAAGTGCTACAGAAACTGAGCAGAATTCACTAGGACGAAGGAAATAGGGTAGCTAGACGAAAGCAAAATGGTAAAAGTAAGTCAACGATTGAAGTCAAGTGGTCAAGATATACAGGTATTTATCCCAAAATGCTATTACATTTCAAATGGTAAATTACATGTTAATTTCAGTAATTTCATTATAAACATAGGCATTTGTCAAATTACTATTTTAATTGTTAATTAACTGAGTAGAGCTTAAAAAATTTAAAAGTCATAATAGAAAGGACAAACTAGGTTAGGGTAAAATGGTAAAAAAAGAAATTCATAGTAAAACCCTAGGTAAAAGGTAAAATGAAGAATTTAAAAGATGCATTGTTTCACAGGATGACCCCAAGGTAGAAAAAGATAGACACAGGGGGCGAGGTGAAAAAAGAGAGAAAACTGCACAAAGAGATAGAAAAAGAAGAATTACCCTTGCACAGAGGATATCTGTCCCTAATCAGTACGAGTGGAGTAGGAACCAATACAAACATTGGAAATTATGATGCAGATGATGTTTTATAGAAAATCACTACTGCGGATGCTTCACAGGATATGAAATGTATATGGGAGAGTGGACTGTACAAGGCTGCAGGTTTCCCATTGGCTATGGAGGCCAGAGATTTGTGTTTAGAATATGTATCTTTATATGATCTAGCTACCAGGAAGATTATGTTGTATGACAGACTTATTGCTGATTTAACCACAGAGGGGATTGCGAAGACATTTGGATTGGAAATCAATGAGAAAATGAGAGATATTGATATAGATCAATATAATGAGGACTTTCATACAAATGAAAGGGAGTGCAAAGGTAAAATATTTCACAATTGGTACAGCCTGGAAAATAAGCCCAAGGCTATAGCCAGGGTACATAAGAATTTGATGAGAATATACTTCAAGGAAGAAATTTATTTGATGATCACAATGCTAAGTAGATTGGTAGGACTGAGAGATGGCACAAAATGTGAACCATGGATGTTCACTGTTATTGAGTTCATAAGAGTGGGACAAAAAGAACAAGGGCAGATCCACTGGGCCAAAGCAATAAGCATAGCTATATGGAAACAAGCCATGCTGAGAAAACAAAAGATGATGCCCTTTTATTTGTCTTCTTACTTGTTATATTCATGTGCAACAGAGATTAGACCATACATACATGGAATAGAAAGGGTTGGTACCCTAGGGAATGGGCCTGGTCAAAATTTAGTATATGAACACTATCCTGACCTACAAGAGGAAAATGCACTGAAGAAGTTTGCTTTGGTCAATGATATGTTTTATACTTACATGGTGAGAATTTTGAGAGAGGAACCTAATAAAAGATTGTCTACAAATGCAGAGGATGCAATTGGATTGCATAGTTCTTGGTTCATTCAATTTGAATGTTTTACTTATATCAGAACTAAAGGATTTGAGGGAAAACCCTTTATGTTACCTCAATATCCTTCTAATAAATTGATTGTTTTGGAGTTTTCAAGAAAGAATTTGAATGCCTTTAAAATGTATAAGAAGAAGTTCAATAGTGGAAATCCGAAGTTGCCTTGGGCTATTGGTAGATATTTCTGTTTTAGTGAAGAAGTTGTAGGATATTAAGAGAAAGAATTAAGATCTTATGGCTTTTAGGAATTTGATTTAGTCAGGAGATTTGATCCTTTCCATAGGATCCAAAACTTTGTTGATAAAAAGTATAAACATAAGATACATATTGAAGATTTTTGGGCTGATTGCAAAAATGATAGGGAAGTAAGGAAAAGAGCCCATAAAAGACTAACAATTGACCAAATGAGGTCCATAGGTGACATATGTGTTCCCCCAAAAGTTCAAGAGGATGATAAACAACTGCATCATAGTTATGCAGAGGCTAGATTGGCTCCTATTATAGAGCTTGATTGGTCATAGCCTTGGAACACATCTTTGGACATATTGTCCAAACCAAATATATTGTTTTTGAAAACATGGTTAGAAGATAGAATTGAGGAACTTAAAGTTGAAGGAAAAGAAATCACCTATCTGAAGAAAGGGGGGAAAAGAGTAAGAGAATCCAATGAAGATATTCAATGTTTTTATAGGAAGAAATGGAAAGTTGTAGAGGCTAAGATTATTGAAAAAGACAAGAATGCTACTTTAATGGATCCCTATGCATTGGGAATAACAGTAGCAGTGGGATCAGATACTTTTGTGGATGCAAAATCACTAAGTCATGAGGTTAGTGTAGAGGAAGCACAAACTTCCAAAGGGGTAGTAGGACAACAAATTAGGAAGGCAATACCAATAATTTTATCAAAAGGGGAGCCTTCTAAAACAAGTGAGGGAATAGGAGCACAGCAAGTAGGTGAAAAGTTGAATAAAATGCCTAGTGCCTCCACTTCATCAGAAAAGAGACAAACATATGTTCAAGTGAAGACAGAGTTGGCTAGAGAAATGCTGCAAGAGTCAGAAACACATAAAGCCAAACAAACTATTGAAACTGTTCACATTGGAAGTGATACTAGTGACAGTGAAGAAAGAGGAATGTATGCTAGGAAGGAAATAGAAATAGAAGAAGAATCTAGTGACTTCCTAAGTGAGGAAGAAGAGATAAACACTATGGCAGAGATGGAGATTGAGCAAAGCTTAGAGCATGAAGAGCAGGAGGTACAGGAAGAATTAGGGACAGTGGATCCATTTGGTACCTTAGTATCTCTTGAAATCATTAAAGATGTGCAAGAGGAGGCACATAAAATTGAATAAGCTGAGAAAGAGGGTACACTTGAGGAGATAATCATAGAAAAGCATGCTCAAGTAGAAGAAGAAACAAAAGATGACACTTCAGGTGTAGATGTCTTGAATATGTTGAATATGTATGATGAACAAAGCGTGGAAGAAAAGAACATAGAAAATATGTAGGAATAAGAAAAAGAAGTAAAAGAAGATGATGCAAAGGTAAGTTCACCTGTACATACAGAATAGCTACATACAGAGGATACAGATAAAACAGAAGATGTAACCAAGAAGAGGAAGCACAAATAGAAAATGTTGAAGAAAATAAAACTGAGGAACCAACAGAGGATGTAAACATGCCAAATGTTGAACAAATACATATAGAGGAGGATCAGGAAAAAGAGTCATCAAAAGGAGAAGATCATGAAGAAGAAGCTAAGGATGGAGGAGACATAGAAATAGAAGAAGAAGAAAATGAGGGTGAATTCAAACAATAGGATAATCCCATGGAACAAGAGCCTCCGCCTCAACAACAAATTCCACAACAACAACAAGAACAAGAGCAGCAATAGGAACAACAACAAAAACAAGAACAACAGCAGGAACAACAGCAATAAGGAGAAGTAGAAATAGAGAAACCTCATGAGGAGGTAATTGATGAAGTTAAAACTGTAGAAGACACCAAGGAAATTCTTGCATGGTTGGGAGAAGAGATAAGGAAAGAAAAGAAAGAGGTACAATTGGTACCAATTGACATCAAGAGTTTGTTAGGTGAGAAGACACCAAGGAAAGAAAGAAGAAAAGCTAGGACAATGTTAGTGACACAGAGAGGTCCAGATGGATCTAGAATGTTGAACCTAGCCATACCACAAAAAGAAAAAGCAAAAGGTGAAATAACCTTAGAAGAGTATAAGATACTAAATGTGGACCTTGGGCATACTACACAGGAATAGCACATCACTGAGTGGGAGGATATGCACCAAGTGACAACAGAGATGTTGAGAAAAGACAAAGACAAGAAAGAGTATTTAAAGGGACATATTGTCCAATTACAGCAATTTATTAAAGGGATATTTGATCCCAATACCATAGTCCCAGAACTGCTCAATGACATAGCAGTGGTATCCAAAGAAGAAATAAGGGACATGGAAAATAAAAGGCTCAAGGCTAATATCCTTGATGAATGGTTCAAAGATTTTATACAAGAAGGTAAGCAAATAATAAAACAAGCTATGAAAAGTTGGGATATAGTTGCAAGAGAAAAGAGCAAATGCATGATGCTTGTACATAATTGCCAATCCAGAAAAGAGGAATGTAGGTCTGAACTGGAACAGTTGACAGAAGTTGAAGAAAGAGTAGAAGAGTTAATCAATGAAGGAGTAATTACTATTGTAATGGCAAATCAAGTACCACAGGTGAGATTGGAACTCAAATTTGAGGAAGATAATCTTAGAAAATGTATAACAGTTGCCCAAGGGTTAGAAGGAAAAGAAGATGAAATGATTAAAATGCACAAGAAGATAATAGAAAGACTCCTAAAGCATGAATGCATGGATATACCAACATACGAATTGGAAAAGGCCTTAGCAGAGTTTAATGCCATTTTTACACCATGCATAGAAAATCCTGAAGCATATATGAGCAAATAGATGATGGATTCATTAGTGGAAGTGGTTCAGGAGCACCCCTTCAACAAGCCAATTATACATCTGAGGGAGAAGACTAAGGTCTTAATATGTTGTTATGTTTTGTGCATTTCTATATTCAATGTAATAAGGTCTATTTGACCAATGCATGTCATTGTAGTTTGTATCTAGGTTTTTGTTGTAAATCCCTAGGACACTTGTTGATCTATTATGATAAGGTGGTTAGATAGAGGTTGTTAGTTGGGTGTATCCACTTGGAATTGTCTCCCGGCTGCTGGGAATCAATTCAGTACTACTCATAGTGAGTGGATAAATTAACCTAGATCAGATCGATTTGAGGAGATCTTAGACAGAGCAGTAGTTGTGAAGTTGAGTTGTGGAACTGTGAAATCAGATCATCTATATACATTTATGAAAGCATCAAGATTAGGATCCTGTTTTGTGTTATTTTTCTAGCATTCGAATTCATTGTGCAACTAATTTTCTATTTGGGATTGAGATGGGTTCTTATCCCATTCCACCGGTTAGATTACTCTGTAATCGGTAGAATGGCTGTACATATCAATTTGTGCTTTTGTTTTGTGTTTTATGTTTGTTCATTTCCAGTTTGTAGGATCACTTACATCACACATTGATAGATCCTAGCATGGTCATGTGCTAGGTTGGTAAAGTGCAAAGGGTTGTCTGTTTGCAGGAGAAATAGTTCTGTGAAATCGCAAGGGTTTCAACGGATCAAATTAGCGAAATTCTACATTGTTCCATTGGATATACAATTTGTGTGTATATCGCATTTGTATGTCAGATATACCTTCTATGTATATACTGTAGTCGTATGTTCATGTATATCCTGCAGATGTTTATCGTAGTTGTATGTGGCGGATGTACATTGTAAATGTACAAGTCTAATGACATACAAAGGAGAGAGAAAGCTAAAGTTTCCAGTTAGCATATGAGGAAGTCAAAGGTTTGGTCAAACCCATCAAATGCATATTTAAATTACATGTTGTAAATGTACATCGCGAATATACATCGGGTTTATATACAAAGGGAGTCAACGGACAAATGCATGTTCGGCAAGGCATATTCCAAATGCATGTTTTAGTTGCATCTTTCGAATGCAGATTCGGATTGTATGTTTCGATTGTATGTTGCACATATGCATTGCGTAGATACATTGAGTCTGATACTAGGAGTGACCAGTAGGAGTGATAGAAGGAACTGGCACGGCAAGTCTAAGATTGTATGTACAAGGTTGAATGCATTAGGGTGACAATAAGCATCAGTGTGAATCATATCAGGAAAGTCGATAGCACGTGTGTTCCCGATAGGCAACCGATGCAAAGTGCATACATTGGTATAAGGTATGCAATCGAAGGAAGGTTGTTTTATTCAATTGATGGTGTGATGTTTGACTGATGGGTAAGTAAGAGAAACATACAAAGGTAAATGTATGTTAATGAGGAATTGACACCTATTTTGCACATTTATGTTGCAGCTCTGCATTAAGTGGTATCAGAGCAAAGGTTGTATCTTTTGGGAAGAAGAAGAAGACAAGATGTCATATGAAGAAGGGTCACAAGAGTTCCCAACAAGGATGACCAATGCTAAGTTGGCTATCCTAGTGAAGAAGCAAATTGCAGAGAGAAAAGCAGTTAGAGCTCAAAATTAGGATTTGAAAGATGAGTTAGAGAAGTTGAGGGACAAAGTAGGAAAGGGAAAAGAAGATTCTGGTGAGGAAGACAGGGATGAAGAGGAGATCCCTAGGTGGGAAGAGGTTCCTACAGACTAGAGACCCTTACTCAATGCCCTCAAATCCATGGAGAGAAGGACCATGGATATGAAACTAGACCTGCCAGTGTTTGCAGGAAAAATGGATCCTAATTCAGTGATGGAGTGGATAGACTCCTTGAATAATTTCTTTGAAACAGAGGAAATACCAGACCATCAAAGGGTGAAGATGGCCCAATCCAAAATGAAAGAGGTTGCACTAACTTGGTGGAATTTCATCTAAGATGACCAGGTGAAAGAGGGAAAGAGTAGAGTTGCTACTTGGAAGAAGATGGTGGTTTTAGTGAAGGAAGCCTATGTTCCATTGGATTACAACATCCAACTACATAAGAGGAGACAAAATTTGAAGCAAAAGGAGTTAGATGTCAATTCATACATTGAAGAGTTCATGAAACTATGTGTCAAGACAAAGGTGAAGGAGACTAAAGAAGACAAAGGTGGCAAGGTACCTCAATGGGTTGAGATTTACCATCCAAGAAGACCTAAATCTACATAATCCAGATACAGTCCAAAAGTGCTACCAATTGGCACTCAAAGTGGAAGAGAAATTAAAGAGAAGACAAGAGTAGAACAGTAGAGGAAGAGGGAGACAGAAAAGAGGGGGAAGAAGTCCTTTTAGAGGTAGAGGAAATGGATTTGGACACCAAGGTGAATACAATCCAAAGAACAGCAAAGGAGACAACAATCAAACTCAAGGGGGAAGTTACAATCAAAAAGGAAACTTTAGGAGCAGAAGACCATCATTTAGAGGAAGATCTCAGGGCAGAAGATCTATCAGATGTTACAATTGCAATAAAGAAGGCCATATAGCTAGCAGATGTCCAGAAAAAGCAACAAGTTCAATGGGAGAAAGGAGGACAAATCTAATCCAAGAATCTGATTGCCAAAGTGTGACAAGATCAAACACTTATCAAAGTGTGAATGCTCCTAACGGTTATGGGTACCCTGAGAAAGGAGAGCAATGACCACCATGAAGGTGCCTGACAGAGAACCCCCACAAAGAAAGTCTCTCTTCAAAACTACTTGCAAGGCAGGAGGAAAGGTATGTAAAGTTCTGATTGACTTTGGATCTACTAAAAATTTTGTGTGCGTTGAAATGGTGGAAAAGATTAAGCTTAGAAGACTGCCACATCCTTGCCCATACAAAATCTCATGGCTCACCCAAGGTCAGCAAATCGTTGTCGAAGAACAGGCTTGGGTAGAGTTTCAAATTGGACCATACAAGGATAGATTATTGTTTGACATAGCTCAGATGGATGCTTGCCATCTCCTATTTGGCAGACCATGGCAATATGACTTGAAAGCACATCATGATGGAGTTAGGAACACATATTCAATCACCAAGGATGGTAAGGTGATAGAGCTTCTACCATTGATGGAGAATAAAGTGGAATCAAAGGGGAAAGAAGTTAAGGTGATGATGGTAGAAGGCAAACAATTCATGAAAGAGATAGTAAAAGAAGGTGCAGTTGCATATGCTCTAATTCCATGCCTAAAAGTGAACAAGGAGCAACAATAGGAAGTCAAGGGAGAGAAGAGGTAAAGGTTCATAGATCCCTCTATCCAAGAACTATTGGACAAATACAAAGGTATCATCTTTGATGGAATACCAAGGTCCCTACCACCTATAAGGGACATCAGCCATTACATAGATCTGATCCCAGGATCTACACTTCCAAACAAGGCAACATACAAGCTCACCCCAGAGCAGAATGCAGAGGTAGCAAGGAAGATTGAGGAATTGTTGGAGACAGGCCTAATTGGTAAAAGCTTAAGCCCATGTGCAGTACCGGCTGTCCTAGCACCAAAGAAGGAAGGCACTTGGAGACTCTGTTCTAATTCAAGGGCTATCAACAAGATAACAATTAGGTATAGGTTCCCAATACCTAGGATAGAAGATTTACTTGATTGCTTGGGAGGTACTAAATATTTCACAAAAATAGATCTAAAGAGTGGCTATCATCATATTAGGATTAGGCCAGGAGATGAATGGAAGACTGTATTTAAGACCAATGAGGGGTTATATGAGTGGAAGTTCATGCCTTTTGGTTTATCCAACACCCCTAGTACCTTTATGAGACTGATGAATGAGGTCTTGAGAGAATTTATAGGCAAATTTGTCATAATATATCTAGATGACATCCTGATTTTTAGTAATACAAGGGAAGAACACCTCAAACATATAGACTTGGTCCTCAAAAGGTTACATTAAGAGCAGCTCATGATCAACTTGGAGAAGTGTTTTTTCATGCAGAAGGAGATCATCTACTTAGGTTTTGTCATCTCACATGGAAAACTGCAAATGGATCAAGAGAAGGTAAGTGCCATATTGTCTTGGCCACCTCTTAGAACCATGAATGATGTTAGAAGTTTCCATGGGTTAGCAACCTTCTATAGGAAGTTTATAAAGGGGTTTAGTCATGTTTGTGCACCCATGCTTGACACCATAAAAGGAGGACAGAAGTGCAGATTCACTTGGACAAAGGAAGCAGATGATTCATTTGAAACATTGAAGAAGAAGGTGGTAGAGCAGCCAGTCCTTGCACTTCCTGACTTCAACAAGATTTTCCAAGTAGAATGTGATGTAAGCCACATGGCGATTGGAGCAGTACTCAGTCAAGAAGGTAGGCCTATTGCATTTTTCAGTGAGAAACTCAATGATGCTAAGAAAAGATACTCATCCTATGACTTGGAGATGTATGTTCTCATACAGTCACTCAAAAAGTGGAGACATTACTTGATGCCAAAAGAATTCATAGTGTTTATAGATAATTAGGCCCCTAGTTTCATAAATAGTCAAGAGAAGCTAAACCATTAGCACATGAAGTGGGTGGAGACTTTGCAAGCTTTCACCTTCACACTCAAGCACAAGAAAGGGGTCAAGAACAAGGTGGTAGATGCTTTGAGCAGGAGGGCTCTAACCATAAATCAGATCCAATTGGAGAGTGTTGGCATTGATTCCTTGAAGGCCATGTATGATGCTGATGAAGACTTTGGAGAGATCTACAAGGTATGTACTTCTTTTGGAGACAAATATCATGTTGAGTTCTCTGAATTTCTGATCCAAGATGGATTACTTTTCAAGGGTGGATAGTTGTGCATTCCATAGTGTTCTATGAGACTGAACATCATTAGGGAGAAACATTGTGGGGCCATGGTAGGACATTTTGGTCTGGATAAGACTCTTGATCTTGTAAAGAGGCATTACTATTGGCCAAAGTTATAGTCAGATGTGAGGAGAATTGTGGAGGCATGTGTAATATGTCAAAAGGCAAAAGGGAGATCCACTAATGCAGGTTTGTATCAGTCACTGCCCATTCCTTCTAGGCCTTGGGAGAGCATAAGCATGGACTTTGTGTTGGGTTTGTCTAGGACAAGGAAGAGATATGATAGTGTTTTTGTTGTAGTAGACAGATTCAATAAAATGGCAAACTTCTTGCCATGCAAAACCACTTGTGATGCTTCATATGTTGCTGATCTATTTTTCAAAGAGATAGTGAGGATACATGGATTGCCATTGAGCATAGTGTCAAATAGAGATGTGAGATTTATTGGCCACTTTTGGAGGACTCTTTGGAAGAAGCTTGGAACCAACTTATCTTTCTCATCAACCTATCATCCTCAAACAGATGGTCAGATAGAAGTTGTTAACCGTTCATTGGGAAATCTGCTCAGGTGTTTGACAAGGCAGCATGGAGAGAAGTGGGATAACATCCTCCCACAAGAAGAATTTTCCTATAATGACACCATCAATAGGAGTACATGGAAGTCACCTTTTCAAGTGGTATATGGTATTCATCCAAGGGGTATTTTGGAGTTGAGAGATCTGCCTACAAGAGAATCTATTAGTGTAGATGGAGAAGCCTTTGCATCAGCCATCAAAGAGGTGCATGATCAAGTCAAGACACAACTCCAACAGACTACATTGAAGTACAAAGCATATGCTGACAAGAAGAAAAGGGATGTACAATTTGATGTTGGAGGTTTGGTGTGGGTTCATCTGAAGAAGGAATAGCTCCCAAAAGGTAAACATACCATGCTAATGCAGAGGAAGATTGGACCCTATTAGATTCTGAAGAAGTGTGGACAGAATGCTTATGAGATCCAACTTCCTTCTGATCTTGGATTATCCCCTATCTTTAATGTATGTGATTTAACTCCATACAAGCATAATACAGATGTAGGATAGGAACCATTGTAGGGTACAACAGATGATGATATCCCTAAGCATGATCCACCACAATTGAAGACTATTTTAGACTCAAGAGTGGAAAAGAAGACTAGGAACAAAGAGTACATGGAATACTTGGTGGCTTGGCAAGGGAAACCTGATTTAGAGGTAGTTTGGATGACTGAAGAGTAGATCATAAAATATGGTGCAGACCTTCAAACTCTCATCTCAAGTGGGCTTGAGATTTCTTCTCCCGAGGAGTATGGTGCAGGAGCACCCCTTCAACAAGCCAACTATACATCTGAGGGAGAAGACTAAGGTCTTAATATGTTGTTATGTTTTGTGCATTTCTATATTCAATGTAATAAGGTCTATTTGACCAATGCATGTCATTGTAGTTTGTATCTAGGTTTTTGTTGTAAATCCCTAGGACACTTGTCAATCTATTATGACAAGGTGGTTAGACAGTTAGAGGTTGTTAGTCAGGTGTATCTCCCAGCCGTTGGGAACCAATTCAGTACTACTCATAGTGAGTGGATAAATTAACTTAGATCAGATTGATTTGAGGAGGAGATGTTAGACAGAGTAGTAGTTGTGAAGTTGAGTTGTGGAACTGTGAAATCAGATCATCTGTATACATTTCTAAAAGCATCAAGAATAAGATCCTATTTTGTGTTATTTTTTGGGCATTCGAATTCATTGTGCAACCAATTTTCTATTTGGGATCAAGATGGGTTCTTATCCCATTCCATCGGTTAGATTACTCCGTAATCGGTGGAATGGCTGTACATATCAGTTTGTGCTTTTGTTTTGTGTTTTCTATTTGTTCATTTCAGGTTTGTAGGATCGCTTACAACATGCATTGATAGATCCTAGCATGGTCATGTGCTAGGTTGGCAAAGTGCAAAGGGTTGTATGTTTGTAGGAGAAATAGTTCTATGAAATTACAAGGGTTTCAACGGATCAAATCAATGAAATTCTGCATTGTTCCATCAGATATACAATTTGTGTGTATATTGCATTTGTATGTCGGATACACCTTATGTGTATATACCACGGTCGTATGTTCATGTATATCCTACAGATGTTTATCATAGTTATATGTGGTGGATGTACATTGTAAATGTACAAGTCTATCAGCATACAAAGGAGAGAGAAAGCTAAATTTTCCAATCAGCATACGAGGAAGTCAAAGGTTCGGTCAAACCCATCAAATGCATATCTGAATTGCATGTTGTAAATGTACATCGTGAATATGCATCAGGTTTATATACAAAGGGAGTCAAGGGACAAATGCATGTTCAGCAAGGCATATTCTGAATGCATGTTTTAGTTGCATCTTTCGAATGTAGATATGGGTTGTATGTTTCGATTGTATGTTGCGCATATGCATTGCGTAGATACATTGAGTCTGATACTAGGAGTGACCGGTAGGAGTGATAGAAGGAACTAGCATGGCAAGTCTAAGACTGTATGTACAAGGTTGAATGCATCAAGGTGACAATAAGCATTGGTGTGAATCATATTAGGAAAGCCAATAGCATGTGTGTTGCCGATAGGCAACCGATTCAAAGTGCATACATCGGTATAAGGTATGTGATCAGAGGAAGGTTGTTTTATTCAACCGATGGTGTGATGTTTGACTGATGGGTAAGTAAGAGAAACATACAAAGGTAAATGTATGTTAATGAGGAATTGACACCTATTTTGTACGTTTCCATTGCAGCTCTGCATCAGGAAGACAATGCTAAAATGAGGAAGTACAAGAAAAGGAGTGAACGATCAGATAACAAAGAAAAGAAATTAAAAGGAGTTGTTCTATAGGAATATATATGGACAAAGAGTCTAGGGGGAGACCGCACCTTTGTGGAAGGCGTAATCAATAATTTCAAAACATACTTGAAAGAATAGAAATGGTGAAGGAAGTAACAATTTTGAGAGAAAGTCAAGTAGAGAGTATCAGCGAGAGGAAGTCAAGGAAAAGGGGAATCTTATTTTTGAAAGATTCCAACAGCATCCTTTGAGAGGAAAAAGATGCCCATTTAGATATTTTGATAGACAGTTGGGGATGAATGCGCACCCTTGATTAATAATGGAAGGATCTCAACCATAGATGAAGTTAGTAGCCGTAGCAATGAGAAGTTCAAAATCTATATAAGGAACTTTACTACTTGTACATTAATTATAGAGGGATTTTTAGAAGATAGCTAGCAATTGAAATTTGTTGAAAGACTTTAAGTAGAAGGAGTATTTTAGTTTAAAGGAGGTTGCTTGTGTCTACATTAAGGAATGCGTGGAGAATCTAGCATCCTTACTCTATCTGTAAGACATTTTGTAAGTTTTCTGTAAGTTGATTAATGAAGCAAGGAGTCATTCATACATTGTAAATCATATGTGACTGTATATTTTGAATACAAATATATCTAGAATTCTGCATCTACTTTTATAGTGTTTTCTGCTCTTGTTTGTATTTGAAATATTATCTCTTCAAAAGCTTGCAATCTTGAATGTATGTTCATGAAAATACTCATGGCGTACATTTAAAGGAGATTGTCTGATATTTGAAAGAAATAGGAACAATTGAGTTAATATTTGGCAATCTTCATAATATTTGAAAAGAAAAGCTTGTTTTAATATAAATCATATAAAATTTTGTGATACAGTAACAAATTTATGCAAAGAGATAGATAATTTGTTGATCTGTGTAACAATTTGCATAATTTGAGTCCAGTGAGTCATAAATCACCTTAAATCAAGTAAGGCCCCTTGCATATTATAGCTTCATAGTAACCTACTGAACTGTCCACAAGGTCAAGACCTGACCATATGAAAACTTGGGATTAAGTAATCTTAATTGATTCCTTCATATATTTCAAGACAGTTAGGTTCATTTTGTGAATTTTAACTTTTGTTATGAATGTGTAAAAATAATCATCAACAATTTTTGGTGCTAGAAGGAGGGCTAATTGGAGTTAAGGTTAAATCCAAGTAAAGCTGGCTCGTAACAGTGGTAGAGTGACCAGGTCTAGATTTAGTTCAGAAGATATCTTTGTGCAATTACCTGATAAAAGGCAAAGTAAAGGTCCTTTAATTTGGAATCCTAGAATATCACATGTAGGAGGCTCATCTAGAATGCCTCCTAGATCACCTTTTAACATCCATAACATTGTGAGTCCTGATAGTTCTACTATTAGATCTTTAAATCTTGGTTTAGGTCCTCCCAAAGGTCCTAGTCCTCCTAGAGGTCCCAGTCCTCCCAGAAATCCAAGTTCACCTAGAAATCTAGGTATTCCCCAAGGTCCAGGTCAAGCACAAATACCTGCAATGGCTTACTTTAATGTTAATTCTCCTATAACATTCCCTAACTATCATGAGATGCCAAAGAATCCTGAAAAAATATTTCCTAAATATTAGCTACATCAAGATCTAGAAGATCACATTAGGATATTCAAAGAGGCATGCTTTAGGGACAGGTTAGAGTATGAAGATGTTGTGTGTAGGTTATTTCCTTACACCTTTAATGAGCAGGCTTCTAACTGGTATGTTAACTTGCCTAACAGTTACATTTCTTCTTGGGCACTTATGGAGGAAGCATTTTTGTCTAGATTTAGGGGACCAATAGATCCTTCCACCTTATATCACAAATTGGCTGCAATTAAGAGTGGTGAAGGAGAACTGATTGACAATTTTAATGATAAGTTTCAAAAGGCTTATTCCAGGTTAGTAGCTCCTTACATAGTAACTATACATGCATTATTGGCCATGTATTATGTTGCCTTAGATCCTCTAATAGCTATGTTTGTCAAAAGAAAGGTTGACATAGATACAATATCTAAAGCTTATAAGGAAGCAGCCTCAGTAAACCAGGAGATGAGGCAAACAACTTATAATCCATTTTTTAATGGAGGAAATCCTGGGATACAAAGTCAAACATAACCTTGGAATGGAGTTCCTACACACAAAACTCCATTATTGAATCTAGTTCCTACATACACACTTGTGTATAATCCTGCCCCAATCCAAGCTATAGTTCCTTATACTGGTAACACTACCAATAACAATCAGAGTAATGGCCAATCTTTCTTCCAACCTCCTCAGGATAGATTTGTGGCAAAGGTACAAGAGGATAGGGAATAAATTAAAGAAATTACTGTACACTTGAGAAGATTGACCACTGAAATGACACAACTGAGAAATGAAAATTTCTATGGTAGAAATAACCAAGGGTACAGTCAGAACTATAACTAGAGTCAAAACTAGAACCATAACCAGAATCATAATCAGAATTACAACTAGAGTCAAGGTTCAAATCAGAACCAAAATTACAGTCAAAGTCAAAATCATAATCCATGACAACCAATGCAAAATAGAGGACCTGTTGTAGATAATAGAGCCTGGGGTAATAACAATAGAAATCAGAATCAGCTAAGGCCACCTAAGACATGGAACACAGGGCCAAATAACAGTACTCTAGCTTCTCTGTTTGAGAATTTAGATAACCACGATACAAAACAAACAACTAGAATCAAAATGGCCAACGTAGAATTGAAAAATTGGTACAGAATTCATAATACCAGTGCCCATGCTGAATTAGATTCCCCTTAGTTTCATCTGGCAACAAGTATTTTCAATATAGATGTACAGGCTCCTACCTCTGAGTTTTTCATTCCCAAAGGTAATGAAATAGTGCCCTTAGGAAATGAGACTGCTTTAGTCTTAGAGACTTTTACTTTTGCAACTAGAGAAGAAGAGGATCAATTGTTAGAAGATGAACCTTATTTTTGTGAGAACTTATATCCTGAATCAACCTTAGTACTAAATGCATTTCAGTTTCCCTTTGAAACTGAAAATGAATTGTTATATGAAATAGAAGAGGTACAGGCTTTTTAACAATCAAACAAAAATCATACCTATAATTTGAGAAATAACACTAGGTTTGGAGCTCCTTTCACTACTTCCATGCCTCCTAACAATTTCAATACTCACCCAGATCACAACACTAGTAATAATCCTGCTATACTAAAGGCCAATCATCATGTGAATAATGCAGCAGTAGCACAAAAGGTCCAAACAGGTAAAACAGAGACAGTAGAAACAATGAGTTTGATGAGTTACTTGTTAGAAGAGATAAAGAGAATTAAGGTCAGTATACCTTTATGTGAATTATTAGAGTCTAGGGGTTAGAAATGCTTTCATAAAATCCTTGGATACATTTGTGACATGTGAGGTTTCTACTGATATGAATGTTCCTAGTAAGGATTCACAGCCTAAAGAAAAGAATAGGAAAACTGAACAACCTTCCAACACAAATGTGGTAATGTATGCGGATAAAAGAGAAGCCCCTCCTTTCTTGTTAACCATTAGGATGTGTGGAAAGAACATACATAATTGCATGGTAGATTCTGGTGCATCAGCTAATGTAATGCCTTTAGGAATATGTAAAACTTTAGGGCTAACTCCTACTAAATCTGCTAAGGTTGTTACACAGTTGGATAAAACTGAGGTTAATGTAATAGGAGAACTGATGCATATTCAAATGCAGTTAGCCTCAGATCCTAGGGTGGGTCAGTTTATTGACATTCAGATCATAGATATACCTGATAATTATGGGATGTTGTTGAGTAGAGACTGGTCCAAAACATTGAATGGATATATGGCCACTAATTTTTCACATATGTGGTTACCTTGGAGAGGTGTTCCAGATCAAATTAGGATAGAAGCTGAACCTAGGATGAAACACATGATTACAAAATAAAATAGGACTAATGAGATATTGTATGCTTCTGTTGAACCTGGTGTTTATAGAGTCACTAACAGGGGAGTGCAAATTGAAGAAATCCTGATGTTGAATTTTAAAAGAAAATATGTCAGTAAGGAAACAATATTATTCATTGAGTTTGATGGAAATTCTTCTGATGAGGAAGATAATGTAATAAATAGTTTTGGTCAGATCATTAGACAAGAAATGGAAAGGTGCATTGAACAAAATATTCCAGTTCAGTGCAAGTTATGTAAAGGTATGTGCAGGGTCCATAAGAAGCCTCATTCTGAAGAGAATTGTGGAATGTGTAGAGACATTATAGAATATCAATACTTAAAGTGCACAAGAGGGATGGAACTGCAAGAAGGAAAGGTTAATCCTAATCAACTAGAGAGATACTTTCAGAATAGTAGGGATGTATTAACTCCAAATTTAGAAAAAGAAACAAAAGACAAAAGTGTCTGTCATTCTAATTTACAAACTGAAAGGATAAATGTACAAGTAAGCCAAAATGAATTGCCTATGAAGAAACAAGATAGCACCTCACATGTAATAGAAAAGGCAAAACATGCTAAAGAAAAGGGTCAAAAGAATAAAGATGGCATGTGGACACTGAAATGTGATGGATCCAAATCTAAACAAGGTGCAGGTGTAGGTGCAGGTGTAGAACTTATAGATCCTAAAGGTAAATCATATTTAGCAGCATATAGGTTACAATTTTCTTGTACTAACAATGTAGAAGAATATGAAGCTTTGATTTATGGGCTTGTTATGGCTATTAAGAAAAAGGTAAAAATGATCAGAGTGTTTTTAGATTCTGAGTTAGTGGTCAGACAAGTAAGAAAGTTGTATGCATGCAATTATAAAAAGATGGTTTGTTACAAGCATAGGGTGTGGGATTTGATAGATTCATTTGATGCCTTTAACATAGAACATATCCCTAGAGAGTTGAATTATAGACCATATGCATTAGCAGTTGCTGCTAGTACTTTGGAACCCTTAACCTTGTCAGGGTTAAAATGATTTATTGTTGAATTAGTAAATGTTCCTAGCATACCAGATAATGTTATGCATTTTCAGGTATTTGAAGGAGATCAACAAATTGTGGATTTGCTAACTTGTAATGAGGTATTTGAAGCTCAAATTATTGATGAACAGGAAAGGTCTGATGTGTCTTGGGATGAAGAAGACATAATCAACTTGAAAAGCAATTTTTTACCTAAGGGAGTGATTGAGTTAGAACAAATTTTTGACTTTGATGGGGTAGTAAGATAGAAAGATTTGCCCAAAATGGAGGGAGGTAAGTGTGATCCATATAACCTTGGAACAGAGTAGAGTCCATAGAATGTACTAATTGGAAAGGCTTGCTCTGAAGAGTTGAGAAAAGAAATTGTGGATGTTATGAAAGAATACAAACATGTCATAGCATGGACATATGAAGATTTGAAAACATATGATACGTCCATCATAACTCATGTGATACCCTTAAAACTAGATATTAAACCATTTAGGCAGAAACAAAGGCCTGTGAATGCTATTTTAGAGCCTTTGATCTTTGAAGAAGTGAAAAAACTGTTGTCTGCTAGAATAATTTTCCCAATTAGACATTCAACTTGGGTAGCTAATTTAGTACCTGTGAGAAAGAAAAGTGGAGACATTAGGTTATGTATAGATTTTAGAAATTTGAATAAGGCATTTGAAAAAGATAATTATCCTCTGCCTCTAATAGATGAAGTGCTGCAAGTAGTTAATGGGGCTAAGATGATGTCTTTTCTGGATGGATTTTCAGTATATAACCAAGTCTTAGTTGATAAAGAAGATAGGTTGAAAACCGCTTTTACCTGTAAATGGGGTAATTATGTGTATAGAAGAATGCCTTTTGGTATAATCAATGCAGGTGCCACTTTTCAGTGAGCCATGGACATTGCATTCCATGGATTGTCAGGTAAGTGCATTGTAATTTATATGGATGATTTAATTGTTTATTCCAACGATGTATCCACTCATGCTAAAGATTTGACAAGAGTACTTAAAAGATGTGAAAGGTACGGGATTTCTCTCAACCCTAAGAAATGTTCATTTGGCATAACTGAAGGAAAATTGTTAGGGCATGTCATTTCTGAAAATGGGATATCTATTGATCTTGATAGAATAAAGGGAATAAAGAAATTGCAATTACCAAATAGTAAAAAGGAACTAAAGTCATTTTTTGGTAAAATTAACTTTGTCAGGAAGTTTATTACAGGGTTTGCAGAAATTGTGCAACCATTGAACGCCATGCTTAAGAAGGATGCACAGATAGAATGGACACTGGTGGCCAAAGCTGTATTTGAGGACATTAAGGAAGCCATTTCTGATGCTCCTATGTTGGCTAGTCCAAATTATACAAATCCATTTTACATATATTCTTTTGCATCCTCACATTCAGTTGCAGCTGCTTTAACGCAAAAAGGAGAAGATAATGAAGAGAAACCCATAGCTTTTATGACTGCACCTCTGAAGGATGTACAACTTAAATATCTTGATACAGAAAGATACGTGTTTGTATTAGTAAGAGCAGTAAAAAAGTTTAGACATTATATCTTACGAAGTCAAGTTAAGGCCATAGTACCAGATGCAGCCATGAAGATGCTGCTGACGTAGAATGAACCTAGAGAGAAAAGAGCTAAATGGATTACGACACTGCAAGAGTTTGATATGGAAATTATTCCAATGAAGTTGGTCAGAGGACAAGCCTTAGTGCATACCATAGCTAACATAGATCCAAATTTGGTAAAGCAGCAGTATGTGTTGAATTCTAGTGATGTATTAGGGTGGTATAATGATTTGAACACTTATCTGATATCTAGAAAATACCCAAGTAAGATGAAATCTCCTCAGAGAAGAGATTTAAAGATTAAAGCACAGAGGTACATGGTACAATGAGGTCTTCTATTCAAGAAGAACCATGAAGGAATATATTTAAGATGTTTAAACAGAGCTGAAGCAGATAAGGTATTGTTAGAGCTACATGATAAATATGGAACTGCTAATGGTTCTCATTTAGCTACAACGCATAAGATATTGAGAGCAGGATACTACTAGTCGACCATGTTTAAAGATACTGAGAGTCATTCAAATTTGTCACATTTGTCAAACTACAACAAATAAGGGAAAGAATCAGGCTAATCCCTTACAGCCATTGATTGAGTCTAGGCCATTTGCATAGTGGGGCTTAGATTTCATTGGAGTCATAAATCCTCCATCATCTGCAGGACATAAGTTTATACTGACAGTAACAGACTATTGTATAAGGTGGACTGAAGCCACATGTTACAAGTTCTCTACTACTAAGGTAGTCATCAAATTCCTTGAAGAAAACATCATAACAAGGTTTGGAGCTCCATATTCGCTAGTATGTGATAATGGCCCTGCATTTTATTCTTTGAAATTTTCTAAATAGGAATTTCAACATGGGATAGTTTTAAAGTTTTCTTCAAACTATTATCCTCAGGGGAATGGATTAGCTGAATCTACAGATATGATTTTATTGGATATAATCAAGAAGCTAATTGAAAAGAATCCTAGAGAATGGAACACATTACTAAAGTATGCATTGTGGGTAGATAGGACTAAGGTTAAGTCATCCTTAGGCAATGCACCTTATCACCTAGTTAATGGGATTGATCCCATACTTCCAGTAAATTTAAGAATACCAGTTTGGAAGTTTACTAATGAATATTTAGACTTCGATGATCATAGAGAAGCCAAGATAATCCAAATGCTACAATTAGATGAAAAAAGGGATCAAGCCATTGAGAAATTTGCCAAGCATCAAGTAGTAGTCAAAAGATGTTTTGACATAAGAGCACGAGTTAAAACATTTATAATATCAGACTTAGTGCTGTACTGGGATAAAGCACATGAAAAGAAAGGAAATCATGGAAATTTTGACAAATTATGGTTAGGTCCATTACAGGTCTTGAAGATAATAGGAGACAATACATTCAAGCTCAAGACCTTAACTAGGGAAGATGTGCCATTACCAGTTAATGGAAAACATTTGAAGCATTACTTTCAGGCTTGAGGTGAGGGTATTTGGGATGTTCTGTATCATAATGTAAATAGTGTATAGTTTTGTTTGTTTTTGTTTGTTTTGTTTTGTTTGTTTGTTTTGTTTTGTTTTGGTTTCATTTTGGGGTTTGTTTGTGTGTTGTGTTGCCTGGGTATGGATGTTTGTTTTATTTTGAAGTATATAGGAGCAGACTAACAACCACTAAAAACAATAGAAAATTTAGAACATTCAGGTTAATTATTTGAAATTTATGCATAACTTGTTGTGACTGTCATGAATGTCGAAAGTTGTTTAACTTGTGAAATTTTGTATTCAATAACTGTGGGTTGAGTATTCAAGGGAAGTTTCTCACAATGACACACCTAAAATCCTTGGGTTTGTTGAACTTACTAGTGTAGATATTAGGTGAAAAATCAGAGGTCACCCTTGCTACCATTGCAATTCTCAGCTTAATTTCAGCAAGTGAGTATTCCTTGCATCATGAAGTTAAAACTGCAATATCTTATGAAATCTCTATCAAAACACAAAATATAAAATAAATAAATAAATAAAATGGATTTTACCGAAAATCCAGATTAATCCATCTAAGTAACTCTACTAGGGCTATAGACACTTACTGGCAGTGGGGCTCTACTTAGGAGAGTTGTAACGATAACCTTGTCAGGGCTATAGACGCCTGCTGGCAACAAGGCTCTATCCGATTGGCTATGAGGGAATGACATCAACTATGTAGGTTAATATCAGTCACTGGTTTATTCAACTAATTTTCAAGATGAGGATTATTAATCACATGCACCCACATAAATTGAATGGGAAAATTCATGCACCTTATTGAATACATTATGTCTCAAGTTGGATAATGATTTGCAGAAAAGATAGTTGGAGGTTATGAATTTATTTCATTTAGATTTCTTTAATGGTTTTAATTTAATTCTTTTATTTGGTTGCTAGTTGTTATGGTGCTCACAACACGTCCCATTTTACTTCTTAGCAAAATGAGGACCCATGCTATGGTTGGCTTCTTTGCTTGTGTGTGTGGGTTTGCTTGGTGGTAAAAGGGAAAAGGAAGCAAAAGGTACAAACCTTGTTGAAAATAAAGAAAAATAGAATTAAGTACCAAAGAAGAACATAGGTGAATTCCTTGTCAAAAATGAGTAAGGGTTGCTTTTTGAAACATTTTAAAATTCCCAATATTTTGCAAGATATGTATGTTTTTAGTAAAATGTACTATGAGAGGGCTTGTATGTTGCATATACAAGGTCATTTGTATGTTGTGTCATTGTATGAGTCGCATAGAGGAGTCATCGGGTTTATTACATTATTAGACTTATATGTATTTCACTAATGCTTTATCCTTACAAGTCAGGCCCGACAGAGTTCAAAGTTTAAATGAATAATCGGTTAAGTCCGTTGGATGCATTTTAGGTTTGTATGTTTGGCAAAGGGAAAACATACAAAGTGGGTATACAAAGCTATATACATATCGTGGAATCAAAAAGAATATGAAATGAGGTTTTATTGAGGTATGTTTCATGCTTTGTATGTGTATGCTTCCGTTAGATACATTTCGGCATACATACAATGTGGAACTCAAAGAAAATTAAAATCTGATATAAACGATGCATCATGACTCAATGCATATTAAAAGATGCATTTCACTTTGTATACAATGTGGGATCTGAGAAGTTATGAAATATGGTTCATAAAAGGGAAAAAGTCTGCAAGAGGGAGATACAAATGTTTGTATGTATCTGGACTTGTATCTAAGGGTTTTGATACAAGTATTACTGTATCATGGAGATACAAGGGAAAATTAATGTGGGTTCCACCGCTTGCACGTCGGGCTTGTATAATAACAATGTATATGTTCGATATACAAGCCGATGTACAAGTTGAAAGAAGCAAATAGGAGGTACAAGCCAAATGTCAAAAGGAAGTTCAATATAGAAAAGACTTTGTATGTTTAAATGATTATATATTTATGATATACATATTCGAGATATAAAGGAATAAAAGGGCATCACGCGGGATAAAAGGTAAAGAGAGGGTTTGTATAGGTTGTTGTATATGCACTTGTATATAATGAGACATGCAAAGAGCAATATACAAAGCAAAAGATACAAGTATGGACAAAAAGGAAAAAAGGAAAAAATGTTAGTTATGGTTGTTTGCATATGTGTTTGTATATTAGAGGATACAAAGATAACATACAAAGATAGCATACAAAGGATAACATACAAAGAAAACGGGATGTATGCTGAAATTAAACTAACGGTAAAAAAGGTTTAAAATGCAAACACTGAAATAGAAGGTTGAACATTTGGTGCATTAATTGATGTAATTAATGCTGATTTAACACTCAAAAAAGAGTAAAATTTAATGAGAGTTAGGGTAATTTTAATGTTATTTCACTTTCAAATATACATTGGTAAGAATTAAAATTGCAGAGAAGGAGAAGTGTTATAGAAACTGAGTGGAATTCACCAGGCCGAAGGAATTACGGTAGCTGGATGAAAGTAAAATGGTAAAGTAAGTCAACGATTGAAGTCAAGTGGTCAAGATATACAAGTATTTATCCCAAAATGTTGTTACATTTCAAATGGTAAATTACAAATTTAAAAGTCAAAATAAAAAGGACAAACTGGGTTAGGGTAAAATGGTAAAAAAGGAAATTCACAATAAAACCCTAGGTAAAAGGTAAAATGAAGAATTTAAAAGATGCATTGTTTCACAGGATGGCCCCGAGGTAGAAAAAGATAGACCCAGGGGGCGAGGTGAAAAAAGAGAGAAAACCACTTAAAGAGATAGAAAAAGAAGAATTACCCTTGCACAAAGGATATCTGTCCCTAATTAGTATGAGTGGAGTAGGAACCGATACAAACATTGGAAATTATGATGCAGATGATGTTTTACAGAAAATCACTGTTGCGGATGCTTCACAAGATATGAAATGTATATGGGAGAGTGGACTGTACAAGGCTGCAAGTTTCCCATTGGCTATGGAGGCCAGAGATTTGTGTTTAGACTGTGTAACTTTATATGATCCAGCTACCAAGAAGATTGTGTTGTATGATAGACTTATTGCTGATTTAACCACAGAGGGGATTGCGAAGACATTTGGATTGGAAATCAATGAGAAAATGAGAGATATTGATATAGATCAATATAATGAGGACTTTCATACAAATGAAAGGGAGTGCAAAGGTAAAATATTTCACAGTTGGTACAACCTAAAAAATAAGCCCAAGGTTGTAGCCAGGGTGCATAAGAATTTGATGAGAATATACTTCAAGGAAGAAATCTATTTGATGATCACAATACTGAGTAGATTGGTAGGACTGAGAGATGGTACCAAATGTGAACCATGGATGTTCACTGTTATTGAGTTCATAAGAGCGGGAGAAAAAGAGCAAGGGCAGATCCACTAGGCCAAAGTAATAAGCACAACTATATGGAAACAAGCCATGCTGAGAAAACAAAAGATGATGACCTTTTATTTGTCTTCTTACTTGTTATATTCATGTACAATAGAGATTAGACCATACATACATGGAATAGAAAGGGTTGGTACCCTAGGGAATGGGCCTGGTCAGAATTTAGTATATGAACACTATCCTGACCTACAAGAGGATAAATGTACTGAAGAAGTTTGCTTTGGTCAATGATGTGTTTTATACTTACATGGTGAGAGTTTTGAGACAGGAACCTAATAAAAGATTGTCTACAAATGCAGAGGATGCAATTGGATTGCATAGTTCTTGGTTCATTCAATTTGAATGTTTTACTTATATCAGAACTAAAGGATTTGAGGGAAAACCCTTTATGTTACCTTAGTATCCTTCTAATAAATTGATTGTTTTGGAGTTTTCAAGACATAATTTAAATGCCTTTAAAATGTATAAGAAGAAGTTCAATAGTGGAAATTCGAAGTTGCCTTGGGCTATTGGTAGATATTTCTATTTTAGTGAAGAGGTTGTAGGATATTTAGAGAAAGAATTAAGATATTATGGCTTTTAGGAATTTGATTTAGTCAGGAGATTTGATCCTTTCCATAGGATCCAAAACTTTGTTGATAAAAAGTATAAACATAAGATACATATTGAAGATTTTTGGGTTGACTGCAAAAATGATAGGGAAGTAAGGAAAAGAGCCCATAAAAGACTAACAATTGACCAAATGAGGTCCATAGGTGACATATGTGTTACCCCAAAAGTTCAAGAGGATGATAAACAACTGCATCACAGTTATCCAGAGGCTAGATTGACTGCTATTATAGAGCTTGATTGGTCACAGCCTTGGAACACATCTTTGGACATATTGTCCAAACCAATTATATTATTTTTGAAAACATGGTTAGAAGATAGAATTGAGGAACTTAAAGCTGAAGGAAAAGAAATCACCTATCCGAAGAAAGGAAGGAAAAGAGTAAGAGAATCCAGTGAAGATATTCAATGTTTTTATAGGAAGAAAAGGAAAGTTGTAGAGACTAAGATTATTGAAAAAGACAAGAATGCTACTTTAATGGATCTCTATGCATTGGGGATAACAATAGCAGTGGCATCAGATACTTTTGTGGATGCAAAATCACTAAGTCATGAGGTTAGTGCATAGGAAGCATAGACTTCCAAAGGGGTAGTAGGACATCAAATTAGGAAGGTAATACCAATAAGTTTATCAAAAGGGGAGCCTTCTAAAACAAGTGAGGGAATAGGAGCACAACAAGTAGGTGAAAAGTTGAATAAAATGCCTAGTGCCTCCACTTCATCAGAAAAGAGACAAACATATGTTCAAGTGAAGACAAAGTTGGCTAGAGAAATGTTGCAAGAGTCAGAAACACATAAAGCCAAACAAACTATTGAAATTGTTCACATTGGAAGTGATACTAGTGATAGTGAAGAAAGAGGAATGTATGCTAGGAAGGAAATAGAAATAGAAGAAGAAATAAACACTATGGTAGAGATGGAGATTGAGCAAAGCTCAGAGCATGAAGAGGAGAAGGTATAGGAAGAATCAGAGACAGTGCATCCATTTGGTACCTTAGTATCTCCTGAAATCATTAAAGATGTGCAAGAGGAGGCACATAAAATTGAAGAAACTGAGAAAGAGGGTACACCTGAGGAGATAATCACAGAAAAGCATGCTCAAGCAGAAGAAGAAACAAAAGTTGACACTTCAGGTGTAGATGTCTTGAATATGTTGAATATGTATGATGAACAAAGCGAGGAAGAAAAGAACATAGAAAATATGCAGGAACAAGAAAAAGAAGTAAAAGAAGATGATGCAAAGGCAAGTTCACCTATACATTCAGAATAGGTACAGATAGAGGATACAGATAAAACAAAAGATATAACCAAGAAGCCTAAAGAGGAAGCACAAACAAAAAATGTTGAAGAAAATAAAACTGAGGAAACAACAGAGGGTGTAAACATGCCAAATGTAGAACAAATACATATAGAGGAGGATCAAGAAAAAGAGTCATCAAAAGGAGAAGATCATGAAGAAGAAGCTAAGGATGCAGGAGACACAGAAATAGAAGAAGAAAATGAGGGTGAATCCAAATAGCAAGATAATCCCATGGACCAAGAGCCTCCACCTCAACAGTAAATTCCACAACAACAACAACAACAACAAGAATAGCAACATGAACAATAACAACAACAAGAACAGCAATAGGAACAACAGCAACAAGGAGAAGTAGAAACAGAGAAACCTCATGAGGAGGTAATTGATGAAGTTAAAACTACAGAAGACACTAAGGAAATTCCTGCATGGTTGGGAGAAGAGATAAGGAAAGAAAAGAAAGAGGTACAATTGGTACCAATTGACATCAAGAGTTTGTTAGGTAAGAAGACACGATGGAAAGAAAGAAGAAAGGCTAGGACAATGTCAGCTATACAGAGAGGTCCAGATGGATCTAGAATGTTGAACCTAGGCATACCACAGAAAGAAAAAGAAAAAGGTGAAATAACCTTAGAAGAGTATAAGATACTAAATGTGGACCTTGGGCATACTACACGGGAACAGAACATCACTAAGTGGGAGGATATGCACCAAGTGACAGTAGAGTTGCTGAGAAAAGACAAAGACAAGCAAGAGTATTTAAAGGGACATATTGTCCAATTACAGTAATTTATTAAAGGGATATTTGATCCCAATACCATAGTCCTAGAATTGCCCAGTGACAACAGTGGTATCCAAAGAAGAAATAAGGGACATGGAAAATAAAAGGCTCAAGGCTAATATCCTTGATGAATGGTTCAAAGATTTTATACAAGAAGGTAAGCAAATAATAAAACAGGCTGTGAAAAGTTGGGATAAAGTTGCAAGAGAAAAGAGCAAATGCATGATGCTTGTACATAATTACCAGTCCAGAAAAGAGGAATGTAGGTTTGAACTGGAACAGTTTACAAAAGTTGGAGAAAGAGTAGAAGAGTTGATCAATGAAGGAGTAATTACTATTGCAATGGCAAATCAGGTACCACAGGTGAGATTGGAACTCAAATTTGAGGAAGATAATCTTAGAAAATGTATAACAGTTGCCCAAGGGTTAGAAGGAAAAGAAGATGAAATGATTAAAATGCACAAGAAGATAATAGAAAGACTCCTAAAGCATGAATGCATGGATATACTAGCATACGAATTGAAAAGGGCCTTAGCAGAGTTTAATGCCATTTTTACACCATGCATAGAAAATCTTGAAGCATATATGAGCAAACAGATGATGGATTCATTAGTGGAAGACAGTGCTAAAATGAGGAAGTACAAGAAAAGGAGTGAATGATCAGATAACAGAGAAATGAAATTAAAAGGAGTTGCTCTATAGGAATATATATGGACAAAGAGTCCAGGAGGAGACTGCACCTTTGTGGAAGGTGTAATCAATAATTTCGAAACATACTTGAAAGAATAGAAATGGTGAAGGAAGTAACAATTTTGAGAGAAAGTCAAGTAAAGAGTATCAGTGAGAGAAAATCAAAGAAAAGGGAAATCTTATTTTTGAAAAATTCCAACAGCATCCTTTGAGAGAAAAAAGATGCCCATTTAGATATTTTGACAGACAGTTGGGGATGAATGTGCACCCTTGATTAATAATGGAAGGATCTCAACTGTAGATGAAGTTAGTAGCCATAGCAATGAGAAGTTCAAAATCTATATAAGGAACTTTGCCACTTGTACATTAATTACAAAGGGATTTTTAGAAGATAGCTAGCAATTGAAATTTTTTCAAAGACTTTAAGTAGAAGGAGTATTTTAGTTTAAAGGAGGTCACCTGTGTCTACATTAAGGAATGCGTGGAGAATCTAGCTTCCATACTGTATCTTTAAGATGTTTTGTAATTTTTCTGCAAGTTAATTAATGAATGAAGGAGTCATTCATACATTGTAAATCATATGTGACTGTATATTTTGAATACAAATGTATCTGGAATTCTATGTCTACTTTTAGAGTGTTTTCTAGCTCTTGTTTGTATTTGAAATATTATCTCTTCAAAAGCTTGCAATCTTGAATGTATGTTCATGAAAATACTCAGGGCGTACATTTAAAGGTTTAGTATGTGGATTTAATCAAGTTTGTTGTACTGCTTATAACGTCGATAATAGAACATTTAGATCATGTAGTAGAATGAAGTTCAATTTAAATTTCTCTAACTTTTCCCAAACATTTGAAATACTTAACTTAAACACAGCAATTTAAAGGAGATTGTCTGACATTTGAAAGAAATAGGAACAATTGAGTTAATATTTGGCAATCTTCATAATATCTGAAAAGAAAATCTTGTTTTAATATAAATCATATAAAGCTTTGTGATACAGTAACAAATTTATGCAAAGAGATAGATAATTTGTTGATCTTTGTAACAATTTGCATAATTCAAGTCTAGTGAGTCATAAATCACCTTAAATCAAGTAAGGCCCCTTGCATATTACAGCTTCATAGTAACCTACTAAACTCTCCACAAGGTCAAGACCTGACCATATCGTAACTTGGGATTAAGTAATCTTAATTGATTTCTTCATATCTTTCAAGACAGTTAGGTTCATTTTGTGAATTTTAACTTTTGTTATGAATGTGTAAAAACAATCATCAACAGGCACCTCAAAGATGTTTTGACCCTCGAATATGTCCTTTATTTTTACTTTTTCACAGTCCAAAGGTGCCTTTCAATTTTCACCTAGAAACTTATTTTTATTCTTTTCATTTTCACTTTTGTGACTAAAGGATGGAATGGACTGTCCAAAGTAGGTTGTGTCATCAAGATCCATGATGTATCCAACCTTATGATCCCTGCTTGGTATGCCTTCTCAGAGTCCCATAAACTCAGCAATAGCTTCATCATTTTTGAATAAATCCAAGCTAGGTGGTGCCTATTGGTCTGAGTCTATTAGTTGGGGGTGGACTAAAGGAAAGTCATCATCAACATTAATATAGCTTAGGGATAGGGGAGTTAAGGTGCATATAGAGGTATGATCAGGGTCCTAGAAGATGCTGATCTAGACAAAGCCCTTGGGTAGGTTAGTTTGAGAAGGTTCGGGCTCGGGATGGTCTCTTGATGTCTCAATGTCTTTAGAAGCACTTGCATCCTTACCCAATAGTAACTTAGCACTAGGAGCATTCCCTCTTAGTGATGTGTACCCTAATCGTTTGTTTCAAGGTAGAATACTCAGTTGTATGGATTATGTCCTATTTTTGTTTGGACCAAGTCCATTGTGTCCATCATATCCTTGTTGTTTTACAAATTCATATCCTTTCCCATACTGTTCTACTGGTAGTCACACATGTGTTACTTCTTTATCATCTTTGTAGAGCCATGTAGATACATCCTCGTCTATATCTTCTTTGCTTAATTCACCCCATTTACAGAAGGTGGTGGGGGTAGCACAAATAGTATCCTTAGGTTTGATTGGGTTGGGTTTTCTATGAGACTTTAGTGATATTGGAAGCTTGCCAATGCAGTATGAGCTCTCCATTTTACACTCTCCACATCCTTTGTCATGGATCTGAACCTTAGTGTTGAGAGATGGAATTAATGTAGTGGCAGATTTTGATAGTGTGGATATATCTATATAATGAGATGAAGTGGAAGGTGGGATTCCCCTTTTAATAGACACTTGATGTAGAGGTGTTTCTCTCAAGTGGCTATAATATTGGAAAGCATCAAGATCACCAACTATGGTGATTTTTGTGCTGTTATATGGAAAGGTGATGCATTGGTGGTAGGTGGATGGCATGACCTTCATGGCATGAATCCATGGGTGACCAAGGATGAGGTTGTAAGGGATGTCTAGGTCTAAGGCATGGAACATAGTACTCAAAGTAGTGGGCCCAACTCTCATAGGAAGTGAGATCACACCCTTAGAGGAATGTTCTACATCATCATAGGCCTTGATAAAAATTCTCTTGGATGGGTCCACATAGGCCTCAAAATGTCCCAATATCATGACTAATTTCAAAGGATATATGTTTAATCCAGCTTCACCATCTACCAATACTCATCGGATCTTATGCTTATTGATGAAAACTTTAAGGTGCAAGGGATCGATATGGTTAGGTCTATGCAAAGGCAAGTCACACTTAGTGAATGTAATGTGATTGGTGGTAGCCAAGTGTCCTACCATGGCATGGAATTGGTTAACATTGAGATCCATAGGGATGGATGATTCTAGCAAGGCTTTCTCTAAGATGGCCTTATGTTTCAGAGATAATCAGAGTAGCTCAAAGATGGATATTTACGTAGGGGTCTTTTTTAGATGGTCCAAGAGATTGTATTAGGACTTTGGCTGTACATTGGATGGAGAGCTTCATAAGGTCAACATAGATTTCAGGTAGTAATGACACACTCAGGATGAGACTTGATGGAAATCACGGAGATGTTCTTATCATATGCTCGGATGCTATTGACAATGTATTTGTAAGCAACATGGTTATAGTTGGGTTGCTCATTGGTCTTAGTTCTAGAACTAGAGGCCTTTCCCAATCCATGGTCTTGTAAAGGATTTGTGAAGATGGTATGATCGGTATTGGAGGACCCTTGAGGATTATCTAAGACTATGTCGCTACATTTGATAAGATCTTGAATCATATTCTTTAGCTTGTAATAGTTTGAGATCATATGTCATTTTATCCGATGATACTCACAAAATTCCTTATCATTCCATGAAGGAGGCTTGAAGGCTGGATCATATTGTTTAATCTTCAGAAGTTGAGTAAAGTTGGATTGTAATAATTTCTTTAGGATTGACTCAATCAGTTCTAGTAGGGGTGTATAGTTCCATTTTGGAGGGTTTGTTCTTGGGGGAGCCCATATTTGATTGTTTTCAATGACATTTGTTGCTTGTTGTTGAATGGGTGTTGGATTGTTTGGTGTTAGCACCTTGAGAGTAAGGATGGGGCCACTCTTGTTTATCACTTTCACATCAACTACCCTATTGTTTGTAACATTCTTATTCCTAGACTAGAACTTTCTTTTTGTCATAGGAAGTGTTTGGATTGCTTTGATTTTTGTTGAAAATTTTGATTGTAGCCCTTAGCAATAAGGGCTTTCTCAATTGCTATTCCTTTCTCAAAACAACTTCCCCAAAGGTAGTGCAATAATGTATTTGGAGTTGGTGCATAATTTTTGTGTTCAAGTTCTCCACAAAGATTGGGACTAATTGATTCTCAGGTATACGGCATGGACATTTGCTAGCCAAACTTCTCCATCTTTCAAACATAGAGAGAAATGTTTCTCCATCTTCTTGTTTTGTATGACATAATGTTGCAACATTTACATCTGTCTCAATGTTGTAGGAAAAGTGGGCTATGAATTTAAATCCGCTAGTTTGGTCCATGTTCTTATTCCCATGGGAAGATGTGCAAACCACTCGAGTGCTTGACCCGCGACACTCTGTGGGAATAATCTTATTAGGTACGTTTGGTCGAATGCAAGTTATAGACATGAAGTATGAAATTCACGTACATGTTCAATAGGGCTCCCTTTTCTTCTATACTTGTTGAAGTTGGGCACACTATAGTTTTGCAAAAAAGGAGGCATATAGATACTCCTATCAATAGGGTATGGGCACAAATATTCCATGGAGTATGCTATCTTATTTTTAGAAACTTGCATGTTGGATAGTTGTTGTTTTAATGAATGCATCTCATGTGCTAAGACCTCCACAGAGGACAACAATGTGTCGACAACATTTGCAATTGCATTTTGATAGGGATTTCCTATGTTTGCAATAGGTGTGTTTTGAGATCCCATGTTTACAACAAGTGGATTGATGTTTGTGTTAAGATGGCTATGTAGTGAAGTTGAGTTTTGATTTTGAGTATTTGGTACATAAGTGGTGTTTGGATTTATGTATTGAAAATGTGGTGGAACACTTGTATTGTTTTGATCTAGGAGTGGGTTGGAAGTTGTTTGAAAAAGGATGTTTGGGTTGACTTGCTGCTATATGGGATTTGAATAGGCATGAGATGCACTAGCACCTTGGTTAGACACATTATTGTTTTGGCCAAGAGGGTCTATGTGGTGGTTCAATTTATTATTTGGTTGAGACCCAAAAGTTACATTTGCATTTGGTGTGGTATTAGTCCCTCGTGTTCATGGGGTCACTATGTGTATCTTTCTTTGTCTTTTTGACCCTTGTACATTCATGTTTTGACCTATGGGGTTTGTGCTCATTGAAGCAATTGTATTTTCAATGTTCATTCATTGGGAAATGGGATTGATATTGCTTGTTCCAAATGGTGGAGGAATGTTGACAGTAGTGGTGTCATGTGAGGTTTACCCAAAAGGTATGTTGGTGTGTTCTTGTCTAGGATTCAAATGACTAGTTGAAGATGTTGTGTGATCTTGACTTTGTGTGACATTGTTCGAGGGTGAACCTATAATCATGTTTATGTCTACACCCATGGGAAGTTTGGTTCCATTTTGTAAAAGTCGCATGAGGTAAGTTTGGGGATTTTCCATCTCATCTAATATTTGCAATAGCATAGGATCTTGAGTGGCTTCCTCTATCTCTTGTTGTGTTACCCCTTGTTCAACCTCATGTAAGGTATATTTCTCAAAGGGATTTTCCATGTGAGAGTGAGACTCATGTTGTTAGTTAGAGGAAGATCCAAATCTCATTGTGTTAGTGAGATTGTTGTGGGGATGATCTAAGGAATCCACTCCCTTTCTCTTCATTTGTGACCTTGTTGCAACCATATAAGACTTGATAGGTTTTCAATGCTAAGGATGACAATACAAGACCACTATGCAACTATGTTTATGGGATTTATTTTGGTTATAGGAATGACAAATGCAACTAAGACTAACATGAGGGAAATGGTAAGTGACAATGAAGCTATGAGAATGCTTTGGGGCTAATGGGTATGTGACTTGAGCTTTGAAAGAGAGGATACTAAGGCAAACTATGATCTACCAAAGTGACTAGTTGAAATTGTCAAGACCTTGAAAGGATAGTGCTAAAGGAATTAATGATTGAAGTGAGTCTAAACTAGACAATGAGTTAGACCCAACTTTCTGATTGAAAAAGGTGAACCTAAACTAGACTTGTGAGTTTTAGGTCCAACTTGTTGGTTGATTGTGAATAGAGAATGATAAGGTTTTGACAATTCCAAGTTTGTAACAAAGATAGGATCAAGTGTGACAAATTTTCCTAATTCCAAACCTCAGAGATGATTGAAACTAAAGATGACCTGGAATGACAAATGCTATTTTGATCAATGCAAGGTGAACTAAGTGAATACAATGGATGGAGTAAGACCAACTAGGCTATGCAAGTTAGCCTTAACTAATGTAAATGGATGGGTTGAACAAGTCTATGGTACTAGTATAGGATCACTATCTACATCAGAGGAGTGTGGATATCCTAAAATTTCCCTAATGTTTCTATCTTAGGCAAATGCATTTCTAAAGACCTCAATTATGATGCTAAATCCTACAGATGCATTTTAGAATTGGTCAATTGTGACTCAAGCATGTTCAGTTATGGTTTTATGTCTAACAAGTGCATTGCAGAAGCTATCAATTGCATAGCAGGAACCTACAGTTACGTAGCAAAAACCTACAATTGTGGTGCTCTGTCTATTTGTGACCTAAATTCAAGTTTTTTGAGTGATGTTTCAATTTGTTTTGATGATCAGAAAAACACAACAAACATAGAAAACACTTAGCATAGAGATTTGGTTGTTTTTGTGATTCTTGACTTTTTAGAAGGTATGGTATTTTGCAAGCTTTCTACCATAAATCTCACTTGGCCTTGGTTCACAAACAATAAAGCAAGTACAACTTAGCTAACTTAGTAAAGGTTGTTTACCAAAGTAGGCTTACCTCACCTTTCGGTGATTTTAAATAGGAGTAATTGGAGTGGGTAACTAGAGTATGCCAAGATCCTAGACCATCTTGACACCTCTCGACTAGAAAGGATAAGACCCAATCAAGGAACTATGTCACCTCAACCAAAGACCCTACATGGTAAGTAACTTTAGGGTACCATCCAGATTCCTTGCACCGCAATGATAAATGGCTAAAAGGTCTTAGGATTCTCCAACAATTGGTTCATATTGAGGGAACTCCTAATAACACCATGCCTTAGTAGTAATGGGAGACTGAAATCTCAAACCCACATCCAGAATCACCTGGGACCGCAAGGACCACCCCTATGGAACAAATGGATTAATCTCACCTTTCAATTTTTGCCCCTTTGTATAGCCTATTGGAGATACGTGCTTGTGGTCAAACACTGGGGTGAACTCCCAAGCAAGCCACCTACTAAAATAAAAATGGAAATCTTGTGTATTGTTCTTTCTCTTCACCCAAGATCTCATGTAGCGCAAGGGGAGAGGATAATTAAGCAATACTATGTTGCTATGTTCTCTTGGACCCAAGATCGTAGTAAAGGGAAGTACTCAAGACATCAAGGTGTTGTAATTTATCATCACTTAAGACCACATATAGCATGAGGAGAGGATACTTTAAACAACACAATGTGTTTTTTCCATTACCTTATACTCATATACAAGGGAAGAGGAACAATAGACGGACACGCTTTTGGTGACTACCTAACAAATGTGCAAGCGCACCAAACATAGAAAACACTTGTTCTTTTTAGAGCACCAAATTGAAATGTTTCTCTTTTAAACACAAAAGTTTATTTTAAAGCACCAAACCAAGTGTTCCTATGTTAAAAATGAAAACACACAAATGGATCCCTATAACAAATGTATTAGTAGTTTTAGCCCAAAGTCTCTTCCCAACAAATGCCACAAAGCTACAAACCAAACATCAGTAATAGAATAAAGCCTATACCCTAGTGTATGAAACAGAAAAATAGAAAATAACAAACTAAACACCCCATGTTTGTATGATAGTCAAGTGTAGTGCAAAGAGTCTCAGATGTGTTGTAGGGACTGGCAACTACATCGCAAGTTGTTGTTAAATGGAGCCTAATCAGACTCGGAGGTTAAATTTCCCCACTTTTAATGGTGTAGTTTCCCCCTAAATTATTTAACAAGGGTTTGGAGGCAGGCCCACGAAACCTCAAATGACTTTTACTATTTTATAAAGGCATCGGGAGTTATTTTTTCTATTAGATGACATAAAAAAAACCTTATTTTGTAACTGACATAAATCTTGATAAAAAGGGACAAGGGTTAGGGTTTCCATAGATATTGTATTGTAGCATTTGCAGTAGTATTGAGTTGCAAGGATTGTTGGTTGTAATTGGTTTGATTTGCTGGATAATAATATTGGACTCTGTATGGGTAGATGTAGCCCAAGTTTGGGTGAACCATGTTAAAAAGTGTCTCTCCCTGTTATTATTTTTGTGTATTTTTATTCCTCTATCTAATATTTATTTGCATTTAAATGATATTTTCTACATGTAATTCCTGGCAAGTGGTATCAGAGTGGGTTGTGTTCAATTATCATCTACAGGAAGGTCTCACGGTTGAGTGGGAGTCTCACAATTAAGTGGGAGCAATGGCAGACGAGGGTAAATTGAAGGTAGATAAATTTAATGGGCAAAACTATTAGTTATGGAAGATGCAAATGGAGGATTATCTCTATTAGAAGGATTTATGGAGGCCATTGGAAGGAATAGCCAAGAAACTGGCAGCAATGACTGATGAGGATTGGGAACTTCTAGACAGAAAGGCACTGGGAACCATTTAGTTGTGCCTAGCACCATCTGTGGCATTCAATATAACAGAAGTGAAGACAACAAATGAACTGATGAAAGCTTTGGCTAAATTGTATGAAAAACCCTCAGCCTCAAATAAGGTATTTCTCATGAGGCATTTGTTTAACCTAAAAATGATTAAAGACGGATATGTGATAGATCATTTAAATGAGTTTAATATGATTACCAGTCAGTTAAATTTTGTAAAAGTGAAATTTGATGAAGAGGAGAGGGCTCTCTTGGTTTTATGTTCTTTGCCATAAAGTTGGAATAAATTGGTAATGGTTGTAAGTAACTCTGTCTCTAGTTCAAATACTTTAAAATTTGAAGATGTTGTTGGTGTTATCCTTAGCGAGGAAATGCAATGAAAAAGCTCAAAAGGGTCTACATCAGGTAGTGTTTTGAATGCAGAAAGTAGGGGTAGATCAAAGGAGAGAGGAAAAGGTTCTGGAGGTCATGGGAAGTCATGAGGAAAATCAAAGGGCAAGAGGTCCCAATCCAGAGGATAGAAGGATTGCTGGTACTATGGGAAACTAGGTCATCTGAAGAAAGATTGTTGGTCTCAGAAGAATAAAGGAGACAAACAAGAAGGCAATAAGGAGGCAAATGTGTAATTAATAAATCTGAAGATGATGCTTTGATTCTTTCCCTAGATAATGCTGATAATTCATAGGTTTTAGATTCAGGGGCCTCATTTCATGCTACGCCCCATACAGGTTATTTTCTTGATTATGTCTAATGGGATTTTGGGCTAGTTTATTTGGGAGATAATGAACCCTGTTAGATTGTTGGAAAGGGAAGAATTAAGATTAAGTTACAGAATGGGAAGAATTAAGATTAAGTTACAGAATGGGAATAATTGGCTACTACAAAAGGTAAGGCATGTTCCAAGGCTAAGTAGGAATTTAATTTCAGCAAGGTTGCTAGGTGATGAAGGTTGCATGGTTACTTTTAATGATAAAAATTGGAAGGTTTCAAGAGGTATCTTAATAGTAGAAAAATGTGTGAAAGTAGACACTTTATATCTTTGTACAGGTCATACTATTCCTTCCACTTTAGTTGTTGCAGAGAAAAAACAAATAGGTTTAGGAACAGTTGTTGCGGGTTCACAAGAAGAGATTTAAATAGTTGTTGTAGGTTTTTAGACAACACTGTGGCATAACAAGCTTGGGCATATGAGTGAAAAAAGTATGAAGGCACTACATTCTAAGAAAGTTTTACCAAGTCTAAAATGTATTAATATGGATTTTTGTGAAAGTTGTGTGTATGGAAAACAAAAGAGAGTTCATTTTCTCAAGGATGGGAAGCAAAAGAAAGATGAAAAGTTAGAACTTGTGCATACAGATGTATGGGGATCGGCTTAGGTATCTTCTCTCAGTGGCTCTCGGTATTATGTTACATTCATAGATGATGCAACTAGGAAGGTTTGGATTTATTTCCTTAGGTAGAAATCTAATGTATTTGAAACATTTAAGAAATGGAGAAGCTTCGTTGAGAATGAGATGGGTAAAAGATTAAAATGTCTTAGATATGATAATGCTGGTGAGTATTGCAGCAAAGAATTTGAGGATTATTGTTCCTTTAATGGAATTCGTAGGTAGAAAGTGGTTCCAGGGACTCCATAAGAAAATGGAGTGGCTGAGCACATGAATAAGACAATAATGGAGTGTACAAGGAGCATGAGATTGCATGTTGGGCTGCCTTTAAACATGTGGACAGAGGCTGTCAATACCTCTATATATTTAATTAATAGAGATCCTTTAGTCCCTTTGGGTTGTGGTATTCCAGAGGAAGCATGGACAGGTAAGAAGGTGAGTTATTCTTTTCTCAAAACCTTTGGATGTGAAGCATTTGCCCATGTAGATTCTAAAAATAGAACCAAGCTGGATGCAAAATCAAAAAAGTGTATCTTCGTATGATATGTCATTGATGAATTTGGTTATAGGCTTTGGGATGTTGAAAATCTAAAAATTGTGAGAAGCAGGGATGTTGTATTCCTTGAGAAGGTGTTGTACAAAGATCAGTTCCAGCAGCATGAGAAAAAAGAAAAGGATTATGTGGTGTTGGATGATACTTCAAATAATTATGTTCCAGTGGTTCCTCATGCTCCACAATAGCAACAAGAAATACCACAAACTCCAGTGAATGTTAGACAATAAACAAGGCTAAGTAGACCTCTTGAAAGGTTTTCTCTCTCTTTGTATTCTATTTTGTTAACAGATGTTGGTGAACTGGAAGGGTATGATGAAGCTATGCAGGTGGATACAAAGGTTCAGTGGGAGCTTGCAATAAAAGAAGAAATGGACTCCTTGCTGAAAAATCAAATTTGGGAATTATGTAAGTTGCCTGCAGGTAAAAAGGCTTTACCAAACAATGCATTTATAGGCTGAAAGAAGAAGATGGAGGTAAGAAAAGATTTAAAGCCAGGTTAGTTGTAAAAGGATTTGCACAAAAAAATGGTATTGATTTTGATGAGATTTTTTCTCCAGTTGTTAAGTGTAGACACCCTAAAATGACCAACTTGTCATGCTACTTGCATTTCATAATCTGTCTAATCACCTGCATTGCAAACGTTAATTAAATAATTTAATTATTTAATTAATTATCATCAAATTCTTCTAAATCTCCTAAATTCAACATTAATTAAATAAATCCTCGTTATTTAATTAATTAAATTAAATTCCTCTATATTCTTCTATAATTAAATAATTTTAATTATTTAATTAGATCATTATCCTTTTTCCAAAAATCAAATCCACATTAATTAAATATATCCAATTATTTAATTAATTCAACAAATTCCCTCTTATCTAAAATTAAATAATTCTTAATTATTTAATTAAATAAAAAATTATTCTTCCAAAATCATGCACAACAATTAAATAAATTTATTTATTTAATTTGCTTTTCAAATCTTCTAAATTAAATAATTCTAATTATTTAATTATTTCTTCCAAAATATCTTCTCTAAATTTAAATAAATCAATTATTTATTTAAATTACTTTTTCTTCTAATTTGAGTTATCTCTAAAATAACTCAAGCTTTCTTGCTCATCAATTAAATATTTCTATATTTAATAAAGCAAAATATCTTCTTTTCTCATGCAAATCTCTTCTTCTTGTTTTAAATCACTTAACTGATTGCTTTATTCTTTTAATTGATTTATCTCTTCAGTTAACTCATTCTTCTATTCTTGATAAACTCCTCTCATGCAAAAGCAAGCAAGACACATGTCTGCTTTTCATTCGTTGCACATTCCTCAACTTATCTCCTCCATTGATTCTTCTGAATTATCTGGACCGTTGATCGATCTTTGATGAAACCTATATAAACCCCCCTCATCTCCTTCATTTAGCCTCTCTCTCTTCGATTGTATTTTCAGGCATACTTAACAAAGCTTTGAGTATACACAATGCGTCGATTGAGCAACCTTACGATCATTTGACATTGATCTCTTGAGCACTACACTTGCTTGTTGCAGCTATGGCTTTGCAATTTCATTGAGCAATTCTACATTCAATCCAAAGGAAACAACACAAATTTCGGTAAAAGTCTTTATTGCATTGATTATTTGTCATGGCTTTTATTTAAATTCATTTTCTTTATGTTATTGGATTTTTGGTTTTTATTAGTTTAGAATAGATCGATTTTCCATATACACATTCTGGCATGCCCGGTGGGACCCACTAATCCCTTGGTTTCTTTGAGAAATTTGTTTTTTTTGAAGACACAGTACGGCACGGCGCTTACGGCACTTCACGGCGCTTCTGGCAGTATCTTACAACGCTTTTGTAGGAACAGTTTAGCGCTCTTCGCAGCACGGTCGCGCTTCTGGCAGTACAGAGAAGCGCTATCGGTAGCACAGAGAAGCGCTACTGGCAGTGCTATTGGGCGCTTTTGGTTAAAATTAGGTTTTTGACTTCATTTAGGGTTTTGCAGTAATTTCTCATTTTAGGTCTGTCGTTTTGTCAGACAAGCTGTTGTATTTGTCCTCCAAACCTGATTTTTGATATCTCCTAAACTGATTTATTTAGGAATATCCTTGTTTTTTGTGCTAATCTATTGGGCTGATCCATTTTTCTGAGTTTTCCAGATTACACAACCCAGATCTATCAGATATCATCCTTCAGATAATAGGTCCACCATGAAAAGTTATTTTGACCTGGTTATTGTTAACAACACTAATATTTTCTGTATCTGAGATAGAACAGCGCGTTTGGCCACATAGTATCGTGCTCTCGGTTACACAGTGAAGTGCTCCTGGATCTTTTACAGCGCTTTTGTTATTATCGTTGCACGCTTTTGGTATTTATCGCAGCGCTTTTGGAATCATACTACAACACTTCTGGTTATTCTACAACGCATCTGGCTATATTCTCTGACGCTTCTGGTCTGTCTGTAAGCACTTTTTTGTTTACAGTGAATCGCGTCTGGTAAGACAGTAACACGCTTTTGGTCAAAGTTGATTTATTTTTGCTAACTTGTGAATTTTTGGTGGAACTAACGGAATTGTTGCAGCTTCTTACTACTCACACAGAGCCAATAGGTATTTTTAACATGTTTATGCAGGACAAGCGTTGAAGACCCTTTTGTTTTACCTTACTAAGTCTTAGAAACACATTGCATGCTTAAAAGGAGTAATTGAACAAATCTTTTTGCAAATCTAAGTCTTAGGAACATACTAATTTTCTTAAGGGACAATGGACATGAATGCCAAACACTTCATTTCATAAGGGACAATTTACAACTACACTCGTGTGTGTGCATAGCTTAGTTGCACCTTATTTTTCTTATAACAGGACAATTGAACCATTGTTTGACGTGCTTGATTTTACATTTTTTGTACTTCCTTTAGAAGGGCCTGCTTTTGGATTGCATTTCATTCAAAAGGGACGACCCTAAGTAGAGTTTTCCTTTGAACCGCTATATAAAAGGGATAAGGCAAAAGCCAAGTCCTAACCGACGTCAGCCTTACCTTGTGATGCCAAACTGAAAAGAGGTGTACTAGCCCTTTGTGGAAACGATTTTCACATTGAGCGAAGTGTTTGAAACTCTTAGTAGGATTGGTTAAAGCTTTTAGTAGCTTGTCGCATTGCTCATAAGGCGTTGGTCCCTCAAAGTCACTAAGAACCAATTTATATAGAGACTACCCGACCTTCCTCCGAACATTGCGGTAATCATCAGTGCAAGGGAAATCGATTTAAACCCTTAAGATACTCACCATTGGCTCCCTTGAGAAGAGATAGTATTCCCTTGGACATAAAGCTCTTGTGACCTACTTGAGCTTTCCAAGGGGAGGGTGAGATATCCCTACCTATCGTCTCTCGCAAAGATACTAAATATCTGACATCTTTATGGAATGATATTTTTATCGACGGAGTATTAAGCTGTGAGCTGATCTACTACAATGAAACCTTGTCTCTAGGGATAAAAAAGTGCTTGTTATTGATTGCAACTGTATTAGACCTGTGGAAACATTGGGCTTGTTTGGAGCCTTGAACATACACTATCTGTTGTGTCAGTCCTTGTGCCTTTTTTTGACCACTTGTTTGCTGTGTTTTCTCTTGCCAAACCAATCCAATCAGAAACAGAAAAATCTTGCCTTTGAAAAACATCAGACACTACTTCAGCGCCCCTGGTATTACAGCAGCTCGCTTTTGGTCATACAGTAGATCGCCTTTGGTATAGCAGTACCTCGCCTCTGGCTAACACTCTACTTCAGCACCCTCGGTATAACAGTAGCTCGCTTTTTGGTCACTGTAGCTCACCTTTGGCATAGCAGTAACTCGCTATTGGCAGCTCAGTCCGTCGCCTCTAGCCCACAGTAGCACGCTTTTGGTAGCACAGTCCTGTGCCTCTGGTCAAACAGTATAGCGCCTTTGGTTCAGTACTTTGTGCATCAGAGTTTGTCTGTTTCTTCAAAGCATCTCATAGATTCCCAGCATTACATTGTGTCCTAAGTGTATCCCATGGTCACCACTAGGCTACAGCAAACTATGAAGTCTAGGCAAGTTGTCCCTAAGAAGCACAAGTCACCCCCTCGCACACCACAATCAGGTCATCTCAACATTACTCCCAAGGTGACTCCTAATACACCCGCGGTAAAACCAATCAACTCTCCAAACATGCCGCACATAGATAAACCAAGCAATCCTCATGAGGATAGAACCCCTTTGCTAAATGCACCACAGTATACCACAGGCTTGCCTCCGGATTTTGTCCCACAAGGTTATATCCTAGATCAAACCCCATCTCAAGAAGAGTGACACTTTGAAATAGGTCAATCCTCTCAAGAAGATGGGCAAGATCTTGATGAATTTATACAAGATCCTAGAGCTATAGCTGCCTTTGATAAAATCCTTAGTGAGAACCAGGATCATTTCTTTCGCTTGCTTGCAAAGCAAGGTGCCAAGTTACCTCAAGATTTTGATGTGTCCACTCTCAAGGAGAGCAACAACACCCAAGAAACCATACAAGTAGTGCAAACCATGTCCACGGCAACTACGCCCTTACCTACTCAAGGTTCGCAGTATAGGAATCCCCTTTTTCAAAATCCAACAGGGGAGAGGCCCATATCACCACTTTTGACTCCTATGGAGATCTATCAAAACCAACAAGAAACTCTCCAACGTCAAGCAGAGTTAGCTAAGCAAGCCACCTTAGCTCGGTCGAATGTGCAACCACCTCCTAAAGTGTCCACCCCAAGCGCAAGTGGAATCTTGGTTACCCCATCACGCGTAGTTTTCCCACCCAATTACAATCCGGGGAACACTTATGTAGCCATGCAACAAGGGTCTCAACAAATGCCACCTCCTATATCATCACACCTGCATGTCTCTCAACCAATTGGAGTCACGCAGCCCCAACCACAACATTCTTCTACTCTCATCCTCAAGCAACCCCAACCGTCATAAATCACTTCTACCTATGTTCCTCCACCACAACATTCTTCTACTTTCATCTTCAATCAACCCCCACCGTCACAAATCACTTCTACCTATGTTCCTCCTCCACAACGTTCATCCACACTCAACTTCTTTCATACATTACCTAGCCACTCGCAACATTCCCAACATCAGGATTCCCAAAGCTATGTGCCACCTTCACAACCTAATCAAACGCACTTTAGCTTTCCTCCCCCCAATACGTTTCTTCAACCATCGCAGAGCCAACATTCTTACCTAGCGCCACCTCCACCTCTGCCTAATCAAAACCCCCAATTCCAACCCAATCTGAACCAATCATACAATCCATACAATCCCAATCAATCTTACGACCCTTACAATACTAGTACGCATGGCTCACACTATAATCTTCCATACGGCCAACACCAATCGCTTTTTGGACAACAGGAGACGTTACCAACCCCTCCCATGACTATGGAACTAAAGATTGCGGAGGTGCAACAACAGCTATCTGATCTTACGTTTGGCCACACCAAAAAGACCTTCTCCTTGGAGGAAGTGTGCCCTTATCCTTTTGATCGGTCGTTACCAATGATCCCTTTTCCTCAAAATTTCACTATTCCCAAGTTCGATAAGTACAAAGGAAAAGGTGACCCAAAAGACCATCTTAGGGAATTCTATCTTGCTTGCTTCGAGGTCTCTCACAATGACACATATCTTATGCGTCTTTTTCCTCGCAGTCTTGGAGGACAAGCAATAGAATGGTTCTCACACTTACCGACGGGTATCAAGTCTTTCAACGAGCTAGCAGAGAAGTTTGCCACCCATTTTTCTTACAACGCAGAGCATGAGATTTCCATGACGGACCTATGCAACAATAAACAGAAAAATGGTGAAACATTCATTTCTTTCCTCCAACGATGGAGACAAATGGCTAGTAAATTCCCTTTCAAGATTCCAGAGAAACAGCTTGTTAGCATCTTTGTGTAGAACCTCAACCAAGAGTTAGGTTTCCATTTGCAAATCCTTAGTGCTACAACCTTCGATGAAATCACATACAAGGGTATCAACATAGAGAAGGCCCTCATTGCTAAAGGTGTGGTCAAAATCTTTAAAGAGACGAAAGATAGCTCTTCTCATCAACAATCAAACGATAAACCCAAATATTGGAACAAGAACAAAAACGTGGTCAACGATGGGGTGGTCGATACTAAGCATGTCCAGACGTTGCAAACACCGCTGCAACTCTCCAAACTAAGTCAAGCTCCACCTCAACAACAGCAGCAACAAAGGCAGCCTTATCCCAACCAACAGCAATGACAACAAGAGCGGCCTCAACAAGATTACCCTCCGTGACGCCAATTTACTCCTTTGGGAGTGCCCATCGAATCGGTCTTACAACAAGCTTTGCTGAAAGGGCTCATAACCTTACCTGATGCTCCCCCATATGGAGAACCTATCTACAAAACTGCATGTTACAGAGACAATGAGTATTGTGAGTTCCATAGGAGCAAAGGTCATAGAACTGCGTCTTGCATGAAGCTTAAGCACCTCATCCAAAACCTCATTGACGGTAATCAAATCACTTTTGAGAATGAATCACCAGCGCAACACACGAACAAGGATCTCGATATGTACAAGGAACCATTCCCTCATCATGGTCCACCTCCTCCTTAGGATAGAGGTAAAGGTATCAATCATGCTTCCACATCCTTCGATTCCATTGTAAGTCATTTTGAAGAGAGTCGAGTGTCTACCCTCACCATTAAAGGCAAATCTACGGATTGTGCTGTTACTACTCGTCGAGGTCATGTCACCATTCGTGCACCTACACCTAGGCTTCTGGTTTAGTCTGATTATAATCTTGTCGAACATCTAGGGAGAACACCAGCACAGATCTCTATTTTGGACCTTCTACGGTCATCACCTGCACATAGAGTAGTGCTAGAAAAAGCCCTCCAAGAGTCCTCCGTTCCTAACAACATAGCAGTCGCAGATTTCCAAGCTATAGTGGGTAATATTGCTTCGCCTTACAATGTGGTCTTCTCTGAGAAAGACCTTCCCTCCCATGATCCTTGTCACAACGATGCCCTCCATATTGAAGTGCTCATCCATAAGCGCAAAATCAAACGCATCCTCATAGATGGTAGTACTGGTCTCAACATCTGTTCTTTAAAGTTACTAAAGCAATTGGGATACTCTGAGGATCACGTAAACACTGAGCATAGTATTACAATCAAGGGGTATGATGATGCAGAACGCCATTCAGAAGGTGTTATTCACTTGCCTATACAACTGGGCCCTGTCATGCTTGAAACCAGGTGTCAAGTCCTTGATATTGAGCTGCCTTACAACATTATTCTGGGCCGCCCATGGATCCATGCAATGAAAGCTATTCCCTCCACGTACCATCAGTCCCTCAAGTTCCCATACAATGGTACAGAGATCACCATCCTAGGGGATCCTAATCCTTTTGAATTTTACCATGTCTTGCAAGGAAGCTATAAGAATTGCAACCAAGTGCCTAAAAATGACAAAGCCCTTGAGTCCCCTCTCTATGTTGACCCTGAAACTCTCACGCAAGCCTCTACAAGTGAGCCTACACCCCTCCCCAAAATCACAGCTCGTGTCCGAGATATAGGGTTTGGCACTTATGATATCTCAGAATCTTGTTGTGTAGGGCAGATGCCTCTATCTCCAAAATCTTACGGCCAACCACCCATTGCTAAAGTTATCAAAAAAGCAGCTATTCCTCCCCCAACATTCCTAACCCAATTCCAACATGGACGGTTATTGGAAGAGGAAACTATTGAGGACATCTCTTCTTGGCTCTACAAGGAGAAAGAACCAGTCACAATACCAGTCAAGCAATATGGCAATGGCTTAAGGATAGTGAAAAACATGGGCTATAAAGGCAAAGGTGGCCTTGGGAAATAGAATCAAGGCACTATGGAGCCCATTGTGGTAACAAAGAAGCTAGACAAGAAAGGATTAGGATTTGGTAAGAAGGTACCATGCGCCTCGGACATCGAGTATATCCTCGACGAGGTAGCTGACAAGTTTCCCGCCGATTCGACATCTACAGAGGATATCATCGATGACTCTTCCCTCCACATAACCAATCTATTCGCAGAATCCTCCATTTTTACACTATCCTCTGTATCCTTAACTTCCACCACCAGCACCCAGAATGTCACGCTTGTCTACCCTGAACTTATCGATTGGGACCAACAAGGGGCCCCCGTTATAGATGTCTTTCAGAATGACGAAGCTTTAGCTGAATTCATGGGACTTCGAGAAGGTATCCCTCTTGGTGATCACAAGGCAGGTTTTGTAATGGAACTTGAGCCCACGGCTTATTTTGGTGAGAATGCCAAATCCTCTAGTCGCAAAAGCGCACATAAAGAAAGATCTCTAGGTGAAAACCACACTGTGGCACCTCCTGATCATAAAATAGTAAAAATAAAGGACGTATCCAAAGGTGAAAACCCAACTGTGGCACCTGAGGATGGAGGATTTGAACTTCCCTTACCTTCTAAGTATCAAGAGAAATTAGCTCTACTAGTGGAAGATTCTACAGAGATCAACCTAGGTACAGAACAGAATCCAAAGACAACATTTCTAGCAGCATCATTATCTGATACAGAGCACAGAAACCTTAACAACTTCTTCTTACAACGAACCATCAACTTTGCATGGACCTATGCGGATATGCCAGGGCTCGACCCTAAGCTGGTAGTTCATTATCTCATAGTTGATCCCAAAGTGAAACCAGTCAAACAGAAGTTGAGAAAGATGCACCCACAGATTGCTCTCCTAGTGAAAGTAGAAATACAGAAGCTGTTAGACGCAAAGTTTATATGACCCATTGACTATTCAGATTGGGTCTCAAACATTGTACCTGTGTCTAAACCTAATGGGCGCATCCGCATGTGTAATGATTTCAGAGATCTCAACAAGGCATGTCCCAAAGATGATTTTCAACTACCAAACATTGACATTATAGTGGACTTGACAGCAGGTCACGAGATGCTTTCTCTTATGGATGGATTCTCAGGCTACAACCAGATTAGAATAGCTGAGGAGGATCAACACAAAACAACCTTTACATGTCCTTGGGGCAATTACTGTTGGTGTGTTATGCCGTTTGGTCTGAAGAATGCAGGAGCAACCTATCAGCGAGCTATGACAGTGATCTTCCACGATCTATTTCATCACATCATGGAAGACTATGTGGATGATATATTGGCTAAATCTTCTAGAGCAGAACATATACAGGTCCTAGGACAGATCTTCGACAGGCTTGAAAAATACCAAGTAAGACTTAATCCTAAGAAGTGTGTCTTCGGTGTCACATCAGGGAAGCTATTGGGATACATAGTATCTCGTAGGGGCATCAAAGTAGATCCAGCAAAAGTAAAGGCTATAGTGGAGATGCCTCCACCAAAGAACCTTAAAGCATTAAGGAGCCTCCAAGGAAGGTTACAGTCCATCAGGCATTTCATATCACAGCTAGCAGATAAATGTCAACCCTTTTAGCACTTGCTCCGAAAGGATGTCTCATTTCGATGGGACAACAAGTGTCAGGCAGCGTTTGATCAACTTAAGGAGTATCTAGCTACACCTCCTGTATTGGTTCCACCAGTTGCGGACAAACCCTTGATATTGTACATCTCCACTACAAATTCGGCCCTAGGGGCCCTGCTAGCACAAAATGATGACTCAGGCAGAGAGCACGCAATTTACTATATCAGTAGAATTTTGGTAGGGTATGAGCTCAATTATTCACCAATGGAAAGGGCTTGTTTAGCAGTAGTGTTCGCCTCCCAAAAGTTGCGACATTACATGCTGAACCAACACACAAATCTGATAGCTAAGATTGATCCCTTGAAGTATCTACTAGCAAAAGCAACTCTCACAGGTAGACTAGCTAAGTGGGTCATGATCCTTAGCGAGTTTGACATTGAGTACACAGATCGTAAAGCAATCAAAAGACAAGCCCTCGCGGATCAACTAGCAGAAGCACCTACAAAAGATACACATCCTATGGTCGCAGACTTTCCTGATGAGAATCTATTCACTCTTGCTAACTCCATAATGTGAAAGTTGTACTTTGACGGTTCTTACACACAGCATGGCTCAGGAGCTGGCATCTTATTTGTCACACCTCAGAATGACTACATTCCAAAGTCATATCGGCTCACATTCCCTTGCACCAACAACATAGCCGAGTATGAAGCACTCCTCATAGGTCTCAACACAGCAGTTCAATGGGACATCACAGAATTACAAGTATATGGAGACTCACAGCTAGTCATCCGCCAAGTCACGGATGAATACCAAACCAAGGATGAAAAGTTGGTCCCCTACAAGCAACTAGTGGATGCCTACAAACCACATTTTTCTACCATCACATTTGAGCAAATTCCAAGAGACCATAATAAAGCTGCAGATTCTATGGCTTCTGTAGGGTCACTAATTGATATGCCTGCAAATACACAGAAATGTGAATTCTTGATTGAGCAATTGTTGATACCTGCCGTCGATGTTCCTGTTACTGAAATCATCTGCGAACTTGTTGGTCCCAATTCCCCATGGTACGAAGATATCTATGAATACCTCAAGAACAAAACCTTTCCCCCTGACCTATCATCCACTCAACGCAAAACCTTTATCCGTCGATCCTCTCGTTACATCATTCTGGGTGATACACTATATCACCGGAGTCTCGATGGTATCCTCTTACGATGTCTTAACGCGAAAGAAGCCGAAGCTACCTTACGAGACATACACGAAGGTGTCTATGGTGCACATTCTACCGGTCCTAATCTTGCTAAGAAGATACTCAGAACAGGTTATTATTGGCCTACAATAGAGCAAGATGCCGCACAGTTTGCTAAGAAGTGTCTACAATGTCAGCAGCATGGAGATCTGATTCACGCACCCGCTCATGAGTTACAACCTATGACAACTCCATGGCCTTTTTCTCAATGGGGTCTCGACCTCGTAGGACAAATTCACCCTTCCTCCTCAAATGGCCACAAGTTTATCATTACCGCCACTGAGTATTTCACGAAGTGGGTGGAAGCCATTCCTATGACCTATATCACCGGTAAGCAAATAGCCAAGTTTATTCTAAACTACCTCATATGCCGGTATGGTATTCCCCAAGCTATTGTCACTGATAATGGGAGACCATTCAAGAACCAAGATGTCCATGCTTTATGCATACAATACAATATCCAACATCACTTTTCAACTCCCTACTATCCGCAGAGTAACAGCCAAGCTGAGGCTTCCAATAAAACCATTCTCAAAATCCTCAAGAAAATAGTCAATGAAGCTGGTCGTGATTGGCACTTGCAACTTAATCCCGCCCTATGGGCCTACCGCACTAGTATCAGAACACCAACTGGTGCCACACCATATGCCTTGGTCTTTGGCTCTGAAGCCATCCTACCTATAGAGGTCGAGATCCCATCCCTCAGAGTATCCATGTAGGACCTGATCGGCGGAGATGAGTATCGCACTTCTAGATTAGCTGAACTTGAACTACTAGATGAGAGGCGCCTTGCCGCACTTAATCATCTCCATGTCTATCAAAACTGCCTCCGACGTAATTACAACAAAAAGATCAAAGAAAGACGGTTTCAAGTTGGTAATCTTGTACTTAAGGAGAATCAGAGAAATCAAGCAGATCGAGAGAAGAAGGGTAAGTTTGAGCCTAACTGGTTAGGTCCCTTCATTGTCACAGCAGCATATGGCTCGGGAGCTTATACTTTAGCTACACCTGACGGCATTCCTCTAGATGAGCCACTTAACAGTGTCCATCTCAAGCAGTTCTATGCCTGATCCTCAGAGTATTCCCACAAAAAATCAAAAAAGTCAAAAAAAATAAAAAAAATAAAAAAAAAATCAAAAAAATACAAAAATACAAAAACATCCATCCTCTGGTGAAAACCTGGCAAACAGGCGCCTTGGATAAGTACCATAGTGAAAACCTAGCAAACAGGCGTTATGCGTAGAGTCAGCATCCATCGTCTATCGAGTCCTGTCCACTCCTTGTCCAATTCACAACTTGCTTCATCCATCCATCCGTAATAAAACCATTGACTTTGTTTGCATTTCCATCTCCCTATCGAGTATAGCTTGGAAATTTGTCAATGTCCATCATCGTCATCCCACGTCTTGATCTGTGTCTACAGTTAACACTGTCTGATCCTAGGTCAAGTCTTTCTATGTCTTCTTCAGCGGTCACCCCTACAATTTCCTCTACCAGAATGGGGGCAACTCTTTCCTTAGCGTCGGTCTAGGATTGGTTCCTTGTTCGTGGTTCGCAGCGCATACTTCAATCTTGTCTCATTTCCACAGGTAACACCCTTTAACAGACACTTCGCTCCTGCGATAAGGCAGTTATCTTCTCAACACTTGTTCTACATCATCACAATAACCAGAACTACATATCATCTTTTCAATCTTAAGGTACCTTGATCCCATGGATATGGGTACGTAGGCAGTCTGGAATACGAAGCACGTTTCTAGTACTCAGGTACATAAGATCACCTCTTCTCCACACTTGTTCTACATCATCACAATAACCAGAACTACATATCATCTTTTCAATCTTAAGGTACCTTGATCCCATGGATATGGGTATGTAGGCAGTCTGGAATACGAAGCACATTTCCAGTACTCAGGTACATAAGATCACCTCTTCTCCACACTTGTTCTACATCATCACAATAACCAGAACTACATATCATCTTTTCAATCTTAAGGTACCTTGATCCCATGGATATGGGTATGTAGGCAGTCTGGAATACGAAGGACGTTTCCAGTACTCAGGTACATAAGATCTCCCCCTTCCATCTTGACCCATTTCATCACTCTATCTAGAACTACATATTTATCGCGTTCACCTTCCATCGTAAGTGTGCCTTGATCCCGTGGATACAGGGTATGTAGACAGTCTGGAATACGAAGGATGTTTCCAGTACTCAGGCACACACGATCCATCATTCTCCACCCGTTTCAATCCATTTGCATTCCATCCTTCTAGTCTTCCGTTTGTCAAAATCCATTCACCTCGACTTGACTAACTCAAGCCGCAAGCTAGCACATCCTTTCAAAGCAAAAGTCCTTAACAAACTTGAAGCAAAGATGCCTACTTCCAGAGTCATCTACTATCCTGCATACCGATTGCCAACATTAGCTAAGTACCGCTTAACTAAGCCCTAGATCAACAAAGCTTGTCTTCTACGAAGTGTTCCATTGTCGAGACCAACACACGCTTCTCCTGCAACATGTGGCATTTCCTGCAAGTAAGACATTGTCTTTTTAGGTAGATAGCCCCCTTTAACGGACACAGATTTCCTACGATAAGGTTGTTATCTTTCCTATCCAATCTATCCTGAGCAACCTCTTTGGCAAGAGAATATGTTGGCTGTATGTTTACTTTGTAAGTCAGTCAATTTGTGTTATGGTTTATCTTTTGTTCCTTTTCCAATACTTATTCAAAACTACCCTGGTTTATATGTAATCTTGGTATGTTGCGATGCAGTACGGATTGGGGGCATAGTCATTGCTTTCTGTGTGCCGTGTTTGAGGAATGATCTTTAGTACCTTTCTTAGCATCATATCTATCTTGTGTGTGTTACGACCTAGCATCTTACATATTAATATTTCTTCTTGCATTTACATGTATTGAAGTTTATTTTATGTTCAAGACTATGTCTTATTCACATGTCCCAACAAGGTTATATGCTGTCTAAGGGATCTAAGTTCAAACCGCTTGCTTGCAGAGTCAACGTCCACGCACTCGGATATTACTGCACCTTGGTCTTTTATACCTTGGTGGCGAACTATCCATGTGCTATATCAAAATAAGGATTGCTCTTTATATACAAATGTGAAGCCATTGCAACAAGCTCATTCATCCATTCCCACACCCTTTTTATCGTTTGCATTACAGTAATCGATCAACAGTCGCTGTCCTCCATCTCCTCCTGTTCGCCTCTCTGGTGCATATCTGCAAAACCCACATGTCAGATATCACTAGTCATCACATCTATATCATCATACATCTCTATTATCATGCATCTATAAGCATCATATAAGCAACATATGTCGTCACATGAATCCATAATCCTACATACATATCATCACATCCATGACATCAGATAATGCATACACAAAAGCATGAACAGCAGTGAATCAAACAGATCATCATATATATATATCATGTAATGGTCATCATAATACAAAGTGTCTGTGTCTACATCAATAATACAAAATGTGTATACATCCAAACATACATCAATATAGTACATCAAGGCTATCAAGAGCCCTCAAAATATACATCAGAATGCACGTAGGCATCTATCCAAAATAATACAATATGATACAATATACATGAGTATGCCCTAGTGAGTAGAGCTACCCTCCTGCTGTGGCCCCTGGCCTCCCCCTGTGCTCGGTGGAGGTCCCCCTGATGGTCCTCCTCCTCCCCCTGGTGGCAAAAGTGGCCCTCTGACCGAGGACGCTGACTGCCCTATCCTCCGAGATCCGGATGCCCCAGATCTGCTCCTGTCTCTGTAGCTCGGTGCCTACTGAGCTGCTGGCACCGCACCCACATACAGGCCCCTGTAGTACTCTGCCTCCCGGCCAGCTGATACTAGCTCACCCTGCACTCGGACGAGCTCACTATATAGTGTCCTCTGGTCTGCGCCCAGTGCACGACGTGCCTCCTCTCTCTCCCGCCTCACTCTAAAGAGTGTAGCCTCTACTGTCAGCCATAGCTGTACCTCTACATCTCTCTCCCTCCTGGCCTGTGCTACTGCCTCGGCGTCGGCTGCTGGTGTGGCCATCGGCTGCACTGGTACCTGTGCCTGTGCGTGTACCTGGGCCTGTAGCTGTCTGTAGGCCTGCACCTGTGCCTGTAACTGTGCCTGTACCTGTGCCAGGGCTGTCTGTGCGGCTGTGGCTACCTGTGTCTGTGCCTGGGCTGTGGCCTCTGCCTATCTCGCCTCTGCCCGCGCTGTATCCCTGTCTCTCCTCAGTCTAACCATCCGGAGCTCTAGTCGAGTCCTCCGGGCTATCTCCTCCTGTAGCAGTCGCTCGGCCCTCTGCAGATCAGTCTCTACGACTGGGCCCAACGTCTCTGCCATCTCAACATCCTCCTGCTGGCCGCCTGCCTGCTGTCCGCCTGCCTGCTGTCCACCTGCCTGCTGTCTAGCTGCCCTAGCCTGCCGCCTCATCCTAGCCTCTCCGCCAAGTACTAACACCTCTCCCACTGCCCCTACTACACCTGGTGTAGTCAATCTCATCGGCCTGTGAGTCTGCCAGTACTGGTCATAGTCTGGCAGTGTCCCTGGGTCTGCTAGCCCAGAGTCCCAATCCCATCTCACGGGGATAAGTCCCCGCACCTCTGCTAATGCTGTCGCCACCAGGATCACTGGGTCCCAGTCTCCTGTCTCTCTCCGCGTCCTGGCATGTGTGGCCTCCCCCACTGGTAGCCCCTATGGTAGTCCAAACTGTCTTAGTACCCGCTCTGGAAGATATCTCTCTATCATATCTGTCCGTCTACCGAACAGATAGCGAGCCTGTCTGCAGTACATGAGCTGCTCGTGCTCATCCGGCCACTCCTCGCACAATAACCACGGCCTCCAGATGAATATGTCCATCTCGTCGATCTGTCGCCGCCAGTAGCTGACAGATCCCATCCTCCTGTGTGTCATCACCCCATCATACAGAAACACATACGGCTCCCCTCGGTCTCGATGGCGCTGTGCCATGGGCCGGATAACTGGAATGTGCTCCCACGCCCACACCTGTAACAAGGTCACCCTTGCTGAGAGGCTCCTGCCTCTCCTGTATACGCAATAATGCATATCATGGTATAACTGTCCTAGGACACAGGGTCCCCACGCATACTGTCAGCCATGTGTAAACATCCCAGATAACACTGTCCCCCAACCAACTGATAATCCTCTGGATCTCCTATCTGGGCACAGGAAGCCGCCGATCAATGATACCACTATCCAGCGGATCCTATCGCAGAGTCTCGGGACGTCTGCCCATTGGATCTCCCCATCGTCTATCCATAGGTCGTTTGTGCAGAAGACCTCCTCCAAGCCTGCCTCACCCCGTGCTGGGTCGAAGTCCACTATCTCTCCATCAATCTGAATCTGCAGGATGCGATATACATCCTCCAGTGTCACTGTAGCCTCCCCTGTCGGGAAGTGAAATGACGAGGTCTCGCTGTGATACCTCTCCACGACTGCGGTCACTAGGGCGAGATTTGCCCTAATGTGTGTCAAGTGTGCCACATGCCATAGCCCTGCATGCTCTAAAAATGCATCCTCCTCCCAGGTCAGCTGTACAACCTCGTGCGCGATCGCGTGGTGTCGCTCCCGCGACATCAACGGTGGTAGTATCCTCTGCATCCATAAACATATCACTTGTCAGTTTCATAACCAAATCCCTCCAATCCTATCTACCCTCAGGCTATGCTATGCAAACCCCCAGCTATCACTTTTCCCTTTTGTCCGCTAGGCTAGGTGTTTTTCTTCTAAGCCCCCCTATTCTCTGAAATCCTAACTTTTCTATTTCTCCACCAGAGGCGCTTTGTTTCTACAATAGCGCTGTATTTCCATACCACTGGCACTGTCCTGTCACCCAACCGCGATCCAATTTCCACCCCAACTACTCTTTGTTTTTCAACTGCGCTTTATCCCGTGCCAAAAGCGCTATTCTGCACTACCAAACGCGATTCAGTTTTTTTCGCTACCCGCCTATTGCGCTAACCTGCTTTACCAGACGCACTGTTCTGACTAGCCAAACGCGCTGCGAGATTTCCCACATGCGCTGCGACGCTAACACACCTGACCAGGTGCGACGCGATTTTACCACCGCGCTGTCAGCGACTGCCAACCGCGCTTCGGCGCGCCAAAAGCGCGCTGAATATCTACCTCCCACGCTGCACAATACTATAGCGCTTTTGGCTCAAATTGCAAACCTCACTAAACCTAGCCCTAATCTACCCCTAATCGACAAATTACAAGGGGGTTTTCGATCACCTACCGCTGCCGGAGCTCCTGCTGGCCTCCCGTAGGTCCGCACCAGCTCCGCTCGATGTCTGTGCATAGGAATCGGCATCTCTCTCTGCTGGCTGCTCAACTCTCTCTCCACTAAGTTTAGAAACTCTTTTCTCTAAATTTAGAATCTCAATGGGTGCAAATGAGGATTGTGGTCCCCATGGGACCTATTTATAGTGTCCCCACCCTTCAGTTTTTCTTCCCCCCTGTTTCTGCTTTTTCTTCCTACTGGTCGCGCACCTTTCTAGTCGAGCGTCAACACCTTTCCTCTGTCGCCTCCCTGTCTTCCCGCTCGAGGGGGCATACGCTGGGGCAACTCGATACACTAGGGCATAAAAATTGTATCACGTCTTCGACAATTAATTTCTTTGACGCAACGCTGCAAGATGCATTGCATCAAAGAGGGGCAAAATGTAGACACCCTAAAATGACCAACTTGTCATGCTACTTGCATTTCATAATCTGTCTAATCACCTGCATTGCAAACGTTAATTAAATAATTTAATTATTTAATTAATTATCATCAAATTCTTCTAAATCTCCTAAATTCAACATTAATTAAATAAATCCTCGTTATTTAATTAATTAAATTAAATTCCTCTATATTCTTCTACAATTAAATAATTTTAATTATTTAATTAGATCATTATCCTCTTTCCAAAAATCAAATCCACATTAATTAAATATATCCAATTATTTAATTAATTCAACAAATTCCCTCTTATCTAAAATTAAATAATTCTTAATTATTTAATTAAATAAAAAATTATTCTTCCAAAATCATGCACAACAATTAAATAAATTTATTTATTTAATTTGCTTTTCAAATCTTCTAAATTAAATAATTCTAATTATTTAATTGTTTCTTCCAAAATATCTTCTCTAAATTTAAATAAATCAATTATTTATTTAAATTACTTTTTCTTCTAATTTGAGTTATCTCTAAAATAACTCAAGCTTTCTTGCTCATCAATTAAATATTTCTATATTTAATAAAGCAAAATATCTTCTTTTCTCATGCAAATCTCTTCTTCTTGTTTTAAATCACTTAACTGATTGCTTTATTCTTTTAATTGATTTATCTCTTCAGTTAACTCATTCTTCTATTCTTGATAAACTCCTCTCATGCAAAAGCAAGCAAGACACATGTCTGCTTTTCATTCATTGCACATTCCTCAACTTATTTCCTCCATTGATTCTTCTGAATTATCTAGACCGTTGATCGATCTTTGATGAAACCTATATAAACCCCCCTCATCTCCTTCATTTAGCCTCTCTCTCTTCGATTATATTTTCAAGCATACTTAACAGAGCTTTGAGTATACACAATGCGTCGATTGAGCAACCTTACGATCATTTGACATTGATCTCTTGAGCACTACACTTGCTTGTTGCAGCTATGGCTTTGCAATTTCATTGAGCAATTCTACATTCAATCCAAAGGAAACAACACAAATTTCGGTAAAAGTCTTTATTGCATTGATTATTTGTCATGGCTTTTATTTAAATTTGTTTTATTTATGTTATTGGATTTTTAGTTTTTATTAGTTTAGAATAGATCGATTTTCCATATACACATTAAGATGACTTCTACTCGTATTGTTGTAAGTATTGTGGCTACCGGAGATTTGCATTTGGAATAGCTAGATGTAAAAACTACCTTTCTCCATGGTGATTTGTAGGAGGAGATATATATGGAACAACCACAAGGATTTGAGGTCAAAGGTAAGAAGAAATTGGTGTGCAAATTGAAGAAGAGTTTATATGGCTTGAAACAAGCACCTCGGTAATGGTATTTGAAATTTGATAGTTTTATTACTGAGCAAGGCTACAGCTAGTGTAATTCTGACCATTATGTTTATTTTAAGATGTTGGATAATAAAAGCTACATTATTTTATGTTTATATGTTGATGGCATGCTTGTAGCAGGGTCTAACATGGATCACATAAGAGACTTAAAATAGAAGTTAGCACAATCATTTGCTATGAAGGATTTGGGGGAAGAAAAACAAATCCTTGGTATGAAAATTTGTAGAGATAGGAAGAATAGAAAATTGACTCTATCTCAGGTTGATTATGTTGAAAAGGTGTTGCAAAGATTCTGTATGGAGAATGCAAAAGCTGTCAGCACACCTTTGCTTAGTCATTTGATATTGACTACGGAGATGTGTCCTAAGACACAAGAGGAGGAAGAAAAAATGTCCAAGGTACCATATGCTTCAGCTATAGGAAGGTTAATGTATGCCATGGTATGCATGAGACTAGATATTGCACATGTTGTAGGAGTTGTAAGCATGTATATGAGTAATCCCGGATTGGAGCATTGGAATGCGGTAAAATGGATTCTCAGATATTTGAGAGGTACATCCAATAAACATTTATGTTTTGGGGGCTCTAATACTGATTTAGCAGGCTATGTGGACTCAGATTTGGTAGGGGATATTGATACTAGGTGGAGTACTATAGGTTATGTCTTTACTGTAGGTGGAACAGTGGTGAGTTGGATCTCCAGGTTGTAAAAGGTGGTTGCTTTATCCACCACGGAGTTAGAGTATGTAGTTGTAACAGAGGCAAGCAAGGAGATGATCTGGCTACAATTTTTCATGGAAGAATTAGGCAAACAACAGGCTAATAGTTATTTGTCTACAGACAGTCAGAGTGCAATACATCTTGCAAAAAATTATGCCTTGCATTCAAAAACCAAACACATACAACTAAGGTATCACTTCATCTGATTGGTGTTGGATGATGGACAGTTATGGCTAGAAAAGATACATATAGATGAAAATCCAGTGGATATGTTTACGAAGGCAATGACAAGGGAGAAACTAAGCTCCTCTTCAACTTTGATTGGTCTTCAAAATTGAAAACAATAAAATCAAAACAGTAGGGTCCAGGGTGTTTATTTCTAGTGGGAGCTAGAGGTTCATCGGTGTTATGATCAGTCTCCAAGTGGGAGATTGTTGTTATATGGAGCCTAATCAGACTCAGAGGTTAAATTTCCCACCTTTTATCAGTGTGGTTTCCCCGTAAATTATTTAACAAGGGTTTGGGGTCAGTGCCCCCAAAACCTCTAATGACTTTTATTATTTTATAAAGGTGTCAGGAGTTATTTTTTCTATTAGCTGACATAAAAAATCCTATTTTGTAACTGACATAAGTCTTGATAAAAATGGCTAAGGGTTAGGGTTTCCGTAGATATTGTATTGTAGCATTTGCGGCAGTATTGAGTTGCAAGGATTGTTGGTTGTAATCGGTTTGATTTGCTGGATAATAATGTTAGATTCTCTGTTGGTGGATGTGGCCCGAGTTTGTGTGAACCACATTAAAAATTGTCTCTCTCTATTATTATTTATGTGTATTTTCATTCCTCTATTTAATCTTTATTTGCATTTAATTGATCTCTTCTACGTGTAATTCCTAACACAAGTTACCACAGATACGGAGTGTTGTCACCTAGTTGCAGTGCAGAAATAGGTGACTATGGTGTAGAAATCCTCTGATGCATCACATTGTACCTTGTGAATTAGAAACACATAAAACTTGTCAAGAAATAACTAGAATGTGAAACCCTAATGATAATCATGAAACCCTGATGTGGTATAATCTTTGTTAGGATGCCAGAAAGACAAGTAATCACTGCAAAATAATTTGATTCAATAATGATTCAAGAACACTTGTAAAGGACAATTCTAATATAAACCCTAATGTTGTAGATTGATTACCAGGTTGTTAAAACAACAAATAAACATGATAAACTGATTAGAAAAAGACTTTAAACTCCCACTGCAAATAAGATCTGAATAGCAAATGGCCTAAAAGATTAGAGATGGTTTAGTAATAGTCAACTGTGTTTCTAAACAACACAATTGCATCACAAAATCCATGATTGTGGTTCAACAGATGTTGATTGCAGTGCAAGAATTATCAATTGCGTCATACTATCCCTATAGGTCAAAATCACAGTAAATCTGATAAAAATAGTTGAAGATAGAAACCCTAATGTTGCAAAGTTGTTGTTACAATGTCAAAGAGATTAATAATCACTACAAATTAATTAGATTCCAATAAGTAAAGGTTAAATGACTAAGAAAGCTTTGAAACCCACCAAAATATCATCAAATATCAAACCCTAATGATGTACCCTAAAACCCTAGTGATGAAAATTGATTATCAGAGGGTTAGAGAGATAGATAAAGCATTAATCAATCAGCAAATAATTAACAACCACTGCAAAACAAGGTTAGATAATCAATGATGAGAAACTAGGTAATTTGCCAAATAAACAACTAAGTGCATCACCACAACTAGTGAATACATTATAGGATTTAGCAAGTGCAATGGCCTGTACGGCGAGTGCATCATAGGATACAATGAGTGCTTCATACGATTCAGCGATTGTGTCGTATTATTCTGCAAACCCTAAATTTGACAAATCTACAAAAAACACAGATTAGTTCACATCAGGTTCACCAATGTAGATTAGGGGAAAATGGGATAATAGACATGCATCATCAATTAGCAACCACAAACTATCAAATGCAAGCTAAGATGTAGGAGTACACACAACACTGAGAGGGGGGGGTGAATCAGTGTAGTTAATAATTTTTCATACCTCTCAAACTTTTGATGAACATGATTTCACAATTTTCAAATAGCTATGAAAATATATAGAATATCAACACAAAAGATTTTGACACAAAAATTTCCTGAGTGGAAAACCCTCCTGGGGTATAAAAACCACTCAAACTGCCTCACTGGCTTAAATGAAAAATTTTAGGTTTACAACTGTCTCACTAACATATACAATTTTGCCTCACTGGCATATTGTTTTTCTCTGCAAGTCTCACTGACTTTCAATATCAAAATTCAATGAATAAGACAAATCAAGGGGTTTCCCTGTTTCAATTAATCTCAACACCTTATCTCTCCTTTTCAAAAATTTAACAAATGTATATTTTCTGCAATCAAACTTCAACTGACATCATCATATTAATCATCATCTTTAAAACAATTAATCAAATTTGATCTTCAAAAATATATCATACCTCTGCAACTCAATCCCAAAAATTCAATTCATATCTACAATTTTATATGCTTTCTCACTGCAATACTAAAAAATTTAACCTTCTCTGAAAATATTATCCTTCAAAACTTTAATCTCCTCTAAAGAAATATTGTTCTACTTTGAACATTGAAAAACGCCATCCTTCATTGCACCATCACAATTCAGAAACAAAACATCTCTCACTATCAAAGATTATATCTCTTCTTGTAAAAACATATCTTCTCACTCAAATCCTTTTGTTCATCTCACAACAAAATTATTCCATCCTCTAAAAGACTCTGCAAAAAAAAATCATATTGATCTCCCTCAAAAAGCATTATATGATTTTTTTAATTTCTATATCAAAATTTTTTTCCATTTTTAATAGAACCTTGTCGATTCACATGCCAAATAAGATTGAATTATCTTGACAGTCTTTCCATATTCAAAACCTTCTATCTTCTCAACTTTTAGTCTTCGCTGTCACAAAAAATAGAAACAACTATGTTTTTCTTGCTTTTGTAAGCACAGAAGCTGTCAAATTTAATTCCATACTGATTGTTGTACCTTTTAAACTTATCCACCTGATTTAGAAACCCCACCACCTGTCTTTTGAATGATGGTCATTGATCTGCATTTTCCCACCGGGTTTGAATGTCCATAACTTGGTGACCAGGCACCCTAGGCATCGAGGCCGGTAAAACAATGATCTTTCATCCCTCAAAATGTCACTTAAGTGACATAAACCATCCCGACCAGTCAACCTAATATTAAAACAAAAGTGCTTTAATTGGTAAAAAGAGGGGTTTAATAGTAATGACTTAGTCTATTTAAGATCTTTGCCATACACATGAATGTTTGCATCTTTGAAACTTTATGAAATATAACAAAGACATATGTGACCTGGTTTAACAAGAGAAGATACTGATTAACTATATGAGATATAATGACATTATCAGGACATACTTATAAACAGTGGCAGAAAAGACAATAATGAAGAACTTTAACTTTCAACAATGACATTTAACATTTGAATGTTCAAGGAATTTGTCATTTTGGCATGAGACACAACATACAACATATGAATATGGCAGACCACTAAATGGAATGCAACAAATGACAATGACAAATGAACATAAAAATGCAAACCTGAAGATCAAATGTCACACCTTGAAACAATGAAGACAAGTATACCATTGAAGATTAAGCAATTGTGATTCACTAAGATGACCAAGCCACTACAACTTCACAAAACCATGTCACTGAAAGATCTAAGAAATCACCACCATTAAAGACTAAGAAACTATGATTCACTGAGATGATCAAGCTATTGCAACTTCACAAAACCATCAACATTTTGACATCAATGAAAAGACAACATACTCAAGATAGAAGCACTACAAAACTCCCCCTTTGTCTTTGACATTGATGGAAAAACCAGAACTCACTTCTCCCCCTTTTTGACATAAAATGTCAAAGGTAAAAATATACAACTAATAAAGTCCTATTCTTGAAAATGCAATCCTCTGCCATGAAAAAAAATCTGTCAAAATCCACACTTTACTTTACACTGATCAAATGCACAATACTGTAACACTGCCAACCACAATACACTTAATCTTTTTACAAATATGAACAAAAACTATATACAAACTATGTACAAATGTAATGAGATTTAGGACATCATAAGGATATAGAAGACAACTCCCCCTGAATCTAATATCCTTGTAACTTATTGAAGAGAGACAAGAGATAGAACTCCTAATCTCTGTCTCAGAGATTCAAATATCTCCTTTGGCAAAGGTTTTGTGAAGATATTAGCCAATTGATCACTTGTATGCACATATTCCAAAGCAACTTCATTTTCAATCACTTTCTCCCTTAGAAAATGATATCTGATAGCAATGTGCTTAGTTCTTGAATGCATTATAGGATTCTTTGACATATTGATAGAACTAGTGTTATCACAAAGAATAGATATAGGCTTTTTTACCTCAACCTTGATATCAAGAAGTGATTGTACCATCCAAAGTACCTATGTGCAACATGAAGAAGTAGCAATATACTCAGCTTCAGCTGTAGATAGAGAAACACAATCTTGTTTCTTACTATGCCATGTAACCAATCTACCACCCAAAAAGAAAGCTGCCCCACTTGTACTTTTTCTGTTATCAGGACAACTAGCCCAATCTACATCTGTATAGGCAAGAAGTGTAAAATCATTGTCTCTAGGATACCATAAACCATAATCAATTGTACCCTTAACATATCTAAAGATTCTGTTAACAGCATTCAAATGTGATTGTTTTGGACAAGCTTGAAATCTTGCAACCAGACAAACAGCTTGCATAATATCAGGCCTAGAAGCAGTGAGATATAAAAGGCTGCCAATCATAGATCTATACAAAGATTGTTCTACTTCAGGTGATTCATCATTTTTACTTAGCTTATGCCCTGTTTCCATAGGAGTACCCAAAGGTTTGTAGTCATCCATTTGAAATCTCTTTAACGTCTCTTTGGCATATTTATTTTGTGAGATAAATATTCCCTTTTCAAGCTGAGATACTTGAAGACCAAGAAAGAAAGACAATTCTCCCAACATAGACATTTCAAATTCTAATTTCATGATGTTAGGAAATGAATGACTCATATCATCATTGTTACTACCAAAAATGATATCATCAACATAAATTTCAACAACCAGAATATCCTCACCTTTGATTAGATAGTACAAATTGCTGTCCACACCTCCTTTTGTGAACCCCTATTCTTGCAGAAACTTATCCAATCTATAATACCAAGCCCTTGGAGCTTGGTTTAAACCATATAAGGCCTTTTTCAATCTATAAACATGATCTGATTTGTCTTTATTCACAAAACCTTCTGGTTGTTCCATGCAAACTTCTTCTTCAAGATCACCATTTAGAAAGGCTGATTTTACATCCATTTGGTATACTTTGAAATTTTTATAAACCAAAAAAGATAAAAACATCCTTATAGCTTCTAATTTGCAATAGGAGAAAAAGTCTCTTCAAAGTCAATTCCTTCAATTTGTGAATACCCTTTGCAAACCAATCTACCTTTGTTTCTAACAACTTTACCTTTATCATCAAGCTTATTCCTAAAAACCCATTTTGATCCAATGACATTCTTACCTTCTGGTCTTGGAACAAGTTCCCATGTTTTGTTCTTTTCTATTTGGCTTAACTCTTCTTCCATGGCCTTAATCCAGGCTTCATCTTTGCTAGCCTCAACATAACTCTTTGGTTCCATTTCTGATATCAAACACACATGTGCTTGATTATGTGCAGCAACAAGCTTTCTTCTTGTTAACACACCACTGTCCTTGTCCCCAATGATCAACTCATGAGGATGATCTCTTTGATATGCCTTTGAAGGAGTCTTTGTTTTACCAACAACTAATTTTTCAGGATCTTCTTCCTCTTCCTGTATTTCTTCTTCTTTTTGTGAATGATGATCATCTTCCTTGTCATGAATCAACTGCATACAGGGCTGCAAATTCTCATCCACTTTAACATTAGTACTTTCAATTATTATTTTGAGTCTTTTGTTAAAGCATTTATATGCTTTGCTATGTGTAGAATAATCCAGAAATGTGCCTTCATCACACCTAGACTCAAAACTACACAAGGTATCATTATCTTTCTTGATGTAACATTTACTTCCAAAAATTTTAAAATAACCAACATTAGTTGACTTACCATACCAAAGTTCATAAGGAGTATAATTTGACTTTACCCTTAATTGAACTCTATTTAAAGTATATACAACTATATGAACAGCTTCTCTCCAATAGATGTTAGGTAGATTTGCATCATGTAGTAAGGTTCTTGCCATTTCTTTTACAGTCCTTTTTTTCTTTCAGCTACTCCATTTTGTTGTGGAGTTCTAGGAGTAGAAAATTGCCTTCTTATCCCATGTTTTTCACAATACTCCTCAAATTCCTTTGAAGTATATTCTCCTCCATTGTCTAACCTTAAACATTTTAGCTTGAAATCAGATTCCTTTTCAACCATCTTTTTGAAGATTTTGAATCTATCAAATGCCTCTGATTTATGCCTTAAGAATGTTACCCATGTCATTCTTAAAAAATCATCAATGAAAAGCATAAAATATTTTTCACCTCCCAAAGCTTTAGTCCTTGTAGGACCACACAAATCTGAATGCACCAGCTGCAGAGGTTTTGAAGTGAAATACTCCTTAGGTTTGAAACTAACCTTGGTTTGCTTACCCAGCTGACACTCTTTGCATGTAGTATTGCTTGGTTTTGAAATATGAGGCATGTTTCTAACATTGTGATTCTTGCTGATTCTCACAAGATTGTCAAAATTCACATGACCAAGTCTTCTATGCCACAACCAACTTTCTTCAGTTTGACCCATGAAACAAATATGGCTATCAACACTTTTAGTTTCAGATTTATGAAGATTGTAGATGTTACCACTAGTCCTTAGACTTGCTGCAATAACTTTACCTGATTTCTTTTTGATCTCACATCCATGTGCATCAAAAACAACATTAAAGCCATTATCACATATTTGACTAACACTTAACAAGTTATGCTTCAGTCCCTCAACAAAATACACATCATGTAGTGGTGTTTCATCATCAAGAAGAATTCTACCTTTGCCTTTGATCATGATGCAATCATTATTCCCAAACATAACAGAACCTTCATCAATGTCTTCAAATTTAACAAACTTATCTTTGTCACCTATCATGTGGTTAGAACAACCACTATCAATCACCCACTGTTCCTTCCTTTTGGCATGAAAAGAAGCTTGTGCAATCATGATATCAAAGCTCTTATTGATCACCTTAGGTTTCCAAACAAGCAACTTCTTATCAGGACTTAAAGAAGATAAACCTAGAATAGTATTCCTTGTAGTTTGCTGCATTTGCAAAGAAGGTCTACAAAATTTTGCAATATGCCAAAATTTTTTACAATTGTGACACTTGAAACTTCTTAAAAACATGAATGGGTTCCTTAGAAATAAACTCATTCCTCTTTTGACTCCAAATCTGCATTCACTGGCTTTATGTCCAAACCTATTGCAACAAAAACAATATCCAGTAAAATAAGCATTATACCTAAAAGTTTCATTCCTTTTGTAGTTTGTTGTCCTTTTGATTGATTTATCATTTGTATTAGCCTTTTGAGAAATTTGTCCCTCTTCAAATCCAAGACCTGATTTATCTTTGAATCCTTTTTGTATGTCAAGAAGATCATCAAGTTTATCACTACTTCTGCACATATCAAGTCTTCTTCTCAGATCCACAATTTCAGCTTCAAGTGTATGACATTCATTGTCCTTGTTATTCAACTCTTTACTCTTAACATCAATAATTCTCTTACTTTCTTCAAGAGACAGTTTTAGATCAGTAATCTGCTTCTCATAATCAACTAATTTATTAGTCATGATTTCATTATCCTTTTGAAACTGACTTCTCTGTGCAATGATTTCCTTTTTAAGCTTCTTGACTTGACTTAATGCACACTTTAATTCTCCTTCAAAATCAATAACAACTTCACAATTATTTGATTGTTCTTCACATTTTTCATTTTGCACTTCATTTAGAACAGTCATAAACAAAGTCTCTGCATCTTCTTCAAGAAAATCATCTAAGTCACTTTCAGTCACATCAGCATTTTTGATGAACAAACTTCTTTTCTTTCTGAAATTGTTTTTCCTTCTAGAAACAAACTGTTTCTTTTTGAATTGTTTCTTGTTTTCATCTTCATCATTGTCTAAGTCCTTGTAAGGACACATAGCTACATAGTGTCCAATCTTTCCACATTGAAAACATTTGAATGGAAACTTACCTTTGTACTTACCAAAAGATCCCTTTTTTAATTTGCTTGCAAGGGATATCTCTTGATCTTCATCCAACTCCTCTGATTCAGAAATTTCTTTTTCCTTTCTGATTGATTTGAAAGTAGCTTCTTTGTTTGAAGGAGTATCATTATAGATTCTCATCTCATAGGCTATGAAAGTGCCATGAAGTTCATCAAAGGTTACTTTGCTTAAATCTCTTTCCTCAACTGCAAACACTTTGGACTCATATTTTGAATTTAAAGTCCTTAAGACTTTTGTAACAACTATCTTCTCTTCTAGTGTATCACCCAATCCTCTTATAGAATTTACAATTTCTTGAACTCTTAGAAGATATTCTGCCACTTTCTCATCATCACTCCTCTTGAGACTTTCAAATTTGGCTCTATAGGATTGTAGTTTTGCTTCTTTAATTTTATCATCTCCTTGATAAATATTAGACAGTTTGTCCCATATTTCCTTGGCTGTTTTACACTCCATGATTTTGACAAGTATATCATTAGTAAGACCACAACATAATGCATTTTTAGCCCTAGCATTATTTTCATATGCCCTTTTCTCATCAGCTGTAGTAGGAGGATTTGTAGCAGTATATGTAGTTACAATGGCAGCATACACATCATACCCCAAAGATGACAAATATGACTCCATTCTAAACTTCCAAAAAGCATAGTTAGACCCATCAAACATGGGTGCTTTGTAGTTTGAGTAACCTTCTTGGCTTGCCATGATAAGTACTCCAAAAATATGATCTACCCAAGCTAATTAAGCCTTGACAGGGAACTAGGCTCTGATACCAATTGTAGGAGTACACACAACACTGAGAGGGGGGTGAATCAGTGTAGTTAATAATTTTTAATACCTCTCAAACTTTTGATGAACTTGATTTCACAATTTTCAAATAGATATGAAAATATATAGAATATCAACACAAAAGATTTTGACACAAAAATTTCTCGAGTGGAAAACCCTCCTGGGGTATAAAAACCACTCAAACTGCCTCACTGGCTTAAATGAAAAATTTTAGGTTTACAACTGTCTCACTGACATATACAATTTTGCCTCACTGGCATATTGTTTTTCACTGCAAGTCTCACTGACTTTCAATATAAAAATTCAATGAATAAGACAAATCAAGGGGTTTCCCTGTTTCAATTAATCTCAATACCTTATCTCTCCTTTTCAAAAATTTAACAAATGTATATTTTCTGCAATCAAACTTCAACTGACATCATCATATTAAGCATCATCTTCAAAAATATTAATCAAATTTGATATTCAAAAATATATCATACCTCTGCAACTCAATCCCAAAAATTCAATTCATATCTACAATTTTATATGCTTTCTCACTGCAATACTAAAAAATTTAACCTTTTCTAAAAATATAATCCTTCAAAACTTTAATCTCCTCTGAAGAAATATTGTTCTACTCTGAACATTGAAAAACTCCATCCTTCACTACACCATCACACTTCAAAAACAAAACATCTCTCACTGTCAAAGATTATATCTCTTCTTGTAAAAACATATCTTCTCACTCAAATCCTTTTGTTCATCTCACAACAAAATTATTCCATCCTCTAAAAGACTCTGCAAAAAAAAATCATATTGATCTCCCTCAAAAAGCATTATATGATTTTTTTAATTTCTATATCAAAAAAAACTTCCATTTTTAATAGAACCTTATCAATTCACATGCCAAATAAGATTGAATTATCTTGACAGTCTTTCCATATTCAAAACCTTCTATCTTCTCAACTTTTAGTCTTCACTGTCACAAAAAATAGAAACAAGTATGTTTTTCTTTCTTTTGTAAGCACATAAGCTATCAAATTTAATTCCATACTGACTGTTGCACCTTTTAAACCTATCCACCTGATTTAGAAACCCCACCACCTATCTTTTGAATGATGGGAGTTGATCTGCATTTTCCCACCGGGTTTGAATGTCCATAACTTGGTGACCGGGCACCCTAGGCATCAGGGCTGGTAAAACAATGATCTTTCATCCCTCAAAATGTCACTTAAGTGACATAAACCATCCCGACCGGTCAACCTAAAATTAAAACAAAAGTGATTTGACTGGTAAAAAGAGGGTTTAATAGTAATGACTTAGTCTATTTAAGATCTTTGCCATACACATGAATGTTTGCATCTTTGAAACTTTATGAAATATAACAAAGACATATGTGACCTGGTTTAACAAGAGAAGATACTGATTAACTATATGAGATATAAAGACATTATCAGGACACACTTATAAATAGTGGCAGAAAAGACAATAATGAAGAACTCTAACTTTCAACAGTGACATTTAACATTTGAATGTTCAAGGAATTTGTCATTTTGGCATGAGACACAACATACAACATATGAATATGGCAGACCACTAAATGGAATGCAACAAATGACAATGACAAATGAACATAAAAATGCAAACCTGAAGATCAAATGTCACAACTTGAAACAATGAAGATAAGTATACCATTTAAGATTAAGCAATTGTGATTCACTAAGATGACCAAGCCACTGCAACTTCACAAAACCATGTCACTGAAAGATCTGAGAAATCACCACCATTGAAGACTAAGCAACTATGATTCACTGAGATGATCAAGCCACTGCAACTTCACAAAACCATCAACATTTTGACATCAATGAAAAGACAACATACTCAAGATAGAAGCACTACATAAGACTCCCTAATCCAACAATGGAGCACAAATAGACATAGAAATCAAAATAAATAGCAACTATAACTAAATTCCTATGCTAAACTTGGCTCTCCTCCATTGCTCTTCTTAACTTTTCTCTAATTTTTCTCTCAGATTTGTAGACATGCAAGATTCATGAGAAGCTTAATGATAAGTGCAGTAAAATCTTGAAGATAATGACTATGGTTGTCACTAAAATGAGAGTGAAGGGCTTCTTTTATAGAAGGATTGATTCAAATGAAGGGTGAGGATTTAGTTGTTGACTTTGAGTGATGTGAACGGTTGAGATTGAGTAGGGTTTCCCTCTCACAAGAAGACAAGAGTGATTATTTTTTTGAATAAATGATGAGGTGGGAAGTTCTTGATTAAATAAATTTTGCAATTTATTTAATTAATTTGAAATAGAAAATGAGTGGAAACTTTAATTAGATTAGTACAATTTATTTAATTAAAGGTGGGAGTTAAATTTAAATAAATGTTTTATTTATTGAAATAAATGAGGTGATGGAGACATAGGATAATGAATAATTAAATAATTAAAAATAATTATTTAATTATAGAGGAAAATAGAGGAAAAATAGATGAACAATTAAATAAATAAAATTTATTTAATTATAGATTAGAAAATAGGAAATAAATTAATTAAATAATTAAAGATTATTTAATTAATAGAGGAATGTGAAATTAGGGGAAATTGATGTGAAAATGTTCCTTGCAGGCTTAGGAAGTTTTTAAGTGTCTACAGTTCCATCCAAGGCATATGATTGTGACTTAGTTCTTCCTATGTCACTATATGATTGAGATACCTCTCCCAAAATTATCCCTACTTGTGAGGGTATTTTGGTGCAAGAGCATATAATCATCAATATTTTTCCTCCTCTTCATTCCAGTGCCCTTCCATTTTGACATGTGGCATTGATGGATGGAGAGTCTCACCTAAAATTGGATGAACACATTACTCTACCTTCTTTTCATTTGGATGATCTTCCTACTTTGGTTGCATTTTCAAGTACCTTGGATATCACTAAGGATGTGAAGACCTCTTCTCTTCCTCCTTTGGTTGCATGTTCGAGTCCCTTGGATATCATGAAGGATGTGAAGATCTCTTCTCTTCCTCCATTGGCTGCATGTTCAATTCCCTTGGATATCACGAAGGATGTAAAGACCTCTTCTATGCCTCCTTTGGTTGCATGTTCAAGCCCCTTGGATATTATGAAGGATGTGAAGACCTCTTCTTTTCCTCCTTTGGTTGCATGTTCAAGTCTCTTGGATATCACAAAGGACATGAAGACCTCTCCTCTTCCTCCTTTGGTTGCATGTTCAAGACCATTGGATATCACTCACAATACAATCATAGATACTTCTCTCAAAATCACTTTACCAACTCTTTACTCTGATGTTCTCCATGATAGTAATGAAGCTTCTATGAATGAAGACTCAAAGCTCACATCGGACTTCGCACAAATACATGGTTACAACAACCAAACCAACATAATTTATTTTTCTGGTTCCCAAATAGAGCCTACAAAACCTAAGATTGTTATGCATCTTCATCCAAACAACCAACTTGTTTGTGATGTGTTGCTACAACGTAGTTACCACATGGTTGCTCACACATACAATACTTGCAACAACAAACAAAATAAACAAGAACTAATTGTTCCTACTATAGACACTTAAAAATGTCCTCAGCCTGAAAACAACATTTTCACATCAATTTCTCCCTATTTCCACATTCTTCTATTAATTAAATAATCTTTAGTTATTTAATTAATTCATTTTCCCTATTTTCTAATCTATAATTAAATGAATTTTATTTATTTAATTATTTATCTGTATTTCCTCTATTTTCCTCTATAATTAAATAATTATTTTTAATTATTTAATTATTTATTATCCTATGTCTCATTCACCTAATTAATTTAAATAAATAAAACATTTATTTAAATTTAGCACCCACCATTAATTAAATAAAACCCATTTATTTAATTAAGGTTTCCCACTCATTTCCCATTTCAAACTAATTAAATAAATTGCAAAATTTATTTAATTAAGACATTCCCACCTCATCATTTACTCAAATAAAAAAACCACTCTTGTCCTCTTGTGAGAGGGAAACCCTACACAATCTCAACCATTCATATTGCTCAAAGTCAACACTCAATTTGCACCCTTCATTTGAATTCAAGCTTTCTATAAAAGTAACCCTCCAACCTCATTTTCTCACTTCCTAGCTACTTAATCACAAGAAGAGTCTTCAAGATTTTGCTAATCATTCCATATTGAGCTTCTCATTAGTATTGCATATCTACAATTTTGAGAGCAATCTAAGCAAGGTCAAGAAGAGCAATGGGGAGGAGCCAAGTCTAGCATAGGAATTTAGATTAGTACTTTATTGTTTTGATTTCTATGTTATTTGGTACTCCATTGATGAGTTGGGGTTTTTGTGATTGATATTAGCATGTTTAACCTGATTTTCCCTAGCTTACATTGGTGAACCTGATGTGAACAATCCGTATCTTGTGCAAATTGACAAAACTAGGGTTTTGTAGGATAGAACGACGCATATACTGAATACAGAACCACAATCGAAGACTTCTATGATGCAGTCACTGATTCCTGCACCGCACTTAATGATTCCTACGATGCAATTTCTCTGCAAATAGTCGCATCTATCACCTGCGGAACCAGATCCATCTGTTATCTGATAGATCATTGTTGCCTAACATTATTTTGTAGGGTTTTTCTATCTTTATGATCTATTTCTAGTTTCTATGTGTTCTCTAGTATCCTAACAATGATTAGATGACATTAGGGTTTTACATTTTCCATTAGTGTTTTATGTCTGGATTAGTTTATATCAATTTTCATGTATTTTTAAAATCTAGAGCACAGTACGATGCACTTGATTAATCTTGCACCATAGTCATCTTATTCTATGACTCACTTAATCTTGCACCGTAGTCATCTAATTCTATGATGCACTTGAAGGAAACAACAATGTACTTGGCTGTTGATTAGTGTTTTTAAATCTTTAAAGGACGTCTGCTGTTAACTTTGTTTTGTAGATAATCTTTAATGTTTTTTTGATCTATCAAGCATCATTGGATCATTACTATTCTATTTGTAGATATCTAATCAATTTGCATCTTTCTGGCATACTAATAGTGATTCTGAATCATTAGGGTTTCACATCTATCATTGGAGTTTCACTTTTAGTTTGTTGCTTGGCATATTTTATGTGTTTCTGACTTGCAGGGTACAGTGTGATGCATTCTAGTCATACTACACTGTAGTATCTATTTTTTGCACCACAATCGCAGCATCCTGCGATGCATTTGCTTGACAGAAAACTACACCTGAGACATCCTGAACTGTAGTCGATAGATCCTGCGACGCAGTCACCTATTCCTGTAATGCATCTAACTGACAGACTGAAAGGGGAGTTGTTTATTGGTTATTTTTCATTCTTTTCTCTTATATGCAGTAGAATAAAGACTTTTTGTTTTTGATATTGGGTCTGCAGTTGTTTAGCATTCACTAGGAAAAGACTTTGAGCTAAAACTACTAACTCATTTGTTGTAGGGATCCATCTTCAAGTAACATCATGTTGTCAAAATGATTCTAGATCCTCTCTTCATTATCTTCCTACTATCATTATGCTGCAGATTTGAGCAATCAACATTCATCCAAGAACTACAATTTTGATATTTTGCATCCTATGCAAAATGGAGAAGGGCAATAGAGGAGAGCCAAGCTTAGCAAAGGGATTTAGATTTAGTTTCTTTATCACTTTGATTTCTATGTTATCTTGTACTCCATTGTTGAGTTAGGATTTTATGATTGTTGTTAATGATTTATCCCTAATTTTGCCTAGCTTACAGAATCAAACACAAGATCAAATGCATCTGGAATCCAAGTATGTGCACGTGATTCATTTCCCTTCCTTAAATATACAAGATCTCGTCAATCACAAGCCAATAGTTGGGCAAAGTAAGGTAGTCAATTTTAGCAACTTGTAAAGGTACTCTAATTCTTTACTACTTCACATCACCACTATTGCCTGCATAGTCATAGTTGTTGTACAATATGTGAAGTTCACGACCATGGGGAGAGAGTATCCATCCCTTTAGTGGATGGTGAGGCCTTGTAGAAATTAGTAGGAGTATCATCTCATCACACTTTCATCTCTTTTTTATTTATATATATTTTCCTTTTCTCTTTCTTTTCTCTCTTTTTTTTGCACAACCCTTCTCCTATTATGCTCTTGTAATCATTCTATTTCTATGATTCTCTCAATCATTATCCTTTCCATTCTACAAACACTGAGGTCTACTGCTAGGTTAGGATCCATGGCTATCCTCATAGGGGCACACATCTTTTAGACCAAAGGTGATGACTTAGGAAGATAAGATCAATAGATTTCTTCACCTAATTATCAGCCATAATCAACTCATTCTAGTATACATAAAGAAGAATTAGTGTGAGAGAAGATGTGAGATTCCAAGAAAGCATCATCCCAAGTACATAATTCAACCAACCCCTTAATTGGACTGGCAAACCCACAACTGATATGCGAGATAAACTAGAATCTTGGGAGGAAGATTGGTCATGCAATCAAGGTGATGTAGGAGCAGCCTTGGTTCAAGAGCAATCTTGCATCAACCAAAAATATTTGCATTTAATTTTGTTTCTTTCATTTTCCTATTTAGTACAATCAGTTTAGTCAATAGCAGTTTTTGTATTTTGGTCTGCATTCTACTGCAGTTTTATTTTAGACCTTGTGGAACTAGACTTAGCATCCAGACATCTTCATGCACATCATATCCAAAATTTAGATCATTTAGATTAGTTTCTAGAAATATATCGCTATCAAAAGATTGACTATTTTCTCAGAACAAAGCATTCAAAGAATCTCATACATTTAGCTAAAGGAGAAGACCTGCAGAGCACTTTCATGACTTGCAGAGCTAAATGACACATCATTTAAGGTAGTTTGTATCATGGCAGACCTTCCCTAAGATCCACACATTATTCCATTCACTTGTGGAGGATTCCCATCTATTTAGGTTTGACCTATCCATGTAGACATGTTACGTCTCTTTTATTGGAGTTTGTAATCTGTTTGGCTGACACGGAGGAATCTTGTGATCCGAAGATGATATATATTCATGTAATAGATGCCTAGGAAAGTAGTGAATCATAGTATGAAGTTTTAGTCTTAGGATTTCTTCTGTAGGTGCTTCGAAGCTACATCTTGTGCATGTTTTTATAGCTAGAGAATCAGGCCTGTGAGCCCTAATCTATAAGCCTGCATGTTGCTGACATGTTTGTATTTCAAACCTATGATATACTGAATGACTAAAACTACATTTACATTTTGTAATTGAGTTGCTTCCATTGTGTCTACTCTTGTTGCACGGTCTGGACTATTCACATTGTGGACCCTCCTAACTGTGACTACACCAAGTGGTATCAGAGAAAAGTTTCAATCCTTTGGTAGTGAAGAGAGAGTTTCAATCCATTGGGAGCAAAGGTGAGAAAAGTTGAGAAAAGCATTGCAATGTTGAATTCATGTGAGAGAAATTGAGAAAAGTTTGTAAAGGAACTCTGTAAGATCTTATTGTGAACAGATCATTGAATCCAAGGTAGGCTACCTGTGTTTTCAACTGATCGCCGATTGTGAGGCAGCTGTCACCTTGTAGCCCAATCGCTGAATTTGAGGTAGTTACACTTGATCCTAGGAAGATATGTCACTAAGGAGAATACTTGTTGTTGGCATTATGGCTGGATAAATGACCTAGAAGAATACTTCAAGTAAGAAGAAATTGAAGATCCAAAGATGGTGAAATTTGCAAAGACTAAGTTGAAAGGACATGCTGCTATTTGGTGGAAAGAAGTTCAGTTGGATAGAAATGGAAGAGGAAAAGAGAAGATCATAAAATAGGATAGAATGGTGACAAAGTTGAAGAATCAGTTTATACCTACTGACTATGAGTTGGAACTATTGAAAAGATTGCAGAACTTGAGAAAAAAGGAGAAATCTGTGAAGGAGTACACTAAAGAATTTCATAAGATGATTATAAGGATAGGACATAGTCAAGCAAGCAAGGATAAAGTGGCAAGATACATCAATGGACTGAGATTGAACATTCAAGAAGAATTGAGTTTAGTAAGGATGACAACACTGGAAGATACATATCAATTTGTCCTGAAAGTAGAAGAAAAGTTGAACAAAAAGCATGAGTAGAGACAGAGAGGTAGACGAGGTAAATTTTAGAGAGGTAGAACATTTTCTAAAGGAGAAAGATCATTTATGGAGTAGAGCAGACAAGATAACACATTCAAGGAGGATAAAGATAACAATGCATACCGAAGAGATGATAGAACTTTCTACCGTAGAGGAAACCCTAATTTATACTAGAGTGAAGGATGTAGAAGAGATCGAAGAGGACTTGATAGGAGAACATTCAGAGGTACCTATTTCAAGTGTGGAGGAGGACATAGAGCATTTCAATTGCATCAAGGAAGTATAAACAAGAAGATAGAGAACAGTGGAAGAGCAGCCTATGTGGAAGAAGAACATGTTGGATCACCTAATTTAGTTGGTAAACCTGAGAAAGGAGAATCACTTGTCATGAGGAACCACCATAGACGAAAAGTTTCGTTCGGACCAAATGCAAATCAAGAGGTAAATGTTGAAAGGTTGTAATTGATAGTGGTAGTTTAGATAATTTGGTTTTAGAGGAGATGGTGACTAAGTTGAAGTTGGAAAGATTGAAACACCCTAAACCATATTTGATAGCATGGATTCATGATGATCATAAGGTACTGGTAAGTGAACAATGTTTGGTGAAATTTCATATTGGATCTTATCATGATGAAGTATTGTGTGATATTATGCCTATGGATACATGTCATATATTGTTGGGTAGACCATGGCAGTATGATAGAAAAGCTATACATGATGGGAGAAAGAATACATATATCATAACATCAAATGGAAAGAGAATTTATTTAATTCCTTTGGAAGATGAACCTAAGAGTGAAGTGTGTGGGAATGCTAGAATCTGTTTGGTGGATGGAAGGAAATTCTAGATGGTTTGAGAAATGAGAAAATGTGTTATTCTTTGATTCCTAAGAAGCCCAGAGACTTAAAGGAACAAATAGAAAAATCACAACCGGAGGAGATAACTAAGTTGCTGACAGAGTATGAAGACATCATATTAGACAATGTACTTGAAGGATTACCACCAATCAGGAGTATTAGTCATCACATGGATCTTATACCTAGAGCTAGTTTGCCTAACAAAGAAGCACACCGAATGACATTGGCAGAGAATGAAGAGTTGAACAAATAGATACAAGAATTGTTGAGGAAAGGTTTGATCAGAGAAAGATTGAGTCCTTGTGTAGTACCTATAGTGCTAGCACCAAAAAAAGATAAAGAATGGAGAATGTGTATAGACTCTAGACCAATCAACAAGATCACAGTTAAGTATAGATTTCCATTGCCTAGGATGGATGACATTATGGATTGTTTGAGTGGAGCAAAGAATTTAACAAAGATAGTGTGATGGTTAAAAATCTAAATGTAATAATAGATGAAAGAAATACAAATTAACAAAGCAATTACCTTTCAAACACACACACAAATAAACCATATGGATGGAGCATACCGAGGTAGCACCCAAACCTCAAGTCGATTGCTCTTTGCTCTTTGCTTTTCTTTTGGATTGCTCAATTGTCAAGTGTAACGTCATCTCCTAAGGAATGATAAGGACAACATAAGTTTACTAAAATGAGAGATGCTAAAGAATGGATAATGGAGCTCAATTTATAGACTTGTGAGACATTAGATTGATGGTTGAGGAAGACCAGAAGATCAATTGTTGTGGATGGTTGAGAGAATGTGTGTGAATCAAAGAATGACAAGTGTCTTGGCTTTCTCATGAGTCATGGGAGTTAACAGTCTTGATTGGAGAGTTGACTAAATAGATTGATCAAATGACTGGGTTGATTGATCAGAGGACTGATTTGATTGATCAGAGGACTGATTTGATTGATCAGATGACTAAATTGATTAAGCAGTCAACTCATTTGATTGATTTGTTAATTGATTTTGATTGGAGGAATTTATGGTGGGTGAGGATAAATGGGAAATTAAATAAACAATTTATTTAATTTCATGTGCACATGGGATAAATAAATTAAATATTAAATTTAATTCATTTTGGAGGAAATAGATTATTTTAATAAATAATTTAAATTTATTTATTTAAAGTGGAGGGATATTTGATTATTTAAATAAACAATTTTAATTTTATTTATTTAAATTGGAAAAATGATGATTTAATTAAATAATTTAGATTATTTAATTAATTAAATTAGAGGAATATGATGATATTTAGTGAATTAATTGATTACTGCGGAATGATGAGAATTAGGTGATGTGATATGAATTTGTGTAGATGCAATGTGATGACATGAATTATGCGATGGCGAAATTCAGGTGTATACATTTTGCGCCTCTTTGATGTGGCATCCCGTTAGGTGGCGTTGGGTCAAAGAAACTAAAAAAAGATGCCCCAATTTGTTGCCAGAAGGGATAAGAATGATGGAAGAAAAAAGGTATGTTGGGTGCTCCCTTGAAAATTTTTTTGGAAAAAAATAAAAATAATTTCAGAAAGAATTCTTGATAGGTGTGAATGAGGTTAGGATAGTAGAAAATGTGAACAGATAGAAGAAAAATGGAGAAAAAGTTGACAAAGAGGGGATAGGGGAGGGTGGGGTATGCACAATAGGGAAAAATAGGGGTGGGGGGCCTATAAAGAGTGGTAGGGGGGCCCATTCCTAGTCATTTTGACACGTAAGCATAGAAAATCCTAGTAGAGAGAAGAAGAGAGAGAGATAGATAGAGATGGCTAATAGGAATGTGATCCCCATCACAGGCATTGAGGCAAGCGCATGTGACAATACTAGAGGCTGAATGGGGTAGGACTACTGGTAAGTGACCTAACTAGGGCTTGGGATAGTTAGGGGGTAATTAATAGGACATTAATAATAGGAAAAAGGTCAAAAAAATGTGAGTGCGCATTTATGAATGTGTGCCTATGCTAGACAATAGAGTGCCTGTGTGCCAAAATGGCACACCTATGCACAAGGTGCGCTTGTGTTTAGGAAGTGTGCCTACACAATGCAACAATGTGCCTACACAAACTATAGTTGGGGGAAAATGTACCTATGCTAGAGATTGGTGCGCCTAAGTAGGAGATCTGTATGCTTTTGCATAAAAGTGTGCCTATGGAGGAAAAATGAGCGCCTATGTAGGAAAAAGGCACGCTGGTGCAGGAATGCGCGTCAGATGATAGAAAAGGTGCGCCTGTGTCAAAAGACCAGGCGGCTGATTAAACATAGGAATTTAAGAAAAGAAGAAAAGTGAGTTGTCTTAGGGACCTAAGTAGCTAATTTAAGGAAGAATTTAGAGGAATTAGGGAAAACGTGTGTTTGTTATTGGTTTATGGCTAACATATTGACTTGTTTATGGTGGACAGGAGTGGCCGCCACCAATTCGATCATATGTGCGGAGGCCACGCACGATGAAGCTAGAACCAGGGTTCTCATATGTAGACAGAGCGTTCTTGGATGTTGCTGGTATGCTACACATAGCTTGATTCCTAGAGATTTGAGGCCATACTACTATGATGACCGCATTGATAAAGTAGTGGCATAGTGAGAGGAGTGCCTTCCTTCTCTCGACAGGGGAGATGACAGTCACTTTAGAGGACGTTTGGAGGATACTATGGATTCTGATTCATGGATCCCTAGTATGATATGATCTTCACATAGGCACTCAGGCCTTAGAGAGAGTATTTTCAGATGATGACCTCCCTATAGAGGGTACACAGTTAGATTTGACCTATGTCATTGATGATGCCCCACTACAACTATTTATCACGAGTTTGATTAGTTACGTGCTAGTGCCAGGGAGATGATCCCAACATTTTTCTATCGGTTGGGGAGATGTCTTGGAGCAGATGATGGAGGGAGAGGTTTTTGCTTGGGGGTCATGCATGTCAGTGCACTTATACAGGGATTTGCACAACTATGTATATAGTCAGAGTTAGTACATGGGTTGCGGCATATCATTGCTACATATATGGGTCTGGGAGCACATACTGGTATTACAACCAATGAGAGATGGAGTGAGAGCAAAGGAGCAGCCATACTTTTCGTTATACGTCAGGGTGCTACCTTATTGGAGGATGGGGGACATGACCTACTAGAGGAGTGTCCTAGACATCTTGGATACAGTTGTGTGGAGACCTTGGAGAGCCTATAAGGTGTGGTGGGATGACTATCGGGAGCTACCCTATGTGGGGCAGACCTGTTATATCATGGGGTGGGTGGTGACTATTATTGAGAGATATATGCCTAATAGGGTTATGAGGCAGTTTGAGGAGCTATAGACGGCACCCATGCATGAGGCTATTTTTCCAAGGGTAGTTAGAGATGCAGGTACCTACAGAGCACATGTGGATAGATAAGCAATAGAGATAGAGATCAAAGCAATACATCTAGTGTCATGGGCACCACCAGCTGTAGCCATAGAGGAAGCAAGGACCAGCCCTGATTTTGATGCTTGGTGGGTTACTCATAGGCCTGTGAGATTGACAATGCCAAGGACACGGGCTAGACAGGTGGCAAATCCTCCCGTCGAACAGTGATAGATGAGACAGAGAGTTGTTGCAGGACATGCAGCTAACCCTATAGATGCAGGGAGAGGAGGGGATGGAGGAGGAGGACAGGGCCCACAAGTAGTAGCAGCAAGGGGAGATGGAGGAGGAGATAGAGATAGGGGACATGTGTAAGCTGGAGGTGGAGGAGATGGAGAGGACACAGATACATTATGAGCTTCTCGAGATAGTTTATCGTTGGAGGTAGAGTGGTTGCAGGGGGTAATGATAGGCATCACAGCAGAGAGGGACAGTGCTCTCCTATAGATATAGGCATTGTAGACACATGGACATGGACTGTAAGTATAGCTACAACAAATTACAAGGTAGAGGGATACATCAAGGGTTGTTGTAGCACAACTAAAGCAACAATTGGATGCAGCGCAAAGGGTTATATCAGGTGGGAGCATGGCACAAATGTGGACTAACATGATAAAAGTCTAGGATAGACTAGCCCAAGCTAGGTAGAGAGTAGAGTATTACCAGAGCTTGTATGAGAATGTAGTACCTACATCTCAGAGAGCTTTGAGTTAGAGTAGGTGGAGCCAGGTAGGGATTTCTAGATCAACTCGTTTGGGACCATCAGTGATGGTGCCACCTAGGGTGGGGACAGGACAAGGGCCATGAGACCAGGGATAGCTATCAGGTTCACAGAGACCACCTCATCCACCTCTAGGGCTAGACTAGCAGCCAACACCCTCAGAGTGGAGGAGCTCGACATGACACTTTATTTTGATATAGACACTTGATTTTGATGAATATTTTTGTATTTTGATGCATCTAGGCTAATGATGTATTTCTATATGTTCAGACATTTGTATCATGGACTATTTAGTGTATTGTGGATATTATTATATCATGGACTCTTTATCATGGATATTTTTTTGATGATAAATATATGATGGCCTGATCTCTTAGATGTTTTATGATGTTTTTATGTTTATGATATTTTAATGATGATTATGATGATATGATGGATGTATTCATATGTAATATGGATGCTTAGTATAGATGTTATTTGATGATTTGATATGAAAATGTGACATAAAATGTGATATGAATGGTGAAAATGAGTAAGATAGATGACATGACAAATGATGATAATGGATAATGCAAATGATTAACATACATATAATAATCAAATGATAATATGAAACAAATGATTAACTAAAAGATAATCAAATGAACATGAGAGAATGTGATGAATAATTGATTAACTTGATAAAAGATAATCAACTAATAGAAGAAGAATTTGATAAAATAAATGATGAAATAGAGAAAAGATAATCAAATAAAATAATATGATAAAATAGATGATTTAAGAAAGATATGATAATCAAATGTCAATGAAAGAAAGTGATGAAAATAGATGATTAAGAAGGTTATGATAATCAAATGGTAATGAAAAAAAATGATGAAACAAATGATTAACAAAGATATGATAATCAAAATGTAGATGAAAGAAATTGATGAAAAAAATGATTAACAAAGATATGATAATCAAAATGTAGATGAAAGAAAATGATGAAGCCAAATGATTAAATGATAATGAAAGAATATGGTGACACAAATGATCAACAAACAAAGATGAATTGCCATGGAAAAGAGCATTGCATAATGGATGAATGAATGATGGAATCATTTGGGAGAAGTTATACTTGACATGTAAAAATAGAGCAATCCTTTATTTCATATAGCATATGGATATTATGCACCAAGGTATGAGAACTAGGGTGGCTATGTATCCCATGCATAAGACAATTGACTTTGCAAACAAACGGTTTGATTTTATTAGTACTAGTTATAATAGAACCTTGTCAGATAAGTGAATGGAAAATAGTCTTAACATAGAATAGTCTTAATACAAAGAAGGTCTTTGTAGAGCCTTAGATGTAAAAGATATTGATATGCAAGATGCTAATTCCATCAGACACACAAGATAGATATTTGACCTAATAGGATAATAAAATCAACCCTCAAACATAGCATACAAAAGCAATGACTATGCTCCAATTTTATAAAGTATCGTGACATACCAAGAGATAGAAAAATCAAGTTAGTTTTGAATGTGTATTTTAAAAGGGACAAGAGATAAATTTTAAAAAATGACCAACTGATAAAACAAATAGACAACCAACATGTTTTCTTTCCAAAAGAGGGTATTCCAGAAAGATTTGAGGCCTTATTGTAGGAAAGATGTACCTATTAAAGGATTTGGATCTAGCATGTATGGATATATCTAGATATAGGTGTTGTGTGGTTGAACAGCACACCCCATTTTGCCTCAAAAAAAAGGGACCCAACTTTTTGCTTCTACTTGTTCTTTGCTTTCTTGGCTTTGGGCAGTTTGGTAAAAGTCAGATGAAATAATAGTATATCACCCCTACGCATGCATATGCCTCATAAGGGAAGGTTAAATTTCAAAGTCAGATTTGACCATCATAAACCTCATAGTATAGAAGAGTGCAAAATTATAAGCAGGTTTGCCTTTTAGATCACCCTAAAATTCCTTATGGATAGAAAGTTATGCTCGGTCAAAGTTTGGTCAAACCTGATATTCCCAGAGGGTCACATTCGCTAATATCCCTGATTTGTGTTTTAATGAAGAGAACTCGATATCTACATATCCTTTAATATACAAACATCAAATTTAAATGTGAGAGAACATTTGCCCATCAAGTGCCCACGCATATTCCTAAAGGGTCATCTTTCAAATATCCGTCATATTACTTAATATCCCTGGCTTTCGGTAACATGACGATGACATCATCTTGTTTTTCTTTATAAAAGGACCCAATAAGATGATGATGTCATCATGACCCAGATCTAAGAGGGTCATATTTCTTAACATCCCTGATCTTCGTTAATATGACGATGATGTCATCTCCTTGACCAATTTGAAATCCTATAAAAGATGCTAACGTCTTCCTCACATTCTAAAATGGGGGATATTTTGTATTGTTGACTATCCAAATATTTCTTAATATTCCTCATATTAACCTTTGAGACCTGTGATACAGGGATCTCTAGTAACCAATAGAATGATGCCACGTGGCATGTCAACCTAGTCATATCAATACATTATGTTGTCACAATTGTTAAATAAAGGTATAATGACATGACTTTGGTCGTCGGTCAATAGTTGACCATCCTCATGATGATTTCATCCTCATCTTCTGGATATCAGTCATATTTCCTAATATCCCTGATCTCCATGAATATGCATCCCTGCATTAAATGCCATTTCAACAGTAGGTCAAACCTTGAAAATTTCAAACAAACACCTGCCACTTGTTAACATCTCAAAGCCTTAGGTGTCAATCAATGGATACTAACAAGAGGACATTAATCACACCCTAATTTTCTATTCTCCTTGAGTAAAAGTAAGGATTTTGGTGCAGGAGCACATTCTCTGTAGTGCAGGGTCATCTTTTCTTTTGTTGTCTCACAAGGCTCTTAAGCCATTTCATTTTGTAATAAGGGTCAATTTGGTCCCATGAATGTAATTGTGCAAGGCACACATGTAGTTTTGCTTGTATGAAGGGTACACCAATGGCTAACTGATTTGAAAATCAGTTTGCACAGTTGGAGGGGATAACTGCTGTCTCTACATCTTCTTTAGAGGCAGGTTGTATGTCACACGGGGCAAGAGAGATAAGTGTGTATTACAACAAGTTCTTTTTGATAACTGAATAAAGAGAGTTCTGGGTATGATCTGTGTTGATTTTCTTGGTTGTTCTTAGTGATTTGATATCTTTATCCTGATTTTGTAAATGGAACCCTAACCGGATGCTATCTGTCAATCCATAGTGACTCTATAGTGTGCAGACGGTGTAAAACCCACAGTTCCACAGTGGCTGGTTCGTAACCTAGGAGTAGGGTTTTGATTCATACATGGAGGCCCTTTCCTCTGTCCACTGAAGCCCTGTGTAGTATCAGTGTGATGGGGGAAAGACTTTTCATGTTTGTTGTTGTTAACTTCTTACCCAGGAAGCCAGAGAACTCAGTCAGATTCGACTAGACATCGTCATATGGCTAGTCGGGAAATCGAAGTGAAATTGGATAGTTTTGATGTGGGATCAGATTGCTACAAGTGATCGAGGGTTTGATATATGAAACGGCCAAATTCCATTGTTCAGTCGAAAGGAATTCTAGTTCGGCACCTCAGAACAGTTGGAGATCCATCGGCGTGAAAGGCTCTCCGTCTTGTCGAAGATTGGTATAGTGTCGGAGACACATACCATTGTTATTCGCATCGGTGAGAGAAACGATATTAGGCTAAGGAAAATACACCTAGCCGATGGTATAAAGTTTCATCGATCGGTGAGACATCCTCGGAGTATCGCCGATAAAGAGTATCGGTGTGAGGAACCTTGTTGGGGGAAGCCGAAGAAGTCACGGTGACCGTTAGAGTCCCGCCGATAGAAACTCATCGGAATGAGATGAACCATCGGGGCCGCGAACCGAAGTCTCACCGAAGCGGAGGATTTGGCTGATGTGCCTGACGATATCGGCGAGAGACAAGGTGTAGGTGAAAGAAGCTTCACCGAAGGAGGAAGTCTGGCCGATGAAGATTGGTCATCGGAGTAACGGAGTCTATTGGCCTGAGATATTTCTCGTCGCCCGATAGTCTGGGTGTTGCCGAAGGCAACCAATGTCAAACTTTTCATCGGCGTGAGGGAAGCTTTGGGGAGACTTCTGGTGGACCGACCGATGTATGAGGTGTTGCCGATAGGCAACTAACCGCTACGGGGATATCGGTGAGAACTTGGGAGATCTCTTGCCGATAGTGAAGATATAGTCAAATCTTCATTCACTTCTGCTGGCACTCTGCATCAAATTGGTATCAGAGCCAATATTCTGAATCACAGCTATGTATGTCAGACGAAGAATTGGATATAGAAACAGAGGCTAGCACAATGCCTCCCAAGACGATGAGTAAAGCAGCCATCCAGAAGATGGTGGAAGAAATGCTCGAAGAGAGACTGAAGGAAGAAAGATCCAAAGAGAAGGATGGAAGCACTTCTGAGTCAGAGGAGGATGAAGAAGGAGAAACTGGGGAGAATCCTCAAGGAGAAGGTATGACTACTGATCAAAAGGCATTTCTGAACGCACTCAAGGGTCATGGAGATAGTGGTGATCCGAAAATGGATGTTCCCACGTTCAATGGGAAACTGGATGGAGATACTCTTGTGGACTGGATTGAAGCCATAAGTAATTACTTTGACTTCAAAGAGTATAGTGACAGTAAGAAAGTGAAGTTTGCAAAGACCAGACTGAGAGGTTCTGCATTGGTTTGGTGGAACTACACTCAATGTGAAAGGGAGAAGGTTGGAAAGAGTCCAATCACCAAGTGGAGCAGAATGGTGGCCATGTTGAGATCCAAATTCTTACCATGTGATTATGATCTGTAGACCATCAGAAAGTTTAATCATCTTAGGCAGAAAGATATGGACGTGGCTACGTACACTGAAGAATTCCACAGATTGAGCATGAGAGCCAATCACAGAGAAGAAGAAAAAGAGATGGTGGCCAGATACCTGGATGGTCTGAGGTACAATATACAGGACGAGTTCAGTATGGTGGTTCCCAAGACTGTGGATGAATGTTTTCAGTTCGCCTCTAGGGCAGAGGATAAACTGAAAAGGAGAGGTGATCAAAATAACAGAGGAAGAGGTAATTTTGGCAGAGGACAGCCAAACAAAGGTGAAAGTTCAAGTCAACAAGAATCATGTTCTGATACAGAACAAAAAGGTGGTGGTTTCAGAGGTTGGAGAAGACCTAATGGCAGAGGAAGAGGTGGTGGTGCAGGCAGAGGACGTGGAGTCTTCATTGGAAGATGTTACAACTGCAATCAAGTAGGCCACACTACAAGTAAGTGCCCTGAGAAGGCATCTAGCTCTCATGATGGTGGGAGAATGATGTAGAGGCATCCACACTATATCATTCGCATATAGCATGAATGTCTGCAGACCAACCTCATCATCATCATCTTCGCCATCATCATCATATTCCGCTTTATACTGTCAGCATCATCATGTTTCCTAAAACCAACAGCATCATCATATTTCGGACACTCGCAATTGTCCTCCTGCCGACTACTGTTCATCTCCTCCACCAGTCGCTTAACATCATCATCATGATATTCAGCGGGCGCACACATCCTCCGGTTGCACTGTTCATCGGGCGCCGGACTCCATCGTCATCATCATATGCAACACTTCCTTCGTCAGCAGGATATTCAACATCCGGTTGTCCCAAATATCCTGATGACGTTCCACTTCAACAACTTGCCTTCGATGCTCCACTGCCCGATGATACAAGCAACAGCATCATGATATAAATTATCCGGTTCTCTTCGAAACCTCCTGATGATGATGTTAACACAACTTCCTGCTACGGACTTCCGCCGATACCTTAACACTTGACGACAACAGGATAAACTCGCATAGGGGGATATCTCAATATCCTGATGACCTTCTCAATACTTAGTCAAAAATCCGAACTCTCTCTCCCGCATCTACTCGCGATATGCGGATGTTTGGCACTCCGATATGATGATCCTGATGCCGATACACTCCTCGGCTCCTCCTGCTGATGATCACCCCGACGAAACCGTACTTCATGCGCTCAACTACATCATGTTCATCTTCACTTATCCGGATGATGATGCCTAACCCGACTGCAGGATATTTGCAGAAATATCCTGATGATGCCGTTTTAACAGACTTCTTCACTTAGCGAAATTTCCCTTCGCCGATCCACCAGGGATGACCCGATCCAACCTCAGGGTGATCTTCCAACTCCAGTTTATCAACTTGACCTAGCACATGAGGATGCTAGGCTTCTCAGCATCTGTCGACCGCGATCCTGCACACCTGCATGCAAACAGAAAACAAACTACCTACTAACCTACTGTACATTGCCATTCCACCGATCAGATGAGTCAACTGGTGGAATGGATCAGTATATCCATGAAAACCTCTCAAACCAGCAATCGATCAAGCAATGGAATGCAACAGAGGATGAACACAAACAGGAATACTTTATTCAATTTCAAAAGATGCAACTACAATATGATGTTCCTCTCGCTCTGTCTCACTCTCGCAAAGTCTGATCGATGATATCTGTCTGTCTGTTCAATATCAAACGATCCTCATGCTTATATAGATTTGCCTACGAGTACTACTGACCCGCCTCCAAGCGGCTGGGAACTCTCCAGGCGGCTGGGAGATCCCACCGAACATACATCATGACAGCTGTTATAACTAACTAGCTAAAAATAGCAAAAGCCCGGTCAGCATGATCTTATCATGATCAGCATGACCTTATTACATACAATTGGTCTAACAGACCTTCTTGGAAACACAAACAAGACCCAAACTACTAACTGCCTTATCAAGACCAGCTGTCAGGTAGGTGCTCCTGCACCATACTCCCCAAAAGATGATGATGATGCCTGTTGATGGAGGCCTGTCTCTCACATACCCTGTATTTGTCAGGTTGCCTGACCAGAACCTCGGTCTGAACTGCCTCGGTGGTGTTCAACTGTATCTTCCTGTCAATCTTCATAGGACAAGCAATAGTCCCAACTATGACAACATCCTTGTCATGCCTCTCAACTGGTTGCTGTGTACAAACCTGTTTCTGCACCTGCTGCTGACCTACACCTACCTGACAGCTGGTCTTGATAAGGCAGTTAGTAGTTTAGGTCTTGTTTGTGTTTCCAAGAAGGTCTGTTAGACCAATTGTATGTAATAAGGTCATGCTGATCATGATAAGATCATGCTGACCGGGCTTTTGCTATTTTTAGCTAGTTAGTTATAACAGCTGTCATGATGTATGTTCGGTGGGATCTCCCAGCCGCCTGGAGAGTTCCCAGCCGCTTGGAGGCGGGTCAGTAGTACTCGTAGGCAAATCTATATAAGCATGAGGATCGTTTGATATTGAACAGACAGACAGATATCATCGATCAGACTTTGCGAGAGTGAGACAGAGCGAGAGGAACATCATATTGTAGTTGCATCTTTTGAAATTGAATAAAGTATTCCTGTTTGTGTTCATCCTCTGTTGCATTCCATTGCTTGATCGATTGCTGGTTTGAGAGGTTTTCATGGATATACTGATCCATTCCACCGGTTGACTCATCTGATCGGTGGAATGGCAATGTACAGTAGGTTAGTAGGTAGTTTGTTTTCTGTTTGCATGCAGGTGTGCAGGATCGCGGTCGACAGATGCTGAGAAGCCTAGCATCCTCATGTGCTAGGTCAAGTTGATAAACTGGAGTTGGAAGATCACCCTGAGGTTGGATCGGGTCATCCCTGGTGGATCGGCGAAGGGAAATTTCGCTAAGTGAAGAAGTCTGTTAAAACGGCATCATCAGGATATTTCTGCAAATATCCTGCAGTCGGGTTAGGCATCATCATCCGGATAAGTGAAGATGAACATGATGCAGTTGAGCGCATGAAGTACGGTTTCGTTGGGGTGATCATCAGCAGGAGGAGCCGAGGAGTGTATCGGCATCAGGATCATCATATCGGAGTGCCAAACATCCGCATATCGCGAGTAGATGCGGGAGAGAGAGTTCGGATTTTTGACTAAGTATTGAGAAGGTCATCAGGATATTGAGATATCCCCCTGTGCGAGTTTATCCTGCTGTCGTCAAGTGTTAAGGTATCGGCGGAAGTCCGTAGCAGGAAGTTGTGTTAACATCATCATCAGGAGGTTTCGAAGAGAACCGGATAATTTATATCATGATGCTGTTGCTTGTATCATCGGGCAGTGGAGCATCGAAGGCAAGTTGTTGAAGTGGAACGTCATCAGGATATTTGGGACAACCGGATGTTGAATATCCTGCTGACGAAGGAAGTGTTGCATATGATGATGACGATGGAGTCCGGCGCCCGCTGAACAGTGCAACCGGAGGATGTGTGCGCCCGCTAAATATCATGATGATGATGTTAAGCGACTGGTGGAGGAGATGAACAGTAGTCGGCAGGAGGACAATTGCGAGTGTCCGAAATATGATGATGCTGTTGGTTTTAGGAAACATGATGATGCTGACAGTATAAAGCGGAATATGATGATGATGGCGAAGATGATGATGATGAGGTTGGTCTGTAGACATTCATGCTATATGCGAATGATATAGTGTGGATGCCTCTGCATCAGAGAAGGAACCAACTATTGCAGGAGGATGATTGTCAAAGTGTAAATTCACCAATTGGTAGTGCTGCACCAGTGCTTGAAGGAGAGAACATGATGATTAAGAGGACCCTCGTGAAGATGCCATTGAAGCAAGAGCCCCCACAAAGGAAGAATCTCTTTAGAACCCAAGGAAAAGCATATGGTAAGCTCTGTAAAATCATTGTTGATTCAAGTTCTACTGAAAATGTAGTGTCTACTGAAATGGTAGAAAAGTGTAGACTGAAAAGATTACCCCATCTTAATCCTCACAAAATATCTTGGTTGAATAAGCATCAGAACTATTTGGTGGAAGAACAAACTTGGGTAGAGTTTGAACTAGGTGATTATAGGGATAAGGTGCTATGTGAAATTATTCCTATGGATGCTTGTCACCTTCTTCTTGGACGACCTTGGCAGTATGATGTGAAGGCACAGCATGACGGTGAAAAGAATACATATATGATCACCAAGAATGGTAAGAAGTTTCAGATGGATCCCTTACCAGAGCAGGTTGGAGAGAAGAGCAATGACAACAGTGTCATGTTAGTGAGTGGCAAAGAGTTCCTACAGCTCATGAAGGAGGAGGATACCCAAGGGTATGCACTGATGATGAAGCCTGTATCCAATCAACAAAGCAAACAGCAGAAGGAGATTCCATTGGAAGTGCAACAATTACTGGATAAGTACCAAGATCTTGTGGTAGAGGATACTCCTAACTCCTTACCACCTATGAGGGACATAAGTCATCAGATTAACTTGATTCCTGGAGCCACATTACCCAATAAAGCTGCCTATAAGTTGACACCACAGCAGAATGAAGAAGTAGGTAGACAGATTCAAGAACTTTTGGAGAAAGGTTTGATTAGGAAAAGTCTTAGTCCATGTGCAGTCCCTAGTGTACTTGCTCCTAAGAAAGATGGCAAATGGAGACTATGCACAGATTCAAGGGCTATCAATAAGATCACCATAAGGTATAGATTTCCTATGCCAAGAATTGAGGATCTGTTGGACTATCTTGGTGGTTCATGTTACTATTCCAAGATTGATTTGAAATCTGGTTATCACCAGATCAGAATAAGGCAGGGAGATGAATGGAAGACTGCCTTCAAAACAAATGAAGGTCTCTATGAGTGGCTTGTCATGCCATTTGGACTCAGTAATGCTCCAAGCACATTCATGCGGTTGATGAATGAGGTACTTGTAGAATTTATTGGCAAATTTGTTATTGTTTATCTTGATGACATATTGATTTTCAGCAGGACCAAAGAAGAGCATGTGAAGCATCTTGGACAGGTGTTAAAGAAACTGCATGAGAGTAAGTTGATGATCAACTTGGATAAATGTGATTTTATGAAAACTGAACTAGTGTATCTTGGATTTGTGATTTCCAATGGCTATTTGAAAATGGATCCTACAAAAGTTGAGGCTATTCTCAATTGGCCTACTCCTAAGACAGTAGGAGATGTAAGAAGTTTTCATGGTTTGGCAACTTTTTACAGGAAGTTCATTAAAGGGTTCAGTCACATAAGTGCTCCTATTCTCAATACCATCAAGGGAGGAGTGAAGTGTAAATTTCAATGGACAAAACAAGCAGATGATAGTTTTGAACTGTTGAAACAGAAAGTGGCTGAGTTACCTACGTTGGTACTCCCTGATTTTGACAAAGTTTTTGTTGTGGAATGTGATGCAAGCCAACAGGCTATAGGTGCTATTCTTAGTCAGGAAGGACATCCAGTAGCATTCTTTTCAGAGAAGTTGAATGAGGCCAAACAGAGGTATTCTACCTATGACCTAGAGTTGTATGCAATGGTGCAAGCTCTGAAAAAATGGAGACATTATTTACTGCCAAAAGAGTTCATTGTTTTTACTGACAACCATGCTCTTAGCTTCCTAAATAGTCAAGAAAAGTTGAATCATAGGCACGTCAAGTGGATGGAACAATTGCAGGCCTGTACCTTCACTATTAAGCATAAGAAAGGTGTTGCCAACAAAGTGGCAGATGCTTTGAGTAGAAGGATACTGGTCATACAGGAAGTACAAATGGAACATATGGGTCTAGAATGTCTGAAGGAGTTGTACAAGGATGATGCAGATTTCAAGGCTGCCTATGAAGTGTGTGCAAGTTTGGCTAACACTTTTCATGGTGAGTATTCTGATTTTGTGCTGCAAGAAGGGCTCCTATTTAAAGGTAGTTTGTTGTGTGTTCCTAAATGTTCAATGAGGGACAATATCATCAAGGAGAAGCACAATGGAGCCTTAGGAGGACATTTTGGGTTAGACAAGACTTTGGAACAAGTCACTAGGTTCTACTATTGGCCCAAGGTACAGACAAATGTAAGGAGATATGTTGCAAGCTGTACCATATGTCAAAAGGCCAAGGGTATGTCTTCTAATGCTGGTTTGTACCAACCACTGCCCATTCCCACTAGACCTTGGGAAAGCATTAGTATGGACTTTGTACTTGGTCTTCCTAGGACAGTAAGGGGTGTAGACAGTGTTTTTGTCATTGTGGATAGATTTAGTAAGATGGCTCATTTTGTGCCATGCAAATGCACAAATGATGCATCTCATATTGCTGGTCTCTTTTTCAGAGAGGTGGTCAGAATTCATGGTTTACCCCTATCAATTGTTACTGATAGAGACTCCAAATTTGTTGGTCATTTTTGGAGGACCCTATGGAGAAAATTGGGCACACAATTGTCTTTCTCATCAGCCTACCATCCCCAGACTGATGGTCAGACTGAGGTTGTTAATAGGTCCTTGGGAAACCTTTTGAGATGCCTTACCAAACAGCATGGATTGGCATGGGATTTAGTGATCAGTCAAGCTGAATATGCTTATAATGATTCAAGAAACAGAAGTACTGGGAAAAGCCCCTTTGAAATAGTTTATGGTTTCCACCCAAGAGGACCACTTGAACTCAAAGACCTCCAAGGATGGGATAAAAGGAGTGCTCTAGGAGAAGACTTTGCTGCTACCATGAAAACAGTACATGATCAGGTCAAGCTTCAGTTGGAGAAAACTGTCTCCAAGTACAAGGATAGGGCAGATCTGAAGCGAAGGGAGGTACAGTTCAAGGTAGGAGATTTGGTGATGGCCTACCTCAGAAAGGAAAGATTACCTAAGGGGCAACCAACCAAATTGTTGATGAAGAAGATAGGACCTTGTAAGGTAGTGCATAAATTTGTTCCAAATGCATATGAGATAGAATTACCATCTGGCCTTGGTATCTCTCCCATTTTCAATGTTGCAGACCTGTTCCCTTTTAGACCTCCATTACATGCTGAAGATGGCTCAGATGCTATGATTGAAGATGAAGACTAGATCAGAGATTTACCTCCAAGTAAGCCTTTACAGTTGGAATGCATTTTGGATTCCAAAATTGTCAAGAAGACAAGAAAGGGTGTATAAAAAGACTACTTGGTCAAGTGGCAAGATCTTCCTGATTCAGAGGCAACCTGGATGAGTGAAGTAGATATTCTAAAGCATGGGAAGACACTTCAGCAGTTAGCAACTCAAGGGACTTGAGTTTTTTCCTGTAGGGGAGTATGGTGCAGGAGCACATTCTCTGTAGTGCAGGGTCATCTTTTCTTTTGTTGTCTCACAAGGCTCTTAAGCCATTTCATTTTGTAATAAGGGTCAATTTGGTCCCATGAATGTAATTGTGCAAGGCACACATGTAGTTTTGCCTGTATGAAGGGTACACCAACGGCTAACTAATTTGAAAATCAGTTTGCACGGTTGGAGGGGATAACTGCTGTCTCTACATCTTCTTTAGAGGTAGGTTGTATGTCACACGGGGCAAGAGAGAGAAGTGTGTATTACAACAAGTTCTTTTTGATAACTAAATAAAGAGAGTTCTGGGTATGATCTGTGTTGATTTTCTTGGTTGTTCTTAGTGATTTAATATCTTTATCCTGATTTTGTAAATGGAACCCTAACCGGATGCTATCTGTCAATCCATAGTGACTCTATAGTGTGCAGACGGTGTAAAACCCACGGTTCCACAGTGGCTGGTTCGTAACCTAGGAGTAGGGTTTTGATTCATACATGGAGGCCCTTTCCTCTGTCCACTAAAGCCCTGTGTAGTATCAGTGTGATGGGGGAAAGACTTTTCATGTTTGTTGTTGTTAACTTCTTGCCCAGGAAGCCAGAGAACTCAGTCAGATTCGACTAGACATCGTCATGTGGCTAGTCGGGAAATTGGAGTGAAATTGGATAGTTTTGATGTGGGATCAGATTGCTACAAGTGATCGAGGGTTTGATATATGAAACGGCCAAATTCCATTGTTCGGTCGAAAGGAATTCTAGTTCGGCGCCTCAGAACAGTTGGAGATCCATCGGCGTGAAAGGCTCTCCGTCTTGTCGAAGATTGGTATAGTGTCGGAGACACATACCATTGTTATTCGCATCGGTGAGAGAAACGATATTGGGCTAAGGAAAATACACCTAGCCGACAGTATAAAGTTTCACTGATCGGTGAGACATCCTCGAAGTATCGTCGATAAAGAGTATCAGCGTGAGGAACCTTGTCGGGGGAAGCCAAAGAAGTCACGGCGACTGTTAGAGTCCCACCGATAGAAAATCATCAGAATGAGATGAACCATCGGGGCCGCGAACCGAAGTCTCACCGAAGCGGAGGATCTGGCCGATGTGCCTGACGATATCGGTGAGAGACAAGGTGTAGGTGAAAGAAGCTTCACCGAAGGAGGAAGTCTGGCCGACGAAGATTGGTCATCGGAGTAACGGAGTCTATCAGCCTGAGATATTTCTCGTCGCCCAATAGTCTGGGTGTTGCCAAAGGCAACCAATGTCAAACTTTTCATCGGCGTGAGGGAAGCTTCAGGGAGACTTCTGGTGGACCGGCCGATGTATGAGGTGTTGCCGATAGGCAACTAACCGCTATGGGGATATCGGTGAGAACTTGGGAGATCTCTTGCCGATAGTGAAGATATAGTCAAATCTTCATTCGCTTCTGCTGGCACTCTGCATCAGATTTGAGCTCATTTTGAATTTACCAAACATTTAAGCGAAGAATTACAGAGCCCCTATGAGATTTAGGCAACATTATTGCAACTTATGAGCTCAACGGAATAGGATACACATTCAAATGGTGAATGGAGAATGGTAATTGCAAGGTGAACATGTTCATCCAGACATCACTTACATAGTAAAAAGATAATGAATATCAGGTACATAACAATAAAACCCCCTTTTGTCATTTATGGTAAATGAACAGGTAAAAATGGTTTTACCAGAGTAAATTGATATGATGATGCATGAAATATACTAGAATAAAAGAATTAATGCCATAAAATTCATGTGATCATTGAATCCACCACTACACATGACACATTAGTGTAAGATATATACATGTTTCATTGCAAGATCCAATGGGAGTCCGAAAGAAGAAGTCAGACACATAATTCTTAAAACCTATGTGCATATAGCATGAGGGGATATCTTTCAAATACAAACAAATAAATGATACACATCCAGGAAACATAGATCTTGATGCATGGATGGCGAAATTAGAGAAAGGAGGTGGGAATCCCTTGCTCATTAACATATACAGTTTAGGAATGTGGCATGTAGGGGGATTTCATTATGCAATGGAGGCCACTAAATTGGTAGTAGAGTGTGCCTAAAATTATAATGTGAATACTAGAAAGGTAGACAAACATGGTAGGGTTTATGCAGACTTTTCAATTGAAGGTATCACTGCAGCCTTCAATCTACCTAGAGGACCTCCTATGGTTCGACTAAACTTGGGTAAATTGGAGGGGTATAATAGAAAAGAGAAAGAAGCCATAAGGATCATGTACCAATGGAGAGCCAGTGGCAGCACATATAAAGCCTGCCAAGTTGCCCGTGTATCTCTACAAGTTTGATTTTTCTCCAAAGTATCAATATATGATGGTGATGCTCAGCAGGATGACAAGAAAACTGAATGCTAAGCCTTTTGATAATTGGATGTATGGCATCATAAGGATGGTAGAAGGTACTAATGAGAAACCCCAATGGGCTAAGATCATAAGCAGCAACCTGGATGAGGGGATGAGGAAGTTAGGAGAAAGAAATAATATGTTCAATATGACCTCCTATGTGGTATATTCCTATGCATTTAGAGGCACCTTTAATGGATTACAAACAGTGGGCAAGGTCAGAAGCAATCCTGGAGATGTAAACATTTGGGACCATTACCCACAACTGGAACAAAGAGAGTCTCTCCAACATTACCAAAGAGTGAATGATTCATTCTCCATGCACCTTGTTAGGACTATGGAGGAAGATAGAGCAAAGAGATTGAGTGTAGAGGCTCAAGTTGTAATATACAGACATGGGGCTTGGTTCATCTAGTTCCCCACCTTTTCATACATAAGAGTGGAAGGTTTCACTGGGCAACCTCTCATGTTGCCAAGATATCCCAATGACAAGGTCATCCTGATGGAGCTAGCTAAGAAAATATTGCCTTCAGTGGAAGCTTATATTGAGAAAGGAAAGATACCTAATATTCTATTTCCAATCATAATTGGATGGTATATGTGTCTTGATAAGGAGAGTGTAAAAGATGTAATTGGAGGACTAAAGTTGATGTCCCTGCATCCCTTCTCACTATCTAGGCCATATGACCCCTATGATAGGATGCAAACATTGCATAAGAAACCAATACATCAGAGGTACATTGAAGATTATTGGGCAAACTATGATGACGAGGTAGAAGTAAGAAGGAGAGGCTACCAAAGGCTTACTCTAAGACAGATACACACATTAGATTGCATACTAGTGCATTCACAACTACATGAAAATGATGGCATGATCATGTCCCAAGAATATGAGGACAATAAAGTATATAATGAGACAATATCATCCCCATATTGGAGTCAACTAGAGGTGACTTCCTTGGATCAGATAATGCAAAAGGTCATACAATTGACCAAAGAATGGGTGGATGCAGAGATCACCAATCTGAAGAAGAAGGGAGTGGTACTCACTGTTGACAACAAAAGGAAAAGACAAGAATTATCAGATGAGGAATATGATGATTTCCTCAAGGAAAAGAGACTATCAAAAGGGGAGAGGTAGAAAAGTAAAATCGAGAAAGGAAACCAAGCTATTGGGGTGACAGTCATTCGTCATCCTCAATAAAAGGAAGATGTAGCTTCCACATATGCTATAACATCACCTCATACACCTATAAAACTGATGTAGGAGCATCCCTGGTTCAAGAGAAATCTTGCATCAACCAAAAACATTTGCATTTCAGTTTGTTTGCAGTTTAGTTTGTTTCTTTTATTTTTCCAGTTTAGTTCAAGCAGTTCATCCAGAAGTAGTTTCTACTCTTTGGTCTGGTATTCTACCATAGTTTCATTTCACACCTTGTGGATCTAGATTTAGCATCTACATTCATTCATCTACAACATATCCAAAATTTAGAGCATTTGGATCAATTACCTGAAATATATCATTATCAGAAGTTGACTATTTCTTAGAGTAGAGTATCCTGATAATCACTGACAACTAGCTGAAGGAGAAACTTGTGGAAGCATTTCCCAATCTTTTAAGCCTAATGACACATCATTCAATGATCTTTAGTTCATGCCTGACCTTCTTCAAAGATCTGCACTTCATTTCATTCATTTTCCAGAGGAGTTCTAAGCAATTAGGTCTGACCTATCTATGTGTACACGTTACAATGCTTCATTGGAGTTTGTGACCTTCCTTAGCCGATGCGGAGGAATCTATTGGTCTAGAGATGATATATATTGATGTAGTAGATCCTTAGGAAAGCAGCTAGCATAGTTCTCATGATTTAGAAGATTGATAGTCTTGATTCTTTGCGAAGGAGCTTCAAAGCTTTATCTTGTGCATGTATGTAATCAGGCCTATGAGCCCTAATTGTAAGCACACATGTTGCCAGCCAATCTGTATTTGAATTCTTGGATAAATTGAATGACTAAATATGTGTTTGTTCTATTTCTTTGAGTTATTTCCATTGTGTTTACTCTTGCTGCACGGTCTAGATAGTTCATTCTATGAACCCTCCTACCATGACTACACCAAGTGGTATCAGAGCAAAAGTTTTGAATCTTTGCGAGTGAATTGAGTGAAGTTGGCAAAGGAATTTCGTAAGATCTTGTTGTGGACAAATTGTTGAATTGAAGTAGGTTACTTGTGTCACAACTGATCGCCGATTGAGAGGTAGTTGTCACCTTGTAGCCCAATTGCCAAACTTGAGGTAGTTTGTACTTGATCCTAGGAAGAATGCCACTGCGAAGAGTTGCTATTGTTGGAACAATGGATGGTAGAATGGATGAGATAATGGAGATGATGGAAACAATGTGAATTCATTTGGATTCTGTTGAAGAAGATAGGTGAAGAGGATTGACACCTAGAGCTAATGTTGAAAGCGATGATGAAGAGGAATTTCAATCTGTTGAACAAACTGGCAAAACCCTAGGAGATGATGAAGAAGAAAAATTAGATCAATTAAAGATGCTATGAGCTATTTCAAAGATTGGAAAGAGACCTAGAGTGGATGTGCCGAACTATACTAGTAATTTAAATCCTAAAGAATTGATTGACTGGATAAATGACATGGAAGAATACTTTGAATATGAGGAAATTGAAGATCTAGAGAAGGTGAAATTTGCAAAGACAAAGTTGAAAGGACATGCTGCTATATGGTGGAAAGAAGTTCAGTTGGAAAGAAATATAAGAGGGAAAGAAAAGATTACAAAGTGGGACTGGATGGTGACAAAATTGAAGAATCAGTTTCTACTTGTTGACTATGAGTTGGAGTTGTTGAAGAGATTGCAAAACCTGAGATAAAAGGAGAAATTTGTGGAGTACACTGAAGAATTTCACAAGATGATCATAAGAATAAGACATAGTGAAGCAAGAAAGGAGAAAGTGGCTAGATACATCAATTGATTGAGATTGAATATTCGAGAAGAGATAAGCCTAGTAAGGATGACATCTTTGGAAGAAGCATATCAGTTCGCTCTGAAAATTGAAGAGAAGATGAATAAGAGACATGATTAGAGATAGAGAGGTAAAGGAGGTAAATTTTAGAGAGGAAGGACATTTTCTAGAGGAGGCAGATCATATCTGGAGTAGAACAAATTTGACAACCCATTTAAGAAAGATGACAGAGATAACAATGCTTACTAGAGAGATGACATAAATATTTACAAGAGAGGAAACCCTAGTGCATACCAGAATGAAGGATATAGAAGAGAAGGAAGAGGATTTGATAAGAGAACATTCAAAGATACTTGTTTCAAGTGTGGAGGTGAAGGACATAGAACATTTGAGTATAATCAAGGTAGTACAAGTAAGAGGACATAAAATAGTGGAAGAGCAGCCTATGTTGAAGAAGAACTTGTTGAATCACCCAGTTCAGTTGGAAAACCTAAGAAAGGAGAATCACTTGTGATGAGGAGAGCACTATTTCAAGTAGAGACAAATGAGGAACCACTGCAAAGGAAGAGCCTATTCAGAACTAGATGCAAATATGGAGGTAAGTGTTGTAAAGTTATAATTGATAGTGGCAGTTCAAATAACTTAGTTTTAGAGGAGATGGTGACTAAGCTAAAGTTGGAAAGATTGAAGCACCCTAAGCCCTATCAGATAGCATGGATTTAGGATGATCATAAGGTACTAGTGAGTGAACAATGTTTGGTGAAATTTCATATTGGATCTTATCATGATGAAGTCTTGTGTGATATTATGCCTATGGATGTTTGTCATATCTTGTTGGGTAGACCTTGGCAGTATGATAGAAAAGCTATACATGATGGGAGAAAGAATACATATACCATAATAGAAAATGGAAAGAGAATTACTTAGGTTCCTTTAGAAGATGATCCTAATAGTGAAGTATGTGGGAATGCTAGAATCTATTTGGTAGATGGAAGAAAATATCTGGATGGTTTGCGACATGAGAATATGTGTTATGCCTTGATTCCTAAGAAGCCTGAAGCATTGAAGAAGGAGACTGAAGAATCACAACTTGAGGAGATAAAGGAGTTGCTGACAAAGTATGAAGACATCATATCAGATAATGTACCTGAAGGATTACCACCTATAAGGAGTATCAGTCATCACATGGATCTTATACCAGGAGCAAGTTTACCTAACAATGCAATGCATAGAATGACACCAACAGAGTATGAAGAATTGAATAGACATATACAAGAGTTGTTGAGAAAAGGTTTGATCAGAGAAAGCTTGAGTCCTTGTGCAGTACTTGCAGTGCTAGCACTGAAGAAGGATGGAAAAAGGAGAATGTGTACTAACTCTAGAGCAATAAACAAGATCACAGTTAAGTATAGATTTCCTTTACCTAGGATGGATGATATCACGGATTGTTTGAGTGAAGCAAGATATTTCACAAAGATAGACTTGAAGAGTGGATACCATCATATCAGAATTAGAGAATGTGATGAGTGGAAGACTGCTTTTAAGACAAATGAAGGATTGTATGAATGGTTAGTGATGCCCTTTGGATTAATAAATGCACTGAGTACATTTGTGAGATTGATGAATGAAGTTCTGAAGAAATTCTTCGGCAAGTTTGTGATTGGATACTTGGATGATATTCTTATTTTCAGTAAGACAAAAGAGGAACATTTGTGGCATATTAGACAAGTTTTGCAGAGACTGAGAGAAGAGAAATTGTTGATAAACATCAAGAAGTGTAGTTTCATGAAAGAAGAGTTGGTATATTTGGGATTTGTGATTTCTGCGGAAGGATTGAAGATGGACCCTAAGAAAGTGAGCAATTGTTGAATGGACTACACCAGAGAGCATTGGAAAAGTTAGATCATTTCATGGATTGGCTAGTTTCTACTGAAAGTTCATAAAAAACTTCAGTTCAGTTTGTAACCCTATGACAGAGACAATGAGAGGTGACAAAAAAGATTTTAAGTGGGCATATGGAGCAGATAAAAGTTTTGAGTTGAAGAAGAAAGTGATAGAGCAACCTGTTTTGGTGTTACTTGATTTCAATAAGGTATTTCAAGTTGATTGTGATGCAAGTGGAAATGCAATTGGAGCTGTATTAAGTCAAGAAGGTAGACCTGTAGCATATTTTAGTGAGAAGTTGATGTTGCAAATATGTGCCTAAATGGTGTTGTCATTGATGTCAACATATCCTTGTTGCCATTTGTGTCAACTATATCCTATTTTACTATCTATATAGAAGACCAAATTGTTGAGGATATTGAGAAAATTAATGGTGATCAATGTATGCAGACCATACAGATGTGTAGAGGTTTGTCTGAAGAAGTTCCAATTATGATTTGAGAAGTTCGCATTAAGATCTGAAGAAGTTATGGCCATTTGAGTAGAGCCAGTTCTTGCAATACTCAGGAGAGACAGAGTGACAGGAAATAAGTTTAGATTTCTCTGGTAACGTAAAATGATGATCTATGGATCTAAGAGGCATGTTTGGGAAGTCAATTTGTATCATCAATACAAGTGGTTTGTGGTTTGGAGGTCCACAGGCAATCCTTCTAGTTTAACAGTCATGGCAGATAGTGTTCTTAATGTTCCAGATAAAGATGCAAGTGATTCTGATGAGTTGGAGGAGTGCAGATGTTTCTATTGAATTCAATGTGCTTGTGGAGATCTTTGGATCATGTAGCTTTTGTGTTGGAGGTATGCATTGAAGTTTAAGTTCATTTTTGAAGATTTTCCTTTTCGTTGTTGATGTTCTTCCTAGTCTTGGCCGATCGGATGATCTTAGCATGTTGTGGATGTTCTAAGAGCATTTTATGAAGTGTGGCATGTTGGTAGAGGAAGATTCAAGTCTCATTTATTCTTGGCCAATAGTGAAATGATCCGTGTCAAGATTAGCTGACCTTGTTGATCATTCCAAGGTTGATGAAGCTTACAAATACTTGTTGAAGAGTTGTTGAAAATTATCCTTGTGCAAAATGAATTAAATCCAAAAAAGGATCAAAAGCAGAGCAAAGAAGAAGAGGAGCAAAAGAAGTATAGAATGAAGAGTCAGTGAAGAAGAATTTGGAGATAGAAGAAGAGGTTTTGGGAGCATCAAATGAAACTAAACCAAGCATGAAAAGATACTAATTATCAGTTAGTTCTTTCTGTGTTAAACACAAATTTATTGTAGGTAGTGAGCCTTTCTTTTAAGTAGTGAGCTCTGGGCAGTGAGCTTGAAGACAAGTACCTTCTCATTCTTGTAAGTACTTTTAACAAGGTACAAATCTTGTGGACTAACAACCAACGTGGTTTTTCACTTAACCAGGTTTCCATGTCAAAAATCTTGGTGTAAAATGTTTTGATTATATTTTTGCTTATGTGTTGATGGTATATGCTTTAATGTTTGCATCATTAATCAATTTGCCAATTGTGAAAGAAGATTAAAAGAAAGAAATTGTTGATTTTTGGGGACAACTGATTCACCCCCCTCTTAGTTGTCAGGGCTAATTCCAACAATTGGTATCAAAGAAAAGTAACTCTAAAAGAAGCTTGACTACTTGAGGAGATCCAAGATGTCATCTTACAAGAAGGAAATTCTAAGATTTGATAGAACAAATTACTCCCTCTAGAAGGTATGCATGCAGTGTCATCTAGAATGTATGGGTTATGTCTTTTAGCTAATGACCAAGAATGTGTATAAGATTCTGAAGAATGGAACTTCAACTATAGATGAACTCAGAGATACTAAACACAACACTCGAGACAAAGAAGCATTGTTGACTGCCCTATTTGATATTGAATTGACAAATGTCTTGGATTTGAAAACTATGTAGACACCCTAAAATGATCAAGTCGTCGCATCACTTGCATTTCGTCATTTCTTCCTAATCACCTGCATTTCAACATTAATTAAATAATCTAATTATTTAATTAATTTCACCAAATTCTTCTAAATCACAAAATTGTGACATTAATTAAATAAATCCTCATAATTTAATTAATTAAATTAAATTCCTCTATATTCTTCCACAATTAAATAATTTTAATTATTTAATTAGATCATTATCCTCTTTCCAAAAATCAAATCCACATTAATTAAATATATCCAATTATTTAATTAATTCAACAAATTCCCTCTTATCTAAAATTAAATAATTCTTAAATTATTTAATTAAATCAAAATTATTCTTCCAAAATCATGCACAACAATTAAATAAATTTATTTATTTAATTTGCTTTTAAATCTTCTAAATTAAATAATTCCAATTATTTAATTGTTTCTTCCAAAATATCTTCTCTAAATTTAAATAAATCAATTATTTATTTAAATTGCTTTTTCTTCTAATTTGAGTTATCTCTAAAATAACTCAAGCTTTCTTGCTCATCAATTAAATATTTCTATATTTAATAAAGCAAAATATCTTCTATTCTCATGCAAATCTCTTCTTCTTGTTTTAAATCACTTAACTAATTGCTTTATTCTTTAATTGATTTATTTCTTCAGTTAACTTATTCTTCTATTCTTGATAACTCCTCTCATGCAAAAGAAAGCAAGACACATGTCTTCTCCTCATTCGTTGCACATTCCTCAACTGTTCTCCTCCATTGATTCTTTTGAATTATTTGGACCGTTGATCGATTTTACTTGAAATCTATATAAACCCCCCTCATCTCCTTCATTTACTCTCTCTCTTCGATCGTATTCTCAGGCATACTTAACAGAGCTTTGAGCATACACAACGCGTCGATTGAGCAACCTTACTATCATTTGACATTGATCTCTTGAGCACTACACTCGCTTGTTGCAGCTATGGCTTTGCAATTTCATTGAGCAATTCTACATTCAATCCAAAGGAAACAACACAAATTTCGGTAAAAGTCTTTATCGCATTGGTTATTTGTCATGGCTTTTACTTAGATTCATTTTCTTTATGTTATTGGATTTTTTGGTTTTTAATTAGTTTAGAATAGATCGATTTTCCATATACACATTCTGGCACGCCCGGTGGGACCCACTAATCCCTTGGTTTCTTTGAGAAAATTGTTTTTTTTTTAAGACACAGTACGGCACGGCGCTTACGGCACTTCACAGCGCTTCTGGCAGTATATTACAGCGCTTTTGCAGGAACAGTTCAGCGCCCTTGGTGGCACGGCCGCGCTTCTGGTAGCACAGAAAAGCGCTATCGGCAGCACAGAAAAGCGCTACTGGCGTGTTATTAGGCGCTTTTGGTTAAAATTAGGTTTTTTTGACTTCATTCGGGGTTTTGCAGTGATCTCTCATTTCAGATCTGTCGTTCTGTCGGACGAGCTGTTATATTTGTCTTTCAGAACCTGCATTTTGGATATCTCCTAAGCTGATTTATTTAGGAATATCCTTGTTTCTTGTGCTAACCCATTGTTCTGATCCATTTTGCTGAGTTTTCCAGATTACACAACCCAGATCTATCAGATATCATCCTTTAGATAATAGGTCCACCATGAAAAATTATTTTGACCTGGTTATTGTTAAGGAAACTAATATTTTCTGTATCTGAGACAGAACAATGCTTTTGGCAATATATTATCGCGCTTTCGGTTATATAGTGAAGCGCTCTTGGATCTTCTACAGCGCTATTGGTATTATCGTTTCACGCCTTTGGTATTTATCGCAGCGCTTTTGGAACGATAGTGAAGCACTTCTGGTTATTGTTCAACGCTACTGCCTATATTCTCTGACGCTTCTGGTCTGCATTACAGCGCTCCTGGAACACAGTAGGTCGCTTCTGGTAATGTTATTCAGCGCTTTTGGTCAAAGTTGATTTATTTTTTGCTAACTTGTGAAATTTTGGTGGAACTAACGGAATTGCTGCAGCTTCTTATTACTCACACAGAGCCAATAGGTGTTTTTAACATATTTATGCAGGACGAGTGTTGAAGACCCTTTTTTGTTTTACCTTACTAAGTCTTAGAAACACATTGCATGCTTAAAAGAAGTAATTGAACAAATCTTTCCTTGCAATCTAAGTCTTAGGAACATACTGATTTTCTTAAGGGACAATGGACATGTATGGACAAACACCTCATTTTTCTAAAGGACAATGGACATGAATGCCAAACACTTCATTTCATAAGGGACAATTTACAACTACAATCGTGTGTGTGCATAGCTTAGTTGCACCTTATTTTTCTTATAACGGGACAATTGAACCATTGTTTGACGTGCTTGATTTTACATTTTTTATCGGAGTTTTCCTTTGAACCGCTATATAAAAGGGATAAGGTGAAAGCCAAGTCCTAACCGACGTCAGCCTTACCTTGTGATGCCAAACTGAAAAGAGGTGTACTAGCCCTTTGTGGAAATGATTTTCACATTGAGCGAAGTGTTTGAAACTCTTAGTAGGATTGGTTAAAGCTTTTAGTAGCTTGTCGCATTGCTCGTAAGGCGTTGGTCCCTCAAAGTCACTAAGAACCAATCTAGATAGAGACTACCCGACCTACCTCCGAACATTGCGGTAATCATCAGTGCAAGGGAAATCGATTTAAACCCTTAAGACACTCACCATTGGCTCCCTTGAGAAGAGATAGTATTCCCTCAGACATAAAGCTCTTGTGACCTACTTGAGCTTTCCAAGGGGAGGGTGAGATATCCCTACCTATCGTCTCTCGCAAAGATACTAAATATCCGACACCTTTATGGAATGATATTTTTATCGACGGAGTATTAAGCTGTGAGCTGATCTACTGCAATGAAACCTTGTCTCTAGGGATAAAAAGTGCTTGTTATTGATTGCAACTGTATTAGACCTGTGGAAACATTGGGCTTGTTTGGAGCCTTGAACATACACTATCTGTTGTGTCAGTCCTTGTGCCTTTTTTGACCACTTGTTTGCTGTGTTTTCTCTTGCCAAAACAATCCAATCAAAAACAGAAAAATCTTGCCTTTGAAAAACATCAGACACTACTTCAGCACCCTTGGTATTACAGCAGCTCGCTTTTGGCCATACAGTAGATCACCTTTGGTATAGCAGTACCTCGCCTCTGGCTAACACTCTACTTCAGCGCCCTCGGTATAACAGTAGCTCACTTTTGGTCACTGTAGCTCGCCTTTGGCATAGCAGTAACTCGCTATTGGTAGCTCAGTCCGTCGCCTCTGGCCCACAGTAGCACACTTTTGGTAGCACAGTCCTGCGCCTTTGGTCAAACAGTATAGCGCCTTTGGTCCAGTACTTTGTGCATCAGAGTTTGTCCGCTTCTTCAAAGCATCTCACAGATTCCCAGCATTACATTGTGTCCTAAGCATATCCCATGGTCACCACTAGGCTACAGCAAACTATGAAGTCTAGGCAAGTTATCCCTAAGAAGCACAAGTCACCGCCTCGCACACCACAATCAGGTCGTCTCAATGTTACTCCCAAAGTGACTCCTAGTACACCCGCGGCAAGACCAATCAGCTCTCCAAACATGCCGCACATAGATGAACCAAGCAATCCTCATGAGGATAGAACCCCTTTGCTAAATACACCGCAGTATACCACAGGCTTGCCTCCGGATTTTGTCCCACAAGGATATGTCATAGATCAACCCCCATCTCAAGAAGAGCGACACTTTGAAATAGGTCAATCCTCTCAAGAAGATGGGCAAGATCTTGATGAATTTATACAAGATCCTAGAGCTATAGCTGCCTTTGATAAAATCCTTAGTGAGAATCAGGATCAGTTCTTTCGCTTACTTGCCAAGCAAGGTGCCAAGTTACCTCCCGATTTTGATATGTCCACTCTCAAGGAGAGCAACAACACCCAAGAAACCATACAAGCGGTGCAAACCATGTCCACAGTCACTACGCCCTTACCTACTCAAGGTTTGCAGTATAGGAATCCCCTTTTTCAAAATCCAACAGGGGAGAGGCCCATATCACCACTTTTGACTCCTATGGAGATCTATCAAAACCAACAAGAAACTCTCCAACGTCAAGCAGAGTTAGCTAAACAAGCCACCTTAGCTCGGTCGAATGTGCAACCACCTCCTAAAGTGTCCACCCCAAGCGCAAGTGGAATCTTGGTTACCCCATCACGCGTAGGTTTCCCACCCAATTACAATCCGAGGAACACTTATGTAGCCATGCAACAAGGGTCTCAACAAATGCCACCTCCTATATCATCACACCTGCATGTCTCTCAACCAATTGGAGTCACGCAGCCCCAACCACAACATTCTTCTACTTTCATCCTCAAGCAACCCCAACCGTCGCAAATCACTTCTACCTATGTTCCTCCACCACAACATTCTTCTACTCTCCTCTTCAATCAACCCCCACCATCGCAAAACACTTCTACCTATGTTCCTCCTCCACAGCGTTCATCCACGCTCAACTTCTTTCATACATTGCCTAGCCACTCGCAACATTCCCAACATCAGGTTTCCCAAAGCTATGTGCCACCATCACAACCTAATCAAACACACTTTAGCTTTCCTCCCCCCAATACGTTTCTTCAACCATCGCAAAGCCAACATTCTTACCTAGCGCCACCTCCACCTCTACCTAATCAAGGCCTCCAATTCCAACCCAATCTGAACCAATCATACAATCCATACAATCCCAATCAATCTTACGACCCTTACAATACCACTGCGCATGGCTCACACTATAATCTTCCATACGGGCAACACCAACCGCCTTTTGGACAACAGGAGACGTTACCAACCCCTCCCACGACTATGGAACTAAAGATTGCGGAGGTACAACAACAGCTATCTGATCTTACGTTTGGCCACACCAAAAAGACCTTCTCTTTAGAGGAAGTGTGTCCTTATCCTTTTGATCGGTCATTACCAATGATCCCTTTTCCTCAAAATTTCACTATTCCAAAGTTTGATAAGTACAAAGGAAAAGGTGACCCAAAAGATCATCTTAGGGAATTCTATCTTGCTTGCTTCGAGGTCTCACATAACGACACGTATCTTATGCGTCTCTTTCCTCGCAGTCTTGGAGGTCAAGCAATAGAATGGTTCTCACACTTACCTACGGGTATTAAGTCCTTCAACGAGCTAGCAGAGAAGTTTGCCACCCATTTTTCTTACAACGCAGAGCATGAGATTTCCATGACGGACCTATGCAACAATAAATAGAAAAATGGTGAAACGTTCATTTCTTTCCTCCAACGATGGAGACAAATGGCTAGTAAATTCCCTTTCAAGATTCCAGAGAAACAGCTTGTTAGCATCTTTGTACAGGACCTCAACCAAGAGTTAGGTTTCCATTTGCAAATTCTTAGTGCTACAACCTTCGATGAAATCACATACAAGGGCATCAACATTGAGAAGGCCCTCATTGCTAAAGGTGTGGTCAAAATCTTCAAAGAGACGAAAGATAGCTCTTCTCATCAACAATCGAATGATAAACCCAAATATTGGAACAAGAACAAAAACGTGGTCAATGATGGAGTGGTCGATACTAAGCATGTCCAAACGTTGCAAACACCGCTGCAACTCTCAAACCAAGTCAAGCTCCACCTCAACAACAGCAACAACAAAGGCAGCCTTATCAAAATTAACAACGACAACAAGAGCGGCCCCAACAAGATTACCCTCCGCGACGTCAATTTACTCCTTTGGGAGTGCCCATCGAATCAGTCTTACAGCAAGCTTTGCTGAAAGGGCTCATAACCTTACCTGATGCTCCTCCTTATGGAGAACCTGTCTACAAAACTGCACGTTACAGAGACAATGAGTATTGTGAGTTCCATAGGAGCAAAGGTCATCGAACAGCATCTTGCATGAAGCTTAAGCACCTCATCCAAAACCTTATCGAAGCTAATCAAATCACTTTTGAGAATGAATCACCAGCGCAACACACGAACAAGGATCTCGATATGTACAAGGAACCATTCCCTCATCACGGTCCACCTCCTCCTCAGGATAGAGGTAAAGGTATCAATCATGCTTCCACGTCTTTCGATTCCATTGTAGGTCGTTTTGAAGAGAGTCGAGTGTCTACCCTCACCATCAAAGGCAAATCTACGGATTGTTCTGTTACTACCCATCGAGGTCATGTCACCATTCGTACACCTACACCTAGACTTCCGGTTCAGTCTGATTATAATCTTGTCGAACATCTAGGGAAAACACTAGCACAAATCTCTATTTTGGACCTTCTACGGTCATCACCTGCACATAGAGTGGTGTTAGAAAAAGCCCTCCAAGAGTCGTCCGTTCCTAACAACATAGCAGTTGCAGATTTCCAAGCTATAGTGGGTAATATTGCTTCACCTTACAATGTGGTCTTCTCTGAGAAGGACCTCCCCTCCCATGATCCATGTCACAACGATGCCCTCCATATTGAAGTGCTCATCCATAAGCGCAAAATCAAACGCATCCTCATAGATGGTGGTGCTGGTCTCAACATCTGTTCTTTAAAGTTACTAAAGCAATTGGGATACTCTGAGGATCACGTCAACACTGAGCATAGTATTACAATCAAAGGGTATGATGATGCAGAACGCCGTTCAGAGGGTGTTATTCACTTACCTATACAACTGGGCCCTGTCATGCTTGAAACCAGGTGCCAAGTTCTTGATATTGAGCTGCCTTACAACATTATCCTAGGCCGCCCATGGATCCATGCAATGAAAGCTGTTCCCTCCACGTACCATCAATCCCTCAAGTTCCCATACAATGGTACAGAGATCACCATCCCAGGAGATCCTAATCCTTTTGAATTTTGCCGTGTCTTGCAAGGAAGCTATAAGAATTGCAACCAAGTGCCTAAAAATGACAAAGCCCTTGAGTCCCCTCTCTATGTTGACCCTGAAACTCTCACACAAGCCTCTACAAGTGAGCCTACCCCCCTCCCCAAAATCACAGCTCGCTTTCGGGATATAGGCTTTGGCTCTTATGATATCTCTGAATCTTGTTGTGTAGGGCGGATGCCTTTATCTCCCAAATCTTACGGCAAACCACCCATTGCTAAAGTTACCAAAACAACAACTATTCCTCCCCCAACATTCCTAACCCAATTCCAACATGGACGGTTATTGGAAGAGGAAACTATTGAGGACATCTCTTCTTGGCTCTACAAGGAGAAAGAACCAGTCACGATACCAGTCAAGCAATATGGCAATGGCTTAAGGATAGTGAAAAACATGGGCTATAAAGGCAAAGGTGGCCTTGGGAAACAGAATCAAGGCACTATGGAGCCCATTGTGGTAACAAAGAAGCTAGACAAGAAAGGATTAGGATTTGGTAAGAAGGTACCACGCGCCTCGGACATCGAGTATATCCTCGACGAGGTAGCTGACAAGTTTCCCACCGATACGACGTCTACAGAGGATATCGCCGATGACTCTTCCCTCCACATGACCAATCTATTCGCGGAATCCTCCATTTTTACACTATCCTCCGTATCCTTAACTTCCACCACCAGCACCCAGAATGTCACGCTTGTCTACCCTGAACTTATCGATTGGGACCAACAAGGGGCCCCCGTTATAGATGTCTTTCAGAATGACGAAGCTTTAGCTGAATTCATGGGACTTCGAGAAGGTATCCCTCTTGGCGATCACAAGGCAGGTTTTGTAATGGAACTAGAGTCCATGGCTTATTTTGGTGAGAATGCCAAATCCTCTAGTCGCAAAAGTGCACATAAAGAAAGATCTCTAGGTGAAAACCACACTGTGGCACCTCCTGATCATAAAATAGTAAAAATAAAGGACGTATCCAAAGGTGAAAACCCAACTGTGGCACCTGAGGATGGAGGATTTGACCTTCCCTTACCATCTAAGTATCAAGAGAAATCAGCTCTACTAGTGGAAGATTCTACAGAGATCAACCTAGGTACAGAACAGAATCCAAAGACAACATTTCTAGCAGCATCATTATCTGATACAGAGCACAGAAATCTTAACAAGTTCTTCTTGCAACGAACCATCAACTTTGCATGGACCTATGTAGATATGCCAGGGCTAGACCCTAAGCTGGTAGTTCATTATCTCACAGTGGATCCCAAGGTGAAACCAGTCAAGCAGAAATTGAGAAAAATGCACCCACAGATAGCTCTCTTGGTGGTGGAAGTACAAAAGCTATTAGACGCAAAGTTCATACGACCTATTGACTATTCAGATTGGGTCTCCAACATTGTACCTGTGTCTAAACCTAATGGGCGCATCCGCATGTGTAATGATTTCAGAGATCTCAATAAGGCATGTCCTAAAGATGATTTTCCACTACCAAACATTGACATTATAGTGGACTTGACAGCAGGTCACGAGATGCTTTCTCTTATGGACAGATTCTCAGGTTATAATCAGATAAGGATAGCTGAAGAAGACCAACATAAAACAACCTTTACATGTCCTTAGGGCAATTACTGTTGGTGTGTTATGCCGTTTGGTCTAAAGAATGCAGGAGCAACCTATCAGAGAGCAATGACAGTGATATTTCATGACCTCTTTCATCACATCATGGAAGACTATGTGGATGATATATTGGCCAAATCTTCTAGAGAGGATCACATACAGGTCCTAGGGCAAATCTTTGACAGGCTGGAAAAATACCAAGTAAGACTAAATCCTAAGAAGTGTGTATTCGGTGTCACATCAGGGAAACTATTGGGATACATCGTATCTCGTAGAGGCATCGAAGTAGATCCAGCAAAAGTAAAAGCTATAGTGGAGATGCCTCCACCAAAGAACCTAAAAGCATTAAGGAGCCTCCAAGGAAGGTTGCAGTCCATTCGACGTTTCATCTCACAGCTAGCAGATAAATGTCAACCCTTTCAACACTTGCTCCGAAAGGATGTCTCATTTCGATGGGACAACAAGTGTCAAGCAGCGTTTGATCAACTTAAAGAGTATCTAGCTACACCTCCGGTATTGGTTCCACCAGTGGCAAACAAACCTTTGATCTTATACATCTCTACTACAAACTCAGCCCTAGGGGCTCTGCTAGCACAGAATGATGACACAGGAAAGGAGCATGCAATTTATTACATTAGTAGAACCTTGGTGGGATATGAGCTCAATTATTCACCAATGGAAAGGGCTTGTTTAGCAGTAGTGTTCGCCTCCCAAAAGTTGCGACATTACATGCTGAACCAACACACAAATCTGATAGCCAAGATTGATCCCTTGAAGTATCTACTAGCAAAAGCAGCTCTCACAGGCAGACTAGCTAAATGGGTCATGATTCTTAGCGAGTTCGATATTGAGTACACAGATCGTAAAGCAATCAAAGGGCAAGCCCTCGCTGATCAACTAGCAGAAGCACCTATGAAAGATACACATCCTATGGTCGCAGACTTTCCTGATGAGAATCTATTCACTCTTGCTAACTCCATAATGTGGAAGTTGTACTTTGACGGTTCTTACACACAGCATGGTTCAGGAGCTGGCATCTTATTTGTTACACCTCAGAATGACTACATTCCAAAGTCATATCGGCTTGCATTCCCTTGCACCAACAACATAGCCAAGTATGAAGCACTCCTTATAGGTCTCAATACAGCAGTCCAATGGGACATCACAGAATTACAAGTATATGGAGACTCACAGCTAGTCATTCGCCAAGTCACAGATGAATACCAAACAAAGGATGAAAAGTTGGTCCCCTACAAGCAACTAGTGGATGTTTATAAACCACACTTTTCTCACATCACATTTGAGAAAATTCCAAGAGAGCATAATAAAGCTGCGGATTCTATGGCTTCTGTAGGGTCACTGATTGATATGCCTGCTAATACACAGAAGTGTGAATTCTTGATCGAGCAATTGTTGATACCAGCCGTCGATGTTCCTGTTACTGAAATCATCTGCGAACTTGTTGGTCCCAATTCCCCATGGTACGAAGATATCTATGAATACCTCAAAAACAAAACCTTTCCCCCTGACCTATCATCCACTCAACGCAAAACCTTTATCCGTCGATCCTCTTGTTACATCATTCTGGGTGATACACTATATCGCCGGAGTCTCGATGGTATCGTCTTACGATGTCTTAACGCAGAAGAAGCCGAAGCTACCTTACGAGACATACACGAAGGTGTCTGTGGTGCACATTCTACCGGTCCTAATCTTGCTAAGAAGATACTCCGAACAGGTTATTATTGGCCTACAATAGAGCAAGATGCCGCACAGTTTGCTAAGAAGTGTCTACAATGTCAGCAGCATGGAGATCTGATTCACGCACCCGCTCATGAATTACAACCTGTGACAACTCCATGGCCTTTTTCTCAATGGGGTCTCGACCTCGTAGGACAAATCCACCCTTCCTCCTCAAATGGCCACAAGTTTATCATTACCGCCACTGAGTATTTCACGAAGTGGGTGGAAGCCATTCCTATGACCTATATCACCGGTAAGCAAATAGCCAAGTTTATCCTAAACTACCTCATATGCCGGTATGGTATTCCCCAAGCCATTGTCACTGATAATGGGAGACCATTCAAGAACCAAGATGTCCGTGCCTTATGCATACAATACAATATCCAACATCGCTTTTCAACTCCCTACTATCCGCAGAGTAACGGCCAAGCTGAAGCTTCCAATAAAACCATTCTCAAAATCCTCAAGAAAACAGTCAATGAAGCTGGTCGTGATTGGCACTTGCAACTTAATCCCGCCCTATGGGCCTACCGCACTAGTATCAGAACACCAACTGGTGCCACACCATATGCCTTGGTCTTTGGCTCTGAAGCCATCCTACCTATAGAGGTCGAGATCCCATCCCTCAGAGTATCCATGCAGGACCTGATCGGCGGAGATGAGTATCGCACTTCCAGATTAGCTGAGCTTGAACTACTAGATGAGAGGCGTCTTGCCGCACTTAATCATCTCCATGTCTATCAAAACCGCCTCCGGCGTAATTACAACAAAAAGATCAAAGAAAGACGGTTTCAAGTTGGTGATCTTGTACTTAAGGAGAATCATAGAAATCAAGCAGATCGAGAGAAGAAGGGTAAATTTGAGCCTAACTGGTTAGGTCCCTTCATTGTCACAGCAGCATATGGATCGGGAGCTTATACTTTAGCTACACCTGACGGCATTCCTCTAGATGAGCCACTTAACAGTGTCCATCTCAAGAAGTTCTATGCCTGATCCTTAGAGTATTCCCACAAAAAAAATCAAAAAAAAAATCAAATCAAAAAAATACAAAAAATCAAAAAAAAAAAAAAAATCAAAAATACAAAAACATCCATCCTCTGGTGAAAACCTGGCAAACAGGCGCCTTGGATGAGTACCATAGTGAAAACCTGGCAAACAGGCGCTATGCGTAGAGGTAGCATCCATCGTCTATCGAGTCCTGTCCACTCCTTGTCCAGTTCGCAACCTGCTTCATCCATCCATCCATAATAAAACCATTGACCTTGTTTGCATTTCCATCTCCCTACCTAGTATAGCTTGGAAATTTGTCAGTGTCCCTCATCGTCATCCCACGTCTTGATCTGTGTCTACAGTTAACACTGTCTTGTCCTAGGTCAAGTCTTTTTGTGTCTTCTTCGGTGGTCACCCCTACAGTTTCCTCTACTAGAATGGGGGCAACTCTTTCCTTAGCTTCAGTCTAGGATTGGTTCCTTGTTTGTGGTTCGCAACGCATACTTCGATCTTCCCTCATTTCCACAGGTAACACCCTTTAACGGACACATCGCTCCTACGATAAGGCTGTTATCTTCTCAACACTTGTTCTACATCATCACACTAACCAGAACTACATATTATCTCTTCTCAATCTTAAGGTACCTTGATCCCATGGATATGGGTATGTAGGCAGTCTGGAATACGAAGCATGTTTCCAGTACTCAGGTACATAAGATCACCTCTTCTCAGCTCTTTTTCTACATCATCACACTAACCAGAACTACATATTATCTCTTCTCAATCTTAAGGTACCTTGATCCCATGGATATGGGTATGTAGGCAGTCTGGAATACGAAGCACGTTTCCAGTACTCAGGTACATAAGATCACCTCTTCTTAGCTCTTTTCCCACATCATCACACTAACCAGAACTACATATCATCTTTTCAATCTTAAGGTACCTTGATCCCATGGATATGGGTATGTAGGCAGTCTGGAATACGAAGGACGTTTCCGGTACTCAGGTACATTAGATCCCCACCTTCCACCTTGACCCATTCATCACTCTATCCAGAACTACATATTTATCACGTTCATCTTCCATCGTAAGTGTGCCTTGATCCTGTGGATACAGGGTATGTAGGCAGTCTGGAATACGAAGGATGTATCTAGTACTCAGGCACACACGATCCATCATTCTCCACCCGTCCCAATCCATTAGCACTGGCATCCTTCTAGTCTTCCGTTTGTCAAAATCCATTCGCCTCGACTTGACTAACTCAAGCAGCAAGCTAGCGCATCCTTTCAAAGCAAAAGTCCTTAACAAACTTGAAGCAAAGAGGCCTACTTCCAGAGTCATCTACTGTCCTGCATACCGATTGCCAACATCAGCTAAGTACCGCTTAACCAAGCCCTAGATCCACAGGCTTGTCTTCTACGAAGTGTTCCATTGTCGAGACCAACACACGCGTCTCCTGCGACATGTGGCATTTCCTATAGCAAGACATTGTCTTTTTAGGTAGATAGCCCCCTTTAACGGACACAGAGTTCCTACGATAAGGCTGTTATCTTTCCTATCCAATCTATCCTGAGCAACCTCTTTGGCAAGAGAGTATGTTGGCTGTATGTTTACTTTGTAAGTCAGTCAATTTATGTTATGGTTTATCTTTTGTTCCTTTTCCAATACCTATTCAAAGCTACCTTGATTCATCTATAATCTTGGTATGTTGCGATGCAGTACGGATTGGGGGCATAGTCATTGCTTTCTGTGTGCCGTGTTTGAGGAATGATCTTTTAGTATCTTTCTTCGCATCATATCTATCTTGTGTGTGTTACGACCTAGCATCTTACATATTAATATTTCTTCTTGCATTTACATGTATTGAAGTTTATTTTATGTTCAAGACTATGTCTTATTCACATGTCCCAACAAGGTTATATGCTGTCTAAGGGATCTAAGTTCAAACCGCTTGCTTGCAGAGTCAACGTCCACGCACTCGGATATTACTGCACCTTGGTCTTTTATACCTTGGTGGCGAACTATCCACGTGCTATATCAAACTAAGGATTGCTCTTTATATACAAATGTGAAGCCATTGCAACAAGCTCATTCATCCATTCCCACACCCTTTATATCGTTTCATTTGCAGTAATCGATCAACTTCTCCTGTTCTCCTCTCTGGTGCATATCTACAAAACCCACATGTCAGATATCACTAGTCATCACATCTATGTCATCATACATCTCTATCATCATACATCTATAAGCATCATATAAGCAATCTATGTCGTCACATGAATCCATAATCATACATACATATCATCACATCCATGACACCAGATAATGCATACACAAAAGCATGAACAGCAGTGAATCGAACAGATCATCATATATATATATCATGTAATGGTCATCATAATACAAAGTGTCTGTGTCTACATCAATAATACAAAATATGTATACATCCAAATATACATCAATATAGTACATCAAGGCTATCAAGAGCCCTCAAAATATACATCAGAATGCACGCAGGCATCTGTCCAAAATAATACAATATGATACAATATACATGAGTATGCCCTAGTGAGTAGAGCTACCCTCCTGCTGTGGCCCCTGGCCTCCCCCTGTGCTCGGTAGAGGTCCCCCTGATGGTCCTCCTCCTCCCCCTGGTGGCAAAAATGGCCCTCTAACCGAGGACGCTGACTGCCCTGTCCTCCGCGATCCGGATGCCCCGGATCTACTCCTGTCTCTGTAGCTCGGTGCCTGCTGCGCTGCCGGCACCGCACCCACATACAGCCCCCTGTAGTACTCTGCCTCCCGGCCAGCTGATACCAGCTCACCCTGCACTCGGACGAGCTCACTATATAGTGTCCTCTGGTCTGCTCCCAGTGCACGGCGTGCCTCCTCTCTCTCCCGCCTCACTCTAAAGAGTGTAGCCTCTGCTGTCAGTCGCAGCTGTACCTCGGCATCTCTCTCTCGTCTAGCCTGTGCTACCGCCTCGGTGTCGGCTGCTGGTGCGGCCGGTGGCTGCATCTGTGCCTGTGCCTGTGCATGCACCTGGGCCTGTAACTGCCTGTAGGCCTGCACCTGTGCCTGTAACTGTGCCTATACCTGTGCCAGGGCTGTCTGTGCGGCTGTGGCTGCCTGTGTCTGTGCCTGGGCTGTGGCCTCTGCCTGTCTAGCCTCTGCCCGTGCTGTATCCCGGTCTCTCCTCAGTCTAACCATCCGGAGCTCTAGTCGAGTCCTCCGGGCTATCTCCTCCTGCAGCAGTCACTCGGCCCTCTGCAGATCAGTCTCTACGACTGGGCCCAATGCCTCTGCCATCTCAACATCCTCCCGCTGGCCACTTGCCTGTTGTCCACCTGCCTGCTGTCCGGCTGCCCTGGCCTGCCGCCTCCTCCTAGCCTCTCCGCCAAGTACTAACACCTCTCCCACTGCCCCTACTACACCTGGTGTAGTCAGTCTCGTCGGCCTGTGAGTCTGCCAGTACTGATCATAGTCTGGCAGTGTCCCTGGGTCTGCTAGCCCTGTGTCCCAATCCCATCTCACGGGGATAAGTCCCCACACCTCTGCTAATACTGTCGCCACCGGGATCACTGGGTCCCAGTCTCCTGTCTCTCTCCGCGTCTTGGCATGTGTGGCCTCCCCCACCGGTAGCCCCTGTGGCAGGCCAAACTGTCTCAATACCCGCTCTGGAAGATATCGCTCTATCATATCTGTCCGTCTACCGAACAGATAGTGAGCCTGTCTGCAGTACATGAGCTGCTCATGCTCATCCGGCCACTCCTCGCATAGTAGCCACGGCCTCCAGATAAAGATGTCCATCTCATCGATCTGTCACCGCCAGTAGCTGACAGATCCCATCCTCCTGTGTGTCATCACTCCATCATACAAGAATGCATATGGCTCCCCTCTATCTCGATGGCGCTGTGCCATGGGCCGGATAACTGGAATGTGCTCCCACGCCCACACCTGTAGTAAGGTCACCCCTGCTGAGAGGCTCCTGCCTCTCCTGTATACGCAATAATGCATATCATGGTATAGCTGCCCTAGGACACAGGGTCCCCACGCATACTGTCGGCCATGTGTAAACATCCCTGATAACACTGTCCCCCAACCAACTGATAAACCTCTGGATCTCCTGTCCGGGCACAGGAAGCCGCCGATCAATGATGCGACGATCCAACGGATCCTGTCACAAAGTCTCGGGACGTCTGCCCACCTAATCTCCCCATCGTCTATCCATAGGTCGTCTGTGCAGAAGACCTCCTCCAAGCCTGCCTGGCCTCGTGCCGGGTCGAAGTCAACAATCTCCCCATCAATCTGAATCCGCAGGATGCGATATACATCCTCCAGTGTCACTGTAGCCTCCCCTGTCGGGAAGTGAAATGACGAGGTCTCGCTGTGATACCTCTCCACGACTGCTGTCACTAGGGCGAGATTCGCCCTAATGTGTGTAAGGTGTGCCACATGCCATAGCCCTGCATGCTCTAAGAACGCATCCTCCTCCCAAGTCAACTGAACGACCTCATGCGTGATTGCGTGGTGTCGCTCCCGCGACATCAGTGGTGGTAGTATCCTCTGCATCCATAAACATATCACTTGTCAGTTTCATAACCAAATCCCTCAAAACCTATCTACCCATTGGCTATGCTGTACCCCCATTGGCTATGCTGTACCCCACCCCTGCCATCCCTTTTCCCTCTTATCGGCTAGGCTAGGTGTCTCTCCTCTAGGCCCCCCATTTTACTAAACCCTAACTTTTTCTTCTATCTAGCCAGAAGTGCTTTGTTTCTGCAACCGCGTTGTTTCTCCCGGCCGAAAGCGCTTCAATCCTTATCCAGTTGCGCTTTGATTTTCCCCCCACATGCGCCTTGTTTTCAAGCGCGCTAAAGCATTATGCCAACTGCGCCGCTCTGTTTTACCAGAAGCGACGCGATTTCTCCACCTACCCGCCACCCGCGCTAACCTACCTTACCAGTCGCGCTACACTACCATACCAAACGCGCTACGGGATTTCCCACATGCGCTGCGATGCTGACAACTCTAACCAACCGCGACTTGTTTTTACCAGTCGCGCTGCAGCCGCTGACCAAACGCGCTGCGGCGCGCCAAAAGCGCGCCAGACGACTACCACCCGCGCTGCACAATCCTATAGCGCTTTTGGCTTAAATTGCAAACCTACCTAAACGTAGCCCTAATCTACCCCTAATCGACAAATTACAATGGGGTTTTTGATCACTTACCGCTGCCGGAGCTCCTGCTGGCCTCCCGTAGGTCCGCACCAGCTCCGCCCGATGTCTGTGCACAGGAATCGGCATCTCTCTCCGCTGGCTGCTCCACTCTCTCTCAACTAAGCTTTGAAGCTCTTCTCTAAATTTAGAATCTCAATGGGTGCAAATGAGGATTGTGGTCCCCATGGGACCTATTTATAGTGTCCCCACCCTTCAGTTTTTCTTCCCCCCCCCTGTTTCTGCTTATTCTTCCTCCTGGTCGCGCACCCTTCTTGTCGAGCGTCAACACCTTTCCTCTGTCGCCTCCCTGTCTTCCTGCTCGAGGGGGCATACGCTGGGGCAACTCGATACACTGGGGCAACTTGATACACTGGGGCATCAAAAAAATTGTATCACATCTTCAACAATCGATTTTCTTTGACGCAACGCTACATGCTGCATTGCATCAAAGAGGGGCAAAATGTAGACACCCTAAAATGATCAAGTCGTCGCATCACTTGCATTTCGTCATTTCTTCCTAATCACCTGCATTTCAACATTAATTAAATAATCTAATTATTTAATTAATTTCACCAAATTCTTCTAAATCACAAAATTGTGACATTAATTAAATAAATCCTCATAATTTAATTAATTAAATTAAATTCCTCTATATTCTTCCACAATTAAATAATTTTAATTATTTAATTAGATCATTATCCTCTTTCCAAAAATCAAATCCACATTAATTAAATATATCCAATTATTTAATTAATTCAACAAATTCCCTCTTATCTAAAATTAAATAATTCTTAAATTATTTAATTAAATCAAAATTATTCTTCCAAAATCATGCACAACAATTAAATAAATTTATTTATTTAATTTGCTTTTAAATCTTCTAAATTAAATAATTCCAATTATTTAATTGTTTCTTCCAAAATATCTTCTCTAAATTTAAATAAATCAATTATTTATTTAAATTGCTTTTTCTTCTAATTTGAGTTATCTCTAAAATAACTCAAGCTTTCTTGCTCATCAATTAAATATTTCTATATTTAATAAAGCAAAATATCTTCTATTCTCATGCAAATCTCTTCTTCTTGTTTTAAATCACTTAACTGATTGCTTTATTCTTTAATTGATTTATTTCTTCAGTTAACTTATTCTTCTATTCTTGATAACTCCTCTCATGCAAAAGAAAGCAAGACACATGTCTTCTCCTCATTCGTTGCACATTCCTCAACTGTTCTCCTCCATTGATTCTTCTGAATTATTTGGACCGTTGATCGATTTTACTTGAAATCTATATAAACCCCCCTCATCTCCTTCATTTACTCTCTCTCTTCGATCGTATTCTCAGGCATACTTAACAGAGCTTTGAGCATACACAACGCGTCGATTGAGCAACCTTACGATCATTTGACATTGATCTCTTGAGCACTACACTCGCTTGTTGCAGCTATGGCTTTGCAATTTCATTGAGCAATTCTACATTCAATCCAAAGGAAACAACACAAATTTCGGTAAAAGTCTTTATCGCATTGGTTATTTGTCATGGCTTTTACTTAGATTCGTTTTCTTTATGTTATTGGATTTTTTGGTTTTTAATTAGTTTAGAATAGATCGATTTTCCATATACACAAACTACTCATGAAATTTGGAATAAGTTGGAAAATCTGTATGAAGGTGACAAATATGTTAAATGTACCAAGCTACAAAGCCTGAAGGGTAAATATGAAAAATTGGTAATGAGTGAGGATGAAAACATTACTTCCTACATGCAGAAAGTAAATGAACTTGTGACCGGTATCAGAAATGCAAGTGGAGTATTGGAAGAATAAAAAATTGTTGCCAAAGTGCTCAGATCCTTACCTGCAGCATACAAGCATAAAGTTACAGCCATTGAAGAAATCAGGATAGTAACAACTGTCACAAGGGATTAGTTAGTTGGTAAGCTTTCATCATTTAAAATGAGTGGGTTTGGTGATTCTCTCCCTAAGCCTAAATCTGCATTCAAGGCTAGTGTTTATGGAAAGCAAAGGTATGATCCAAGTGAAAGTTCTTTAGGATGATCAAATAGACTTGTGAAGACAAGGAAGGATCTTGAATATGATGAAACTGATACTGTAGATCTTGAAGCTCTTATTGCCAAAAAAAATACCAAGAGGATCTGGTAAGTATGAAAGAAAGTTTCCATTAAAATATTTTGCTTGTAATAAGATTGGTCATTTTGCCTCAAGATGTCCAGAGAGGTTTTCAAAACCAAACCCTAATAGATACAAAAGTTAGAAGAATTGATACTATGTCCAAGAAGCTGAAGAAGGAGTCACAGATGATGAATTTGATCATGGAGAAGGTGATTGGGTGTTCATTTCTATTAAATAGAAGATCCAATGTCTACTGAATCTGCTAGCTGTGCAAATGTGGAAAGTGTCTTGGCTACTCAGGTTGTTGAAAAGGATGAATCAGTGATTGATAGTGGATGTTCTCATCACATGACTGGTGAAAAGAGTAAGTTTGTGAGTTCTGAAAAATATGAAGGTGGGCTTGTGAAATTTGGAGACAACTCAGCTGGTAGAATCTGTGGCAAAGGATCCATCTCTTTTGATGGTAAGAATTGCACCAATAATATTTTGTATATGGAAGGAGTGAAACATAATCTCCTCAGTGTTGGATAGTTGGTTGACAATGGTTATGATCTTTGATTCAAGGATGGAAAATGTAGAATCGTGGAGAGCTCTAGAACTAAAATTGCATCTGGTACTCAAACTAGAGGTAACATCTTTCATTTAAGTAGTTCTGGTAAAAGTTGTTTGATTGCTCAGACAGATCAAAGTTGGTTATGGCATAGGAGGATGTGTCATGTGAATTTTGATAACATTGTCAAAATAAGTTCCACTCAAGCTGTAAGAGATCTTCCAAGACTTGTGAACCCTGATAGCATATGTAGAGAATGTCAATTGGGAAAATAGAACAAAATTTCATTCAAAAGTAAGGAACAGGCTTCAAGTGGGCAATTGGAACTAGTACATACTGATCTCTATGGTCCTACTAGAATCAGGAGTGTATAAGGAGATAGATATTCCATGTTGCTAATTGATGATTACTCCTAGATGATGTGGGTAACTTTCCTAAAAGAAAAATTAGAATCTCTTGACAAGTTTAAAGTGTTTAAGGTGATGGCTGAAAATGAGATTGGTGGAAAATTGAAGTGTCTGAGATCTGACAAAGGTGGAGAATTTACTTCTAGTGAGTTTGATGCTTTCTATGAAAAGCATGGAATAAAAAGATAGTTATTTGCTCCTAGGACTCCTCAGCAAAATGAGGTTGTGGAAAGAAAAAACTAGACCATTCAAGAAGCTGCCAGGACCATGATGATGGAAACAAATGTTCCTCAAGTTTATTGGAGAGAAGTCATGAGTACTGATGTCTACACTCTTAACTAGTGCAGATCAAAGTAAATTCTAGTAAGACTCCTTATGAACTATGGTTTGGTCATCCTCCTACTGTGAGATATTTCAAAGTTTTTGGTAGTTAATGCTATATCAAAAGAGATGAGGATCTAGGAAAGTTTGAAGCAAGAAGTGATGAAGGAATTTTTCTAGGTTACTCTACTCAAAGCAAAGCATACCGGTGCTTTAATAAGAGGTTGAAGAAGATTGTTGATAGTGCTAATGTAGAGTTGATGAGAGTAGAGAAGGACATTCCAGGCCCTGCGAATATGATTCAGATGATCAAGATGAAAATCCAAGTCAAGAAAGGCAAGTGCAATCTCATATTCAGATCCATATTGATCTGGTTAATCCAGTAATTCAACAAGATAGTGGAGAAGTTGAGGAAAAAGCTCAAGAAATAGAAGCTCAAGCAATTCCCAAAACTCCCAGGTATGTAAGGATGAATCATCCTGAAGATCAAATCATAGGAGATAAAGGTAAAGGTGTTCGAACTAGGAGAATTTTTTTTGAAAATCAAGAGGAGATTTGTTTGATTTCAAAGATTGAACCTAAATCAGTAAGTGAAGCCTGCAATGATGAAAACTAGGTTAAAGCAATGGAAGAAGAATTGATGAAAATTGAAAAGAATCACAATTGGGATCTTGTTCCTATACGTGAGGACAAATATATGATTGGAACCAAACGGGTATTTCGGAATAAACTAAATGAAGATGGTGAGGTTGTAAGAAAAGAGGCAAGGCTGGTATGTAAAGGCTATTCACAAGTAGAAGGAATTGATTTTGAAGAAACTTTTGCTCCAGTAGCAAGGATAGAGGCAGTCATATTATTTATTGCTTTTGCTGCTTTTAGAGATTTTGAAGTTCATTAGATGGATGTCAAATCAGCATTACTAAATGGAGAGTTGGAGGAAGAAGTCTACATTGAGCAATTGAAAGGATTTTAGTTGTCTGATCAGAGAGATATGGTCTGCAGAGTAAGAAAATCATTGTATGGACTCAAGCAAGCCCCAAGAGCTTGGTATGCAAGATTGGATAAGCATTTTCTTAAGCTAGGATTCAACAAAGGTACCACTGATAGTAATCTGTACTTCAAGATTAATCATGAGGACATTCTAATTATTGAAGTCTTTGTTGATGATATCATTTTTGGTGGAAATGAATGTATGTGCAAAGCATTTACTAATCAAATGAAAAGTGAGTTTGAGATGTCAATGTTTGGTGAGATGAATTTCTTCCTAGGGTTGCAAATTTTTCAGTCAGATAAAGTTATTTTCATATCTTAGTCTAAGTATGTGAAAGAATTGTTGAAGAAGTTTGGAATGGAAGATTCAAAGCCAATATGTACACCTATGGTAACCGGATGCAAGCTAAGAAAAGATGATGACTCCCCCAAGGTAAATTAGAAAAGGTATAGATCAATGATTGGAGGATTTCTCTATCTAACTCAAACCAGACTTAACATCATGAATGCAGTTGGACTTGTTGCTAGATTTCAAGATGATCCAAAAGAAGCCCATGTTGTGGCAGTCAAAAGAATTTTTAGATATCTCAAGGGGACAATTGATTATGGACTATGGTATCCAAAGGACAATGACTTCACTCTTCATGCATATACAGATGCTAATTGGGCAGGAGATGTGGATGACAGAATAAGTACTACTGGTGGTGCATTCTTCTTGGGAAGAAGATTAGTCTCTTGGATAAGCAAGAAGCAAGAAACAATATCTCTGTCTACTGTAGAGGTAGAGTATATAGCAGCAACAAATAATCGTACTCAAGTTCTATGGATGAAACAAATGTTGAAGGACATCAGAATTGTGTTTGAGGAGCCAGTCACAATTTTCTATGATAATTCAAGTGCTATAAGCATTTCAAAGAATCCGGTATTGCACTCAAAGACAAAGCATATATCTATCAAGTTTCATTTCTTGAGAGAGAAAGTAAATGAGAATGAAGTCAAGTTGGAGTTTGTGTCTTCCAAAGATCAGATTGTGGATATCTTCACTAAGCCTCTTCCCAAGGATACTTTTGAGTATCTCAGAGAAAAGTTAGGGGTTATTACCCCTCTTGATCAGAACTAAGATGCACAAAGGTACATTAGTTTGGTGGAATTCACATTCATATCTTGTGATCCGGATTGATGTTAAGGAGACACTACTCACGGGGGAGTAGTCAGTATGCAAATTTTGGGATCAGTCTGAAGCAAAAAGGGAGAAAAGATAGCAAATATGTGCTCTTTGCCATTGATGTCAAAGGGGGAGAGAAGTCATGTGAAAAACTAGTTGCTAATGAAAGGGGGAGCAATAAAGAAAGAAATTGCAGAAGTGAGAAGAGAAAGGGGGAGAAGTTCTTGTCTTGATGGTTGAATTTAGTTTTTCACATCATATGTTGCCATCAATGACAAATGGGGAGATTGTTGCAAATATGTACCTAAACAATGTTGTCATTGATGTCAACATATCCTTGTTGCCATTTGTGTCAACTATATCCTATTTTGTTGTCTGTATAGAAGACCAAATTGTTGAGGATATTGAGAAAATTAATGGCAATCAATGTATGCAGACCATATGGATGTGTAGAGGTTTGTCTGAAGAAGCTCTAGTTATGATTTGAGAAGTTTGCATTAAGATCTAAAGAAGTTATGGCCATGTGAGTAGAACCGGTTCCTGCAATACTTAGGAGAGATAGAGTGATAGCAAAGAAGTCTGGATTGCTCTGGTAACGTAAAATGATGATCTGCAGATCTAAGAGGCATTTTTGGGAAGTCAGTTTGTATCATCAATACAAGTGGTTCATGGTTTGGAGGTCCACAAACAATCCTTCTAGTTTGACAGTCATGGAAGATAGTGTTCTTGAGGTTCCAGATAAAGATACAAGTGATTCTAATGAGTTGGAGGAGTACAAATGTTTCTGTTGAATTCAATGTGCTTGTAGAGATCTCTGGATCATGTAGATGCTATGTTGGAGGTTTGCATTGAAGTTTGAGCTCATTTTTGAATATTTTCCTTTTCGTTGTTGATGTTCTTGCCAGTCTTGGCTGACCAGATGATCCTAGCGTGTTGTGGATGTTCTAAGAGTATTTTATGAAGCGTGGTGTGTTTGTAGAGGAAGGTTCAAGTCTCAATTATACTTGGCTAATAGTGAAATGATCTATGTCAAGATTAGTTGACCTTGTTGATCATTCGAAGGTTAATGAAGCTTACGAATACTTGTTGAAGATTTGTTGAAAATTATCCTTGTGGAAAATGAATTAAATCCAAAAAAGGATCAAAAGTAGAGAAGAGAAGAAGAGTGAAAGCAGTATAGAATGAAGAGTCAGTGAAGACAAATTTGGAGATAGAAGCAGAGGTTTTGGGAGCATCAAATGAAACTGAACTAGGCATGAAAAGATACTAATTATTAGTTAGTTCTTTCTATGTTAAACACAAATTTATTGTAGGCAGTGAGCCTCTCTTTTGAGCAGTGATCTTTGGGCAGTGAGCCTGAAGGCAAGTGCCTTCCCATTCTTTTAAGTACTTTTAACAGGGTACAAATCATGTGGGCTAACACCCACCATGGTTTTTCCCTTAACTGGGTTTCCATGTCAAAAATCTTGGTGTCAAATGTGTTGATTATATTTCTACTTATGTGTTGATGGTATATGCTTTAATGTTTGCATCATTAATCAATTTTCCAATTGTGAAAGAAGATTAAAAGAAAGAAATTGTTGATTTTTGGGGACAACTAATTCACCCCCCCCCCCCGCTCAGTTGTCCGGGCTAATTCCAATAGTTGAATTATTCAAGGAGAAGATATTTAGTTTATGATTAGGAGTTCTATGCCATAATTCAAGCCTTGAAGAAGTGGAGACATTATTTGTTGCCTAAGGAGTTTGTGTTGTATACAGATCATCAAGCTTTGCAATATTTGAATAGTCAAGGTAAGTTGAATCAGAGACATATGAGATGGGTAGAGTTCATACAGAGTTATACTTTCTTGGTGAAGCATAGGAGTGGAAAATCAAACAAAGTTGTCAATGCATTGAGTAGAAGAAGAAACTTGTTGACAGAGATGAGGGTTGAAGTGTTGGGTTTTGATGAATTGAAGAACATGTATGAGGGAGACACTAATTTTGTAGAACCTTGGAAAGCATGTAAGGAACTTGTTGTGATAGATAGGAGTAAGTGGTTGGACTATTTCATTCAAGAAGATATGTTGTTCAAAGGAAGTCAGTTATGCATAACTAGATGTTCAATGAGTGATAATTTGATCGAGGAGAAACATAGTGGTGGATTGGCAGGACATTTTGGCATTGATAAGATAGTGGCTTTGGTATGTGAGCATTACTTTTGGCCTCAGATACATAAGGATGTTAGGATATTTGTGCAAAGTTGTAGAGTTTGTCAAGTTGCAAAAGGGAGTAGTCAGAATACTGGATTATATAAACCTTTAACAGTACTAGAGAGACCTTGGGAACACATAAGCATGAATTTTGTAATGGGATTGCCTAAGACACAGAAAGGACATGATTCAATATTTGTAGTGGTGGAAAGATTTTTGAAGATGGCTCATTTCATACATTGTAAGAAGACAACTGATGCAGTGCATGTAGCTGATCTATTTTTCAAGGAGATTGTGAGATTGCATGGATTACCTAAGAGTATAGTTTCAGACAGAGATACAAGGTTTGTTGGATACTTTTGGAAGACAATTTGGAAGAAGATGAAGATAGATTTGAAGTTTAGTTCAACTTTTCATCTATATACTAATGGACAGACAAAGGTAGTGAATAGGAGTTTGGGAACCTTGTTGAGATGTTTGGTTGGAGAGAAGACAGGAAGCTGGGATTTGGTTCTTTCAAAAGTAGAGTTTGCATACAATAATTGAGTAAATAGAAGTACTGGAAGAACACCATTTGAGATTGTGATTGGAGTGAATCCTAGAGAAGTTGCAGAATTGAGAGCTATCAAAATAGAAGAAAAGGGAAGTGCAGAAGCAGAAGAATTTGCAGATCACATGAAGACGATGTATAATTAGGTGAAGAAGCATTTGGGGGACATGAATAGTAAGTACAAAGAGAAGGTAGATGAGAAGAGAAGACATAAGGAATTTGAAGTTAGAGATGAAGTGATGTATACTTGAGAAAAGAAATATTTCTAGTTGGGACATATAACAAGTTGAAGATCAAGAAGTTTGGACCTTGTAAGATACTTAGGAAATTTGATTCAGGAAATGCATATGAAGTGGAGTTACCAAAGACATTGGGTATATCACCTATTTTCAACATTGCAGACTTATATCAGTATCATGAAGTAGAGTTCAGTGACAACATGGAAAAAGACTTGAAGAAGTAGTTACCACAACAAGTACCAGAGTAGATTGAAGACATTTTGGACAATAGAGTTGGATGCAGCACTAGTGGAAGACAATACAAAGAATATCTTGTGAAATGGAAAGGCAAACCAGAAGAAGATTCATCATGGATTTCTGAGATTGAGGTGGACTGTCCTGGTTCTCCCATAGCCCTAGCAAAGTGAGGGACTCACTTTTTCAATTACCTCAGATGTCTAATGTAGGAGCATCCTTGGTTCAAGAGCAATCTTGCATCAACCAAAAACATTTGCATTTCAGTTTGTTTGTAGTTCAGTTTGTTTCTTTTATTTTTCTAGTTTAGTCAGAAGCAGTTTCTACTCTTTGGTCCGGTATTCTACCGCAGTTTCATTTCACACCTTGTAGATCTAGATTTAGTATCTACATTCATTCATATATAAAATATCTAGAATTCAGAGCATTTGGATCAATTACCAAAAAGATATCACTATCAGAAGTTGACTATTTCTCATAACAGAGTATCCTGATAACCACAGACAATTGGCTAAAGGAGAAACTTGCGGAAGCATTTACCAATCTTTTAAGCCTAATGACACATCATTTAATGATCTTTGGTTCGTGGCCAACCTTCTTTGAAGATCCACACTTCATTTCATTCATTTTCTGGAGTTCTAAGCAATTATGTCCGACCTATCTATGTGTACATGTTACAACTCTTCATTGAAGTTTGTGACCTTCCTTAGCCGACACAGAGGAATCTATTGGTTCAAAGATGATATATATTGATGTAGTAGATCCTTAGGAAAGAAGTTAGCATAGTTCTCATGATTTAGAAGATTGATAGTCTTGGTTCTTTGCAAAGGAACTTTAAATCTTTATCTTGTGCATGTATGTAATCAGGCTTGTGAGCCCTAATTGTAAGCCCGCATGTTGCTGGCTAATCTATATTTGAATTTTTGGATATATTGAATGATTGAATCTGCATTTGTTCCATTTCTTTGAGTTGTTTCCATTGTGTTTACTCTTGCTGCATGGTCTGGATAGTTCATTCTATGAACCCTCCTACCATGACTGCACCAAAAATAGAAGAAAACTATTGTATCACCTGCACCTGCTATTGTAGAGGAGGAAGAGAGCTTAGATGATGATCTCCTAATAAGGAGGAAAAGGAAGAAGATCCAAAAGCCACCTCACAAGAAACAAACATATGTTATGAGGGGGCAGTAGCTATGAATCCCACTATCCTATTAAGAGGAGCAGGTGGTGAGGGAAATTTGAAGAATCTACAACATGAGATCCCTATTCCTGATATCATGCAATTCAAGTTTGAGATGGCATAGGAATAGAGAAAACAGATGCATAGTGTAAGAGATGAACAATCCTTTGAATTAGGTAACATGGTGGAACTATCTAATGATGATGTTGTAAATGAGACTTATGTCAGTTCTATGGAAACATTAATAAAGAATAATAATATGACCCCTCATGTTACAAAAGGAGGTCAAAGTAGAGGAAATAGAAGAGGGTAACCCTAAAGTGGTGGCACAACAAATTGGATTGACAAGATTAGTTGATCAAGTCACTAGCCCTACAGCAATAGATTTTACCTATTAGGGTAATGAAGATCAAAATAAAGATAAAGACTTACCTCCAGAATCGGAAAAATTAGAAGTTAATGTACATATTGAGCATGAAGAGATGCCTAATCAAAATGATGGTCAGGACAATGAGAAAATACCTGAAAGAAGAACAATTAAAGAAGGGATGGATAAAGCCCAAGACCCTAGAGAAGTGGACTCATCAAAGGATGGAAAACAAGGTCTTCAAAAGGGTGATGATCAGAGAAAAGAAGAAGAAAATGTGAATAAGAATGATCAAGACAATCACCTAGATAAACTAGATCAGACTGCTCAAAACCCTCATGAGGATCAAGCACCACAAGATACACATGACTGAAATGTGAAAGTGCAACAAGAAAACCCTACACAGGAAGAGGTCTGTCATGAAGAAATTCAAGATGAATAAAGAAAATAACCTTCACCACAAAGAGTGGAACAAAATGTATCTGCAAGGGTCTACAGATGAAATACCATATTGGCTATTGGTGCCTGAATTGACTCCCAGTTTTGGAGCAATTTTTCATGCAGGCACCTTCCCAAAAAATCCAAAAAAGTTCTAAGTTTAGGGGCCCCTCAGTGTTTTTCAGCATCTGCATCACAGTTCTTGAGGAGGTGGTCTTCATGTTTTCTCCATCGGCATGTGTTCGTTTTTGTGTCTTCGACATTTTGGTTTGAACTTGAACCCTTTTTCTCTAAGTTCAATGGTTCAGCAGTTCGGGGTTCATTTTTCTTCTAACGGATCATATTATGCATTTGCCTTGCGCAAATCTTGTATCGTTGAACCTCCCGCTTGAACCCTTTAAACCGGTTCAAGGTTCAATAGTTTGATGCTTTGAGTTTTTTGGTCTCAGCCGAAGTGTTTTGCCGATGGAGTATTGTTGTGGAGGTTTGAACCTCGCCGGCGTACCTCAATATTGAACCTTGCCATTGAACCGGTTTCAATGGGTTCGCGGGGTTGCTTTTTTGTTGCTGACTAAGTTGGTTTCAGCGTTGAACTTCTCGGTTGAACCTCTCCTTTGAACCATCCGCTTGAACCAGTTCAATGGTTCAAAGCTTTATGTTTTTGGTCTTATCGGAGTGATTGGCTTCATCGGTGAAAGATTTCTTGAGTGCTCCAATTGTTTTGGTTTGGTCGATGGATGTCCATCGGTGTGTGTTTGGCTATCAGCGAAGCAAATTTTTGGGCCGCCGATGTAAGGAGTTTGGCCGATGAGGAGTCATCGGCGTGAGGTTTCTTTTCGGCCAGAGTTTTTTGAGGTTTGCCGACGGGATTGTTCTTGCCGATGGGGGAGTGTAGTGTAGCGGTCGGCGAGACAATTGAGATCGATGAGAGAATTCTAGGGTGTGCCGATGGCTTGAGTTTTGGTGATGGGCTTTTGGAGAAGGCTTATGCGTCGAGCGCGGCAAAAGGTGCTCAACACCTATTATGCTCGTGACCATGTTTTTAAGGTATTGAAGGAGTCTCTGTGGCACCAATGTGGGACTATTCTTCCTGCACATTTGAAACTTCAGTAAAGTGCATTTTGGCGGGAACTTCTATTTGAACGCAGCGATGGTTTCCAGGTAGGCCGCGGGTGGTTGAGGCCTTTAATGGCGATGGTGCAGAGGTATGGGCAATGGTACACATGATCATGTCGCCCGATTTTTGGCATGAGGACTTCCAGATGGTGGCACAGGGCTCGAGGCCACCATTGTCTACTTTCTATCTCTGCAGCAATAAATTCTGAGCGCCATTCCTTTGTGGAGTCTGTATCTGGCAGATTTTTGATTTTTGACCATGTAATTAATTGCTGCGGGTACACTTTCTGGCCAATATAGGCAGATAGTGTTACCATTTTTGACGTTGTTGAAAACTAGACATTTTGGCTCTGTAATAAGATACAACTAGTTTTGGTTGCTCTATACAGCAAAACTTGCGAGTTTATGTATCTCCTGTTGTGCGTTTGTGCATGAATCCACTGATTTCATGGTCAATTTTATATGAATAATGCTATGTTTGCATGTGTTATGCTGATTCTGTCTCCAGTTTTGCATGTATCTTTCTTCTGAGTCCAGGCATTCAAGGAATGTCTGGGATTCTAGAACATAGAATTCCTGTGTTGAATGTTTAATCTTTTAACTTCTACTCAAGGGGTAGATTAAACTATTTTTAGATTGAATATTGGGAAGGGTATACTGTAATAGGGATGCCATAAGTATAGACAGCTTAACACTCTGTATTGGGAGATATCTGTAAGGTAGATATCATGTATATCCCCCTGAAATCCAGTTTTAGTTGTTCATGCTGATCATTCACAGGTGTATGTCTACCGACTCCAAGCCCTGGATAGGCACCAATCTAGCTCTGTGTTGAGGTTATACACTAGGTCCAGGTTTGCATCCAAACATCAAATCAAACCATTTCATCCTTCCACCTGTTAGTTGTAGGAGTAGGATTAGGATCCCTGCATGCTCTCATACCCAACCAGACATTATGTCCAAGAATGTTGCCAACCTTGTGATTTGTTACACAAAACTTGGTCCATACATGAGAGTATTCTGCCTGTTTCCGTCAAGTTAAATCCTTCTGTCACCTAGTCAAGGTTATACTTTTATCAAATAGGGACACCCCCCTTGTGTTAGGCTTAGCCGGCAGAAGATATCAATTAAATGCAAATAAAGAGTAAACAGAGAAATGGAAATACACAGAAATAATAATAGCGAGAGACAATTTTTAACATGGTTCACCCAAACTCGGGCTACATCCACCAAACAGAGAGTCCAATATTATTATCCAGTAAATCAAACCGATTACAATCAGCAATCCCTGCAACTCAATACCGCTGCAAAATGCTACAATACAATATCAAAACCCTAACCCTTAGCCACTTTTTATCAAGCTTTTTGTCAGTTACAAAATAGGGTTTTCTTATGTCGGTCAATGAAAAAATTAACTCCCGGAGCATTATAAAATAATAAAAAACCATGTGAGGTTTCGGGGGCGTTGCCCCCGAGCCCCCACGGGGGCGCTGCCCCTCGACCCTGCCCTGTATCACGACAGGGAACGCGCCAGGGACGCTACCCCTGGACCCCGCAAGGGGCGCTACCCCTTGACCCCGTCTTGGGGGCGCTGCCCCCAAACCCCCGCAAGGGGTGCTGCCTCTTGACCCCGTAGGAATTTGGGGGGAAACCGCGCCGATAAAAGTGGGGTAAATATAACCTCCGAGTCTGATTAGGCTCCATATAACAACACCTTGGTGCGGCAGAACCAAAAGTGAAGGGGAGGAGCTCACGCAACCTCCTATATTCAGTTGGCTGAATCTGCCCATGCATTAGAACTAGCAAACCCTAATGCTAATTCAGAAGCAAAAACCAACATTGGCTATGGCAGGAGGTGAACCCACCTCGGGTCAATGATGTATCTGAATATGATATTTCTATATTATTTTCAGCTGACATGGTTAAGCCAAAGAGAAGGGCAAGGGCCACTTCTACAATAAAAAGAGATTCTACCACAGGTAGAAGAATAGCTCAAGTAGCTTTGCCTATAGCAGATAAAGCAAAGGGAGAGATAAGTATTAATGAATTCCAGATGACCAATATTCATTTAGGCTTTGCTACTGAAGAGAAAGAAGGCCAAGAGGCCAAGGATATTATTGATTCTTTATTGAAAAGTGTGGAAAGGGAGAAAAATAAATATAAAATGCACAAGGAGCACATTTCTCAGCTACATACATTCATAAAGGGACTAATTGACCCAAATCACATGACAGTCAGTATGGCTACCCCTTTGACCATTATATCTTAGGATGAGGTAATAGGGCTAGATATCATGAAGCATAAGACACATATGATGGATAATTGGTTTATTCAATTTTTTTTTGAAGCAGAGAAGGTAATAAATGCCTCCCTCACCAATTGGAATTTGCTCAACACATTGAGGAGCAAAGTTGATAAGTTACAAAAGGAGGTTGGACAAAGATCAATCAAAGTAAAAAAAGATTTGATTTCTCTAGCTGAAATGAAATGCATAGATGTGAAAGTACTCATATACAATAAGGTATTGAACAATCATACTTCACAACTATTGGGTATATGGTATGAAGATACTCAGTTTGAAAGTGATATCCTGAAGAGATGCAACACAAAACTCAGAGACATCAGTGTCAAGTTGCATCATCTCATGTCTGAGGAAGTAAACATCTTGGAAGCCCTTGAGGACAAGGTAGAGGGGAAGATAGAAAATCAAGATGTTGATTTTGCAATTGAAGCTTTCTAGAATAATTTTAAGCATGCAGCAGATGACCGTCTCCACCATTTGTCAAAAGATGTAGTTAATAAAGCCATGAGGATGAAAGCAAAAGTGGAAGGATATAATGAAATGTTGAATAGCAGAAAGAACAAATGGTCTACATTACAGACACAATTCCACTCACAAGAGCATGCTATAGCAAAGGCTAAGGTTCAAGATGGAGACAAGATTGAACAGATAGTGCAGGCATATGAACCCATCAGAGGGATCATTAGCACACATATAGGAGATGACTCATCTACTGATGAAGAAGATGAAGAATGAGTAAGGATGTAGGATGACAGGGTCATGTGCATCATATGACAAAAAAATGATCAAGACCACCAGATGGTTGCCAACTGGCAACTTGTGCCACATTTAACATTTGTTGACTGAGTCAAAGATGATATAGACCATTGATTTTTATAGCTAAATCCTAATCATTGGATCATTTGTCAAGGCCTCCTCTCTCTGTCCTATAAAAGGAGATGGAGTGCACCTTGTAACACATTCAAAATTTAATTGAGATTAAATTGCTGAAGCCTCAGGACTAATTCTCAAGGTTGATTGTAAATATACATGTCTATTGCATACTTAATGAAGAAGAAGATCTAGATTATATACAATCATATACTTTGAGTAATATGTGGATGAATTCTTAGCTTGTACTTTGATTTGTTACATCCCTTGGAGTGCAATTCATGTTGTGCATGTTGTCTTCATTCCTTTCCATCGAAGTTTGCATCAACCATACTTAGCTGTAGAACATCCTGGTGAACCTATGGTTTGATTTCCTTCTCTTCATGACTGTATCTAGAATTGTTGTGTGGTTACACAACACGCCCCATTTTACCTTAGCAAAACAGGGACCCAACTTTTCTTTCTGCTTTGGCTTGATTATTTCTTTCTTTGGGTGGTTTGGTAAAATCAGTCATGTGGGTCACCTTGCTAAGGTAGATGCATCACAAGATGAGGTTAGTTGCCAAAGTTAGCATTTGTTATCATAAACCTCATGGTTGGAAAGAGTACAAAATTCCAAGTAGGTTTGCCTTTTGGATCACCCAAATATTGTCTAAGGGTAGGGAGTTATGTTGAGTCAAAGTTTGGTGAACTTTGATATTTCCCTTAGGGGGTTATATTTCTAACATCAGTCATATTCGCTAACATCACCCGGACATAGAAAAATCACTCGACAAACCTTAGGTACCTGATACGTGAATGTCAAAATTAAACAGGAACAAGTATCTACCCATCGAGAACATCATATATTCACGGGGGCATCATATTTCTTACTATCAGTCATCTTACGAATATCACCCCTACATGAATATCACCCTATACCAATATAACTATGACATCATTTAGTTCTAATGAATGAAGTCACCCTAGTGATGACGTAATCATTACACCTGACCCATGGAGGGTCATATATCAAATATCTGTCATATTCCTCAATATGATGATGATGTCACCAAAACCTAATAATCAAAAGAGCATTGATGGCATGATGATGTCATCACGATTTAGCCAAAAGATGGGGGTTATATTTTGAAGTATCCCTGATCATAATTTCATGACCTGACTTAGTTCCTTGGTCAAAGGTTGACCATATCACCCCAATCTTAGTAGATGATTACCCGTGCAAGAGGGGGTCATATTATCTATTGGGGGGTCATATTTTCAAATATCCCTATTCTTCCAAAGATTACCCCTAGCATTAAATGCAATTAAAATGGTAGATGAAGCCCTACCGATTTAAAATACAAATCGAACACTTGGCGGCATCTATGAGCTTCATGCAAATGATCAATGGATCAGATCAAAAATAGTACACAGTGCCCTAATTTGTTGTATTTATCCATTTAAAAGTAAAATATGAAGGTTATTTACATTTACCTTGTGATTAATTGAGAATTACAGAGCTCTAGAAGTCAAACCCTTATCAGTCACCTACTAGTAGATCATGACCCTCAACATAATGGAACGGAACGGGTGACCTTGCACGTTTACAGTCTATCCCGTTATCAGCCATATAAACAAAAAGGAAATTGATATTAGGTAAGTAATTTAAACCCTCTCCATTGTCATTTTCTACAATAACTAGGTAATTAAATCTTTACTAGGGTAAATCTGCATGATGATGTATGAAATAGTTAGAATGATAAATAATAGAGATTAGATGCATGATATTGTTGAATGTTCATACAAAGCATCATAAGGTAAGACCTACATATGTCTATTGTAGGAGTCAATGGCAGAAGTTAGAAGAAATAGATCTGAGGCTGAATTCTTAAAGCCTATGTTTGTCCAACCTGAGGGAGTGGGATTTAGATACGGTGTTATCAGTGACACACATCACGGGCAAACAGAGTTGGATGCGTGGTCAAGGAAATTGGATGATGATACTGACAATCCTATATTAGATAGGATATTTACAATAGGTATGTGGCATGCAACTAGATTCCTGTATGCCATGGATGCCCTAGTGTTGGTAGTTAAATGTGCCAGAAACTATAACCTAGAAACCAAGAGGGTAGAGAAACATGGCAGGGTATATGCTGACTTTTCAGTCAAGGGCCTCACTACCACTTTCAATCTACCATTGGGAAACAAGGTAATCAGTGTGGACCTCAACAAACTAGAGAAATAGTACAACAACAATCAGAAAGATGTCAGGAAGAGGATATATTAGTGGAGGGCAAAGAATAGGACCTACACATCTTTGCCCAAATTTCCAGTCTACCTATATATGTTTGATTTTGATGATGAATATCAATACATAATTGCCCTGTTGAGCAGGATGACTAGCAAACCACAAGCTGTGAACTACAAGAACTAGATGTTTGGAATCATCCAGATGGTATTATACTCAGATAACAAGCCTCAATGGGCCAAAATCATCAGTGATTGCCTAGATGAGGGGATGAGGAAGCTAGGTGGTCAAGCATGCATGTTCTACATGACTTCCTATGTTGTTTATTCTTGTATTGTCTGAGGAACTTTTGATGCCCTACAAATAGTAGGCAAGGTAGGAAACATCACTGGTGATGTACACATATGGGATCATTATCCCCAATTGTAGAAAAAGGCATACCTCCAAGATTACAAACTGGTGAATGATGCATTTTTAATGCACCTAGTCAGAACAATGGAGGATGATCAGACTAAGAGACTGAGCATGGAAGCTCAAGATGTTATTTACAAGTATGGATCTTGGTTTATCCAATTCTCCATTTTTTCATATATAAGGATTGAAGGATTGGAGGGACAGCCCCTCATGTTGCCAAGATACCCCATTGATAGGGTCATCTTGATGGAGTTTGTCTGATAAATAGCTGCTTTAGTTGAAGCTCATATAGAACAAAAAAAGATCCTCCTATACTATTCCTAGTATATATAGGATGGTACTTATGCCCAAAGAGACTGAGCATCAAGCATGCTATTGGAGGGCTAAAACTCATGTACTTGTAGCCATTCCCCATTGCCAGGTCATATGATCCTTATGGTAGGATGCAGAAGTTAGGAAAATAGATACATCAAAGGCATCTAGAGGACTTTTGGACCAATTGTGATGATGAGGTATAGGTGAGAAGAAGAAAGTATCAAAGGCTCATCTTGAATCAAATCAGGACCTTTGATTGTATCCTAGTGCCCACACAGCTACACAAGGATGATGGAAAGATAATGTCCAATGAATATGAGGACAAGAAGGTGTATAATGACACCATTTTAGCCCCTAACCTGACACAGCAAGATGATATCTCCCTGGACCAAATAATACAAGGGGTTATTAAACTGACCCAAGGTTGGGTAAATGCATAAATTGCTAAATTGAAGAAGAAGGGCATGGCCCTTATTGTTGATAATAAGAAAAAGAGACAGGAATTGTTGGATGAAGAGTATGATTATTTTCTCATTGAGAAGAGAAAATATAATGGGGAGAGATTGCCCTCTGAAGAACAAAAGATACCCTCCAAGGGTAAGAAGGTGGGGGATGAACCAAAGGGGATGATCATCAAGAGACTTGCATCAAAAGGTGATGGGGCATCCACATCAACCCATGCATCCGCATCAAAACCACGCCCTAACAAACCAAAGACTAAAAGGATATTGAGGCCTACTACTAAAAGTACAGAGAGGTAGGTAGAGGATCAGGATCTACAATTTGAATTAGAAGAAGGTAATCCCTTAGAGGAAAAACAATTGAATAAACAACCTAGGGACAATGACTTGTTGATAACAAGCAAGAAAAGGAGGAAGGTACTACAAACACCACCAACCAAGAAGCAGAGAATGACCATGAGGGGAGATGTTAGCATTGACCCCATCATGTTAATGGGTATGGGTGGTACAGCCTTCAGGAGAGAGCTATAACATGAACTCCCCATTCTTGAGATAATCTAGTTCAAGACTGAGAAGGTTGAGGAACAGAAAGAAAAGGAAGTACTTATGGCTAGTAGGGAGTCCCCTTTCCCTCTAGATGATATTGTGGAACTATCAGATGATGAGGTAGTCCAAGATGTGACTACCCAGTGCATGGAAAACTTGGTTGCTAATACCAAGATGACTCCTCATGGGACCCCATTAGCCCAGATGGGGACATTACAGGAAGAAAAGAAAATGGATGAAGTAGGGCAGGATAGTCCTAAGAGGGTAGCCCAATAGATAGGACTAGATAACTTGGTTGAGCAGGTTACAAGTCCATAAGCCATAAACCTAACATACAGGGGTGACATGAGCCCAAGCAAAGATAATAATCCACCTCTGGAGTCTAAAAGGGCTAAAGATGCAGAGCATACTAAGAGGGATGATGCTCCACCTGATCAAGACAAGGACCTAGTCAGAAGCACAGCAATAGAGTGGGGGTGATTAGGACATGCCAGACAAGAATGTTGGTCAAGACCAAAGTGGTCCATCACTACCTGCTATAGGGGTTGATCAGAGTAAAGGCCCAACATCAGAGGAAAAATTATCTTAGAAAGAAGTTAATACAGAAGAAGTTGATACATCTAAGGATAGGGAACAAAGTTTGTCACAGGTATGACCAAGCGTGATCAAGGTGATCCCCAAGGTCAAAACACACAAACCTCTTAAGAGATAGGTGCATCACAAGATGAGCAAAATAAGAAAGCTAAAGAGGTTCCAAAGGAGAACTTACAAAAGGAGGCACAAGACCAAAATGTTAAGACTTCACAAGAGCCTCCTCCACAAAAGGAAGTCCCTGAATAGGAGGAACCCTAGCAAGATCCCCCTCATGATAAGGTACATGAGGAAGAAATTAGGAAAGAACAATCACCACTAAGGGCAGAATCCAATACAAGAGAACATGACACCCAAAATATAGGGGATGATCATCAGGAGCCTAAGGGTGATGTACCTCATTGGTTGCAACAAGAGATACATCTGCAATAGGTAGTTGAGGTATAGGATTTTGATGTGTCTACATTGTTTTCTAGGAGCATGATGAAACCCAGAAGAAAAGCCAGGCTAACTTCAGCGATCAGACCCTACTACAGGTAGGAGAACTGTACAAATAGCCCTACCTATAGTAGAGAAGGAGAAAGGCAAAATAAGCATTGATGAGTTCCAGATTACTAATGTTGATATGGATTTTGCAAATGAGGACCAAGAAGGTCAAGAAGGGAAAGACATAATTGACTATCTAACACAAAGGGTGAAGAGAGAAAAAGAGAAGAATAAAAAACATAAAGAGCACATTTCTCAGCTACATTCTTTTATTAAAGGGTTAATTAACCCTAATCATGCACCTGTTGTTCCTACCACCCCACTATCCATTATATCACAAGAGGAAGTTACTAGATTGGACCTGATGAAGCATAAAGCACAGGTAATGGAGAAGTGGATGATGTCATCAATTTTTGAAGTTGAGGATGTAGTGAAAACCTCTTTGGAGAGGTGGAATTCTTTGAGTACATTGAAGAGAAAGGTAGATAAATTGCAAAATGAAATAGGAAGAAGATCTTTTAAACTGGAGAAATATCTAGATGCACTAAGGGAAATGAGGAGGATAGACACAGATCCTGATAAGCAAGAGTATATTAGACAATAATACCTCCCAACTGTTGAGTATCTGGTATGAAGATACTGGATTTGAATGTGACATACTGAAGAGATGTAGGGAAAAGCTTAGGGATATAAGTGTCAAACTGCATAGCCTAATGGCACATGAGGCAAAGACCCTAGAGGCTTTGGAAGGAAAAGTAGAAGGGAAGATTGAAAATCAAGATGTAGATTTCGCTATTAAGGCCTTCCATGATAATTTTAAGCAAGTTGCAGAGGAGCCCTTGAACCACTTGACAGAGGAAGTGATGAACAAGGTCATGAGAATAAAGATTAGGGTAGAAACTTATAATGAGACATTGAGTAGTAGGAAAAGTGAGACAGAGGCCCTCCAAGCCAAATTTCATTCCCATAAGCATGCAACAGTGAAAGCTAAGGCTCAGGATGGAGGCGAAGTCGATAGAATAGTACAAGCATATGAGTCCATCAGGGCAACAATAAAGGTACATATAAGAGATGATCTACATCAAAGTGATAGTGATGATGAAGATGAAGATGATGTAGAGAGTAATGAAGAAGAAGTGAAGAAGAAGGAGATAAAGAATAAGCAGAGATGTATCATAAGGTAAACATATGCATAGGCAACTTGTAAGTAGTATGTTTTGCTAGAAAGTTGCCAGTTGGTAACTTGTGCCACAAATGAAGATGTTGACTAAGTCAATGAAGAAGTGTTGACCATTGATCTAAATGAATGAATCTTGACCATTGGTCATTTGTAACCACCTCTTCTCCTTATTATATAAAAGGGGAAGGAGTGCATCATTTTAGTCATTAGAAACTTAATTGAAATTTGATTGCTGAAGAATTTAGGACTGATTTCAAGGCTATTGTGAATGTACATGTTTTGCATTATTAATGAAAGAGAAAGCTATTTGATTACAAATTATTGTAAATCTTGAGTAATCAGTTAGTGGAATCTGGATATGTGCATTAATTAGCTATGTCCCTTGGAGTGCTTGTCAGCCTACATGTATTATTTGCATTCCTTGTTCCTTTGAAGTTAGCATCAACCACACCTAGCTGTGGAACAACCTGGTGAATTATGGTTTGATTTCTTCTCTTCATGACTGTATCTAGAATGTATGTGACTCAATAGATAAAGGTTCACTAAAATTAGAAGTATTTCTTTAAGTTTATTTGAATTTCATTACAAATCACCTCCATAATTGTAAATAACATACAATCTAAAGAAAATAAACATGAAATATGCCTATATCTCGTAAATAATTGAAAATACAAAGCATATTTTGAGTGAAAGCATGTCAAATTGATAAATATCATACAAATACACATTAATAGCCATGATAAACATATAAATATCCACTTATAGGCACATCACTTGAATAAATACAAAGTGCAGAAGTATATTGAAGTTCCTGAAAGTAGATGCTCAGAAGAATTGATCAAACTTATAAATAGTCATAATTTGTTGAGCATAGTGGAAATATCATCATTTGTGAAGTGAATTTACAGCAGGCAGGTATACAATTAATCTTTCAATCAGCATAAGACCCCTTGAAATGGAAAGTAGCATGTCACATCAACCCTTGAGTAACGTCAGATGATCATGACCTGATCAACAGAGCCTTAGAGTCATCAATTTATCTCAAATTGATCATGTTGATAACTGAGAGGGGGGGGGTGAATCAGTTATCCTAATTATTTCTCTTTCTGAACTTTCTTATTAATTAATGCAGCATTGAATCAAACACAAAAACATTACCATGAAATAAGAAACACATGACACAGTATTTTTGACGTGGAAACCCTATTAAGGGAAAAAACCACGGGGTGATTAACCCAAAAATTATTCTCTGTTAGAAGAATAGGAAATTACAAAATGGCACTTGCCAATTAGGGCTCACTGCCCGAGCACACTGCTCACAAGAGGCCCACTGCCTACAAGAAGACACACTGTCTACAAAGTGATAAGAATCACAGTCTTGAACTGATTGGAAGCATCTGCATATGCTAGAGTTCAGTTCCGGTTAGGCTCAGTACACTGATCTGCTGCACTTCATCTTTCCTCTGTTCTTTATTCTGCTATCCTTTCACATAACGGATCTTTCTTGCTACTTCTGCTCTGTTCTGGACTTATTCGCATATATGTTAATTCCTTCACACACTTCACAACTAAATCCATCCTCTATATATATCTGCACAAGTAATTTCATCACCTTTCTAGTCGGCATCCGGAACAGTCTAGTTTCTTACAAACTTTGTTCTGTCGGCTGAATCCTTGCTCACCAAGCAATGCGGATCAAGCATATACTTGTAGATATCATTAATCATGTCGGCCAAACATGATTCATGCCTTCACAACCTTTATCATCAACAGTAACACATCCGGAAAGTAGTCTGATACTCTGTCAGTCAGTTCTTCCTCTGTTTTCACTGTCTCTCAGGAATCCGGTACTCAACTATTCATATCTTTTTCCTTGTCCATCACCGGAGGCTAAATCCTTGGAATATACCACTCAAGGTAGTCCTCTTGACTTCCCCAAATCCGCACTACACCAAGACACTTCCTTTGAGAGATCCGGATCAATCTGTCGGACCTTGCCACATGCTCTGTTCTTGTTCACCGGACCACAACAATCTTTATTCTGACTTCCGGTAGAGACACATCATGACTTGCGGATATGTGGGATGACCTTTGTTACCATCAATGACAACAACCATGAATCCATATAGTGTCTTTTGCCAACAATCTCCCCCTTTGGCATTGATGGCAACACTTAGTGAAAAATGACTAAGTGCTTACACTATGCTCCCCCTTTGCTGATGCTCTGTCTTTATATACAATTTCCGGAGCTCCCCTTTAGTTGGATTCCTCATTTTTCAGTGCTCCTCACTCCCCCTTTGACATCAATGGCAAAGGGTAGGGTCCGCACACCAAAATTTTCAAAAATTTTCTATACATAGCCGCATATTTACATACTCACATATACTGAAGAATGTCTGCAAAGGATGTCTGCAATTGGATCATTTCTGTAGCCCAACTTTGCTTCATTCTATCCAAAATTGAAATGTGACCACTCAACAAAAATGCAAAAGCTTCTGCCCGCTTGAGATCTGTCGGATCATTTGTTTGGGTAGTGGTCTGAGCATCACTGATGGCCTCATGCATAGTTTCCAACTTAGGGATTATAATCCTTCTAAGTTCTCCCATCCGGTTAGTGATATTCTTCCTTTCCTTCTCAAGATTCTTTATTTCATTCAAGACTGCAATAGTCTGACATTCTTGATTTATTATAGAGGAAGAGAGAGGATCAAAACTTTGAGATAAGCTTTGTAGCTTGTCCTGTTCCTCTTTTATTTTCTTATCAATTGCTGCTGTTGCCTTTGACCAGGATATACAAAATTTGTAAATGTCACCGCCATCCTTAAGAGCATTCTCTAAGCTCTTTATTCCAATACTCACAATCTTCCTATCTTTAGAGATTAATTCTAATACTTCTGAGAATCTTTTATCCAAAAATTCCTTCCGGACCTTTTCTTCAGCAGATTTTTCTAGAGATTCAAAATGTGTACTAACACTGCTGACTAAGGTTTTGAGATTACCGGAAGAGGAGGCTGTGGGATCCTTTTGAAAGGATGGCATGATCTTTTCTAGCACTCCAGATGCTACCTCCATAAGCTCACAGTCTTCCATGTGAGATTTCAGCAGCTTCTCTTTGACTTTCTCATTTGCAAATGAGGCTATTTTCATTGTTTGTACCGGTGACAAAGAGTCAAAATCTAATGGTCCTTTGAGTAGGTCCGGTTCATCAATTTCTATAGTGGCTTTGCTCAAAAATTGTTGAACAGTTTGTGCAGTGTCTCTTGCCGGAGACAGATGTTTCTTTTCTTCTGCAGTCTTGGAACTGTCAACCTCTTTATCTTTCACCCCTGCTTCCTTCTCCTGTAATTTCTCTTCTTCTTTGGATCCGGAGACTGTAGGGGAAACCGGAGGAGAGATGTTTGTCTGTTCAGGGCCCACTTCTTCCGGAACAGATGATTCCAAATCCGCAGCTGTTTCTGCACCCAAGTCCTCTACAACAGGAAGATTGAACCTTTCGAAGGCCCTCCGGAGGATCTCTTCTGTCTCTTGGGCCACTTTGTCAGTCTCACCAAGCATGAGTTGATTCATCCTGGCTTTACTTCTGAACTCATCTTTGCAGTCTTTGAAGATAATGTTCATTGTCTTGGGATCAATTTGAGGATATAGCTGAATAGCTATCTGCTCCCGGATCTCAAGATCTTTTGCATGAGCATTATTCTTTCTTATTTCTAATTCCTTTTCTAGGCTTTTAGGAATAAGAGATATGATCTCAATGAAAGCCTTATTGTATATGTTCAGATATTTGAGCGTGGCTTCCTGCAGAATCTTTTGGTCAGCCTCATTGTAGTCATCATAAAATTCAGTCATTGGTTGAAGGTTTTCATCTACCGTGACTGACTTGATTACACTCTCTAGAGACAGAGTGGGCTTTTCAACAGATACCTCTGCCATTTCATCCTTGTCTTGGCCTGTGGAGGGTTTACCGGATCCTTTCTTCTTCTGCTTCTTTATTTCTTTTACTCCCTCATCTGACTCTGTTTCCTCTTCATCCTTTTGGCTTTCATAAGCCCTTGTGGCTTTTGTCTTGGATCTTTTACCGGATGCCTGGACTTCCAGTTTTGAACTTTTGGTTGAGGGAGGTGTAGATCTTTTTGATGATCTGGTCCGGGTGGGAGTTTCAACCGGAACACTTTCTTTACTTTTCTCTTCTTCCTCAGCCTTCCTCCTCTTTTCCCGGCTGGCATCAAGTGCCTCTTTTGAGATGCCTAGGCCTTGAGCAATATGCTCAACTTCTTTTCTTACTTTCCTCTTTATCTCTGGTTCCCTGAGTTCTACATGTATCTTTACACTCAGTTCCTCAAAGGTTCCAAACCTTTCTGCCTTAGGATCTTTGGGCTGGCTTAGCATGTGTTGAACATGCAGCTCTACTATCTGTTCATCCACTTCATACCCCATGGGCATGATCCAGACAGTCCTTGGCTCCACTGCCTCCATCAGACACTGATCTGTTTCTACCATGAAGCATACTGTGTCTTTGTAATTTTCAACAAGGGATTGGGGTTTTCTTTCTCTTGCATGCATCATGCTTTGGAAGTTCTTGAAGTATCCCCATAGAGCTATATTTCTTGCTTTTGCATCCCCAAGTCCATGCAAATAGTCTCTGATTTGGATGGCAACCGGTCTGTCATTCTGCCATATCCATCCACTGGATCCGGGAAGCTCATTCATGTAGTAAAAGAATAGACAAAGGATCAGATTGCCATACTTGAAGGAGTTTTTCTTGTCCTTCTTAATCTTCTACAGATTTTCAAAGAGTTGGTTTACTAGAAGCTCACACAAGTCATAGTCTGCATTCTCCTTTAACATTTGATAAGCTGTGTAAATTGCAGTTCCCGGTACTGAATTTTCCCTACTGGAGTGATAGATTTTGTAACCAATTATCATAGCTGCAAATTTGACATCCGGTTCAGTGATGTCATCAACTGTCATAGCTCTCTTGTCAAACTTGGATCCGGTTGCATCACTGACTGTCTGATTTTTTACAGATTTGAGAACAGGTAATCCACCGGATGAGTGCAGACCAGTTACAGCCCTAATTGCATCCTTGGTGATCTTGAAGGGCTTGTTCAACCATAGGAAGTTGTCATGTACTCTACTTAGTACATACTGGACCCATTCATCTTCTTTAAAACAGGGGAAATGAATGCACTGTGCAAAGTGTTTGTCCCGGATGGCTTTGTACTGAGGTTTGATCTCAAAGGAGTCATCTATCAATTGTTTGTGATAGATATCCATCAGTTTTGATTCTCCAAAGTCTTCAAGATTCGCATGGATGTAAACCCTAATATCTTCCGTATGCAATACACCATGAGAAACACTAGAGAAGGCTCCTAGTGGATCTACCTCCAATGATTTGTAAGGATGTTTCTTGAATGTGGGGCGAGGTCTATCAGAGATCTTAACTATATCTGGAGTAGCCATTCTTCAAAGATTTGTAGTGAGATAATGAAAAACGGAGAATACCTTATGCGCCTTCGGTTTGCATGGAGTGGTTGGATTGATTTCTTTATGCAATGACTTCGGCAGGAGATCCTTGGTGTGCTTGATGAATCTTGTTGTAGAGCTCCACTTTTCGCTTCTTCTTGAGTGCAGAATGAGCAAATGACTTTTGAGAAATCCCTTATATTGCTTCGCAAACCCTAATATCTGTCTGCAATAAATGCTTCACCTAGATTATTCTGGTTTGCCTTGTCTGGATAGCTTGGAGTATCCCGGATTAGTCCTGATCTATGAATATCATCCGGATCTTTCAATCATGAATAAATCGAGGTAACATATTGCAATCACATCCCAAACACTCTGTCCAATCCGCAGAATAAGATAGTGCACTTCCGGATCTCTCCGGACCTTTTAGTAATCCTTTGTCATACCGGAGCATCTCCTGGAATAGGTCTTACTTGATCGATCACAGCTTCTTCATAACTCCTTGCAGACCTCTGAAATCTTGTCTGGATCATCTCAAGACTTATATATTTAAACCCTTTACTCTGCATCTTGTGCCACATCCGGCACCACTTGATTGGCTGGGGGAACAGGATTTTCTTTGAGTCTCCCCCTGAGCCAGAGCTCACTTTTTAATTTCTGGAAGAAATATCAGCACCAGAGTCTGGTGCGGATTCAACCTCTACATTCTCTGAACTTTTCTTCACCCAAATCTTGCTCATCTGATTCCTAACTTCATCCGCATTCATCTTTTGTTTACCCTTGTCTTGATTCTGATTATACACCGGACCTCTTTTGTCCTGATTCTTGCTTCTGCAGACTTTAGCATTATGACCGGACCTATTGCAGATTTGGCAAATAACATTTCTTTGTATATTTGACTGATATCCTCTTGATCTGCATTGATTAGCCATATGACCTACTCTATTGCATGTAAAGCATCTACCTTTGAATGATTTGTTTACTTGCATATTTCTGCATTCATGGGATTTGTGTCCATACCTTTTGCAGTTGAAGCACTGTCTGGAGAAGGATGAATTAATCTGATTCATTCTCTTTCTACACTGATTAGCTTTGTGACCAAAGTGGTTGCAGCTGTGGTAGTATCCATTGAAAGATGGATATCTTTGAGCATTTGGCTGTCTTACCGGAGGTCTTCTAGGCCTGCTCCTTGGATTTTCTGATGCAAAATTCTTTTGACCGGATCCGGAGGTTTCTCCTTTCTCATATCCCAAACCATACTTGTCATCTGTCCCTTTTTGACTTCTAAGAAGAACTTCAAGTTGAGCAGAACTTATCTTGAATTTCTCTTTATATTCATTTGCTGTTTGAAGGTCTCTTTTGAGAGAGGCAATTTGATCCTCAAGTTTTTCTTCATTATCTTTGGCATCTTCAAGATCAGATTCAAGATGTCTGATAATCCTGTCCATCTGGTGGCATTCTTCTGATTTTTCTTTAAGAGATTGTTTTAGATTGTCTTCAGCCTTTCTTTTTTCTTCAATCTCTTGAGTAAACTTTATAGCTCCTGATTCCATTTCATGTCTTAACATAATGATTTCTTTTGATAACTTTTCACATAACTTGGTTTGCTCAGTCAATTCTTCATTTGTATTGCTTTCTTCACTTTGACTTGCCAACTGTTGGAGCAGCTCCTTTCTCTTTTTCATAGAGAGACTTAATTTGCCTTTTAATTCTCTCATGAATTCATCAGCCTGTTTGAGTCTTTCTTTTAATTCATTGACTTCAGAATTTGACTGTTCAAGATCCTCAAGGGCAGTCTTGAGTTGCTCCCTTAAACCATATGCATCCATTTGAACTCCCAAATCTTCCTCAAGCTGTTAGGCTCTATTAGGAGGAACTTAGCTCTGATACCAATTGTTGATAACTGAGAGGGGGGGGTGAATCAGTTATCCTAATTATTTCTCTTTCTGAACTTTCTTATTAATTAATGTAGCATTGAATCAAACACAAAAACATTACCATGAAATAAGAAACACATGACACAGTATTTTTGACGTGGAAACCCTGTTAAGGGAAAAAACCACGGGGTGATTAAACCAAAAATTATTCTCTGTTAGAAGAATAGGAAATTACAAAATGGCACTTGCCAATTAGGGCTCACTGCCCGAGCACACTGCTCACAAGAGGCCCACTGCCTACAAGAAGACACACTGTCTACAAAGTGATAAGAATCACAGTCTTGAACTGATTGGAAGCATCTACACATGCTGGAGTTCAGTTCCGGTTAGGCTCAGTACACTGATCTGCTGCACTTCATCTTTCCTCTGTTCTTTATTCTGCTATCCTTTCACATACCGGATCTTTCTTGCTACTTCTGCTCTGTTCTGGACTTATTCACATATATGTTAATTCCTTCACACACTTCACAACTAAATCCATCCTCTATATATATCTGCACAAGTAATTTCATCACCTTTCTAGTCGGCATCCGGAACAGTCTAGTTTCTTACAAACTTTGTTCTGTCGGCTGAATCCTTGCTCACCAAGCAATGCGGATCAAGCATATACTTGTAGATATCATTAATCATGTCGGCCAAACATGATTCATGCCTTCACAACCTTTATCATCAACAGCAACACATCCGGAAAGTAGTCTGATACTCTGTCAGTCAGTTCTTCCTCTGTTTTCACTGTCTCTCAGGAATCCGGTACTCAACTATTCATATCTTTTTCCTTGTCCATCACCGGAGGCTAAATCCTTGGAATATACCACTCAAGGTAGTCCTCTTGACTTCTCCAAATCCGCACTACACCAAGACACTTCCTTTGAGAGATCCGGATCAATCTGTCGGACCTTGCCACATGCTCTGTTCTTGTTCACCGGACCACAACAATCTTTATTTTGACTTCCGGTAGAGACACATCATGACTTGCGGATATGTGGGATGACCTTTGTTGCCATCAATGACAACAACCATGAATCCATATAGTGTCTCTTGCCAACAGATCATACTTTACAAGATAATAAGGTTTGTCATGCAATTTTTTATGAGTGTTGTTATGACTAACAATCATCATCAATAGGAATGTATATGGATCAATAGCTAAATATTCACTCATTTTAGAAAAGATTAGAAAGTATTCAATACAATTTGTTTAATTTCATTAAAATCTTCATCACAATTGCAAATACTCAGATAATCTCAAGCAAATATAAATAAATATGTTGATATCCCAAAGAAAACTAAATATTCATAGCATATTTGAGCTAATTATCATGTATAATTGAAAATAACATGCAAATACATATAAATCTCAACAATCATCATGCAAATATCTGCTTGTAGGCATATTATTTAGATGATTCCATAGTGCAGAAGTGAAAACTAATCAATAGCAGTTGTTGATCAGAAGAATTGATCAAACTTAGAAAATATCTTCATCATCTATTAAATATAGTAGGATTAACCTTTTTTGTTAAAAGATTTATAGAAAGTAGGTGGAAAACTGGATGTTTAGACATCATTTCTCAGAAATAGAAATGTAAGGCCCCTTGAATGGAAAATAGCATGGCACATCAAACCACTGAGTAACATCAGTAGATTATGAACTAATCCATGGAGACTTGGGATCATGAATTCTTCAAATTCATTGTATCTTTCAAGATGATAAAGGTTTGATTTGTAATTCTTTATCTATGTGTATTTATGACTAATATCATAACCAACATAAATTGGTGCTAGAAGAAGGGACTCTCTTCTACTACTTGAATCGGTTACATACACCTAATTCTTGTATCTACACAAGGTGATCTTGTCAAAATTGATTAGAATTGGTTATGCTTTGGACATTTGTGCAAAGATTCACTTGTTTTAGGTTGTTTCAAGAGTGTTGATCATAAATATTTTAGTATTGTGCATAAATACTTTAATCTTTGCAGGCATTTGCTTGAAGTCTTCAAATATTGAGTTATTATTCAGGTTGTCCTATAAATATCCTATAGTAACCTTCTTGTGTGACTAAATAATCTGATATCTGTGACCAGAAGTTCAACCTTGCTCATATTTGCATTTTTGGTGCAAATATTACATAAATATCTAGTTATTGTAGAGTCTTGACCATAAATATCCACCTTGGAAGATCATTTCCTCTTTGCAAAGATCTAGCCAAAATATCCATATTATGTCCTAAGTTGTTAGAATCCTAGCTCATAGGCCTAATACCAGGTCCAAATCTATTGGACTCCTTGAATAATTACCTATTTGTGGACTCATACTTTGTACCACTGACATTCATCATACTTCTAAGTCTAGTGCATCACCATCCTCATTAAGACATATTGTAACACCTCCAGTATTTCTATCTGTACCTCAGACACCTCTAGGATCCCCAATTATACCTCATAACCCTCAACAACCAGTCACAATGTCATACTTTGTTGTGAATTTAACCTTGACTTTTACTGCATATCATCCTTTGCCTAAAAATCCTGATAAAATTTGCCCTAAGTATAATCCATATCAGGATGTAGATGATCATATCCGAACATATAAGGAAGCTTGCTTTAGAGCAAGGATTAAACATCATGATGTGGTATGTAGGTTGTTTCCCTACTCCTTGGGGGAGGAAGCATACAATTGGTACATCAGCCTTACTCAAGCCTCAATTAATTCATGGGATGCCTTGCAAAAAAATTTTAAAGATAGGTTTAAAATACCTATAGATCCTGCGATGACTTATCACCTTTTTGCTACAATTAAAAGAGTAGAAGGGGAACCAGTCTCAAACTTCAATGCTAGATTCTAGAAAATGTACTCCAAGCTAGTAGTTCCATACAATGTAGGAGATGAGGCAGCCAGACTAATATACTACTCAGCCTTAGAACCCCTGACCTCCATGTTCATAAGGAGAACACATCCCAATGTCACAACTTTGACAGGAGCTTAAGAAGAGGCAATAAAAGTTAATCAGTAGTTGATTCCTACTACAAAACCTAACACAGAATATCCTGCATATCCTACCCAGTCATAGACTAATGGAGTCATGATGCCTCCTATTACAATGCCTGGTCCATTAAAAGTACCTTTGCTTAGTATTATGCCCCCTCTGAATGGGAATGGTCAGATAATACAATATATAGGACATGTTCAAATATCTCAAGATGTAGGACAAAACAATAGAAATGGCCCTTCTTTATTTAAACCTCAACAAGAAAATGTAGTAGCCAAAGTTCGGGAAGAGAAAGAAGACATCAAAGAAATATCTACATAATTGAGGAAATTGACAACTGAGATTACACACTTGAGAGGTCAAAAAATTTATTCTCAATCAAACCAAAACTGAGGATATGCAAATAACAATGATCGATCTAGATATCTTGACAGGGGCTACAACAATGATAGGAACTTTAACAATAATAATGGCAATAACAATACTGCACCTAAGTAACCTAGAGTATGGAATACTAGGCCAAACAATGGTTCTTTGCCATCACCCTTGGATAATTAGCCTTCTAATGAACCAAAACAGACTACTAGGGTTAATCTAGCAGAGGCAGCACTTACGAATTGGTGTAGAATACACAACACTAATGCACATGATGAGCTAGATTATCCTCAATTCAAAATAGTAGCTACTATCATTTAGGCTAAAGTGTCCAACACCATAGGTGACCCTCCTTTCATTGAAGGGAATGAGATTGTTCCTTGTGGATACGATTTTGGTCTTGTACTAGAGAGTTTCGTAATTCAACCTCATCACCAAATAGCTTCAACTCATAAGAACTATGCATTAGCATGTGAAGAATCCACCTTGGCATTTGAGAAAAATTATGTGTTTCCCTTTGAGGATGAAAATGATCCAGTAGTAGAACATGAGGAAGTTCATGCTTATCAATAAGAATATCAGGGTAGGCATAATTATAACCTTAGGAGTAATCCTTATAGACCGCCTGGTCCCTTGACCACATTCCTACCTCCTAATAACTTCAACACTCCCCCAGATCTAAAGGCAAGTTATAATCATGGTCCTCCCAAGGTTAGTACTCAGTATTTTGCACCCCAAAACACAGTGTCAAAAGTTAGCAATCAATCTCCAAAGTTTGACAAACTAGTCACATATTTAACAAAGGAGATGAAAAGGGTTAAAATCAGCTTATCTCTGTTAGAATTTCTTAAAACCCCAACCATCAAGAAGGCTTTTATGAGGTCCCTAGATGAGTCTACACCAAAGGATGATAATCATGCCCATAATCTAAGCCAGATCTTGAACAAAGATCATGCAACCAAATAAATCAATGTCAAACATAAAGTTCCAGCCACTGTTCAAGCTGTTGAGACCTCACATATGACTCTCTATAGAGACAAGATTGAGTCACCCCCATTTCTACTCACATTAAGAATATTTGGTAAGAACCTACACAACTACCCAGTCGATTCAAGTGCATCAACCAATGTGATGCCACGATCTATTTGTAATGCCTTAGGGTTGCATCTAGCCAAGTCCCTCTAAAAAGTGACACAACTAGATAAAACTAAAGTAAGTGTAGTGGGAGAATTAACACATATCCACATGTAGTTAGCATTAGCTCCAAGGATTCAATATTACATTGACATCCAAGTGGTGGATATCTCAGACACTTATGGAATGTTGCTCAATAGAGATTGGTCAAAAACACTCAATGGTTGCATGTCTATTGATTTTAGCCACATGTGGTTACCATGGAAGAAGATTCCTAGTCAGATAAGGATAGAAGCTGAACCTAGGATGAAACATATGATCACAGAATATAATAATACCAATGAGATATATTACGTAGAATCTAATTAGACACACATCCATAAAAATATATAATACACACATCCATAAAAATGCTCATCAGGACAATAGAGTGATCATAGAATCTAATTATAGTTCAGATGGTAATGATGAAGTAGATCACTTCAAAGACTTTGAATTGTACTTATCCAGAGAAATGCAGCATTGCCAAACATTAAACATATCTAATGAGGCTATTTTAATTGAAGGTTGGTGTAGGTTACATGACGATGAAAGGAAGCTAGGTGTGCGGAAATAGCTTCCTGCACTAATCTAATGAGGAGAGGGCTATGCAAATTTAAATTAATCCTTACAACTACAGCAACATAGAACATGCAAATGAGATATTGAAGCATCACACATGAACCAGAAAGAAGACAGAAGAAGAGAGACAAAGATTTATGGTGGGGAAAACCCTTATCAGGTGAAAAACCCCACACTCAGAAACTTGCACAATGTATTATCAAAACAGAAAGGTGTTTACAATGCACTTGCAATGAAAGCTTCAATGATCTTTGACACTCATATCTGGAGTCAATCTGATATCATAGAAGTACCTGTAAATGTGTGATACAACTCCCTCTCTAAGCACCTATTTATATAGAATATACAAGGCAATATTGGACCTATCATGGGATGGGCGTCCAACTTGGCCTCATGGCCCAAAACCCATGCCTAAGGACACTTGGTCAACATTGTAGAATGTTCCTAACACTTGTCCATAGCTCCCATCCCAAAGAGGTTGCCTATTTCCAAAATGGGCTATGACAAATGCTCTTACGACACTTACGACCATCATAGAATCTGTCATAGTGGTTACAACTTACAGCTGTAAGAAAATCTGTCATACACAGGCTATAAATAGCATATTATATTACAAAATGTCATAGTCCACCTTGGGGCACCCAAATATGCCTCTTTCAAAGATGCTTCATGACACATGTCTTCACCTGTCTTACAAGCTTCTATTTCTAACTGTTACATGTCATAACTTCGTCATAGGAATCCGTCATAATCGTTTCAGTCAAACATTCCCTTACACAACATGGAAGATACCGACACATGGAAAAATGCTTCTACCACAAAGTGGGATGCCTATCTCCTCATGTGAGGACAAAATTACAAGTTGTCATATTCCATGTAGGATGACACATCACCGTGCCACATCCCACAATATGACAATATAAAATTTACAATTATTTACAACATAGGCAATGAATTAATAAATACAAACATAAATAATGCAAGGAATTACCAAGGTTGAGACACCTTAATTCCCAACATTCTCCCACTTGTCAAACACCTTGTAAGAGCCAATAGAATAATAGGATTTAACTGCTATAGGCTAAGAGGCCCATAGACTCCGAACACCATCTGAACTTCTCTATGCCCACTGGTTTCGTCAATGCATTTGCAACATTTTGAAAAGTATCTACCTTCTCCAAATTTACCTCTCCATCCTCAATCATGTCTCACACAAAGTGAAACTGAACATCAATGTGCGTTGTTCTTGCATGGAAAGTTGGATTCTTCGCAAGGCAAATTGCACTCTGACTGTCACAACTGATCGTGATCTGACCTGCATCAACACTAATATCGGAACACAATCTCTTAAGCCAAATAACTTCCTTACAAGAATGAGTTGCTACCATATACTCAGCTTCTGTCATGGACAAATCAACAACAGGTTGTTGCTTACTCATCCAACTAATAGCACCACCAAATAGTGTAAACACATAAGCACTGGTGGATCTCCTACTGTCAATGTCACCTACCCAATTTGAATCCACAAATCCATGAATATCAACATAATGTGAAGCTCCTGAAACATTACCATGATAGCATATCGAATACTCAGAAGTACTCCTCAAATATCTGAACACTCACTTAACTGCATCCCAATGAACTCATCCAGGATTAGCCATAAATCAATTAAGGACTCCCACTGCTTGGGCCGGTAATGTCTGGTCTTGTGCAGACCATAGCATACATCAAACTACCAACAACACTAGCATAAGGTACTCTACTGATGTCCTCCACCTCACTAGGAGATTTGGGACAATCCTCAATAGACAACTTTGTCCCCAAAGAAACAAGAACACACAATGGTCTACAATCTGCCATGCTGAACCTGTCCAACATGGTCTTCACATACTTACTCTGGTTTAACCAAAGTTTTCTGTTGGTTCTATCTCTTCTGATTTCCATTCCTAGAATGTACCTGGCTGCCCCTATATCTTTTATTTCAAACTGTGTTGACAACTAAGATTTGAAATCAGAAATTATATTCTTACCCTTCCCAATGAGCAACATATCATCAACATACAATTAAACAATGAGAATACGATCACCATCAAACTTATATTACACACAGTGATCAGATTTTGATCTCACAAATCTAATTGACAATACAAAGGCATCAAACTTCAAGTACCATCTCCTAGGGGATTTCTTCAAACCATACAAAGACTTCTTAAGTTTGCAAACCAAATTTTCTTTACCTTTCACCATGTAATGCTCTCACTATGATATGTAGATTTTTTCCTCCAAATCACCATGAAGGAATATTGTTTTCACATCCGTTTGTTCTACCTCCAAGTCATAATCTGCTACAACAGACAATAGGAATCGAATGGATGTTATCTTTGCAATGGGAGAGAAGATCTCACCTTAATCTATACCCTCCACTTGTGAATACACCTTCGCAACTAGTCTAGCCTTATAATTCTCAACACTGCCATCTGCACCAAATTTCTTCTTGAACACCCATTTGCACCCAATGGGTTTCTGTCTAGGAGGCAAAGGCAACAAGTCCCAAGTTTGATTCTTTTCCAAAGAAGCCATTTCATCCTCCATGGCATCCTTCCAGGAACCTGCATCTTTCATGTCCATAGCCTCTGATACAGTTCTAGGTTCATCACTATTAGTAAGCAAAGCAAAAGCACAACTAGAATCAAGCAATGTAAAACCAAACCTTTTAGGTTACTTTCTTATTTGTGTAGACCTCCTCAAGAGCTGAGGTTGAGGTTTAGCTTCTTCATCTGAGCTTTCAAAGCTACAAGAGCTCTCCTCATCATCAGGTCCAACATTGTCTTTTTGTTTAGTCTTCTCAGGGGTAGGAGGAAACTGAACAACATCCTCTTTCTTTTCTTTTTCTTCTGGCTATAAAATAATGGAAGAAGGTGTAAGCTCTCTAAAGATGACACTTCTTCTATACAACACTTTTTCATCCACAGGGTCCCAAAGCTTGTATCCTTTCACACTGACACCATAGCCAATGAAGATACACTTAACATCCTTGTTCTCTAATTTTGACTGCTTCTCCCTAGGCACATGTGCATATGCCTCACAACCAAAAATATGAAGATGCCTTATTGAAGGATTTCTACTAGACCACACCTCCATGGGTGTCTTTCCAACAAGAGTTGATGTAGGAGATCTATTAACAAGATAGAAAGCAGTGGCAACATCTTTAGCCCAAAACTTTTGTTCTAGGCCAGCTCCACTAAGCATACTCCTAGCCTTCTCCATCAGTGTCCTATTCATCCTTTCTGCAACTCCATTTTACTGTGGGGTGTATGGAGTTGTCTTATATCTTTCAATCCCAAGTTCCTTGCAATATTTATCAAATTTTGTAGAACATAACTCACCCCCATTGTCAGTTCTAAAACACTTAATCTTTTTACCGGTCTAATTTTTAGCAAAGGCCTTAAACTCCTTAAACTTACTATAGACTTCAGATTTGGTTCTGAGAAAATAAATCCATGTCCTTCTACTATAGTCATCTATGAAAGATACAAAATATATAGATTTTGATAATGAAGGAACATTAACAGGACCAAATACATCAGAATGAACAAGGTCCAACACACTAGAAGACGTGTGAGAACTCGAATAAAACTAAACACAGTTTTGTTTCCCATATATGCAATGTTCACAAAATTCAAACTCAAGATTACAATCATCTAATCCCTCAATGAGGTTTTTATTTTTTAGGGTTTGCAGACCCTTCTCACCAATGTGGCCAAATCTCTTATGTCATAACATTGTCTTTTCAGCAGGAAGTTTAACTTCCAAGGCATGATTACAAACATTAGAACTAGAAACAACAGATCTCTTAACTTCTCATTTAGATGGTGGGGATGAAGTGACTGCTGCTCTCTTCTTTGAATTAGAAGAACTATTGCATTGTGAAATGCATGCCTCCAGCCAAAACAAAGTACCTCTCCTAGTACCCTTAGCAAGCACCATAGCTCCTCTAGTCATCTTGCATCCTTCTTTTGAAAAGACAACCTACACACCTGCATCATTCAAACTACATAAAGAAAGCAAGTTCTATGCTAAGTCTGGGATATGCATAACCCCAGAGATCCCCTTCACTCAACCATCAGGGAATCAGATAGAGACTCTTCCATGACCAACAATCTTCAGATGAGAGTCATCACCTAAGTACACCTTTCCACCATCAAACTCCTCATACTTAGTGAACCAGTCTCGATGCAAGGTCATGTGGAATGATGCACCAAAGTCAATCAGCCACACATCATCAGATGCATGGGTTGCTAGGGCTACGATGAAAGCATCACCATCATATTGTGATTTGTTAGAATCTGAATCAAGAGCTTTCTTCTTCTTCTTCTTCTCCTCTTTACATTCCTTTTGAAAATGCCTAGATTTACCATAGTTCCAATAGATAGCCTTGGACTTTCCAAGAGATTTGGATCTCCCACGAGATTTGGATCTACCCTTCTCAGCTTTCTTGTCCTTCTTTTTCTGTTTCTCCTTGGGTCTTCCACGAACTGCAAGAGCCTCTTTGGCTGCATTAGAAGACTTTCTCCGCATCTCTTCAAATAATAATGCAAATACCACATCTTCCATCTTGAATATGGATGCGGTGCTTCCAATAGCTATGACAAGGTGATCCCACGAGTCTGGCAAAGAACAAAGTAGGGTCATACACCGATCCTCCTCCATCTTTACACCAATAGATGTCAACTATGCAACCATCATGTTAAAAGCATTCATATGTTTGGAAATGGATCCTTCATCCTCCATTCAAAGAGAATATAACTTCTTTCTTAGAAAAAGTTTATTAATCAGGGATTTGGTTTGATACACATCTCCCAACTTCTTCCAAAGCAAGGTTGCAGTTTTCTCCTCATGGACATTTCACAATACAGAATCAGCAAGACTAAGTCTTATGAGACTCTTAGCCTTCTGATCCTTGAGATCCCAATCAGCTTGTTGCATTGCAGCTGGTTTAGTTCTAGTAACAATTTTCCAAAGGTCTCGGTCAACAAGCATGTCTTCCATCTTGAGCTTCCACAACTCAAAATTAGTGCCATTGAATTTCTCCACTTCAATTCTTCTGGATGTGCTTGTCATCTCCTTGCTGTAATAGACTTTAGAATACTCTACATAGACTCCCACTCAACTTAAGATCAGCTCAAAAAACCCCTACCCAACAGCTAAGGCCAAAACTGGCCAGGCTCTGATACCAACTGAAAGGAAGCTAGTTGTACAGAAATCACTTCCTACACTCATCTAATGAGGAGAGGGATATGTAAATTTAAATTAATCCTTACAAATATAGAAACATAGAACATGTAAATAAGATATTACAATAATACACATGAACCAAAAAGAAGACAAAAGAAGAGAGACAAAGATTTATGATGGGGAAAACCCTTATCAGGTGAAAAACCCCACACTCAGAAACCTACACAATGTATTATCAAAATAGAAAGGTGTTTACAATACACTTGCAATGCAAGCTTAAATGGTCTTCAAAACTCATATCTGGAGTCAATATGATAGCATAATAGTACCTACAAACCTGTGATACAACTCCCTCTCCAAGCACCTGTTTATATAGAATATACAAGGCAATATTGGACCTATCTTGGCATGGGCGTCCAACTTGGCCTCATGGTCCAAAACCCACACCTATGGACACCTGATCAACATTGTAGAATGTTCTTGACACTTTTCCATAGCTCCCATTCCAAAGAGGTTGCCTATTTCCAAAATGGGCTATGACAGATGCTTTTATGACACTTACGACCATCATAGAATCTGTCATAGTGTTTACAACTTACGTCTATAAGAGAATCTGTCATACATAGGCTATAAATAGCATATTCTCTTACAACATGTCATAGTTCACCTTGGGGTACCCAAATATGCCTTTTTCAAAGATGCTTCATGACACATGTCTTCACCTGTCTTACAAGCTTCTATTTCTAACTCTTACATGTCATAACTTCGTCATAGGAATCTGTCATAACCATTTTTGTCAACCATTCCCTTACACAACATGGAAGATGTCGACACATGGCAAAATGCTCCTACCACAAAGTGGGATGCCTATCTCCTCATGTGAGGACAAAATTACAAGTTGTCATATTCCATGTAGGATGACATATCGTCGTGCCACATCCCACAATATGACAATATGGAATTTACAATTATTTACAACACAGGCAATGAATTAATAAATAAAAACATAAATAATGCAAGGAATTACCAAGGTTGAGACACCTTAATTCCTAATAGACAAAGCACATTTAGAGAAAACTTGTGAGGCTTGCTTGGATATGATAGAATTGGAACGAGCCTGTAGCGAGAAGGGATTATCTTCAACTGAGGTAAGTAATACATCTAGTTATGATGATACTGAATCTTGTTTGTCATCTACAGATATAGAAGAAAGTACACATCAAGATGAAAGTTACACTCACAATCCAAAGGAGATCCTAATGTATGATGAAGATACTTCCAAAGATGAAAATAATATCACCCCTGAGATTGATTGTCTAATTGAGTCAGATTATGAAGTATCAAATGAAGGTAAAGGAAGTAACTTGACAAAGTTTGAGGAATTTTTATCTAAGCAAATTCAAAGGCTTACATTGTAGGAGATCCCTCTACAACATGCTTTAATTGAGGGATGGTGTAGACTACATGAATTACCACATTCAGAGACCACATGCGCATTATGCCTGCATATATTGAATAAGAAAGAGTAGCTGTATTCAAGGAATCAGTTATCTGGCAACAAAGATATGCCTAAAGATAAAAAGAAAAAGATTGAATTACAATCATACATTGATAGTGATGATACAATAGATGTAGAAAGAAGAGGGGTATCAGGTTCACATCAGCCACTAAAAATGACAAAGAATGAACCCCAAAAGCTAAAGTGGATATCAAGCAGTGCAATTGCCAGAGCTAAAATGAAAAGAGAAGGCCCTGATAAGCCATTAACAAAAGATAAACCTTGGATCCTTAGGTTTGATGGATCTAAGTCAAAACAAGGAGATGGGGTAGGTATAGATCTTACTGACCCAACAGGAAAGTCCTATTTGGTAGCATACAGATTGCAATTCTCATGCACCAATAATGTGATGGAATATGAAGCTTTAATTAATGGGTTGTTATTTTCTCTCAAGAAAAGGGTTAAGATTCTGCATGTTTATGGAGACTCAGAATTGGTGGTAAGGCAAGTGAGAAGTATCTATGCTTGCAATTACAAGAAGTTATATAACTATAGGCATATGGTTTGGGACTTGATAGAACAATTTGATGCATTTAATATCACCCATGCTCCTAGAGAACAAAATCATAGAGCAGATGCCTTGATACAAGTTGCTAGCACATTGGAGCCTTTGTCCATTTCTGGATTAAAGAGATTTTTAGTTGAACTAATATTAGTAACCTCTATACCCGACAATGTCACTAATCTTCAAGTGTTTGATGATGATCAGCATATCTTGGATTTCATAGCAAATAGAGATATATTTGATGCAAAAATCCTAGATGAAAGGAATTTAGAAGATCATACATGGTAAGAAGAAGAGATCTGGACTTACCAAGCAATACGATTCCCAAAGTTATGATAGAATTAGAGAAGGCAATTGATCTACATAATATGATGAAACAAAAGGATCTCCCCAAGACCGATGGGGGAGAATATTCACCAATCAATATAGGACAAAATGAAGATGTAAGGAATGTCCTAATTGCTAAAGTTTGCACTGAAGAAGAAAAGGCAGAGATAACTCAAGCATTGACGGATTACATACATGTTATCGCCTGGACCTATGATAAGCTAAAGACATATGATACATCAATCATCACCCACACTATTCCATTGAAACTAGATGCTAAGCCTTTTAGACAAAAGCAAAGGCCTGTCAATGCTCTATTAGAGCCTATCATCTTTAAAGAGGTTAAGAAGTTGCTCAACGCTAGAATCATATTTCTTGTGAGGCACTCAACATGGGTAGCCAATCTGGTCCCAGTAAGAAAGAAAAATGGTGATATACACTTAGGTGTAGACTTCAGAAATCTGAACAGAGCTTCTGAGAAGGATAATTATCCTTTACCTTCATTGGATGAAGTCTTGCAAATAGTAAATGGAGCTCAAATGATGTACTTCCTAGATGGTTTCTCAGGATACAACCAGGTAATGGTGGACAAAGTAGATAGACTAAAACTGACATTCACTACCAAGTGGGGAATATTTGCTTATAGACGCATGCCTTTTGGCTTGATTAATGTTGGAGCCAACTTCCAGCATGCAATGGACATAGCATTTAGAGGCTTGGTCAGAAAATGCATAGTCATATACATGGATGACTTGACCATCTTTTCAAAGAAGAGGTGTGATCACATAGAAGACCTCAGAAAGGTGCTCAAGAAATATGAGCAATATGGTATCTCACTCAATCCAAAGAAGTGTATATTTGGAGTAACCATAGGTAAATTACTAGGTCACTTGATATTTGAAAATGGGATCACCATCGACCCTACTAGGGTAGAATCCATCATGAAGTTACAACTTCCTGGAAGTAAGAAAGAACTTAAATCTTATTTTGGTAAGATAAACTTTGTCAGGAAGTTCATCACCAGGTTTGCAGAGATTGTCAGACCACTCAATGAAATGCTTAAGGAAGATGGCAGGATTGAATGGATGCCTGAAGCAAAGGCTACATTTGGGGACATCAAGAAATCCATATCAGATGCACCTGTCCTGATCAGCCCAGATTACACAAGAGAATTTTATATTTCCTCATTTGCTTTAGAACATACATGTGCAGCAGTCCTGACACAAAGGAATCAAGCCAAAGAAGAAAAACCCATAGATTTTATGAGTTTCCCATTCAAAGATGCAGAGCTTAGATATATGGATGTTGAAAGACAAGCTCTTGCTTTGGTCAGAGCAGTAAAGAAATTCAGACATTACATCTTAAGAAGTAAGATAATTGTTGTAGTACCAGATGCAACAGTGAAAATGCTCCTGATGCAAAGTGAACCTAGAGAGAAAAGATCCAAGTGGATAATGGTTCTCCATGAATACGGCATGGACATAACACCCATGAAATTGGTAACAGGGCAAGCCTTAATCCAGATGATTTATGAGACTGATCCTAACATATTGAGTCAACAATATGTAGAGAACACTAAAGAGAATAAAGAATGGTATTCTGATATTAGACATATCCTGATCACTGGGAGATGTCCATTGAAGATGCAAGCTTCTCAAAGGAGAGCTCTAAAAGTAAGGTTACAAAAGTACATGATCAAAGGAGGAATCCTTTTCAAGAGAAATTATGAAGGGATATACCTTAGATGTATGGATAAACTAGAAGAAGACAAGGTTCTTGTTGAGTTACATGATAAGTTTGGAACAACACATGGTTCTTACTTAGCTATTGCACATGCTATCCTGAGAGAAATATATTATTGGCCAACCATTTTCAAAGACACTACTGAGCACATCAAATGTTGCCATACTTGTCAGGTCGCTGCCAATAGAGAGAAATATGTTGCCCAACCCTTGCAACCAGTAATGGATATGCGCCCATTTGCTCAATGGGGCATGGATTTTATAGGTCCAATCAATCCTCCATCATCTTCAAGCCATAGGCATGTTTTGACAATCACTGATTATCGCACCAGGTGGACTGAAGCAGTCAGCAACAAAACATGCACTACAGAAGATGTGATCAAATTCCTAGAGAACAACATAGTAACTAGGTATGGAGTTCTATATACCCTAGTATGTGATAATGGACCAGATTTTGCATCATCAAGATTATCTAGTTGGGCTTTTGATTATGGAAACATTTTAAAATTCTCTTCAAATTATTACCCCCAAGGAAATGGCTTAACAGAGTCAACAAACAAAAACTTATTGAGTATCATTAAGAAGCTGATAGAAAAGAATCCTAGGGAATGGAATACCCTACTTAAGTATGCCTTGTGGGTGGACCGAACCAAAATAAAAGTTGTGTTAGGAAACTCCCCTTACCAATTAGTGTATCAGGTGGATCCTATCCTCCCTGTTAACCTAAGGATCCCCACATTGTAGTTTGCACAAGAATATCTAGGTATAGATAGTAAATAAGAAGTTAGGTTGCTTTAGCTCATGCACCTAGAGGAAAAGAGAGATAGGGTGATTGATCAATTTGTTAAACATCAAGATACTATCAAACATTGTGTTGTGATGTTGACAACACGCCTCATTTTACCCTCTAGAAAAATGAGGACCATGTTTGCTTGTGCCTTGGTTTGCTTGGTGGTAAAGGGAAAAGTGTACTTGGTACTAGAAATACTTCAAAAATTAAAATACCAAGTCTTTTGAGAGAAAAAGGAGGTACTAGTGAATTCTGTGTGAAAAAATATTTAAAGATGCTTTTTGAACTAACTTGAAATTCCTGGTATTTCGTGAAATATGAAGGTTTTGGTAAAATACAATGTTTAGTTAAATTTGTATGTCATGTACAAATTTATTTGCATATGAGATGCTAATATTGTTGTATTATGGTGCAGTTGGGTTTTGTGTATCTTATCTTTTGCATGTACATTGTGAATGTTCAAACCTTAATATGCAAAGATAGATCCGATTAGGTTCGGAGGTTAGGTGAATAAAAATTGGAATCCACGTTGGTATTTGGGTATTGTATTGTATGTTCAAAAAGCATGCATCTAGTATACAAATAGACTAACATACATACCCAAACCCAAAAAGAATATGTAACCAAGTTTATAAAGGTTGAAATTCGAATAAGAATTATATTATATCTGTATGTATAAGTGTTTGCATTTAAGATATAGATACAATGGTAGATTTCAAAAGGAAGTTAAAAGGGATTAAGTTTGGCAGGATCCATAGATGCATTATCGTAAGGTGTATTCAATATGCATAAGGTAATATACTTTGTAAGGGTAAAAATGGGATAATCAATTGAAGAATAAAAACCCAAACATCAATGAAATATGAAGGAAAAAAGGATTTAATAATAATAGAATGATACTTACAACCTTTTATGTTAAGACTTCCATTGCTCGCCTATTCTTTCTTGATCTTGATGTGATGAAGATTGGCCCTCAGGAAGCTTAATTCCTCGCTTCGATTCCTCAAGATGACAAGGAGAAATGGCTCTGATACTTTGTGTGATTGAAGATGAGCTTCAACACACTCTGAAATGGATGTATGATGAAGTGATGGTAGGTGTGCCAATGGCGCACTATGGTTTCTGCAGCATAAGTTTACTCGAAAGATGGATATCAAATGAAGAAGAAGAGGGTTGTATTTATAGAGTTGAGTGAGAGAAGATCAATGGTTGAGAAGAAATAAGAAGATCAATAGAGGAGAATGTTCGAGAGAATGTGCGCGAATAGAAGAAGGACATGTGTCACTCAAAAGGAAGCTTTGTTGAGTTAATTGCTTTCTTGATGAGGATGAGTTTTCATTTTCTTAAATTATAATTTATTTTTCTAATTTAAGAGCAATGTTTGTTTTAAAGTTGCTTTAACTCAGCTTTTGCTTTTGCGTGACAAGAGGAATTTATTTTTAGAAGATATTGAAGATTTTTTAGAAGATAAGAAAGCATAATTAAATAAATAAATTTATTTAATTACTTGTAGATAATTTGGAAGAATAAATAAAATATTTAAATATATTTTATTTGTTGGAGATTTAATTTAAATAAATTTGTATTTTATTTAAATTTAGAAGAATGGATGATTTAATTAAATAATTAAAATTATTTATTTATTTAGAAGAATAAAGTTGATATAGATGAAATTAATTAAATAAATGTAATTTATTAAATTAATGGGAGAAAGTGAATCAAATAAATAAAATAATTTATTTATTTATTGATAGAGGAATATGAAGATGAAATAAATATTTAAAATATTTATTTAAGTAGAGTCATGTCATTTTTAGGTGTATACATTTTGCCCCTCTTTGATGCAATGTATTTTATTACGTTGTTTCAAAGAATAAGTATTTTCGACAATGATACATGCCCCAGTTTGCCCCTAGTACAAGTTTAATGACAAGATGCCCCCTCGGGAGATTGGATGAGACGACGGCAAAAAGCGTGAGACAGACAATCTCATGAAGAACAAGGTGAAAAGTGGGTTAGGATGGAGAAAAATAGGACATGGTTCAGAGGAACAGATATGGGAAGTAGTCACAGTTGTCACACAGTCAGCTATGGTTCACCTACTATATATAGGAGTTGGGTCCACAAGTTCTATTCATTTGCACACTTGTCCTTAGTTGATTGGTCTTTGAGAGCTTAGGAAAGCATAGCAGCTAGAGCAGTCGACAAAGAGATGGATATTCTACGCAAGGAGCACCGGTTTGAGCAAGTCTGATGTTTCGATTGGCCAGCTGAGGTAGGACCACCAGTATGTAGTTCGTCAAAACTCGCTAAAAGTCATTTATTAGGGCAATAAATGATTAGGAAAAAAAGTTAAGATAGATGTGCTGAACTGCAGTTCAGCGCATATGTGCTCCGAAATGGTGCATATGCTACAAGGTTGCGCATTTGAGATATCTTATGGCGCATATGATAGTTTGGCGCATATATGATTGGAATTGGCACATCTATTGGGGAATGGTGCATATGACACAAGAAGTGGTGCATGTACTAGAACAACGCATACACATCAAGGATTGGCGCATTCACGGTGAAGAGGTGCATATGATATGGATCGGCACATTTGCACTAGGAAAATTAGTTGACTTAACAAAATTAACCCAATTGGCACCTTGATCGATGCATTGACGAGCGATCTCTGAAATTGCCAAGAATCTAGTCAAGAGATGATATGCTATTTTGATTAATTTGATATGTTAAGTCAATGATAGGATAGTTTGATTGCTTTGAGTAGGTTTGCTTGGATATGGATTTCTTTGACACTATGCTTTGCCTAATTATAGGAGGATATCCAAGATACCCTTATGTCATGAGAGTAGTTCCCTTTGCCATTGTTGCAGTGGTACATGTTGACAGAGATTGATTGCAAGGCTCTTGGTGCGATGGGGTTGCATTATATCTGTTTCATGCCTGAGGTTCACACGAACCGTAGGTTGTTGACTGCGGTAGTGGAGCGGTTCCACAGCGAGGATGGGACATTCCATCTTTTGACGGGGGAGATGGTGATCACTCTTGAGGATGTGTACTAGATTGTGCACCTCCCTATCCAGGGAGAGTTGGTAGAGTATGAGTCACAGCGCAACACTGGACTGGCTGAGTGCAGATTTGTGTTTGATGACCCAGAGTTGGTGGACCAGGTGATTTCATGGAAGGACATACATGACTGCTATGACTACTTCCCAGGCATAGTGGCAGGATTGATCAATGGCATAGTATGCCCCAATAGGAGGTCACACGGCTTCCCGATTGGTTGGGGGAGGGTGTTGGAGAACATGATCACTGATGGGACTTAGTATGCATGGGGTGTGTGCATGCTAGCACACTTATACAGGGATATGCACCAGGTCATATATCATAGAGGGGCCAGCTTGTCGGCAAGTGTATCTTTTTTACAGTTTTGGTTATGGGAACATATAGCTATCACATAGCTGATATGTCTTTCACAGGCAGAGGGGTGAGCCCTACAATTACGAATATGCAGGTGTGATTTCCCAGCACAAGATGGGAAAGCTTGAGTATTGGAGACATGCGCTGGATAACATGGATTAGGTTATCTGGCGCCCATACCTAGACTGCGAGGTATGGGAGGATGAGGCCGATGAGTTGCCCTACTACTTTTAGACTCGATGGCTTATTGGCAGGACCAGGTACATTTTAGAGATATAGATTGTGAGCAGAGTGCAGAGACAATTTTGTAGAGTACAGGGCAGGCCGCAGAGACAGGCATGTTTTGCTAGGACCCATGCAGAGAGATTCAGGTGGGGTCACATGGCATCATATGAGGAGGCCTTGGTAGACTTTCAGCAGATTACTCATGCGGCTTGGTCCATGAAGAGGGACATAGTGGATGCTGGCATGATGCCAGACTACGAGGAGTGGTTTGCAGCTCACCCATTCCCTAGATATTCAGGGCCTGAAGAGTTAGCTCCTCGTATAGACGAGGAGGATTCAGATGACGAGGGTGGAGATGGAAGGAGGAGAGGGGGATAGAGGAGGGGGAGAGATGATGGAGGAGGAGGAGATGGAGGAGGAGATGGAGGAGGAGGTGGCAGATTGAGATGGAGGAGGAGGTTGAGGGAGGGACCTTCAGGTCAGCTGGTAGTTGCGTAGCCGCAGGCTGCAGGACAGGTGCAGGTACAAGCACAGATACTAGCACAGTAGGTGGCACCACAGAGATAGGTGTCACCACCACAGCAGGTGGCTTAGCAATAGGTGTAGGGTCAGGTGTCAGCACAGCAGGTGGCACAGGGATAGGTAGGGCATGCTTCATAGCCTGACTTATAGCAATAGGCTATGGTTGCACTATAGAGTCAGGTTAGGCATCTAAGGGCCCATCTGAGAGTAGTAGAGTCTCAGATGGATGCAGATGCAGGATGGTTATCAGAGCTATCTAGAGAGAGGGATGCAGCCTTGGCTAGTGTGCGGGCGATGAGAGCAGAGAGGGATGCAGTCATGGCAGCTATGGGTACAGATGGTACCTCTAGCTTTTTAGTTTCACAGGTGCAGCAGGCCCAGACATAGTTGGCCCAGGTACAGAGTGAGCTTTCTAGAGTCTAGGCTCAGGCTCAGTATTACAGAGGGTTATATCATGGGGCAGTGTCAGCGGATCAACGTGTGCCCAGCTTTAAGAGCTAGTCTATGGCATCTTAGAGGGCAGATGGATCTCAATCTGTGGGATCAGTGAGGGGCCCTCAGTAGTTAGGGGGAGACAGAGGAGAGGGCAGCACAGGGAGCAGTGCTCCCCAACAGTAGGGTTAGCTAGACCTAGACACTTGTACCATTTTTTATTTGATGTACACATTTTTGATGGCTGAGATAGCCTGTATATGTACTATTTTTCCTTGAGACATGTATCACCATCTTGTTGTACTTTGTATACATTTTATGATATGACTATGAGAGATGGACTGATATTTTTGACATATTGTACATTTGGACATGTTTTTGTGCTTTATATGATGATGCAGTAATTTGGATGTTCTATATGCACCTATTCTATGTTTATATGCTATGAGTGCAATCTATCTTATGATGCTTTGTATATGTGATGCCTACTAGATGGATTAGGGTGATATGATATGCAAATGTTTATCGATATGATTATGTAGCTCTATATGGACATGTCTATTTTTTTTTATTTTTGAGATTATATGTGGATGCAAATGTATATGGATGACCTAATGCACTTGATGATGTATGCAAATGATTTAATCATGTGAATGACTATCTCATGTGATATGATATGTTACCTATGCTATGTTTTTGATATGTCCAAATGTACTCAATCAACACAGACATGATATAGATAGGTGGAAGAGAAGAAATGAAGAAATATTAGCTTTCATTTGATATACTGCAGGATTTTCTTATTGCATGGTTGATATGGATTTTTGGATATGGGATGGATGTGGATTGTCATCTTGATATTGCAAGTCTTTTGCTTTCATCATTGGGCACTTTTTGTTATTTTTCTCTTTTTGAAATGTTGTAAGAAAACACAAGCATCTAGGTATAATTAGACTGAGATGACCTGAGTATTCCTTACATGGATTTTGATATAGCAAGTTGATACAAGCATCTAGTCAAACTTGAATCTAGATGACCTGAGTACTTCTTGCATTTCAATAGACAAGGATTTCCCCTTTTCATGTTCATATCTTAGAGTCCTCAATGATCTTTTGCTGATCATGTTGTTAGACAAAAGTCGTCACATTACTAAAGTTTAATCCACAAGTAGCAGCTAAAGAAAAAGATTATGCCCCTATCATAGCATCTCTAGCTTTTGGCATCCTTGAGTAGCATAGGAAGACATAATGACAAAAATCCAAGACTTTGTAAGTTAACCTGTTCACAAAATATTCTTGCATTAGATGTGTTCTTTTGCCATAATTGATATAGAATTAGTTGTAGTGTTTTGGTATGCTATTCTATTTTGGACAGGTTGGTGTTCTGGGTCAAGATTTTTGGTTTGGGAAGCTTGCTTTCCTATGTGCGCTTGTCTAGTGAAAGGTATCACAATACTTTATTGGTATCCTCTTAGAACATGTGGCATTCAAGAACCCAAATCTGTAACCAGGTCAAGGAGTTGCCCCCAGTTTAGAAAAAGGATCAACTTATTATGGGCGATATGACCAATAGACATGGAGAGACGGACCCTAAGGGACTGACCTAGTGCCTCGGGGGCTCATTACTAAATGGCCTTGCCTATGTGACGACATAGAGGCAATGTAGTTTAAGGTGAACCTGATGGACCTAAGACCTAGGTGATGGTGAGAACACAGAGTTGGTATGGACAGCAAGACAGACGACAACAAAGAAGGGGACTGGAGTGGATGGAACAGAGCCTCAGGGTCGCATTGAGAATGACCTTGCCTACATGATAGCTCAGAGGTGATGTAGTTTGACAATGGTTCAAAGGATTGGTTCAAGATGAATGATATGATGGACACAGGAGAGATGAAGTCACAATAGATGGAGGAAGTGGTTTGTCATAGATAGCACATGTTTACCAGGTTTTCACCACTTGCTTTTATTTACACGAAAGCTAAAAGTACACATGACACCTATTTGCTAGGTTTTGATCATGGTACCTATCCCAGGCGCTTGTTTGCTAGGTTTTCACCAGAGGACAATTTTTTTTGTTATTTTCTCATTTTATATTTTTTTATTTTTTTTGTTCTATTTTTTATCACTTTTCAAATTTTTTGGATTTTTTAGGACTCCCTTGCATTGGGGTTTAGGTGTAGAACTTGTGAACATGCATGCTATTGATAGGGTTATCAAATAGTTCACCTTCAAATGTAGCCAATTGATATGCTCCTGACCCATAGGCTGCAATGATGACATAGGGACCTAACCAGTTGGGTTCAAACTTTCCTTTCTTCTCTTGATCTTGCTAATTTCTAGGATTTTCTCTGAGGACTAGATCACCAACTTGGAATACTTGGGGCTTTACCCCATGATTCTATCTTCTGGACATTCGTTACTGATATGCTTTTAGATGGTTAAAGGCTTGTTGCCTTCTCTCTTGAAGTCTGGTCACTCTGTACTCTTCATCAGATATGAGGCCTTTTAATAAAACTCGCAAGGATGGGATCTCGACTTCAATGGGAAAGATAGCTTCAGATCCATAGACCAGTGAGTATGGGGTTACACCTGTGGGTGTGTGGATGCTTGTACGATAGGCCCACAGTGCAGGATTTAATTAGACATGCCAATCTCGGCCGACATCATTGACAGTCTTCTTTAAGATTTTCAAAATGGTTTTATTTGATGCCTCCACCTGGTTGTTGCCTTGGGGGTAGTAGGGGGTTGAAAAGTGGTGCTAGCTATGGAATTTATCACATAGTTCCCTGACATCTTGATTTTTGAAAGGTCGTCCATTATCCGTGACAATGGACGAAGGGATACCGTAGAGATAAATGATATAGTTCAGGATAAAGGAGGCAATCTGCTTGCCTGTGATATTAGCTAAGGGCACGACTTCAATCCACTTTGTGAAGTACTTAGTGGTAGTGATTATGAATTTATGGCCACTGGATGAAGAGGGGTGAATCTTTCCCACTAAGTTAAGTCCCCACTGATAGAAAGGCCAAGGAGTCATTAATGGTTGTAGCTCCTGTGCTGGTGCATGTATCAGGTTTCCATGGATTTGGCATTTTTTGCACTTCTTTACAAAATGATAGGAATCTTGTTCCATAGTTGGCCAGTAGTATCCCATGCTTATGAGTTTCTTGACTAGGGTAGGGCCACTAGAGTGGGTCTCGCATATACTGTCGTACACTTTGCTTAGGGTGGTTTGATATTCCTCACTATCAAGACATCTAAGGAGAGTACCATCGAGACCTCTGCAATATAGCGTATTGGAAACAATGGCATATTGGGATGCCTAACGGATGAAGGTTCATTTTTGGTTACTAGAGAGATCAGGTGGGAGGGTATTCTCTTTAAGATAGGCAAATATTTTTCCATAGAGGGGGGAATCAGCTCCAACAATGTGGCAAATGATATGGAATTTAGGGGTGTCATATGCAGGACAGGACACTGGCTCTACCAAGAATTCGTAACGTGATTGATTATCTAGAATGTCAAGGAGAGATGCAATTGTGGCCATGGTGTCTGTAGCTTTGTTCTCAATCCTTCGTATCTGTTCAAAAGAGATCTTGACAAAGTATTCTTTGAAGTCATCTACCAGCCATTTGTAATGGATTAATTTCTCATCTTTTGTCTGGTAGTCATCATTTACTTGATTTATGACTAGCTATGAGTCACCATACACTTGAAGTTCTTGGATATTCCATTCAACTGCTAGCTTGATGCCAATGACTAGGGATTCATACTTTGCGATGTTGTTAGTGCAAGAAAAGAGTAATCTATATTATTTTGGAATGGTGTTGCCATTAGGTGTGATCAACAAGATACCTGCTCCTGATCCATGCTGAGTGTATGATCCATCGAAGTAAATTTTCCAGGTTGTTGTAGTTATGTGAAAGATAGATTCATCTAGAAATTCAAAGTTGAAAGGGCTATCATCTATTAGAGGTGTATCCACCAGTTGATCTGCAAGTACTTGGCCTTTTATTGCTTTCCTGTCTATATATTCAATGTTGAATTCACTGAGAAGCATGACCCATTTGGACAATCTACTTGTTAAGGCTACTTTGTTGAGTAAGTACTTGAGTGGATCAATCTTTGCTACTAGTTTGACAGAATGTGACAACATGTAATATCTCCACTTTTGTGAGGCGAAGACCACAGCGAGACATGCTCTTTCAATTGACGTGTATTGTAGTTCATACCCAACAAGTGTTCGACTGATATAGTAGATTGCTTGTTATTTCCTATCATAATTTTGTTGTGCAAGGAGAGCTCCCATAGCTGTTGGTGTAGCTGAGATGTACAGTAGCAGAGGTTTACCCTGAATCAGTAGCATTAATACGGGTGGCTTCATTAGGTATTCTTCTAACTACTGAAATGCTTGTTCACATGAATCATTCCATTTGAAAGGGACATTCTTATGTAGAAGGTGACAGAATGGGTGGCACTTGTCTGCTAATTAAGAAATGAACCTTCTGATAGATTGTAGTTTTCCCTGTAGGGACCTTAGCTAAGTGAGATTCTTAGGAGGTGACATTTTCATGATGGCCTTCACTTTAGCTAGGTCAACTTTGATTCCATTGGTGGACACTGTGTATCCAAGTAGCTTACCTGAGGTAACTCCAAACACGTACTTCTTTGGATTGAGGCACACATTGAACTTTTCCAATCTATTAAAGATTTTGTCTAGTACTTTCAGGTGTCCTTCTCTTGTGAGTGATTTTTCTAGAATGTCATCAACATAATCTTCCATTATAATGTGTATCATGTCGTGGAAGATTGTGGTCATAGCTCTCTGATATGTTGTGCCGGCATTTTTCAGACCAAATGGCATGACACACCAACAATAGGTGCCCCAAGGACATGTGAATGCAATCTTGTGTTGGTCTTTAGGTGTAATTTTTATCTAGTTGTATCCAGAAAAACCATCCATTAGTGACAGCATGGTGTGTCCTACTGTGAGATCTACAATCATGTCAATGTTTGGCAGGGGAAAATCATCTTTCGAACAAGCTTTGTTCAGGTCCCTGAAGTCATTACATATTCATACTCTACCATTTGGTTTAACAACTAGTACTATGTCTGAAACCCACTTAGGATAGTCTATTGGTCTGATGAATCTGACATCTAACAGTTTCTTCAGTTCTTCTTTCACCATGAGGGCAACGTGCGAGTGCATCTTTTTGAGTTTTTGCTTTACTAGTTTAGCTCCTGGAGCTAAAGATAAGTGATGCATTATGAGATTTGGATCTATCCCTGGCATGTCTGTGTATGCCCACACAAAATTGATTTGTTTTCTCTTGAAAAAGTCGGTAAATGTTGGCTTTTCATGTTCGGTTAAAGATTGTGCCATGTGGATCATTCTGGGATTATCACCTATACTAACATTGATTGGTTCTGTTGGTTTTATCAAGAATTAAGATCTCTCTTAATGTGTAAGATTGGGTAGAGGGTCAAGCCTTCCATCCTTAGGTGCCTTAGAGAGGTTTTCACCATTGGATACATCTATATTTTTACCTTTTTCATGATCTAACACTACTGTAAAATGGTTTTGACCATTAGATCTTTCTTTCATTTTGACATTTTTGAGACTGAAAGGCTTGGTACTCTCACCAAAATAGGCCTTCTCGTTGAGTTCTATGGCATAGCCATCTCTATGGTCCCCTACAGGTATATGATCTCTAAGCTCAAGATAGTCTATGATGGCTTCATCGTTCTCAAAAGTATCAAGATCAGGGGTAGTGCCTTGTAGGTCCCAATCTATGAGTTCAGGGTGTACCAATGGTAAGGGGTCATTGGGTTGGTCTAGTTGGATGGTATTGATGGTTAAGATAGAGTTGTTAAAATCATGGACAAAGTCTGTGATGGTACTCTCTCTTAGTGGATCCATCAAGGGGGGTATCATTCTTTCCTCACGACTTTCACTATCATTATTATGCGTAACAGACTCTAGCAGTCTAGCCCTTGGACCTTGTCTCTCATTTGCATGGGTTGGGTCATACTCGTGGACAACATTGATGCCTTTGTCATCACAAGATAACTTAGAGAGGCTATCCCACTCATATTCATTGGAATCAGTCTCACTCCCCAGTTGCAGTTGCTGAATTTGATCAACTAGATTACTAGCAGATGTTTCTAGTTGTTTGCCTTTATTCTTATTTGCTCTATTGGTTCTTGATGTGCTAGTGTATCCTAGCCCTGTAGTGTCTCAGGCTGTCAAGGTATGAGGTTGGATGGGTTCAATAATACCATCTTTTCTTGAACCGAGTGGACCATGTCCTTCATACCCCACTCTTTGTAGCATTTGGAATCCTTGACCATATTGTTCAGTTTGTATAGTGTGATGGTCTTGTTGTGTTGATGAACTGTCTTCATCCTTGTATAACCATTGTAGGATATCCTTTTCATCGCTCTCATCTTCAAGGCTTCCCCATTTGATAAATGGACCTTTGGTAGCTTTGTCTACTTTGGGTTTGCTTAGAGTAGGTCTTCCATATGATCTTAGAGATAGGAGGAGTTGTGCCAAACAAAGGGATTGGGAGATTGTGTACTCACCCAAGCCCTTATCTTTGAGTTTGAGGTCAGGTTGGGATGCTTTTGAAGTGGAAGCAAGTGAAGCTAGATCAACACAAGATGAAGATGAAGCAGAGGCACGGTTGTTAGGAATCACAACTTCAGGTTTAGATTGAATGGAGTTGCAATACTGAAATGGATTGGGGTCACCTTGGATGGTGATCTCTTGACCTTCATAGGGGAATTTGATACACTGATGGTATGTTGATGGTACTACTTTTAGAGCATGTATCCATGGTCTCCCAAGAAGAATATTATATGCTAGCTCCATATCAAGGACTTGGCAAGCCACATCTTTTACTATAGGTCCCACTCTGATTGGTAAAGTAACAATTCCCTTGGAAGTTCTCTCCTCCTCATCATAGGCTTTGATAGTGATTTTCTTTTTTGGATCTATGGCCTTTTCTAAAAACCCCAATGTAAGGATTAGCTTCAAGGTGCAAATATTCAAAGCAGCTCCTCCATCAATTAGGACTCTTTTCATCTTGTGTTTGTGAATGAAGGCTTTGATATGAAGAGAAGCGCTATGAGGTTGGGTGATTGACATATCATTCTTTTTGGTGAATGATAGGGAATGAGGTGAGGTAATGTGACCTACCATGGTTTGAAACTATTCTTTAGTGAGGTTTGTTGGGATGGAGATTTCCTCCAAAGCTTTGTCAAGTATGGCCCTAGGAGACGGGGACAGACGAAGAAGTTCCAGAATGGAGATATGTGCAGGTGTCTTATGTAGTTGATCCAAGATACTATACTAATTAGTCGGAGGGGCGGAGGCTCCTCTAAGAGTGACTCTATTACTATGGGTAGTAACATTGGAATCAAGAACTTTGTTTATAGTGATCACATTGATGTTTGAATCACTTTTTGAGATATGGTTAACAACATAGTCAAAGCTGATGTTTGTGTAATTTGTGTTGTTAGATCCACCGTTGTTTTGGTTGGAAGGTCCTCCCTACTCATAGTTGGGAAGAGGATCCTTGAAATCCTAATGGTCACTATTAGAGGTATGTCCATCAAGTGACACTTTATTTTGTTTGATCAAGACTTGGATAGTGTATTTGAGCACAATGTATTCATTGGTTTTATGTCCCCTGTTTCAGTGGAACTCATAGAAGTCATTGTCGTTCCACCAAGGAGGTTTGAATTTTGGTTCATATTCCCACGCAGTTGGAAGCATTATGATCTTGCTTGTGACTAACTTCCGTAGGGCAGTTTTCAATGATTCTCCCAAAGGTGTGAATTTTCTCCTAGGTTGAAAATTTGTAAACCGTGATTCAGTGTTTCTTGGTTTGTTTTGTGGGGGGTTGTTTTGAGGAGTCGATAAGTTGAAGATTGGTTGCTTAGGTGCCACATTCTTGGCATCTACCACCCCATCATTCACAATGTTTTTGTTCTTTGTCCAAAATCTTGGTTTATCTGTGTTGGTGTTGGTACTAGGAGTGTCCTTATATAGCTTTATTTGACCTTTGGCGATTAAATCTTTTTCAATGATTAGACCCATCTCAATGACCTTACTAAAGGAAGGAGGACATTGGATTTTAATCTAATATCTTAGGTTGGTTTGTAAGTTATGGACAAACATTTCCAACATTTGTTTTTTAGGCATCTGATGAGGGCACTTACATGCCAGCTGTCTCCATCTTTGTAGGAAGGCGGCGAAAGATTCTCCACCTTTTTGCTTGGTGTTACAAAGATCTAAGATTGAGGTGTCATGCTCAATATTATAGGAGAAGTGTGTGACAAATTTGTCCACAAGTTCATTAAATGTTCTAATGTTAGGTGGTAGTCTAGAAAACCATTCCATGGCTTGTCCTCCTAAGCTTCTTGGAAACAGTTACATAAGGTAAGTATCATTGTGTGCAACCTCAAGGCATGCATCGTTAAATTCCCTTATGTGGTCTCTTGGATCACCCTTTCCTCGATATTTATCAAATTTTGGCACCTCAAATTTAGAGGGGAAAGGTATCATGATCAAGGTCCTATCAAAAGGATATGGTGAAATATCCTCTAGGGAATAATGTTTGGTTGATGCTCCTGTTTGCATGTCTATAAATTGTTGTTGTAAAGCTTGGATTTGTTGGGTCATTAAGCTCAAGGCATCCATAGAATCAGTGGTTGCCTTGCTTTTGTCTATGGGTATTTCCTCATGTGTGCTTCCCTTAGGGTGTCTTTCTTCCTCAGATTCTGTTAGAGCTTCTACGTCAAAATCTTTAGGGAGCTTGACTCCTAGATGTGCTAGGTGTAGAAAGAATTTGGTGGGATCTTGGGCAAGTACCCTATCCATTAAGCATTGAAATCTTTGGTCTTGCTGTGTTTGGAGGACCTCTTCCATATAAATTTCCTAATCACTTTCGTGAGAGTTTGGGATAGTTTTCTCAGCCATTTCAATCTACTTTTGTTTTTGTGACCTCGTTGAGACCATGCAAGGTGACCTAGAGATGGGATGGAGTTAGTTGGAAAGTTTTGAGCAAGGTGCTAGAATGTGACAAGGTTTGAGCAAGGTTCTCCTTAGATCTAATTGGTGTCAAACAAGTTGGGTGTACAAAATGATAGTCGAAGTAAGGATGATAGAAATCTGTTTACTTGATGTGGACTAGTCTTACACAAGCCACTAGCGGAGTTTCAAGAGAAAAGGATAAGTGATCCTTGATAGTGGAGACTTACTAGATTTGTTTGAGGTTTGATACGATCAAGAATAGTTTGGTTCTAACCTTGTTGAATTTTGGAAGAATTTTGTGAGATTTTGGATGATACGATGTGGAAGAAGAGGGAGATGATTGACTTGCATGATTTTGATTAGATCTTGGAACAATTTAGACAAGTTTGAAATGGTTTTCTGAAAAAGTTGACAATTTTCTCTTGGAAGGTATGGAATAGTTCTCTGGTTTGCATGCGCAGTAGTAAATGGACCGCAATAGAGTGTAAAAGCACCACAAGTTGGATCAAATGCACCAATTATGCACTACAACAGGTATCAAATGTACTAAAAGTCTATGCAAATGTGTCGCAGGTCAAGGCAAATGTGCCATTATGGCTTTTAGTCTGAGTTTGCAGATTTTTTGGCACGTTTTTTTAAAAAAATCTATTTTTGGTTCGAAAACTTGGTCTTTTTGGATTCTAATTTTCAGTTTATGGAAAAAGACACAGCAAACACATAGAAGTTTTCATGATTTTTATCTTTTGTTATTTTTTTGTATTTTTGGACTTTTTGACACAAAAACAAGTACACCCTAGGCTAGATAGGACAGTATTTGTTGAATCCTCTAGCTGTGCATATTCAAAGTGTGTAGCTCCAGGATCTGGTAGCACCGGCTCCCCTCCATGGCACTCACTTCTCACGCATACCAGATCTAGTTTTCCCTAGGCTCATACCCCCACCAAACCATAGGATTGTCCCTGCTACCTCTACTAAGAATCACATGAATCGAGGCTGCTTCAAAGGCTCCGCCTTTTGTGTCAACAAATAGGGGTTTTTGGTATACGAAACAAGTGGCTAAGTAGTCAAGGAAACTGTTCGAGTGGTTACATGTGTGGCAGCACTACTCTCCATTATGGAGTCTCCCAACCTCCAAGGGTTACACCTTGGAGGGTTTTGGGGGAGGTTGGTCGTCGATGTAACACATCAGCACTCGTTGCAGGAAGCTTTCGCTTCAAGCACAGTTTATTTAAAGTGGATCGGTAGGGCTTGGCTTTAGCCTATTTCCACTTAGGGTCATTCCCACTTGGACAGGTGGGCATCCAAGGGCAGGCCCCTCTAAAGGTTATATAGATGGAATAACAAGTCTAGCATTTTGGTCACCCAGTAAAGGGGAGAGAATAAGCCTATTGTCATTCAACAGTCATAGAATACACTGATTAATCCAATCCTAGTTAAAAGGAAAAAAACTAAATGTTCCATCTACTTTGGCACTCACACATTTGTTAACTTTGAAGTGTTTAAAAGATAACAATGTTCATTCCCATTTGTGAGATAGCAATGTTCTAAACTAGGAAAGATAGCAATATGCAGAGATAGTAGTGGTTCAGTTACTCTCCTCCTAGTTAAAGACTACGTGAGATTTGCATGCATGCTTTTTTTTTTGGTTTACTTTTTCCCTTAATTAATCTAAGTGAACTAACCAATGTAGCTAAATGATCTATTCTAGCCTCTAATCATGCAAGACAAATGTTAGAATCAACCTAAAAAATCACTAGAAAATCTAAAAAAACCCTATTGAGAAATCAGATGCACCACTATGCAGTCTGTATGCGCAGAAATAGAGCATGCCAGCATCATTTTATAGATGCGCTAAGATAGATGTCAAAAGTGTAGGAAGATGAGACAAAAGCATCCTTTTAACAAATGCACCGTGATATAGTATGAAAGCACTGTAAGGTAGGGTGTATGCACCGGAGTTATGTAGGCACTAAAACAAGAAGTATAAGCACCGAAACAGGGAATGTATGCACCGTAACCATAAAAGCACTGGAACAATGAGTAGATGCACCGGCTTGGGAGGTATATGTGCCAGAAGACTGTATGCACCGTGACAGGAGGTAAATGCATTGACTCAGAGGATGTATGCGTCAGATGAACCTGTCAGAAGCCTGTATGACACCTGTATGGAGCCTGTCACTAAGAAACTTAGATTTTGATTAGATTAGGGGCAAGGGCCCCATGGTGGGTGCCAAAAATGTAAGGGTAAAAATGGGATAATCAATTGAAGAATAAAAACCCAAACATCAATGAAATATGAAGGAAAAAAGGATTTAATAATAATAGAATGATACTTACAACCTTTTACCTTTTGACTTCCATTACTTGCCTATTGTTTCTTGATCTTGATGTGATGAAGATTGGCCCTCAGGAAGCTTGCTTCCTCACTTCGATTCCTCAAGATGACAAGGAGAAATGGTTTTGATACTTTGTGTGATTGAAGATGAGCTTCAACATACTATGAAATGGATGTATGATGAAGTGATGGTAGGTGTGCCAATGGCACGCTATGGTTTCTGTAGCATAAGTTTACTCAAAAGATGGATATCAAATGAAGAAGAAGAGGGTTGTATTTATAGAGTTGAGTGAGAGAAGATCAATGGTTGAGAAGAAATAAGAAGATCAATAGAGGAGAATGTTCAAGAGAACATGCTCGAATAGAAGAAGGACATGTGTCACTCAAAAGGAAGCTTTGTTGAGTTAACTGCTTTCTTGATGAGGATGAGTTTTCATTTTCTTAAATTATAATTTATTTTTCTAATTTAAGAGCAAAGTTTGTTTTAAAGTTGCTTTAACTCAGCTTTTGCTTTTGCATGACAAGAGGAATTTATTTTTAGAAGATATTGAAGATTTTTTAGAAGATAAGAAAGCATAATTAAATAAATAAATTTATTTAATTACTTGTAGATAATTTGGAAGAATAAATAAAATATTTAAATATAATTTATTTGTTGGAGATTTAATTTAAATAAATTTGCATTTTATTTAAATTTAGAAGAATAGATGATTTAAAATTATTTAATTATTTAGAAGAATAAAGTTGATATAGATGAAATTAATTAAATAAATGTAATTTATTCAATCAATGGGAGAAAGTGAATCAAATAAATAAAATAATTTATTTATTTATTGATAGAGGAATATGAAGATGAAATAAATATTTAAAATATTTATTTAAGTAGAGTCATGTCATTTTTAGGTGTATACATACATAAATAGAGATGCAAGGGTGGACACGACAATAATTAGAATATGGTTCATAACAAATTGAGGCCCAAAAGGTTTGTATGTATATTACGTCTTATGCATGCAAACACGATATACAAAAGGTATGTATACAATGTTGGAACGAACATGAAATTAAAACCAAGTGGATACTTTTTTCTAGTTCTGCACTTGTATGTTAGAATGTATGTGTTGCATATACATTGCGATATACAAAAGGTAGATACAAAACCCAAAGCTATTAAAAGTTGAGAATTATATGCATTGGGTGGGGTCCATAGTGGTAGGATCAAGGTGCAAAATATATAAGTGATACAAACAATAGATATACAAGGCTGGGCGTGAAATTAAATGAAATATGTTTTATAAACCCGCACAAGTCTGAGTTTGTATGTTTTGGGGATTGCATGAAATATACATAGGAACATACAAAGATTGATATACAAAAATGAGATACAAAGAAAAAAGAACGAGAAGTAATGAATACAAAGTTAAAAATATGAATTTAAATGAAAAGTTGAACATAAACTGAAATGTATGTATTAATTATAGCATTCCATGTGCATCTAACACTAGTCTAACATTGAAATGTAGAATTTGAACAAGTTAAAAGGTAAAATTTGATGATGTTTATTTTCACAATTGCATCTGAGGGTTAAATTGTAGAGAATTTCACACAATCATAAGAATGTGATTTAAGAGTTGAACAGGAATTCAAGAATGGTAACGGTAAAGCTTGTAATGGTAAATTGTTGTTGACATCCATAAAGTCAAAATGGTCGCGAATATAGCTATGTACAAGCTCCAATAAAGCATTCACAGGTCTTTGTTTCTGTCGAAAAGGCCTGGCGTCTGGCTTCAAAGGTATTGTATGAGTGATGACTGATGTGTCGTAAGTTTTCAGTTCATCATACGTCCATGCAATGACATGGATAAAATCTTTGAGAGCTTGGGTTATTCCTTCCAACTCCTCCTCTGTACAGACTTTCCCAATCAGAACGTTTCTTTTCTCATCGTCCTTTCCAATGTTGACCTGAGAGCACTGTCCTCCATCCGCTTTTGGGAGATCTTTCTGTTTTAGCATATTGTCTAGATCAAATGCCCTTTCTAGCTCTATCATTCCCTTAGGAATCCTATTACTAGGTAGCTCCAGGATTTCTTCCTCTTCCCAGATGTGGTCTTCTATATTTGCTTCATCTATGATCTGTGCCTCAAAAATATCTCTGTTGGAAATAAAGTCCAGTATATGCTGATCATCATCAAATACTTGAAGATTACTTACATTGTCAGGCACAGAAGGTATTCATACTAATTCCACTGAGAATATTTTTAAACCGAATATGGACAGAGGTTCCAGAGTACTCGCAGCCTGAGCCAAGGCATCCGCCCTGTGATTTTTCTCTCTAGGTACATGCGTGATGTTGAATACATCAAAATCCTCTATTAAGTCCCACACCCTATGTCTATAATTGGATAGCCTTTTGTAATTGCAAGAGTATATACCTCTTACCTGTATCACAACTAATTCTGAGTCTCCATAGACATGCAAAATTTTCACCTTCTTCCTAAGTGCAAACAACATCCCATGAATTAAAGCTTCATACTCCGTCACATTGTTCGTACATGGGAACTGTAATCTGTATGCTACTAAGTAGGATTTTCCAGATGGATCAATGAGATCTATCCCTACTCTAGCCCCTTGTTTCGATTTGGATCCATCAAACCTAAGGGTCCATGGTTTGTCTTTAATTAAAGGTTTATCTAGGGCTTCTTTCTTCCTTTTAGCTCTAGCAGCTACACCATTTGATATTCGTTTTAATTTTAGTGTCTCAGCTTCCTCAGACTTCACCTTATCTGTCATACGTGAGATTGATATCTCTTCTTTTCTTTTGTCATCAGAAGGTAAAACTTTTGAACTAGGCAATATTTGCCTCTCTAGAATATGCAGACACAATGAACATGCAGTTTCTAAATGAGGTGCTTCATGTAACCTACACCATCCCTCAATCAAAACATCCTCCGGGGATCTTTGCTGTTGTGTCTTCTTTTGGATCTATTTTGATAGAAACTCTTCCAACTTGGATAGATTGCTGCCCCTATCCTCATCAGACAACTCATAGTCTGATTCTACTAAACAATCACTCCCTGGGGTGATTTTCTTCTTGCTTTTAGCATTACCCTTGTTCTACACCAGTATCTCTTCTATTGTCTGAACAGAACCTTCATCTTGATATGTGCATTCTCCTTTTCCTGCAGAAGACAAACAAAAATCAGTTTCGCTATCACTATCTATAGAACTCACTATGGCTGATGATGAAGATGTTTCACTATATGCTTGTTCTAGTTCCAACATGTCTAAACATGCATCACAAGTCCTTTCAGAATGCGCCTCATCATGCAACCTGCACCATCCATCAATTAGAATATCATGAACAAGCATTTTTAACAACTGACATCGTTGTACCTCTTTAAACAAATGCATCTCAAAATTCTTGAAATGATCTATCTCTATTTCATTTTTAGGGCTATAATCAAATTCTAAAGTTATTCTATCATCTTGAGGGTCATCATCATGACTATGAAAGTCAAACATCAGGATCTCCTCTATGTTGACGGTCTGGAGCCTGATGGAGTAAACTCTGGGTTCTATATCCACATACATGATTTCATTGGTTTTTTTATATTCAGTGATCATGTGTTTCATGCGGGGTTCAGCATCTATCCTTATTTTATTTAGTATCCCTCTCCATGGCAACCACATATGACTGAAATCAGTTGACATGTACCCATTAAGGGTTTTTGACCAGTCTCTGCTGAGTAACATCCCATATGTATTAGGTATATCAACTACCTGAATATCAATATAGTGTTGATTTCTAGGATCTGATGCTAACTGCATGTGAATGTGGGTTAGTTCTCCTACCACACTCACCTTTGTTTTGTCCAATTGTGTTACTTTCTTTAATGATTTAGTAGGATGCAATCCTAAAGTATTGCATATGGATAGAGGCATTACATTGGTGGATGCTCCTAAGTCTACTAAGCAGTTGTGCCAATTTTTACCAAACATTCTTATGGTAAGGAGGAAAGGAGGTGACTCACTCTTGTCTTTGTATAAGGTCATGTGGGAAGTTTCCACAGCCTGAACAGTGGCTGGCACTTTATGTTTAACATTAACATCCCTAGCAACATGATCTTTATTTCCAAACTGGCCTGAGGTATGACCATCTTCTTTTGAGTGGGATCATCTAATGACTTCATGAAGGCTTTCTTGATAGCAAGGGTTTTAAGTAGTTCTAACAATGACAGTTTGATTTTAACCTTTTTCATTTCATCTGCCAGATATGTAACCAATTTGTCAGATTCAGGAGGTAGATTACCAGCTTTTGGTGCTGTATTCTATGGTGCTAAATACTGAGCATTGACTTTGGGAAATCCAGGGTTATTACTTTCCTTGGGATCAGGTGGGGTGTTGAAATTGTTTGGAGGCAAGGATGTGGTCAAAGGATCAGCAGATCTATTTGAGTTATTTCTCAAGTTGTAATATACCTACCCTGAGGCTGTTGTTGATAAGCATTGACTTCCTTATGCTCAATTGATGGCTCATTCTCATCCTCAAATGGAAAAACATAGTTAGATTCAAAAGCCATGGCTGATTCCTCACATGTTGAGGTGTAATCCTGATGAGAAGAAATTGTCTGCTGATAAGGATGATGCATGAAGCTTTCTAGCACTAAGGCAGAATCATTATCACAGGGGACAATTTCATTTCCCTCTACATAAGGTGGATTTCCTGAAGTATTGGTCACTTCATCTTGGAAAATACTTGCAACAATCCTGAATTAAGGATAGTCTTGTAGACACCCTAAAATGACCAAGTTGTCACATCACTGGCATTTCATAATCTGTCTAATCACCTGCATTTCCCACATTAATTAAATAATCAAATTATTTAATTAATTTCACCAAAATCACCAAATTCTTCTAAATCACATACTTTCAACATTAATTAAATAAATTCTCTTTATTTAATTAATTAAATCAAATTCCTCTTTTCATTAAATCATTTTTAATTATTTAATTAAATCATTATCCTCTTTCCAAAAATCACATCTACATTAATTAAATATATCCAATTATTTAATTAATTCAACAAATTCCCTCTTATCTAAAATTAAATAATTCTTAATTATTTAATTAAATCAAATTTGTTCTTCCAAAATCATGCACAACAATTAAATAAATTTATTTATTTAATTTGCTTTTAAATCTTCTAAATTAAATAATTCTAATTATTTAATTATTTCTTCCAAAATATCTTCTCTAAATTTAAATAAATCAATTATTTATTTAAATTGCTTTTTCTTCTAATTTGAGTTATCTCTAATATAACTCAAGCTTTTTTGCTCATCAATTAAATATTTCTATATTTAATAAAGCAAAATATCTTCTTTTCTCATGCAAATCCCTTCTTCTTGTTTTAAATCACTTAACTGATTGCTTTATTCTTTTAATTGATTTATCTCTTCAGTTAACTTATTCTTCTATTTTTGATAACTCCTCTCATGCAAAAGAAAGCAGGACACATGTCTTCTTCTCATTCGTGGCACATTCCTCAACTTATCTCCTCCATTGATTCTTCTGAATTATCTGGACCGTCGATCGATTTTCCTTGAAATCTATATAAACCCCCCTCATCTCCTTCATTACCTCTCTCTCTTCGATCGTATTCTCAGGCACACTTAACAGAGCTTTGAGCATACACAACGCGTCGATTGAGCAACCTAACGATCATTTGACATTGATCTCTTGAGCACTACACTTGCTTGTTGCAGCTATGGCTTTGCAATTTCATTGAGCAATTCTACATTCAATCCAAAGGAAACAACACAAATTTCGGTAAAAGTCTTTATTGCATTGATTACTCGTTATGGCTTTTATTTAAATTCGTTTTCTTTATGTTATTGGATTTTTGGTTTTTATTAGTTTAGAATAGATCGATTTTCCATATACACATTCTGGCAACAAGGGTCTCAACACATGCCACCTCCTATATCATCACACCTGCATGTCTCTCAACCAATTGGAGTCACGCAGCCCCAACCACAACATTCTTCTACTCTCATCCTCAAGCAACCCCAACCATCGCAAATCACTTCTACCTATGTTCCTCCACCACAACATTCTTCTACTCTCATCTTCAATCAACCCCCACCGTCGCAAATCACTTCTACCTATGTTCCTCCTCCACAACGATCATCCACGCTCAACTTCTTTCATACATTGCCTAGCCACTCTCAACATTCCCAACATCAGGTTTCCCAAAGCTATGTGCCACCTTCACAACCTAATCAAACGCACTTTAGCTTTCCTCCCCCCAATACATTTCTTCAACCATCGCAAAGCCAACATTCTTACCTAGCGCCACCTCCACCTCTACCTAATCAAAACCCCCAATTCCAACCTAATCTGAACCAATCGTACAATCCATACAATCCCAATCAATCTTATGACCCTTACAATACCAGTACGCATGGCTCACACTATAATCTTCCATATGGGCAACACCAACCACTTTTTGGACAACAGGAGACGTTATCAACCCCTCCCACGACTATGGAACTAAAGATTGCGGAGGTACAACAACAGCTATCTGATCTTACATTTGGCCACACCAAAAAGACCTTCTCCTTGGAGGAAGTGTGCCCCTATCCTTTTGATCGGTCGTTACCAATGATCCCTTTTCCCCAAAATTTCACTATTCCCAAGTTCGATAAGTACAAAGGAAAAGGGGACCCAAAAGACCATCTTAGGGAATTCTATCTTGCTTGCTTTGAGGTCTCTCACAATGACACATATCTTATGCGTCTTTTTCCTCGCAGTCTTGGAGGACAAGCAATAGAATGGTTCTCACACTTACCTACGGGTATCAAGTCTTTCAACGAGCTAGCAGAAAAGTTTGCCACCCATTTTTCTTACAACGCGGAGCATGAGATTTCCATGACGGATCTATGCAACAATAAACAGAAAAATGGTGAAACATTCATTTCTTTCCTCCAACGATGGAGACAAATGGCTAGTAAATTCCCTTTCAAGATTCCAGAGAAATAGCTTGTTAGCATATTTGTACAGAACCTCAACCAAGAGTTAGGTTTCCATTTGCAAATCCTTAGTGCTACAACCTTCGATGAAATCACATACAAGGGTATCAACATAGAGAAGGCCCTCATTGCTAAGGGTGTGGTCAAAATCTTTAAGGAGACGAAAGATAGCAACTCGCATCAACAGTCGAATGATAAACCCAAATATTGGAACAAGAACAAAAACGTGGTCAATGATGGAGTGGTCGATACCAAGCATGTCCAAACGTTGCAAACCCCGCTGCAACTCTCCAAACCAAGTCAAGCTCCACCTCAACAACAGCAGCAACAAAGGCAGCCTTATCAAAATCAACAACGACAACAAGAGCGACCCCAACAAGATTATCCTCCACAACGTCAATTTACTCCCTTGGGAGTGCCCATCGAATCGGTCTTACAGCAAGCTTTGCTGAAAGGGCTCATAACCTTACCTGATGCTCCCCCATATGGAGAACCTGTCTACAAAACTGCACGTTACAGAGACAATGAGTATTGTGAGTTCCATAGGAGCAAAGGTCATCGAACAGCATCGTGCATGAAGCTTAAGCACCTCATCCAAAACCTTATCGAAGCTAATCAAATCACTTTTGAGCATGAATCACCAGTGCAACACACGAACAAGGATCTCGATATGTACAAGGAACCATTCCCTCATCATGGTCCACCTCCTCCTCAGGATAGAGGTAAAGGTGTCAATCACGCTTCTACGTCCTTCGATTCCATTGTAGGTCGTTTTGAAGAGAGTCGCGTGTCTACCCTCACCATCAAAGGCAAATCTACGGATTGTGCTGTTACTACTCGTCGAGGTCATGTCACCATCCGTGCACCTACACCTAGACTTCCGGTTCAGTCTGATTATAATCTTGTCGAACATCTAGGGAAAACACCAGCACAGATCTCTATTTTGGACCTTCTACGATCATCACCTGCACATAGAGTGGTGTTAGAAAAAGCCCTCCAGGAGTCGTCCGTTCCTAACAACATAGCAGTCGTAGATTTCCAAGCTATAGTGGGTAATATTGCTTCACCTTACAACGTGGTCTTCTCTGAGAAATACCTCCCCTCCCACGATCCTTGTCACAACGATGCCCTCCATATTGAAGTCCTCATCCATAAGCGCAAAATCAAACGCATCCTCATAGATGGTGGTGCTGGTCTCAACATCTGTTCTTTAAAGTTACTAAAGCAATTGGGATACTCTGAGGATCACGTCAACACTGAGCATAGTATTACAATCAAAGGGTATGATGATGCAGAACGCCGTTCAGAGGGTGTTATTCACTTACCTATACAACTGGGCCCTGTCATGCTTGAAACCAGGTGCCAATTTCTTGATATTGAGCTGCCTTACAACATTATTCTAGGCCGCCCATGGATCCATGCAATGAAAGCTGTTCCCTCCACGTACCATCAATCCCTAAAGTTCCCATACAATGGTACCGAGATCACCATCCCAGGAGATCCTAATCCTTTTGAATTTTGCCGTGTCTTGCAAGGAAGCTATAAGAATTGCAACCAAGTGCCTAAAAATGACAAAGCCCTTGAGTCCCCTCTCTATGTTGACCCTGAAACTCTCACGCAATCCTCTACTAGCGCGCCTACACCCCTCCCCCCAATCACAGCTCGCTTTCGGGATATAGGCTTTGGCTCTTATGATATCTCTGAATCTTGTTGTGTAGGGCGGATGCCTTTATCTCCCAAATCTTACGGCAAACCACCCATTGCTAAAGTTACCAAAAAAGCAGCTATTCCTCCCCCAACATTCCTAACCCAATTCCAACATGGACGGTTATTGGAAGAGGAAACTATTGAGGACATCTCTTCTTGGCTTTACAAGGAGAAAGAACCAGTCACGATACCAGTCAAGCAATATGGCAATGGCTTAAGGATAGTGAAAAACATGGGCTATAAAGGCAAAGGTGGCCTTGGGAAACAGAATCAAGGCACTATGGAGCCCATTGTGGTAACAAAGAAGCTAGACAAGAAAGGATTAGGATTTGGTAAGAAGGTACCACGCGCCTCGGACATCGAGTATATTCTCGACGAGGTAGCTGACAAGTTTCCCGCCGATTCGACATCCACAGAGGATATCATCGATGACTCTTCCCTCCACATGACCAATCTATTCGCAGAATCCTCCATTTTTACACTATCCTCCGTATCCTTAACTTCCACCACCAGCACCCAGAATATCACGCTTGTCTACCCTGAACTTATCGATTGGGACCAACAAGGGGCCCCCGTTATAGATGTATTTCAGAATGACGAAGCTCTCGCTGAGTTCATGGGACTTCGGGAAGGTATCCCTCTTGGCGATCACAAGGCAGGTTTTGTAATGGAACTGGAGCCCACGGCTTATTTTGGTGAGAATGCCAAATCCTCTAGTCGCAAAAGTACAAATAAAGAAAGATCTCTAGGTGAAAACCACGCTGTGGCACCTCCTGATCATAAAATAGTAAAAATAAAGGACGTATCCAAAGGTGAAAACCCAACTGTGGCACCTGAGGATGGAGGATTTGACCTTCCCTTACCTTCTAAGTATCAAGAGAAATTGGCTCTACTAGTGGAAGATTCTACAGAGATCAACCTAGGTACAGAACAGAATCTAAAGACGACATTTCTAGCAGCATCATTATCTGATACAGAGCACAGAAACCTTAACAACTTCTTCTTGCAACGAACCATCAACTTTGCATGGACCTATACAGATATGCCAGGGCTCGACCCTAAGCTGGTAGTTCATTATCTCACAGTTGATCCCAAAGTGAAACCAGTCAAACAGAAGTTGAGAAAGATGCACCCACAGATCGCTCTCTTGGTGAAGGTGGAAGTACAAAAGCTATTAGACGCAAAGTTCATACGACCTATTGACTATTCAGATTGGGTCTCAAACATTGTACCTGTGTCTAAGCCTAATGGGCGCATCCGCATGTGTAATGATTTCAGAGATCTCAACAAGGCATGTCCCAAAGATGATTTTCCACTACCAAACATTGACATTATAGTGGTCTTGACAGCAGGTCACGAGATGCTTTCTCTTATGGATGGGTTCTCAGGCTACAACCAGATTAGAATAGCTGAGGAGGATCAACACAAAACAACCTTTACATGTCCTTGGGGCAATTACTGTTGGTGTGTTATGCCGTTTGGTCTGAAGAATGCAGGAGCAACCTATCAGCGAGCTATGACAGTGATCTTCCATGATCTATTTCATCACATCATGGAAGACTATGTGGATGGTATATTGGCTAAATCTTCTAGAGCAGAACATATACAGGTCCTAGGACAGATCTTCGACAGGCTTGAAAAATACCAAGTAAGACTCAATCCTAAGAAGTGTGTCTTCGGTGTCACATCAGGGAAGCTATTGGGATACATTGTATCTCGTAGAGGCATCGAAGTAGATCCAGCAAAAGTAAAAGCTATAGTAGAGATGCCTCCACCAAAGAACCTAAAAGCATTAAGGAGCCTCCAAGGAAGGTTGCAGTCCATCAGGCGTTTCATCTCACAGCTAGCAGATAAATGTCAACCCTTTCAACACTTGCTCCGAAAGGATGTCTCGTTTCGATGGGACAGCAAGTGTCAGGCAGCGTTTGATCAACTTAAAGAGTATCTAGCTACACCTCCTGTATTGGTTCCACCAGTAGCGGACAAACCTTTGATCTTATACATCTCCACCACAAATTCAGCCCTAGGTGCCCTGCTAGCACAGAATGATGACACAGGAAAGGAGCATGCAATATATTACATTAGTAGAACCTTGGTGGGATATGAGCTCAATTATTCACCAATGGAAAGGGCTTGTTTAGCAGTAGTGTTCGCCTCCCAAAAGTTGCGACATTACATGCTGAACCAACACAAAAATCTGATAGCTAAGATTGATCCCTTGAAGTATCTACTAGCAAAAGCAGCTCTCACAGGTAGACTAGCTAAGTGGGTTATGATCCTTAGTGAGTTCGATATTGAGTACACAGATCGTAAGGCAATCAAAGGGCAAGCCCTCGCTGATCAACTAGCAGAAGCACCTATGAAAGATACACATCCTATGGTAGCAGACTTTCCTGACGAGAATCTCTTCACTCTTGCTACCTCTATAATGTGGAAGTTATACTTTGATGGTTCTTACACGCAGCATGGATCAGGAGTTGGCATCTTATTTGTTACACCTCAGAATGACTACATTCCAAAGTCATATCGGCTTGCATTCCCTTGCACCAACAACATAGCCAAGTATGAAGCGCTCCTTATAGGTCTCAATACAGCAGTTCAATGGGACATCACCGAATTACAAGTATATGGAGACTCACAGCTAGTCATCCGCCAAGTCACAGATGAATACCAAACAAAGGATGAAAAGTTGGTCCCCTACAAACAACTAGTGGATGCCTATAAACCACACTTTTCTCACATCACATTTGAGCAAATTCCAAGAGAGCATAACAAAGCCGCAGACTCTATGGCTTCTGTAGGGTCACTGATTGATATGCCTGCAAATACACAGAAGTGTGAATTCTTGATCGAGCAATTGTTGATACCAGCCGTCGATGTTCCTATTACTGAAATCATCTGCGAACTTGTTGGTCCCAATTCCCCATGGTACGAAGATATCTATGAATACCTCAAGAACAAAACCTTTCCCCCTGATCTATCATCCACTCAACGCAAAACCTTTATCCGTCGATCCTCTCGTTACATCATTCTGGGTGATACACTATATCGCCGGAGTCTTGATGGTATCCTCTTACGATGTCTTAACGCGGAAGAAGCCAAAGCTACCTTACGAGACATACATGAAGGTGTCTGCGGTGCACATTCTACCGGTCCTAATCTTGCTAAGAAGATACTTAGAACGGGTTATTATTGGCCTACAATAGAGCAAGATGCCGCACACTTTGCTAAGAAGTGTCTACAATGTCAGCAGCATGGAGATCTGATTCACGCACCCACTCATGAGTTACAACCTGTGACAACTCCATGGCCTTTTTCTCAATGGGGTCTCGACCTCGTAGGACAAATCCACCCTTCCTCCTCCAATGGCCACAAGTTTATCATTACCGCCACTGAGTATTTCACGAAGTGGGTGGAAGCCATTCCTATGACCTATATCACTGGTAAGCAAATAGCCAAGTTTATCCTAAACTACCTCATATGCCGGTATGGTATTCCCCAAGCCATTGTCACTGATAATGGGAGACCATTCAAGAACCAAGATGTTCGTGCTTTATGCATACAATACAATATCCAACATCGCTTTTCAACTCCCTACTATCCGCAGAGTAACGGCCAAGCTGAGGCTTCCAATAAAACCATTCTCAAAATCCTAATGAAAACAGTCAATGAAGCTGGTCGTGATTGGCACTTGCAACTCAATCCCGCCCTATGGGCCTACCGCACTAGTATCAGAACACCAACTGGTGCCACACCATATGCCTTGGTCTTTGGCTCTGAAGCCATCCTACCTATAGAGGTCGAGATCCCATCCCTCAGAGTATCCATGCAGGACCTGATCGGCGGAGATGAGTATCGCACTTCCAGATTAGCTGAGCTTGAACTACTAGATGAGAGGCGCCTTGCCGCACTTAATCATCTCCATGTCTATCAAAACCGCCTCCGGCGTAATTACAACAAAAAGATCAAAGAAAGACGGTTTCAAGTTGGTGATCTTGTACTTAAGGAGAATCAGAGAAATCAAGCAGATCGAGAGAAGAAGGGCAAGTTTGAGCCTAACTGGTTAGGTCCTTTCGTTGTCACAGCAGCATATGGATCAGGAGCTTATACTTTAGCTACACCTGATGGCATTCCTCTAGATGAGCCACTTAACAGTGTCCATCTCAAGAAGTTCTATGCCTGATCCTCAGAGTACTCCCACCAAAAAAAAAAAAAAAAAAAAAATACAAAAATACAAAAATACAAAAACATTCATCCTCTGGTGAAAACCTGGTAAACAGGCGCCTTGGATAAGTACCATAGTGAAAACCTGGCAAACAGGTGCTATGCGTAGAGTCCAGCATCCATCGTCTATCGAGTCCTGTCCACTCCTTGTCCAGTTCACAACCTGCTTCATCCATCCATCCATAATAAAACCATTGACTTTGTTTGCATTTCCATCTCCCTACCTAGTATAGCTCGGAAATTTGTCAATGTCCCTCATCATCATCCCACGTCTTGATCTATGTCTACAGTTAACACTGTCTTGTCCTAGGTCAAGTCTTTCTGTGTCTCCTTCGGCGGTCACCCCTACAGTTTCCTCTACCAGAATGGGGGCAACTCTTTCCTTAGCTTCGGTCTAGGATAGGTTCCTAGTTCGTGGTTCGCAGCGCATACTTCAATCTTGTCTCATTTCCACAGGTAACACCCTTTAACGGACACATCGCTCCTACGATAAGGCTGTTATCTTCTCAACACTTTTCCTACATCATCACATCTAACCAGAACTACATATCATCTTTTCAGTCTTAAGGTACCTTGATCCCATGGACATGGGTATGTAGGCAGTCTGGAATTACGAAGGAAGTATCCAGTACTCAGGTACATAAGATCACCTCTTCTCCGCTCTTCTTCTACATCATCACAATAACCAGAACTACATATCATCTCTTCTCAATCTTAAGGTACCTTGATCCCATGGATATGGGTATGTAGGCAGTCTAGAATATGAAGGACGTTTCCAGTACTCAGGTACATAAGATCCCCTCCTTTCACCTTGACCCATTCATCACTCTATCCAGAACTACATATTTATCACGTTCATCTTCCATCGTAAGTGTGCCTTGATCCCGTGGATACAGGGTATGTAGGCAGTCTGGAATACGAAGGATGTATCCAGTACTCAGGCACACACGATCCATCATTCTCCACCCGTCCCAATCCATTAGCATTCCATCCTTCTAGTCTTCCGTTTGTCAAAATCCATTCACCTTGACTTGACTAACTCAAGCAGCAAGCTAGCGCATCCTTTCAAAGCAAAAGTCCTTAACAAACTTGAAGCAAAGAGGCCTACTTCCAAAGTCATCTACTGTCCTGCATACCGATTGCCAACATTAGCTAAGTACCGCTTAACCAAGCCCTAGATCCACAAGCTTGTCTTCTGCGAAGTGTTCCATTGTCGAGACCAACACACGCGTCTCCTGCAACATGTGGCATTTCCTGCAAGTGAGACATTGTCTTTTTAGGTAGATAGCCCCCTTTAATGGACACAGAGTTCCTACGATAAGGTTGTTATCTTTCCTATCTAATCTATCCTGAGCAAACCTCTTTGGCAAGAGAATATGTTGGCTGTATGTTTACTTTGTAAGTCAGTTAATTTGTGTTATGGTTTATCTTTTGTTCCTTTTCCAATACCTATTCAAGACTACCTTGATTTATCTATAATCTTGGTATGTTGCGATGCAGTACGGATTTGAGGCATAGTCATTGCTTTTCGTGTGCTGTGTTTGAGGAATGATCTTTAGTATCTTTCTTAACATTATATTTATCTTGTGTGTGTTACGCCCTAGCATCTTACATATTAATAATTATTCTTGCATTTACATGTATTGAAGTTTATTTTATGTTCAAGACTATGGCTTATTCACACGTTCCAACAAGGTTATATTCTGTCTAAGAGATCTAAGTTCAAACCGCTTGCTTGCAGAGTCAACGTCCACGCACTCAGATATTACAGCACCTTGGTCTTTTATACCTTGGTGGCAAACTATCCACGTGCTATATCAAAAATAAAGATTGCTCTTTATAAACAAATGTGAAACCATTGCAACAAGCTCATCCATCTACCCATCCATTCATCCATGGCCTTATATAGTTTTCCAGCAAGGATCGATCAACAGTCTTTCTCTTATGTTCTCTCCTATCTCCTTTCTTCTATCTATCATCAACCCAACCTTGCCTATCTCCAACAAATCTTCTAGTCGAGTGTCAACACAGTTCTTCTGTCGCTTCCCTATCTTTCCTCTCGAGGGGGCACCCTACGCCAGCTACGTTGGGGCAACTACCTACACTGGGGCATCAAAGATTGTATCACCTTCAATAATTATTTTCTTTGACTCAACGCTACAAGCTGCATTGCATCAAAGAGGGGCAAAATGTAGACACCCTAAAATGACCAAGTTGTCACATCACTGGCATTTCATAATCTGTCTAATCACCTGCATTTCCCACATTAATTAAATAATCAAATTATTTAATTAATTTCACCAAAATCACCAAATTCTTCTAAATCACATACTTTCAACATTAATTAAATAAATTCTCTTTATTTAATTAATTAAATCAAATTCCTCTTTTCATTAAATCATTTTTAATTATTTAATTAAATCATTATCCTCTTTCCAAAAATCACATCTACATTAATTAAATATATCCAATTATTTAATTAATTCAACAAATTCCCTCTTATCTAAAATTAAATAATTCTTAATTATTTAATTAAATCAAATTTGTTCTTCCAAAATCATGCACAACAATTAAATAAATTTATTTATTTAATTTGCTTTTAAATCTTCTAAATTAAATAATTCTAATTATTTAATTATTTCTTCCAAAATATCTTCTCTAAATTTAAATAAATCAATTATTTATTTAAATTGCTTTTTCTTCTAATTTGAGTTATCTCTAATATAACTCAAGCTTTTTTGCTCATCAATTAAATATTTCTATATTTAATAAAGCAAAATATCTTCTTTTCTCATGCAAATCCCTTCTTCTTGTTTTAAATCACTTAACTGATTGCTTTATTCTTTTAATTGATTTATCTCTTCAGTTAACTTATTCTTCTATTTTTGATAACTCCTCTCATGCAAAAGCAAGAAGGACACATGTCTTCTTCTCATTCGTGGCACATTCCTCAACTTATCTCCTCCATTGATTCTTCTGAATTATCTGGACCGTTGATCGATTTTCCTTGAAATCTATATAAACCCCCCTCATCTCCTTCATTACCTCTCTCTCTTCGATCGTATTCTCAGGCACACTTAACAGAGCTTTGAGCATACACAACGCGTCGATTGAGCAACCTAACGATCATTTGACATTGATCTCTTGAGCACTACACTTGCTTGTTGCAGCTATGGCTTTGCAATTTCATTGAGCAATTCTACATTCAATCCAAAGGAAACAACACAAATTTCGGTAAAAGTCTTTATTGCATTGATTACTCGTTATGGCTTTTATTTAAATTCGTTTTCTTTATGTTATTGGATTTTTGGTTTTTATTAGTTTAGAATAGATCAATTTTCCATATACACAAGTCTAGCTCTGCATGAGCATTGGTGTTATGTATCCTGCACTAGTTGGTAAGTGCTACCTCTGCAAGGTTTACTCTAGTGGTCTATCTAGGTTCACTAGGAGGTTGATTGTCTAGGGGTGATGGCAAGGAACCATTGTTTGGCCTAGTGTTCCACACTCTAGGTTATCTAGGAGGATTATTGTTGCCATTGTTATTGTAATTATTGTTGTACCCCCTATTAGAATAATTAGGTCTATCATTGGCATAACCTTTGTTCTGATTAGGTTGAGAAAAGTGGTTTTGAATCCTCAAATGAGTGACCTCAGTGGTAAGTTTTCTTAATTGTGTTGATATCTCCTTAATTTCCTCCTCTTCCTGAGCCTTGGCTGCTACATTCTCTGTTTGAGGCTTGAAAAGGGAAGATCCATTGTTATTCTTGGATTGTTCCACAACCTGAGGTACTTGTGCTTGTCCTAGATATTGTAACATCTATCCATTTCCATTTGGTGATGGCATGATACTGAGTGGAGGTATCTGCAAAGGGGTTGGCATCACAGTTGGAGGTATCATGGCTCCATTAGTTTGTTGGTGAACCGGATATGTAGGATAACCAGGAAATGTAGGGAAGGCAATATTTGGTGTGGGGGCAGGAACTAGCTGCTCACTGACTTTGATAGCTTCCTCAAAAGCTCCTGCTAAAGTTGTGATACCAAGATGTGCTCTCCTAATAAACATGGCAGTCAAGGGATCTAAAACTAAGTAATAAATGCTCCTAGCAGCTTCATCTGCTACAGCGTAAGGTGCTACTACCTTTGAGAGCATCTTCTGGAATCTTGCATTGAAGTTAGCAATAAGTTCTCCTTCAAATCTCTTGATTGTGGCAAACAAATGATAATTCATTAAAGGATCTATAGGTGTTCTGAACCTATCCTTAAAGGCTTTTTCTAAGACATCCCATGAACTAACCAAACCTTGACCAAGACTGATATACCAGTTATAGGCCTCTTCCCCTAAGGAAAATGGAAATAACCTACATACCACATCTTCATGTTGAATTCTAGCCCTATCACAAGCTTCCTTGAATGTTCTAATATGATCATTAGCATCTTGATATGGATGATACTTAGGGAAAATTTTATTAGGATTCTTAGACAAAGCATGATATACCAGGAAAGTTAGAGGTGATTCTGCAACAAAGAATGACATTGGAACTGGTGGAGGTTGAACATGAGGTATGACAGGTTGAGGCTGGACCTGAGGTGTGACAAGTGGTCCTGTAGGTGTTTGAAACCTGAGAGGAGTTATAGGAGCACATTCTAGTGAAGCTTCTGATGCACTAGAATTAGGAGAGTGATGAATGTCCACAGTTCTAGGTCTAAATCCCCTGACAGGTAATTCTTCAGAGTCCACTAGATCTGGACCTGGTATTTGGCTTGGGAGCTAGGATTTCTCAAATTTAAGGAAGATTGGCTGGTTTACTATAGAGATCAATTGAAACTCCTTGACCAAGGCTATATTTATTCTTAATTTGAAAACTTCACAAATGATTAGCATGCACAAACTTAAAACAACAAATCTTTGCATATAACATCTTGAAATACAGAGATGCTTGAGTGTTACCTTTCTATTTGCATTATCAAATCAGACAAAAACTTACTAATAATGAGAGGCCCTCCTTCTAATGCCAGTTTCTGTTGATGGTGATGTTAGTCACACACAAACACACAAATAAAAGTTACACAACAACCTTTATTTATCTTGAAAGATATGATGAATTCAGAGAATTCATGATCCCAAGTCTCCGTTGATTAGTTCATAATCTACTAACATTAATTAGTGGTTGATGTGTGTTGTTGTTTTCCATTTTGGTGCCTTACGTAGATCAGTAGATTTTTCCTTTACACTATGAACTTGCTCAAATAATGTGCCTACAGATTGACATTTGCATAATTTCTACCATTATTTGCAAGCCTTTGCATGATATTTTTCAACACTACATGCATTTAGCTCAAATATGCTAATGATATTCAGTTATCTATGAGATGTCAGCATATTCCTCTGTTCTACTTATTATTTATCTATGTATTGCAATTATGGAAGTGATTTCTATGAAATTGAAAAAATGAGAAAAAAGGGTGAGAGAATGAGATTCCCAAAATTACTTCACTGAGATCACTGATCCACATACATGTTCTGATACAGCAATGCAGAGAAGAAAACTAGAAATCATACTTCATCGGGACATTCCACAAATCCGCATGATCCAGTACAAATCTTCAAAGGAAAGTTGACAACAACATGCAATAAAAATGAAAGTGCTTCCAGTTGAACATAGCATTCACCATTACATATCCAGAAATCAACTTGAAGATTACATAATGTTTACAATCAGGATGTAATCTAAAGCTTCATCTCCATTCAGTATGCTTAAGAACAAGTACATTTACAATGACCTGAAGAAAGAACCTTGACATTTCAATAATTCAGTCCTCAGTAGTCTCAGTAATCTAATCTCTTACATGAAATTGCTTTGGTCAGATTTTTACAAAATGATTGACCTCTCCCTCTTTACACAGTAAAAGGGCTCAATATATAGCTCTGAGCATCCCGAATACAGTACCCAAAAAAACCTAGTCGATCAATGGTCCACATCTCCAGCTACAACATCAAGCGGTGGAGAACAAATCCTGCCAAAAAAAAAATCTGAGTAGTATGCCCATACTGGGCATAAGGATGGCCATTAGAAATCCCAACAACTCAAAATAACTATTGTTCCCCTTTTAATAATGTTTCCCCATCTACATTTTGTCCTTGCATTGAAGGCCTTGACCCTTCTCATCTCTTTGCGATCTGATGTGATCCGATCTGTCACCTGGGGTGTCCTTTTCATTAAAGCTCTGTGTTTATTTCTACCTACACGCCGCCGCTATGTCAGCAACTCTGCAACTTTCTAGGTACTTCGAAATAGCTCTAGCATCCTACAACAAGTAGAAAAGAAATAAGCATCATCATTATTTTAATAAACTAGTAGGGAGAAAAAAAAACATTTCATTGAATCAGGCTCTGAATGTGCAAGCACAAAATATTAGGTTATGAATATCCAGCATCTATGAGAAATCGCATATCCAAGTGCATACACAACGCCAAAAATGGCTGAGTCAACCATTGTTGACCAAAAACATGCTATCGGGCTCCAAAATCATTTCAAAATCTCACCGTTTTGCCTCCCTGCCTTTTCCTAGTATCTCACATGCATATTGGGTTGTATATATCAGGTTGCATCTTATAGACATACAAGCACTAAAATATGCAAGGAATTTGTTATTTTTAACTTCCCTTCACATCTGCTCATTGCATTTCTCCTTGCATATCAGGTTATGAATTGTGAACATGCAAGCATACAAAATCCCTTGTACATCCCCTTCGGACCTCAACTACCTTATAATCCACAGCTAATTTGCTCTTCGATTCCACAATGTATAAAAATGCAATGCAGCTTTTGATATAGAATCGGACTTGATGCATGCTTTATACCGTATTTTAATCTCCTTTAAATTCCAACCTGTATGCATAAAGCAATGTATGTTATGAAACATATACATACAAGGCACAGACATATACAAGGACTTAACTCTATTTCACAATCCTTTCAATTTTGTTACTTGCATGTATCATTGTATGTAACCTTTGTATGTAAGAAACATACAAAGCAAAAGATGCATCCAGTGGACTTAACTGAACCCTCATTATAACTTTGAACCTGCGTCGGGTCCACCTATGCACATTAGTTTAACTAATATGACTCTCTATTCATAGATCAGGATATGATGATGATGTCATCATTATGGACAGGCCTCGTTGAAATGCGAAAGGATGACGTCAGGGTCACCCCGAAGGAAAATCGAGAGTTCAAGAAATATGACCCTGATATTTAAGAAATATCACCCCCCGAATAAGATGACATCATGTTCATGTTGGGTCCTTTGTTCACTAAGCTTAGATGATGTCATCATCATATTGGCATTGGGGTGATATTTTGCGATAGGGTGATATTTGTAAGATCGGGTGATATTGAAAATATGACCCCCACAAAATATATGAAGCTACTTGACTGGCAGATACAATTATCACCTAAAATTGACATCTGGATTTTGTGAAACAAATGATTATCGGTGATAAACCTATATCAGGGTGATCTTACATAATGTGACTGATGTTTAAAATATGACCCCCCTCCGAAATATTAGGTTTGACTGAAACTTTGACCCATCATAACTTCCTTATTTGGCCGAATTTTAGGGTGATGCAAAAGGCAGACCTTCCTAGAATTTTACACTCTTTCACAGGGCCAGCCTCCTGAGGAAAGATTCAAACTTTGAGATTTGGGTTCAGACTTCAAGATCACAAATACACTTGACATTGGGCATATGCATATTGACTGATGCTGCTTTTACCATGACCGCCCAGAGCACAAAATCAAGGGACAAGCCAGCAAAGAAGGGTCCCTGTTTTGCTAAGGCAAAATGGGGCATGTTGTGAGCATCAAAATAGAGATTAACAAAAGAAAATGATTATTTGAAAGATACTACTAAGAGCACTTTTAGAGGGTCATTGAAAATATTAACTCAGGGAGAAAGCTCACAAAGTACCCAATCACCATCTATTGATCAGATTGCTCAAATCTAGATTGACACACTTGCAACAGGGCTCCAGAACAGGCATGCCAACATGATGTATTGGATGAACCAATTTTGGGATATTTATTCTAAAAATTGTGAAGTGACCCAAGAGCATGAGAGGCTTGACAAAAGGCTACAGGAAAAACTCCATGAGATACAGGGCAAGGATGTTTCTGACACTATAGCCATTTCTAGTGCAAAAGATTTAACTGAGCAACATCAGAAATATTATGATTAGCTTAAGAACGATGCCAAAGAATGTATTGAAGCTTCAAAAGCAGGAGTGGCCATGTTGTTCAAGAATGATAAAGAATTGAAGAGAAAAGAGGAATGGAGTAAAGACTGTCAAGTGATGTTGCATGAAGCCTTAGGAGCTCTCAAAGACAAAGACTATGCATCTGGAGAAACTTGTAAGCATCTGGAGAAGATGGTAATGATGGATGTGATCACAAGAAACGCTATTGAATTTACTAATACACACCGTAGCAAGGAGTACTTGGATCACATTGCTCAGCTATACCTGTGGTTGAATAGAGCTTAAGCATTGTTATTTTTATTGTTGTTATGTTAATCATGTTGATTCCCAAAAAACATTTTGAAGAGTTATGTCTCTTCATAAGTATTTCTATATAAGCTCAAACATATGATGCTGAATTATCATCAGTAAGAGGATATAATACATGAAGTTTACAATATTTTAAAAGACCATGTTGCAATCATTAGATGGATGAAGTAAATTGAAGTTCTCTGATTCTGTGGTTTTATTCTAGCATCAATTGTTTGTTAAAATTATTCAATTATATGGTTGTCTCTAGTTCAGTATTTCATTGTTATTCAAATTGATATATCAAGTATATATTCAATTTGTCAATGCACATTTGTTGTATTTGTGTGATTGGATTAATTGGTTTCCATTAGAGGAATTAAAAACCTTCTGATCAATCACAGTAACCTGGAAGTGTTAGTTTGGATCACTAAGAAGAACCACATAATTAGGATTGGCATTCTATCTCCAAGTTGATATTATCTGTTGTTCTTGCATAATTCATTCAATTGGTTCCTTCAAGAAAGGATTACAACTCCTTTTGGTGAATAACAAGAAATCTGATTGTATTAGTTGGATTATTAAGAAGAGTCTGTCAGTCATTTCCCTGCATGTTTATACAAGTTATAAATTAAAATACTGTGCCAAACAGTTAGAGTTACTGCCCACTATAAGCCACTGGTCTTTGTCTTCCATTTGACTTTGTTTACCCAACAAGGCACTGGTCTTATCTCAATTCATCATTTAAACACCCTTTATTAGTTAAGCACAGTTGTAAAATTTACCTTGATATTGCTTATACAATTTATACCAATAATCTATCAGATATTAGGTATAGGATTAATTAGCAACCTCTCATCTAATCTACACCATTTTCCACTATAGGTAGATCCATTTACTTAGTCAAAATACTTACCCTCAAATCTACTTTAATTTTCAAGGTTCACCTGCCTAGGTATAGTAGTGCCTAAAGTGCAGGGAATCATCAAACCCTAAAGGTTAACTCAGTCACGTTAGTTCAAAAATGTTGTAAATCTAAGTATAGAGCCTGGCATCCTCTTAGTATTAACAACCTGCATTTTTGAGACCTAACAAATTGGCGAGTCTACTAGCGAACCAAATAAAGGACCTTACTAAGAAACCATTCTTTTATAGAGTTAGAAATTTCAGAAATTTTAATTTGGTAACTCTGTTGGCATGAAGAATCTAGAAAGATAAATTATAAACTTTTTCCTATTTACAAAATAGGTGGTGACTCTAGAACCTGTCATAACAGAAAGTTAATACCAAATGGATGGTAGGAGATCCAAGATGGAAGGGAAGAAATTACAATCATCTCCACCAATTAGAGCCATCTCCAAGAGAAATGGAACATCAAATTATTCTCATTAGAATAATAATCAGGAGGCTCAAGAGGATAATGCTGGACAAACTATCACAACTCACAATAGTTTTACACCTCTGCATGAATCAAATGAAATTTTTAACGGAGTAAATAATGATATATTGGCAAAATACAGACCTGATCCTCAAGAATAGCTTGAGTGTGAAGCACGGGCCATGAGGGAAATTGATCAAAGGCAAGCTGAATATGATTTTAAAATGTCATTACAACAGGGAGAAGGGGTAAAACATGGGTTCTCAAATCAAGAAATAAATGGAAGTCCAAAGAATTCAGGAGGTATAAGTCAAGCACAACAGGATGTGCTTAGGCTCCAGGAAGAACTTGAAATGATCAAGATAGAGGAAACTAAGAGGTTGTTACAACAAGAGGTTCAATAGATAAAGAGTAGGACTAAAACAGCCCCCCCAAATATGTACCTCCACATAGAGGAAACACTTTGAGGAATCCACAACAGAATTCACACAAAAATACAGGTGGTGTTTCCAATTCACAAGCATTTGAAAGTCATCAAAATACCCTCCCTAAATTTCCTAGACCACCTCCCATGCACAACACCTCTCAACATATGGCTAATCCTTACCCACCCCCTAGCGAACAATATTTTGGACCAAAAAATCCTTATATAAATCCCTACATAAACCCACAGCAGCAATATGCTTATCATCAGCCTCTAGGTGGATATAATTACTATCTTAACCTGCCACCCATGAATTTTCCACCTCAAAACCTCACAAACATATGTAGCCAATTTGATTTGACTGGATATAAATTGTATCCATATCCTATGGACAATAATTGGAGAAATATAGTTCCCAAGTTCATTGGAAATAGTACAGTATCAGCTGAAGATCACATCAAAAGCTTCAATGCTTTCGTACAAGATATTGGTATGGACTATGAAGATGTTAAAATGAGATTATTCATGATGTCTCTGACTGAAGATGCAAGAGATTGGTTCAATAGCTTACTTGATACTTCAATCAGTTCAATAACAGATTTCCATAATCAATTCAAGGAGCAGTATGGCAATTAGTATGCCCCTGAGTTTGCATTGCATGAATTGATAAGCATCCAAAAATACCAAAATGAGTCAGTGTATGATTTCAATCTAAAATTTTCCAAGTTACACAACAAAATACCACATGGATCTAAACTAATTGATCCAGCAACATTGAGCATTTATCTGAAAGCATTTGATCCCAAGACAGGGTACGAACTTAGAAATTGGTGCCCTATGACCCTAGCTGAAGCACAAAAATTGGCATTAACTATTGAGAGCAACAAGAAAACTATAGGTATGGTTAGCAAAAGAGATAACCCTAGAAATCCTCAGAACCCAAGCATTTAGTAAACTAAACAAGAAGGTCAGCATAGACATGAAAGGCCCAGGTTGCATGATATGCCATATAATACAAATTGGAAAGATGAGAGACCCATTGAAAATAGCAGAAAGCAACATTATGGCAAAGATACCCCTAACCCTCTAAAACAAAATGTGGCACATATGGTATAAGATAAACCTTGGTGTCTGGTGTGCAATTTACCACACTCACCTGAATACTGTGTGGTGGCTAAAACAGTACAACAAGAAGAAAAATTATATAATTATAATAGAGACAATCACACAATAAACATGATTCAAGATACACCATATTTGTTGAATGAAGACTATTCTTCTACAGAAGAAGGATATGAATATGATGTGGGAAACCAAAAACATCATATCAATATGGGAAAACAAGAAGTATTCTTAGATCAAGAGGATGGTTATGAAGAACCTACCTATTATAACAATCCACCATATGATCAATGGAGAAAGCCCACTGAAAATGAAAGAGAAGCTCTTATAATAGCTGCAATAGCTCAAGCTAAAAATGCCTATAACTTAAGGAAGAGGACAGTGAATGTTGAACAAGGAACACCTGGGAGTAGCTTTATAAAAGATCAAAATCACAAAAAGAATAATGCAAAGTCATCATTCAAAGAACCAGAAAAAGATGATAAAAATAAAACAAAAGATAAATCACAAAATCAAGAAAAGGAACATATGAAGATAGAAAGGAATGATTAGAATATGGCCCATTCATTTGACATTGCTCATGCAATATCTTAGGTAAAGATATCAGTACCACTTTTGGAGATGATGAAGATAGACAAATACAAAAATACAGTGGTTAAACTGATTTCATATATACCAAATCAATAACATAAAGGATCTAAGAATAGAACAAACAATGTTCACCAAGAAACATTCCAAATTCCTGAGGTATACCTAGGTGATACCTTGACAAAGAATCCCTCATAGGTGGACCCTTTCTACACTACCTTATTAATCAAAAATAGAATAGTAAGAAACTGCATGATTGATTCAGGCATGGCCATGAATATCATGCCAATAGCAGTCATGAAGGAACTAGGAATGTGGGTTGACACCACATTAGGTGTTATGCAATGGATAATAGATCCATCCCAGTCATTGGCATTATGAGGAATGTGGAAATTAAACTCGTCTCATATCCTGAAGCAAGCTATAACATTGATATCACTGTGGTTGATATTCCACCATATTATGGAATGCTCTTATCAAGACAATGGGCTACAATGGCAGGAGGGAATGTCCAATTAGATTTATCATATGCCATGATACCAGTGGGAGGTAAAGAGATCAAGTTGTGTAGGGAGCCAAGATATGAGAACATCATAGAACACTTGGATAAAAATCAAAAAAATTTCTTTTATGATATAGATTTGGGAACCTTCAAGGTTGAAAAAAGTCAGCTAGAATTGCAGAATACTAATTCGATATATGTTGAATCTAAGAAAGAGGAGAATGATGTGTGGAAGATGTATTTTGATGGTGCATGTAGAAAAATGGGAAATGGGGCCAGAGTGTTATTTATCTCACCAGCAGGTAAAACTTTCAAATATGCCTTTGCACTGACATTTGAATGTACAAACAATGTAGCAGAATATGGGGCTTTGCTCATTGGTTTGAATATAGCCACTAAGCATAAGATAAAAAAGTTGGTTGTTTATGTTGATTCAGAATTAGTTACTTCCCATGTGAGAGAAATACTTGTCAAAAAACAAGAGGTTGAAACAATATAGAAATGTTGTTTGGGATGATATTGAGTTGTTTGATGCCTTCTCAATCAACTAGATTGATAGATCAAAAAATATCAGTGCAGATTTTCTAGCAAATGTAGCATTAAAAAGGGATGATATCACATTAGGAGTTATTACAGAAGTTGAATTCAAAACCATACCCACTATCCAAGATAATGTACATAATTGGCAAGTGTTTGATAATGATACTGATATCATCAACTTCTTACATTGTGCTAATCATTACAAAAACCAAGAGATTGATTTTAATGCATTTGTAGAAGAACATTATGGGAAGGAAACCCTTTTTGGTCAAGAGATAGTTTAGCTAAAAACAAACAAAATACCTAAGGGACTTATAGTGTTGGAAAAGGAGTTTGATGGACATGATAGATTTAAAATGAAAGACACACCCCTAGTGCAGAATGACCTTGAAGAGATTAATTTGGGCACACAGGCAGCCCCAAAGAATGTATACATTGGAAAGAATCTTAATCCCAAAATCAGGAGCATGATCATCAACTTACTCAGGAAGTATAGACATGTATTTGCATGGTCATATGATGATTTGAAAGCATATAGGGAGGATCTTTTTCAGCATGAAATACCTTTAAAACCAGATGCTAAATGATTCAGGCAAAAACAAAGGCCTATCAACCCTACATTGGCCCCTAAGATGCTTGAAGAACTCACAAAATTAAGAGATGGAGCTATCATTAAACCCATTAGGCATTCTTCTTGTGTTTCTAATTTGGTGCCTGTCAAGAAGAAAAATGATGATATTAGATTATGTGTGGACTTCAGGAATCTAAACAAATCTTCCCTTAAGGACAACTATCCCCTCCCTAATATGGAAGAAATATTACAAAAGGTTACTGGATGTGAACTGTTGTTAATGATGGATGGCTTCTCAGGATATAATTAGATGAAAGTCAAAGAATTAGAGCAATATAAGACTGCATTCACCACACCATGGGGAACATATGTATATTTAAGGATGCCATTCGGGCTCACTAATGCTAGAGCAACATTCCAAAGAGCAATGGACGTGGCCTTTGCAGAATTAATTAATAAAATCATGATAGTATATCAGGATGACATGACAGCATATTCCAAAAGAGCTGAGGATCATTGTGCACATTTAGAACAAATTTTTATTAAAGCCCTAGAATATGGAATTTCATTGAATCCTAAGAAGTGCCATTTCGCAGTTACAGAGGGCAAGTTGCTTGGTCACATAATCTCAAAATATGGAGTAAGAATAGATCCTAAAAGAGTAAAAACAATTGACCAAGTTCCCATTCCCAAGAATTTAAAAGCTATACAGTCATTTTTTGGCCAAATCAACTTTGTCAGGAGGTTCATATCAAATTTTGCAGAAATTATTAGTCCCATATCAAGAATGTTGAAGAAGAACTCAGAAGTAAAGTGGACAATAGAAATAGTGGAGGCATTCGCCACCATTAAGAGGGTAATCAAAGAAGCCCTTGTTTTAATATCCCCTTATTTCAGTAATCCATTCCAACTATTCTCATTTGCCTCATATCATACAGTTGCAATAGTACTATTGCAGAAAAATGATGAAGGACATGAACAACCCATTTCATTTTTCGTCAAATCTCTTCAAAATGCAGAATTAAAATATGGCATAGTTGAGAAATAGGCATATGCATTGGTTAAGGCAGTTAAAGCTTTTAGGCCATACTTGGTGGGAGCTGAAATAATAGCATATGTGCCTAATGCTGCAATAAAAGATGTATTGGTCCAAACTGAGGTCACAGGTAGAAGATGCAGATGGATCAATAGAATTCAGGAGTTCAATATTGGATCCAAATCACCAAACTAGTGAGAGGACAAGGTCTTGCTAGATTAATGGCTGAAAATAATCTTGAGGCTTCTCAGATATGTAGTGCTAATGATGTTGATAACACAAGTTCTAGCATTGAGCATACTCCATGGTATACTGACATCACACATTATCTAAAGCACATGAAATGTCCTGAAGGGTATGATGATAACAAAAGAAGGACCCTTAAATTACAAGCCTCAAAATATGTATTTATTGATGGAGATCTTTACTGGAAGAATAGGGATAGTATTCTACTATTATGCCTAGATGAACATCAGTCAAAACATGTCATGAAATAGTTACATGAAGGCATGTGTGGAGGTCATTTTTTAGTAAAGACTACAGCCCACAAGATCCTAAGGGCAAGATACTATTGGCCTAGAGTTTTTAATGATTCATATCATTACACGAGAAAATGTGAAGTATGTCAAAAAAATTTAGGAAAATTAAAATATCAGGGAGTACTACCCTTGAAACCCATGCAAGTGGAGGCTCCATTCTATCAGTGGGGCATTGACTTCATAGGAGAAATTGTAGAGAAGTCAAGTGGTGGACACAAATGAATTTTAGTGGTGACAGATTACTACACAAAATGGGTGGAAGCAATCCCAACTAAACAAGCAACAAGCAGGATGGTGATCAACTTTTTGATGGAAAATATTATATTCAGATTTGGCACTCCAGTGAAGTTAATCACAGACAATGGAATGTGTTTAAGATCTGATGAATTCAAAAATTTATGTAGTACACATGGCATCACCATGTCCTATGCCGCCCCTTATCATCCACAAGCAAACGGGTAGGCCGAATCTAGCAACAAAAACCTTCTAAAAATTATAAAGAGAATGTTGGAGGGAAACAAGAAAGCATGGGATTCAAAGTTGAGAATAGCTGTGTGGGCTGATAGGATTACTGTGAAAACAACAATTGGGAGATCTCCTTTTGAACTAGTGTATGGAACACAAGCAAGGATACCATTAGAAAATCTCCTACCAGTTTACAAATTTGTTCTTCGGGAAGACTTAAACATTCCTAAACCAATGGAGGAAAGATTAGAACATCTTGTAGAACTTGATGAGACAAGGAGACTAGCTCAAAGGCAGAATATCAAGTTGTAATCACAAGTGAAATACCTTTTTGATAAAAATGCTAAAGATAGGAAATTTGAGATGAATGACTTAGTACTGATGTGGAATGCTAGGTACTAGGAGAAAGGAAAGCATGGAAAGTTTGAAGCTTTGTGGTTAGGTCCTTTTGTTGTAACTGGAAAAGGAGGTGATGATTCTTATTATTTGCAAAATATGTCTAGAGAAGAGTAGGAACTGCCTATGCATGGGCAATTTCTGAAGACTTTCTTTTCATAAAATACCAAAATCATGCACAAAGAGAATTAAGTGTTGCCAGTGCATGGACAACCCTTAAATAATTCTTGAAATACTTTTATTCCATGCACAATAGTCTAGGGTACTCAAAAGAGATTAGGATCTACCAGTACATGGATAGTCCTATGAATATTTTTTAAAAAAAAATTCCATGTACAGCAGTATAGAATCATCCCCATTCCCCATCATTATCACTTCCATCTCCCATTCTCATTTCATTCATACAATTCTGTGAAGCCACTATCCCTAATAAATAAAATATATGGTCTACTCCCCCAAGAGATCTGAATTCTTGTTATACCCACAAGGAGTATACATCATAGATAGAGCCACTGTTGGGATAGGAAAATTCAAAATTTTCTTATATTCCTACCCACCCATGTCTGACCAAATCAGAAAATATTATGCCTGAAATTAGAATAATAACTGGTATATCCCATCGAAATCATATGACTTCCATCACAAGTGGATGTCTCACCCCTCAAAATGTAATATAATGAAGGTCCCCAATTCCTTTATTTCGGAGAGACCTCACTTTCGTCATACCGATCCATGCTCTATATGAGAAACAGGCTGAAATGAGTATCGGCATGAAAGTAATGATCAGGGAGAAGATTTCAAGAAACACTGATGGAGAAAGTAACACTGATGGATTTTTCATCGGAGATAATATTCCCGGTCACACTGATCAAATCAAAAGTTAGGACTATCGGCGTAAAAAAGCACTATCATGGAATACTCCAAACCCCCCCTGATAATATAGATCATACCGATAAAATAATTCAGTGGGACTCTCACCAAACAACTTGTGGAATGGATGGAATTAGTGATCATCGACAAGAGATAAACATCGAAGAAAGGAAATAGAGTGTCTCTGACATGTTGATGTCTTAGTGACCAAAGGGATTATTTTGGCATGGCTCACACTGATATGTATGGAGGATAAGAACCATCGGTGAAGCTGAACAAGTTAGAACAAGGTTTATAAGTCTTGTCGAACCAATGGTCACAACGATAAAGATGTCGGTGACATATTGTGGATGATCACTCCGATGAAGGATATAAAAGGGCTATCGGGGAAACAACCATTATCAAGTAACTTGAAATAAGTCATCCCAATGTCATATCTTATTCCGATGACAACAATGACCACATTCATCAACAAGACTCTCACCGATAGTCATATCAGAGACACTTAAGATATCAGAGAAGAATGTTATTCCCACGGCAATAAAGAAAGTCAAGCCAATGATAACCATTCCCACTTCTATATCAGGTAGATCTTGAAAATATCTTGTCAATACAAACTCACATATGAAAGATGACATCGAGCAGATAGATGAAGGGTCACAACGATTGATCCATAAGCAAGTGTTCACACCATAAGAAGATATTAAATCGCCCTGACATTACAAAAATCATACTGATGAGAGAAGTTATGATGATGTGATATCTCACAATGATCACAAAAATTAAAACTCTGGAAAAATTAATTGTAGAGAAGGAAGAGATCCTCTGAAATGCCATTTGAAATCATTACAATTAATTTCAAAAGAATTGTCTGAGGAGCATGCAAGCGGAGACTTTGAGGAGGAAATAGGGGAATTCGATCATTGCCTCTGATAACAGATACACATATACAAACCTCTGTGCAGTAGCTTACAATTTGAATTTGTTGTCCCAGATTAAAATGGAGACTCCAGTCAAAGGAAAAGGTAGAAAACAACAGGGTGAGACTAGTAAACCTAAAAAACAAAAAATTGATAAAAGCCCTGATGAGAAAATAAAAGACAGGAAACTGAATCAAGACTTAATTGACCAATTGCTTGGATCAACTTTCAAAGTCCAAAGGTCTGCACAACTTAGGGCAGAAGTAGAGAAATTGGAAGACAAATGTAAATATCTTGGAAATGTGTGGACTCTAATCAGAGGTTACGAATTGTTCAAATTCCACTATAACAGAAGATTCAGGAATTTCCCAGTGTCTAACTCATGGAACTTGAATTTGGGCAAATTGGTCATTCCTGATGTGTTTCTGAATGCTGAACTCCTCAAACTCCTAGCTAAGCAGTATAATCCAGGCCGCAAGGCCATATGCAACCCGCAAGGGGAGCCTATTATACATTTGTTTAAGAATGCCATTTGTGAAGTTTTTGACTTAGATGATTTATGTACTGTCCCCATAGTTTATGAAGATTTGGATAGAGTACTGGAGAATGGATACTACATATAATGGATGGAGATTGCCTATTCATAGGCCTAGGGCAAAGGGAGAAATGGTGCCTCTCAATGAGAATGATGGACCTCCATTTCATGTGTTATTATTTGAACCATACATACAATACACATACTACTTTGTGGGCCAAGTCCTAGGATCAGAGGTCCCTAATTTCATGACAATTCCTCTAATGGTGATACCCACAAAAATCCAGTGCCACAATGCTAGGCAGTTTGACTATGCTGCTTATGTTTTTGGTAGAATTGATTATGGTTTGACTGCAATCAAGAACAATGCCCCATCAGTTTCTTTTGAACACTACTCACTCATCATGCACATGGTGCTTTATTATGGCCAGGAAATAGGATTATGGCCAAGTTAATTCAAAGTTGTTCTAGTGGATCAGAGGGGGCAAAAGTCACCCGTGCAAATGTGGACCAGAATATGGGAAAGTAGGTATCCCATTCTAGCTATGTTCATTTTGAAGAATACTATGTGAAAGTGTTATATAGATATTTCAGTCATCCCTGTGAGTATTCATTATCAAATGAAATAAAAAGGTTTCTTAGACCTAAAGATTTTGGTGGTCCTCCTACTATTACCCACAACTGGGGAGACTAGTATTGTTTTGAGGATGCAACCATGGTCAGAGTTTATGGTTTTAAGGACACTCCTTTTATATTACCCAAGACAGTTCCTGATAGAATTGCCTATTTAGAAATAGTTAGGCAAATGAATTGTTCTAATGTGATGCATTTGAGCTCCTATGACAAACAATCTTTTATGCCTCGTACTCTGTGCTTTGGAGATTTTATTATGGTATCCAAGGAGGGTTATACTCTCATTATGGATAAACTAATGCATTACAATATGAGATGTGCTGAGGCAAGAAAAGGATTTGATCCTAAGGGTTTCATTGACCTTGCTCAGAGAAAACAAAACCTCAGTGGATACACACATGTACCATATCCACATGATGATATCATCAGGAATTTGGAAGAGACTAAAGTTGAAATAGTGGTTGACAAATATAATAGGGAATTAGATGAGAAGAGGAGGCAGCTTGCAGAGATAGAGTTGTTGTCCTCTATTGATGAGGGGTCTGCTGGAGAAGAAGAGCCACATCAACAAACAACTATGATATCTAAACAAAAAATGCAATGCTATCAGTCTCTTGGTATAGAACATGATGAGGAAGGGTCTGCTGATGAGGATCCTAGACTAGTAGCATATGATTCTTTTATTTCTGATGATAAATTTATTCATTCTAAAGAATTTAAATCATTTTTGTACAAATGCAAGGGTAAAGAGATCAGGGAGTCAATTGATAACGTCACAACTAACAATGAAAAACAATTAGTTGATATGTTAAAGACAGCAGTGGATAATGAAATGAGAACTATGACTCCTAGTAAAGGTAGACAATTGCTCAGAGAAGCAAGTGTTATGATATTCCTTGGTCTTTATTTGAATTTTGCTTTGGTATTTGATATTTTTTTGCATAACACAAATGACAAATATAAGCTCACTCTAGAGGGTGTCACAGAAGTGTATATGGGCACCAAATATAACAACGATGAAAATTCACTAATGATATGGGCCTTGTATCCTCCCCATAAGAAGACAACCATTATAGACACTAAGAAGGCTTTTGGGCATGTCATAACTTTGAAGGCAGGGGAGACTGACCCTTTGATCACTGTAGACATTGGCATTAACATTGCAAAGTTGAATAAAGCACAAGCTCATATGCTGATCAAATAACGAGATGCATATAAATTGAGTTGTGAGAGATTAACAAAAGAAAATGATTATTTGAAAGATACTGTTAAGAGCACTTTTAGAGGGTCAATGAAAATATTAACTTAGGGAGAAAGTTCACAAAGCACCTAATCACCATCTATTGACCAGATAGCTCAAATCTAGATTGACACACTTGCAACAGTGCTCCAGAACAGGCATGCCAACATGATACATTGGATGAACCAATTTTGGGATATTTATTCTAAAAATTATGAAGTGACCCAAGAGAATGAGAGGCTTGAAAAAAGGCTGCAGGAAAAACTCCATGAGATACAAGGCAAGGATGTTTCTGACACTATAGGCATTTCTAGTGCATAAGATTTAATTGAGTAGCATAAGAAATATTATGATCAGCTTAAGAACGATGCCAAAGAATGTATTGAAGCTTCAAAAGTAGGAGTGCCCATGTTGTTCAAGAATGATAAAGAATTGAAGAGCAAAGAGGAATGGAGTAAAGACTATCAAGTGATGTTGCATGAAGCCTTAGGAGCTCTCAAAGAGAAAGGCTATGCATCTAGAGAAGCCTGTAAGCATCTGGAGAAGATGGTAACGATGGATGTGATCACAAGAAAAGCTATTGAATTTACCGATACACACCATAGCCAGGAGTACTTGGATCATATTGATCAGCTATAGCTATGATTGAATAGAGCTTAAGCATTGTTATTTTTATTATTGTTATGTTAATCATGTTGATTCCCAAAAGACATTTTGAAGAGTTATGTCTCTTCATAAGTATTTCTATATAAGCTCAAACATATGATGCTGAATTATCATCAGCAGGAGGATGTAATACATGAAGTTTACAATATTTTAAAAGACCATGTTGCAAGCATTATATGGATGAAGTAAATTGAAGTTCTTTGATTCTGTGGTTTTATTCTAGCATCAATTGTTTGTTAAAATTATTCAGTTATATGGTTGTCTCCAGTTCAGTATTTCCTTGTTATTCAAATTGATATATCAAATATATATTTAATTTGTCAATGCACATTTGTTGTAATTGTGTGATTGGATTAATTGGTTTCCATTAGAGGAATTAAAAACCTTTTGATCAATCACAGTAACCTAGAAGTGTTAGTTTGGATCACTAAGAAGAACCACATAATTAGGATTGGCATTCTGTCTCCAAGTTGATATTATTTGTTGTTCTTGCATAATTCATTCAATTGGTTCCTTCAAGAAAGGATTAAAATTCCTTCTGGTGAATAACAAGAAATCTGATTGTATTAGTTGGATTATTAAGAAGAGTCAGTTAGTCATTTCCCTGCACGTTTATACAAGTTATAAACTAAAATATTATGTCAAATAGTTAGAGTTACTGCCCACTATAAGCCACTGGTCTTTATCTTACATTTGACTCTATTTACCCAATAAGGCACTGGTCTTATCTCAATTCATCATTTAAACACCCTTTATTAGTTAAGCACAGTTGTAAAATTTACCTTGATATTGCTTATACAATTTATACCAATCACCCATCAGATATTAGATATAGGATTAATTAGCAAGCTCTCATCTAATCTACACCATTTGCCACTATAGGTAGATCCATTTACTTAGTCAAAATACTTACCCTCAAATCTACTTTAATTTTCAAGGTTCACCCACCTAGGTATAGTAGTGCCTAAAGTGCAGGGAGTCATCAAACCCTAAAGGTTGACTCCATCGCATTAGTTCAAAAATGTTGCAAATCTAAGCATAGAGCCTGGCATCCTCTTAGGATTAGCAACCTACATTTTTGAGACCTAATAGACCCGACTTTGGTTGTTGGTCAATAGTTGACCATCCTCGTGATGACATCATCCTCATCTTCTGGATATCGGTCATATTTCCTAATATCCCCGATCTCCGCAAATATGCATCCCTGCATTAAATTCCATTTCAATAGTAGGTTGAAGCTTCAAAATTTTAAAAAAATGCCCGCCACTTGTTAACATCTCCAAACCTCAGGTGTCAATCAATGGATACTAACATGAGGACATTAATCACACCCTAATTCACCATTGTGCTCGAGTAAAAGTAAGGATTTGAGCTCATTTTGAATATACCAAATGTTTAAGCAAAGAATTATAGAGCTCTTGTGAGATTAAGGTGACATTACTGCAACTTGTGAGCTCAACAGAACGGGATATGTATTCAAATGGTGAATGGAGAATGGTAATTACAAGGTGAATGTGCTCATCCGGACATCACTTACACAGTAAAAAGATAATGAATATCAAGTATGTAATGATAAAACCCTCTTTTGTCATTTATGGTAAATGAATAGGTAAAAATGGTTTTACCAAAGTAAATTGATATGATGATGCATGAAATATACTATAATAAAAGAATTAATGCCATAAAATTCATGTGATCATTAAATCCACCACTACACATGACACGTTAGGGTAAGATATATACATATTTCATTGTAGGATCCAATGGCAGTCTAGAAGAATAGGTCAAACACAGAATTCTTGAAACCTATGTGCATACAGCCTGAGGGGATATCCTTCAAATATAGACAAATAAATGATACGCATCCAAGAAACATAGATCGTGATGCATGGATGGATAAATTAGGGAAAGAAGGTGGGAATACCCTACTCATTAACATCTAGAGTTTAGGAATGTGGCATGCAAGGGGATTTCCTTATGCAATGGAGGCCACTGAATTGGTATTAGAGTGTGCCCAGAATTATAATGTGAATACCAGAAAGGTAGAGAAACATGGTAGGGTTTATGCAGAATTTTCAATTAAAGGTATCACTGCAACCTTCAATCTGCCTAGAGGACCGCCTGTGGTTTGACTAAACTTGGGTAAATTGGAGAAGGAGTATAATAGAAAATAGAAAGAAGCTAGAAGGATCAAGTACCAATGGAGAGCTAGTGGCAGCACATATAAAGCTTCTACCAAGTTGCATGTGTATCTTTACAAGTTTTATTTTTCTCCAGAGTATCAATATATGATGGTGATGCTCAGTAGGATGACAGGAAAACTGAATGCTGGGTCTTTTGATAATTGGATGTATGGCATCATAAGGATGGTAGAAGGTACTGATGAGAAACCCCAATGGGCTAATATCATAAGTGACAACCTGGATGAGGGGATGAGGAAGTTAGGAGGAAGAAATAATATGTTCCATATGACCAAACTATGTGGTTTATGTATGTGCATTCAGAGGCACCTTTAATGGATTACAAATAGTGGGCAGGGTCAGAAGCAACCCTAGAGATGTAAACATTTGGGACCATTACCCACAATTGAAACAAAGAGAGTCTCTCCAACATTACCAAAGAGTGAATGATTCATTCTCCATGCACCTTGTCAGGACTATGGAGGAAGATAGAGCAAAGAGACTGAGCGTAGAGGCTCAGACTGTAATATACTGACATGGGGCTTGGTTCATCCAGTTCCCCACCTTTTCCTACATAAGAATGGAAGGTTTCACTGGGCAACCTCTCATGTTGCCAAGATATCCCAATGACAAGGTCATCCTTATGGAGCTAGCCAGGTAGATATTTCCTTCAGTGGAAGCTTATATTGAGAAAGGAAAGATACCTAATATTTTGTTTCCAATCATAATTGGATGGTTTATGTGTCCTAATAAGGAGAGTGTAAAAGATGTAATTGGAGGACTAAATTTGATGTCCCCACAACCCTTCTCACTATCTAGGCCATATGACCCCTATGATAGGATGCAAACATTGTATAAGAAACCAATGCATTAGATGCACATTGAAGATTATTGGGCCGACTGTGATGACAAGTTAGAAGTAAGAAGGAGAGGCTACCAGAGGCTTACTCTAAGACAGATACACACATTAGATTTCATACCAGTGCCTACACAACTACATGAAGATGATGGCATGATCATGTCCCGAGAATATGAGGACAATAAAGTATATAATGAGACAATATCATCTCAGGATTGGAGTCAACAAGAGGTGACTTCCTTGGATCAGATAATGTAGAAGGTCATACAATTGACCAAAGAATGGGTGGATGCAAAGATCACCAAGATGAAGAAGAAGGGAGTGGCACTCACTGTTGGCAACAAAAGGAAAAGACAACAATTATCAGATGAGGAATACGATGATTTCCTCAAGGAAAAGAGACTGTCAAAAGGGGAGAGGCAGAAAAGTAAAATCAAGAAAGGAAACCAAGTTATTGGGGTGATAGTCATTCGTCAACCTCAACAAATGGAAGATGTAGCTTCCACATCTACTATAACATCACCTCATGCTCCTGCAAAATAGAAGAAAAATATTGCATCTCCTACACCTACTATTATAGAGGAAGAGATCTTAGATGATGATCTCCTAATAAGGAGGAAAAGGAAGAAGATCCAAGAGCCACCTCAGAAGAAACAAACTTCTGTTATGAGGGGTACAGTAGATAAGAATCCCACTATCCTATTAAGAGGAGAAGGTGGTGAGGACATTCTAAAGAATCTGCAGCATGAGGTCCCTATTCCTGATATCATGCAATTCAAGTCCAAGATGGTAGAGGAACAGAGAAAAGAGATGCATAGTGTAAGAGATGAGAAATCCTTTCCATTAGATAACATGGTGGAACTATCTAATGATGATGCTGTAAATGAGATTTCTGCCAGTTCTATGGAGACATTAATAAAGAATACTAAGATGGCCCCTCATGGCACCCCCATGGTGCAAAAGGAGGTCGAAGTAGAGGAAATAGAAGAGGGTAAACCTAAAGTGGTGGCACAACAAATTGGATTGACAAGATTAGTTGATCAAGTCACTATCCCTGTGGCAATAGATTTGACCTATCAAGGTGATGAAGATCAAAACAAAGATAAAGACTTACCTCCAAAATAGGGCAAATTAGAATTTAATGTACATATGGAGGATGAAGAGATGCCTGATAAAAATGATGGTCAGGACAATGAGAAAATACCTGAAAGAACAATTGAAGAAGGGATGGATAAAGCAAACTCATCAAAGGATGGAAAACAAGGTCTTCAAAAGGGTGATGATTAGAGAAAAGAAGAAGAAAATATGAATAAGAATGATCAAGACAATCACCCAGATAAACTAGATCAGAGTGCTCAAGCCCCTCATGAGGATTAAGCACCACAAGATACACAGGACCAAAATGTGAAAGTGCAACAAGAAATCCCTACATAGGAAGAGGTCCGTCATGAAGAAATTCAAGATGAACAAAGAAAAGAACCTTCACTAGAGAGAGTGGAACAAAATGTAGAGTCTCATGATGCTCACATTAAGCATACAGATCAACAAGGGTCTACAGATGAAATATCATATTAGCTGCGGCAGGAGGTGAACCCACCTTAGGTCAGTGATGTACCTGAATTTGATATTTCTACATTATTTTCAGATGACATGGTTAAGCCAAAGAGAAGGGCAAGGAACACTTCTGCAATAAAAAGAGATCCTACCACAGGCTGAAGAACAACTCAAGTAGCTGTGCCTATAGCAGATAAAGCACAGGGAGAGATAAGTATTAATGAATTCCAGATGACCAATATTGATTTAGTCTTTGCTCCTGAAGAGCAAGAAGGCCAAGAGGCCAAGGATATTATTGACTATTTATTGAAAAGTGTGGAAAGGGAGAAAAATAAATATTAAATGCACAAGGAGCACATTGCTAAGGTACATACATTCATAAAGGGACTAATTGACCCAAATCACATGTCAGTCAGCATGGCTACCCCTTTGACCATTATATCTTAGGATTAGGTAACAGGGCTAGATATCATGAAGCATAAGGCACATATAATGGATAATTGGTTTATTCAATTCATTTCTAAAGTAGAGAAGGTAATAAAGATCTCCCTCACCAATTGGAATTTACTCAGCACATTGAGGAGTAAAGTAGATAAGTTACAAAAGGAGGTTGGACATAGATCAATCAAAGTAGAAAAGGATCTGATTGCTCTGGCTAAAATGAAATGCATAGATATGAAAGTACTCATTTACAATAAGGTATTGAACAATCATACTTCATAGATATTGGGTATATGGTATGAAGATACTCAGTTTGAAAGTGATATCCTAAAGAGATGCAACACAAAAACTCAGAGACATCAATGTCAAGTTGCATCACCTCATGTTTGAGGAAGTAAACATCTTGGAAGCCCTTGAGGACAAGGTAGAGGGGAAGATACAAAATCAAGATGTTGATTTTGCAATTGAAGCTTTCCAGAATAATTTTAAGCATGCAGCAGATGACCCTCTCCACCATTTGTTAGAAGATGTAGTTAATAAAACCATGAGGATGAAAGCAAAAGTGGAAGGATATAATGAAATGTTGAATAGCAGAAAGAACAAATGGTCTACATTATAGACACAATTCCACTCACAAGAGCATGCTATAGCAAAGGGTAAGGTTCAATATGGAGACGAGATTGAAGGGATAGTGCAGGCATATGAACCCATCAGGGGGATCATTAGCAAACAGATAGGAGATGACCCATCTACTGATGAAGAAGATGAAGAATGAGTAAGGATGCATGATGACAGGGTCATACTCATCATATGACAAAAAATGATCAAGTACCACCAGATGGTTATCAACTGGCAACCTGTGCCATGTTTAACATTTGTTGACCAAGTGAAAGATGATATAGACCATTGATTTTGATAGCTAAATCCTAATCATTCGATCATTTGTAATGGCCTCCTCTCTTTGTCCTATAAAAGGAGATGGAGTGCACCTTGTAACACATTCAAAATTTAATTGAGATTAGATTGTTGATGCCTCGGGACTAAGTCTCAAAGCTAATTATAAATATACATGTCTATTGCATACTTAATGAAGAAGAAGATCTAGATTACATACAATCATATACTTTGAGTAATCTGTGGATGAATTCTTGGCTTGTACTTTGATTTGTTGCATCCCTTGGAGTGCAATTCATGTTGTGCATGTTGTCTTCATTCCTTTCCATCGAAGTTTGCATCAACCATACTTAGCTGTGGAACATCTTGGTGAATCTATGGTTTGGTTTCCTTCTCTTCATGACTGTATCTAGAATGTATATGGATCAATAGCCAAAGATTCACTCATTTTAGTAAAGATTAGAAGGCATTCAATAAAATTTGTTTAATTTCATTAAAATCCTCATCACAATTGCAAATACTCAAATAATCTCAAGCAAATATAAATAAATATGCTGATATCCCAAAGAAAACTAAATATTCATAGCATATTTGAGCTAATTAGCATGTATAATTGAAAATACCATGCAAATACATATAATTTTCAACAATAATCATGCAAATATCTGCTTGTAGGCATATTATTTAGATGATTCCATAGTGCAGAAGTGAAAACTAATCAATAGTAGTTGATGATCAAAGGAATTGATCAAACTTAGAAAATATCTTCATCATCTATTAAATATAGTAGGATTAACCTTGTTTGTTAAAAGATTTACAAAAAGCAAGTGGAAAACTGAATGTTCAGACATCAGTTCTCAGAAACATAAATGTAAGGCCCCTTGAATGGAAAATAGCATGGCACATCAAACCACTGAGTAAGATCAATAGATTATGAACTAATCCATGGAGACTTGGGATCATGAATTCTCCAAATTCATCATATCTTTCAAGATGATAAAGGTTTGATTTACATTTCTTTCTTTATGTGTGTTTATGACTAATATCATAACCAACAATAGACAAATGGTATGCAGTGATGTACTGTTGTTTAGGAGTAGTCTTTTTGTTTTGGATTTGATAAACACTTTTATCTTCCAAAAAGATACATAGTTCAAATTTTCCTTGAGTTAGTCATGTCTAAATGGTAAATGAATAGGATGGGTTGTGGTAAATGGATGAAGTGACAAAGATGCATTTAAAATGGGCTGAGATGGATGATGGGGTGTATCATATGTGCCTGGGTATTGGATACTTCCTTCATATTCCAGATTGCCTACATACCCTGTATCCATGGGATCAAGTCACATTATGATGATGATGATATGTAGTTTTGGGTGGTGTGATGAATGTGTCAATTGATGAGATGTGATGAGAGTGGTGATGGATGAGTGATGTCTTTGAAAGATGGGTGAATTTGTGATAATTTCCCCTAATGTAAACGAGGATCCATTCCTAGCCTTAGGTTAAGGAAACTTGCCCCCATTCTAAAAAATGGTTTTATTAAGGAGAAACGTGACTAATCTGGGATGAATAGGACTAGATGAACTAACATAGGATAAGTGAAATTGGATGGATTGACTACGGATGAGACAAAGTTACAATGCTTGACACTAACTAAATTCCAAACCATGATAGATGGATAACTGGGAATGCGAGGGTTAAACATTTTTATTATGGATGGCATGGGGTTTTATTATGAAAATGAGATAGGTGGATGGGATGACCAAATAGATGATAGTGCTAACTCCTATACATAGCACATGTTTGCCAAGTTTTCACTATGGTACTTATCCAAGGCTCCTGTTTACTAGGTTTTCACTAGAGGACGATTTTTTTTTGGTTTTTCTATTTTTTTCAATCTTTTTATTTTATTTTTTATTTTTTATTTTTTTATTTTTTTTGTTATTTTCTGCTAGGATGTTCCCAAGGATCAAACATAGAATTTCTTGAGATGAACACTGTTGATGGGTTCATCAAGAGGAATTGTTTCAGGTGTTGCTAGGGTATAAGCCCCTGATCCATATGCTGCTATGATGATGAAAGGCCCCAACCAGTTAGGTTCAAATTTGCCTTTATTTTCTTTGTCAAGATGCAAGTTTCTCTAATTTTCTATTAAGACTAGATCACCTACTTGGAACTGCCTTTCTTTGATTTTTTATTGTAGCTACGATGTAGGTAGTTCTAGTAGACCTGAAGATGGTTTAATGTTGCAAGGCTTCTTTCATCTAGGAGCTCTAATTTATGTAGCTTGGATATTTTGTATTCCTCTTCGTCAATCAGATGTTGCATGGAGATGCAGAGAGATGGGATCTCGACCTCTATAGGCAAAATAGCTTTAGTTCTATATACTAAAGCATAGGGTGTGGCTCTAGTTGTGGTTTAGATTCTTGTTTGATAGGCCCAGAGGGCAGGATTAAGCTGGAGATGCCAATAACGACTAGATTCATTGACTATCTTTTTAAGTATTTTAAGGATTGTTTTGTTTGAAGCCTCAACCTAGCCATTGCTTTGGGGATAGTACGACATAGAAAACTAATGTTGGATATGATATTGCATTCATAAGGCATGGATATCTTGGTTTTTGAATGGTTATCCATTATCAGTTACTATAGCCATTGGGATACCATTGGTTATGTAAGTCATGGGAATAGCTTCCACCCACTTCGTAAAATACTTAGTGGCGGTAATTATAAACTTGTGGTCATTGGAAGATGAGGGATGTATCTTGCCTACAAGGTCAAGTCCCCATTGTGAAAATGGCCACGGAGTGGTCATGGGTTGTAGTTGATGAGTAAGTGCATGAATCAAATCTCCATACTGTTGACACTGAAGACATTTTTTGGCGAACTGGTTGGCATCTTATTCCATTGTGGGCCAAAAATATCTATTTCAATGTAACTTCTTCACTAGGTTGGGACTGGTGCAATGTCATCCATAGATATCCTCATGTATATCTCTTAAAGCGATTCCAACTTCTTCTGAGTTTAAACATCTGAGGAGGATACCATCAAGACTCCATCTGTATAGTGTATCTCCTAGGATGGTGAAATGGGAGGCTCAGTGAATGAAAGTTTTCTTTTGTGTTGATACCAGATTAGATGGGAAGGTGTTGTTATGAAGGTAGTTGTATATATCCTGATACCATGTTGAGTTGGGACCAACCAGCTCACAGATAATTTTAGTTTGCAGAATATCAATAGATGGTATCAGTAGCTATTCTACCAAGAACTCACAGTTTTGTATGTTGGTAGGCATGTCTAAAAGAGACCCAATGGTAGCCATTGCATCAATAGCCTTGTTGTTAACTCTTGGGATTTGATCAAAGGAAAGACCACAAAAGTGTTGTTTATAGTTGTCCACCATCTTCTTATAGGGTATTAACTTGTCATCCTTAGTTTGACATTCATCTGTGACTTGTTGAATGACAAGTTGAGAATCTCCATACACCTGAAGCTATTTGATGTTCCACTAGATAGCCATTCGGAGACCTATTAGTAATGCTTCATACTTGGCTATGTTGTTGGTACATGGGAAAGCAAGCTGATATGATTTAGGGATACAATCAACTTGTGGGGTGATGAAGAGGATCCCTGCTTTGGAACCATGCTAAGTGTATGACCCATCAAAGTATAGTTTCCACTCGATTGATGTAGAGAGGTTGAAAATCCATTCATCTGGAAACTAAAATAGCATGGCATGTGTATCCATTAATGGTTCCTCTACTAGTTGCTCTAAAATTTCTTGCCCTTTGATAGCTTTGTGATCCACATATTTGATGTCAAACTTGGTTAAAATCATTACCCATTTTGCTAGGTGTCCTATAAGAGTTGCTTTGGAAAGCAAGTATTTCAAAGGATCAACATTGGATATAAGCTTTGTATTTTGGTTCAACATATAGTGCCACAACTTTTGGGAAGCAAACACTACTGCTAAACAAGCTCTTTCCATAGGGGTATAGTTGAGGTCATATCCCACTAAGGTGTGACTAATGTAGTAAATTGCCTGTTCCTTACCTGAGTCGTCATTTTGTGCAAGTAGTGCCCCTAAGGCTGTTGATGTAGTGGATATGTAAAGAAGAAGAGGTTTCTTGGCTACTGGAGGCATCAACACTGGTGGTGTAGCAAGATAAGCTTTGAGTTGTTCAAAGGTGTCTTGGCACTTACTATCCCATTTGAATGTGACATCTTTGCGGAGTAAGTGTGAGAATGGTTGCCATTTATCTACCAATTGTGAGATGAACCATCGGATGGACTATAGCTTTCCCTGAAGACTTCTTAACTATTTAAGGTTTCTAGGAGGAGACATGTAAACAATAGCTTTGACCTTTGTAGGGTCAACCTCAATGCCTCATTAAGATACAATGTATCCCAATTGTTTGTCAGATGTTACACCGAAGACACACTTCTTTGGATTAAGCCTTAGTTGATATTGCTCGAGTCTATTTAATATCTACCCCAACATGTTCATGTGATCTACTCTTGTAGATTTACCTGGGAGGTCATCAACATAATCTTCCATAATGGTATGAAACAAATCGTGGAAGATTACCATCATCGCTCATTGGTAAGTAGCTCTAGCATTTTTTATGCCAAAAGGCATGACCTGCCAATAGTAGTTTCCCCAAGGACATGTGAAATTCATTTTATCTCATTTCTCAAGTATGATCATGATTTGGTTGTAGCTAGAAAAATCATCCATGAGAGAAAGCATTTCATCACCTTCCATTAAATGTACAATGATTTCAATGTTGGACAGTGGAAAATTGTCTTTGGGAAAGGCCTTATTTAAGTCTCTGAAGTCTTCACAAATGTAAATGCCCCCATTTGTCTTGGAAACAAGTACAATATGTGAGACCCACTCTGTATAATCCAATAGATGTATGAACTTGGCATCTAGTAGCTTCTCAAGCTCACTTTGACCAATAAAGCAATATGTGGATGCATCTTACACAATTTTTGCTTGACTAGTTTAGCTCCTAGTGAAATTGATAGATGGTGGACTACTAATGTAGGATCCATTCTTGGCATGTTGGCATAAGTCTAGGAAAAGTTAACTATCATTTTTTGAAAGAATTGTGTGAAGTCCTTATTTTCCTGTTGAGACAAAGAAGCTGCTAAGAATGTAACCTTGGGATTTTGGATCGTGCCAAGGTTCATTTCCTGTGATTTTTCCACCAATAAAGAAGACTTCTCCTGATATTTTGATGGTGGGGGAAGGTCAAATCTTTCATCCTTAGGTGCCTCAGAGAGGTTTTCACCATCAGATGCATCCTTTCTTTTTACTGTTTTGAGATCAGAAGGTGCCACAGTGTGGTTTTCACCTAAGGATCGATTTATTTTATTCATATTTTTGTGACTGAAAGATTTGACATTCTCCCTAAAATATGCAATAAGAGAGAGATCCATGACAAAACCTACCTTATGGTCACCTTGGGGTATACCATCTCTAAGTTCTAGAAATTCTGCAAGAGCTTCATCGTTCTACAAAAGTATCCAAGACAGGAGGCCCGTGTTGGTCCCAATCTATTAGTTTCGGATATACAAGGGAAATGGTTTGTGTTTTAGTCATTGAGGTAAGGGAAATGGATGAGATCATAAAGATAGATGATTCTTGAAATAAATCAATGGGATGAAGATGAGAATCATCAATGGTATCCTCCATAGAAGTCTCATCTGAGAATTGTCAATGGTATCCTCCATTGAAGTCTCATCTAAAAACCCATATCCTTACCGAATCCCAAACCATTTCTATTATATTTGAAGGTGATAGATATGGGTTCTATAGTTCCTTTCTCATGGAGGCCAAGTCCTCCTTGTCCTTTATATCCCATAATTTTTACAATGTGATGACCATTATTGTACTTGTCCATAGGTAGTATGACTGGTTCCTTCTCATCTTGGAAAATCCAAGATGATATGTCTTCAATGTGCTCATCTTCTAGATTGCGCTCATGTATGAATACAGTTGGGGGCATGGGTTTAGTGGCCTTCTTTTTACTTTCTTTCAACAAAGGAGGTTTGTCATAAGACTTTGGTGACAAGGGCAAGTTCCCTAACAACAAGAGTTCTGTAAGTCATATTCTCTGAATCCTACATTCTTGTACTAAACCTTGACCTCAGGAATGTCTTTCTTAGGAGCTTTTGTGGATAATGTGTTTGGATCAACATATGTAGATGAAGGATGATCTACCCCATTTTAAGGTACTTGGTTTAAATTTAGGTATCTGCTTTGCATGGTACGGCAGAATTTGAAAGGATTCATATCTCTGGGAATGGTAATTTTCGTACCATTGTAGGGGAATTTTAAAATTGGCGATAGGTGTAGGGTATAGACTGCATGGTTTGAATCCATGGGAAACCAAGGATAATGTTGAATGGGAGGTCAAGGTCTAGTACCTAACATCAAGTTTCCACTAATGCAGGTCCCACCCTGATAGGTAGATGAATGAACCCTTCAAATTCCCTTTCAGCGTGATCATAAGCCTTGATTGTCATTGCATTGGTAGAGTCAATAGCATTAGCAGAATATCCTAACTATTTTAATAGATTCAAAGAACAGATATTGAGACCAGCACCACCATCTATAAGGACTCACTTGACTTTACACTGGTGGATGTACACTTCAATGTGTAAGGCTTCATTATGACATGAATTTTGGAAATGGATATCTTCCTCTGTAAAGACCAAGTGATGTGGAGAAGCGATATGTCCTATCATGGCTTTAAATTGTATAGTGTCAATGTTGTCAGGGATAGATGACTCTTTGAGGGCTTTTTCTAGGATGTCCCTATGTTCAGGTGAAGTGCAAAGGAGGTCAAGAATGGATATGAGTGAAGGTGTTTTGCACAAATTCTAGATCTACCCAAGTTTCTTCAAGAACCAGTAAATCTAAATTCCCTCTCTAGAATAGAAATTTGAATTAGTATCATTTGTCCAAGCAAAGGCACAGGAAGAATTGATGAAAACTCACATGCAAGACAATAAGCTCATTACAACAGTATCTGATGTACTGGGAAAGTTGATGCCTAATTACCAGAAAGATATATTGATATCACTATTGATCAACTAAAAGGTATGATAAGATCAATTAGCAATCATTTTGAATCCTTTGAAAAATCTACAAAAACAAAGGTCAAAAAAGAATTTGATGAGAAAAGATTAGCCAAGTTAAAAACCATGTTGGTTAATGATAAAAATCTCTTTAGACCAAGGAATAAGAGGTATACAAAGTGCCATAAAATAATCCTGTGACTTGTACAAATTTTGTTTATCCTGGCCAAATGTTACAAAGGAATTAGAAGATAAAATCAAAGACATGGAGCTTAAACTGCTTAATATTTCTAAGACATATAATCCGACAGTTTAGTCAATAAGTACCAAAGAGACACAGGTTGTAAATATTCATAATAACTTGAGCATTCTCATGAAGAAAAGGGAAGAAATCAAAGATAGGTTGTGCTAGCTAAGGGGGTTGATAAGTCCAAAAATTGATTCCATGACCAATCTGGCAGATGAAGCCTTGAAATCACAAGCATTAATTGATACACCATCAAATGTGTAGAAGGTAGAAAAGCTAGTCTTTTTGATAAATAGCCACATCCATATTTTGGAGACTACAAGGAGTAGTTGGAATGGAGAGATGGCTCTGATAAAGGCTATCTATAATGATATTCTACCTTCAACTATTAATTAAGATACAAATGTACGTACTTGTATATATATGTAGTAGAATATGACAGTTTTGAAAAAAGTTTGACACAATTTAGATTGTTCACCCACCTTTTCCATTGATGTCAAAGGGGGAGAGGAAATCCAGTGAAAAATAAGAATATGTCCAAAGGAGAATAGTAAAACATAGTGTACAGAGTAAGGGGGAGCAACACAAGCATTTTTCACTAAGTGTTGCCATCAATGCCAAAGGGGGAGACTGTTGGCAAGAGACATTGCTATGTTGGAAAATTGAGTGTTGTCATTGATGGCAACAAGAAAAGGAACAAGGTTGGAATAGAGATTGTGATCCAATAAAGAAGACTTAGTTATATTGGCTAAGTATTGGTATTGTAGAGAGGCAGAGACAGAAGAACAATGTTTGGATTGGCATTGATCCGCAGTTAGAGACCAAGGTTTGCAGTTCTGGTATGATGTTCCTAACTCTTAGATGATCTTATAACTGGGGTTTCAGCTCTTGATCAGTTCCAGAAGTGTATCTTCAAATGTCCTAAGTTTGGTAGAATAGAACATAGTGCTATTCAGAGCAGTACACCCAGTTGTTCTGGTCTGCATTCGTTCGGTGTTGCATATCTTGATATGTAGTTTTAAAGTGTTGCAAACACTTATATGAAATGTCTAAATCTAGAGTTGTAAGTTCTAAATTCCACTAGAAAGATAGTTGCAAGCTGTTGAGTATCACTACACTGTTTGACAGAGTTTGAGTGTGACAGAGTCTGAGTTCTAATGGTCCACATTTTGCTACTAGAGGATATTTTGTTTTGTGGTTCTGAAGGTATGATCTATGATGTCTGAGGAGTCTTTGACATGATTTTGAGCAAGTCTTGTGGTCCACAATATAAGATATTATATGACAGATGAATTGATCAAGTATGTTCTTAAGGAACAAGCTGACAAGTGTGGTAAATCCTTATGTGGAGAAGTTATAGCATCTAGAAAATTAATCTAAGTGGCTATATGATTGGGGCTGACCTATGTGAAGACTTGTACACATTTGTTTGAGTCCATAATATAGATGTGTTGTGAAGAGGTATTCCTTCTGTAAAAAGCATGTGAAGATAAGTGAACAACTAGCAGAAGAAGAGAGATCTTATCCCTGAATAAGAGTAGAGTAGGGAAACAAGGCAGACAGAGTTGAAGAATGTTGAATTAGTTTTTCTGTGCTTCATTGGAGTAGTAGCTATGTATGTATAGATGCAATTTGAGCAACTAAACTTGGCAGTGAGCCATTCTTCTATCTTTCTTTCTCTAGGCACTGAGCCTATTTTTGGTAGTGAGCCTTTCTTGCAGTGAGCATTTCTCAAGGCAGTGAGCCTTATTGTAATCTAGTATTGTGCTATATTAATATATTGTGAGCTAACACTCACCGTGGTTTTTCCCTTTTGGGGTTTTCCACATAAAAATCTTGGTGTTCATGTGTTATGTCTTTGTGGTTGTTGTTCCTATGTCTATTCTACTTTCATATTATTAATTTTGGAAATTAGATTAATAAACTTATTAAGAAGTGGTTTTGTGAAATACTAATTTACCCCCCCTCTCAGTATTTCTTACTATCAACAATGATCTAGCAGATTATACTCAAATTTGGGTTGACTATTTGATGTTGACCTACAAAGGATAACATGACCTCGATGAGTAGTGACCGCACAATCAGGACCTTTACCCTTGATTGTAAGAGTGGATACAAGACTTTTACTAAAATGACCAACAACAGAATCATATACTCCTGATAAATTATTTACACCTTTACCTTTATTGTTGGAGTTGTTTCCTTTTCCATGAGGAGGGAATGGATCCGTACAAACACCAAGGTCTTTATTTATTGTAGGTTGAGGAGCACCATCGATGACAACATCTCTATGATCAATGAGGTTTTGTATGAGGTTTTTCAACTTCATGCACCCTGGAGTTTTATGTTCCTTTTACTTGGTGGAATTCGTAGTATTCATTGTCTTTCTACCACATGGGTTTTAAAGTAGGTTCATCGTATTGTCTAGTTTTAGGAAACATGATTAAACTACTTTGGAGAAGCTTCTTAATTATATATTCAATGGGTTCTCCCAAGGGAGTGAATCTACACTTGGATGCAAAGTCTTGTTTGGGTTGGTCCCTTTGAGGGGGAGGATTATTCTTTTGTGGTGTTTGGAGGTTAAGAGGTGTTTGGATGGTTTGGATATGCTTGGTATCCACAACACCATCTTTGACAACATTTTTATTTTTAGCCCAAAATCAGGTCTGGTCATTTGATGCAGGGGTGGTGTCTTTTCTTTCTTTGAAGATTTTCACAAGTCCCTTAGTGATAAGGGCTTTTTCTATGTTGGTTCCTTTTGAAATGATTTCCTCAAAGGAGTTAGCACATTGTATTTGTAGATTAAATCTAAGTTCCTGATTCAAATTTTGGACAAATATATGTACTAACTATTTCTCAGGTAGAGGCTAAGGGCATTTGCTAGCCATATTTCTCCACCTTTGTAGGAAGGAGATGAAGGTTTCACCATTTCTTTGTTTAGTATTACACAAGTCTGTCATGGCGACTTCATGTTTGATATTAAAGGAGAAATGGGTGACAAACTTCTCAGCTAATTTGATAAAGGATTTTATACTTGGGGCTAAGTGTGAAAACCATTCCATGGCTTGCCCTCTGAGACTTCGAGGAAAGAGACGCAAGAGATATGTATCATCTTGAGTGACCTCTAAACAAGCCATGTAAAATTTCCTTAAATGTTCTTGAGGATCACCTTTTCCTTTGTGCTTGTCGAATTTGGGTATTTTAAAGTCTTTAAGAAAAGGGATCATAAGAATAGAGCAATCGAATGGATACAGATAAACCTCCTCAAATGAGAAAGTCTCTTTGGTGTTTCTGAGTGAAAGATTGGAGATCTATTTTTTCATAGTGTGGATTGTAAGTTCAATTCTAGATGGTGGTGGTGGTGGTGTCAAATTTTGTTGAATGTTGGAATAAGGTGGTTGTTGGTGTGCAAAAGATGATGAAGGGAGTTGTTGGTATTGATTTGGTGGTTGTTGGTATTGGTTTGGTGGTTGTTGATATTGATTTGGGCGTTGGTGAGATTGGTTGGGTGGAGCTAGACCATGATATGATGAACCATGTGGGTGGTTTGGATGCTATTGGAATATGTTATAGGGGTTTGTGTTAGTTTGATATGACAAATTTTGGGATGGGATTGGTATATGCATTTGAAGTGGAAGATTGGATTTGGGGGGTTTACGAAGTGTTAGAAGAAGACGGGTTTGAGGTTTGTGAGGGGTTAGCACTAGAGGTATTTGGAATAGAAGAAGAAGAAGGGTTAGATGTTTGTGAAGTTTTAATGGAGGAAGATGGATTAGAAGTTTGTGGAGAGTTGTCCATAGAAGTATTTGAGATATAAGATTGGTGTTGGAGGCCCAATGTGTATGTAAGTGTTAGAAGTGGACCCAGTGATGTGGATTTTGATAGAGAGGATTGTGGAATTGGTTGGTGAAAGCATCATTATTTGGTGGAGTTAGTATAGTAAGTGGTAAGGTGGATGTATTTGAGATCAAAGGGGGATGTCCTCCACCCATGGTGGCAAAGATGTCTAGTTCTTGGATTTGGGATGTATCAAAGTCACAAGGCAATTTGGCCCCCCTTTTGGCAAGTAGATGGAAAAAGTGATATCGATTGGAGTTCAAAAGTTTATCTAGAGCATCCAAGAACTTAGGATCTTGCATGTGTTCATCAAGGTCTATGGATGCTTCTTAAGTTTGTTGACCTATAGTTTGAGATGAGGAAGTTCCTACTATATACCCTTTTGGGACAAAGACAGTGCAGTCCAAGCCTATGGTAAACTTGGAGGCATCAATAAGGACTTCAGGAATTGGTACCTCAAGATTGTCTTGCCAAAATTTTGGGTATTTTCTGTAGCCTTTTTGCATTGAGATCGAGTTACAGGCATATGAAGTGGAAATGGAGATGGATTATGAAGCAAATGAAGTCAGATTCTACCTTAGCACAGGTGCACCGATAGATAGCATAGGTGCGTCGACACATGACAAAGGCATGCCAATTGAGAACACTAGCATGCTTTTACAGATTTGGGTATGATAGCCACAAGCGCACTCTATTGGAACAAAGGCACGCATTTGATAGAAAAAGATGGATTATGATGGTTTAGACTTGTTCTAGAATCAAAATTTTGAGACAAGATGATTTGGATGGATGAATTTCTTGGTTAAGAGTTGAAAGACCTAGATCAATAGATTTTTAGATGATGTGATTATGATTATCTACCCTGAAATAGACTAATGATTTTGAAGTGAGACAAGATAAGACTATAGTGAATTTGAATATCTTAAAAGGGGCTCCCCTTTTGAAAGTAGGTTTGTTCACAAGTTTCTTTGATACTAATTAGTCTAGAAGACAAATTAGAGGATTGTATGATCTAGATTCTAGGATTGATAACCAAGTGGATGAAAAGATGTTGGGAGACTTGTGATAACCTTGGCAAATGATTGTTGAATGTCTCAAAAGGATGAAATTTGGAAAAGTCTAAGACAAGATGAATGAAAGGTGTACGAGGATGATCTATTAATATATGTAGAAATGGATGGAAGAGTCTAAAATTTTGGATTTTTTGGATTTTTTGGAAAATGAGAATAGCTAGGAAATAGAAAAATTATGACTATGTTTTTTGTATTTTTGGGATTTTTGACAAATGAAGATGCTAAAAGGGAAGATTTAATGCTATGTTTTTTGGGATTTTTTGGGATTTTGGATTTTTGGACTTGCTTTTGACAAGAAAAACACAATAGGTAGTAAAAACAATGATTGTTTGCAACAAAAGAGTGTATATTCAAGGCTTATAAAAAGCCCAAATTTCCATAGGTATAAACACAATTTGAAGACAAATCAAGCACTTTTTTACACCTAAGGACAAAGCTTCACTGCGATAAATCAGCCCACAACTTGGAATCTCCGTCGACTCAAGTGTTATCACACCTAATGTGGGTGTGTACACTATTTCATCTTTGTGAGAGAGGACAGATAGGGACCTCCAGGACTGGAAGGATAACCCAATCACCCTTTCCCCAAAAAGATACAAGTAGATTATACTAAGTTGGGGATTTATATCTCATCTCAAGGGAGCCTAATGGTGAGTATCTTGGGGTAAAAACCTTCTATGCCCTTGCACTAAAAATTACCGCAATGTTCAAAGGTAGATCGGGTAGCCACTAACTATAAGGTTTCTAGTTGCTTTGGTGGACCAATGCCTTGCGAGCATCTAGAAAGCTAATAAAAGTTTTAACCAACTTTACTAGGAGTCCCATATACCTCACACAAATGCAAAATTTATTTCACAAAGTGTTGATATGCCTCCTTTCAAATTGGCACTATATGGCAAAGGCTAACATTGGTTAGGACTTGGTGTTCACCTTATCCAATTCATATAGTAGTCCAAAGGAAAGATCTGATTAAGGTCATCCCCTCTTGGAAGAAATGCATTCCAAAAGGTAGGCCCTTATAAAAACAAGACCAAAAGATCATATCCATAATCAACCAAGTGAAGAAAGGATAATTTCTAGTGATTTTGTTGGGGATAAAAAAAAGTAAAAACAAGATGAGTCTGGTTTTTGATCACCCAAGTTTGCACAAGGGGAGAGCATACACTAATCACCTCACAAGCATGGAAAACACTTGTTCATTGACCACCTAGATTAAACTAAATGCAACTAAGCTAACCACACAAGATGCAATGCTAATATGAAAAGAAAAGAAAAGAATATCAAATTAATCCCCTACTTAATCTAGATGTTACTAAGCTAACAATGGAAGACTGAATACTAAAAGATGTCCTAACAAATGTAATGAACTTGTAAAAACCATTGTTAATTCCCTTAAGAAATAAAATGTTTGCTAAGACTTAGGGGAGAAATGGTTGTCTTGGACATACGTTCTACAACAAAAATGTTAGTAGTTTCAATCAAGTTGATCTTTGGCTGAGGTAAAGTTGTGCAATGTTAGTTTCAATATCCAAAGAGAGATTAATTGAAAACCACCAATAATGATAGGAATAGAGAAAATAGAAAGTACAGGTTTGATGACTTAGCAGTAAACTTGGTAATTACCAGAAAATAGATAGAAACTTACTATTTTTTACCATTTTTGCATGGGCATGCCGACAGAGAACATAGGTGCATTGACATATAGCACAGGTGTGCTATTATAAATTACAGATACACAGCCATAGGCACACTTCAAGACATAGGCATGCTTATACAGAGCATAGGCACACTTCTACAGTGCACATGCACTCTTGAAACAGTCAATAGAACCTGCCAAAAAAATAGAGAAAGATCTGGATAGACAGGGTGATTTGTTGAGGGTTTGGGTGATCTAGTGGTCAGGAATGATGGATCTGAGGATTTGAAGGCTACTTCTTGACTATCTTGACACATGCATGCTTTTGCAGGGCAAAGGTGTGCTTTTACATAGGAATGGTTTTAGGCTCTAAAATTAATGTCTACACTTGTTAAAAATCAAATTTATTAGCATGAACAGATAGACAGGAATGTTAGCCAAGCACAAAATTTAGAAAACATGTAAAATTAACTAAAAACTAGCCCCAATCTCCAAAAAGATGCACACAATTGTCAGAAACAAAGGCACACATATATGAAACACAGGCGCGTCGACCTACTACACAGGCATGCTAACCTATTACACAGACATGCCAACACAAAATGTAGGTGTGCATTCACAGCCAAGGGCATGTTTCTGTTCTTGTATAAAATATGTATGAAAAACTCCACACAAATGTTAAATTTTTAGGGACGTGGGTCCACCGAGCATGCCAAAATGTGATGGTTAAAAATCTAAATGTAATAATAGATGAAAGAAATACAAAATAACAAAGCAATTACCTTTCAAACACACACACAAACAAACCATACTGATGTGGATTGTTCTATTGTCAAGCATAACATGATCTCTTGAGGAATGATAAGGACAACATAAGTTTACTAAAATAAGAGATGCTGAAGAATGGAGATTGGAGCTCAATTTATAGACTTGTGAGACATCAGATCAACAGTTGAGGAAGACCAGAAATCAATGGTTGTGGATGGTTGAGAGAATGTGCGCGAATTAGAGAAGCACAAGTGTCTTTGATTTCTCATGAGTCATGCGAGTTAACAAACTTGATTGGAGAGTTGACTAAATAGATTGATCAGATGATTGGGTTGATTGATCAGAAGACTAAATTGATTGATCAGAGGACTAATTTGATTGATCAGATGACTGAATTGATTGATGAGTCGGCTCATTTGATTGATCTGTTTTCTGATTTTGATTAGAGGAATCTATGGTGGGTGAGGATAAATGGGAAATTAAACAAATAATTTATTTAATTTCATGTGCACATGAGATAAATGAATTAAATATTAAATTTAATTCATTTTGGAGGAAATAGATTATTTAAATAAATAATTTGAATTTATTTATTTAAAGTGGTTTTGATTTTATTTTTTAAAATTAGAGGAATGATGATTTAATTAAATAATTAGAATTATTTAATTAATTAAATTAGAGGGATATGATGATATTTAGTGAATTAATTAATTAGTGTGGAGTGATGAGAATTAGGTGATTTGATGTGAATTTGTGTAGATGCAGTGTGATGACATAAATTATGCAATGGAAAAATTTAGGTGTCTACAGATAGACTTGAAGAGTGGATACCATCATATTAGAATCAAAGAAGGAGATGAATGGAAGACTGCTTTTAAGACAAATGTAGGATTGTATAAGTGGTTAGTGATCCCTTTTGGATTGACAAATGCACCAAGTACTTTCATGAGATTGATGAATGAGGTTTTGAAGAAATTCTTGGGTAAGTTTGTTATTGTATATTTGGATGATAGTCTGGTTTTCAGTAAGACAAAATAAGAACATTTGTGGCACCTAAGACAAGTATTGCAGAGAGTGAGAGAAGAGAAATTATTGATAAACATTAAGAAGTGTAGTTTCATTAATGAAGAATTGGTATACTTGGGATTTGTGATTTCTGTGGAAGGATTGAAGATGGACCTTGAGAAAGAACAATTGTTGAATGTCCTACACCTGAGAGCATTGGAGAAATCAGATCATTTCATGGATTAGCTAGTTTCTACCAGAAGTTTATCAAAAATTGTAGTTTAGTATGAACCCTATGACAAAGACAATGAGAGGTGACAGAAACAACTTTAAGTGGACATCAGGAGCAAATAAAAGCTTTAAACTATTGAAGCAGAAAGTGATAGAGCAACCAGTATTGGCATTACTAGATTTCAACAAGGTATTTCAAGTAGATTGTGATGCAAGTGGAAATGCAATTGGAGTAGTGCTAAGTCAAGAAGGTAGACCTGTAGTATATTTCAGTGAGAAGTTGATTGATGCAAGGAGAAGATATTCAATTTATGATCAGGAGTTCTATGCCATTTTCTAAGCCTTGAAGAAGTAGAGACATTATTTGTTGCCTAAGGAATTTGGGTTATATATAGATCATCAAGCTTTACAATATTTGAATAGTCAAGGAAAGTTGAGTTAGAGATATATGAGGTGGGTAGAGTTCATGCAAAGTTACACTTTTGTATTGAAGCATAGGAGTGGAAAATCAAACAAGGTTGTAGATGCCTTGAGTAGGAGAAGGAACTTGTTGATAGAGATGAGAGTTGAAGTGTTAGGATTCAAGGAATTGAAGAACATGTATCAGTGAGATCTTGATTTTTAAAAACCTTGGAAAGCATATAACGAACCTGTTGTGACAGATAGGAGTAAGTGGTTGGACTATTTCATTCAAGAGGATATGTTGTTCAAAAGAAATCAGTTGTGTATACCTAGGAGTTCAATGAGAGACAATTTGATCAAGGAGAAGCATAGTCGTGGATTGGAAAGACATTTTGGAATTGATAAGATAGTGGATTTGGTAAGTGAAAATTACTTTTGGCCTTAGATATATAGGGATGTTAGAAAGTTTGTGCAAAGTTGTAGAGTATGTCAAGTTGAAAAATGAAGTAGTCAGAATACTGGATTGTACAAATCTTTGACAATACCAGAGAGACCTTGGGAAGACATAAGCATGGATTTCATAATGGGGTTGCCGAAGGCACAAAGAGGAAATGACTCTATATTTGTAGTAGTGGATAGATTTTCAAAGATGGCACATTTCATACCTTGTAAGAAGACAAATGATGCAGTGCATGTGGCTGACCTATTTTTCAAGGAGATTGTGAGATTGCATGGATTACCTAAGAGCATAATTTCAAATATAGATATAAGATTTCTTGGATACTTTTGGAAGACACTTTGGAAGAAGATGAAGATAGATTTGAAGTTTAGTTCAGCATTTCATTCAGGCTAATGGATAGACAGAGGTAGTAAATAGGAGTTTGGGTAACTTGTTCAGATGTTTGGTTGCATAGAAGGTAGGAAATTGGGATTTGATTCTATCACAAGCAGAGTTTGGATACAATAATTTAGTGAATAGGAGCATAGGAAGAATACCATTTGAGATTGTGATAGGAACTAACCCTAGAGGAGTGGTGGAGTTGAGAGATATCAGTATGGAGAATAAAAGGAGTATAGAAGCAAAAGAGTTTGCAGGACACATGGAGACAATGCATAATCAGCTTAAGAAACATTTGGAGGAGATGAACAATAAGTATAAGGAGCAAGCAGATGATAAGAGAAGACACAAAGAATTTTTAGTTAGAGGTAAAGTGATGGTATATCTAAGAAAAGAAAGATTTCCAGTTGGGACACATAACAAGCTGGAGATGAATAAATTTGGACCATGTAGGATACTCAGAAAGTTTGATTCAGGAAATGTATACGGAGTGGAGTTACCAGAGACATTGGGCATATCACCTATTTTCAACATTATAGACCTATACCAATATCATGAAGCAGAGTTTAGTGACAGCATTGAAGAAGACCTGAAGAAGTAGTTACCACAACAAGCACTAGAGAAGATTGAAGACATCTTGGATAACAGAACTAGATGTAGTACCAGAGGCAAGCAATACAAAGAATATCTTGTGAAGTGAAAAGGCAAACCAGAAGAAGACTCATCTTGGATTTCTTAGGTTGATATGGACTGTCTTAGTTTTCCTCTAGCCCCTACAAAATGAGGGACTTAATTTTTTTCAACAATCCTAGGTGTCTGATGCAGGAGCATCCCTGGTTCAAGAGCAATCTTGCATAAACCAAAAATATTTGAATTTCATTTTCTTTCTTTCATTTTCCCAGTTCAGTACAATTAGTTTAGTCAGTAGCATTTTTTGTATTTTGGTATGCATTCTACCATAGTTTCATTTCAGACCTTGTGGAGATGGACTTAGTATTTAGATATCTTCATGCACATCATATCCAAAATTTAGATCATTTGGATTAGTTTCCAGAAAGATATCGCTATCAAAAGATCGACTGTTTTCTCATAATAGAGCATTCAGATAGTCTCAGACATTCAACTAAAGGAGAAGACCTATGGAACACTTTCATGACTTACAGAGCTAAATGACACATCATTCAAGGTAGTTTGGATCATGGTCAACCTTCGCTGAGATTCACACATTATTCCATTCACTTGTGGAGGATTGCCATCTATTTAGGTCTGACCTATCTATATACACATGTTACATCTCTCTCATTGGAGCTTGTAATTTGTTTGGCCGATACGAAGGAATCTTGTAATCCATAGATGATATATAATCATGTAATAGATGCCTAGGAAAGCAGTGAATCATAGTATGAAGTTTTATTCTTAGGATTTCTTTTGTAGGTGCTTCAAAGCTACATCTTGCGCATATTTTTGTAACTAGAGAATCAGCCCTATGAGCCCTAATTTGTAAGCCCACATGTTTCCAGCATGTTTATATTTCTAACCTATGATATATTGAATGACTAGATCTGCATTTGCATTCTATAATTGAGTTACTTTCTTTATGCTTACTCTTGTTGCACGGTCTGGACTGTTCATCTTGTGGACCCTCCTAACTATGACTGCACCACAAGGAATGATCCAAAACATTAATTTTAGAGGCAAACACCCCCCTTCTCCTTTTGCCAACCAAAATAAAAGTCCTTTGTGATCAATCAAAAGGGCATACCATCTTGGAAAATAGAACCAAAAGAGTTTGCTCGAAAGCAAAACAAGATTGGGAAATAGGCAATCAAATGAAATAGACCAATAAAGTAACACAAAAGACAAAAAATAAAAACAAAAATAAAAGCTAATCAAAATAAACTCCAAAGGAAGACACATTGACCAAGACATACAGACACAAAACAAGACTCCTATCCTAGCTATGTACAGGGAGGCCGACTAGGCTCCGAGTCAGGCTCTCTCAATTTGAAAAGTAATGCTTGAGGTATCACCCATTAACTAGCAATGGGACAAGTTCCCCAAATAGAGAGTTGATACAGAAGGTATTTTCTTCAAGGGTCTCAGCAATCTAATAAGGTCCTAACCATAATTTATCAAATTTAGAATGGTCTCCTTTCTTCTCCTTAGCTTTATCCCACATGAGAACTAAGTCATTAATTCTAAAGGCCTTGATGGTAGCCCTTTTATCAAACCATCTTTTAACTACCCCTTGGTGTCTCATAATGTGTTCTAGGGCAGCATCCCTTTTTTCTTCTAGGTTTAGGATATTTGGTTATCTGGCTTCTATCTTATATTCAGTCCTGAAATAATCCCTAATGAATTATAAGGTTGAAATTTTTAGGTTCACAAGGAAGATAGGATTTTTCCCATAGACCAATTGGTAAGGAGAGGTGCCTAATGAGGATTTTACCCAGGTTCTATTGGCCCATAATGCAAACTTAAGTTGGTTATGCCATTCCCTAGGGTTCCTTTCCAATAGCCGTTTAATGACACCTATCATCTTCTTATTTGTAGACTTAGAAACACCATTTCCTTGAGGATAGTAATTTGAAGAAAATTTAATGGTTACCTCATTTTCAAACGTCCATTACAATAACTTAGCAGAGGAGAAAGTAGGGCCAATGTCACATACTAGAGCAAAAGGTATACCAAACCTGGTTATAATGTGCTCCTCTATAAACCTAATAATTGTATCAGTGGTATAGTCCCTACAAGCCAACGCTTCACTCCACCAGGTATAATATGTTGTGGCTATTAAGATGAACTTGTGCCATGTAGAAGAACTTGGGTTAATCATACCAAAGAAATCTAGGCCCCACTGGGAAAATGGTCTTACCTCATATACTAGTTGTAGTGGCATAGCAGGATTTCTTTCTTTGGAAATAGACATTTGATAGGTACGGCACTTCCTTACATGTTGATGGGAATCTCTAAAAACATGAGGCCAGTAATAGCTTGCCCTGAGGATCTGATGTGCTATTGCATCTCCCGACCCACGACCAATGCTAAATTTGTCATGAAACTCAGTCAGTACCTATTTTTCTTCCCATTTATTTAGACATCTAAGGTATATCCCTTCAAAATTATTTCTATACAGGACCCTAGACTTGATCATGTATTTTTGACTCTTGATTCTTAAATCCCTCCTCTGGGTGGAGTTCATATGTGTGGGGTACTTGCTTCTCAATAGGTGTAGCACTATATCTTCATACCAGGGGTCTGAAGTAATGTTCTCCACTAAGTAATGGTGACATTCAATAGATGGATCTATTTCATTCAGAGCCTTAGACAACCCTTCTCCCTAGAGTAACTTCATTGGGTGTATCTCTAGATCAAATTCCTATAGGATCATGGCCTATTTTCCCCTCCTTTCCGCTAGCTCATTTTGCATCAACAACAATTTAACCACCAGGTCAGGGACAACTACCATAACCTTGCTCCTGAGTATGTAGTGTCTAAATTTCTTCATATCCCTAACTAGTGCATAGGCATGTTTCTCCATGTAAGAATATCTAAACTTAGCATCTTTGAAAGGCACGCTTATGAATGCAATAGGTCTTTCATCTCCCTCCCCTTTCTTTTGAGTCAACATAGCTGCACAAGAGGTCTCGAATGTAAAGGAATAAATATAAAAGGGGAGAGTGTAGTCTGGGCTAGTTGGCATAGGTGCTTGAGTAATGGCACTCTTTATCTTTGTAAAACTTTACTTTGTTTCAACATGCCATTGTACCTTAGCCTCTTTCTTCAACATATCGTTCAGAGGCTTAACAATCTTAGCAAACCCTATAATGAATTTTCTGACAAAATTAATCTTACTGAAGCAAGGGGATCTTGTAGATTGCTTCTACTCTCTCTGGGTCAATAGAAATTCCTTCTTCAGAAATGATGTGGCCCAACAACTTCCCTTATGTGACTCCAAATATGCACTTTTTAGGGTTTAGGGAAACCCCATACTGCCTACATCTCTAGAGGATCTTTCTCAAGTCACTAACATGGTCACCTCTATTCTTGGAGAAAATAGTCAAGTCATGCATGTATATTATGATACACTTGCCAATCAAACCTTTGAAAGAAATATCCATGGCCCTCTGAAAAGTAGATGCTGTATTAATCAAACCAAAGGGCATTCTTCTGTAGGCATAGATACCCCATTTGTAAGTGAAAGCAGTTTTCAATCGGTCTTCTTCTATCATGACTTGATTGCATGCTGAGAACCCATTGAGAAGTGACATCATTTGTAAGCCATTAATGATTTGCAATACTTCATAAAGAGAGGGTAGTGGGTAGTTGTCCTTCTCAGAGGCTTAGTTCAAATTTCTAAAATTTTCACATAGCCTAATTTCTCCATTCTTCTTTCTAATAGAAACCAAGTTGGCTACCCAAGTAGAATGTCTCATAGGGAATATAATTCTAGTGGAAAGTAGCTTCTATACTTCTATGAATATCAGTGGTTCTAGTAGAGCATTGACATGCCTGAGATTTTATCTAAATGGCTTAGAATTGGGCTTTAAAGGAATTGTATGGTTGAAGATAGATATGTCAAAAGTCTCCAAATCTTTGTAAGTCCATTCTATGACATCCTTAAAGTCCTTCAATGCCTAGATAATTCCTTCCCTTTCCTCAGGCTAGAAAGCTTTCCCAATAAAAACATTCTTGGCCTACTGCTCATCTCCCAAGCTGACAGTATCATATTTGTCACCTTCTAGATTATTCTGAGTTCTTTCTTTGTACTTTTGATCTATATCAAACAACCTCTCTAGCATGATTAATCCTTTAGGAATGTTGTTTGTTTTAGGTTGATAATCTCCTTTTCATCAACCTCGAAGGGATCTAGATCACATTCATCAATGACTTGTGCTTCAAAAACACTAGTGTTAGTGATAAAATCTAGAATATGTTTATCATCATCAAATACCTGAAAGTGGCTAACATTGTTTAGGACTACTGGACTTGGTACCAATTCTACTAAGAATTTCATCAGCTTTGAACCCACTATTGGCTCTAATGTACTAGTCGCAATTGCTAATGAATCTGTCGTCTGATTCTTATTCCTAGGTATAGACTTTATGTTGAAGGCATCAAAATCTTCAATGAGGTCCTAGACTCTTTTCCTATATGTACTCATTCCTTTGTCATTTCAAGCATACTTACCTCTTGTTATGTCGTAAAATGTCCCCCTAGGACTTTTACCTCATAGTTTAGCTCCTAGGTCCTCTCATTTTACTTATGCATGACTTAAATTCATCTCGGAGCAAATTCCTCCTAAACCCATGTCAAATGGGGCTTACAGGCCCAATCTAAATGCTAATCTTTGCTAAAAAAGGCCCTTGGACTTGCGTGCCCATGCCCTACTCCCACCTTATTTTACTGGAACCCAAATTTCATATGTTGACTTATGACTGTTAAAAACATTTTTTTTTTGCCTTTTCAATTTAAATTATGAATGCTTAGTGGGAATGCATATATAAACATGTATAGGACTTAATTTAAACTAGAAGATGATTTGGAGATTAAGGTGAACTTATGATCATTGAGCATTCAAGGCATTCATTGTGTTGCAGAGCAGAATTGTGTTGTTATTGTGTTTGTTGTTGTAGATTTGGCTTCATCTTCTCATGGTGTGAAATATCTTCATCTCCTTGAGAGCTACACCTCTGAGGTGATATCTATTTGTGATTCAATCTATCTACTTTAACATTTCTTTTTCCTTTGTCCACCAAGGACATGCACTCTCTATCTAACAACAGTGTTAGAAGGATTGAATTCCATTATAGGGCTTGATCGAGGTAAGCTCCTAAACACGACAACCACTAACCCCTCTCTTGTGATTCCAAGTTACATGTGTTAGATTTTGTAGAGTATAAAGATTCTAGATCTAAAGAAAACAAGAGAAAATATCCATAACTAGACAAGGGTGCCCACTCATTTGTCATCCAGTTTAGTGTTGTCAGAAATCTCTGAGTAGGTTATAGTCTAAAGCACATTTTGATCCAAAGCCCTTAGAAAAAGTACCACCTTGGACATTGGTTCCTACTCTTTCATCCCCAAAGTTTCCTCCTTCTGAATTTCAAATCCTGGTATGTTTCTAATTTGCATTTAGTGCCTTCATGTGCGAGCATTTGTTAGGATTCATCTGTTTGCTTACAAATTTGCATAATTAGGGTTTTAACAAGTAATCAACAAATTCCAAATTTCCTTTTCATTTCAATTGACACCAAACCTATAGTTGAGTCCTATTGTAAAAGTTGTGATTCAACTCGATTTAATGTCCTTGAATGTATGTAGTGAAAGGAGGATCTAATTAAACTATCATTCAACATCAACAAACCCTCTTCCCTCATTTCCTACATTACATTTCGGTGAACATATGTTTTTCTAAACAATGCATCTTGCTAAGTGTTGTAAATCATATTTGCATTCATACATTTCATTTTCATCATTCTACATTTAAAAATATTGCATAAAAATTGAAAACTTTTGAAAAAAAAATCAAACATCCTAGGCTTGTATTTAGGCATAATTTGCACTATTTTTATTGCATATCATTTAAATCATTTAAATATCTAATGTTTATAACAGATCCGAGATAAATTACAAAAATTCAAAATTCTATACTCATTTACCTTGCATTTACATACTTTATTTGCTAGGGTTTGCTTGAAACTTTGCATCCTTCATATACCCTAGTAATTCCAAAAGCTAGGGTTTGTAGCTAAAATCTTGTTTTAGATTTTACTACTCCTTTGAACACTCTTTCAAATATGATTTTGGACTATAGTGTTGCTGTATTGTAAGTTTTTGCATTTACATTTGCATCTTTAGTACATTTACATTCAAAAAAAAGTGAAAAAATGAGCATTTTAGGTGCATAAACAAGCATAGTCTTGCTTTGTTCCAGTGCATTTATCATAAATATCTTTCATTTTAGATGTTGCATTCATTTTCAAACATACATCCATTGGTCATTTGAAAATTTTGCATCATTTTTTAATATTTTGTGAAAATTGGCATATTTTTAAATACACATTGTGTTGGTTGAATGCACAAGACAACTAAGAGGGGGTAAATCAGTTTTAACTTAAAATTTGAAAACCCTCACACACAGTTAGACCCACATTAATTCAATTAACCCCTTAAACTGTTATGATGATTAAGCATGAAAGAAAATAACAAAAACTTAATCAAATCAACATTAAACACAAGAGAACACTAGATTTACGTGGAAAACCCAAGAAGGGAAAAACCACAGTGAGGATTAGCTCACAATATAAAGTAATTTCAACACCGAAATACAATAGGCACACTACCAAGGGCTCACTACCCAGAAGAAAGGCTCATTGCCAGAGAAAGGCTCACTACCTAGAAGAAAGAAGATAGAGAAGATTATTACAAGGAGAAAACCATCTCAATGCAACAAAGAAGTCCACCACAACACCATCATCACCTCTGCAGTCTCACTAAGGAACTGTAGACACTTCCTACTCACTGCATCCATTAATCTAACATATGAAAGTTTGCAATGCACTACACAAATTTGCACTTTAATCACATCCCATACTCTTCTATCATGTCATCCTTCAACAACTGAACACTTATTTATACCATCTTCAACCTTGAAAACATTCTCCAAGGTCAGCAACACACCTTAACCATGTAAATTCAAATTAGGTCGCACCAAAACATTCCCACTGTGGAAAGGAATGAACGCGGACCACAACACATCTTAGCTTGGACCAAAAATCATTCACTCATGTCACACCATGCTTCCACAATGACCAAAGAGGATCCATAAATAGTGTAAACACCCAAGGTCAGTTGAACTGGTGTAAACACCATAAACAATTATGTACATGCTTCCTCAAAACCAAAGATGATTTGTGGACCACATGCTATCACTAGTACAAAAAGAGTAATATATTACTTAAAAACTACTTATAAATGACCAAACATGGTCACGTGACCATTAGTAGTTTATTACCAGTCATTTATAATGTGACCAAATTGATAACCAATTTTAGTCATTTATTGGTTGTTTTGATTGATCGATTTGGTAGTATATTTAGTCGTTGATTGTTGTAATCTAGTCACTTATTTAGTCATTTTTTATTCACTGATATATTTAGTCATTAATTTAGCCATTGATTGTTGTTAACTGGTCACTTATTTAGTCATTTTTATTCACTGATTTCCTTCCATTGGTAGTTTATTTAGTCATTTTTTATTCACTGATATATTTAGTCGTTAATTTAGTCATTGATTGTTATTAACTGGTCACTTATTTAGTCATTTTTATTCACTGATTTCCTTTCATTGGTAGTTTATTTAGTCATTAATTTTAATCATCATTTTGATCAATTTGGTAGTTTATTTAATTGTTTTTGTTCACTAATTTTTGTCAACTATAGTATATCGATACATTATTTATTAAACATCAAATCACTAGTTGCAAAGAGAAACAAAAGTCTTGAAAAAGGAATACTGTTGTCTTTATTAATTTGAAAAGAGTTACAAGGCAACTATTGCTATTGCAAAAGAAGCAAGAACTAAAGAATAAAAGTCCTCTGAGAAGACCTTAAATAGAGTAGCCTTCAAATAGAAAACTTTCCATGAAGAGAAGGTTGCAATTCCTTGTAATCTACTTCAAACACCTTGTAATCTTTGACAACATATCATAACAAGTCCATATTCTACCTGCTGCAATTCATAGTCAAAACTACTTCCCTCAAAACCCTATGTCACCATGGTTTAAACCTCAATGAATCCTTAATTGCAATCTTGACTATATAGGGTTTGGATTTCACTATCTTGCTATTTTCTGCCATCTTTATGTTAGAATCTAAAGAGATTATTAACCCAGAAAACTAGTGCAAATGAATAGATATCTAAACTATGAATACAAATGATACGAAATCAAAGTAGCAACACAGAGTTAGTCTCGAAGAGAGTAATGCAATTTCTAGAAGCAAAATAGCATTAAGAGGATACAAAAGCAAGAGATACAAAATACAAGCTAGGTAGCATGCTTATATAGACTAGGAAGAGGGAGGAGGTGGCAACACCGAACAATGAGGAGCAACCATCTATCGAACTAAAGATAGCAAAGTATCTTCCCAAGATAGCTAATGGATGCGCACATGTAGGAAGATGACACCTTGCAACCACTCACCTAATAAGACATGCTTTATTAACCTAAGCGAGATTAATAGAAGTGTAGGAAAAACCTAGGAATATAGGGAAAAATAAATAACCCAACTAGGAAATAAAAACTTACACTAACACCCCCCATAAGCGAAGCTTAGGTGGATGTAGAAATGGGTCCCGACAAATCAAGCATGATGAGGTACCCATGTACATAAAATTCCCTCTAAAAATAGAGAGAGAAGAGACCCCCCCAAAGTAGAGAGAGTCAAGACTCTGAGTGAGAGGAAGAAGCCCCCTAGAAGATGAAGCTGTTGGCAAGAGACACTATATGGATTCATGTTTGTTGTCATTGATGGCAACAAAGGTCATCTCACACATCCGCAGGACATGGTGTGTCTCTATCAGAAGTCAGAATGAAGATTATTGTGGTCCGATAAATAAGAACAGAGCATGTGGCAAGGTCCGACAGACTGGTTCAGATCTCTCAGAGGAAGTATCTTGGCAAAGTACAATTTTGGGGAAGTCAAGAGAACTACCTTGAGTGATAGATTCCAAGGTTATAGCCTCCGGTGATAGATGAGGTAAAAGATATGAATACTTGAATACCGGATTCCTGAGTGACAGTGTGAACAGAGGAAGAACTGACTGACAGAACATCAGACTACTTTCTGGATGTGTTACTGATGGTGTTAAAGGTTATGAAGGCATGAATCATGTTTGGCCGACATGATTAATGATCTCTTCAAGTATATGCTTGATCTGCATTACTTGGTGTGGAAGGATTCAGCTGACAGATCAAAGTTTGTGAAAAGAATTGACTATTCCAGATGCTGACTTGAAAGGTGATGAAATTACTTGTGCGGACATATATACACGATGGATTTAGTTGTGAAGAGTGTTGTTGTGTTATGTGGTATGTGAATAAAAGCAGAGCAGAGAAGAAGCAGTAAGGAAGGTCCGGTATGTGAAAGGAAAGTAGCATAAGAGAAGAGGAAAGATGAAGTGCAGCAGATCAGTGTACTGAGCCTAACCGAAACTGAACTCCAGCATATGTGGTTGCTTCCAATCAGTTCAAGTATTGTATAACATTCTTTTGTAGACAGTGTGTCTCCTTGTAGGGAGTGTGCCTCCTTTGTGAGCAGTGTGCTCGGGCAGTGAGCCCTAATTGGCAAGTGCCATTTTGTATTTCCTTATTCTTCTAACAGAGAATAATCTTTGGGTTAATCACCCCGTGGTTTTCTCCCTTAACAGGGTTTCCATGTCAAAAATACTGTGTCATGTGTTTTTCCTTTTCATGATAATGTTTGCTTATTTGAATTAATGTTGCATTGATTAATAAGAAAGTTGAAAAGGAAGAATTAATTAGGATAACTAATTCACCCCCCCTCTCAGTTATCAACAATTGGTATTAGAGCTAAGTTCCTCCCAACAAGAGTCTAACAACTCGAGGAAGATCTGGGAATCCAAATAGATACATATGGTTTAAAAGAACAACTCAAGACTGCCCTTGAGGATCTTGAATAGTCAAACTCTGAGGTCAATGAATTAAAGGAAAGACTTAAACAGGCTAATGATTTCATGAGAGAACTAAAAGACAAATTAAGTCTCTCTATGAAGAAAAGAAAGGAATTGCTTTAGCAATTGGCAAAACAAAGTGAAGCAAGTAATGCAAATGAAGAGCTGAATGAGAAAACCAAGTTATGTGAAAAGTTATCAAAAGAAGTCATTATGGTAAGACATGAAATGGAATCAGGAGTTATAAAGTTTACCCAAGAGATTGAAGAGAAAAGGAAAACTAAAGACAATCTAACACAATCTCTCAAGGAGAAATCAGAAGATTGCCACCAGATGGATAGAATTATCAGACATCTTGAATCTGATCTTGAAAGTGCTAAAGATAATGAAGAAAAACTTGAGGATCAGATTGTCTCTCTCAAAAGGGATCTTCAAACAGCAAATGAATATAAAGAGAAATTCAAGATAAGTTCTACTCAACTTGAAGTTCTTCTTGGAAGTCAAAAAAGGGCAGATGACAAGTGTGGTTTGGGATATGAGAAAGGAGAAAGCTCTGGATCCGGTCAGAAGAATTTTGGATCAGAAAATCCAAGGAACAGGCCTAGAAGACCTCCGGTAAGACAGGCCAATGCTCAAAGATATCCATCTTTCAATGGATACTGCCACAATTGTAATCTCTTTGGTCACAAAGCTAATCAATCCAGAAAGAGAATGAATCAGACTAATTCTTCCTTCTCCAAATAGTGTTTTAACTGCAAAAGGTATGGTCACAAATCTCATGAATGCAGAAATATGCAAATGAACAAATCATTCAATGGTAGATGCTTTGCATGCAATAGAATAGGTCATATGGCTAATCAATGTAGATCAAAAGGATATCAGTCAAATATGCAAAGAAATGTTGTTTGCCAAATCTACAATAGATCCGGTCATAGTGCAAAATTCTGCAGAAACAAGAATCAGGACAAAAGAGATCTGGTATATCATAATCAGAATCAAGATAAGGGTAAACAAAAGGTGAATGCGGATGAAGTTAAAAGTGAGATGAGTAAGATTTGGGTGAAGAAAAGTATAGAGAATATAGAGGTTGGATCCACACCAGACTCTGGTGTTGATATTCCTTCCGGAAATTAAAATTTGAGCTCTGGCTCAGGGGGAGACACAAAGAAAACCTTGTTCCCCCAGCCAGTCAAGTGGTGCCGGAATTGGCATAAGAAAAGGATGCAGATTAAAGGGTTTGTAGATATGAGTCCTAAGATGATCCAGTTAAGATCTTAGAGGTCCGCATGAAGTTGTGAAGAAATTGTGATCAATCAAGTAGAACCAGTTCTGGGAGATGCTCCAGAGTAACAAAGGATTACAAAAAGGTCTGGTGAGATCCAGAAATGCATTATCCTATTGTACGGATTGAATAGAGTGTTTGGGATGTCCTTGTGATGTGTCATCTCAATTTGTTCATATTTTGGAAGATTCGCATGATCTAGACAGATCCGGTTCTTCAAGTCATCCAAATAAGGCCAACCGGAATAATGTAGGTCGAGCATTTATTGCAGTCTGATATTAGGGTTTGCGGAGCGATATAAGGGTTTTCTCTTTAATCAATTATTCATTCTAAGCTCAAGAAGAAATAAAAAGTGGAGCTCTGCAACAAAATTCATCAAGTTCATCAAAGATCACATGCAGAAGTCATTTCATCTAGAAATCCATCCAACCAACTCTGTGTACCCGAAGGCGCATAAGTTATTCTCTGTTTTCAATATCTCACTGCAAATCTTTTGAGAAATGGCTACTCCAAATATAGTTAAGATCTCTGATAGACCTCACCCCACTTTCAAGAAACATCCATATAAATCCTTGGAGGTAGATCCCCTAGGTGCATTTTCCAGTGTTTTGCATGGTGTGTTGCACACCAAAGATATTAGGGTTTATATACATGCAAATGTTGAAGAGTTTGGGGAATTCAAACTAAGAGATATCTATCACAAACAACTATTAGATGATTCATTTGAGCTCAAACCCCAATATGTTGGTCTCCAAAACAAGCACTTTGCACAATACATACACTTCCCCTATTTTACAGAGGATGAATGGGTTAGGTACATCTTGAGCAGAATACATGACAATTTCATGTGGTTAAATGGACCATTCAAGATCACTAAAGATGCCATCAGGGTAGTTACCAGATTACATTCATCCGGCGGGATTCCTATTCTTAAATCTGTAAAGAACCAAACTGTGAGTGATGCTACCAGATCTAAGTTTGACAAAAGAGCAATGATAGTAGATGACATCACTGATCCAGATGTCAAGTTTGCTTCCATGAGCATTGGATATAAGATATATCATTCTAGCAGGGAAAATTCTGTGCCTGGAACTGCCATTTATACAGCTTATGAAATGTTAAGAAACGATGCAGACTATGATCTCTGTTAGCTTCTCCTAAACCAACTCTTAGAGAATCTGCAGAAAATCAAGAAAGATAAAAAGAATTCATTCAAGTATGGTGGATTAATCTTGTGCTTATTCTTCTACTTTATGAATGAGCTTCCCAGATCTAATGGCTGGGTATGGGAGAGTAATAGGCCAGTAGCTATTCAAATCAGAGATTATCTGCATGGACTTGGTGATAACCAAGCACAAAATATAGCTCTGTGGGGATACTTCAAGAACTTTCAGAACATGATGCAAACAAGAGAAAGGATTCCCCAGTCCCTTGTTGAGAAGTACAAAGACACAGTCTGCTTTATGGTAGAGACTGATTAGTGCCTAATGGAGGTAGTGGAACCGAGGATAGTCTGGATCATGCCCATGGGGTATGAGGTTGATGAATAGATTATGGAACTGCATGTTCAACACATGCTAAGTCAGCCCAAAGATCCAAAGGCAGAAAGGTTTGGAACCTTTGAGGAACTGAGTGTGAAGATCCATGTGGAACTCAGAGAACCTGAGATAATAAGGAAGGTGAGAAAAGAAGTAGAACATATTGCCCAAGGCCTTGGGATCTCAAAGGAGGCACTTGATGCCAACCGGGAAAAGAGACAAAAAGTTGCTGAAGAAAAGAAAGAGGCAGAAAAGGGAACAAGAAAAGTGCTCCGGTAGAAACTTCCTCCCGGACCAGATCTTCAAAGAGATCAGCACCTATCCCTGCTAAAAGCTCAAAACTGGAAGTCCAAGCATCCGGCAAAGGAGAGAAAAGGTCCAAGACAAAAGCCACAAGGGCTTATACAAGTCAGAAAGATGAAGAGGAAACTGAATCCGATGAAGAAGTCAAGAAAATGAAGAAAAAGAAGAAGACATCTGGTCAACCCTCTACCGGATAGATGGAAGAAGAAAAGGTAGAGGAATATGTTGAAAAACCCACTCTTAACATTGATGACATAATCAAATCTGTCACAGTAGACGGAAATCTTCAGCCAATGGTTGAATTTTATGATAATTATGGTGAAGTAGATCAGAAGATATTGCAAGATGCCACAATCAGGTATCTAAATATTTACAACAAAGCATTTATCAAAATTATATCTCTGATCCCTAAAAGCTTGGAGAAGGAACTAGAATCAAGAAAGAACATTGCCCAAGCTAAAGATCTTGAGATCCAGGAACAGATAGCTATTCAGCTATATCCTCAAATTGATCCCAAGACAATGAACATAATATTCAAATACTGCAAGGATGAGTTCAAGAGCAAAGCAAGGATGAATCAGCTCATGCTTGGTGAGACTGACAAGGTGGCCAAGGATACAGAAGAGATCCTCCAGAAGGCCTTCAAAAGATTTAATCTTCCTGTTGTAGAGGACTTGGGCACTGATCCTTCATCCACAAGTGTTGCAGAAGAAACTTCTGAGAAAGTGACAGAAGAGGTGGGCCTTGAATAAACCAATATTTCTCCTCCAGTTTCCCCTATAGTCTCCAGATCCAAAGAAGAAGAGAAATTATAGGAGAAAGAAACAGAGGTGAAGGAAAGAGAAGGTGATAGTGCAAAGATTGCAGAAGGACATAAGACTTCACCAGAGAAAACCACAACTGCTAATGGTGGGAATGTAGAGGGAGAGAAAATTCCAAAGGACAGCTCCAAGACTGCAGAAGAGAAGAAACATCTATCTCCGGCAAGAGACACTACACAAACTGTCCAAAAATTTTTGAGCAAAGAAACATTAGAGATTGATGAACCAGAGCTTCTACAAGGTCCATTCAATTTTGATTCTCTTTCTCTGGTATAGACAATGAAGATAGCTTCATTTGCAAATGCTAAGGCAATCGAAAAACTCCTGAAGTCTCATATGGAAGACTGTGAGTTGATAGAAGCTACATCTGGAGTGCTGGAAAAGATCATGCCATCTTTTCAGAAGGGTCCCATAGCCTCCTCTTCCGGTAATCTCAAAACCTTAGTCAGTAGTATTAGTACACATTTTGATTCTCTAGAAAAATTAGCTGAAGAAAAGGTCTGGAAGGAGTTTTTGGATAAGAGATTCTCAGAGGTACAAGGATTAATCTCTAATGATAGGAGAAATATGAGTACTGGAATAAAAAGCTTAGAAAATGCTCTTAAGGATGGCGGTGACATTTACAAATTTTGTATCTCCTGGTCAAAAGCAACAGTAGAAATTGAGAAGAAAACAAAAGAGGAAGAGGATAAACTACTAAGTTTGTCTCAAAGTTTTGATCCTCTCTCTTCCTCCATAGTAAATCAAGAGTGTCAAACTATTGCAATCACAAATGCAATAAAGAATTTTGAGAAGGAAAGGAAGAATATAATTAACCGGATGGGAGAACTTAGAAGGATTATTATCCCTAAGTTAGAGGCCATGCATGAGGCCATAAGTGATGCTTAGACTACTGCCTAGACCAATGATCCGACAGATCTCAAGAGGGCAGAAGCTTTTGCATTTTTGTTGAGTGGTCATATCTCAATTTTGGATAGAATGAAGCAAAGTTGGGCTGCAGAACTCATCCAACTGAAAACGACTTTTGCAGACATACTACAGTTTATGTAAGTATTTCACATATATATACTTATGCGGCTAAGTACAGTTAAATTTTTGAAATTTTTGGTATGCGGACCCTACCCTTTGCCATTGATGTCAAAGGGGGAGTGAGAAGCAGTGAAAAATGAGGAATCCAACTAAGGGGGAGCTCCAAAAAATGTATATAAAGACAGAGCATCAGTCAAGGGGGTGCATAGTGTAAACACTTAGTCATTTTTCACTAAGTGTTGCCATCAATGCCAAAGGGGGAGATTGTTGGCAAGAGACACTATATGGATTCATGTTTGTTGTCATTGATGGCAAAAAAGGTCATCTCACACATCCGCAGGACATGGTGTATCTCTACTGAAAGTTAGAATGAAGATTATTGTGGTCCGGTAAACAAGAATAGAGCATGTGGCAAGGTCTGACAGACTGGTCCAGATCTCTTAGAGGAAGTATCTTGGCAAAGTGTGGTTTTGGGGAAGTCAAGAGGACTACCTTGAGTGATAGATTCCAAGGTTGTAGCCTCCGGTGATAGATGAGGTAAAAGATATGAATACTTGAATACCGGATTCCTGAGTGACAGTGTGAACAGAGGAAGAACTGACTGACAGAATATGAGACTACTTTCCGAATGTGTTACTGATGGTGTTAAAGGTTATGAAGGCATGAATCATGTTTGGCTAACATGATTAATGATCTCTTTAAGTATATGCTTGATCTACATTACTTGGTGTCGAAGGATTTAACCGACAAATCATAGTTTGTGAAAAGAATTGACTATTCTGGATGCCGACTTGAAAGGTGATGAAATTACTTGTGCGGATATATATACATGATGGATTTAGTTGTGAAGAGTGTTGTTGTGTTATGTGGTATGCGAATAAAAGCAGAGCAGAGCAGAACCAGTAAGGAAGGTCCGGTATGTGAAAGGAAAGTAGCATAAGAGAAGAGGAAAGATGAAGTGCAGCAGACCAGTGTACTGAGCCTAACCGGAACTGAACTCTAGCATATGTGGATGCTTCCAATCAGTTCAAGTATTATTTAACATTCTTTTGTAGACAGTGTGTCTCCTTGTAGGCAGTGTGCCTCCTTTGTGAGCAGTGTGCTCGGGCAGTGAGCCCTAATTGGCAAGTGCCATTTTGTATTTCCTTATTCTTCTAATAGAGAATAAGCTTTGGGTTAATCACCCCATGGTTTTCTCCCTTAACAGGGTTTCCACGTCAAAAATATTGTGTCATGTGTTTTTCCTTTTCATGATAATGTTTGCTTATTTGAATTAATGTTGCATTGATTAATAAGAAAGTTGAAAAGAAAGAATTAATTAGGATAATTGATTCACCCCCCCTCTCAGTTATCAATAGAAGCATCCCGCACCCCCAGCAAAGCTCACAAATGAAGGAACTTGCTCTTAGTGAAGGGTTTGGTGAAGATATCAGCAACCTACTCGAAAGTCAGACAGTAGCAAAGGTTGATGACATGGCCATGGATGAGCTCCCGGATGTAGTACATGTGGACCTCAATGTGTTTGGTTCACTGATGATGGACTGGATTCTGTGAGATCTGAATGGCACTTTGGTTGTCACAAAATATGACTGATGGCCGTCTGATCTAGATACCAAACTCAGTGAGAAGATTTTGAAGCCAAATGGCCTCAGTGGCAGCATTCACAGTCCCCCGGTACTCAACCTCGGTAGAAGATAGAGTAATAGTAGACTGCTTCTTGCTCAACCAACAAACAGGACCTAAACCAAGTGAGAAGTTGTAACCTAAAGTAGACTTACGATCCTAAGAATCACCTGCCCAATCTAAATTTGTGTATCCCACCAAGTCAAGCTCAATGCCTATTGCATAGTGAATCCCAAAACTATGAGTACCCTGAATGTAGTGAAGGATCCACTTGGCTTCTTTCTAGTGTAGCTCATGAGGCTCCTATATGGATCGAGAGACCATGCCTATAGCATATGAAATGTTAGGTCTCGTATGAGTCAAATAAATAAGACTCCCAACAAGATGTCGGTACAAAGTGCCATCAACAAGTGGAGAAGAACACTGAGCCTCAAGTTTGACTCTAGAAAGGAAGGGAGTCAGAGTAGGCTTATAGTCAGCCATATGAAACCTCAAGAGCAAATCTAGAGCATACTTGGACTGTGTGATGGTGATCCTGAAAGAAGACTAAAATATCTCAATCCTAAGAAAGTAATGCAACAAGCCCAAGTCAGTCATCAAAAACCTGTCATGAAGGGCAGTTTTGATAGCCCCAATGGTGGATGAAGAACTCCCTGTGATCAGCAAGTCATCAACAAACAAAACTAGAAATAGGAGTGAATCATCCTGCTATAGAATGTAGACATTGGGATTAGAATGACACCGAGTGAACCCAACTGATAGAAGGAAGGAGTCCATCTTGGCATACCAGGCCTGAGGAGCCTGTTTGAGGCCATAGAGAGACTTCTGAAGATGGCACATAAGTGAAGAATCCTGAATGAACCCCTGTGGCTACTCCATGTAGATCTCCTTCTGAAGATCACCGTGAAGAAAAGCACTCTTCACATCCATCTAGTGTACTTCCCAATGATTAGCTGTAGCAATGGAAAGAACAAATCAGATAGAATTCATTCAGGCAACTAGCACAAAAGTCTCAGAGTAGTCAATCCTAGGAACCTGAGAGAATCCTTTGGCGACCAAGTGAGCCTTATGCTTGTCAACCGACCCATCTGCTGCAAATTTTGTTTGATAGATCCACTTACGTCGAACAAGTTTTCTTCCCTTAGGAAGAGGGACAAGATCCCAAGTGTGGTTCCTCATCAAGGAACTATACTCCTCCTGCATAGCTATATCCCACTCAGGAATACCAGAAGCCTCATGAAAAGACTGTGGATCTGAGGCAGTAGCAATGAAGACATGTGGAGCATCCTAGAACTATGAATGAGTCTGCCTGGTGTCTGATGGATCCCCAACCCAATCACCTATAGACTGCAAGGTTTGTCTAGCCCAAAGTGGACCAGAAGATGGAGAATCTAGAGAAGAATCATCAACCTTTGAATGATGACTAGGAGAGGAAGGAGGTGAGTCCTCTGAATTGCTCTCTGCATCGGAAGTGGAGATAGAAGACGCTTAGGTGAATCTGACTCATCAGAAGATATGTCATGTATCCCAAGTGTCTCCAATGTCAAAGTAGGAGTTAGAGAAGTGATAGAAAGTGAACTCAAAGAGCCCTCCTCAAACTAAACACTCCTCTCAATGAACAACTCATGTGTAGTAGGGTGGAGAAACTGATAACCCTTCACACCATCAGGATAACCTACAAATATGCAAGGTCTGCTCTACGGATCCAAGGCCTTGCATTTCTCTGTAGGAATGTGGGCCTATGCAGGAGAACCAAAAACTTGAAAGTGCTTAACTGATGGTTTTTGACCACTCCAAGCTTCAAAAGGAGTGACTCCCTTCAAGGCTCGGTGAGGAACATGGTTCTAGATATAACAAGCACAGTTAATGGCCTTTGCCTAATATTGTGGTGCAAGAGATCTGGAGTGAATCATGCAGTTTGCCATTTCCTTCAAGGACCTATTCTTTCATTCTGCAACACCATTCTACTAAGGATTGTATGGAACTAAATGCTAAAAATCAATCCCCTCTAAAGTGTAAAACCTCTCAAACCAATGGTTGACATACTCACCACCATTGTCAGTGTGCAAAACTTTGATAGCTTTCCTGGATTGCTTCTCTACAAAAGTTTTGAAGTCCTAAAAATGATCAAATACCTCTAACTTTTGTTTGAGAAAGTACACCCAAGTATATCGAGAAAAGTCATCAATGAATGTGAGGACATATCTAGCCCTGCTGAAAGAAGGATGCTGAAATGGACCAGCCAAATCACTATGAACTAACTCTAGTATCTGTGAAGCTCTCCATGCCTTACCTTTGTCAAAATTTTCCTTAGGATGCTTACCAAGAATGCAACCTTGGAAAACACCACCTAAAAACTTAATTGAAGGTAACCCTGTGACCATGCTCTACTGGTTGAGCTGCTGCAAGTAGCAGAAGTTAAGATGGCCAAACCACTCATGCCATAATCTACTCACATCATTAGAATGAGTGAGAAAAATAGTCGAAGGAGGATCAAGAACAAAGTGAGAAAATAGATAGAGTCATGACTAATGATCTACTCTCCCAACTGCAACTGTAGAACCATTGTGCAACTCACGAATCTACACTAAATCAGGAGTGAACTCAACCCGCTTGCTTGAACCTGTGTGAGTGATCTGGTATACCGATAGGAGATTAGTTGATAATGAGGGCACACAAAGAACATCATGGAATGTGCCATCCCCCACATCAACAGACCTTCTCCCACACACCTCAATAGGAGTGTCATCACCCATCAAAATAGAAGGCATAGTACACGGCTCCAAAGATGCAAGTTCTTCCTTAGATGAAGCCATGTGGTGCGAAGCACTCGAATCAAGAACCCAAGTGGATGGTGAAGACGCAACTACAACAAGGGCCTTGCCCTTTCCTTTCCCCTTCCTATTTTCTTTTGCCTTATTAGACCCCTCATTAGAACTTTGTTTGATAGACTCAGGAGCACTGATATTATTCTTCTCAAGAATGTGTGTCAAGTGATCAATTTGTTTCTTCAGACATTTATGTTCATCATGACCGGGTCTTTTATAATAGGCACATTGGACTTTCTCTTTCTTAGGCTTGTTTCCCTTGGAAGATTAGGTCTCATTAGTTGCTTTTGAAGCAACCGGTATCTGATCCTTCTTGTCCTTTCTATTCTTCTATTTCTTATCCTTACTGTTGTTGTTACTACTTTTTCTTTTTTGTTCTTTTGTGCCTTGGTTGGCATCCAAGGCATGTGACTTAGAGGACTTAAGAGTGCCCATCTAGATTAGCTTGTCTTGTTCCCGAGTGAGATTGACAGCAAAATCATCTAAAGATGGCATGGTGAATTGAGTACCGAGTGCACCCTTAGTAGCATAGAAGGTAGAAACAAACATAGAATATTCTGAAGTTATCATAGAGAGAATACTAAGAATCAGTTGTTCATCTTTCTTTTCAATTCCACATTGTTTTAACTACAGCCTTAGTGATTTCAATTTAGTGAAGAAATCCTGGATTGTGTTGAAATTGCCTAGACTTAAACTAATTAGTTCATTTTCCAACATATGACCCCTCATTGAATCTTGTGTGCCAAATAGTGTTTCTAGCTTTGTCCATATTTCATTTGGTGAATTCAAAGACTCAATGTGAAAGAGCAAATCAGGAGAAATAGACAAACACAATGTTCCATATGCCTCATCACATTTATCAAACCACTTAGGCTTATCTTCATCTTTAGCAAGTTCAATTTCAAGTCCCATAGTTATCCTATGTAATCCAACTTTCCTTAAGTGAATTGTCATGTGTGATTTCCACTCAAAGTAATTGTATGGAGTTAGGATGGGCACATTTGTTTGATCCATGATGAAGAAATGCAGAGAAGAAATGCTAAAAAAAGAGAACACAACCAAGACAACCCCTCCCCACTTTTCACTCAATCAAAGAACCCCCCAAAGAAAATATGATTTGGCACTTTATATTAGTGCATTTACAACTGCCACTAGCAAGAAATACTAAGTGGTCTTAATTTCAATGCATTACAAAACCCTCATGAAGAGCATATACTAAAAATACAACTTTGGCACAATGCCCAAAGAAATAAACAGTACCACTACGATCTACTCAAAAAATCATGCACTTTCAAAACAAGAGTCGCCTTGATACGAGGTCGTATGTGAAAGTTATGGTCCTCCAAAGTTCTCAAAACGAGAACTGTGCAATGTCATGACTGAGAATCTGTAATTTTTGAAAAATCTCTACATCAAAATCAAAAAATGACTACACTAGTGCATAGAGAATGAAAAAATAGCTAAAATCAAAAAAACATCCATGGGAAACGGAGTCCGTATGAGCAAAAATGGAGCATTTGAAAACTGCCTTCAAAACTGCAACTGCCAATGGAGAGGGGTCCTGTTGTAGATTTCTAAGTGCATTTCTACAAAATATATAGACTATATGCAAAAATTAAAACATACCTAGATGGTTTTTCTATGCTGCGAACAAAACCCAGAAGCCATTTTTCTTGATGATGTATAGAAGATGTTGATCCAATGTAAATAGAACACCTTTAGCTACAAAAAATAACCCTAGCAACCAAAAAATGGCATGCAAAGTCTGAATCAGTTACCTAAGACAAGAAAAGTCATGCTAGAACCTACAATATTGATTAAAAACACCAAATATGCAAGTTGGTTGTCAGATTTGAGCTTGAAACCTTGGTTTCGCAACTGTGTCTGACGATCTCTAATTTTGGTGAAATGAAAGCCAAATATAACTTTCTTAAGCCTCCTAGATGGGTTGAAACAACTGGAAATGCTGTCAGTATAACCAGAAATGCTGTAATCACCCAGATTTCATAAAACACGTGCAAACTCTAGAGATTAAAAAAATTTCTGTCAAACTTTTCTGATTCCCAAGATCATCCGGATGCAAGAGAAGAGCATACTGGGTTTTTCAAAAAACTGCAATAAGATTAATTAGCCCCCCCTGAATCTCTCAAATATGGAAACTAAAATCTACTCTTGCGCATAGAACAACTCTGATACCATGTTAGAATCTGAAGAGATTATTAACCCAGAAAACTAGTGCAAATGAATAGATATCTAAACTATGAATGCAAATGATACGAAATTAAAATAGCAACAGAGAGTTAGTCTCCAAGAGAGTAATGTAAATGCTAGAAGTAAAATAACATTAAGAGGATGCAAAAGCAAGATATACAAAATACAAGCCATGTAGCATGCTTATATAGACTAGGAAGATGGAGGAGGTGGCAACACCGACCAATGAGGAGCAACCATCTATCGGACTAAAGATAGTAAAGTATCTTCCCAAGATAGCTAATGAATGCTCACATGTAGAAAGGTGACACCTCACAACCACTCACCTAAAAAGACATGCTTTAATAACCTAAGCAAGATTAATAGAAGTGTAGGAAAAACCTAGGAATATAGGGAAAAATAAATAACCCAACTAGGAAATAAAAACATACACTAACACTTTATACATTACAAACTTTACCTTGAAAGCATTTGAAACCTCCAATGTATACCTTAGTTCAAAAATCCCATAATGAGACTAATACATAGCAAGAAGTCACTATCTCAAAACCTTTAAGATTACAAACTATCAAGTGAAACAAGGAACACACTAGGCACATCCAACATTCCTCTCAAGGTCCAACAAAATAGATGAAAAGCCAAGAAACAAAACATAATTACTAAGAATATATTGTGCATTTGAGACTTGACCACCACCTATGCAAAAATTACACTTGAGACAGTCCTCCTTTATCACTATCTTTATAACCTTGTTTCTTATGTGCTCTTTATTGTCACTAATAATTAGCTTCTACATCTCCCTCTCAGTTCTTTGAAGTGTATATTCATAGCTAGCAGTTACACTCTCTTAGAATAATCTCTTTAAACTGTTGTCACTATGGTAGTGTTTGTGTTCTTCATAGAATATCCCAAGCTCATGCATTGTTGAATATAATCAGGATCCATTCCCCCTCCATCATCTGCAAAAGAAAATACAAGGTGATAATTTCAACTACTATGTGCTCATAAAAGTAAATGTAATACCAATTTACACAAATAGTGATAGCAAGATAGGAATAATGTCCACATCATGAAAATGTAAAGCATGACTGCAGTCGCGAGGGCTGTAAATCTAGTCCACTTTGACATAAGTTGCACCATGAGGTATCTAAATGTTATTAGACCAAAATAAGAAACACAATAAGGAAAATTTCTACAATAATAGAACACTAATCTTCAAATATAAGATATCTTATCATCAAAACATCATGCATCAGGTTGACAAATAGTCATCATCGAGACAACCCTTCAACAAACAAAACTAACTAAGATATTTTAGAAATAAGCATTATTTATGAGCTTCTCTCATCTCTAGGGTAACTATCACAAATGAGTGATTGTAGCCACCTTAGCAATTCATCTCAGGAAACAAAGTACAAAGCTACATGACCTCATCAATTGCATTATCAAGAAGCTCTGCAATCGCTGCAATGATAAACAAATAAGAAGAAAATTATAATTTATCTAATTCATAGCACAAATACTATTGAAAACCAATCCTAATCTCTAATTCAAATAACTGTTAGAAAAATATGCAATGCAGAATTGAGAATTAACACAATTAAATAGTAGTAAGTTATACAAAATAGACAACACAGATTTACGTGGAAAATCTAATTTGTACCAGGAAAAACCACTGGCAAAGATCTCTCAATAATTTTATTCTTAGAAGAAATTCGCTATTACAGAATTTTACTATGCTTTTGCATTCAAGATCAATTGACTTTCATCAACTACTTTACCAATGCTAGAATAAGATAAACTAACTTCACATACCAGCAATAACTAATCCATCTCATACACACAAAAGAAGAAATAGGTTAAGAATGCATAATGGATGAATTGGAGAATAGATTAAACAACAGACTAATCAATCTCATATACACAAAGAATAAACTATGTTAAGAATGCCCAATGCAAAAAAACATATCAATTTACAGAGCATCACATAAATATACACTCTAGTCATAATGCTCATGCTCTAGAAAATGCCATGGTTTTCCATATTCATTATTGTCATATTTTCTACATTTCAAAATCTTTGAATCAGACTCTATTAGCAAACAATGTCTAAAGCCTTTTAAACCTAGCAAACCACAAATTAGTATCTACCAACTTACTATGCTCCTACAAGTGTGACTATAAGTTATATCTTATAACTAATGGTGATAAAACCCATCAGCAAACTTACTGAGGCATGCATTTAATGTTCAAACAGTCATCTTACTTAGAAGAAGAGCATCTTCAAAACACATACATAAGTCATTCTTGATCATACTTGTACTATCTGAAGCATTACGTGCTTCCATCTTCACCTCTTTGAGAAATCATGAGTGTGTCCATTGTTGTGGGAAATCTAAATGTCATGTATCTGTTCAAAACGTTAAACTAACAATCTCAGCCACTTAAGCAATTCTCACTTCTTGAACTTCAAGGAAATTTAAATTGTAATGCATCAGTTGATATGTAAGAATCAATCAGAGATTTTCTAACCATGTTAAACTGAAACACAGGTTTGATATTCTCCACCTAGATTGGTCAATTTATTAGTTATTAGTTTCTAAAAGCAATATTCAAAAATAATATGTAGCTATGTAAGAGTTTATGATAAGCCAATATCACCAATGGAAATTAAGGAGTTACATCTAAGATGATCTATTGATGTGATTATAGTAATATTAGATATTATATATATCCAATCATTAGAAACCTTAAGGAATTTCCAAGACTCTTGAAAAAAAAGGCACAATAATGTCTTGAAACCTAGAGTGCCTCAGATCTGATAATAGTTATCTTTCCTAAACCTAAAACAGAAGATCACATACAATTACAAATGGATGCTTTTTGTTGTTAGCATCAGCCACAAAGAAACGAGACTTCTCCCACCATTGATACCATGCAGTTCCCACATCACTTGGATTAAGTAATGCAGCCTTGTAGGATGAGCCTGCTTAGAAATTTAGGGAAGACATTTGTTGAGTATTTCTTTTGGCATGATTGCTGCCTCACCTACTCCCCCACAGACCCACAAGAACTAGGGCATGAGAGTGTGGGATGGTGGGCTCTCCCCACATCCTCATGAAGGAACTTTTGTGTGTGCGTGGGGATACGAGGAGAGCCCACCATCCCGCACTCTCATGTACTGGTCCTTGCAGGGATGTGGGGGAGTAGGTGAGGTAGCAATCACACCAATTGAAATACTCAACAGATGTCTTCCCTGAATTTCTAAGCAAAAATGTGGTCGTTGACATGTATGCAAAATGTGGAAGCATTGATAATGCATATGAACTATTTGGTAGAATGCCTCAAAGAGATGTCATCTAATGGAATGTAATGATTCAAAATGGATTTTTTGAAAAGGATTTAGAAACTTTCAAGCAAATGCAATTTGCAGGTGTAAATCCAAATTTGACAACCTTTTCTAGCACCCTCCCTGCCTGTGCCAAAATGGGAGCTTTGGAACAAGGTATGGACATCCATCATAACATAATGGAAGGGGGATTTTGTCAGATATTATAGTTGGAAATGCTCTGGTAGACATGTATGCAAAATGTGGAAGTATAGATAAGGCATGTGAACTATTTGATGGAATGGCTCAAAGAGATGTCATCTCTTGGAATGTAATGATTGCAGGGTATGTACAAAATGGATTTGTTGAAAAGGATTTAGAAATTTTAAAGAAAATACAACTAGCTAGTGTAAAGCCAAATTCCACAACCTTTACTAGCATCCTCCCCGCCTATGTCAAAATGGCAGCTTTGGAATAGGGTATGGACATCCATCAAAACATAATGGAAGGGGGATTTTTTTCAGATATTATAGTTGGAAATGCTCTGGTAGACATGAATGCAAAATGTGGAAGCATAGACAAGGCCCAAGAACTATTTGACAGAATGCCTCAAGAAATGTCATCTCATGGAATGGAATGATTGCAGGATACGCACAAAATGGATTTGTTGAAAAAGCTTTAGAAATTTTAAAGAAAATGCAATTGGCTAGTGTAAAGCCAAATTCCACAACCTTTTCCAACATCCTTCCTTCTTGCGCCAAAATGGGAGCATTGTAACAAGGTATGGACATCCATCAAAAAGTAATGGATAGAGGAATTTTGTCAGATGTTGTAGTTGCAACTGCCTTGGTAGACATGTATGCAAAATGTGGAAGCATTGACAAGGCATGTAAACTATTTGGTAGAAAGCCTCAAAGAGATATCATCTCATGGAATGCAATGATTGTGGGATATGTACAAAATGGATTTTTTGAAAAGGCTTTAGAAACATTCAAGCAAATGCAATTAGCAAGTGTAAATCCAAATTCGACAACCTTTGCTAGCATCCTCCCTGCCTGTGCCAAAATGGGAGCTTTGGAACAGGGTACGGACATCCATCATAAGATAATGGAAGGGGGGTTTTTGTTAGATATTATAGTTGGAAATGCTCTAGTAGACATGTATGTAAAATGTGGAAGTATAGATAAGGCTGGTGAACTATTTGATGGAATGGCTCAAAGAGATGTCATCTCTTGGAATGCAATGATTGCAAGATATGCACAAAATGGATTTTGCATGGATGCCCTCAAAGAAGCAGATCCCCAACATTTTAAATAAGGGATTCCAAGACCCATGAAAAGTTAGGGGAGGCAAAATTGGAGAGGAAATCTCTGTAGTATGGTACAAAATGAAAATTACCCACCACCTTACCACACACAGAGAAATAAGGAGAAGGAAGGGTAGACTCACCTACTAAAGTAGAAACAAAGGCTCTCTTATAGATAAGTGTGGAGAAGAAGAAAGGATAAGTGGTCCCATCATAAATAAAAGCAAGACAAAAACAAAAATAAAAGAGAAAAAATGTACAAACAGTAGAAGAAAAAGATGAAGAAATACCAATTAAAAAGGTATCACAAAAAGTCAAAAGGGCTTAGCTAGAAAAAATTAAAGTTGTGGAGGAGAAAGCACCTAAAAATAAAAATATATAAACCCCTATAGAGAAAATGTAGGAGAAAGAACAAATATTGGATGTACAGGGGTTGTATAGATCACTTTTTATACTAGGCAAGTGATTCGAGGTAGCACAACTATACATAAGAACTTCCATAGAGAATAAGGGGATTATTCTCCAAGCTATGTTGGATCACATTGCTAGAAATCCAAATCTCATGGTAGACATAAGAAAGTACTTTCTAGAGGAATTCATAGAGTCCATCAATGTAAAGAGAGAAGAAGAAACACAATTAGAGGAAAATATCTAAAAGGGTGCATTAGAATAAATGGAAAAAAGAACTAGACCTATTCCCTAACAACATAGCACAATTAAAACATTTACAAAATGAGGAGCTAAGGTCTAAATAGAGAGTAGACACTCTTTTATCTCCAACAACATGGGCTAAGGAAAACATAAAAAGTGAAACCATGGAGGCCACTAAGAAGTCCTATGATATTCTATTAATAGAAAAAGTTACAGATGAGAAGGAAATACTAAGTGAAAAAAAAAACAAATAGATTATGATACAATAGGGATTAGTGCAGAAGACTTAGTTAGGGACATACAAGATGTTACTACACAAGGGGAAGAGGATATAAATATAGGTCAGACAATGATATCAGAACCTATCAATGGTGAAGAAGAAAGAAAAGAAGAATACAAGGTAGAAAGAGAGAAATAAGCTTCATGGGAGACACTATAGAATGGCAAGATGAATAAAGCATAGGATCAACAAACTAAACAACAACAATAGGACACACAAAAAGGTATTGGAGTTGATCAAAACAAGAAAGAGGAAGTCATGAAGGAGAAAGGAAAAGGAGTGTTTGTAGAAATTGATGGAGAATAGTCTCTTATAGGTCAAGTATTAATAACTCCTCTTACATCCCAATCTTTGAATCCTATGGATAAAAGAAGAGGGTTCATTGAAAAATAGAAATAATTGTAATTTGTCATCACTGTGGTGCCAAATTAATTCAATTCTACACAAGCATGACCACAGGTGGACTTAGCACATATTATACCAATCCAACAATTTGACATGAGCGATGTCAAAGCAATGCTAGGGGGTAGCTACTAACTTAATATGTGAACACAACTAAAATAATAAAGAACACAATGGATGAAATCCAAGCATAATTGCTACAAGTCACAACATGATATATGGAGCCTAATCAGACTCGGAGGTTAAATTTACCCCACTTTTATCAGCACGGTTTCCCCCCAAATTATTTAACATGGTCAAGGGGCAGTGCCCCTTGCGGGGGTTTGGGGGTAGCACCCCCAAAACCTCCAACATTTTTTTATTATTTTATTAAGGCGTCAGGAGTTATTTTTCTATTAGCCAACTTAAAAAACCCCTATTTTTATAACCGACATAAGGCTTGATAAAAGCGGCTAAGGGTTAGGATTTATGTTGATGTATTGTAGCATTTTGTAGCGGTATTGAGTTGCAAGGATTGTTGGTTATAATCAGTTTGATTTACTGGATAATAATATTGGACTCTCTATTGGTGGATATAGCCCAAGTTTGGGTGAACCACATTAAAACTTGTCTCTCGCTGTTACTATTTCTATGTATTTTCATTCCTCTATTTAATGTTTATTTGTATTTAATTGATATCTTCTGTTGGCTAACCCTAACAAGTGGTATTAGAGCGGGTTGTGTTTGATTATCGTCTGCAGGAAGGTCTCACAGTTGAGTGGGAGTCTCATGGTTGAGTGGGAGCAATGGAAGATGAGGGTAAATTGAAGGTAGATAAATTCAATGGGCAGAACTATCAGTTATGGAAGATGCAAATGGAGGATTCTCTCTATCAAAAGGATTTATGGAGGTTGTTGGAAGGAATAGCCAAAAAATTGGTAGCAATGACTGATGAGGATTGGAATCTTCTGGACAAAAAGCCACTGGGAACCATTCAGTTGTGTCTGGCACCATCTGTGGAATTCAATATAATAGAAGCGACAACAACAATTGAACTGATGAAATCTTTGGCTAAATTGTATGAAAAACCTTCAACCTCAAATAAAGTATTTCTCATGAAGCATTTGTTTAATTTGAAAATAATTGAAGGTGGATATGTGATAGATCATTTAAATTAGTTTAATATGAATACCAATCAGTTAACTTCTATAAAAGTGAAATTTGATGAAGAGGTGAGGACTCTCTTGATATTATGTTCTTTTCTAGAAAGATGGAATAGCTTGGTAATGGTTGTAAGTAACTTTATCTCTAGTTTGAATACTTTGAAATTTGATGATGTTATTAGTGTTATCCTTAGTGAGGAAATGTGACAAAAAAGCTCAGGAGGGTCCACATCAGGTAGTGTTTTGAATGTAGAAAACATGGGTAGATCAAAGGAGAGGAAAAGGTTTTGGAGGTCATGGGAAGTCACGAGGAAAATCAAAGGACAAGAGGTCCCAATCTAGAGGACAAAAAGATTGTTGGTACTGTGGGAAACCAGGTCAGCTGAAAAAAGATTTCTGGTCTCGTAAGAATAAAGGAGACAAACAAGAAGGCAATAAGGAGGCAAATGTGGTAAGTAATAAATCTAAAGATGATGCTTTGATTCTTTCCCTATATAATGCTAATGATTCATGGGTTTTAGATTCAGGCACCTCATTTCATGCTATGCCCCATAGAAGTTATTTTCTTGATTATGTCTAAGGGGATTTTGGGCTGGTTTATTTGGGAGATAACAAACCCTGTCAAATTGTTGGAAAGGGAATAATCAAGATTAAGTTGCAGAATGGGAATCATTGGCTACTACAAGAAGTAAGCCACATTCCAAGGCTAAGTAGGAATTTAATTTCAGCAGGGTAACTAGCTGATGAAAGTTGCATTGTTACATTTACTGATAAAAATTGGAAGGTTTCAAGAGGTGGCTTAATAGTAGTAAAAGGTGTGAAAGTAGGCAACTTATATCTTTGTACAGGTCATATTATTCCTTCTACTTTAGCCATTACAAAGAAAAAACAAACAGGTTCAGGAATAGTTGATGCAGGTTCACAGGAAGAGACTGAAATAGTTGCTATAGGTTCTGAGACAACACTGTGGCATAACAGACTTGGGCATATGAGTGAAAATGGTATGAAGGTACTTCATTCTAAGAAAGTTTTACCGTGTTTGAAATGTATTAACATGTATTTCTATGAAAGTTTTGTGTATGGCAAACAAAAGAGAGTTAATTTTCTCAAGGATGGGAAGCAAAAGAAAGATGAAAATTTGGAGCTTGTGCATACAGATGTATGGGGACCATCTTAGGTATCTTCTCTCGATGGCTATCGATATTATGTTACATTCATAGATGTTGCAACTAGGAAGGTTTGGATTTATTTCCTTAGGCAAAAATTTGTTGTATTTGAAACATTTGAGAAATGGAGAAGCTTGGTTGAGAATGAGACAGGTAAAAGATTAAAATGTCTTAGATCTGATAATGGTGGTGAGTATTACAACAAAGAATTTAAGGATTATTGTTCCTTTAATGGAATTCATAAGCAGAAAATGGTTCCAGGGACTCCACAAGAGAATGGAGTGGTTGAACGCATGAATAGGACAATAAAGGAGCATGCAAGGAGCATGATATTGCATGTTGGGCTGCCTTTAAACATGTGGGCAGAGGCTGTCAATACCACTATATATTTAATTAATAGAGGTCCTTCAGTTCCTTTGGGCTGTGGTATTCTAGAGGAAGCATGGACATATAAGAAGGTGAGTTATTTTTTTCTCAAAACCTTCCGATGTGAAGCATTTATTCATATAGATTCTAAAAATAGAACCAAGCTAGATGCAAAATCAAAAAAGTGTATCTTCGTTGGATATGGCATTCATGAATTTGGTTATAGTCTTTGGGATGTTGAAAATCTAAAAATTGTGAGAAGCAAGGATGTTGTATTCAATGAGAAGGTGTTGTACAAAGATTAGTTGCAGCAGCATGGGAAGAAAGAAAAGGATTATGTGGTGTTGAATGATACTCTAGATAGTGATGTTCTAGTTGTTCCTCATGCTCCGTAATAGCAACAATAAATACCACAAACTCTAGTGAATGTTAGATGGTCAACAAGGCTAAGTAGACCTCCTGAAAGGTTTTCTCCCTCTTTGTATTCTATTTTGTTAACAGATGCTAGTGAACGGGAAGGGTATGATGAAGCTATGCAAGTGGATACAAAGGTTCAGTAGGAGCTTGCAATGAAAGAAGAAATGGACTCCTTGCTAAAAAATTAGACTTGGGAATTATGTAAGTTACCTGCAAGTAAAATAGCTTTACCAAACAAATGGGTTTATAGGCTAAAAGAGGAAGATGGAGGTAAGAAAAGATTTAAAGCCAGGTTAGTTGTAAAGGGATTTGTATAGAAACAAGGTATTGATTTTGATGAGATATTTTCTCTAGTTGTCAAGATGACTTCTATTCATACTATTTTAAGTATTGTGGCTTCTGAAGATTTGTATTTGGAATAGCTAGATGTGAAAACTACTTTTCTCCATGGTGATTTGGAGGAGGAGATCTATATGGAACAACCATAGGGATTTGAGGTCAAAGGTAAGGAGAAATTGATGTACAGATTGAAGAAGAGTATATATGGCTTGAAACAAGCACATCGGCAATGGTATTTGAAATTTGATAGTTTTATGGTTGGGCAAGGCTATAGCTGGTGTAATTATGACCATTGTGTTTATTTTAAGAGGTTGGATAATGACAACTACATTATTTTATATTTATATGTTGATGACATGCTTATAGCAGGGTCTAACATGGATCACATAAGAGAGTTAAAACAACAATTAGTACAATCATTTGCTATGAAGGATTTGGGGGTACCAAAACAAATCCTTGGTATGAAAATTTATAGAGATAGGAAGAACAAAAAATTGACTCTATCTCAGGTTGATTATGTTGAAAAGGTGTTGCAGAGATTCCATATAGAGAATTCAAAAGTTGTCAACACACCTTTGCCTAGTCATTTGAAATTGACTAAGGAGATGTGTCCTAAGACATAAGAGGAGGAAGAAAAAATGTCCAAGGTACCATATGCTTCAACTATATGAAGTTTAATGTATGCCATAGTATGCACGAGACTAGATATTGCACATACTGTAGGAGTCGTAAGTAGGTATATGAGTCATCCCGGATTGGAGCATTGGAATGTGGTAAAATGGATTCTTGGATATTTGAGAGGTACATCCAATAAACACTTATGTTTTGGGGGCTCTAATACTAATTTAGCAGGTTATGTAGACTCAGATTTGGTAGGAGATATTGATACTAGGTGGAGTACTATAGGTTGTCTTTACTATAGATGGGACATTGGTGAGTTGGATCTCCAGGTTGCAAAAGGTGGTTGCTTTATCCACCATGAAGGCAGAGTATGTAGTTGCAACAAAGGCAAGCAAGGAGATGATATGGCTGTAATCTTTCATGGAAGAATTGGGCAAACAACAGGCTAATAGTTTTTTGTATACAGATAGTTAGAGTGCCATACATCTTGCAAAGAATTTTGCCTTGCATTCAAAGACCAAACACATATAGTTGAGGTATCACTTCATTCAATCGGTATTGGATGATGGACAATTAAGGCTCTAAAAGATACATACAGATGAAAATCCAGTGAATATGTTTACAAAGCTAGTGACATGGGAGAAGTTGAGCTCATCTTCAACTTTAGTTGGTCTTCAAGACTGAAAACAAAAAAAAATAGAACAGCAGAGTCCAAGGTGCTTATTTCCAGTGGGAGCTACAAGGTTAGTAGTGTTATGATCAGTCTCCAAGTGGGAGATGATATGGTGTGCTGTTTGATCAGTCTCCAAGTGGGAGATTGTTGTTATATGAAGCCTAATCAGATCAGAGGTTAAATTTACCCCACTTTTATCGGCACGGTTTCCCCCCAAATTATTTAATGGGGTCAAGGGATATTGCCGCTTGCGGGAATTTCGGGGTGGCACCCCCAAGATGGGGTTAAGGGGTAGCACCCCTATCACACTCCCTGTCACGATATAGGGTGGAGTCGAGGGGCAGCGCCCCTAAAATCCACAACAATTTTTTATTATTTTATTAAGGCGTCAGGAGTTATTTTTCTATTGGCCAACATAAAAAAACCCTATTTTTGTAACCGACATAAGACTTGATAAAAGTGGCTAAGGGTTAGAGTTTCCATTGATGTATTGTAGCATTTTGCAGTGGTATTGAGTTGCAAGGATTGTTGGTTGTAATTGATTTGATTTACTAGATAATAATATTGGACTCTCTATTGGTGGATGTAGCCCAAGTTTGGGTGAACCACATTAAAACTTGTCTCTCGTTGTTATTATTTCTGTGTATTTTCATTCCTCTATTTAATCTTTATTTGTATTTAATTGATATCTTCTGTCAGATAACCTTAACAGAACATATATCTCTTTACCACTAAAATATTAATTAGGCATAATAATTAGAGGGTTGCTAGAAGAATTAAGAAGTTGGTATGAGTAGGAGAAATTGAAAGAGAAGATTTTAGTAGAATAGGAGACTAGATAATTGGAAATAGTCAGGACTAAGTTTACCACAATGCATGATGAACTTAATAAGGAAATCACAAAAATAGAGTAGACCCATAGTAACATCAACTCACTATACCAATATTGCTTAAGTTGGCACACCTCCCCAAAGAATAAAGATCCAAATAGAAAATGTGGAGAATTAGATTATATAGGCCTTAAACTCTTACGCTTCTATGATAGACTCAAATGGTTCCCTTAGGGTACAAATTGAAAATATGTATACATAGCATGATCACTTGCAAGAACAAAAAAATATCATTTCTCAAATGAAGCAATTAAGAGAAGTAGTAAGTTTGTGCTTAGCCACAATCACAAGACTTCTTAAGGATGCACAAAAACTATTAGGGTCTTTTATTATTCCTTCTTTTGCTAATGAGGATGAAAAGTTACTAATCACTATCAATAGCCATACCCACCTCCTATAGCAAGCAGTGCTACAGTGAACCAATACATATAATCACTTGCAAGGCATCTACAAAAATATTTTACCATAATACAAGAGCTTATACAAAAAATTTTGAATAATTTTTGTAGTAGTATAGTTTTGAATTTTTTTGACAAAGAGTAGCCTCAGTCACTTTTTGGAGCACTGACGAGCAAAGACAACATATCTTGAGGACAAGACATGGGTTAAGCTAGGGGATGGTATGGGTAGAATAGAGGCACACCACTCCCATTATGTTGAAAACTTGAAAGGATGGCCTAATGGAGGCTAGTGGCAAAACTCACAAGGGCGTCAAAGGAGGGCACTATGAGAACATAATCCCAAGAAGGAAAGAGCAAGTTAAAGTCACAACAAACCAGAAAATTAATCTGTAATATTGTACCTCCCCTTGGAAGGGGTGTAGTTAAAATACAACAACAAAGTAGAAAATCTTAAAATATTAGATGGATAAAGATAGGCAAAGGCTAAGAGGGCATCCAGAAGATCCTAAACATAAAGAGTATGCTTGTAACTGTGGCAATCATCCTATCATTCAAGGATGAATTGAAGCCATCAATGAGATTCATGTTGGTTAGGCTGGTCAATGGGATTTTACAAACCCTAGGGCTAGGGCAATTCCTCCTTTAATCAGGTGTAATACCCTGTTGCAAACTGGAGTGGTTCTTCATGTAATTCTATGTAATTGTTGGGTTACTAGTATGGGAGTGGACCAGCATTGTGCTCCTAGTGCATAACCTTTATGACTACCTTCTCCAAGCCGAGCTTTGATTGTCAAAGTTGTAGTAGGTGGGGAGATTTTGAACTCTGAGACTTACCAGTTAAACAGAACTAACTAATTTGATTTTCTTTGCAATTAGAGGAAGACCTGTCCTAAATATTTAGTAAAATTGGTAGTAAATTGAGATTGCTCTACACTCCTATGATAGCTCCTCCCCAAGAAATGTAAAATAATGGACTTTTTCACACTTAGAGCTACACACCAATAGTGGCGTTAACATCATAGACTAAAAGAAGGTGCAAGGATAATTCTTTTCAGCTAATTTCTTTGCCAATTGGCTAAGTTTTCATAGAATTCACAAAAACTAAATCCCCAATTAGCAAATTTTTGATAGCAATTGCCAATGTTTTATATGAAATTGAAATAATATTGTTAGTTTCTTTGAAAAAATATACATGCACTACCAGTAAATCCTTCATATTTCACAGAAGTTCATGAACATTACATACTTTTTAGTGATATTTTTTAAGCTGGAAAGTGCTAGTGTATCATATTCTATGTCTATTCCTTCAAATCTTTGGGAAACACATGATTGTAATAGCACTAGCCTTATTCATGGCCAAAATAATAACCTGGGAGCATTGACAACTTCAAATCTAATTAAAAGAAAGACCATATTTGAGATAAGTTAGTACCTTAATGCATGGAGTCAAAGGCTTATTGTAAGAGGACAAGACCATGTATGATTCAAGGGTAACAATCCCATCACCAAGCCATGGATCCACTATTTTGCTTCAAAAAACAACACAATCAAGCATGTCATAATCATCATACATGTATCTCTTGATTATTTTATCAATGATATCATTAGCCCCTAAACCTAAAAATCTAACTTGTTCGAACAGAATTTTATCAAAATCAAATTTGCAAGATAATTGTTTAGTAGATGGATAGCCATCAAATCCCTTGATGGCTTCATGCTCATGTTGTGTCGTCATGTGATAGTTGGCATTCCTTGCAGAGAAGGAGGTCTTGGGTGCAGCAGTGAATTGATGCTTGATTATTTCCACAGGTGTCACAGTTGGCCACGAAAGTGGCATTTGGATAGTGAATTGGCAAAATGGACTTTATTGTCACAGTACAGGCAGAGTTTTGAAGCATCTACTTCGCAGTATAATATGGCTTGAGATTCTTCTTAGAAGTGACAAAACTCACAAGGGTGTCAAAGGAGGGCAGTGTGAGAACATAATCCCAAAAAGGACAGAGCAAGTTAAAGTCACAACAAACCATAAAATCATCTAGAAAATTAATCTAATGTTTGTTATGGTTTGCAACACCTACAACCGAGTTATGGTACCTATATAGAGGCATATTGATTTCACAAGCTTGGACTCCATGTTAAATGGGATTTAAGCCCCAGTTACATTGACTCTCTCCTAATTACCATAACAATTTAAGAAAATGTTTTTAAAAAACAAAGGACAAGAAACCACATAGTAAATCTATTAAAGTAAACCATTAACAGACAGTAATCCTTAAAATGTTGCAAAATTAGAGTAGAGATAAACATACACACCATCTTTGAGAGGAAGAAGGCACTCGTATGAGATCTCAAACTGGAAGGGATTAAGAAACATTGTAGGATTGTCTAGCACTGTCACATTCGTTACATTCACTGCACTCAATTGAATCACAACTGCCCACCAATAGTATGGCTGTCACAAACCCTAAAACCTCAAAAAATTCTTGGTTGTCTGAAATGGATCCTAGATATGAAGTAAAACATGCACAAAGAAACTATCTTGAGTGAATGAATCTGCTAATTATGTGAGATTATTAGCTTGGTAGTGAAGACTCCTTTGTTGTTGCTTCCATGGAAGACTCCTTCAAACACAACGTTCCATAACCCTAAACCTCCTTAGCACACATGTGTAATGAAGACAAAACTAAAACCATTTCCCACTTTGGTGCCTAAGATTTTTCTATTTTCCTTTTGATTTTCCCTTTCAAACTAAAATGCGCTTGCTTTTAGTGCTTAAAATTTTAACAATATACTTTTCAAAAGTGTTCTTTGAAGACATATTTAGTCATATGACTAAATATTTAGTTGCATTTTTTACCCAACGATCAAATTAGTCATTTATTTAGTCATTTATAGCTATGTTGCAAAAAATTAGTAGATCAACTAAAAGTTTTAGTCCCATGACTAAAAGTATTAGTCACGTAGTCATTTATTTTCCCAAATTCTACTAGTGTATGCTTGAGCACAATCTATAATATCCCACAAACATCTTGTAACCAACAAATTCCTCTGCAACAACTTTCACCTACCATACAACCTTATCCTACTTACCCAACATACACAAATGTCTTTGTCATACACTGCAACTCAATAAATCCTCTTTCAGAGCACTAAACCACAAATAAATTGGACTGAAGATAGATATTAACTTTATAAGTACACTTCTAGAACTGCAAGACCTAAAACCATTTTGCATAGAAATGCAGACCAAAAACATTTCTCCCAGACACCTCTGCAATCCACAGTTCACACATTGGTGAACACATCTTCCTCTGTACATTGATCCAGCATGCCAAATTCTGAACGAAGCACCTCTAAATGCCTCTAAACAACATATCCAAACTACATAAATAGATCTTCAATGTAAGAGAAATACAGAGAAAAACTAGAATACTGCTCTGCAACATAGAATACCATTGTCACACGCGGTTTTCTTATTTTATTCAAATTTTCTCAAAAGCACTTGCAAGTCAAGCACAAAAAATATATTATCACCATCTTCAAAACTTCCTCATCATCAAAGATAGCATCCAATCAACACCAACTACTCATACTCTTGCAACATCTCTTATTCATATAGTTGACACTAATGACAACACAAGTTTGTTGACATCAATGAAAACACCAACTGCACATACATGCAACAATATCCCCCTTTGTCATTGATGGTAACACATAATGTGAAATACCATCAACACAACAACATCCTCAATACTATGCTTCATACTAAATCTTTTCCTTTATCTTTCTCTCCCCCTCAGCTTGCTACTCTCTTCTTGACAACTGACTCTTTCCTTTTTCACATTGCTCTCTCTCCCCTTTGACATCAATGGTAAAGGGCTTCATCTTTCTCTCTCTCATTCTCATACTTGTACCTACTCACAACTACTTTGTCACATCTTTTCTTTTACTGGTGTTCATACTCCCCCTAACTACAATAATCAACATGACCACTACCTACTCCCCCTGAGAGGTAGCCTCCAATCATCAATCTAGATAAGGAATGAATCTTGAAACTCACTAGACTCATGCATCTCCTTCTGTATCTAGTTCAAAGGAGGGGCAATAACCCCTAACTTCTCCTGGAGATACTCAAATGTATCATTAGGAAGACCCTTAGTGAATATATCAACAACCTGATCCTTTGTAGGCACATACTCAAGCTTCTCTTCATTCTTTGCAACCTTCTCTCTTAGAAAATGATACTGGATTGAGATATGTTTTGTCCTTGAGTGCATCATCAGATTCTTTGAAATGTTAATAGCACTTGTATTATCATAGAAGATAGGATTAGGTTCATCGTATACAACTCTGATATCCTTCAAGGTTTGCCTCATCCACAACACTTGTGTATAGCAAGATGCTGCAAGAATGTATTATGCCTCTATAGTAGACAAAGATACGGAATCCTGCTTCTTACTTAACCATGACACCACTCTATCTCCAAGAAAGAATGCACCACCACTTGTACTTTTTCTATCATCTACACAACTAGCCCAATCTGCATCTATATAAATACTTAGAGCAAAGTCATTATCCTTTCGATACCACATGCCATGATCTAGAGTGCCCTTTAAATATCTGAATATCCTCTTCACTGTTGCAACATGTGACTTTCTAGGATTTTCTTGAAATCTAGCCACAAGATAAACTGTATGCATAATATCCGGTCTAGTAGCAGTTAAATATAGCAATCTTCTAATAATTGATCTATATCTTCTTTGATCAGCCTTAGGAGATTCATCATTCTTACTCAGCTTGCAACCATTTGTCATACAGGTACATACTGGTTTAGAATCTTCCATTCCAAACTTCTTTAACATCTCCTTGACATACTTTGATTGTGAAATGAAAATACCTTTATCTATCTGAATGATCTGTAGCCCAAGGAAGAAGTTCATTTCCCCACACATTGACATTTCAAATTCTTTTAGCATTTCATCTACAAAACTCTTACACATACCTTCATTTCCACCAAATATTATATCATCTACATATACTTCCACAATCAGATTTTGATCTTCTCCCACTTTGATGTACAAATTTCTATCTGTGGTACCTTTATTGAATCCTTGTTATAATAAGTACTTGTCTAACTATTAACGAGCAGGATTACACCCATTATGCAGAGCTGTGAAGCTCAGCAACCTTGTGTAACATGGGATCAAACTTAGGATGTGGGTGACCTATGGTGATCTTGAACCTCTAGATTATGGATTGGTTCCCTTAAAATATTCAATTAGATCTATAACTTTGATGTGGAAAAGGGTTAAAAGGGCCACTAAACACTAAAGTTGTAATCTAAAAAATGGTGATGCACCTAATATTGATTGAAAAACTTAGCAATATAACTCACAATAGATCTCAGAAAATCTATCCACACAAACCACTTTTGGCAATTTGATCACATAAATAAATTCTAAGGGAGGCTGGAAAATAATTTCTTCTTGAAGGAAATGGGGTTTTTCACAACATGAAATGAAACTTCTCCAATTACACAGCCTAAGACCTGTGATTTTCAATGCTATCTAACACATGCAAGTATAAATGAGACAATGATTTTAAAGGTTATGATGTTCAAACACAATAAAATCTCATCAGATCATTCACAAAAGTTGCATTAATGGAAAGGTAGACACTTGATTCAGCTAAAAAATAAAGGAAATAATTGCATAAAAGACAAAGTATAGAACATGTAACCTATTGTAATCTCTATAAATCTACAATAATGAGTTACAAAACCTTCTTTCTCTCTCAAAGTGTAAAGAGTAAAAAAGGCAAGAACTGGAAAAACCTAAGTTTTTCTTACAATATATAATATGCTCTCTCCAAGAGACCTAGAAGGTCAACTGTAGTCAACTACCTCTAAAAATAAGCCCTCAAAACTTATCCACGAGAAAACAATAAAATCTCTAAAAATAAGGGTTATAACTGCCTCAAATCGAGCAAAAATAGCTCCAAACTGCTCTCCTCCATGTGTTTGACCAAAAAGTTGACCAAACACTCCAATTTTGACCCCAAAAGCCATGCAAAATCTCCAAAAGTCTTTAGTTAACTATATCTCTCAATTTTGCATGATTTTAAGATGTGTGAACAAGTAATAAAGTAATCTTTGCATGATTACTTTACTATGAGTTTCAATTTGTCTAATCTCCTTGATTTTACAACTTGTGACAAAATAATAAAGTAATTTATAATGATATTACTTTATTATTTATTTACATTAATTTAGTTGCAAAATCATGCAAAATTGGATATATTTGTCTCTTCTAGAAGAAAAAGATAAAAATAATCCCTTATGTCTCCCATGCACCAAATAGATCTCCCCTTGCAAAAATAAATTATGCATTTAAAAAATAATAAATGCATCTATTACAACCTTATAACTCACATGTATGCATGATCAATGCATCACAACACCTTATTACTCCATGCATAATAACTCATACATCACTTATGCCTTATTACTCCATGCAAAATAGGTAACAATCCTCACATACTCTTCACCACCTTGCAAAATATTTGAACACCTTATCACTCCTTACATAATGCATATTATCATCATGTATTATTTCACTTCCTTGATATATGAAAAGACCGTTATGTCTCCTATGTGAATTCATGCATTATGAATTATATGCATATGCCACCCTTGACTTCATATTCCATGCAAGAAACAAATACATCATCATGTATCATCCATCACTCATGATGCATACAAAAAATAGTCATTTATATCTCAATACTACCTTATAGCTCCCATCAAATGTTATTATCCATCTCATCTTTCATACCACCTTTGAATCTTTTGACCTTTGATCTCCATGCAAAAGAAAATAGGTATAAGGCATATAGCCTTACCTTTACATCATTATTTATTTTGACTTCTGCAAAATCAAGGAAAAAACTTAAGGTATCCTCAGCCTCACAGGCCCCTGTGGCATTGTTTGGTGTCATCATTAGGTTAAAAGACTTTTCATGTCTTTACCATGGTGCTTAATGGATAACAATCACTACTTATGAAAAAGAAGTCAAAAACAATTAGGCCACTATTAGTATTCAACAAAAAGGAAGGTGAAACCCTAAAAGAAGGTCATTTTTGTATTTTGTCTTCTCTTCATAATGCTCTATCTATCGACATGCTGCTGGTAGGGTTTGAAGCAAGACTTCGTGGTTTCTCTGCAATCTCTAAGGGATTTCAATGAATTCTAGTGAAGATTTTGACAAGAAATAAGAGGTAAGTTGTTCTCTGTTGTAAAACTGAATCCTATCCTCCATTTGAAGCATTATTGGACCTTGTTGGCTGCGGTTTGTAACACATTTTCTGATATATCTCCCTCTGGTTTCTTTCTATCGATGCTTCTTGTTTGAGGCTACCATGGAGTTTGGTCACTATTGTTGCTCTTTTGCTACTCTTGACAGTCTACTTCACTTCCCATTGCAAAAGGGTAAGTCTCTCTATACAAACTGCTATCATTCCTGCCCTTGTGGTTTCATCTTCAATAGCAAACATTCTATCTCTGCACCATTTTTGCTTAGTCTTCATTGAAATGGAGTAATGAAAGGAACTTTTCTCTATATATATAACAACCCTACTAGGGTTTCACCTACACTTCTTTTGGCCTCTATAGACAAACAAAAGAATATGTATCTCTACTCTTTTGAAAATTTTGTAGATTGTTCCATTCAAATAAATGACTATTCCTCACACTTCTATGCTTACTATTTTCTTTTAGCATCCCTTAACACTTGAAATACTTTGATGCTCCTACTCATCTGGTCATGATGGTGGCCCTATGGACTTTACTCTTGATATGTTTTTACTTTACCAGTGCATTAGACAATGCTTATCAAGGTTTTGAGATTGACAACATCTCCTTGAAGACTTCTTTGCCCCTCCACAGTGACTTTGACTATTCCTTTTAAAGGTTGTCATTTCTAAGGTTATTTCAAGAGATAGATTCTTACTCAAGTTTGTTATGACTACCATATCTGATGGTTGTACTTTTGTTTAAAGGATAACTATTCTTCAATTGATGTTTGATATATTGTTATTGGCTTCACATAATGATCACTCTTTGTGACTTTAAGGATACATCTTCATTGCTGACTTCATTTAGGGTCAGCTTCCTTATTGAATGTTGACTGTCTTTTACAATCTTTGTGATTGTTCTCTTGGCCTTTACTTGTGCACACACAAAACTATAAATCTTAGTCTTTATTGCACACTGTGGGGAATCTATGCATGTTGCTATGCCCCTCTTGTATGACAGTCATTCTAATTTTTCCTTGATGAATCATTGTACTCACCGAATGCTGTTCTCACAACTTTTCTTAAGGTGTTTTCCTATCTCTTCGAGACTGTCATGTCAACTTCTCACTATTGGCATGATTGTGAGTACACTGTGAGAGCTTGAAGGGATCTCAATGGGTGTAGCAAACTACTTTTAGTTATATAGGATCAAATTCTTCATCAAGATCATCTTGATCAACAATATTTGCATGTGAAATTTGGGCATCCATATGTGGTGATATCCTTTGTATCCACTCAACACTGTTTGATAATGCAAACCTTTATTGCTTGTCTTGACTATCCTAAAGGACTGCATTGCATCTAATTGTCTTTTGTATGACCATTATCAGAAAAAATGCTCTCTTTTATGTTGTTGCTCCTTTATATCTCATGAAAATTGAGAAGAACTTGCCTCTTTTCTCTATGTCTTGTGCCTTTGGCCTTGTTTATCATCATGTAAAACTCTTTTTATGAACTTGAAACCTTGATAGCTTCTTCATCAATAATATAGACTGTTCCTTGATGCTACTTTGCATTGAGATTTATCTGATCACTATTCTCCTTACTAGTTTTCTTTGATGTTGAAGTTGAAAGAGGTAATGGGACAGTTATATTCACCATCATGATTTGAAAATGCTGGTGTGGATGGCTTTAAATATTTGGACTATCATGGTTCTTTCTTTCATGCTAGTTGTCCTTGTTTGAGGCTACTACTAATCTTCATTTTTATGCAGTCTTTATTTCTTTTGTATATGTAAATGATTGTTCACATGTTTCTATTGGATGGCTATTGATACAATCAATATCTCACTACCCACACAGTTTCCTTTTTGTGGTATTTAGATGGCACAAGCACTTCATCACTGTCCCACATGTTGTTTCATGATATGGTTGTTCTATCTATGAAGTATACAACAATAATTTCACATTTCAATCAACATAGAAGATGAAAAGTACCTCTTCTTAGATGTTATGGCAGCACTTCATATTTGTACTTTGTGATCATGCTATGGTTTCCATATATCACTTTAACTGTCTGAATGTTGTCCATTTAATTATATTGTGACTATGGTAGCTACCTGGAAATATGTGTTCTTCAATGATGACTTAGTCATATGGTATTAGACTTGGTTCTTCCTCATACTATGATATGGTATGGTTGTTCCACATGCTAAGACTGTCCTTTATGATGGCACATGTCTTCTTCTAAGATTGTCCTATAGTATGAATATTCTTCCACCTTGACTGATCATTTATTATGGTTGAAAATCATCATGCTTCTTGGGTAACACTGTCATTAATAACAATGCTTGAGCATGTTGGGATCAACCCTTATGGGAGACCATTTTCTCCACATGCTTTAATGTCTTCAAATCAGCAATATAACTTTTCCTATACCTACACAGTGAACAAACAAGTTAGCATAAAAACATACCTCTTGGAGGCTGATTGATCTCTCCCATGATGATCTGATTTATTGCACATGTCTGATCTTGATTCAATCACATTAATGCATATTTTTTGCAAGTTTTATATGTCTATTGATAAAGCATATGATGAATTTGCATATTTGGAGCTTCTAATAGGACTTTACTCCAAATTTGTAGGTCCATTATCCTGATCAGGAGCAAGAAGATGAAGACATGTAGACCAAGCTGCCAGGTAGGAAAATCAACCTTCGATAAGGCAATGATAGATATCCATTTTCCTCATGTGTTCTTTTCCTTCTCTTTATCATCAGATATATAGCTTGCATAATGTTTGCATTGGCTTAGTTTAGTCACTCCCATGGCTTGTGTGGGACATATTTAAACATTCTCTTAAAAATGATCAATTATTTTACCTTATGCAATGATTTATGTATGTTTGCTTTCTGTATCAAATTCATAGGATAGAATAACTGAATCCAATTTGAAAAATATGTTTAAAACATGATAATGAAATGATAGTTTGTAAATACCTTTCCTTCACACTCAACTGTGATATTTGAGTAGTTCAACCATATCAAAACTGAAAGATAAAACTAGTTAGATACCTATCATTCATTGAGTGTCTGATCTCTTGTCATTAGATCAATCTTAACTTATCATGATGGTTTGACAGTTCTAATTGGACTGTCACATTATCCTGATAAATGATCCTTTGTTGTTCTCTTGCCAAGATATCATGCATTCAACTGATTGATCATACACTTAAAAAAAAAAATTATCCCTTTTGTGACCACTACAACTTAGGCCTTGCTAAATTAGGTGTGAACATAATTTAGTAACACTAACCTTGCATACTAAGTTTTAGGGGCTTACTTCAATCCATATAGTGCCTTCTTCAACTTGTAAACCATATCTAGTTTATCTGATAACTGAAATCCATTTGGTTGTTCTATGTATACTTCTTTTTCCAATTCACCATTCAAGAAAGCAGACTTCACATCCATTTGATATACTTTGAAATCCTTATGTGCTGCAAAAGACAAAAACATCCTGATGGCTTCCATTCTTGCCACTGTAGCATAAGTTTCCTCATAGTATATTCCTTCTACTTGTGAGTAACCTTTACGCACAAGCCTTGCCTTGTTTCTTACGACTTCCCCATTCTCATTTAGTTTGTTCTAGAATGCCCACTTAGTTCCAATCATAGTTTTGTTTGTTGGTCTTGGGACAAGTTCCCAAGTCAGATTCTTTTCAATCTGCATCAGTTCTTCTTCCATAGCCTTGATCCAATACTCATCCTTGCATGCTTCAATTATTGTTTTAGGTTCAACTTTAGAGATTAAACATAGATTTACCTATTCTTCAACAACTTTCCTTCTTGTTAGCACACCTTTGTTCTTATCACCAATGATCTAATCTTTAGAATGATGCTTCTGCACATACTTAGGAGTTTTAGGAGTATTTTCTGGAGATTCTTCCTCTTCAACCTGCACTTCCTTTTCCTTAGCATTTTATTCATCTTTGCAAGAAGATTCATCTGATTCATATCCATTTACATTTGAATTCTTTTGTAGATCTTCATCAATTTCACATTTGTACTCTCAACAATCCTTCTTAGCCTCTTGTTGTAGCACCGGTAAGCTTTTCTTTTATTAGAATACCAAAGGAAGATACCTTCATCAAACCTTGCATCAAACTTTCCTAGGCTTTCTTCATCCCTTCTAATATAACATTTTCTTCCAAACACTCTGAAGTACTTGGCAGTAGGAATCCTTCCATACCATAACTCATAAGGAGTCTTTCTAGTATTTTCTCTTGCCTATACTCTGTTCAGTATATAAATAGTAGTATGAATTGCTTCTCTCTAGTAGACCTCTGGTAGATTTGATTCCTTAATAATTTTCCTTCCAGCTTCTTGAATAGTCCTATTGTTTCTTTCAACTACTCCATTCTTCTTAGGAGTCCTAGGGGTAGATAAGTGCCTTTTTATTCCATGATTCTCAAAAAACAAGTTAAACTCATTGGAGGTGAACTCTTGACCTATGTTAGACCTTGAACATTTGATTCTCATATCCATTTCATTTTCAACCATGACTTTGAATGCTTTGAACTTATCTAGGGCTTCTAATTTTTCTTTGAGAAAAGTAACCCATGTCATTCTAGAATAATCATCAATCAGTGGCATGAAATACTTGTCACCTTGAAAACTCCTTACCTTGGTAGGACCATAAAGATCTATATGCACCAATTGCAACAATTCGGTAGAAGATTGATCCTTGACTTTGAAACTTCTTCTTGCTTGATTTCAACTTGACATTCCTTACAAATAGCATTGATAGGCTTTGTAATCTTTGGTAAATCTCTCACAACTTGAACTGAACTTATTCTTATTAGGCTATCAAAATTGATGTGACACAATCTTCTATGCCATAGCCAACTCTCACTGATCTAAGTCATGAAACAATATCCATTAACACCTTTGAGACGGTAGACATTTCCATTTGCCCTCCTTCCAGCAACAATCATAGTTCTAGATTCTTTTCTGATCTCATAGCTATCATCTTGAAACATAATATTGTAACACTTGCTACACATTTGTCCAACACTCAAGAGGTTATGTTTTAAACCATTAACATAAAGAACATCATCAGTTTTATGCTTGCCATCAAAACTAATTGAACATTTTCCACATATCTTGACAGAAGTATCATCACCAAACCTAACTAGTCCTCCATCATATTTTTCAAGTTTGACAAACTTACTCTTATCACCGCTCATATGATTAGAGCATCCACTATCAATGATCTCATGGTTCTTTTCCTATCTAGTATGAAAAGTAGACATCAAAGTGCCTTCAACATTAATACTTACTTTTGGAGCCCTTTCCTTCACACATTCCTCAGAGTTAGAAGAAATAGTATCATCTTTTAAAGCTATGAACAAATATTCATCATCCTTATCATCTTCATAATTAGATTCATCATTAGATGTACTTACATCCTCTCTAACATAATAACTTTTCTTAGTCATCTTACCTTTGTTCTCCCTATATTTATTTTGGTTTCTCAAGATTTTGTCTAGACATCTTGAAACATAATGGCCTACCTTTCCACAGCTGAAGCATTTGAAAGGCAACTTACCACTGTAATTACCAATACCTAATTTCATTTTTCTCACAAAATTAGCTTCCATATCATCATAATCCTCCTGATCTAAATTCACAGTCTTCTCTGATTTACCAGCCTTAAAGGTAGTCTCAACTTTTGCACTACTTGTACCAAATTCTATCATTTCAAAAGTAGTCAAAGTACTATATAGCTAATCTCTGGTAAATTGATCCAAATTTTGTAATTCTTCAATAGCAGAAACTTTATGATTGTAAGTTTTGGGAAGAGTTCTATGTACCTTCAAAATCACTTCTTTTTATGCCAATTCTCCACCAAGACCTCTAATGTTATTGAAAACTTCATCCAACTTTTACAAATAGCTTGTGATGTTTTCATCTTCAGACATTTGCATGGTCTCAAACATGATCTTTAGATTATGCATCTTAGCTTACTTGACCTTATCATCTCCTTCATAAATAATTTTTAACTTTTCTCAAATTTCATTAGCAGTTTTAATATTCATAACCTTTGCCAATTCAAAATTAGTAAGACCACTTAGAAGAGCATACCTTGCTTTACCATTGGTTTCATAGGCCTTGATCTCATTCTCAGTACTCTAACCATTTTTAGGTATAGTATATGCAATCACTACGGACTTCTAGATTCATATCCAAGAGAAATCAGATAACCTTCCTGTTTAATAGGAAAAATGAGGGGGATTTAGTTTAGGGTTGATTTCAATGGTTTATGTAAATCCTCCTTTCTCCACTAAACATTCAAGGACTTTAGCCAAGTAGGGAGTCTACTACAAGACTTTGGTCACTCAGAACATAGGAGAAGATTGGGATTATGTGATTTTATTGTACAATTAAGTCCAATTATGCTCAAAATCCTAATTATGCAAATTTGGAAGCAAACGGGCAAATTACGGAAAGTGCTCGCACACAAAGATATCAAATGACAATCAAATGCGTACCAGATTTCAAAGTTCAAAAAATAGAGAAGTCAGGGACTAATGAGCAGGTGCCCTAGTCCAATGCCACCATTTCTGTCAGGATCTAGGAATCTTCTCTGCAACCTATTCCTGCTATTCTAGAGATTTTCCTGTTGTGGGATCTAGAGGACTAATGAGTGGGCACTGAGTCCATGTCCCTATTTTCTCTTCTAATATGCAATTCTAACAATCTGTACTGCTTTCCTGCAAATCCACTTTTTCTACTCCTACAACCTATAACTTGCAATCACAGAAAAATGGGTTGGGGGTTGTAGTGTTTAGAGGCTTGCCTCAGTCAATCCCTGGAGAGACATTCAAGTCTTCTAAACACCATTGTCAGATAAAGAGTGTGTATCCCTACAGGATAGAGGTGAAATCCAAATGATAAATAATTGAAAACATAATTAATATCACCTTGTAGTGTAGATCTCATGGAAGGAAGATGCTCTTCATGCCATGAAGAGATGGATGCCCAATCTGCAAATGCAAACACAATAACAATGCTCTGCTCTGCAACATAATGAATATTTTGAATGCTCTAATCACAAGAATGTATAAAGTTCACAATTGCAATCTAATATCCATCTAGTTTGCAAATGATAACCTAATCATGCTTATATATGCAACTACAAACATTCTCACCAAGAATTTAGTAATTGAAACTTACTATGTCAGCATAGGACCTAAATAACGGTCATAAACTGACACTCCAAAATTGGTCCTAACCTAAAATAGGGTAGGACTAGGGTGTGGGCGCCCAAGTCCTCCCCCTATTTTAGGTAGAATTAATGTTAAGTGCACCCCTTGAGTCCCAATTGCCATGAAACTTCAGGGTTTTCTCATCGAGAGTCATCAAAATCATCCAAGATGCTCTAAATGCATACTAAGGGACCCAGGAGCTAAACCTTAATAGGGTAAAGCCCCCAAGGGGACATTTTTTGACATAACATTTAGCCCCCACTTTAATGTATGTATAAACACAAGGCCAATACATGCATTAAAGTTTGATCAATAAACATAGTAAACACGCCAAGCACAGAGAAGACATGCCAATCACAAAGAATCTAGTAACAGGCATGCAAAACATGGAGAAGATAGTTACAATCAAACAAAACATGGAGAAGACATCATTGAAGACATGCAAAACACAGTGAATGCAGTGAAGACAGTGATTATTTTCTTTTTCTTTTTCATTTTCATATATATGAAATGCAGATGCAAGTACAAGGAAAGTAAACACACCACCCATAATGCAGGAGGGACTCATCACCACCAGTCTTTAAGACTACATATGGGGAAACACACATACCAAACATGCCATACAAAGCAAGCACACCATACAAATCCCAAAGCATAGGAGGGACTCATCGCCACTAGTCTTTAAGACTATGCTTGGGAACAAACACACAATACACACACTTGGAAGACACGGAGAAAATATGACAGACAAGCAATGGAGTGTTCCTATTTCTAGGTTCATCACCATCTCAGACACATTACAGGCACACACTGATGATTGGTCTTTGCCATAATAATCATTGAAGACATGCTTAAGGGTTAAGTTAGTCATAGAACCATTCCCCACCTCTACAGAGGACTTTTGAAAATGACAGAATGTGCACACTCCGTAAGAAATACACCATCCCCGCCTTTGCAGAGGGCTTAAGAAAAGGATGTGATAACCCACATGTGTAGAGGGATTAAATGATTGCAAGCTGATTTCAAACAAATCTTAGAGTGTAGGAGGGACTCATCACCACCAGTCTTTAAGACTATACCTGAGAACAAACACATTGCTAACATCTAAAATAGACATCTTACTATTGCAAGTATGGGCCTAACCTGTGTTGTCATTTATGTCAACATACTCTTGTTGCATTGATGATAAGGATTGGATGAGTTGTATGTTGAGGATATTGAGAAAATTAGTCCCATCAAGAACAGAGAAGAACAATGAAGACAGTAAGGCAAAGATCCCAGTTAAGATCAAGATCAGAGGATGTGGATCAAAGCGTTTGGAGATATGTGTCTTAAGTTGATCCAGCAAAGATTCGAGAGGGCTGCATGAAGATATGAAGAAGTTATGGCCTCTTATGTAAAATTGGTTCTAGCAGATGTTCAGAGGTGACAGAGTGACACAGATAGGTCCGGTGAGATCCAGAAATGCAATATCTTGTTCTGCAGATTTGGTGGAGTGTTTAGGAAGTCAATGTGAATTGACAACTCAGTTGGTTTGTGGTCTGGAGGTCCATAGGCATCTATTCCAATATGACAGTGATGACAAACTGTGTTCTTGAGGTTCCAGATGAAGGAGAGGATGATTTCAGTTAGCAAAAGTAGTATGGATGTTCTTGGTGATTCAAGAAAGCTTGTGGAGGTCTCTGGATTGTGTCCAGTTCGTGCTGGTGGTCTGCATTGAAGATTGAGCTTGTAATTGAAGAATTACTTCTAGATGATGATGTTCTTCCTAAGTCTGGCTGACCAGATGAGTTACACCTCCTGCAGATGATCTTAAAGATGTTCTGTGAATAATGGCATGTTCCTAAAGGAAGATTGAAGTCTCAGATCTGTGTGGCCAATAGCGTGTTGATCCGCGTGAAGTCTTTTTGTAATTAGTCATATTGTATTTATGTATTTGCTCTATAATGTATGTTGACTTGGATGATTATCCCTAAGTCAATGTCTTGTATAAATAAGGAGTTGTGAAGTCACTTCATAAGCATCTTGTGGAGATGAGTGTATGGTAGAGAGGAGTAGAGTGAAAGGTAGAGCAAATGTTTTGGGCTTAAATGGAACTGACTCAAGCATGGTGAAGATGCTATTCTTTAGTTCAAGTATGTAATATTTATTATTTTGTAGACAGTGTGTCTCCTGTAGGTAGTGGGCCTCTTGTGAGTAGTGTGCTCAGGCAGTGAGCCCTAATTGGTATGTGCCATTTTGGTCTTCTTATTCTTTTAACAGAGAATACAATCTTGGGTTAGTCACCCCGTGGTTTTTCCCTTAACCGGGTTTTCCACATCAAAATCTTGGTGTCATATGTGTTAATGTGTTTCTGCTCTTGAATTGTTGCATTATGTTTCATGATTGATTTATTATTTTTCTACTAAATTAAAAGGAAGGATTTAAGTGATTAATTGGAAGAAAGTTTTGGACAACTGATTCACCCCCCTCTCAGTTGTCTATCCTAAATCTAACAATTGGTATCAAAGCTAAGTTCCTCTAAAAGAGCTTAATCGCTTGAGGAGATCCAGGATGTCATCCTACAAGAAGGATAGTCCAAGGTTTGATGGAACCAATTTCACTCTTTGGAAAAGTCACATGGAATGTCACTTGCAATGTATGGGAATGCAGTAGTGGATCATGGCTTCAAAGAAGTATGTTCCTCCACAGAATGGTTCGAGTATCATAGATGAAATCAGAGATGATGAAAACAATCTGCAGACTAAAGAAGCTCTTCTAAGTGCCTTATCTAATTCAGAGCTAACAAATGTTATTGATCTAAAAACTACATATGAGATTTGGCAAAAATTGGAACTTCTGCATGAAGGAGACAAGTATGTCAAATGTGCCAAGCTACAGAGTCTGAAAGGAAAATTTGAAAACCTGAAGATGAGAGAAGATGAAAATATCACTACATTTATGCCAAGAGTAAATGAGCTTGTTTGTGGCATTAGATGTGCTGGTGGAATCTTGGATGAAGATGAGATTGTTGCCAAAGTTCTCAGATCCCTTCCTAATTCTTACAAGTATAAGGTTGCTGCTATTGAAGAATTCAAATCCTTTTCAAATATCACAAGAGATCAATTGGTTGGTAAATTAACTGCATTTGAATTGTCTGATTTTGGAGATGCCCCCCCAAGATTGAATCTGCATTTAAAGCTAGTGCCTCTGTAAAATGAAAACAAAAGGTTGATCTGGGAGAGAACTCTTCAAAGAAACTATCATGGTATGAAAAAGCAAGAAAAGATCTAGAAGAAGATGAAGCAGACGTTGTTCAACTTGAAGCCCTTATTGCAAAAATATTACCAAGAGGATCTAGTAAGTATGAAGAGAAATTACCTTTTAAATGTTTTAATTGCAATAAGATTGGTCATTTTGCCTCAAGGTGCCCGAAAAGATTTTTAAGAGCAAATCCAAACAAATCAAGATTCCAAAAGAAATGTTACTATGTTCATGAAGATGATGATGATGAAGGAGTAACAGATGATGAATCAGAGATAGGAAACAAATCCAGAAGTGACTGGGTGTTTATTGCCATAAAGGAAGAAGATCCAATGCCCTTTGAATCTGTCAATCATAAAATGGTAGAAAGAGCTCTGGCAGCCCAAATTGAAAAAAATGATGATTGGGTCATTGACAGTGGATGCTCCCACCATATGACAGGTGACAAAAACAAGTTCTTAGATTTGGAAAGATATGGAGGAGTGGTAAAATTTGGTGATAATTATGCTGGCATAATTAGAGGTAGAGAAACTATTACTTTTGATGGAAAGAACAAAACTAGTAATATACTATATGTTGAAGGTCTAAAGCACAATCTTCTCAGTGTTGGACAGTTGGTGGACAAAGGCTATGATCTCTGATTCAAAAATGGAAAATGCAAGATCTTTGAAAGTTCCAGAACAGAGATTGTATCCGGTACTCAAACAAAAGGTAATATCTTCCACTTTGTTGGTACTGGTAAAATTTGTTTATTTGTTCAAATTGATCAGAGTTGGTTGTGGCATAGGAGAATGTGTCATGTGAATTTTGATAATATCATCAAGATAAGCAATGCTCAGGCTGTAAGAGATCTTCCAAGACTAGTGAAACCTACTAATAGTTTGTGCAAAGAATGTCAGTTGGGTAAGCAGAGCAGAGTCACATTCAAAAGAAAGGAACAGTCTTCTACCAGATTATTGGACTTAGTTCATACTAATCTATGTGGTCTAGTAAGAATCAGGAGTGTGCAAGGTGATAGATACTTCATGCTATTGATTGATGACCACTCTTAGATGATGTGGGTGACTTTTCTAAAAGAGAAATCTGAGGCTCTTGAGAAATTCAAAATCTTCAAGGCTGTGGTAGAAAATGAAACCAAATTGAACATAAAATGTCTGAGGTCTGATAGAGGTGGAGAATTCACATCTGGTGAGTTCATAGAATTTTGTGAGAAACATGGGATAAAAAGATAGTTGTCTGCTCCAAGGACTCCATAGTAGAATGGAGTAGTGGAGAGAAAGAACTGGACCATCTAGGAAGCATCTACAACCATGATGATGGAAGCAAATGTTCCTCAGATCTACTGAAGAGAAGCTGTAAGCACTGCAGTTTATATTCTTAATCGAGTACAAATCAGAAGCAATACTAAGACTCCTTATGAACGCTGGTTTGGCATCACTCCCACTGTGAAGTATTTTAGAGTCTTTGGTAGAAAATGTTACATCAAAAGAGATGAAGATCTTGGCAAATTTGATGCTAGAAGTGATGAAGGAATATTCTTGGGTTATTCTACTCAAAGTAAAGCATACCGGTGTTATAACAAGAGATTGAGAAATATTATAGAAAGTACAAATGTGAAGGTTGATGAAGGTATTGAAAAACCCTCAAGGTTTTATGAATATGATGAAGATTATCAAAATGATGTTTTGATCCAAAAAGTCCAAGCCCCTTCTAAAATTTAGATCTAGACTGATCCAGAGAATCAAGAAGAAGAAATGAGTCTGAATGAACCTATTCAAGAAATAGAAATACAAGGAAGTCCCAAAATTCCCAGGTATGTAAGACTGAATCACTCTGAAGATCAAATCATAGGTGATAAAAGAAAAGGTGTTCAAACAAGAAGAAAGATTGCTCAAGACTTAGAAGAGTATTGTTTGATTTCAAAGATTGAACCAAAGTCAGTGAATGAAGCATGCAATGATGAAAGCTGGACTAAAGCAATGGAGGAAGAGCTGATGCAAATTGAGAAAAATCACACTTGGGATCTTGTTTCCAAACCTAGAAACAAGAATGTGATTGGAACCAAATTGATTTTCTAGAATAAACTAAATGAAGATGGTGAAGTAGTCAGAAACAAAGCCAGATTGGTCTGCAAGGGTTACTCTCAAGTAGAAGGAGTTGATTTTGAAGAAACTTTTGCTATGGTGGCAAGAATTGAAGCAGTCAGATTATTTCTTGCTTTTGCTGCCTTCAAGGACTTCAAAGTATATCAGATGGATGTCAAGTCTACCTTCTTGAATGGTGACTTGGAAGAAGAAGTTTACATTGAGAAACCAGATGGATTTCAATTGTCTGATCATGGTGATATGACCTGTAAGTTGAAGAAAGCACTGTATGGACTCAAACAAGCCCCAAGAGCCTAGTATGAAAGATTGGATAAACATATTTTGAAGATTGGTTTCAACAAAGGTACTGTTGACAGTAACTTATACTTTAAAATTGATCATGAAAATATTTTAATTGTTGAAGTGTTTGTTGATGATATCATTTTTGGAGGAAGAGATAGTATGTGCAAAACTTTTGCAAATCAAATGAAAAGTGAATTTGAGATGTCCATATTTGGGGAAATGAATTTCTTTTTGGGTCTACAAATCATTCAAACAAAGAAAGGAATCTTCATTTCACAGACCAAATATGTGAAAGAATTGTTGAAAAAATTTGGGATAGAGAACTCAAAACCAATGAGTACTCCCATGGCAACCAGATGTAAATTGAGCAAAGATGATGACTCTCCTAAGGCTGATCAGAAAAAGTATAGATCAATGATTGGAGGATTATTGTATCTCACTCAAACTAGACCTGACATTATGAATGTTGTTGGTCTTATTGCTAGATTCCAAGCTGATCCTAGAGAATCTCATGTCATGGCAATCAAGAGGATTTTTAGATATCTAAAAGGGACAGTTGAGTATGGATTGTGATATCCTAAAGATCATGATTTCTCTCTTCATGCATATATAGATACGAATTGGGCAGGAGATGTGGATGACTGAAAGAGTACCAATGGTGGAGCATTCTTTTTGGGGAAGAGATTGGTTTCTTGGCTGAGAAAGAAATAAGAGGCAATATCCCTGTCCACTGTAGAAGCAAAATATATTGCAACAGTAGGTAGTTGCACTCAAGTATTATGGATGAAGCAAATGCTAAGAGACATTAGAGTGGAGTATGAGGAGCCTATCACAATCTTTTGTGATAATTCAAGTGCAATAAATATATCAAAAAATTTGGTGTTGCATTCAAAGACAAAACATATATCCATCAAGTTTCATTTTCTGAGAGAGCAGGTGAACAATAATGAAGTCAGATTGGAGTTTGTACCCTCCAAGGATCAGATTACAGATATTTTTACTAAACCTCTACCTAAGGACTCTTTTGAGTATCTTAGGGAGAAGTTAGGGGTTATTACCCCTCTGGTTCTAAATTAAGGTGCACTAATGTGCATCAGTCCGACGGATCTCATAGTCATATCTTGTGCTCCGGATTGATGTTGGGAAGCTGCTACTCAAGGGGAGTAGCTGGTATGATTCTGAAGTGATGCAAGTATGTGCCCTTTGCCATTGATGTCAAAGGGGGAGAGCAGTATGTGAAAAACAAAAGTGGTTGTTGATCAAAGGGGGAGCAGTAAAGGAAAAGAAGACATGTGAATGATTGTTGTTGATAGGGGGAGTTATGTTAGTCGGTAAGGAATAGTTCTTCTCTTGATGGTTAAAATAGTTTTTCACATCATATGTTGCCATCAATGACAAAGGGGGAGATTGTTGCAAGTATGGACCTAACCGGTGTTGTCATTGATATCAACATACTCCTATTGCATTGATGATAAGGATTGGATGAGTGGTATGTTGAGCATATTGAGAAAATTAGTCCCATCAGGAATAGAGAAGAATAGTGAAGACAGTAAGGTAAAGATCCCAGCTAAGATGAAGATCAGAGGATGTGGATCAAAGGGTTTGGAGATATATGTCTTAAGTTGATCCAGTAAAGATTCGAGAGGTCCGCATGAAGATCTGAAGAAGTTATGGCCTCTTATGTAAAACTAGTTCTAGCAGATGTTCAGAGGTGACAGATTGACACAAATAGGTCTGGTGAGATTCAGAAATGTAATATCTTATTCTGTAGATTTGGTGGAGTGTTTAGGAAGTCGATGTGAATGGTTCATGGTCTGGAGGTCCGCAAGCATCTATTCCAATATGACAATGATGACAGACTGTGTTATTCAGGTTCTGGATGAAGGAGAGGATGATTTCAGTTAGCAGAAGTAGTATGGATGTTCTTGGTGATTTAGGAAAGCTTGTGGAGGTCTCTGGATTGTGTCCAGTTCGTGTTGGTGGTCTACATTGAAGATTGAGCTTGTAATTGAAGAATTACTTCTAGATGATGATGTTCTTCCTAAGTCTGGCCGACCAAATGAGTTACACCTCCTGCGGATGATCTTAAAGATGTTCTGTGAAGAATGGCATGTTCCTAAAGGAAGATTGAAGTCTCAGATCTGTGTGGCTGACAACGTGTTGATCCGCATGAAGTCTTTTTGTAATTAGTCATATTGTATTTATGTATTTGCTCTATAATGTATGCCAACTTGGATGATTATCCCTAAGTCAATGTATTGTATAAATAAGGAGTTGTGAAGTCACTTCATAAGCATCTTGTGGAGATGAGTGTGTGGTAGAGAGGAGCGAAGTGAAAGGTAGAGAAAAAGTTTTGGGCTTAAATGCAACTGACTCAAGCATGGTGAAGATGCTATTCTTCAGTTCAAGTATGTAATACTTATTATTCTATAGACAGTGTGTCTCCTGTAGGCAGTGGGCCTCTTGTGAACAATGTGCTCAGGTGGTGAGCCCTAATTGGCATGTGCCATTTTGTTCTTCTTATTCTTTTAATAGAGAATACAATCTTGGGTTAGTCACCCCATGGTTTTTCTCTTAACCAGGTTTTCCACATCAAAATCTTGGTGTCATATGTGTTAATGTGTTTCTACTCTTAAATTGTTGCATTATGTCTCATGATTGATTTATTATTTTGCTACTGAATTAAAAGGAAGGATTTAAGTGATTAATTGGAAGAAAGTTTTGGACAACTAATTCACCCCCCTCTCAGTTGTCTATTCTAAATCTAACACTTACCTCATATATGTCCCCACCTTATGGTGGTTGATATCAAGTATCGATATCAAGCACGTTAAAGTAGGAAGAAAACACACAAGGGAACACGAGATTTTGAAAAGCCCATGCCCCCCAGAGGTGACATGTACTTTACAATCACCAAATGTTCCCACAAACACATCTTTGCAAGAAAAGTGTTAGCATCCCTATAATCATGATAAACAACAATGCATAGAGAATTGAGGAATGCAAGATTCAAGATAGACAAAGTGCATGGAGGTAGCAGTATTGTTTTGTTTTGTAAGTGCGATAAGACACCATCAAGATCACATGGAGTGCTTCTACTAGCCAAGTGTTGGATAATATGTAACAACCCCATCATCATGTAGGAACTAAGTCCAATTTTTGATTTCTCTCTAAAGGGACACTAGGTTTGCATCAGTATAAAATGTTATTCGTCATCCGCCTGCTAGATAGAAACACTAGTGGAAGGGAAACAATAAATCAAGAGAGGAGAAACAAGTACCTTAGGGATAGTCATGTAGGAGGGTGCCCCCAAGTCACCAACTGCAACGCTATGTCCGTAAGACACAACACACAACAATGAAAATAGAGGAGAAGCAATATAGAAGAATGATGATACAAATAGAAGAAGGGTCACAATAGAGGTGGTCTCCTGGTATTCTAAACCTTACAAGAGAATCGAGGGTCATCCCAGGAGGCCTAAACAACACATAACACATCACGGGGGAAACACATCACAATAGATAAAGGGTTATAAATACTTACTTATTGTATCCCAATTTTAAGAACATACATATCTAGGAAGAGGCCACTCTTGAGAGCAATTATAATATTGGCTACAATGAGTGTGGCTTTTCTGCTTAGGATATCTCACATGTTGCTTTAGTCTTGTAGATTTTGCATTAACATTAAGTTTAGGACGACGTGAGGCTTTCTTTTCTTTAAAAGGATTATATCCAATGCCACTTGAGTAATGTCTTGAAACAGATTCTATAGGTACTTGAATCCCTTGTTGATTTGCACCACATCCCTTACCTATATATTCACAATTGTTATAAAGGATTTTAAATCCTCGACCATAGAGGGATGTCATTTCTTTAGGGGATAATGAAGCCTCATAGGTCTCATAATTTGTAGTATAAGTGAGAGTATTGTTTTTATTTTCTACCAAGGGAACTTTAGGTTTCTTAGGTGCTTCAAAAGATTTCTTAAGTGAGATCGATGCTACTTTTGATGTGTCAAGGCTATTAATTTTATATTCCCCTATACCGCAAGGATTAAAATTTAATGAGCCCCAATCACCACCAAAGAGTGCATTCCATGGTGTAGAGTCATGCACAACACTATTCGTGGCAAGAGGCATTGATGAATCAGTTCATAAATTGTTTAAACTTATATGATTGTAAACTAGTTTTTGCATTTCAATATGTAAATAGTTATCTAGTTTAGGATCAGCGTGAATAGTATGAAGTTTATCTTTGAATGTAAATTTCATTGAACGATGTAGGGTGGAAAGAACTGCCCCCAATGCATGAATCCAAAGTCTACCAAGAATCATGTTGTAAGATAAAGAACTAGGCATGACATGAACCAGGGTAGATACAATTGCATGACCCACCTTTATAGGTAAGGTTATAGTGCCTGGTGATTGACTACTGTGATTATCAAAGCCACGAATGCTAAGTTTATCTGGATTGATTTGGGATGTGTCGGTCTTGATTTTGTGTAGTAGGTCAATGCTACAAACATTAAGAGCTGATCCATTGTCAATCATAACTCATTTTACCAATGTTTTATTTATTATGACAAAGATTAGAACTGGATTGTATTGGTTTTGAATTTCAATTGACGGTAATTCTTGTGGTTGAAAGAGAATATTCATTTTTGTCACATGCATACTATCCAATACAGTTGTTACGTCATTAGGCTTAGTAGTAGGTGGGACAATCACCTTTTGTAAAGCTTCTTGGAGCATTCCATGGTAGGTAGGCAATGTTTGTATTAAATCCCGAAGAGAGATCTTAGTTGGAGTAGCACGAAGCTGCTCAACAAGATCATATTCTTCACCATTTTTATGAGTAAGATGGGGTGGTGGAGGGAGCATAGGTTGAGAACATGGAAGAGAGATAGGCACATACAGTGCTTGCTTAATTTTCTTATTATTACGGGTGTTGTATGTGTGAGAAATCACATTGTGGTGTGGTTGTTGTAACACATTTTGAACACCTTGACTTGGTTGAGAAATTTATTGTGCATATTTCTAGATGTAATCCTCAGGTCTACCTTGAACTATAATCACCAACTTTAAGGAAGAGGGTGCACTAGGTGCCCCTCAGACAATCATCTTAGGAATATTGCTACAAAGTCTATTAATGAAGATTGAATTAACATTGTTTTCCTCTTGATTATACCCAACATCTATCCCTAAATGATTTAATGTGAGAGACCTTTTCTCATTCACTAATGTTACATCTTGGCTAGGGAGAGCATTGGGATGAGAGGAAGGTATGGTGTTGTTAGGAAGAATAGAGCTATACATATTCTTCTCATCAAAGGTTCTTGAGTTTTCAATCAAAGGTGGAGGATCTAATGGATTATCGGTAGAGGTCTCATGCACCATATGATCATTAGGTGAATAGTCTTTTTCGATCCATGAAGAATCCTTCTTGAGATGGAGCCCTTTATCCACTAGTGTTTCATTTTCCAAAGAGGGTAGGGTGATGTCTAATAATGTGTCAATTATTTCATCCTCTTGTGTTAGTATATCTTCATAGGAGGAATCATTTTCTATTTCATTATCACATGTTTCAGCAATAGATGCCATAGTGGAATGTCCAATAGAGATAAAGTCATCTAATGCTTCGTCTAACATATTGAAGTCATCACCACTAAATGATGCACAAAATGTTTCCAAAGATGAATAACAAGGAGTATCCATGATGAAAAGATTGAGGAAATCAGGTCTTGAAATAGTAAAACTCACAAATTTCACAATCAATCAAGTAAATAACAAGGCAAGATAACTGGGATGGTTTCACACCAAAGCACTTGTTTGAGGGAAATAGGTAAAAATACACAACAAGGTCCAATTGATTATTTTAGAGGTTTTGATCAAGAGATATAAACAAAGTGTATAAACACCTAGTGTTGAAATACACAATGTGTGTTTTAACAAATGTGCCAATTTTCACAAAAAGCTATGAAATGAAGAAAAATTTTGAGATTATCAATGAATGTAGGCTTGAATATAAGTGCAAGATCTGAAAATAAAGATATCTAATATGATATTCAGATCATATTTTAAAATATTTTTAATGCTTATGTAAAGAACAAGTGCAAAACTATGTATGAATATGACCTAAAATGCTTGATTTTTTTAACTTTTTTTAATGCTAATAAGTGAAAGAAAAGGTGTTGTAAGGAAATTGATCAGGGGGAGAAATTAATATGTCTTATATCAGTCCAAAAAAGAAATAATATCCTTCACAACATGCTTTTGATGCAAATCTAGAATGATGACTAGTCAAAACCTAGTGAAAATACACTAAAATATGCAATTTTTCACAAATTTTCAATGCAAAGACCCAATGAAAAGGGTGTTGTAAAGAATTTTAGGATGTTTAGAAGATTATATCAGTAATATCAGTCACCTAAATTCATAAAATCTATCACAATACACTTGGAGTACAAATCTAAGTCAAACCATATGGCAAATATAGTTAAAATATGCAATTTTTCACCAAATTTCAATGCAAAAGAGTATGACAAAGGGTGTTGTGAGGAAAATGATGATGGATAGAAAATTATAACATTAATAACAGCCACCTAATTCCAAAAAATTTGTCACAACACACTTATAGTGCCACTCAAGGTCAAACCCTAGGGAAAATATAGCCAAAATATGTAATTTTTTACCAAATTTCCACTATAAGAGCCCAATAAAAAGATGTTGTAAAGAATTTTAGGAGGGGAAGAAGATATTAACCTTGATAAAAGCCAATTAGTGTAGAAAAGTCCTTTACAACATGCCTATGGTGCAAATCTAGATAGACGATAAAGCCAAAATCTAGTGAAAAATCAAGGTTTTCAAACCCTAAGCATGAAATTTTGCAAGGAAATCACTATGATGAAGCACTAAAGTTATAAATCAGTCCTAATGAGTATTTTAAAAGGGTGGTAAAATCTAAGACAAGATTTTGACTACAAAACCTATCTAATGCAAAACTAGGTTATATGGAAAAATACACAATTTCAAGCAATTTTTAACAATTTGATCATGAAAATGCAATCTAAATGAATGATGAATGAAAAATTTATGTATTTTAAATCATATCTGATGATAATTACAGAAATTTATTGAAATTCAATGCCAATTAATCTAAATTACTTGAAAATGCAAGCTAAAATGCCAAATTTTTCAATTTTTTTTGTAATTTTCCAAATGCAATAAGATAAACAATGAAATGAATGTAAACATGAAATATAACACTTAGAAAGGTACAAAAAATTCAAAAAAATGGGCTCACCAAAATGTTTAATAGGAAAAATGAGGGGGATTTAGTTTAGGGTTGATTTCAATGGTTTATGTAATCCTCCTTTCTCCAGTAAACATTCAAGGACTTCAGCCAAGTAGGAAGTGTACTACAGGTCGTCGGTCACTCAGAACATAAGGGGAGATTGGAATTATGTGATTTTTTTGTTTAATTAAGTCCAATTATGTTCAAAACCCTAATTATGCAACTTCGGAAGCAAACGGGCATATTACAGAAAATGCTTGCACATAAAGATATCAAATGGTAATCAAATGCATACTAGATTTTGAAGTTTGGAAAATAGAGAAGTCAATGACTTATGAGTGGGTGCCCTAGTCCAGTGCCACCATTTTTGTCAGGACCTGGGAATCTTATCTATAACCTGTTCCTGTTGTTTTGGAGATTTTCCTATTACAGGATCCGGAGGACTAATAAGTGGGCACCCGAGTCCAAGTCCCTATTTTCTCTTCTAATCTGCAATTCTGACATACTGTACTACTCTCCTACAAATCCACTTTTTCTACTCCTATAACTTGTAACCTAAAATCATAGAAAAATGGGTTGGGGTTTGTGGTGTTTAGAGGCTTGCCTCAATCAAGCCCTAGAAAGACATTCAAGTCTTCCAAACGCCGTTGTCAGATAAAGAGTGTGTATCCCTGTGGGATCGAGGCAAAATCCAAATGATAAATGATTGAAAACATAATTGATATCACCTTGTAGTATAGATCTTGTGGAAGGAAGATGCTCTTCATGCCATGAGGAGATGGATGCCAAATCTGCAAATACAAACACAATAACAATGCTTTTCTCTGCAACACAATGAATATTTTGAATGCTCTAATCACAAGAATACATAAAGTTTAGAATTGCCATCTAAAATCCATCTAGTTTACAAATGATAACCTAATCATACTTATATATACAACTACAAACATTCCTACTATTAGGTCTCAAAAATGCAGGTTGTCAATCCTAAGAGGATGCCAAGCTCTATGTTTAAACTGGCAATGTTTCTAAACTAACTTGACGAAATCAACCTTTAATGTTTGATGATTTCCTTCGCTTTAGGTCCTGCTACACCTAGGCGGGTAAACCTTGGAAAATTAAAGCAGATTGAATGTGAATGTGTGGACTAATTAAATCTATCTACAATGGCATAAGATGTAGGATAGATGAAATGCTTGCTAAATAGTTTTATGTCTAATGTCTAATGAGTGATTGGTAGAAATTGTATAAGCAATATCAAGGTAAAAGGTTTTAAGTATTGAGTAAAATGAGACTAGTGCCTTGTTGGGTAACAGAGTCAATTTGAAGGACCAGGACTAATGGTTTCCTAATGGTAATAATTCTAGTTGTCTGGCACAGTTTTAGTTTATAACTTGTATAAACGTGCAAGTAAATGACTGATAAACTCTTCTTGATAATCCAACCAAATAGAATCAGATATCTTATAATTCACCAGAAGGTATTTTAATCCTTACTTGAAGGAACCAAATGAAATGAATGGACAAGATTAACAGATAATATTTTACTGGAGACAGAATGGCAATCTAATTGTATGGCCCTACTTAGTAATCCAAACTTACTACTTCCAGGCTACTGTAACTAAATCAGAAGGGTTTAATTCCTCAAATGGACACCAACCTATTTAATCACACAGATACAGCAAATGTGTATTGACAAATTAAATATATACTTGATACATTAATCTGAATATCAAGGAAATGCAGAAATGGAGACAGCCACACAATTGAATAATTTTAACAAACAACTGATACCAAAGTAGAACCAATGAACCAGAGAACTTCAAACTTCTTCTTCAAATAAAATATGCAACATAGTCATTTTGAAACATTGTATATATAAGGTATATGAATATCTTCTACTGTTGATGATCTCTCAGCATCGATTGTTTGGACTTATATAGATATTTCTATGAAGAGACATAACTCTTCAATAAGTTTTTTGGGAACTTAACAAACATTAACAACTATGACATAATCATGATTAGGCTTTATTTAGCCACGAGTAAATTTTAGCCAAGTAATCCAAGTAATCCTGCTCACGATGAGAATCAGTAAGGTCAACAGCGCTTCTGGTAATTATATCAAGTGTGATCATGCTTTCCAATTGTTTGCAAACTTCTCTAGATGCAGAGGCTTTGTCTTTCAAAGCTCCTGTGGCTTTGTGTAATATAATTTGACAATCAATAATCCATTCTTCCTTGCTCTTTACCTCTCTGTTGTCTTTAAATATCATGGGCACTCCTGCGATTGAGGCATCATTTCCTTCCTTAGCATCAGCTTTAAGTTTGTCATAATAATTTTGGTGCTGTTTGAGAAATGCTCTCACATCAGAGATATCTGTACTATTAGCAGCACTTCTATTTTGTAGCTCAATCAATTTTTCTTGTATTCTATTTTCAAGTCTTTCATGTTCTTGAACTGCTTTATGATTCTCTAAGTAATTATCCCAAAACTGGTTTAACCACCGCACCATGTTTGCGTACCTGCTCTGCAGTATTGTAACAAATGGATCTATCTGAATTTGGGTTGCCTAATCAGGGGATAATACTTGAATGCCCTGTGAGCTCTCACCTTGAGTTATTCTTCTTGTGGACTGGCCAAAAGTACTCTTAACAGCATCCTTCAAGTAATCATTTTCTTTTGTCAATCTTTCACAATTCAATTTGTATGCATCTCTTTCTTTGATCAACATTTGAGCTTGTGCTTTATTCAATTTTGCAACATTGATACCAATGTCTGCAGTAATTATAGGGTCAGTTTCCCCTACTCTCAAAGTCATAACATGGCCAAAAGTCTTTTTAGTATCTATGCTGGCCATCTTCTTATGGGGAGGGTATAACGCCCATATCATCAAGGAATTTTCATCAGTATTATATCTTGTTCCCATATATACTTCATTAACTCCTTCTGGAGTAAGCTTATACTTATCATCTGCACTATTTAGAAAACTGTCAAAAACCCAGGCAGAATTTAAATCTAGACCAGGAAAAATCATAACCCCTGCATCCTTGAGCAACTGTCTACCCTTGCTAGGTGTCATGTCTTGCATTTCCTTATCTACTGTTTCCTTTAGCATATCTAATAATTGTTTTTCATTATTAGCAGAAACATTATCTACTGATTCCCTGATCTCTTTCCCTTTGTATTTATACAAGAATGATTTAAATTCTTTTGACTGAATAAATTTATCATCTGAAATGAAAAAATCATAGGCTGTTTGGCGTGGATCCTCATCAGCAGACCCCTCCTCATCATGTAGCACAACTGGAGGCTGATATTGTTGCATTTTCCTTTTGGACATTTCTATTGTTTTATCTTGTGGCTGCTCTTGTTCTGTCAGTTCTTCATCTTCAGAGGAAACCACTTCAATCTCTGCTAACTGCTTTTTCTTTTCACTTAAATCCCTGTTATATTTTTCTACCACCAATTCGACTTCAACTTCTTCTAAATTTCTAATGACATCATCATGTGGATAATGTATGTGCATGTATCCACTGAGATTTTATTTTCTTCTTGCAGAGTCAATAAAACCTTTAGGGTCAAATTGTTTCCTAGCCTCAGCAGTCATCATATTATAATGCATTAATTTATCCAAAATGAGATTGTAACCTTCTTTTGAAACCACAGTAAAATCTCCAAAACATAAGGTGCTAGGCATAAATGATTGTTTATCATGTGAACTTAGATGCATCACATTTGAACAATGCATTTGCCTAATTATCTCCAAATATGCAAGTCTGTCAGGGACAGTCTTGGGCAATATGAATGGAGTATCCTCAAATCCATAAACTCTGATCATAGTAGCATCCTCAAAGCAATACCAATCTCCCCAATTATGAGTGACAGTAGGGGGGCCACCAAAATCTTTCAGTCTGAGGAACCTTTTTATTTTAGTTGAAATTGAATATTCATAGGGGTGGTTGAAATACCTATACAACACTTTCACACAGTGCTCTTCAAATTGAGCACAGCTGGAGTGGGCATATCTACTATCCCATACTCTGGTCCACATTTGTATGGGTATCTTTTCCCCTTTCTTATCTACAGCAACAATTCGAAACTCACTTGGCCACAACCCTACTTCCTGGCCGTATTATAACACCATGTGCATAAGCATTGAGTAATGCTCAAAAGAGCATGCTGGAGCACCATTTTTTATTGCAGACAGACCAGAGTCCATTCTATTAGCAATATAAGCAGCATAATCAAACTGCCTTGCATTATGACACTAAATGTCAGAAGCTATGACCATTAGAGGAATAGTCATGAACTCGGGGACCTCTGAACCAAGGACTTGGCCTACAGAAAAATAGGTATACTATATGTATGGTTCAAATATAGCCACATGAAAAGGAGGGCCATCATTTTCAGTTAAGGGCATCACTTCTCCTTCTACCCTGGGCCTATGAATGGGCAACCTCCATCCATTGTAAGTTGTATCCATTCTCCAATACTCTTTATCCAGATCTTCATAAATAATAGGGACAGTGCATAAATCATCTAAATCAAAAACCTCACAAATAGCATTTTTTGACAAATGCACAATTGGTTCTCCCTGTGGGTTGCAGATGGCTTTCAGGCTTGAATTGTAATGTCTGGCAAGCAGTAGGAGGAGTTCCACATTTAGGAATACATTGGGCACAACCAGTTTTCCCAAATTCAAGTGCCATGGGTTTGACACAGGAGCATTCCTAAACCTTCTATTATAATGAAATCTGAAAAGCTCATATCCCCAGATTGGGGTCCAGATATCTCCCAGGCGTTTATGTTTATCTTCCAATTTTTCCACTTCTGCCCTGAGTTGGGCAGACCTCCTGGCCTTGGGAGTTGACTCAGGCAATTGGTCAATTAAGTCCTGATTGAGTTTTCTATCTTTCATTTTCTCCTCAGGGGTTTGTTCAGTTTTTTGTTTTTTAGGCTTACTGGTTTCCCCTTGTAACTTTCTTCCTTTTCCCTTTCCCAGAGTTTCCATTTTAAAACTTTGGTAGAAAATTTAAATACAGGCTATATAGTGGTTTGTGTATGTGTACCTATCGTTCGGTGGCTAGAATCAGAATCCTCTGCTTTTGCCTTAAGAGTTCCTCTGTATTCTCTTCTCAGACAGTTTTTTGCAATTACAATGATCGTAGAAATTTTGTAGCCATTTGCATTTAATTATCTGATCAATTCAATGTTCATCGCTGTGAAGTGTCACATCGCCATAACTCTTCTTATCGGTGTGATTTTTAAAATGTCTGGGTGACCTTAATGCTTTTATGGCGCGAACAGTCAATTGGCATGACCTGTTTCATCGCTGTGTGATTTAGATTTCCTTCCGACGTTATGAGTCTTACCGATATAATTTATTTATCAGGGTGATTAATACTATCGAGATAACATAATTACGTTTCCCCGAACTTTGTTGTCCCACCGATAGTCATGTTACTTTGGATCGGAATGACTGCTTTAATGTCTTGCCGCTAGAGTATCAACATGTATGAATTTATACCCATCGGAATGAAACATACTATCGGGATAGCTTTTCAAAAGATAACCTGATCCGAATCATCTCATCGATGGTTCTTTCATATTCTTCATCAAACAGAGTATGTTAAAGTGTCACCGACATCTTTTGATCGCCATGACTTGTGAATCGGCGAGACCTAATTCCCTTGTCCCGATATGTTGAGTCATCCCGACAGATACTTGTATCGCTGTGAGTCTTGCCGAAAGCTCTTTTATCGCCAAGACATTGAGTATCAAAAACTTCTTTGTGTCTTATCCCGATAGTTTACTTCTTACTGATGACTATTTGCTTCGTTGCCCCCATAGGATGTTCGGTGAAACTCTTGCCGAAATACTTCATCAGTATGATATATACCGTCAGGGCAATTTTTAAAAGGTCATCCGATAGTTATCTGTCATACTGATCGGTATGACCACTTGCTTCTCTTGCCGATGTAAGGTCATCGGTATTACTTATTCCATCGGTGACTTCCATAGATCTCCTTCCAATCTGCCTTCTTACGCCGATGGTTATTTTGAAATGATTCCTTATGTATCGGTGTAAACAAAACAACATCTTGCCGATAGATTGACTCTGAAGAAATTTGGCACTGCTCATCTATAGACACCTTGTGAGATACATTAAATTTTTATTATGGTCTTTTGGGATGTTTTTTTTTTTTATTTGTTCAAATATGATGGAGTGAAAAGATAGTAAAATTTTCAAATTTTTACTATCCTAATAGTGGCTCTGTCTGGGATGTATACTCTCTTTGAGTATAACAAGGATCCAGATCTCCTGGGGAAGTAGACCACATATTTTATTTATTTTGGGCTGAGGTTTTTATGAAAATGGGAAAAGGAAAGTAACAAATGATGGGGAGCGGGAATGATTCCTAAACTACTGTGCATGGAATAAGATATTTTGAGAATTATTTGAAGGTTGTCCATGCACTGGCAACGCTCAATTCTCTTTGTACATATTTATGAAAAGAACTGCTTCAAGTATTGCCCATGTACAGGCAATTCCTGCTCCTCTCCTGACATATTCTGTACATAGTAAGAATCATCACCTCCCTTGCCAGTGACAACGAAAGGACCCAACCACAGGGCTTCAAATTTTCCATTTTTTCCTTTGTCCTGACATCTTGCATTCCACATCAGTACCAGATCATTTACTTCAAACTTTCTGGCTTTGGCCTTCTTGTCAAAGAGATATTTTACCTGTGATTGTAATTTAACATTCTGCCTCTGAGCTATTCTTCTTGTTTCATCAAGCTCTGCCAATTGTTCCAACCTTTCCTCCATTGGTTCAGGAATATTCAAGTCTTCCTGGAGAATGAATTTGTATACTGGTATAAGATTTTCCAATGGTAATCTTGCTTGTGTTCCATATACCAACTCATAATGAGATCTCCCAATTGCTCTTTTTATAGTAATTCTATCAACCCATACTGCCATTCTTAATTTTGAATCCCAAGCCTTCTTGTTTCTATCCAACATTCTTTTTATGATTTTCAAAAGGCTCTTATTACTTGATTCAGCTTGCCCATTGGCCTGTGGATGGTAGGGAGCAGCATAAGAAATAGTGATACCATGTGTACTACAAAAACCTTTGAATTCATCAAATCTTAAACACATCCCATTATCTGTAATCAATCTTACTGGAGTACCAAATCTGCATATAATATTCTCCATTAGAAAGTTAATCACAACTTTACTTGTAGCCTGTTTCGTTGGGATCGCTTCCACCCATTTTGTAAAGTAGTCAGTAGCAACTAAAATCTATTTATGCCCCCCACTTGATTTCTCTGAGATTTCAACTATAAAATCAATACCCCATTGATAAAATGGAGCCTCAACCTGCATAGGTTTTAAAGGTAGTGCTCCCTGATATTTTAACTTGCTTGGGAATTTCTGGCATGCTTCACACTTTCTAGTGTACTGGTATGAATCATTAAAAACTTTAGGCCAATAATATCCTACCCTCAGGATTTTGTGGGCTGTAGTTTTTGCTAAGAAATGACCTCTGCACATGCCTTCATGCAACTCCATAATATGTTTTGACTGATATTCATCCAATAATAGTAGAACCCCATCTCTGTTTTTCCAATAAAGATCCCCACTGATGAGTACATATTTTGAAGCTTGTAGTTTGAGTGTCCTCCTTTTGTTATCATCATATCCTTCAGGACACTTCATATGTTTTAGATAATATATTATATCAGTATACCATGGAGTGTGTTCAATACTGGTATTTGCATCAACATTACATATCTGAGAAGCTTCTAGATTACTTTCAGCCATCAATTTGGCAAGACCCTGTCCTCTCACTAATTTAGTGATTTGGATTTCAATGTTGAATTCCTGAATCCTATTAATCCACCTACATCTCCTACCAGTGACTTCAGTTTGAATCAATACATCCTTCACTGTAGCATTAGGAACATATGCTGTGATTTTGGCCCCCACCAAATATGGTCTAAAATTTTTAACTGCTTTTACCAATGCATATGCCTGTTTTTCAATAATGTCATATTTCAATTCTACATTCTGGAGGGACTTGCTGAAGAAAGAGATAGGTTGTTCATATCCATCATTGTTTTTCTGTAATAACACTGCTGCAACTGTATGATAGGAAGCAAATGAGAACAATTGGAATGATTTATTGAAGTCAGGGGATATTAAGACTGGAGCTTGCTTGATTGCCCTTTTAATATTGCCAAATGCTTCTAATGTTTCTATTGTCCACTTTATTTCTGATTTCTTCTTTAGCATTTTTGATATAGGACAAACAATCTCTGCAAAATTTGGTATAAATCTTCTGACAAAATTTATCTGGCCAAAAAATGATTGTATGGCTTTTACATTTTTTGGAATAGGGAGCTAATCAATTGCTTTTACCCTTTCAGGATCTATTTTGACTCCTTCCTTCGAGACTATATGGCCAAGCAATTTTCCTTCTATCACTGCAAATGGCATTTTTTAGGGTTCAATGATATCCCATATTCTAGGGCTTTGATAAATATTTGTTCCAAGTGTGTGCAATGATCTTCAACCTTTTCTGAATATGTTGTCAAATCATCTTGATACACTATCATAATCTTATTGATCAATTCAGCAAAAGCCACATCCATTGCTCTTTGGAATGTTGCTCCGGCATTAGTTAATCTGAATGGCATTCTCAAATATACATATGTTCCCCACGGAGTAGTGAATGTAGTCTTAAATTGTTCTGATTCCTTAACTTTTACCTGATTGTAACCGAAGAAACCATCCATCATTGATAACAATTCACACCCAGTGACTTTCTGCAATATTGCTTCCATATTGGGGAGAGAATAATTATCTTTGAGGGAAGATTTATTCAAGTTTCTGAAATCCACACACAGTCTAATGTCACCATTCTTTTTTCTAACAAGCACTAAATTTGAAACCCAGGAAGAATGTCTAATAGGTTTGATTATAGCTCCATCCCTTAACTTTGTAAGTTCTTCTAGCATTTTAGGGGCTAATGTAGGATTAATCGGCCTCTGCTTCTGTCTGAATGGTTTAGCATCTGGCTTCAGTGGTATCTCATGTTGAAATAAATCCTCTCTATATGCCTTTAAATCATCATATGACCAAGCAAATACATGCCTGTACTTCCTAAGCAGGTTGATAAGTCTACTCCTAATTTTTGGGTCAAGACTTCTTCCAATATACACATTTTTTGGGGTTGTTTGTGTCCCTAAATTGATTTCTTCAAGGTTACAAGGTATCACTGGTGTGTCTTTCTTTTTATATCTATCATGGCCATCAAATGCCTTTTCTAATGCAATAAGTCCTTTAGGTATCTTATTCGTTTTCAACTGAACCACCTCTTGGCCAAAAAGGGTTTCCTTCCCATCATGTTCCTCTACAAATGCATTAAAATCAATTTCTTGATTTTCATAATAGTCAGCACAATGTAAGAAATTGATTATATCAACATCGCTATCAAACACTTGCCAGTTCTATATATTATCAGGGATGGTAGGTCTAGTTTTAAATTCAACTTCTGTGATCCCTCCTAATGTGACATCATCTCTCTTTAATGCAATGTTTGCTAAAAAGTCTGCCATAATGTTTTTAGACCTATCAACCCAGCTGATTGAAAAGGCATCAAATAATTCAACACTATCCCAAACTGCATTTCTGTACTGTCTTAATCTTTTATTTTTAGATAAGTATTTTTCTCTTACTTGGGAGATGACCAGTTCAGAATCACCATAGACAGCCAACTTTTTTATTTTGTGTTTGGTGGCTATGTTTAGGCCAATGAGCAAGGCTTCATACTCAGCTACATTATTTGTGCATTCAAATGTCAATAAGAAAGAGTATTTGAAAGTTTTACCTCCTGGTGAAATGAAAATTACTCTAGCCCCATTTCCTATTTTGCTGCATGCACCATCGAAATACATTTTCCACAAATCATTTTCTTCTTTCATAGATTTAGTGTGTATTGGGTCAGTGTTATGCAATTCTGGTGTAGTTTCTCCAACTTTGAAAACTCCTAAATCTGTGTCACAAAAGAAATTTATCTGATGCTGGTCCATTCTTTCTATAATATTGTCATACCTTGGCTCTCTGCACAATTTGATTTCCTTGCCACCCACTGGTATGGTGGCATATGATAAATCTAACTGAACATTGCCTCCTGCCATTGCAGCCCATTGCCTTGATAGAAGCATTCCATAATACGGTGGGATGTCAACCACAGTAATGTCAATGTTATAAGTTGCTTCAGGGTGTGAGGCAAGTTTTATCTCTACATCCTTCATGATACCAACTACTGGAATAGATCTGTTATCCATTGCATAACACTGGCCATACGTAGTATCAACCCACATTCCCAATTCCTTCATAACTGCTATAGGCATGATATTCATAGCAGCACCTAAATCAATCATACAATTCCTGACTATCCTGTTCTTGATTACTAGTGTAGTATAGAATGGATCTACCTATGAGGGATTTTTTGTAAGTGTGTCACCAAGGTATACCTCAGGCATCTTGAAATTTTCCTGATGCACATTATTTGTTGTTTTTTCAAACCCTTTATGTTTTGGATTTGGTGTATCAGAAATCATCTTGACAACTGTACTCCTATATTTATCTATTTTCATCATCTCTAGAAGTGGGACTCATATCTTCACCTGAGACACCGCATGTGCAATGTCAAAAGAATGGGCTATGATCTGATCATTCTTTTCTATTTTTGTGTTCTCTTTTTCTTGATTTTCTTTCATTTTACTTTTATCCCCCTTTTCTAGTTCTTTATATGATGATTTTGTATTATTCCCTTTGTTATTCTGGTCTTTTATAAATACACTCCCAGGAGTTCCTTGCCCAACATTTGTTGTTCTATTCCTTAAGTTTTAAGTATTTCGAGCTTGAGCCACTGCAGCCACTGTGAGAGCTTCTCTTTCATCCTCAGTAGGTTTTCTCCATTGACCATATGACTTGTTGTTACAACTATCTTCCTGGTCTGAGAATATCTCTTGTTCTCCCATGTTGATATGATACTTCTGGTTCCCTACATCATACTCATATCCTTCTTCTTCTAAAGAAGAATAATCTTCTGTCACCACACATGGTGTATCCTGCATCATATTGATGGTGTGATTATCCCTATTATAGTTGTATAGCATTTCCTCTTGCTATATGGATTTAGCTACCTCACAGTATTCAGGTAAATGTGGTAAATTACATACAAAACACCAAGGCTTATTTTTTGCCATATGTGCCATGTTTCTTTTCAGGGGATCGGGAGTATCTTTTCCATATGGTTGCTTTCTGCTGTTATCGATAGGTCTTCCATCCTTCCAAATTGTATTGTAGGGCATATCATGTAACCTAGGTCTATCATGCCTATGCTGACCCTCTAGTTTAGTCTGTTGAACATTTGGATTCTGAGGATTTCTATGATTATCCCTCTTACTGACCATTCCCGCAGCCTTCCTATTATTTTCAATAGTTATGGCTACTTTCTATGCTTCGGCCAAGGTTGCAGGACACCTGTTTTGGGGTCAAATGCTTTCATATAGATACTTAGTGCTGCCTGGTCAGATAACTTAGCTCCATGTGGTACCTTATTATGTAACTTGGAAAACTTCAAGTTGAAATCAAATACTGACTCATTTTGATACTTCTGTATACTTATTAATTCTTGTAATGCAAACTCAGGAGCATATTGGTTACCATACTGATCCTTAAACTGGTTACGGAAATTAGTTATTGAATTGATTGATGCATCAGGCAAGCTATTAAACCAATCTCTGGCATCTTCAGTGAGGGACATCATAAATAACCTCATTCTAATGTCTTCCCAATCCATACCAATATCCTGTACAAAAGCATTAAAACTTCTGATATGATCTTCCGTAGATATTGCATTGTTTCTAGTAAACTTGGGAACCATATTTCTCCAAGTACTATCCATAGGATATGGATACAACTGATATCCAGTTAAATCAAATTAACCACATATATTTGCAAGGTTTTGGGGTGGGAAATTCAAAGGTGGTGGATTGGGATAATAATTGTATCCACCTGGTGGCTGATGATATGCATATTGTTGATGTTGGTTCATGTGGAGATTTGTGTGATGATTTTGTGGTCTATAATATTGTTGACCAGGGGGTGGGTAAGTATTTACTATGTGTTGAGATGCATTATGTATGGGAGGTGGTCTAGGGCTTTGGGGAATAGTGTTCTAATGACTTCCGGAAGCATGTGAGTTTTGAGCACCACTTGTATTTTGCTGTGTATTTCTTGAAATATTCCCTCTATGCAGGGGTACATATTTTAGGGGAGCTGTTTTGGCTTTACTTTTCCTCTGTTGAATTTCTTGCTGCAACAACTCTCTCTCTTCCTATATCTTGTACCTTTCAAGTTCTTTCCGGAGCATGAGTATTTCCTGTTGCTCTTCACTCATGTCTTTTAAATTCTCTGCATTGTTATTTATTTCCTGATATTCTGGATTATCATTCATTCCCTGGTTTGAAACTTCATAACCCATCTCTTCTCCCTGATGTAATGACATCTTGAAATCATGTTTAGCTTGGTTTTGATCAATATCCCTCATAATCTTTGCATCATAATCACGCTATTCTTGAGGAGTGGGTCTATACCTTGCTAAAATATCATCAATTGCTCCACTGAGGTTCTCATTTGAATCATGCAGAGGTGTGAATTTGTTGTGAATTGAAATATTTTGTTCTGAATCATTCTCTTGGATATCTAGCTTATTATCTTGGTGGGAATATTTTGAATTCCCATTTCTTTTGGAAATGTTTCTAAGTGGTGGAGATGACTGCAAATTTCTACCTTCCATCTTGGATCTCCTACAATCCATTTGATATTGAATTCTTTGTTATAATTGTAACTAGAGTCGCCACCTGTTTATTAAATAGGAAAAGTTTATATTTTATCTTAGGGTTCTTGTCACCAGTAGAGTTACTGAATTAAATTTTTTGAAATGACTCTATGGAAGAAAGGATTATTTTCTAAGGTCTTTTACTAAGTCCCCAGTAGAGTCGCCAATTTGTTAGGTCTCAAAAATGCAGGTTGCCAATCCTAAGAGGATGCCAAGCTCTATGTTTAAACTGGCAACGTTTCTAAACTAACTCGACAAAATCAACCTTTAAGGTTTGATGATTTCCTTCGCTTTAGGTCCTGCTACACCTAGGCGGGTAAACCTTGGAAAATTAAAGCAGATTGAATGTGAATGTGTGGACTAATTAAATCTATCTACAATGGCATAAGATGTAGGATAGATGAAATGCTTGCTAAATAGTTTTATGTCTAATGTCTAATGAGTGATTGGTAGAAATTGTATAAGCAATATCAAGGTAAAAGGTTTTAAGTATTGAGTAAAATAAGACTAGTGCCTTGTTGGGTAACAGAGTCAATTTGAAGGACCAGGACTAATGGTTTCCTAATGGTAATAATTCTAGTTGTCTGGCACAGTTTTAGTTTATAACTTGTATAAACGTGCAAGTAAATGACTGAAAAACTCTTCTTGATAATCCAACCAAATAGAATCAGATATCTTATAATTCACCAGAAGGTATTTTAACCCTTACTTGAAGGAACCAAATGAAATGAATGGACAAGATTAACAGATAATATTTTACTGGAGACAGAATGGCAATCTAATTGTATGGCCCTACTTAGTAATCCAAACTTACTACTTCCAGGCTACTGTAACTAAATCAGAAGGGTTTAATTCCTCAAATGGACACCAACCTATTTAATCACACAGATACAACAAATGTGTATTGACAGATTAAATATATACTTGATAAATTAATCTGAATATCAAGGAAATGCAGAAATGGAGACAGCCACACAATTGAATAATTTTAACAAACAACGGATACCAAAGTAGAACCACTGAACCAGAGAACTTCAAACTTCTTCTTCAAATAAAATATGCAACATAGTCATTTTGAAACATTGTATATATAAGGTATATGAATATCTTCTACTGCTGATGATCTCTCAGCATCAATTGTTTGGACTTATATAGATATTTCTATGAAGAGACATAACTCTTCAATAAGTTTTTTGGGAACTTAACAAACATTAACAACTATGACATAATCATGATTAGGCTTTATTTAGCCACAAGTAAATTTTAGCCAAGTAATCCAAGTAATCTTGCTCACGATGAGAATTAGTGAGGTCAACAGCACTTCTGGTAATTATATCAAGTGTGATCATGCTTTCCAATTGTTTGCAAACTTCTCTAGATGCAGAGGCTTTATCTTTCAGAGCTCCTATGGCTTTGTGTAATATAATTTGACAATCAATAATCCATTCTTCCTTGCTCTTTACCTCTCCGTTGTCTTTAAATATCCTGGGCACTCCTGCGTTTGAGGCATCATTTCCTTCCTTAGCATCAGCTTTAAGTTTGTCATAATAATTTTGGTGCTGTTTGAGAAATGCTCTCACATCAGAGATATCTGTACTATCAGCAACACTTCTGTTTTGTAGCTCAATCAATTTTTCTTGTATTCTCTTTTCAAGTCTTTCATGTTCTTGAACTGCTTTATGATTCTCTAAGTAATTATCCCAAAACTGGTTTAACCACCACACCATGTTTGCGTACCTGCTCTGCAGTATTGTAACAAATGGATCTATCTGAATTTGGGTTGCCTGATCAGGGGATAATACTTGAATGCCCTGTGAGCTCTCACCTTGAGTTATTCTTCTTGTGGACTGGCCAAAAGTACTCTTAACAGCATCCTTCAAGTAATCATTTTCTTTTGTCAATCTTTCACAATTCAATTTGTATGCATCTCTTTCTTTGATCAACATTTGAGCTTGCGTTTTATTCAATTTTGCAACATTGATACCAATGTCTGTAGTAATTATAGGGTTAGTTTCCCCTGCTCTCAAAGTCATAACATGGCCAAAAGTCTTTTCAGTATCTATGATGGCCGTCTTCTTATGGGGAGGGTATAATGCCCATATCATCAAGGAATTTTCATCAGTATTATATCTTGTTCCCATATATACTTCATTAACTCCTTCTGGAGTAAGCTTATACTTATCATCTACACTATTCAGAAAACTGTCAAAAACCAAAGCAAAATTTAAATCCAGACCAGGAAAAATCATAACCCCTGCATCCTTGAGCAACTGTCTACCCTTGCTAGGTGTCATGTCTTGCATTTCCTTATCTACTGTTTCCTTTAGCATATCTAATAATTGTTTTTCATTATCAAAAGAAACATCATCTACTGATTCCCTGATCTCTTTCCCTTTGTATTTATACAAGAATGATTTAAATTCTTTTGACTGAATAAATTTATCATCTGAAATGAAAAAATCATAGGCTGTTTGGCGTGGATCCTCATCAGCAGACCCCTCCTCATCATGTAGCACGACTGGAGGCTGATATTGTTGCATTTTCCTTTTGGACATTTCTATTGTTTTATCTTGTGGCTGCTCTTGTTCTGTCAGTTCTTCATCTTCAGAGGAAACCATTTCAATCTCTGCTAACTGCTTTTTCTTTTCACTTAAATCCCTGTTATATTTTTCTACCACCAATTTGACTTCAGCTTCTTCTAAATTTCTATTGACATCATCATGTGGATAATGTATGTGCATGTATCCACTGAGATTTTGTTTTCTTCTTGCAGAGTCAATAAAACCTTCAGGGTCAAATCCTTTCCTAGCCTCAGCAGTCATCATATTATAATGCATTAATTTATCCAAAATGAGATTGTAACCTTCTTTTGAAACCACAGTAAAATCTCCAAAACATAAGGTGCTGGGCATAAATGATTGTTTATCATGTGAACTTAGATGCATCACATTTGAACAATGCATTTGCCTAATTATCTCCAAATATGCAAGTCTGTCAGGGACAGTCTTGGGCAATATGAATGGAGTATCCTCAAATCCATAAACTCTGATCATAGTAGCATCCTCAAAGCAATACCAGTCTCCCCAATTATGAGTGACAGTAGGGGGGCCACCAAAATCTTTTGGTCTAAGGAACCTTTTTATTTCAGTTGAAATTGAATATTCACAGGGGTGGTTGAAATACCTATACAGCACTTTCACACAGTGCTCTTCAAATTGAGCATAGCTGGAGTGGGCATATCTACTATCCCATACTCTGGTCCACATTTGTATGGGTATCTTTTCCCCTTTCTTATCTGCAGCAACAATTTGAAACTCACTTGGCCACAACCCTACTTCCTGGCCGTAATATAACACCATGTGCATAAGCATTGAGTAATGCTCAAAAGAGCATGCTGGAGCACCATTTTTTATTGCAGACAGACTAGAGTCCATTCTATTAGCAATATAAGTAGCATAATCAAACTGCCTTGCATTATGACACTAAATGTTAGAAGCTATGACCATTAGAGGAATAGTCATGAACTCGGGGACCTCTGAACCAAGGACTTGGCCTACAGAAAAATAGGCATACTGTATGTATGGTTCAAATATAGCCACATGAAAAGGAGGGCCATCATTTTCAGTTAAGGGCATCACTTCTCCTTCTACCCTGGGCCTATGAATGGGCAACCTCCATCCATTGTAAGTTGTATCCATTCTCCAATACTCTTTATCCAGATCTTCATAAATAATAGGGATAGTGCATAAATCATCTAAATAAAAAACCTCACAAATAGCATTTTTTGACAAATGCACAATTGGTTCTCCCTGTGGGTTGTAGATGGCTTTCAGGCTTGAATTGTAATGTCTGGCAAGCAGTAGGAGGAGTTCCACATTCAGGAATACATTGGGCGCAACCAGTTCTCCCAAATTCAAGTGCCATGGGTTTGACACAGGAGCATTCCTAAACCTTCTATTATAATGAAATCTGAAAAGCTCATATCCCCAGATTGGGGTCCAGATATCTCCCAGGCGTTTATGTTTATCTTCCAATTTTTCCACTTCTACCCTGAGTTGGGCAGACCTCCTGGCCTTGGGAGTTGACCCAGGCAATTGGTCAATTAAGTCCTGATTGAGTTTTCTATCTTTCATTTTCTCCTCAGGGGTTTGTTCAGTTTTTTGTTTTTTAGGCTTACTGGTTTCCCCTTGTAACTTTCTTCCTTCTCCCTTTCCCAGATTTTCCAATTTAAAACTTTGGCAGAAAATTTAAATACAGGCTATATAGTGGTTTGTGTATGTGTACCTATCGTTCGGTGGCTGGAATCAGAATCCTCTGCTTTTGTCTTAAGAGTTCCTTTGTATTCTCTTCTCAGACAGTTTTTTGTAATTACAATGATCGTAGAAATTTCGTAGCCGTTTGCATTTAATTATCTGATCAATTCAATGTTCATCGCTGTGAAGTGTCACATAGCCATAACTCTTCTTATCGGCGTGATTTTTAAAATGTCTGGGCAACCTTAATGCTTTTATGGTGCGAACAGTCAATCGGCGTGACCATTGGCATGACCTGTTTCATTACCGTGTGATTTAGATTTCCTTCCGACATAATGAGTCTTACCGATATAATTTGTTTATCGGTGTGATTAATACTATCGAGATAACATAATTACGTTTCCCTCAACTTTGTTGTCCCACCGATAGTCATGTTACTTTGGATCAGAATGACTGCTTTAATGTCTTGCCGCTAGAGTATCAACATGTATGAATTTATACCCATCGGAATGAAACATACTATCGAGATTGCTTTTCAAAAGATAACCCGATCCGAATCATCTCACCGATGGTTCTTTCATATTCTTCATCGAACAGAGTATGTTAAAGTGTCACCGACATCTTTTGATCGCCGTGACTTGTGAATCAGCGAGACCTAATTCCCTTGTCCTGATATGTTGAGTCACCTCGACAGATACTTGTATCACTGTGAGTCTTGCCGAAAGCTCTTTTATCGCCAAGACATTGAGTATCGGAAACTTCTTTGTGTCTTATCCCGATAGTTTACTTCTTTCCGATGACTATTTGCTTCGTTGCCCCTGTAGGATGTTCGGTGAAACTCTTGCCGAAATACTTCATCGGTATGATATATACCGTCAGGGCAATTTTTAAAAGGTCGTCCGATAGTTATCTGTCATACCGATCGGTATGACCACTTGCTTCTCTTGCCGATGTAAGGTCATCAGTATTACTTATTCCATCGGTGACTTCCATAGATCTCCTTCTGATCTGCCTTCTTACGCCGATGGTTATTTTGAAATGATTCCTTATGTATCGGTGTAAACAAAACAACATCTTGCCGATAGATTGACTTTGAAGAAATTTGGCACTGCTCATCTATAGACACCTTGTGAGATACATTAAATTTTTATTATGGTCTTTTGGGATGTTTTTTTTTTTTTATTTGTTCAAATATGATGGAGTGAAAAGATAGTAAAATTTTCAAATTTTTATTGTCCTAACACCTACCAAGAATTTCATAATTGAATCTTATCATGTCGGCATAGGACCTAAATAACGGTCATAAACTGACACTCCAAAATTGGTCCTGACCTAAAATAGGGTAGGACTAGGGCATGGAGGCCCAAGTCCTCCCCCCCTATTTCAAGTGGGATTAATGTTAAGTGTACCCCTTGAGTCCCAATTGCCATGAAACTTCATGGTTTTCTCATTGGGAGTCATCAAAATCATGCAAGATGCTCTAAATGCATACTAAGGGACTCGAGAGCTAAACCTTAATAGGTAAAAGCCCCCAAGGGGATGTTTTTCAATGTAACACTTCCATCCTTATTTTCTAGAATGCATAGTCTAATCCATCAAATAGGGGAACATCCTTCTTGTGCACCATCTCAGATCTACCTCAAGCAATTAAGCTTTCTTCTAAGGAACCTTGCTCGAATACCAATCGTTGAATGCACAACACAACTAAGAGGGGGGGTGAATCATTTGTAACTTAAAATTCTAAAACCCTCACACACATTTATATCCACATTAATTCAATTAACCCCTTAAATAGTTATGATGATTAAGCATGAAAGAAAATAACAAAAACTTAATCAAATCAACATCAAACACAAGAGAATGCCAGATTTATGTAGAAAACCCAAGAAGGGAAAAACCATAGTGAGGATTAGCTCACAATATAAAGTAATATCAACACCAAAATACAATAGGCTCACTGCCAGAGAAAGGTTCATTGTCAAAGGCTCATTGTCTAGCAGAAAGAAGATAGAGAAGATTGTTACAACGAGAAAACCATCTCAATACAACAAAGAAGTCCACCACAACACCATCATCACCTCTGCAGTCCCACTAAGGAATTGTAGACACTTTCTGCTAACTACATCTAGTAATCTAACATATGAAAGCTTGCACTGTACTGCACAAATTTGTACTTTACTCACATCCCATACTCTTCTATCTTATCATCCTTCAACAACTCAAAACTTATTTATACCATCTTCAACCTTGAAAATATTCTCCAAGGTTAGCAACACACCTTAACCATGTAAATTCAAATTAGGTCACACCCAAACATTCTCATAGTTGAAAGGAATAAACGCAGACCACAACACACCTTAGCTTGGACCAAAAATAATTCATACAAACCATGCCACACTTCCACAACCACCAAAGCAGATCTACAATTAGTGTAAACACCCAAGTTCAACCAAACTAGTGTAAACACCATAAATAATTATGTACACACTTCCTCAAACCCAAAGATGACTCATAGACCACATGCTATGCCTGAGAACAATATATAATATCCCACAAACATCCTATAACTGAACAAATTCCTCTGTAACAACTTTCACCTGCCGCACAACCTTATCCTGTTTACCCAACATACACAAATGTCTCTAACATACACTGCAACTCAATAAATCCTCTTTCGAAGAACCAAACCATGAGCAACTTGGACTGAAGATAGATATTAACCATATAAGCACACTTCCAGAACCATAAGACCTAAAACCATTTTACAAAGAAATGTGGAGCAAAAATATTTCTCCCAGACACCTCTACAATGAACAATTCACACATTACTGAACACATCTTCCTTTGCACATTGATCTAGCACACCAAATTTTGAATTAAGCACCTTTGAATGTCTCTAAACAACATATCCAAACCACATAGACAAATCTTCAATATAAGAGAAATATGAAGCAAAACCAAAACACTACTCTACAACACAGAATACCACTGTCACACGTTTTCTTATTTTATTCAAATTTTCTCAAAAGCACTTGGAAGCCAAGCACCAAAAACATATTATCACCATCTTCAACACTTCATCATCATCAGACACAACATCTACTCAACACCAACTACTCATACTCTTACAACATCTCTTATTCATACATTTGACACCGATGACAACACAAGCTTGTTGACATTAATGACAACACCAACTGCACATACTTGCAATAGTGTATTTCAACACTAAGTGTTTATACACCGTATTCACACTTTATTGATCAAAACCTTTAGAATCACTTACTTTGCCTTGTTGTGTAGTTGTTGTGGACTTTGTGTGTCTTTTAGTACTTGTTTCCCTCAAACAAGTGCATGAGTATGAAATAGTCTATTCATCATGGATGCATCTTGTTATTCATCTTTGGAAGCTTTGTTTGCATACATCATAGCCATTGATAATTTTTCCAAATTTACTTATGAATATCTTTGAGTCTTAAAACAAACTGCATATATCTATGATGTTGATATCTCTATGTGTTCCACATATGAAATTCTTTGTTATATATCTGATTTTGATAGTTTCACAAATCTCATGGGAACATATCCCTCAATATTAGATGATCTCACTAAATTCATAGATAATAATAAATATATTGCATCATTAGTAGTGATGACTTCAATATGTTAGATGAAGCCCTAGATGACTTTCTCTCTATTGGACATTCCACTATGCCTCCTATTGCTAATACATGTGATGATTACCGTTGATGATGATTTTATTCAAAACAACAATAGATAAAATTCACGAAGAATCTTGTCTTAGCTTGAAGAATATGGAGAATTATTAGAAATAGCTCTCAATTCCAAGTCTACGGTAACCAGGTTATGGTTGTATTGGACTTACTCAATGTTTTATGTGAAGCTATTTGTTCAAGGGGCCTTACATGATTTTAGGGATGTGTACTGGTTGTATTTGCTTAGACTTTGCAAATAACTATAAATTACACTATAACTAGTGATCCTTTTCATTTATTTACCATTTTACTACAAAGCTTTACCTAAATTTCAATGCAGACATACTTTGTACTTTAGATTTATATGAAAACTATTAAAGATCTTTGTAATTCACAAGTTTTTATTTGAATTAATGACAATCTCCTTCAGATAACTGTGTGCATGTTATTTATTTAAATATTTAATGTAGAAAAGTTAGAAGAAAGGGTTTAGAAAACTTGATTCTGTAGCAATTATTTCTCTTCTACTCATGCACACAAGTCTGATTAGCTATAACACTTCAAAGGAGTTAAATTCATGTATGTTTCTTTAGAGCAATATCACAAATTAACATACAGAACTGTAATCATCAAAGGGAATATATCAAAGAACACTTGAATCCAATTACACTCTAGAATAGATGTAGCAATTAGATGTTTGTATTCATTAACATATGAAAGCCATTTTTAAATTTACAATGTATTTTGACTTCAAAGTCTTTGAAAGTATCAGCAAACTAAATCAAACTTATAGACATTTTATAGATACAGAGAGAAAATGGGACATTCCACATTATCTCCACTGTAGACACAGGTGCATTCCATATCACATAAATTCTACTCAAATCATTTTCCACAAATCACTTGTCTTGCAAATTATCCAGTATTTTTCTATATCAGTTGTGTGTCTCAAAATATACATATTAAAGCTCCTTATATACACAAAAAATCCCCCTACTATGGTTACAAAAATCACCAATGGTCTAATAAAGCCACCTGTCACCCCAAAATATCCTAGAAAGATATTCTCTCAATTCTAAAGATGCTCTTTAGAATCTTTAGAATTACCAAAATATCTTCTATGTCTGAATTTTATCTTTGACCATTCACTACCACAAAAATATAACCAAGTACAACATTGAAACAAATAATGAACAAACAACCTAATCACTATCCGTGACGTCCTCTATCTGCATATCCCCTTTCTTATCTCTCATGTATTGTGTGAATCTTTTAGTTATGGTGGATATGGATGCATGACTGGTTCTTTGAGAAGCATCCCAAGTGTATTGCTACATTTCAACACTTGTCTTCAATGCCTATGCTTTGTTTTCTCTATCTTCTCTCCTCTTATGATATTTTCTGATCTTAGCACTCAATTTCATCATCCTTTCCATTGCTTCTTCATCTAATTGGTTTACAGGATCTTCAAGGCATGGCTAGAAGTTGTTTTTGAATTCCTTTATAGTTGTGTCTACATCCAATATCTAAACTTGAGGGTATGGATGCTTAACCAAATGTTCAACTATCTTCATGTGCTTCTTCAACAAACCTTGAACAGTCTTTTCTAACTCTTGTATATTGGCCAAGAAAGGCCTTAGTATACCTTCTTCAAACTTTAGTTCCATCTTCATTTTAGGGACTTGAAATACAACCTGTGGAGTTATAACACCCTCATTCACCAAGGACTGTGTATATTCTTCCAAACTATTAAGTTTCTTCAATTCATCTATGTTCTGCTTTACTCTTTCTTGGCATCTCTGTACAATGTGAACACAATTGTTTCTCTCAGTTAGTGTAATATTCCAATTGCTAATCACAATTTTTATTACTTCCTCTCATTTATGAATAAATGCTTTGACAAAATCCTATAACGTATTAGCTTCATGTCTTTTATTCTCTATTTCCCCAATCTATTCCTTAGAAAGAATAGTTAAATCAGAAGATAATTCTGGTACACTTTATGTAGGATCAAATATCCCTTGAATGAATTATTAGTACTGGGCACCTTGTCCTTTCAAATCTTTTATTTTTTGCTTATCTTTTCTCATTCTACTTGTAGTGAATTCAATCATTTCCTGCAATTCTTCAATGTGTTGCTCTCAGTTCACATGACCAATATCCACACTAGTAACCTTGTACTCCTCAACACTTATTTCTTCCTTTTCCTTGTTAGCCTAAGGGATTGCCATTTGTACAATTCTAGCCCCAGAGGTATCCCTTTTAATGGTTGACATGGTTCTAGCCTTCATTTTGCCTCTCTTTACAGCTTCACTAGTTAACAAACTCTTAATATCAATCAGTACCACTTGGATTGTTGTATCTTGTCTTACTTTAGATCCTAACCAAGATGGCACCTCCTTATTCAAATCTATATCTATAGATTTCTCATTTAATACTTCCTCTTGAGCTCCTTCTATGAATACCTCTTCTTGTTCTTTCTCTTGTTGTTGTTGATCATGCTGTTGCTTTGGGGGAAATTACTAAGGAAGCTATTGTTGTCCTGGTTGGACATTCTCTGCATCATGTTGTTCTTTACCATGGGGTACCTCAGGATTAGGAACCTCCTTATCCAAATCTGCAGGCACATTTTCTAGATTAGCCTCTTCTTGAGCAGCCTATACCTTTCCCATGTTTACATTGTCTTCCTCTTCGGCCTAATTTCTCAACATTTCCTTGGCCGCTTCCTTAACTTCTTCCATGATATTCTTTGGCACTAAATTATCAAAAGGGTCAACCATTTCCACATCATGTACTAATTGTGTGGCAACCTGATGTGATTTCCTTGCATCAAATCCTCCAAGCATGAGATGAGATTTTGGTACTTGTCTATCTTCTTCTTCTTCACTGCTCATCTCAAGGTTGTCATCACTATCTTCATCCTCACCTTCCTCTTCATCATCTTCTACATCTTCAATTTTATCTACATCCACTACTACATTTTCATTAGTGGATGCTTGGGCCTTGGATATTTTGTCTGTCATTTATTTGGTCATTTCTTGTTTGACCAATATAAACCTCTGTATTTTCTCATGTTGGGTTTGTTCTGTAATTAAGGGAGTTTGCTGAGATACCTACAATGTTTGAATAATTATGTCTTGTTGTACATTTGTAGGTGATTGCGCAAAAGTTTGCCCTACTGTCTCAACTGCACTTGATGCTTTTCCTTCTTTAGATGTGGCAACATCTAAAGCTATAGCCACTATCACCCCTAATGCATAGGGATCTAGCAAGGTGGATCCTATATCTGTCTTTGCTATTTTTCCTTCCACTATTCTCCTTTTCTTTTTAAAGAAATCATCAAAACTAGCTTCAGTTTCCAAACTCCTCTTCTTACCTTTAGATTTGAAATGGTGACTATTATTCCCTAGGCTTCCAACTCTATAATCCTTTTTTTTATCCATGCATTTGATAAGGTTAATACTGGTTGTGATATATTATCAATTGAGCCTTCCCCAGGCTGAGTGAGGTCTGGCTCTGTGATGAACTCTTCAGCCACCTTGTTTATGTCATAACTCTCATGTAATACATTTTCATCATCTTTTCGTATTTCTTGGGGTACCTCTAGTACTCCCAATGTTCTTATTTGATCTAATGTCAATATTTTATAGGACCTCTTCTTAACTTCAGCCTCATTATCACAGTCAGCCCAATAGTCTTCAATATGTGGCTGATGTTTGAATTTCTTATTAACAAATATGTGTATCCTTCCAAAAGGATCAAAAGATCTAGCCAACTCAAAAGTCTGGAAACTAAGATACTGGAGCTCTACCTCTAATACCTTAGCTGACTCCTCATTTACAAAAATGTAGATACCAATACTAAATGGGAATTTAACAATTCCTCTACCAAATTTATTCTTGTACATTTGATGAATATTTAATATTTGTTTGGTAAACTCTAATAGTATCATCTTATATGTTGGGAATCTTGGTAGCCTGAATGGCTCACCTACAAATCCTTCGATTCTTATGTAAGTAAAAGTGGAAAGTTGAATGTACCAAGCACTGTGTAAATTGATAGCATTTCGTGCTTGCTCTGACAACCTCTTATCCTTATCCCCTACCAACATTCTTACTAGATACATGTAGAAAACATCATTCACCCTAACATGATTACGTATTACATCCCTTTCCTATAAGTCAGGGTAATGATCATATACCAATGCTTGCCCCAGGACATTTCCCAACATCCAACTCTTGGTATTCCATTTATTTGCATGTTCGTTGCATAGGAGTATATTACATATGACGCCATGAAGAACATTTTGTGATTGCCCCATCTCATGACCTATTTGAAAATGGCGTTGCTAATAGCCTGGGCCCAATGAATTACCCCTGTCTCCCTCTTGATAAACTGGATTACTAAGAACATCCATGTTTCAAACTTACTACCATCTGCCAGTCCCATTACCCTGCTCAACAAAGTAATCATGATGTGAATATCCTCCTGAAAATCTATTTTGCATAGTGCCTTAGGCACTCAAACCGTTGCCTTTGGCTTCTTGTCTAGTAGATACCACTCATAAAATATAGTGCTTTTACATGAGGCTTCATTATTTTTAAAGTTTGCTACATATTGATCTTGATCAATTTCTCTCATCTCACTGGTAAGCGGTAAAGCAAAGGTTCTAGCAATACCTTCAACCGATAAGTCTACATACACTACACCATTATGTACTACTTTCCTTGAATTCATATCATACTTTTGAATGCACTCAATCACTAGATCCCTGGATTCCATTGCTAATAGGAAGCCAGCAGCTTTGTATAACCCAACATCTAGTATATTTCTCATTGCGAGGGATGCCCCAGCTACTCTGATCTTCTACAAAAGTGTGGTAGAATCAAAATCCCCAATCTCCATGTTAACCACCATTTCACCATTAGGGTATATCTTTGAATTATATCCCTTATATGGAAATATTTCTTTAACCACTTCCTTCTTCTTTGTCTCCATTTTTGTTTCCTTCCTAGCAGCCTTCACTATTGTCTTTCATTTGGGTGCCATCCTAAATCACAACTGTTGACTTTATACCATTGACAAGATCTATTTACCTTTCCAACTCAATGCAACCATTCTCAAATTTCAATTCACCTTTAAATCGCCCTTCACCTTAGCTCTATAAAATGCTCTGCAACTTAATTCTAAATGCAATTGTGAAGATTAACATAATCAAATTTCCTTTTTACTTCTTCTAATTTAGGTTTTCAGTGGTAGATGTGTATTAAATGTTGTAGTTAATGCATACACTTCAATTTTTGTTTTACTTTTCTTGTTCAATTCATATTTTGAATCTGGTATATGTTAGTTCTCTACACTTTTGAGTTTTGTATATCCATATGTATATCTTATACAATCATCGAAATATACAAACTCAGACTCCAGCAGGTTTATAAAAAAGATTAAAATTAATTTTAAGGCCAGCTTTGTATATAAGTCTTTTGTATCATCCTTTTGTATTTTATGCTCATGTATCCCAAACATACAGATGTGGACCCTACCCGAAGTATACAATGTTCAAACCTTTAATTACGTTAGGTTTTGTATATAATCCCTTTTTATATCTTCATGTATATCATATACATGCACGATATACAAATATATTTGATGTTGATTCTCTATCTTTTGTTATGAATAAATGCATTTTATTCCCTTTTTAATACTGGGTTCAAATCGATGAATGCATTTGTCATTTTTGTATTTCTAATACATGCATCCGAATATACAAACGCAAACCCCACTTATAGCTCATTTTGTTTAGCTTTCCTAGTTGCATCTGACTTTGTGGTTGTATATAAGATACATGCAGTTATACATATCGTAATATACAAAAATATGCATTCTCTTTTCTAAACTTTAAATTCAACACTCAATTGAATCTTAGCTTCAGGTCTGGCTCTATATTTACATCAAGAGCATGCAAAAACAATGTATCTAGCATACAAATGAGATGTCCCTGACCCTATACACCATTTTAAACTCATTTTGACATCCACTTATATATCTTTTGTATTTGTATTTCTAATACATGAGTGGTGATATACAAATACAACTGCAAATGTATCAACATTTATATAGTTCACCACAAAATGTCGTCGAGTCCAGACTTGTATATGTATTATGTATACTATATACATTCAATGATTTAAAACACGAGGAATAAAGTAACCCCACAGACCAACAACATAGCATGCATATGAAAATAACAATGTATATCAAATACATGTTGACCACCATTCATCTAGTGTTGACTTTTCACAAGAACAAGCATAACTCTCAAAATATGCAAAATTTTCAAATGATTCAAAAGGCAACCCTAACTAATTTTTCATGCAAATTCTACTGATAACAACCATTTATACCCAAGCATTGTGTAACTCAAATTTCAAGCATCTAAGACATTTTACCTATAGTGCCAAGCCAGTAGAACCACACAAGCCAAAAGCCACAATAGGGGTCCTCATTTTGCTAAAGGGTAAAATGGGGTGTGTTGTGAACATCACAATAGTAACTTAGTTTTACCTTATGATCTCTCTCCCAAAGTTGTTCCCACTTATGAGGACACTTTGATGCAAGAGGATGAATACATTGACACATCCCTTAATGTCACAGCACCATATCTTCATTCCAATTCTCTCACTGGCCAAGATGAAGTATTAGTGAATGAAGAACCCCCTCTAACAATGAAGATTCCATGGATAGATAACAAACATTCATCTAACAATATTAAAAATTCTATCCCGACCATAGTATATGATGTCTCAATGGATCATCCTATCAATCTTCCTCCTTTAGTTGAATATGCACATACCTTGCATATCACAAAGAAGGGAAGACCCTTGATCTCCCTCCTTTGGTTGAATGTTCAAGTCACTTGGATATCACTAAGGATATAAAAACATTGAGTACCTCTCCCTTAGTTGCATGTTCTTTGAACATCACTAAAGATATAATCATCAACAATCCTCCTAACAACACCTTACCTTCCCTTCATTCTAATGCTCTCCCTTTAAAAGATGAAGCATTGGTGGTTGAAGAAAGGTCTCTCACATTAAATCCTTTAGGGATGGATGTTGATCTCGATCAAGGTGAAAACAATGTTAATTTAAATATCATTAATAGACTTATTCCACCTACTAAGGGGATAGAGAATAAGTGTACTAATGCTAATACAATACTCAATAGGATATATAATGTGATGATAGACATAGATTATCCTCCAAGAAATATCCCATTGAACCAGGTAAGTATTTCTCCCTCCTTAAGCCACACTCATTGTAGCACCTATTCTAGTTGCTCTCAATGGTGGCCTCCTCGATATATATGTTGTTAGCATCATGTTGTGTTCCCCTGTGATGTGTTATGTGTTGTTTAGGTCCCCTTGCAAGACCCTTGATCTCTTGTAAGGTCAAGGATACTAGGAGACCACCTCTATTGTGACCATTCTTTTATTTGTTTCATCATTCTTCTATCCTTCCATCCACTATTTTATTGTTGTGTGTTGTGCCTTAGGGGCATAGCATTACGGAGGGTGTTTTGGGGGCATCCTCCTACATGGTGTTCCTAAGGCACTTGTTCTCCTCTCTCATCTTATTTTTTACCTTCTTCTAGTGATTCTACCTAGTCAATGGATGACAAAAAACAAACAACTAACTAATATGGACCATGTGTCCCTTCAGCGAGAAAGTAAAAATAGACCTAGTCCATACATGATGACAGTGTTGGTATATATATCCAATGATTGACTAGTAGAATCACTCCATATGATGCATCATTTTGTATTATCTTTTCTAACAAACTATTACAATACATCTGCTTTGCGCACTTTGTTTTGTCTTGTATCTCACCTTGTTACACTCAATTTTGAGGTGCCTACAGTTTAAGCCCAACGGCTATACTCTGATTTGAACCCATAAGTGTAGCCTTGGTTTCTTGGATGTGATTTATTCCAGGAGCTCTTGTGTTTATCTTAACATATCTTATCAATGTGTTTGTGGGAACATTCAGCAATCGTGACACACATGTCACCTTTGGGAGCATGGAATTTGCGAGAGCCCTTGTTCCCTTGTGTGTTTTCACTCTACCTTAATGTGCTTGATATCGGTAAGCGACATCAACCACCTTAAGGTGGGGGCATATATAATGCTATCTGTCTACTTATTTTGATACTAATGAAGTGTGTTTGTAAGCCCTCTCAGCGAGGCAGGTTGTTGTATCTCCGGCGTGGGTGCACATCCTTATATCAATTGTAAGCAAAAAGCCCTCTCCGCAAGGCGGGATAACATATCTTTTTATCAAAAAGCCCTCTCCATGAGGTAGGATAACATATATTTTTATCAAAAAGTCCTCTCCATGAGGTGGGATAACGTATCTCTTGAGCTAGTGTGTATCCTTTTATACAAAAGCCCTCATCACGAGGTGGGATGGTGTATCTCTTGAGCTAGTGTGCATCATTTTATACAAGGTCTTCATCAAGAGGCAAGGTTGGATCTTGAGCTATCCTCCCTTAAGCATTTTTTTGGTGGTTGTTATGGCATAAGCCCAACTACCAGGTGTGCTTGTGGCATGTTTGAGATGGTGGGTCTTAGAAATAAGCTCCTACCATCACCCTTGTTTGTCATGTTTAAGACATGTAGTATATCTATGACATGTTATACGGCACTTGTGTATTCCCTATGTCTTCCGTGCATTTTCACCTATGTGGTTTCAAGGGTGTAGCAATGAGCTCCTCCCACACTCATGTTTTGTATGGCATGTCTTTGCCTAGGTGTAGTATCAAGGGTGTAGCAATGAGCTCCTCCTATACTTTGGGTTTTGTATGGCATGTTTTCCCCTATGTGTGGTTTCAAGGGTGTAGCGATCAACTCCTCCCACACTCAGGTTTTGTATGGCGTGTTTTCCCCCTGGTGTAGTTTCAAGGGTGTAGCACTGAGATCCTCCTACATTTTGGGGTTTTGTGTTACAATTTTATTTCCATGCATTTATATATGAAAATATTATGAAAATGCTATGTCAATGTATTCATCATGTTTTACATGTCTTCAATATTGTCTTCTCAATTTTTTGTGTGTCTGTTACTATCTTCATTATGTCTTGTGTGTCTTCAATGTGTTTTCTAATGCTTACATGAGACTGGGGGCTAGAAATAGTTCCTCAATCTTGGTGTATGCCTTAGCTTCATGTTCTTGGTGTGTTTGATGTGCTTTCGACTATACTTTAATGCATGTATGGGTCATAAGATCATACATACATTAAAGTGGGGACTAAATGTTATGTCATAAAATGTCCCCCTAGGACTTTTACCTCATAATTTAGCACCTAGGTCCCCTCATTTTACTTATGCATGACTTAAATTCATTCTAGAGCAAATTCCTCCTAAACCCATGTCAAATGGGACTTAGGGGCCCAATCTAAATGTTAATCTTTACTAAAAATAGGACCTTAGACTTGGGTGCCCATGCCCTAGTCTCACCCTATTTTTTTAGGACACAAATTTCATATGTCATCTTATGACCGTTAAAAAGGTTTCTTTGTCGGCCTTGTCAATTTGAATTATGAATGTTTAGTGGGAATGCATATATAAAAATGTTTAGGACATCATTTTAAACTAGAAGATGATTTGTAGATTAAGGCAAACTTATGACCATTGAGTATTCAAGGCATTCATTGTGTTTCAAAGAAAAATTCTGTTGTTATTGTGTTGGTTGTTGCAGATTTGGCTTCATCTTCTCATGGTGTGAAAGATATTCATCTCCTTCAGAGCTACACCTCTGAGGTGATATCCATTTGTGATTCAATCTATCTACTGTATCATTACTTTTTCCTCTATCCACCAAGGACACACACTCTCTATCTAAAAATAATGTTGGAAGGATTGAATACCATTCTGGGACTTGACCAAGGCAATCTCCTAAACACCACAACCCCTAACCCCTCTCTTGTGATTACAGGTTACAGGTGTCGGATCTTGCAGAGAGGAGTTGCAGGAGGCCAGTACATAGCATAAAGATTCTAAATCTAAAGAAAACAATAGAAAATATCCATAACTGGACAAGGGCACTCGCTCTTTTATTCTCCAGTTTAGTGTTGTCAGAAATATCTGAGCAGGTTACAGTCTGAAGCACATTTTGATCCAAAGCCCTGAAATAAATTACCAACTTACACTGGTGCCCACTCTTTCATCCCCAAAGTTTATGCCTTCTGAATTTCAAATCCTAGTATGTTTCTAATCTACATTTAGTGTCTTCTTGTGTAATCATTTGTCATGATTCATCTGTTTGCTTACGATTTTGCATAATTAGGGTTTTAGGCCTAATTAGACTAGGGTTTTAACAACTAATCAAAAAATTCCAAATTTTCTTAGCATTCCTAGTGACACCAAACCTGTAGTTGAGTCCTCTTGCAAAAGTTGTGATTCAACTTGGTTTAATGTCCTTGAATGTATGTAGTGAAAGTAGGATCTAATTAAACTGTCATTCAACATCAACAGACCCTCTTCCCCCTTTTCCTACATTACACCTCTTACTTGCCTAGTTATCAACTGGAAACTCCCTACATTGTTAGAAATTTGGCACCCTTCTTGTGAACTTGTAGCAACCCCCTTATCAAAGCCTCATATTTAGCTATATCATTGGTGCAGGAGAATTGTAATCTATATGATGCAAAGAATGATCTCCCTTTGGAGTTTACCAGTTCCACATCCTTGTTTGTACTTGTAACCATCATATCTAAGGGTCCACAACTCATTGTCTTGGTGTGGGAAAGATTTGTGGACTAATTTTGTGTGAGGGAGTGCCTTCTTCATTTGTTTAGTTTCTTCAGCAACCTCAGCATGAAAGATCATGATGGTTTCTTCAATAGCCTTAGCATGAAAGATCATGATGGTTTCTTCAGAAGTTTGTACAATGGCTTCTTTAGGTTCAATCTCTTTATCCTTAGTCATTGCATTTATCTCTACTTGAGCTTCAATGAGGTTTACTGATGTATGATATTCAAAGAAGGATAGCTCAAAATGATCTTCCTGATGAACCCTGCACCAACCTGGAAGAAATAGTTCTATTGTTTGAGTTTGTGGTCCCAAGAATTCTTTATCATGTGACAACTTTTGCATGAAATCCCATAAGAAGCACTCATATGGACCCTCAATAGTTAGACCCATCATAATCTCTCTATAAACTTCCAGATCAACATCTGCAAAGCACACTTCGTTAGGAGCATTATATTTAGTGATGAAGTGTTTCAGTCTAGGTTCACTAAGAACCTGAATCTAGTTAGAATTTCCCTTCCAATGGATCCACATGTGTGAGAAATCAGTAGCAAAATAACCATTCAAGCTCCTAGTCCAGACTCTACTTAACAACATGCCATAGGCTTTAGGAATATCAACAACTTGGATATCAATATGGCTTTGGATGCAAGGTTTAGACACTAGTTATATGTGAACATGTTTGATTCCACCCACAATTTTACCTCAGTTTTATCTAACTGAACCACCTTTCGGTTGGTTTTAGTAGGTGTGAGATTGAACTTTTGACAAATTAAATAAGGCATGACAACACCTAAGGCTCCAGAGTGAACTAAGTAGTTGTGTAGGGTTTTTCCAGCTATTCTGAGGCTCGGCAAGAATGGAGGTGCACCTATTTTTTGTTTTGTACAATGCTGCCAAGATATCATTAGTTGCAGCCTTCACCTATATTTGCTTGGTCTGATCCTTTCCTTGTAAGAGCTTGAGCAAAGTCTCCTACAGATTTGGGCATTCCTATACTACATCCAGGATTGACATGTTGGCTTTAGTTTTCTTTAAGTCATCCATAAGGTCATATTTGGAACTCGTCATATTATGTCCTCCATATTGGTTGGCTTTAAATGTTCTATCTGTAGGTCCCACCGGAGGAAGTGGATTGTTATCTGCATTAGGATCATGTGGGACACTACTATAGTTTGGTGGGATAGAAGTAGTGAGAGGCTCTTTACCTTTGTTCCTCAAGTAGTGTTACCATAAATATTTTCAAAGTTATTAAACTCAATCAATAAATGAATAATCTCAATAGAAATTACAAGTAAACAATGATTCAAATAACAAAGAATAAAACCATACAAACCTTGCTAATTTACTACTTCCATTGTTCACCTAGTCTCAATCGATCTTTGTATGAATATTGAAACCCTCAGAAGTGTACTTCCTTGCTTTTTTTTTCAAGATGATGATGGAGAGATGGCTATGATATTTTTGTAAAGAAGATGAGCTCTAATACAAGAAAAGGCTGATCATAAGCAATGAATAGATTTAGGTGCCAAAGGTGCGCTGTTAATTCTGCAGAGTAATGATACTAACATCTTGGATGATTGAAATGGAAGAATAGGGTTGAATTTATAGACTCGTGAGAGAGAAGATCAACGGCATAAAAATATTGAGAGAATGTGCATGAATAGAAAGAAGACAAGTGTCACACAAAAGTTGTTTTGTTTGAGTTAACTAATTTCTTTTATTGAAGATAAGATATGCTTTCATAAATTAGAATGTTTTTTTTCTAATTTCAGAGATATTGATAAAAACAAGATTGATTGAGTCAGTTAACTCAACTTGTAATTTGTTTTTGTATGATTTGAGAGGAATTAAATAAGTTATTTAATTTTGTGTGCATGAAGAAGAAGAGTTATTTTTAGAAGATTTGGAAGATATTTGAAGATAAGAAAGCAAATTAAATAAATAAATTTATTTAATTGTTTGTGCATAATTTGGAAGAATAAATAAAATATTTGATTGTATTTTATTTTTAGAGATTGAGAGAATTTAAATAAATTTGATTGATTTATTTAAATTTCGAAGAAGAAGTGACTTAATTAAATAATTAAGAATTATTTAATTGTTTTGGAAGAATTTAATTAAATAAAGGATTTATTTAATTTTGACTTTAGAAGAGGTAATTAAATATTTTGATATTTAATTAATTTAGAAGAATATGAATCGAATAAATAAATTTGTTTATCTATTTATTGATAGGGGAATTAAATGGAATAAATATTAAGAATATTTATTTAGACTAAGTCGTGTCATTTTTAGGTGTATACATTTTTCCCCTCTTTGATGCAATGTAGTTTACAGCGTTGCTTCAAAGAATAAGAATTTTTGATAATGATACATGCCCCAGTTTGCCCCTGATACAAGTTTAACAACAGTAGGATGCCCCCTCGGGAGATTGGACAGGAAGAAGGCAAAAGGATGTGAGACGGACAATCTCACGATGAAGAAGGAGAAAATAGGTTAGAATGGAGAAAAATAGGTTACAATTTGGAGAAACGGGAGGAAACAGGTCTGGGAAGTAGTCACGGTTGTTACACAGCCAGTTAGGGTACACTTGCTATATATAGGAGCTAGGTCCACAAGACAAGTCATTTGCACACTTGGCTTTTGTTGATAGTTCCTTGAGAGCTTAGGAGAGCACAGGAGCATAGAGCAGTTGAGATAGATATGGATATTCCACACGAGGAGCACTACTTTGCGCACATCTGATGGTTTGATTGGCCAGCTGAGGTAGGACCACTAGTATGTAGTTCAAAAAAACTCACCTAGGGTCATTTATTAGTGCAATGAATGCTAGGGAAAGTTTAACTAGGTCAGATGCGCCGATCTATGTTTCGGTACATATGCGCTCTGAAACTGCACTTTTGATATGAGTTAGCGCATATGAGTTATGAAATGACACATGCATAAGTGATGCGCATATACGGTATGTGTCGACACATGCATGAGGAATCAATGCTTTTGATATGGAAAGTGGCACATATGCAGAAGCCACATATAGGATAACTATTTCGGTGCATGCATAATAAAATTGTGCTTTTGATATGGGACTGTGCATGTACTCGAATTGGCAGTGCATTTGCCAGAAGTGGTGCATTTACTATGAAATGGCTCATGTAACTTCTGGTTCGGTGTATATGCTTTAGATAGTCAGTTGACTCAATGAAATTGACTCAATTGGCATCTTGTTTGATGCGTCAATCGATAAGCGATCTCTAAGATTGTAGGAATCTAGTCAAGAGATGCTGTATGCTATTTTGATCAATTTTGACATGCTAAGTAAGTGATATGATGCTTTAGATAGTTTTGAGTAGTTATGCATATTTGGTTGACACATTATTTTGCTTGACTGTAGGAGGAGATTTGGGATGTACTTATGTCACGAGAGTAGTTTCCCTTGCTATTGTTGTAGCGGTACATGCTTACAGAGATTGATCGAGAGGCTCTCAGTGATATGGGTCTAGACTATGTTTGCTTCATGCCCGAGGTTCGTACGAACCTAGGTTTGCTGACTGCTACTGTAGAACGATTTCATAGTGAGGATGGGACCTTTCACTTACTGACTAGTGAGACCTTGGAGGATGTCTATAGGATCATGCACTTGCCGATTCAGGGCAAGTTCGTAGAGTATGATCCGCAGCGGGATGCAAGTTTGGCAAAGTGTAGGTGAGTCTTTGACAGTGCAAAGCTTGAGGGCTAGGTGATATCTTGGCAGGATATTCATGATTACTATGACTACTTCCTAGGGATAGTGGCTAGGCTAATCGACGGTGTTGTCTGCCCCGATAGGAGGTCGCATGGATTCCCGATTGGGTGGGGTCGGGTCATAGAGTGGATGATTACAGAGGGCACCTATTTTGCATTGGGTGTCTATATTTTGGCACACTTGTACCGGGATATGCATCAGGTGCTATATCACAGGGGTGCCAACCTATCGGCAAGTGTCTCACAACTTCAGTTTTGTCTATGGGAACACATTACGATCATGCGGCCGATATGTGTGTTTTCTAGGCAGAGGGGCGAGCCTTATAGCTATGGATACGCATGTGTGATTTCCTAGCACAAGCTGGGAAAGCTAGAGTACTAGAGACACACGCTAGACAATGTAGATAGAGTTGTCTGGTACCCCTACTTAGAGTGTGAGCCTTGGGATGATGAGGATGATGAGCTGCCTTACTGCTTTTAGACTCGGTGGGTCATTGGTAGGACTTAATTTATCCTAGAGAGGTAGATTGTTAGCTAGGTGCGAAGGTAGTTTGGGAGGATACAGGGTATGCCACAGGAGCAGGCCCATTTTGTGAGGACACACGTAGAGTGATTCAAATGGGGTCTAGTGGCATCATATGAGGAGGCCTTGGCAGAGTTTCAGTAGACGCCTTATGTGGCTTGGCCATTGAGGAGAGAGGTTATAGATGCATGGATGAGTCCAAATTATGAGGAGTGGCTAGATACTCATCTATTCCCAAGATACTCAGGACTGGGGGAGTTGGTTCCATACCTAGATGAGGAGGACTCAAATGATGAGGATGGAGCAGGTAGGAGGAGGAGGAGACAGAGGAGGAGAGGAGATGATGGAGGCGATGGAGGAGGAGGAGGAGGTAGAAGAGATGGAGGTGGCGGGGGAGGAGGGAGGTAGAGACAGAGGAGGAGAGTTGGGGAGGGATCCTCCCAGCAGCAATAGGTAGTGTAGCCACAGGCTGCATAGTAGGTACAGATGCCGGCATCGCAGTAGGTGCCCCAGTAGGTAAGTCAGTAGCAAGTGCAGGGACAGGGTCAGGCACACCAGGTACCTCAGTAGTAAGTGCCACAGGTTCAGGCTCCTTAGGCTCCTCCCCAGCCTAACTTACAGTAGCAGGCTATTAGCATGCTGTAGGGATAGGTGAGGTATCTCAGGGCACATCTCTGATCGATAGAGTCTTAGAGAGAGTTAGATGTGTTGGTGCCTAAATTCACTATCAGTTTCTGAGCAATTTTCATGCAGGCACCTTCCCTAAAAATCCAAAAAATATTCTAAGTGTTGGACCTCCTCAGTATTTTTTTAGCTGCAGCATCATATTTTCTTAAGAGGAGGAGGTCATCATCATCATGTTTCCGGTCATCATCTTGATGATGTTGCTGCAAAGTCCTAAGCATGACTCGATATTCATCGGGGTCATCATATTTGAACATCAGGGTGATATCCGCTTTTCTGCCTGTCTGCATCATGATATTTCCAAAGGGAGATATCCACCTGTCGGCTTCATGCATTGTCTAATGGGGGTGATCATTTCAAATATCTGTCATATTCATATATCACCCCAATCTTATAGCAGAGCTACAGTGCAGCATGATATTTGTGCATCAGGATGATATTTCCAAATATCTGGTTATCTTCCGAATATCATCCTGATGCCGACATGATGGTGACGTCATCCGGATATGAGGAGGTGTGCAGTAGACAGATATGCTGATGACGTTAGCAGGACATGATGTTGATGTCATCAGGATTTTTGAAGGCATCGGCAGGAAATTGCATATCGGCATAGGTTTGAGATGCTGGGCTAATGGTGGTCGTCTTGCCAAAGAAGGTGAGGTTGTTGAAGGACCATCGGGGTGACTTGTGTTGTCGGCGAAGGATCTTTTGTGCTTGCCGATGGCTTTAGTCATACCGATGGTGAAGTGTGGAGTTCGCGGTCGGCGAGACAACTGAGGTCGGCAAGAGTTTTTTGGGGTGAGCCGATGGTAGAAGTTTGGCCGATGGGCTTTTGGAGAGAAAGGCGTGTGTCGAGCATGGCAAAAGCACTCGACACCAATCTTGCATGCGGCCATGTTTTTAAAGTGCTGAAGTGGTTTTCGCACCTTGCATGTGGGATTAATTTCCCTGCACATCTGAAACCTTCAGTAAAGCGCGTTTTGGCAGGAAATTCCTTTTTGAGTGTTGCGGCGGTTTCCAGGTAGGCCGTGGGTGGTTGAGCCATAAATGGTGACTGTAGCAGGCGTATGGGTGATGGTACAAATGGTGAAGCTGTCTAATTATGAATGAAGACCCCAGATGGCGGTACAAGGCTCGAGGCCTCCCTTGTCTACTACAGCAATAACTTCTGAGCGCCATTCCTTCTGAGGTGTATTCGGCAAGATTTTTGGTCAACCATGTAATTAATTACTTGTGGTACACTTTCTGGCCGATGTAGGCAGACTGTGTTACCATTTTTTTTGGTTGTTGAAGGCCTGAGGCATTTTTGTGTAAATAATGAAGAACAGGGCATGATCTTGGCTGTTTTATCCCATTTTGGAGTTTATGAGTTGCAACATGAATGTATTTTGCACATATTTTCAGTTTCAGTGTTAATGTTATATGAAAAATGCTTATTGCATGTGTCTATCTGCTTGTCTCCATTTGCTGCATGTTATTCTCTTTCTTTTGAATCTGGTTGCATGTCAGCAGGGATATCTGTAAGTAGAGGTAGTTAGGTACCCATTCTTGGGTGATGTTTGTAAGGCAAGCATCAGTCCAACCCCCTGAAACTTGAGTGAAAGTTGCAAACCATCTATTGTATACGTCTAGTTGACTCCTTGCCCAATGGATAGGCACCAGTCTGCTCCTGGATTACTAGTTATGAGCCAAAACCCCTTGTCTTGCATCCCAGACATTATGTCCACCCATTTCATCACTTCCACCTGTTAGTTGTAGGATTAGGAGTAGGAAAACCCCTGCATGCTCTCATACCCGACCAGACATATGTGTCCAAGAACGTTGCCCACCTTGTGATTTGTTACACAAATCTTGGTCCATACATGAGAGTATTCTGCCTTTTGTTGTCAAGTCAGATCTTTCTATCTTTGAGCTAGTCAAGGTTATATCTTGAGTTATAGGGACACCCCCCTTGGTGCAGCAGAACCAGAAGTGAAGGGGAGGAGCTCACGCAACCTCCTATATTAGTTGGCTAAATCTACATGTGCATAGGAACTGGCAAACCCTGATGCTGATTCAGAAGAAAAACCAACAAGATGCATGAGTTTTAGCTGGAGTCACTATAGAGCATGATGTAACATTGGCAAGGGTGTGGGCTATGAGATTGGAGAGAGACGTATCCCTAGCTACTTTGGGTACAGATGGGTCCACTGCAATTTTGGTTACATAAGTTTAGCAGGCACAGGCACAGCTTGCGCAGGTTCAAGCAGAGCTTTCTAGGGTATAGGCCCAGACTCAGTACTATAGGGGGCTATACCACAGGGCTGTGCTAGCGGATGAGAGGGCACCCAGCTTTAGGAGCCAGTCAGTGGCAGGCACCTCTCAGAGAGCAGGGGGTCATGGTCTGCAACTTTGGCGATGGCAGAGGAGGGGATGGAGAGAGTAGTGCTGGGAGCAGTGTCCCATGGCAGTAGGGCTAACCGCTACACTTGTATAGATTCTGGCTCATGTATACACTTTTTGATGGCTCAGATAGCCGAATATGTATATACTTGTATCATTTTTGTATCGAGACATGTATCATTATTTATGTGATGTATACACTGTATATGATTTTGACTCAGAGGTGGACTTTGATATTGTACATTTAGACATGTTTTTTATGTGATATTTATATGATAATGCAACTATTTCCTCTTTATATGTAGTTGTTGATGCTATATGTCATGGATGCATTATATCTTATGATATTTCATTATGCGATGCACATGTTTATTATGTCTATATGATGCTATGTGTTGTTGCTATGGATGCATTGTACTTTTTTGTGTTTATATGATTTGATGCAGACTTAGATGATTTCAGATGATCTAATATGCAAATGTGGATATTATCTATAAGATTATGCAATGTTTATGAGATGATGTACTTGTCTATGTTTTTGATTTTTTTTCATGTTGACACTATGTTATGATGCAAATGTATATGGATGGCCTAATGCACTTATTATGCATGCAAATGATTTAATCATGTTAATGACTATCTCATGTGATATGATATGCAATTTAATGCTATGTTTTTGTTATGTCCAAATGTACTCAATCGACACAGAAATGACACAATGATAGGATAGAAGACTGACTAATGGAAGAATGACTCCACAATAGGACTCACAAGCTTTTATTTGTATTGATACTCTGCATAGGAATTTTTATTGCATGGGATATGCAAATGGATATGATATGGATGTGTAATGGTTTTGCCATCTTGACTATGCAAGTATTTTGAAGTGCTTATTTCATCATTGGGTGATTTTTGTTTTTGTACTTTTTTCAAATGTTGTAAGAAAATACAAGCATCTAGGTATAATTGAACCAAGATGACCTGAGTATCACTTACATGGATTTTGATTTAGCAAGTTAATACAAGCATCAAGATATAATTGAACTGAGATGACCTGACTATTTCTTGCGTATCAATAGACAAGGATTGCCCCCTTTCATGTTAGACTTTTGAAGTCCTTGATGATCTTTTGCCGATCATGTTGTTAGATAAAAGTCGTCACATTACTAAAGATCAATCCACAAACAACATACATAGAAAATGATTATGCCCCCATCATAGCATCACTATTTTTTTTTTTTTACATCCTCAAGTAGCATAGGAAGACATAATAACAAAAATCAAGACTCTGTAGGTTAACCTAATCAAACACAAAACATTCTTACATTTAGATCTATTTTTCTTGCCATAATTTAGATAGAATCAATTTGAGTGTGTTTAGGTTCTTATTTGTTTTGCCTTGGATAGATTGATGCCTTGCATCAAGATTTCTGTTTGACAGTAGGTTTTGTTTGTGCTTGCATGCATGCCTGGTAAAATGGACCCTAAGGGACTAACCTAGTGCCTCAGGGGTGCATTGCTAAATGGCCTTGCCTACGTGATGATGCAGAGGCAACATAGTTCAAGGAATTGGACCATGGATGGACTAGAGGATAGATGACAAGATATGGGACAGACAAGAAGTGGAACCTCAGGGGTGCATTGATAATGGCCTTGCCTACATGACGACGTAGAGGCAATGTAGTTTGGGGCTGACCCTATGATATTGATGACAGACACTATGCTAGGCTGACACTGTGGATAGGATACTGGATAAGACCTTAGTTGATAAGGCGACAAAAGAGATAGAGTATCAAGCCATGATAGGTTATTGTTAGACTACCTAAGGTGTTTTTATTATGGAACAGATATGGATCGGATGAGAGACGATTGAAGGAGGAATGGACAAAAGGTGATTGGTTTCCCAAAGATGGAGAAGGTGATTTATCACAAGTAGTGCATGTTTACTAGGTTTTTACCACTTGTTTTTATTTGCAAGAAAGCTAAAAGTACACATGATGCATGATTTCCAAGTTTTCATCATGGTACCTATCCAAGGTGCATGTTTGCCAGGTTTTCACCAAAGGACAATTTTTTTGTTATTTTTCCATTTTTTGATTTTTTTGTTTTTTTGAATTTTTTCCCCCCCTTACATTGGGGTTCTCCTAGGTATAGAACCAGTGAAGATGCATACTGTTGATTGGGTCATCGAATAGCTCACCTTCTAATGTTGCTAACTGATATGCTCCTGATCCATATGCAGCAATGATGACATAAGGACCAAGCCAGTTGGGCTCAAACATACCTTTCTTTTCCCGATCCTGGTGATTACGAGGATTTTCCTTAAGTACTAGATCACCAACATTGAATTTCCTGGGATGGACCCTATGATTGTAGCTTTGTGACATTCTCTTTTGATATGCCTTGAGATGGTTAAAGGCATGTTGCCTTCTCTCTTCTAACAGCTCTAATTCTTGCAGTCTGGAAACTCTATAGTCTTCATCGTTGATAAAACCTTTTAACGACATCCTCAAAGATGGTAACTTGACCTTGATAGGCAAAATGGATTCTAATCCATAGACAAGGGCGTAAGGGGTAGCACCTTTGGGAGTGCATATACTAGTTAGATAGGCCCACAGAGCGAGATTAAGTTGTATGTGCCAATCACGACCAGTATCATTGATAGTCTTCTTGAGGATTTTCAAGATTGTTTTGTTGGATGCCTCTGCTTGGCCGTTGCCTTGAGAATAGTAGGGGGTGAAGAAACAGTGTTGGATTTTGAATTTGTCACAAAGCTCTTGGACATCCTGGTTCTTGAAAGGTCTTCTGTTATCCATGACAATGGATGAGGGAATTTCGTATATGCAAATAAGGTAATTAAGGATGCAAGAGGCAATCCGTTTGCCTATGACATTGGTGAGGGTAATGGCTTCAATCCACTTGGTAAAATATTCAATGGCGGTTATTATGAACTTGTGGTCGTTGGATGATGGAGGGTGAATTTTGCCCACAAGGTCGAGTCCCCATTGACAAAAGGGCCAAGGTGTCATTAAAGGGCGTAACTCTTGAGCTGGTGCATGGATCAGGTTTCCATGTAGCTGGCACTGCTTGCATCTCTTCACAAACTGATATGAATCTATTTCCATGTTTGGCCAATAATATCCCAAACACATGAGTTTCTTAGATAAAGAAGGACCACTAGAGTGTGTTCTACAAATTCCTTCATCTACATCTCGTAAGGCAGTTTGAGATTCTTCTCGTTCTAAACATCAGAGTAAAGTACCATCCAAACCTCAACAGTATAGGGTGTCAGCGATTATGGTGTAATGGGAGGTTTGGCGAATGAAGGTTTGGCATTGGTTAGAAGACAAGTTAGGTGGTAGGGTGTTATCCTTGAGGTAAGTGTAAATCTTACCATACCAAGGTGAATCAGATCCGACTAATAGGTATATGGAGTGGGTTTCAAGAAGATCATAAGCTAGTTGCATAACTGTCTCAACCAAGAATTGATATTGTGACTCATTCTCTGGGATCTCGATGAGTGAGGCAATGGTTGCCATGGAATCTGTTGCCTTGTTTTCAATGTGAGGTATCTGCTCAAAGGAGATGATCACAAAGTACTCCTTAAATTAATCAACCATACACTTGTATGGGATTAACTTGTTATCTTTGGTCTGATAGTCATCGTTGACTTGATTGATTACCAATTGGGAGTCACCATAGACATGTAGCTCTTTGATTTTCCATTTTGTTGCCAGTTTGAGACCAATGACCAAGGCCTCATACTCTACTATATTGTTTGTGCATGGGAATAATAGATGATAAGTCTTAGGTATGGTGTCGCCATGAGGAGTGACCAACAAGATTCCTTCCCCTGATCCATGGTTTGTATAGGATCCATCATAGTAGAGTTTCCATGAGTGTGTTGTGATATTGAATATGCCTTCATCTCGAAACTCAAATGTCATTGGTGTGGTATCCTATAATGGTGCTTCTGCTAACTGATCGGCAATGATTTGACCTTTTATAGACTTTCAATCTACATACTCAATGTCATATTCACTTAGGAGCATTACGCACTTAGCTAGGTGACCTATTAGAGTTGCTTTGCTTTATAGGTATTTTAGTGGATCTATCTTTACAATAAGCTTGACTGAATGTGCTAGCATGTAATGTCATATTTTTTGGGAAGCAAAAACCATAGAAAGACATGATCTTTTTATCTGAGAATATTGCAGTTCGTAGGCCACCAATGTGCGACTGATATAGTAGATAGCCCTTTCTTTGCCTTCATAATCTTGTTGTGCTAATAGGGCTCCCAGAGCTATCAGCATAGCAAATATGTAAAGTAATAGGGGATTACCTTGTATAGGAGGCATCAAGATGGGTGGATTCATAAGGTACTCCTTCAATTTGCCAAATGCTTCTTTGCACTTCTCATCCCACCTAAATGGAATGTTTTTTATGTAAGAGATGACTGAAAGGTTGGCACTTGTTTTCTAGTTGTGATATGAACCATTGGATTGCCTCTAACTTGCCCTGTAGAGACCACAGTTGAGTGAAGTTCTTTGGCGGCGGCATTTCCATGATAGCCTTGACTTTGGTAGGATCAACTTCTATTCCATTTACTGATACAATGAAGCCTAAGAGCTTGCCGGAGGTGACTCCAAACACACATTTCTTTGGGTTCAACCTGACTTTGAAGTGTTCTAGTCTCTAAAAGACCTTCTCTAGTACATCCAGGTGGGATTCTCTTGTTAGTGACTTTGCAAGAATGTCATCTACATAGTCCTCCACTGTGATGTGCATCATATCATAGAAGATAGTGGTCATAGCACGTTGATATGTGGCTCATGCGTTCTTTAACCCAAATGACATGACATTCCAACAGAAGGTTCCCCATGGACAAGTGAAAGCAATTTTGTGTTGGTCTTCTGGTACTATCCTAATTTGATTGTACCCAGAGAAGTCATCCATTAGAGAAAGCATGGTCTATCCTGCTGTCAAGTCGACTATGATATCAATATTGGACAACAGAAAGTCATCCTTGCGGAAAGCTTTGTTTAGATCTCAGAAATCATTGCATAGTCTGTCTCTGCCATTAGGCTTGGATACTGGCACTATGTTGTATACCCACTCTGGATAGTCTATTGCTCTGATGAACCCTACATCCAGCAGTTTCTTGAGTTCCTCTTTTACTAGTAATGCAATGTGTGGATGCATCTTTCTAAGCTTTTGCTTGACTGGTTTGACCCCTAGATCTAGTGGAAGATGATGTAGAATCAAATCTGGATCTAAACCCGGCATATATGCGTATGACCAAGCAAAGTTGACTTACTTTTTCTTGAAGAATGGTAAAAATTTGGTCTTTTCTGGTAGAGATAGAGACTTTGCAAAGTGAATGATCTTAGGATTGTCCTCTGTTCCAATGTTGACAGGTTCTGCAGGTTCCACAACAATCTGAGACTTCTCCTGATACATGTAAATGGGGAGAGTGTCAAGCCTTTCATTGTCTGGCACATCAGAGAGGTTTTCACTATTTGATGTGTCCTTTCTTTTTACTATTTTGGGATCTAATACTGTCGTAGAGCAGTTTTCACCATCAGATCCAATTTTTATTTTTATATTTTTGTGACTGGAAGGCTTGGCACCCTCTCCAAAATAATCCATGGTGTTGAGATCAATGGAAAAGCTAGCTTTATGATCTCTTGTAGGTCGGTGGTCCCTAAGTTCCATGTAGTCAATATAGGCATCATCATTTTGGAACATGTCTAGTTGCAGGTTTCCTTGTAAATCCCAATCGATAAGTTCAGGATGCACAAGGGGAAGGGGGTCGTAAGATAGATCTGATTTGTTGGGTGTGATAGTTTGAATGGATACATGGTCAGAATTTAGATTGGTAGGGATAGGATCTAAGATGGTACTTGCCTCCAGATTATTTATTGTGATGGAACTCTAACCTTCATTGAAAGTCGTACTCTCAGGAGTTGGCAAATCAAACTCTAATGGTTTATGCGTTAGCGTTTGTCCCTCATGGTAGGGGCTATAGGTTTGAATGGCATCAACTCCTTTGTCCTCATAGGAGTGCTCTGTGAGTTCCTCCCACTCATACTCATTGGAATCTGTCACTGTCTTCTTGTAGGGCATGGATCTATTCCACAAAACAAGCATTTGCCTTAGCCTTGCCTTTGTTCTTGTATCCTAGCCCTTTTGTATTTCTTTCCAATGAGGACAAGGAGGGTTGGATGGCTTCTGTAATTTCTTCTTTTCTTAGGCTAATGGGACCTTGTCTGTCATAACTCATTATGTGTAGGATAGACTCACCATGCCCATAGATTTCCGTTGGGAGCTTAGGTGGTTCTTGTTGTGTATTATCTTCCTCTGTGTAGAGCCAATGCAAGACATCTCTTTCTTCTATTTCATCTAATAGGGTCCCCCATTTTACAAAGGGAGTTGTGGGACCTTTGGGAGAAGCAAAAGGTTTTAGAATGTATTTAGATGTAGGTCAGCCAAAGGATCTTGGAGAAAGAGGCAATTTGGCTAGATTGAGGCTGTGCTCGATGGAGTATTCCCCTACTCCTATTTCTTTGATTATGATTTTCTTCTCTTTGGGCTTGGATGAGGAAGCTTCGGAGGTAGAATCATGCTATAAGATGGGGGATATAGAATCTCTATTGTTAGGAATGATGCAATCAGGCTTTGAGCAGATAGTGTTGCAGTGCTGGAAAGGATTGGGATCACCTTGGATGGTGATCTATTTGTCGCTATGAGGAAATTTGATGCATTGGTGGTAGGTAGAAGGCACAACTTGCATGGCATGAATCTAGGGTATACCTAGGAGGATATTATAGGCTAGCTCCATGTCTAGGACTTGGCAAACAACATCCTTTATCACTAGTCTAACTTGTATTGGTAACACCACTGTTCCTTTAGTAGTTCTTTCCTCTTCATCATAGGCCTTAATGGTGATCTTTTTCCTAGGATCCACTGTAGTTTCAGAGAACCCCAATCTAAGGACTAGCTTGAGCGTACAAATATTTAAACCAGCTCCTCCATCAATAAGAACCTTTTGATACGGTGTTTATGAATGAATGCGATGATATGCAAGGGTGTGTTATGAGATTGAGACACTGAAAGGTCATCCTGTTTGGTAAACGAGATGGTGCTTGAGCTTAGATTTCCTACCATGGCTTGAAACTTCTGTTGGGTACAGTTGTTTCTACTAGGGCTTTATCGAGAATTTCCTTGTGGGAAGGAAACAGACACAACAACTCTAAGATAGATATGTAGGCAGGAGTTTTCTGTAGTTGGTCTATGACACTATATGTATGGGGGTTAGATGGAGAAGGTGACGACCTTGGAGGAAGCGTGTTTAACGTGACCTTACCACTGTGTGTGATGATACTACAATTAGTTTTGTTGGGTCCTGATTGTTGGTTGAATGTGACCACATTGACTTGTGGGATGTGCTCTGATATGTAGTTGACGGTTTTTTATTCTACCTGTTGCGATTGTTGTATGGCCTGTCGTGATTGAGGAGTGGATCCTTGTATGCCACATGTGTCTCATTAGAGGTATGTTCTTTAGTGCTTCCCTGGTTTTGGTCAAGTATGTCTTGAATGACATGTTTGAGATGGATACAGTTGTTGGTCATGTGGCCTCTTCCTCTATGATATCCGTATCTTTCTATATCTTTCCAGTAGTGAGGTTTTATCTGAGGTTCATAGTCGCTAGTTGGCTATGATACTTTTTGTAAAGATGATGAGCTCCAATACAAGAAAAGGGTGATCACAAGCAATGAATGGATTTAGATGCCAAAGGCGCACTGTTAATTCTGCAGAGTAACGATACTAAAAGCTTGGATGATTGAAATGGAAGAATAGGGTTGAATTTATAGACTCGTGAGAGAGAAGATCAATGGTATAGAAAGACTAAGAAGATCAACAATATAGAAATCTTGAGATAACTTGCATGAATAGAAAGAAGACAAGTGTCACATAAAAGTTGTTTTGTTTCAGTTAACTGCTTTCTTTTAATATACACAGTTTAATCCAAAAGCATAATCATCCATTCTATGGACTGTGGAAAACTCATGCCTACTATTGCTTTCTTTTATTGAAGATAAGATATGCTTTCATAAATTAGAATGTTTTTTTCTAATTTAAGAGATATTGATAAAAACAAGATTGATTGAGTCAGTTAACTCAACCTGTAATTTGTTTTTGTATGATTTGAGATGAATTAAATAATAAGTTATTTAATTTTGTGTGCATGAAGAAGAGTTATTTTTAGAAGATTTGGAAGATATTTGAAGATAAGAAAGCAAATTAAATAAATAAATTTATTTAATTGTTTGTGCATAATTTGGAAGAATAAATAAAATATTTGATTGTATTTTATTTTTAGAGATTGAGAGAATTTAAATAAATTTGATTGATTTATTTAAATTTCGAAGAAGAAGTGACTTAATTAAATAATTAAGAATTATTTAATTGTTTTGGAAGAATTTAATTAAATAAAGGATTTATTTAATTTTGACTTTAGAAGAGGTAATTAAATATTTTGATATTTAATTAATTTAGAAGAATATGAATCGAATAAATAAATTTTTTAATCTATTTATTGATAGGGGAATTAAATGGAATAAATATTAAGAATATTTATTTAGACTAAGTCGTGTCATTTTTAGGTGTATACAAGTAGTAGTTACTTTTGAACTGCTGATAAGCCTAAACCTGAGTCTCTGGCTCATTGTCCTCTTCATAAGGGAAAATAGATGTGTCAAATTGTATGGTAGTCCCCACATCTCCAGAAGAGTTGTCATTTTCTTCTTGTTCTATTTGTCGATCAGCCTAGAATATTTGTGTTATCTGGGACATTTCAGCATAGTTGAATTCAGAATGGTATGAGGTATCATGTAACCTACACCAATGTGGAAAGGGTTTTATCTTAGTGAAATGTACCAGATTTGTCTAATCCAGGGGAAAGGGTACCCCTCCATTGTCTGGTCTTGTGCTCCAGGACCTATTCTGTCTTTGGCAGTTGAAAGTCTGGTTATGTCCTTGATTCTAATTTTGATGTGAATCCCTATTGTTACTAATTTTAAATATGGTGATCTCATTAGTAACCTGGGCTAATGCCTTTTTCACAACTTCTAACTATAATGCCAATTGTGAAATCTAGTTTGTACAAGGTTGTGGGGCAACTACTGATGAACTAGCATGATGAGTGTATTGAGAGTTAACCATGTTAGTATGATTCACTGTAGGCTGATCAAAGACTAAGGGAATGGGGTGGGATGTTGTAGCTTGATTATTATAAGCCTATCCCAAGGCAAGCAACATAGGGTTTGGACCAATCTAATTTAAAGATTAAGCATAGTTGATCTACGGTCCAAATAGTAAATTTCCCATTGGAACTAGATTCATCAGAGGAGTGTTTATAGTAAGAGTGTGGTTGATAGCAGGCATCTGATTAGGCATCCCTGGAAAACCCATAGAAGGCATAGTCCCAAAAGTTCCTGCAACAATATGGTACATTTCTCTATGCAATTTAAGGGCCTCAGCATAAACTTTCGCTAGGGTATCTAGGTTTTGTTGAGTTCTGTTAAGTAAAATAGTTGTAAAAGGGTCAATGGCTGTAAGATAAGCTAAAATTACATCTGCCTCTTCAACCGCATAGGGTTGGGCATGCCTCTTGTAAATTTTATGGAACTTGGTGTTGAGCATAGTCAGGGGCTCATTGGGTTGAATCTTGTAAGAGGTGAACTATTGATATATGACACCAAGGTTAGTTTATACCTTAAACTAATCTGTGAAAGCTCCTTCCATCTTTTCCCAAGTATCAATGGATCTTGCAGGTATATGTAGATACCATGAATAGGAGACCTCCCCTAAAGAGTAAGCAAATAGGCGCAAGACCACATCGAGATTGTCGGGAATTAAGGTGTCTCAATCTTGGTAATTCCTTGTATTATTTCATTGTATTTATTTATTTATTGCCTATTGTATAATTTGGATGCAAATCCTATGTTGTCATATTGTGGGAGTTGGCATGGTGATGTGTCATCCTACATGGCATATGACCACATGTAATTTTGTCCATACATGAGGAGATAGGTGTCTCACTTAGTGGTAGGAATATTTTGCCATGTGTTGGCATCTTGGAATGTGTGTAAGGGAATATTGACCGAAACGATCATGACAGATTCCTATGACAAAGTTATGACATGTAAGAGTTAGAAATAGAAGATCCTATTACAGGTATGGACATGTGTCAAGAAGCATCTTTGAAAAAGGCATCTTTGGGCACCCCAAGGTGGACTATGACATGTTGTAAGAGAATATGGTATTCATAGCCTATGTATGATAGATTCTCTTACAGCTGTAAGTTATGATAGCTATGACAAATTCTATGATGGTTGTAAGAGTTGTAAGAGCATCTGTCATAGCCCATTTTGGAAATAGCTAACCTCCTTGGGATGGGGTGACTTGACAAGTATCAAGGACATCCTACAGTGTTGGACAAGTGTCCATAGGTGTGGGTTTTGGGCCATGAGGCCATGTTGGATGCCCATCTCAATGTGGAGCCATTTTTGCCTTGTATTTTCTTTATAAACAGGTACTTTGGAGAGGTGATGCATTATGTGATTGAAAGGTACTGTTATGCTGCCAGATCATCTCCAGATATGAGTGTCAAAGACTCCTACAAGAGCATTGGCTCTATGACTTTATTGTAACCTTCATTGTTTACGGAATATATTTGAGCTATGTTTTGGAGTGTGGGGTTTTTCATCCAATAAGGGTTTTCCCCCACGTATATCTTGTGTCTCTATTATTTTGTCTTACATTCTTGTGTATGTGTTTGCTACAATATCTCTATTAGTGGGTTAACATAATCTATAGTTGTAAAGATAAAATTGAATTTGCACTCTCCTCCCCTCATTAGGTTAGTGTAGGAAGCAATTTCTGCACACCTAGCTTCCTTTCAATTAGTATCAGAGCCTGGCCAGTTTTGGTTCTAACAGCTGGGTAGGGGTTTTTTGAGCTAATATTAGGTTGAGTGGGAGTTTGTGCAAAGTATTTTATATCTTGTTGCAGGAAGGAGATGGAAACCACATCTAAAAGATTAGAGGTGGAGAAATTTAATGGCACTAATTTTGAGTTTTAGAAACTCAAGATGGAATACCTACTTGTTGATTGTGACCTATGGGAAACTGTATCCGGTGTAAAACCTACATTAATGTCACAAGTTGATTGGGACCTCAAAGATCAGAAGGCTAAGGGTCTCATAAGACTCTATTTAGCTGACTCTGTCCTATTGAATGTCCATGAGGAGAAGAGCATGAAAGACCTTTGGAAGAATCTGGATGATGTTTATCAGGCCAAGTTCTTGGTGAACAAGCTTTTTCTGAAAAAGAAGTTGTTTGTTCCAAATATGGAAGAGAAAGGATCTGTTGCGGACCATATGAATGCTTTCAACATGATCATTGGACAGTTGACATCTATGGGTGTGAAAATGGAGGAGGATCGGTGTATGACCCTACTTTGTTCTTTGCGAGATTCGTGGGATCATCTTGTCATGGCTATCGGAAGCACCACTACCACCTTCAAGATGGAAGATGTGGTGTCTTCACTATTATCTGAAGAGATGTAGAGAAAGTCTTCTGAGGTAGACAAAGAGGCTCTTGCAGTTCATGGAAGTCCCAAAGAGAAAGGGAATAAGAAGGACAAGAAAGGTGAAAAGGGTAGATCTAAATCCCGTGGAAGATCCAAATCTCCTGGAAAGTCCAAGGCTCTCTGATTTAGATTTTGACAAGTCACAAGATGATGGTGATGTCTTCATTGGAGCCCTAGCCACCCATGCATCTGATGATATGTGGTTGATTTATTTTCGTACATCAATCCACATGACCTTGCATCGAGACTGGTTTATGAAATATGAAGAGTTTGATGGTGGAAAAGTGTACTTGGGTGATGATTCTCATCTGAAGATTGTTGGTCATGGAAGAGTCTCAATCTAATTCCCTAATGGATGAGTGAAGGGGATCACTAGGGTTATGCACATCCCAGGCCTAGCACGGAACCTACTTTCTGTCAGTATGTTGAATGATGTAGGTGTATAAGTTGTCTTTTCAAAGGATGGATTTAAGATGACTAGAGGATCTATGGTGATTGTGAAGGGTACTTAGAGAGGTACTCTATTTCAGCTGGAGGCATGCACTTTATAGAGTAATAGTTCTTCTACCTCGAAGAAAAGAGTTATGGTCACTTCATCCACACCATCTAAATGAGCAGTGAAGAAATCTGTTGTAACACATTCTGATGGTAGTGCACATGCTTTGGAAGTTAAACTTCCTACTGAAAAGACTATGTTATAGAATTTGAGATATGGCCACATTGGTGAGAAGGATCTGTGAACCCTAAAAAATAAAAACCTCATTGAGGGGTTAAATGATTTTAATCTCAATTTTGACTTTTGCGAACATGGTATATCTGGAAAACAAAACCGTGTTCAATTTTACTCTAGTTCTCACAAGTCTTTTGGTGTATTGGATCTTATTCATTCTAATGTGTTTGGTCCTATTAATGTTTCTTTGATTTCTAAATCTATATATTTTGTATCTTTCATAGATGATTACAGTAGAAGGACATGGGTTTATTTTATCAAAAGCAAGACTGAAGTCTTTAGTCGGTTTAAGGAGTTTAAAGCCTTTGCTGAAAATTAGACTAGTAAAAAGATTAAGTGTTTGAGAACTAACAATGGTAGTGAGTTTTGTTCAGCAAAGTTTGATAAGTTCTATAAAGAGCAAGGGATTGAAAGATATAAGACAACTCCATACACCCTGTAGAAAAATGGAGTTGTAGAGAGGATGAATAGGAAACTAATGGAGAAGGCTAGGAGTATGCTTAGTGGAGCAAGCCTCGAACAAAAGTTTTGGGCTGAAGTTGTTGCCATTGCTTGCTATCTGGTAAACAGATCTCCTACATCAGCTCTTGTTAGTAAGACACCTATGGAGGTGTGGTCTGGTAAGGAGCCTTCAGTTAGACATCTTCATATTGTTGGTTGTCAGGCATATGCACATGTGCCTAGGGAGAAATGGTCTAAATTGGAGAAAAAGGTTATTAAATGTATTTTCATTGGATATGGTGTCAGTGTGAAAGGATACAAGCTCTGGGATCATGTGGATAAAAAAGTGTTGTTCAGTAGAAGTGTTATCTTCAGAGAGCTAACACCTTCTCCCATTGTTCTACAGCTAGAACAGACAAAAAAGAAAGAGGATACGGTTCAGTTTCCTTCTACCCTTGAGAAGAATGAACAAACAAACCTTTTGAGACCTGATGATGAGGAGAGCTCTAGAATCTTTGATAGTTCAGAAGAAGAAGTAGAACTTCAACCTCAGCCATTGAGGAGGTCTACATGAACGAGAAAGCAACCTGATAGGTTTGGTTATTCATTACTTGATTCTAGTTGTGCTTTTTCTTTACTTACTAACACTGATGAGCCTAGAACTATGAAAGAGGCTATGGGCATGAAAGATGTAGGTTCCTAGAAGGAGGCCATGGAAGATGAGATGGCTTCATTGGAAAAGAATAAAACATGGGACTTGGTGCCTTTGCCTGGTGGACGGAAACCCGTTGGATGTAAAATGGGTGTTCAAGAAGAAATTCGATGCAGATGGTAGTGTTGAAAAGTACAAGGCTAGATTGGTTACGAAGGGGTACTCACAAGTGGAGGGAATTGATTATGGTGAAATTTTATCTCCCATTACAAGGCTGACATCCATTCGATTCCTGTTATCTCTTGCAGCTGCTTATGACTTAGAAGTAGAACAGATGGATGTGAAGACAACTTTCCTTCATGGTGATTTGGAGGAAGAGATTTACATGTCACATCTAGAGCATTACATAGAGAAAGGTAAAGAAAATTTCGTTTGTAAGTTAAAGAAGTCTTTGTATGGTTTGAAGTAGTCTCCTAGGATGTGGTACTTGAAGTTTGATGCCTTTGTGTTTTTTATTGGATATCTAAGATTGAAATCAGATCATTGTGTGTATTACAAATTTGATAATGATCGCATTCTCATTATTGCATTATATGTTGACGATATGTTGTTGATTGGAAATGGTAAGAATATGATTTCGGATTTGAAGTCTTAGTTGTCAACACAGTTTGAGATGAAAAATCTTGGGGCAGCCAAGTACATTCTAGGAATGGAAATCAGAAGAGATAGAGCTAACAAAAAACTTTGGTTAAGCTAGAGTAAGTATATGAAGACCATGTTGGATAGGTTCAGCATGGTAGATTGTAGACCATTGTCTGTTCAGTTTCATTGGCGACAAAATTATCTAATAATGATTGTCCAAAATCTCCTAGTGAGGTGCAGGACATGAGCAGAGTACCTTATGCTAGTGTTGTTGGTAGTTTGATGTATGTCATGGTCTGCACAAGACCAGACATTGCCCAAGTAGTGTGAGTCCTTAGTCAATTTATGGCTAATCCTAGACGGGTACATTGGGATGCAGTTAAGCAAGTGTTCAGATATTTGAGGGGTACTTCTGAGTATTTCATATGCTTTCATAGTAATGTTACAAGACCTCTGCATTTAGTGTGTATTCATGGATTTGTGGATTCTGATTGGGCAGGTGACATTGACAACAGGAGATCCACCAGTGCCTATGTGTTCACTATATTTGGTGGTGCAATTAGTTGGATAAGTAAGCGATAACCTATGGTTACTTTATCTATGATAGAAGCTAAGTACATGGAAGCAACTCATGCTTGCAAGGAAGCCATTTGGTTTAAGAGATTGTGTTCAGATATTGGTATTGATGTAGGACAGATTATGATTTGTTGTGACAGTCAGAGTGCAATTTGCCTTGTGAAGAATCCAATTTTCCATGCTAGAACAAAGCATATTGATGTATAGTTTCATTTCATATGAGACATGGTAGAGGATGGGAAGGTAAATTTGGAGAAGGTAGATACTTTGAAGAATGTTGCAGATGCATTGACGAAGCTAGTGGGCACAAAGAAGTTCAGATGGTGTTCAGAGTCTATCGGCCTCTCGGCCTATAGCAATTAAATCATGTTATTTCTATTGGTTCTTACAAGGTGTTCAACAACTGGGAGAATGTTGGGAATTAAGGTGTCTCAACCTTGGTAATTCCTTGTATTATTTCATTGTATTTATTTATTTATTGCCTATTGTATAATTTGGATGCAAATCCTATGTTGTCATATTGTGGGAGTTGGCACGATGATGTGTCATCCTTTATGGCATATGACCACATGTAATTTGGTCCTCACGTGAGGAGATAGGCATCCCACTTAGTGGTAGGAATATTTTTCCATGTGTTGGCATCTTGGAGTGTGTGTAAGGGAATATTGACTGAAATGGTCATGACAGATTCCTATGACAAAGTTATGACATGTAAGAGTCAAAAATAGAAGATCATATGATAGGTATGCACATGTGTCGAGAAGCATCTTTGAAAAAGGCATCTTTGGGCACCCCAAGGTGGACTATGACATGTAAAAGAATATGCTATTTATAGCCTGTGTATGACAGATTCTCTTACAATTGTAAGTTATGACAGCTATGACAGACTCTATGACAGTTGTAAGAGTCATAAGAGTATCTGTCATAGCCCATTTTGGAAATAGGGGACCTCCTTGGGATGGGGTGACTTGACAAGTGTCAGGGACATCCTACAATGTTGGACAAGTGTCTATAGGTGTGGGTTTTGGGCCATGAGGTCATGTTGGATGCCCATCTCAATGTGGAACCATTTTTGCCTTGTATTTGCTTTATAAACAAGTGCTTTGGAGAGGTGATGCATTATGCGATTGACATCTACTGTTATGCTACCAGATCATCTCTCGATATGAGTGTCGAAGACTCCTACAAGAGCATTGGCTCTGTGACTATATTGTAGCCTTCATTGTTTACTAAATACATTTGAGTTATGTTTTGGAGTGTGGATTTTTTCACCTGATAAGGGTTTTCCCCACATATATCTTGTGTCTCTCTTCTTCTGTCTTACATTCTTGTGTATGTGTTTGCTATAATATATCTATTAGTGGGTTAACATAATCTGTAATTGTAAAGATAAAATTGAATTTGCACTCTCCTCCCCTCATTAGATTAGTGTAGGAAGCGATTTCCATACACCTAGTTTCCTTTTAGAGATAGGGAATAGCAGCTTTGGTGACAACTTTTTTGAAAGCTTGAATATGTTCCTCGACACTTTTACTCTCTCCATAAATGAACATAGGATAGAATTTCTTAGGTTTTTTAGGCACTAGATGGAGAGGAACCACCAAGGACAAGGGCGAGTGGTCTGCCCTGAAGTATGCAGCCATTGGTGCCTAGGGTGGTTCTTCAGGGAAGGCTTCTTAAGTTTTGGATCTAGCTGGGCTGGCAGACCTAGAGTTTAATGTTTGCCATTTACCACGGTCACTCTTGATCTTTCAGCAATGTTGGAGCTCTTGGAATTTGGCTTCATTGACCAACTTGGATCTAGTTAATATTCTTCTTGCAATGGTCAAAGAAACCCAATGTGGGTCCAGATTGTTTAGGCCCTCCTTCTAGCACTAGTTCTATTGATGGTTGTTTTGGCACATCAACTCAAGTAAAACAAATCATCACTCTACTTCTCCTGAAAGGTAAACAAATGATCAGGGTTTATCCCAAGGTCCCTATTTTGCTGGGTCATAGTAGTGTTAGAATAGCAGAGTGGACAATGTGAGTGTTTGTTCAAGGGCCATGTGCTGGTGATAACAATCTAGAATGCCGAATAATCCTTTGATAGGTAGATGTTTGATGGAGTGCAAGATGTTGACCTACTCGTAAGTTATATAAAAGAAAAGGAAAAAGGAGGGTTAGGGTTTAGAGAGGAAATGTAAAATAGCCTGAATAGCTTCTGCACCTAGCCTTTTGCTTCATACAACAAACATTAGTAGGATTGATTAAACAAGCACTAGGTGACTAGTATTCCACACAATCATTCCCAATGCAAGTGCATGATTCTAAGGAAAAGAGAAAGAGAACAAGGAACTTGGAAATACCATATTACATGCATAAAATCCATCCCTTATCCACCTACCACACTTATGATTTGTCAATTTGAACACATAATCCACTAATGCAAGATCATATGCAAGGAAAAGAAACACAAGTACATTACCACCATAGGGCAGAAACACATGAATAGGCCCCCAAAATTTGTCTTCTCATTAATAGGAAAAATACTGGTAGATTACAAAAGAGCAATATTCACACACCCTGTATGCATATAAAGTATGCCACTTGCAAAACTAAAATACAAGCATAACTTGCGCTCACACAAGTTCTCTGTGTTTCCCCCCTTTTAAAAGTGTCTATAACTCCCCTTTATATATGAGGGTTCTTTTGTCTACTCATGCACATTTGGGCCCTAGTTGGCTTGAAAATGTCTTTACATACCAGTTATAATACAAAATTGAAGTCAGCCTCATCAAAGAATGAAAGAAAAAGAAAGATCAAAGAATAGATGTATGTGAAGAACAAGGATATTATGCCTCTTCACCAAAATGACCTTTGAAGTTGGTGATGGCCTCTTGAATGTCATTCATACTGGGTCCATTGTGATATTTGATTTTAATTTGTTGGGAGTATGATGACCTTTTGAGAAACCCAACCAATAGTTCTTGAAACTCGATGAATAGGGCCTTCAACCTTATTAGATTATCAATACCTTCCTCTATAAGCTATTGTTGAAAGATCCCTGAGAATTCCTTTGTTATTCTTGCTACAGGAAAAATCACTGAAGAATTATCCTTGATTTGGCAAGGGATGAAGTTTATTAACAACTCTACTATGTTGGTGCCTTGTTTGGCTGCATCAATCTTCTTTTGTGATGTAGGATCATCCCTGGTTCAAGAGTAATCTTGCATCAACCAAAAACATTTGCATTTCAGTTCTTTCATTTTCTAGTTTAGTTCAGGCAGTTCACTCAGAAGCAGTTTCAGTTTGTGGTCCAATTTTCACATTTCACATCTTGCGGATCTGGACTTAGCATCTACATCATATCAAGAATTCAGAGCATTTGGATGAGTTACCAAAAATATATTGCTATCAGAAGTTGATTATTTTCTCAGTGCATGCATTCTAATAGTTCTTGATAATTAGCTAAAGGAGAAGGATTACGGATCATTCCCTGACTTGTGGATCTCAATGACACATCATTTAATGTTCTTTGGTTTGTGGTTGACCTTCTTCAAGGGTCCGCACATTGTTCTATTCATTTGAGGAAGTGTTCTATGCATTTAGGTCTGACCTATCTGTGAACATGTTATAGCTCTTCATTGGAGTTTGTGACCTTCCTAGTTGACACCGAGGAATCTATTGGTCTGGAAATGATATATAAAGATGTAAAAGATCCTTAAGAAAGAAGTTCATGATATAGTGATAGCTGATAGTTTAGATTTTGTATGAATGGAGCTTTAAAGCTTTATCTTGTGCATGTATGTAATTAGGCCTGTGAGGCCTAATTCTAAGCTCGCATGTTGCTAGGTAGATTTTATTTGAATTCTTTGATATACTAAATGACTAAATCTACATTTGTTCCATTTCTTGAGTTGTTTCCATTGTGTTTACTCTTGTTACACAGTCCAGACAATTCATTCTATGAACCCTCCTACCATGACTGCACCAAGTGGTATCAGAGCGAAAGTTTGATTCTTTGGAGTGAATTGGCGAAGGGATTCCATAGGATCTTGTTGTGAGAAGATCGTTGATCCAAGGCAGGTTACCTATGCGCAACCGATCGCCGATTGAGAGGTAGTTGTCGCTTGTAGCCCGATCATCGAACCTGAGGTAGTTTACACTTGATCCTAGGAAGATGTTGCTGTGAAGAATTCCTCATGTTGGTACAATGGCTAATAGAATGGATGAGATGAGGGAATTGATGAGAACAATGAGAATTCATTTGGATGTTGTTGAGGAAGATAGGCGAAGAGGATTGACAACAAGACCTAATGTTGAAAGTGATGACAAAGAAGAATTTCAATCTATGGAGCATGCTGGTGAAACCTAGAAGGTAATGAAGAAGAAGAATCAGATTAGATAAAGATGTTGTGAGCTATTTCAAAGATTGGAAAGAGACCTAGAGTTGATATGCCAAACTATACTGTTAATTTGAATCCTGAAGAATTGATTGACTGGATAAATGATATGGAAGAATACTTTGAATATAAGGAGATTGAAGATTCGAAGAAGGTGAAATATGCAAAGACAAAGTTGAAAGGACATGCTGCTATATGGTGGAAAGAAGTTCAGTTAGAAAGAAATAGAAGAGGAAAAGAAAAGATTACAAAGTGGGACCAGATGGTGACAAAGTTGAAGAATCAATCCATACCTGTCGACTATGAGTTGGAGTTGTTGAAAAGACTACAAAACTTGAGACAAAAGGAGAAATATGTGAAGGAGTATACTGAAGAATTTCATAAGATGATCATTAGGATAGGACATAGTGAAGCAAGCAAGGAGAAAGTGGCAAGATACATCAATGAACTGAGATTGAACATTCAAGAAGAACTAAGTTTGGTAAGGATGACATCTTTGGAAGAAGCATATCAGTTTTCCCTGAAAGTTGAAGAGAAGCTGAATAAGAGACATGATCATAGATAGAGAGATAGAGGCTATAAATTTCAGAGAGGTAAAGCATTTTTTGGATATGATAGGTCATTTGTGGAGCAGAACAAGTTTGAACAACCCGTTGAAGAAGGATGATAGAGATAACAATGCTTACCGGAGAGGAAACCCTAGTGCATATCAGAATGAAGGATATAGAAGAGAAGGAAGAGGATTTGATAAGAGAACATTCAGAGGTACTTGTTTCAAGTGTGAAGGTGAAGGACATAGAGCATTTGAGTGTAATCAGGGTAGTACAAGTAAGAGGACAGAAAATGGTGGAAGGACAACCTATGTTGAAGAAGAATCTATTGGATCACCTAGTTCATTTGGAAAACCCAAGAAATGAGAATCATTGGTGATGAGGAGAGCACTATTTCAAGTAGAGACAAATGAGGAACCATCACAGAGGAAGAGTCTATTTAGAACTAGATGCAAATTAGGAGGTAAGTGTTGTAAAGTTGTAATTGATAGTGGTAGTTTAGATAACCTAGTTTCATAGGAGATGGTGACCAAGCTAAAGTTGGAAAGATTGAAACACCCTAAGCCCTATCAGATAGCATGGATTTAGGATGATCATAAGATACTGGTGAGTGAACAATGTTTGGTGAAATTTCATATTGGATCATATCATGATGAATTCTTGTGTGATATTATGCCTATGGATGTTTGTCATATCTTGTTGGGTAGACCTTGGTAGTATGATAGAAAAGCTATGTATGATGGGAGAAAGAATACATATACTATAACAACAAATGGGAAAAGAATTACATTGATTCCTTTGGAAGTTGATCCTAAAGATGTGGTATGTGGGAATGCTAGAATCTGTTTGGTAGATGGAAGGAAATTCTTGGATAGTTTGAAAGAGGAAAGTATGTGTTATGCCTTGATTCCTAAAACACCTGAAGTAGTGAAGAAAGAAACTGAACTGGAAGAAATAAAGGAGTTGCTGATAGAGTATGAAGACATCATATTAGATAGTACCTAAAGGATTACCACCTATAAGGAGTATCAGTCATCACATGGATCTTATACCAGGAGAAAGTTTTCCTAACAAAGCAGCACATAGAATGACACCGACAGAGAATGAAGAACTAAATAGATAGATACAAGACCTGTTCCAAAAAGGATTGATCAGAGAAAGCTTGATCCCTTGTACAGTACCTACAATGCTTGCACCAAAGAAGGATGGAGAATGGAGAATGTGTACTGATTCCAGAGCAATAAACAAGATCACAGTTAAGTATAGATTTCCTTTACCTAGGATGGATGATATCATGGATTGTTTGAGTGAAGCAAGATATTTCACAAAGATAGACTTGAAGAGTGGATACCATCAAATCAGAATCAGAGAAGGTGATGAATGGAAGATTGCTTTTAGGACAAATGAAGGATTGTATGAGTGGTTAGTGATGCCTTTTGGATTGACAAATGCACTGAGTACTTTCATGAGGTTGATGAATGAAGTTCTAAAGAAATTCTTGGGTAAGTTTGTGATAGTGTACCTAGATGATATTTTGATTTTTAGTAAGACAAAAGAAGAACATTTGTGGCATATTAGACAAGTTTTGCAGAGATTGAGAGAAGAGAAATTGCTAATAAACATCAAGAAATGTAGTTTCATGAAGGAAGAGTTGGTATATTTGGGATTTGTGATTTCTGCAGAAGGATTGAAGATGGACCCTAAGAAAGTGAAAGCAATTGTTGAATGGCCTACACTAGAGAGCATTGGAGAGGTTAGATCATTTCATGGATTGGCTAGTTTCTACTGGAAGTTCATCAGCAATTTTAGTTCAGTTTGTAACCCTATGACAGAGACAATGAGAGGTGACAGAAAAGATTTCAGGTGGACATGTGTAGAAGATAAAAGTTTTGAGTTGTTGAAGCTGAAAGTGATAGAGCAACCTATTTTGTCATTACCGGATTTCAATCAGGTATTTCAAGTTGATTGTGATGCTAGTAGAAATGCAATTGGAGCAGTGCTAAGTCAAGAAGGTAGACCTGTAGCATATATCAGTGACAAGTTGAATGATACAAGGAAAAGATATTTAGTTTATGATCAAGAGTTATATGCCATAATTCAAGCCTTAAAGAAGTGGAGACATTATTTGTTGCCTAAGGAGTTTGTGTTGTCTACAGATCATCAAGCTTTGCAATATTTGAATAGTCAAGGTAAGTTGAATCAAAGACATATGAGATGGGTAGAGTTCATGTAGAGTTATACTTTTGTGTTGAAGCATAGGAGTGGTAAATCACTCAAATTTGTTGATGCCTTGAGTAGAAGAAGAAACTTGTTGATAGAGATGAGAGTTGAAGTGTTGGGTTTTGATGAATTGAAGAACATGTATGAGGGAGACACTGATTTTGCAGAACCATGGAGAGCATGTAAGGAACCTGTTGTGATGGATAGGAGTAAGTGGTTGGACTATTTCATTCAATAAGATATGTTATTCAAAGGAAGCCAGTTGTGCATACCTAGAAGTTCAATGAGAGATAATTTGATCAAGGAGAAACATAGTTGTGGATTGGTAGGATGTTTCGGCATTGATAAGACAGTGGCTTTGGTAAGTGAAAATTACTTTTGGCCTTAGGTACATAAGGATGTTCAGATATTTGTGCAAAGTTGTAGAGTTTGTCAAGTTGCAAAAGGGAATAGTCCGAACACCGGATTGTATAAACCTTTGATAGTTCCAGAGAGACCTTTGGAAGACATAAGCATGGATTTTGTAATGGGACTACCTAAGACATAGAGAGGACATGAATCAATATTTGTAGTGGTTGATAGATTTTCAAAGATGGCTCATTTCATACCTTGCATGAAGACAACTGATGCAGTCCATGTAGCAGACCTATTTTTTAAGGAGATTGTGAGATTGCATGGATTACCTAAGAGTATAGTTTCAGATAGAGACATAAAGTTTGTTGGTTACTTTTGCAAGACACTTTGGAAGAAGATGAAGACAAATTCAAAGTTCATCTCAACTTTTCATCCATAGACAGATGGACAGATAGAGGTAGTAAATAGGAGTTTGGGAAATTTGTTGAGATGTTTGGTTGGAGAGAAAGCCAAAAGTTGGGATTTGATTCTTTCACAAGCAGAGTTTGTATACAATAATTCAATAAATAGGAGTACTAGAAGAACACCTTTTGAGATTGTTACCAGAGTGAGTCCTAGAGGAGTTGCAGAACTAAGAGATATCAGCATAGAAGAAAAGAGGAGTGCAAAAGCAGACAAATTTGCAGACCATATGAAGATAGTGCATAACCAGGTGAAGAAGCATTTGGAGGATATGAACAGTAAGTATAAAGAGAAGGTTGATGAGAAGAGAAGACATAAGGAATTTGAAGTTGGAGATGAAGTGATGGTGTACTTGAGAAAAGAAAGATTTCCAGTTGGGACATATAACAATTTGAAGATGAAGAAGTTTGGAACTTGTAGGATACTCAAGAAATTTAATTCAAGAAATGCATATGAAGTGGAATTACTAGAGACGTTGGGTATTTCAACTATTTTCAACATTGCAGACCTTTATCAGTATCATGAAGTAGAGTTCAGTGACAACATGGAAGAAGACTTGAAGAAGCAATTACCACAACAAGCACCAGAACAGATTGAAGACATTTTGGACAGTAGAGTTAGACACAGCACTCGAGGAAGACAATACAAAGAATATCTTGTGAAGTGGAAAGACAGACCGGAAGAAGATTCATCATGGATTTCTCAGGCTGAGGTGGACCATCTTGGTTCTCCCCTAGCCCCAGTAAAGTGAGGGACTTACTTTTTTAATAACCCTGGATGTCTGATGAAGGAGCATCCCTAGTTCAAGAGTAATCTTGCACCAACCAAAAACAATTGCATTTTAGTTCTTTCATTTTCCAATTTAGTTCAGGTAGTTGAGTCAAAAGTAGTTTCAGCTTGTGGTCTGATTTTGGCATTTCACATCTTACAAATCTGGACTTAGCATCTACATCATATCAAGAATTTGGAGCACTTGGATTAGTTACCAAAAAGATATCGCTATCAGAAGTTGACTATTTTCTCAGTGTAGAGCATTCTAATAGTTCCTGATAATCAGCTAAAGGAGAAGGCTTGTGGATCTCAATGACACATCATTCAATGTTCTTTGGTTCATGTTCAACCTTCCCTGAGGGTCTACACATTGTTCTATTCATTTGAGGAAGTGTTCTATGCATTTAGGTCCAACCTATCTTTGAACACGTTACAGCTCTTCATTGGAGTTTGTGACCTTCCTAGCTGACGCGGAGGAATCTATTGGTCTAAAAATGATATATAAAGATGTAATAGATCCTTAGGAAAGTAGTTCATGATATAGTGATAGCTGATAGTTTAGATTTTGTGTGAAGGGAGCTTCAAAGCTTTATCTTGCGCATGTATGTAATCAGGCCTATGAGCCCTAATTCTAAGCCCGCATGTTGCTGGCAAGATTGTATTTGAATTCTTTGATATACTGAATGACTAAATCTACATTTGTTCCATTTCTTGAGTTGTTTCCATTGTGTTTGCTCTTGCTTCATGGTCCGGATAGTTCATTCTGTGAACCCTCCTACCATGATTGCATCATTTTGTAACTTATCTTTGCATCTCTGCAATAGCTTGACTCAGAGTTTCCCAACCTTGATCAACTCTAAAATTATTCATGGATCTCCTTTATCCAATATGCCTAATTACAAAATTATGTTTGGAGATGTATCATCCATCTTCCCCAAAACTAGAAGATACTCTTCCCAGACTAAGGCCTCATCATCAATGGCGTGCCTTATCTCACTGCCAGCCTCTAGTTCATGCTCTATACTATGGTACATCTTCAAAGCTTCCTTGATGGTTGTCTTCCCCAAGGTTTCCAATGAGTATTTGCAAGTTGTATCTACAGGTAAGGTACCCAAGGGATTAGAAGTTGTGCTTTCTTTGTTCATTGCCTCCATCAGGTAGGAGTAGGGGTAGAAGTATCAATAGGCCCCACTAAGTGAGTGACATAGGCTGAAAGTTGTACAACTTGCTTCTTCAACTCCTCTTTAGTCACCTCATCCTTCCTCATCCTCTCTATAATTGCCTGTATAGTGTTAGTCAGGGCATCCTTATCTCCTTCTCTAGTTCTTGAACCCAGGATGACCTGCTGTATGCTATAATCCTCAAAGGTCATTGCAGCCTCTTCCTTATCAACCAATGGGTTTTCTATATGAGCAACTTTGATTCCCTACTCATCAGTTGATATGTGAGAGAGGGTTCTAGCCCTCTTTCTTTTAGGAGGTGCCCCTAACACTTGGGCAATAGTGACCAAGTCCTCCTCTTCAAATATGTCCTTCTCCTCTTCTCCATGGTCTTATTCAGCCACACTGGGAGGCATGAATTAGTGGTCGCACTTTGTGGTGGAGAAGGAGCTAGAGGTGGAGATGGTGATCTTATAGGGGAGGGAGTCAAGACTTGTGTTTTCTTTGAATCATCAGATTCCCCACCATTATCCTCATGCTACTTAGTGGATATTTTTCTAACCAACTCCTCTAGAGTGGATCCCTGGTTGCCTAGAAGCTCTTCAATTACCTCTTTTGTTTTGTCTTTAGGCTCTTCTGCAGGTGCTTCTATTTGTTGCCCTTCTATGGTACTTCAGATGGTGTTTCTTTTACTCCCTCTGGAATGTCTTTTACTCCCTCTGGGATGTCTTCTTGGCTTTGTTATGTAGCCAGAGGGGTAGTTCCTTCCTTCTCTTGCCTAGGAGTAGTGGTGTCTTCCTTCTCTGGTTGCTCCTCGACTGTCTAGCAAAGAGCCAATAGAATATGGGTGCTAGGAGGAGTAGAAAAGGTGGAAGGAGACTGAGAAGGGGCTGAGGATTGGGAGATGGAAGGTTGTGATGAAATGGAGGGAGGAGGTGATAAGGTTTGGTGAGGAGGCAGTGAAGGTGGTGCAATGGAGGAAGGTTCAATTCTTACTGCAATGGCAGTAGTGGTGGATATGAAGATAGGAGGAGAAGTGATTGTGACAGGGGGTTGGCGAGCTGATGTTGTGGTGACAACCTCAGATGCATGGCTTGAGGCCCTTGTTGCAGCCCTCCTAGCTAGGGGCATAACATCTTCTTCTTCTTCCTCGGACTCTACATTGACTTCCACTATCTTTTATTTCCTTTGGGTTATAGTAGAGTCAATCTGTTCAATAGTTGGAGCAGTAGGTGTTGGCTTCTCTTTCTTTTTTCCTTTCTACTTGGCTCCCTTAGAGATTTCTACCCCCTTGGTGGGCTTAGGATTGATCATGGGGTATAGTTTCCTTGTCCAAGCCTTAGTTCTTCTTAACACCTCCTTAGTCATATTGTCCATTGACATGTCTGAAAGGAAGCTAGGTGTGCAGAAAATGCTTCCTACACTAATTTATTAAGGAGAGAGCTATACAAAATCAAATTTATCCTAACTATTATAGCAATGTTAAACCATTAACATGATATATTTCATATAAAACAAAAGAACCAAAAAGTAGACAGAAGAAGAGAGACAAAGATTTACGGTGGTAAAAACCCTTATCAGGTAAAAACCCCACACTCAGAAACCTGCACAGTGTATTAACAAATCTAAAAGAATATTTACAATACACTTGCAATGCAAGCTTCAATGGTCTTTGACACTCATGTCTGGAGTCAATTTGGCAGCATAATAGTACCTATAAACCTGTGATACAAACTCCATCTCCAAGCACCTGTATAAATAGGAAATACAAAGCAATATTGGACCTTTCTTGGAATGGGCATCCAACATGGCTTCTTGGACCAAAAACCATGCCTGGGGACACTTGGTCAACATTCTAGAATGTGCCTAACACTTGTCCATAGCTCCCATCCCAAACAAGTTGCCTATTTCCAAAATGGGCTATGACAGATGCTCTTACGACACTTACGACCATAATAGAATCTGTCATAGCAGTTACAACTTACAGCTATAAGAGAATCTATCATACACATGCTATAAATAGCATATTCTCTTACTACATGTCATCTTCCACCTTGGGGCATCCAAATATGCCTTATTCAAAGATACTTCATGACACATGTCATCTCCTATCTTACAATCTTCTATTTCTGACTCTTACATGTCATAGATTCGTCATAGGAATCTGTCATAACCGTTTTGGTCAAACATTCCTTACACAATATCGTAGACGTCAACACATGGCAGAATATTCCTACCAATAAGTGGGACACCTATCTCCTTATGTGAGGACAAAAAATACAAGTTATCATAATCCATGTAGGATTGACACATCACCATGCCACATCCCATAATATGACAATATGAATTTTCCAAATATTTACAACATAGGCAATTAAATAATAAATACAAACATTACAAATGCAGAGAATTACCAAGGTTGAGACACCTTAATTCCCAACATTCTCCCACTTGTTGAACACCTTGTAAGAGCCAATAGAAAAAATAGGATTTAACTGCTATAGGCCGAGAGACCCATAGACTCCGAACACCATCTAAACTTCTTTGTGCCCACTGGCTTCGTCAATGCATCTGCAACATTATTCAAAGTATCTACCTTCTCCAAATTTACCTTTCCATCCTCAGCCATGTCTCGTATGAAGTGAAACTGAACATCAATGTGCTTTGTTCTAGCATGGAAAGTTGGATTCTTTGCAAGGCAAATTGTACTCTGACTGTCACAACTAATCGTGATCTGACCCGTATCAACACCAATATCAGAACACAATCTCTTAAGCCAAATGGCTTCCTTACAGGCATGAGTTACTGCCATATACTCATCTTCTATCATCGATAAAGCAACAATAGGTTGTTGCTTACTCATCCAACTAATAGCACCACCAAAAAGTGTAAAAACATAAGCACTAGTGGATCTCCTACTGTTAATGTCACCTGCCCAATCTGAATCCACAAATCCATGAATATCAACAGAATGAGGAGGTCTTGAAACATTTCCATGATAGCAAATGGAATACTCAAAAGTACCCCTCAAATATATGAACACTCTCTTAACTGCATCCCAATGAACCCATCCACGATTAGCCATAAATCAACTAAGGACTCCCACTGCTTGGGCAATATCTGGTCTTGTGCAGACCATAGCATACATCAAACTGCCAATAGTACTAGCATAATGTACTCTACTCATGTCCTCCACTTCACTAGGAGATTTTAGACAATCCTCAACAGACAACTTTGTCCCCAAAGAAATGGGAACACACAATGGTCTACAATCTGTCATGCTGAACCTGTCCAACATAGTCTTCACATACTTACTCTGGCTTAACCAAAGTTTTATATTGGTTCTGTCTCTTCTGATTTCCATTCCTAGAATGTACCTAGCTGCCCCTAAATCTTTCATTTCAAACTAAGCTGACAACTGAGATTTAAAATTAGAAATCGTATTCTTACCCTTCCCAATGAGAAACATATCATCAAGATATAGTGCAACAATGAGAATACGATCACCATCAAATTTATAATACACACAGTGATCTGATTTCGATCTCACAAATCCAATTGACAACACAAAGGTATCAAACTTCAAGTATCAACTCCTAGGTGATTGCTTCAAACAATACAAAGACTTTTTAAGTTTGCAAACCAAATTTTCTTTACCTTTCACCATGTAATGCTCTGGCTGTGACATGTAGATTTCTTCCTCCAAGTCACCATGAAGGAAAGTTGTCTTCACATCCATCTATTCTACCTCCAAGTCATAAACTACTACGAGAGACAACAAGAATCGAATGGATGTTAGCTTTGCAATGGGAGAGAAGATATCACCATAATCTATACCCTCCACTTGTGAATACCCCTTCATAACCAATCTAGCCTTATACTTCTCAACACTGCCATCTGCACCAATTTTCTTCTTGAACACCCATTTGCATCCAAGAGGTTTCCATCCAGGAGGCAAAGGAACCAAGTCCCAAGCTTGATTCTTTTCCAAAGAAGCCATTTCTTCCTCCATGGCCTCCTTCCAGGAACCTGCATCCTTCATATCTAAAGCCTCTGATATAGTTCTAGGTTCATCACTATTAGTAAGCAAGGCATAAGCACAACTAGAATCAAGCAATGTAAAACCAAACCTTTCAGGTTTCTTCCTTATCCGTGTAGACCTCCTCAAGAGCTGATGTTGAGGTTCAGCCTCTTCATCTAAGCTTTAAGAGCTGCTAGAGCTCTCCTCATCATTAGGGCCAACATTTTCTATTCATTCTTCTCAAGGATGAGAGGAAACTAAACAACATCCTCTTTCTTTTCTCTTTCTTCTGGCTACAAAATGGTGGAAGAAGGTGTAAGCTCTCTGAAGATGACACTTCTACTATACAACACTTTTTCAGCCATGGGGTCCCAAAGCTTGTATCCTTTCACACCAACACCATAGCCAATGAAGATACACTTAACAGCTTTGTTTTCCAACTTTGACCGCTTCTCCCTAGGCACATGTGCATATGCCTCACAACCAAAAACATGAAGATGCCTTATTGAAGGCTTTCTACCAAACCACACCTCCATGGGTGTCTTTCCAACAAGAGCTGACGTAGGAGATCTATTTACCAGATAGCAAGCAGTGGCAATAGCTTCAGCCCAAAACTTTTGTTCTAGGCTAGCTCCACTAAGCATACTCCTAGCCTTCTCCATCAGTGTCCTGTTCATCCTCTCTGTAACTCCATTTTGTTGCTGGGTGTATGGAGTTGTCTTGTGCCTTTCAATCCCAAGTTTCTTGCAATACTTATCAAATTTTGTAGAACAAAACTCACCACTGTTGTCAATTCTCAAACATTTAATCTTTTTACCAGTCTAATTTTCAGCAAAGGCTTTAAACTCCTTAAACTTGCTCTAGACTTCAGATTTGCTTCTGAGAAAATAAATCCATGTCCTTCTACTGTAATCATAAAGATACAATGTATACATATTTTGATAATGAAGGAACATTAACAAGACCAAACACATCAAAATGAATGAGGTCCAACACACCAGAAGACTTATGAGAACTCGAGTAAAACTGAACACGGTTTTGTTTTCCATAAATGAGATGTTCGCAAAAGTCAAACTCAAGATTACAATCATCTAACCCCTCAATGAGGTTCTTATTTTTTAGGGTACACAGACCCTTCTCACCAATGTGGCCAAATCTCTTATGCCATAACATTGTCTTTTCTACAGGAAGTTTAACTTCCAATGCATGATTACAACCATCAAGACTAGAAATAATAGATTTCTTCACTGTTTGTTCAGATGGTGGGGATGAAGTGACTACTACCCTCTTCCTTGAGTCAGAAGAACTATTGCATTGTGAAATGCATGCCTCCAGCTGAAATAGAGTACCTCTCCTAGTACCCTTAGTAAGCACCATAGCTCCTCTAGTCATCTTGCATCCTTCTTTCGAAAAGACAACCTGCACACCTGCATCATTCAAACTACTTACAGAAAGTAGGTTCTGTGCTAAGCCTGGGATGTACAGAACCCCAGAGATCCCCTTCACTTGACCACCAGGGAATCAGATAGAGACTCTTCCATGACCAACAATCTTCAGATGAGATTCATCACCCAAATACACCTTTCCACCATCGAACTCCTCATACTTAGTGAACTAGTCTCGATGCGAGGTCATGTGGAATGATGCACCAGATTCGATTAGCCACACATCATTAGATGCATGGGTTGCCAAGGCTTTGATGAAAGCATCACCGTCATCTTGTGATTTGTCAGAATTTGAATCAGGAGCTTTCTTCTTTTTCTTCTTCTCCTCTTTGCATTCCTTTCGAAAATGCCTGGTCTTGTAACAATTCCAACAAAGAGCCTTGGACTTTGCAAGAGATTTGGATCTCCCATGGGATTTGGCTCTACCCTTCTCAGCTTTCTTGTCCTTCTTCTTTCCTTTCTCCTTGGGTCTTCCATGAACTGTAAGGGCCTCTTTGGCTACCTCAGAAGACATTCTCTGCAACTCTTTAGACAATAGAAAAGAAACCACTTCTTCCATTTTGAATGTGGATGTGGTGCTTCTAACTGCCATGACAAGATGATCCCATGAGTCCGGCAGAGAACAAAGCAGGGTCATACACCGATCCTCCTCCTCTATCTTTACACCAATAGATGTCAATTATGCAACCAGCATGTTAAAGGCATTCATATGCTTAGCAACAGATCCTCCATCCTCCATTCAAAGAGAATACAAATTCTTTCTCAGAAAAAGTTTATTAACTAGGGATTTGCCTTGATACACATCCCCCAACTTCTTCCAAAGGAGTTTTGCAATAGTCTCCTCATGGACATTTAACAACATATAATTGGAAAGATTAAGTCTTATGAGACCCTTAGCCTTCTGATCCTTGAGATCCCAATCATCTTGTGACATTACAACTAGTTTAGTTCTGTTCACACTATCGCAAAGGTCTCGGTCAACTAACATGTCTTCCATTTTGAGCTTCCACAGCTTGAAATTACTACCATTGAACTTCTCTACTTCAAACCTTCCTGATGTGCCTACCATCTCCTTACTACAATAAGATACAAAATGCTCTATACAGACTCCCACTCAACCTAAGATTAGCTCAAAAAAGCCCTACCCAACAACTAGGACCAAAGGTGATCAAGCTCTGATACCAACTGAAAGGAAGCTAGGTGTGCAGAAAACGCTTCCTACACTAATCTATTGAGGAGAGGGCTATGTAAAATCAAATTTATCCTAACTATTATAGCAATGTTAAACCTTTAACATGAGATATTGCAGCAAAACACAAGAACCAGAAAGTAGACAGAAGAAGAGAGACAAAGATTTATAGTGGGGAAAACCCTTATCGGGTGAAAAACCCCACACTCATAAACCTGCACAATGTATTAACAAATCTAAAAGAATGTTTACAATACACTTGAAATGCAAGCTTCAATGGTCTTCAACATTTGTGTCTGGAGTCAATCTGGTAGCATAATAGTACCTGTAAACTTGTGATACAAACTCCATCTCCAAGCACCTATATAAATAGGAAATACAAAGCAATATTGGACCTTTCTTGGAATGGGCGTCCAACATGGCTTCTTGGACCAAAACCCATGTCTAGGGACACTTGGTCAACATTGTAGAATGTTCCTGAAACTTGTCCATAGCTCCCATCCCAAAGGGGTCACCTATTTCCAAAATGGGCTATGATAGATGCTCTTACGACACTTACGATCGTCATAGAATCTGTCATAGTGGTTACAACTTACAGCTGTAAGAGAATCTATCATACACATGCTATAAATAGCATATTCTCTTACAACATGTAATATTCCACCTTGGGGCACCCAAATATGCCTTATTCAAAGATGCTTCATGACACATGTCATCTCCTGTCTTATAATCTTCTATTTCTGACTCTTACATGTCATAGATTTGTCATAGGAATCTGTCATAACCATTTCAGTCAAACATTCCTTACACATGGAAGATGCCGAGACATGGTAGAATATTCCTACCAATAAGTGGGATGCCTATCTCCTCATGTGAGGACAAAAAATACAAGTTGTCATAATCCATGTAGGATTGACACATCACCGTGCCACATCCCATAATATGACAATATGGATTTTCCAAATATTTACAACATAGGCAATTAAATAATAAATACAAACATTACAAATGTAGAGAATTACCAAGGTTGAGACACCCTAATTCCCAACAATGTCTTCATATTGAACCCATTTGATTGGGGCTAAGGGGACATTGTACACCTTTTGATTCTCATAGGAAGGGTCCAACACCATGCCATCTTCCTTCATGTCCTTTGGAATCTTGGGCAGCCTCAAGGAATCTAGTCTCTTCAATATATGAAGACTAAGTCTATAGTAGTCTCTTTTTCAGACCTCATGGTCATCAGTATAGTTTTTCCAGTGATCCTCTATGGCATATTCATGAGTATAGTAGCTTCCTATCAAGGGGATAACCCACCCAATGGGGTGAAATCTGCTCTTGATGTTATCAAATGAACTCGAGGATAGGAAGGCTAGCTCTACCTCAGCATGCTTTGCATTTATAATGTTCTGGCAGTTGTACTCCCTAATCTTGATGGGAAACTTGAAGTTGCTCTTGTGTTTGCTAGCAATCAGCTTGTAAACCTTGGAGACTTGTTTGTACATCTCTAGCAAAATGAAGCTGTCACTAGGATATCTCGACAATTTGTAAGGGGCCTTGTCAAACCTCATGACTCTAATATATGTGAAGGTCTGGAACTAGATGTACTAGTTTCCCTAATTTACCAGTTCTTCAGTCACTTCTATGGATAGCCTTTTTTCATAATCATTTTCTAGCCCTCTTATCACTGCAAAAATGAAGGCATTGTTCACAATAATAACTTTTCAATCTATTCATCAGGTCATAAAAACTCCTTGGTTTCAAATACTTTAGCAAGTTGCTCATCTAGCTTGTCACTTATAAAGGATACACAGTCAATCCGATTTCCATCCACTATCTTCATGTAGAAATGGCACATCCACAGGTGCCATTTGTTAGCAGTAGGCAGTCTGAATACTCTACTTAGGAGGACAATAAACCTCCTCTGTTTGAATTCACTATATGGCTGGACTAGAGCCATCTTCAAGGGGTACTTCCTTTGTGTGAGTAGAAGATGTTGATTCATGTACCCAATAGTTGTGGTAGTCTTGTTGTTGTAGAAGGTGAGTGCAGAGCTCTCTGTGTTTTTTCCATAGTCTGCATAAGTTGGTAGGCCAAACACCTTGTCTATCATGTCTGAGGAGATATCTAGCACTATGTTTCCTACTAGTCTGATCACCTTCTTGTTGCATGCCTTATACCCTTGTGTACAAGCTAATATTAATTTAGGTGCCTACACTAAAACTGGAAATGCAGCCACCTAAAGAAGTCCAGAATTCTCCATGCATTATGCTTGGAAGGATTTGTCAGCTTCATCCCTCTGTTGTTACTAGTAGCTCCATGGGTCAGGGTGTCCAATATCAATGTCTCCAATCTTTGGATATGGATTTGATATTTTGTAAGAAGGCAAGTACCCTTTAAACTCTAGCTTCTTTTCTGCTACTAGGGGTGGTGGCGGCGATGCCTTAGCCATATTCCCTGCACTCATGCACACCATAAATCACTAGTCTCTATATATTTATTTCATGGTTAACTTTTATTAAATCATTATAAACATCACTAAGAACATTATAACATAACACAAAAACTTATTCTTTGCAAAGGTCGAAGGTCAGGGGTTGGGGCTTACTCCTATCATTTGTTCAGAGGGGAGAGTAGAGGAGGAAGGCCTGACAGTAAACCTTTGATAATACAATCTCAAGGAACTATTGCCAACTTACGAGATCAAATTCTGAACCCCAATGAAGTTTACATTGTCAGGAGTTGGGAGGCAAGACTCACTCCTTCTAAGGTCAATCATAGTGGAAGGGAGAAGCAATGAGGCTCGACGTCCTAACTCTGACACTTTTCTAAGTTATTGGGGTACGTGGTTCAGAAACTACTTCTAACCAACTATAACAGGAGACTGTAACGATGAAACCTGCAGCCCAAACTCTAGTGAACAAAAGTACCAATGAGATCGGGATGAAAGGCCTTAGGCTATCAAAGGAAAATGTGGAAGATCAAAAGTCTGATCTCTTCCACTCAAGCATATAAAAAAAGTAAAACAACCAAAGTGAGGTGGTGCTATATGGAGCCTAATCAGACTTGGAGGTTAAATTTTCCCCACTTTTGTCAGTGTGTTTTCCCCCCAAGTCAATTAACAGTTAAAAAGGCTAAGGGTTATGCTTTCTATTGATATTGTGTTGTAACATATTGTAGCGGTATTGAGTTGCATGAGATTGCTAGTTGTAATTGCTTCTATTTGCTGGATAATAATAATGGGCTCTCTGTTGGTGGATGTAGCCCGAGTTTGGGTGAACCATGTTAAAATTATCTCTCTCTATTTTATTTCTATGTATTTTTCATTCCTCTATTTAATCTTTATCTACATTTATTTGATATCTTTTGCATGCTATTCCTAACAAGTGGTATTAGAGTAGGTTGTGTTTGATTATTGTCTGCAGGAAGGTCTCAAGGTTGAGTGGGAGTCTCAAGATTAAGTGGGAGCAATGGCGGATGAAGGTAAATTAAAGGTAGATAAATTCAATGGGTAGACTATCAATTATGGAAGATGCAGATGGAGGATTATCTCTATTAGAAGGATTTATGGAGGCCTTTGGAAGGAAAATCCAAGAAATCGACAGCAATGACTGATGAGGATTGGGAACTTCTGGATAGAAAGGCACTGGGAAGCATTCATTTGTGCTTGGCACCATTGGTAGCATTCAATATCTCAAAACAAAAAACAACAGCCAAATTGATGGAGACATTGGAAAAGTTATATGAAAATCCTTCCACTTCAAATAAGGTATTTCTTATGAAGCATTTATTTAATATGAAGATGGTAGAAGGTGGATCAGTTACTGATCATTTAAATGAGTTTAACACAGTTACCAGTCAAAAGAATTTTGTAAATGTAAATTTAGATGAAGAAGTTAGAGCTCTCTTGGTATTATGTTCCTTGCTTGAAAGCTAGAATAGTTTGGTAATGTCAGTTAGTAACTTTGTTTCTAGTTTGAATACGCTAAAATTTGATGATGTTGTTGGGGTTATTTTGAGTGAGGAAATTCGTAGGAAAAGCTTAGGTGGATCCACATCAGGTAGTGTTTTGAATGCAGAAAGCAGGGGCAGATCAAAGGGGAGAGGAAAAGGTTCTAGAGGTCATGGGAAGTCATGAGGAAAATCAAAGGACAAGAGGTCCCAATCCAGAGGAAACAAGGATTGTTGGTATGGTGGGAAACCAGGTCATCTGAAGAAAGATTGCTGGTCTCGGAAGAATAAAGGAGATAAACAAGAAGGCAATAAGGAGGCAAATGTGGTAAGTAATAAATCTGAAGATGATGCTTTGATTCTTTCCCTAGATAATGTTGATGATTCATAGATTTTAGATTCAGGGGGCTCATTTCATGCTACGCCCCATAGAGGTTATTTTCTTTATTATGTCCAAGGGAATTTTGGGCTAGCTTATTTGGGAAATAGCAAACCATATCAGATTGTTGGAAAGGGAAGAATCAAGATTAAGTTGTAGAATGGGAATCATTGGCTACTATAAGAGGTAAGGCACATTCCAACGCTGAGTAGGAATTTAATTTCAACAGGGCAGCTAGGTGATGAAGGTTGCATAGTTATTTTTAGTGATAAAAATTGGAAGGTTCCAAGAGGTGCCTTAATAGTAGCAAAAGGTGTGAAAGTAAGCACCTTATATTTTTGTAAAGGTCATACTATTCCTTCTAGTTTAGTTGTTGCAAAGAAAAATCAAACAGGTTCAAGAACAGTTGTTGTGGGTTTGCAGGCAGAGATTGAAACAGTTGTTGTAGGTTCTGGGACAACACTATGGCATAACAGACTTGGGCATATGAGTGAAAAATGTATGAAGGTACTTCATTCTAAGAAAGTTTTACTAGGTCTAAAATGTATTAATATGGATTTCTGTGAAAGTTGTGTGTATGGAAAACAAAAGAGAGTTAGTTTTCGTAAGGATGGGAAGCAAAAGAAAGATGAAAAGTTAGAGCTTGTGCATACAGATGTATGGGGACCAACTCGGTATCTTCTCTCAGTGGCTTTCGGTATTATGTTACATTCATAGATGATGCAACTAGGAAGGTTTGGATTTATTTCCTTAGGCAGAAACCTGATGTATTTGAAACATTTAAGAAATGGAGAAGCTTGGTTGAGAATGAGACAGGTAAAAGATTAAAATATCTCAGATCTGATAATGGTGGTGAATATTGTATCAAAGCATTTGAGGATTATTGTTCCTCTAATAGAATTGATAGGCAGAAAATGGTTCCAGGGACTCCACAAGAAAATGGAGGGCTGAATGCATGAATAGGATAATAATGGAGAGTGCAAGGAGCATGATATTGCATGTTGGTCTGCCTTTAAACATGTGGGAAGAGGCTGTCAATACCATTGAATATTTAATTAATAGAGGTCCTTCAGTTCCTTTGGGCTATGGTATTCTAGAGGAAGCATGGACAGGTAAGAAGGTGAATTATTCTTTTCTCAAAACCTTTGGATGTGAAGCATTTGCACATGTAGATTCTAAACATAGAACCAAGCTGAATGCAAAATCAAAAAACTGTATCTTTGTTGGATATGCCATTGATGAATTTGGTGATAGGCTTTGGGATTTTGAAAACCTAAAAATTGTGAGAAGCAGGGATGTTGTATTGAATGAGAAGGTGTTGTACAAAGATTAGTTACAGTAGCATGAGAAGAAAGAAAAAGATTCTGTGGTGTTGGATGATACTCTAGATAGTGATGTTCTAGTGGTTCCTCATGCTCCACAATAGAAACAACATATACCACAAACTTCAGTGTATGTTAGATGGTCAACAAGGATAAGTAGACCTCCTAAATGGTTTTCTCCCTCTTTGTATTTTATTTTGTTAATAGATGCCAGTGAATTGGAAGGGTATGATGAAGCTATATAGGTGGATACAAAGGTTCAGTGGGAGCATGCAATGGAAGAAGAAATGGACTCCTTGCTGAAAAATTAGACTTGGGAATTATGCAAGTTGCCTGCAGGTAAAAAGGCTTTACCAAACAAATGGGTTTATAGGCTAAAAGAGGAAGCTAGAGGTGAGAACAGATTTAAAGCCAGGTTAGTTGTAAAAGGATTTGCACAAAAAAAGGGCATTGATTTTGATGAGATTTTTCTCTGGTTGGTAAGATGACTTCTATTCATACTGTTTTAAGTACTATGGCCACTAAAGATTTGCATTTCGAATAGCTAGATGTGAAAACTACCTTTCTCCATGGTGATTTGGAGGAGGAGATATATATGGAACAGCCATAAGGATTTGAGGTCAAAGGTAAGGAGAAATTGTTGTGTAGATTGAAGAAGAGTTTATATGGCTTGAAACAAGCACATCGACAATGGTACTTGAAATTTGATAATTTTATGGCTGAGAAAGGCTACAACCGATGTAATTCTAACCATTGTATTTATTTTAAGAGGTTGGATAATGATAGCTACATTATTTTATGTTTATATGTTGATGGCATGCTTGTAGCGGGGTCTAACATGGATCACATAAGTGAGTTAAAACAGCAGTTAGCAAAATCAATTGCTATGAAGGATTTGGGGGTAGCAAAACACATCCTTGGTATGAAAATTTGTAGAGATAGGAAGAACAAAAAATTAACTCTATCTCAAGCTGATTATGCTGAAAGGTATTGTAGAGATTCCATATGCAGAATGCAAAAGTTGTCAGCACACCTTTGCCTAGTCATTTGAAATTGACTAAGGAAATGTGTCCAAAGACACAAGAGGAGGAAGACAAAATGTCCAAGGTACCATATGCTTCAGCTATAGGAAGTTTAATGTATGCCATGGTATGCATGAGACCGGATATTGCACATGATGTAGGAGTTGTAAGTAGGTATATGAGTAATCCCGGATTAGAGCATTGGAATGCAGTAAAATTGATTATCAGGTATTTGAGAGGTACATCCAATAAAAATTTGTGTTTAGGGGGCTCTAATACTGATTTGGCTGGCTATGTGGACTCAGATTTGGTAGGGGATATTGATACCAGGTGGAGTACTACAGGTTATGTATTTAATGTAGGTGGGACAATGGTGAGTTAGATCTCAAGGTTATATAAGGTGGTTACTTTATCCACTACGAAGGCAAAATATATAGCTACAATAGAGGCAAGAAAGGAGATGATATGACTACAATTTTTCATGGAAGAATTGGGAAAACAACAAGCTAACAATTATTTGTTTACGAATAGCTAGAGTGTGATACATCTTGCAAAGAATTCTGCCTTGCATTCAAAGACCAAACACATACAGTTGTGGTATCACTTCATCCGGTCGGTGTTGGAGGATGGCCAGTTAAGGCTGGAAAAGATACATACATATGAAAATATAGAAAATATGTTTACAAAGGCGGTGACAAGGGAGAAGCTAAGCCCCTCTTTAGCTTCAGTTGGCCTTCAAGATTGAAAACAATAAAAAAATAGAACAACAGGGTCCAAGGTGCTTATTTCTAGTGGGAGCTACAAGGGCAACAGTGTTATGATTAGTCTCCAAGTGGGAGATGATATGGTGTGGAGTCTGATCAGTCTCCAAGTGGGAGATTGTTGTTATATGTAGCCTAATTAGACTCAGAGGTTAAATTTTCCCTTTTGTCAGTGTGTTTTCCCCCCAAATCAATTAATGGTTAAAAAGGATAAGGGTTAGGGTTTCCATTGATATTGTGTTGTAACATATTGCAGTGGTATTGAGTTGCATGAAATTGTTGGTTGTAATCAGTTCTATTTGCTGGATAATAATATTGGACTCTCTATTGGTGGATGTAGCCTGAGTTTGGGTGAACCACATTAAAATTGTCTCTTGTTGTTTTATTTCTATGTATTTTTCATTCCTCTATTTAATCTTTATCTACATTTAATTGATATCTTCTGCATGTTATTCCTAACAGGCAGAAGGTCAGAAGCTTGATCTCTGCCATTTCAACTGACTAAAAGTAAGAAGCAAAATAGATTTGAAAAGTACACCAAGTATTGAAATGGATTTAATAGCCCCAAAACACAAAAACTAAAACCCTCTTGTAAAATGCTAAGCAAAGAAAAAAAGACCCAAAATGACCAGATTTAAGCACAAATCAATAAGTAACAACACAACCATAACCCCACATGTAAAATTAAAGCATCCAAATCAAATGAGGAGGGGAAAATGTGACTCCAACCTGGAAAAAGCATAGAAACTCATCGAACGGAGTAAAAAAATGCACAGTCCATGCTCCCACGGTGACAAACTTCAAATCAAGTATGAAATCACAGTAGGGTATCACAAAGATCATGAAGTATATGCTGAAATTGCAGAGCTTGGAGAGAAAATGGGTTGCACAAAGATCAAATGAAATTAAATGAGTCCAAAATATCAATAAAAAGGGTCATTGTGTGTGTAGGAGGCTGCCATTAATGCACTACCAAAGGGTAGGTGGAGGGAAATCAATTCCCACACCATGAAACCAGCTAACGGGTGAGTTGAAGGCCAGTCTCAGATGTTGCATGGGTGATCTACCAACTCTGCACTATTGTCCTCTAGATCTAGCTGTCGGGGAATGTTTCATGGCCATTCTAAGATGACCAACACTAATGTAATGGTGTCCATATGAGCCAAGCAACAGTCTATAGATCAGAGTATTAGAGATGGCTTTACTATCACATGACCATGACAAACTCTGACATTTCGAAGGAAAGATCTGGCAAAGAGAGAACAAGGCCAAATTAAAGAGTAAAACATCAGAGCCTTGGACCTCCGCCTCCGAGAACATAGGAAAGCTAAATTTTGAAAGTCTGATAGAAAAAAACTATAAAAAGGCTAAGTATAAATCATGGGAAGTCAAAATTAGAAATTGCAACCTCTCTTCTTAAGTTATGATAAAGCATGACACTTCACTTAGTAAGACAAGGGGGTAGAAAGGTAGAAAAAGGGGGGTCTCTATCTTGGTCACAAAATTGGGTACGTTGTGAGGACCAACACAAGTATGATAGCCCTGAATAGGATGATTATATTTTCCAAGGTGAATATAATGACGATCTAAAGAGATATCAGTTGCCAGGTCATGATTTTGAACATTTGAGGGATCTCATGCACAAGAAGTACAATCAGTTCAAACCATCGAAAGAAGATATGAGACCCTTGACCGATGCAACTATTATGCAAGTCCAGAGCACGTACCAACTCAAGAATAGGTATGTGCCTATGTAATATATTGTTGTTACAAACTCAAGTGGGAATAAGGTTGGGAGTAGAGTTGAAAACAAAGAGGAGAAAGAAAAGGTGAATGCTGAGGAAAAAGGTGGAGATCTTCCAAAGAAATCATTTGGAAAGAAGAAGGTTGTAGTCCAACAACCAAGAGCCACAAAAAAGAAACATGTATAAAAGGTTCTGGCACACATGGTCCAACCAGCTACTGTACCTATTATTGATACTCACAAGCCAAAAGGTGATGCTAAAGAGAGTTAGTCTCAAGCATCGAGTGAACCAAAAAGAGTGAAGACAAGAGAAAGGAGGTAAAAGTTATGGATATTTCTTCTAGTCAGTTGATACCTTATATTCCTGATGCAAATGATATTACAATTTCATGTGACACCCCTTTACCTATGTATCGTCCCTTTGACTAGCCCAAATGTTAAGTCAAATTATAATTTCAGTACCATTAGGAAGGCTCTTAGGATTCTTGAGCATAGAGATAGGGTTGTCTCATTTATCATAGCCACCAGTACACCTATACATGCTAGCATTGTTCATCCTAAATATGATGAAATAGATGAAGTTTATTTGCCCAAGGTCATCTATGGTGAATAGCCGAATGGGTGTGGATCCTTTCTACACCACATTAATCATAAATGAATGGCTACTACATAATTGTATGCTTGATTTTAGAGCATCTAACAATGTCATGCCATTTGAAATCATGAATGATTTGATGTTGAATGTGTCCAAATATTTTGGTAGATGTTTTTCTATGGAATCAAGAGAAGTAAATATGATTGGTCTTGTCAAAGATGTTGATGTTCAACTAGCTGTATATACAAACAAGTACTTCTTGATGGATATAATTGTTGTGGACTGCCCTGCTAAATGGGGTATGTTGTTATCTAGAAAGTGGGAAGCCTCTATGGGTGGGAGTATACAGATGGATCTATCATGTGCCACCATTCTAGTCCATGGTGTAGAAGTGATCCTTTACAGGGAGAAGAAGGTAGAAGACCAAAACATAGAGGACCGTTACAAAAGCCATGAAGAAATAAACTTCTTTTACACTGATATTGATTATTTTATGGGGTTTTGTGATGACAATGAATATAATCTATGTGTTGATCTACCTCACATCATTGCTCCTATCCATGATGAAAATATGTTATGGGCATTGTACTTTGATGGTGCTTGTTCTGAGAGGGGGGGTGAATTAGTTGTTACAAAAACTTAAACACTTTATGCAATTAAACATTCATCGCTTATCCATAATTATTATTATTTAACAATGAGTGCATGAAATCAGAAACTTAACCACAGATACAACATCAAACACAAGAGACACCAAATTTACGTGGAAAACCCCAAGGTGGAGAAAAACCACGGAGAGGATTAACTCTCATTATATATCGCAATCTTGAAATAGTGATGTTCAGGCTTGGTCACCCCATGGGCCTAAACATACTGGCTTACTTCCATGAAGAACAACTAGGTCTAGCAGGCTCACTACCTCAACCCTAAACCTAGCAAGATTATAATAAGGGATGTTAAACCCTAAGGGTTGTTAAACCCTACTGGTGTCTTACTGCCAGATTCACTACCATGATCAACACCTTTCATTATTGTGAATAAATAATTCCTTAGCTATGTTCTTCCTCTGCCCTACTCTTCCTCTACTTTGCTCTTCCTCTTCTTTTCTCTACCTCTTCTATGCTCTACCTTTGGAACTTTCTTAATATCTTATCATTTCCACTCAAGGATAAATTTTCCATGACTCAGCTACAAGTATTTATACACTACATCAACCTTGGAATGATCATCAAGGTCGGTATCAGCCATTAAAACAATCTCCAAGGTCATTATTACAAACATTTACAAAATAGGTCCTGACCTATTGCAACATCATGCAAAGGGAATGAAATGTGAATCACACCATGCCTTAGCTGGGACTCAAACATGATCTTCCATGCCACAACATACTTCCACAATCTTCTAGAGATCTCTGCTACGTTATTTGGGAACAATCTTCACTCACCATCTCAATTTCTTAATGCAGACCAAAGGCCAGATAGGAACATGATTAGGAGACATCCACAAGCATGCTATAATCATCAGGAGAAACCGCACGAACCTTAACCACTTTATTCATAGGAATCTTCTCACCGGAGTACATGAACTTTACTATCTTCAATTGTCATAAAAGAAAGATAGCTTGCGGACCACCAAACCATAAACCATTGCAATTGTAGGCACTTATCATCATCCTAGACTTCCCTCTAGAACTACATAGCAAAATACTTTATTGCGGAGGAATGTAGAGCCAAATACTATCTTCTTGTCTCAGCTGAACTTACAGAAAAAAGTAGGCTTCACTCTGGTGAACACAACTCACTCAGATCTTCATGTAGATGGCTCAAACCTGAAATGTAGCATCCTCAGACATACCTCTAACTTACTTCCAATCCATATACCATGATCTTCAAGTAGGAACAAATGCGGAGCAGTTTACCAAACTGTTCTTCAGCATACAACTCACTGCCTATACTGCACTTCTCTATGGCTTACTTGTTTCTCTCAGAGAGGCTAATTTTCTCAATATCCTCAATATATAAGTCTTCTAAAAAAGTAATGGAATATGATACAGTTGACACCAATGACAACAAGAATATGTTGACATCAATGATAACACCAATTAGGCACATACTTGTAACAATCTCCCCCTTTGTCTTTGATGGTATGATGTGAAAAACTGCAACAACCATCAAGACAAGATTCTCCCCCTTTCTCTTTACACACCTGTACTCTTTCTTTCTCCAAAATTCTCCCCCTTTAGCTTACACATCTGCACTCTAAGTTTTTCACATGACTTCTCTCCCCCTTTGACATCAATGGAAAAGGACACATACTTGCACTCATCTTCTCTGATCTAATCTCTCTTCTGAACTCTCTGACTACTCCCCCTGAGAAGTAGCCCTAAGAAGCATCAATCTGGACCTTTGAGCACCTCTGGAATGATGTACTATTGTGCATCCTTAGTTTAGAGCAGGCGGGGTGATAACCCCTAACTTTTCTCTGAGATACTCAAAAGTATCCTTAGGCAGAGGCTTGGTAAAAATGTCTACAATCTGATCCTTTGTAGAAACATACTCCAACTTCACTTCATTCTCTTTCACCTTTTCTCTCAAAAAATGATACCTAATAGATATGTGCTTTGTCCTTGAATACATCACTAGATTCTTTGATATGTTGATGGCACTTGTATTGTCACAAAAGATTGTAATTGGATTTTCATACACAACTCTGATGTCCTTCAAAGTCTGCTTCATCCACAACACTTGAGTGTAATTACATGTTGCTCCAATGTATTCTACTTCTGCAGTAGATAGGGATATTGAATCTTGTTTCTTGTTGAACCAAGATACAAATCTTTTTCCCAAGAAGAATGCACCTCCACTTGTGCTTTTTCTGTCATCCACATCTCCGGCCCAATCTGCATCAGTATATGTACTAAGAATAAAGTCACTATCCCTGGGGTACCACAAACCATAATCTATTGTGCCTTTTAAATTTCTCAGAATTCTCTTAACTGCCATCACATGTGATTCCTTGGGTTCTGCCTAAAATCTTGCCACAAGACACACTGCATGCATTATGTCAGGTCTAGTTTGAGTTAGATAAAGTAATCCTCCAATCATAGACCTATACTTTTTCTGGTCTACCATGGTGATTTATCATCTTTTCTCAACTTATAACTAGTTATCATAGGTGTGCATGCTGGTTTAGAGTCTTCCATCCTAAATTTCTTTAACAACTCTTTCACATACTTAGACTGAGAAATGAAGATACCCTTATCTGATTGACTTATATGCAGGCCTAAATATAAGTTCATCTCCCCAAACATAGACATTTCAAATTCACTTTGCATTTCTCTAGCAAAAACTAAGCACATACCTTCATTTCCTCCAAAAATAATGTCATCAACAAAAACTACAACAATTAGGGTTTGTTCATCATTGATCTTGAAGTAGAGATTACTATCTATCGTAACTTTACTAAACCCTATCTGTATTAGGTACATGTCCAACTGTGCATACCATACCCTAGGAGATTGTTTTAATCCATATAATGCTTTCTTCAATATGCATACTATTTCCCCTTGCTTTGATGACTGAAATCCTTTCGGTTGTTCAATATAGACTTCCTCTTCCAACTCTCCATTTAAGAAGGCAGACTTCACATCCATTTGATAAACCTTGAAATCTTTGTATGTTGCAAAAGCCAAAAACATCCTTATTGCTTCAATCCTTGCTACTGCAGCAAAAATTTCTTCAAAGTCTATTCCTTCAACTTGAGTGTATCCTTTGCATACCAATCTTGCTTTGTTTCTTACCACTTCACCATTCTCAATCATTTTGTTTCTGAAGACCTACTTTGTACCAATTACATTCTTGTCTGTTGGTCTGGGAGCAAGATCCCAAGTATAATTCTTCTCTATCTGCATCAATTCTTCTTCCATAGCCTTTATCCAATTCTCATCTTTGCAAGCCTCATCCACAGTTTTAGGTTCAATCTCAAAGATCACGTAGAAATTTACTTGTTCTTCTACAACTTTTCTTCTGGTTAAGATCCCTTTGCTCTTATCACCTATGATTTGATTTTTAGAATGATTGATTCTTACATATCTTGGATTTTTGCTAGCACTTGTCAGAGCTTATTCTTCTTCATTTGTGTTGTCTTCATGTTGCACCACTTCTTAAACATCTGGATCATCTGACTCATATCCACTTGATTCTAAAGACCTTTCCTTACTATTGATGATTGTTTTGAGACAGTCATAACAATAGTTAAAATTCACATAAAATGAACCAAAACTAACTTGAAAGATATGAAGGAATCGGTTAAGATTTGCTTAATCCCAAGTTTAATATGGTCAGGTCTTGACCTGTTGGGAAAATTTAGTTGGTTCATGTGAAGCTATAATGTTCAAGGGGCCTTACGTGATTCAGGGTTTCTTGATGGTTTACTAGACTCAAACTTATGCAAAAGATCATAAATATCAGTATGTTGTTCATTCATTTTGCATAAACTGTTACTATGCTACAAAGCTTTAAATGGTTTTCTTGAATTATTGCAGCTTTCTCCTCTTAAATATTTATGAAAACTATCTACTTTCAAACTCTGTTGCTCATGCCTTTCAAATATGAGACAATTTCCTTTAAATTTCTGTGTTTTAGCTAATTATTTTCAGATGGGTTGGGAAAAGTTAGAAAGATCTAATCTAAACATCATTCATTCTACCAAAGGATCTAATTGTTATGTTATGCACTTTGTAAATTATACAGTAATTTGATAAAATCCACAAACTAAACCCTAAGTGTAAGTTCTGAGCATTTTCACAAACATACAACTAAAATTGCAAGCTCTAAGAGAAAATGTTTCAAACACAATGAAGAGCTAGAAAACACTCAGAAGATAGATGCAGAATTCCAGATTCAATTGTATTAGAAATAGACAGTCATATAAGATTTACAATGTCTGAATGACTCTTAGCTTCATTGATCAAACCACATAAAACTTACAAGCTTTACAGATACAGCAAGGAGGCAGGATGTTCCACGTGCTCCTTGTTGCAGACACAGATGACCTCCTTCTTCTACTCCTAAATGCTAAGCTAAATTACTAAAAAAACCTTGTGTAGCCCCTGTGTAAAGTTTTACAGTGTATAGAGGCACAATATATAGACTTTTTGATTATCCTTATTATAGCTCAAAACCCTAGTTAAGCAATGGTTCAAACCTCCAGTTACAAAAATAAATGCTGGAGCACAAGTCCCCAAAAATATCTCTGAGAATACATCAAATCTGGGTGAAATAAGCCCTTCTGGAAACCCTAGCAGCTCAATAATAACTTCTGTTGTCTGCAGCAATAATGTCTCCATCTACATTTTTCCTTTATTAATGAAAACCCTTGACTTTTCGCACTTCATCCTTATCTTCCTCGCTCCTGAGATCGGATCTCCTTCCCATGATGTCACCGTCATTAAGTTTCAGCTCCTTCCTCAACTGCAAACCTGTAAAGTAGATAAAATGAATCAAAAAAACCTCATCAAGTTGCCTTACCAATTAATTACCTGGTCAAAATGTTTGATATGTGCCAACTGCAACAACTAATGTACTTCCCACTTGACACCCAGTCATAGAGTTCACGTGCCGTCAACCCCAACCGCCAGTTTGGTTCTGCATTTAAACCCTCTTCTTTATTGGCAAAACTCTCTACTATTGGCGCAGGTCTGAAATTTCCTACCGATCTCACTTCTTATGCCGATATCGGGTCCTAAAATGGTGAAAATCGTGCTCAAATGCATATTCAGTGTTAAAACCAGTCGAGTAAACCATCGTTGACTAAAAATATGGACTCAAGCTCAAAAATACCTCAAAAAACTCTATCGCTCCATGTTCCCGCCATTTCCCTTGCTTAAATCCTTGTATCCTCCAATATACAAGCCGGGCGTGATACATCATATTAATCAAATTTTATTTTCCTTCAGGTCTGCAGCTTGTATATATGCAATGCATATCGGTTTGTATTATCGCAATGTATCTTTGATATACAAGTCAGATGCGATACAATGTGTTAATTGGATTCTAATTTCTTTTGGGTTCCAGCTTGTATGTATCTCCCAATGTATGAAGTGCAATGTATATCGGCACTATATGAATATCCAAGCCTGATATACATTGAATTAACCCTGTTTCATAAACTTTCAGTTCCGGGCAATGTATCTCTGCTTTGTATGTTTTGGAATGTATGTATATTCAAACATACATACAAGTCGAAACATACAAAGACTTAATTCCAATTCATAAATGTTTTGGGTCCACTGTATGTATATTTCGTTGTATGTTCTAATATACATAGTGTAAAAGATACAACGACTTAACTCTATTTAATAACCCTTTGAATTTTGCACCATGCATAAAGCCATTTGTATATATAAATATACAAGCCCGAAATGTACAATGAATTAACATTGTTTTAATAAATCTTCGTCTCCGGCCCTTGTATAAGTGCATTGTGTGCTTCAACCTGCCAATCATACAAATGTGAGATACATGCAATAGACTTCAAACATTCATTCACTTTAAGTCTAAAACCATTTCGGGTCCATCTTGTATGTATATTTCAAAACTTTTACCAAATCCATACAAGTAAAAGAATATACAATCGACTTTGTATATGAAAGCGATATACAAAGGGGATTGTATATGCAATATGCAAGCGACCCAACATGCAAATAACCATGTATATGAACCCGATTGCAAATGCGACTAAGTAAAAAATGACCTTTGCACATACAAAGGACTTTGTATATGCACAACGATATACAAAGGTCTTTGTATACAAGCGAACTCGCATACAAAGGTCATTGTATATGCAACATGCATATACAAACAACAAACCCTTCCCTTGTACATTTTACCAAAATGATCATAACTTGCAAAAATGACAAATTTTAAGATGGTTCAAAAAGCAACCCTAGCTCATTTTTCACAACAAATCCAACCATATCATGCCCTGGTACTGAAAATGCATTTTTTTCTCTATTTTAACAAAGTTTGCAATTTTTACCCTCTTTTCCCTTTACCACCAAGCAAAACAAAACACACACAAGCAAAAGAAATAGCCACAGGAGGGGTCCTCATTTTGCTAAAGAGTAAAATGGGGCGTGTTGTGAACATCACAACAACTAGCAACCAAACAAAACAATTAAATTCACAGTATTCAAGAAAAATAAATGAAATAAATCCATAACTTCCAACTATCTTTCTTGCAAATTATTATTCAACTTGAGACCTAAGGTATTCACTAAGGGTGCATGAACTTTCACTTTCAGTTTAAGTGTGTGCACGTGATTAATTATCCTCATCTTGAAGATCGGTTGAACAAACTAGTGACTGATATTAGCCTACGTAGTTGAGGATATTCCCTCATAGCTGACTGGATAGAGCCTTGCTGCCAGCGAGCGTCTATAGCCCCGGCAAGGTTATCGTTACAATTCTCTTAAGTAGAGCCCCACTGCCAACAAGCGTCCATAGCCCCGTTAGAGTTACTTAGATGGCTTAATTTGGATTTTCAATATAATCTGCTTTTTTATATTTTTTATATTTTATATTTTAATGTTTGATAGAAATTTCACAAGATATAGCAATTTGTAACTTTTATGATGCAAGGAATGAGCACTTTCTGAAATTAAGCTGAGAATTGTAATGGTAGCAAGGGTGACCTTGGATTTTTCACCTAATATCTACACTAGTAGGTTCAACAAACCCAAGGATTTTAGGTGTGTCATCATGAGAAACTTCCCTTGAATTCTCAATCACTATTATTGAATACTAAATTTCAGAAGCTAAACAACTCTCTACATTCATGATAGTCACAACAAGTTATGCATAAATTGCAAATAATTGACCTAAATATTCTAAATTTTATACTGTTTTCAATGGTTGTTAGCTTTCTCCTTAATACTCTAAAGAAAAACAAAGATCTCTACTGAGGAAACAACAAACAAACCAACCAACAGACTAAAACAAAAACAAAGAAAAAGAAAATTGTACAAACAACCAACCAACAAGAGAAAGAGCAAAAGAAAATAGCAACAAAAAAAGAAAACACTGTACACTACTTATACTATATTACACAAAATATGGACTGCCCTTTACCTCAAGCCTGGAAGTAGTGTTTCAAATGTTGGCCATTAACTGGTAATGACACGTCTTCCCCAGTCAAGGTCTTAAGTCTAAATGTGTTGTCTCCTATTATTTCTAAGACTTGCAATGGACCTAACCATAGTTTGTCAAATTTTCCATGACTCCCCTTCTTTTCATGGGCTTTATCCCAACACAACACTAAGTCTGATGTCCTAAATGTTTTTACTCTTGCCCTCTTATCAAACCATATCTTAACTACTACTTGGTGTTTGGCAAATTTCTTGATGGCTTGACCTCTTTTCTCATCTAGTTGTAGCATTTGTAGTATCCTGGCTTCCCTATGGTTATTAAAGCCTAAATACTCATTGGAAAACTTCCAGATTGGTATTCTCAGATTTACTGGAAGTATGGGATCAGTCTCATAAACTAAATGATAAGGTGTGCTGCCTAAAGCGGTTTTAAACCTGGTCCTATCTACCCACAATGCATATTTTAACAAGGTATTCCACTCTCTAGGACTTTTTGCAATCAGCTTCTTGATTATATCTAATAAAATTTTGTTCGTAGACTCAGCTAATCCATTCCCTTGAGGGTAATAATTTGAAGAAAACTTTAAAACAATCCTATATTCAAATGCCCATTTGGAAAATTTTAAAGAAGAGAAAGCAGGGCCGTTGTCACATACCAATGAATAGGGAGTTCCAAACCTGGTTATGATGTTCTCTTCAAGGAACTTGATAACTACCTTAGTTGTGGAGAACTTGTAGCATGTGGCCTCAGTCCACCTTGTATAGTAGTCCGTCACCGTTAGTATGAACTTGTGTCCTATAGAAGATGGAGGATTGATGATTCCAATGAAATCTAGGCCCCATTGTGCAAATGGTCTTGATTCAATCACAAGTTGTAGTGGATTGGCCTGATTTCTTCCCTTATCTACTGCAGTTTGATAGGTGTGACAACTTTTAATGTGACTCTCTGTATCTTTGAACATTGTGGGCCAGTAATAGCCTACCCTCAATATTTTGTGTTGTAGCTAGATGGGAACCATGGCATGTTCCATACTTGTCATGCAGTTCTATTAACACCTTATCTACCTCAGCTCTATTTAGACATCTCAAATAGATTCCATCATGGTTCTTCCTGAATAGAAGACCTCCTTGTACCATATATTTTAGTGCTTTAATCTTCAAAGCTCTCCTCTGAGAAGCTTTCATCCTATTTGGGTACCTTCCAGATATTAGAAAAGTGTTTAAATCACCATACCAGTCTGATTCATCCTGGGAATTCAGTACATACTACTATTTTATCAAATCTGGGTCTGTGTTTGTGATTTTTTGCACCAATGCCTACCCTCTGACCAGCTTCATGTGGATGATTTCCATGTCAAACTCTTGCAGCATGGTGATCCATTTGGCCCTCTTTTCCGTAGGTTCATTCTGCATCAGCAGCATCTTCACTGCTACGTCGAGCACTATGGCCTTGACCTGGCTGCGTAGAATATAATGCCTAAACTTCCTCACGGCCTTTATCAATGTAAATGCTTGTCTTTTAGTGTCTGGATATCTCAGTTGTGTGTCCTTCAGACGTGCGCTCATAAATGCAATGGGCCTTTCTTCATTGTCTTCACCCTTCTGTGTCAGGGCAGCTGCGACTAAATGGGAGGATGCAAAGGAATAGATATAAAATAGCTTAGCATAGTCTAGGCTTGTTAGTACAGGGGCATCAGAAATGGCTCGCTTGATGTCTTCGAATGTAGCCATAGCCACAGGTGTCCATTCCATCTATGCATCTTTCTTCAACATGGCATTTAACGGCTGCACGATTTTTTCAAAACCCGTGATAAACTTCCGAACAAAATTAATTTTACCAAAAAATGATTTCAACTCTTTCCTACTGTTTGGTATTTGCAAATTTTTTATTGATTCTATTCTGTCTAGGTCAATCGATATTCCATCTTCAGAAATGACATGCCCTAGTAATTTACCTTCAATTACCCCAAATGAATATTTCTTAGGGTTAAAAGAAATTCCATACCTCTCACATCGCTTAAGTATTTTCCTGAGATCTTTAGCATGAGTGGATGCATCCTTGGAATACATAGTCAGATCGTCCATATACACAACAATGCACTTACCTGATAATCCATGGAATGCAATGTCCATGGCTCTCTGAAAAGTGGCACCTGCATTGATCAGACCAAAAGGCATTCTCCTATATGCATAATTTCCCCATTTACAAGTGAAGATGGTTTTTAACCTGTCATCTATATCAATTAAAACTTGGTTATAGCCCGAGAAACCATCTAAAAAAGACATCATCCTCGCCCCATTCACTGCTTGCAGCACTTCGTCTATTTGAGGCAGAGGATAATTATCCTTTTCGGATGCTTTATTAAAATTTCTAAAATCTACACACAACCTGATGTCTCCATTTTTCTTCCTCACTGGCACTAGGTTAGCTACCCAGACTGAATGTCTGACTGGGAAAATTATTCCAGCAGACAGTAATTTTTTAACTTCCTCAAAGATTAAAGGCTCCAAAATGGCGTTCACGGGCCTTTGTTTTTGCCTAAATAGCTTAACCTCTGGTCTCAAAGGTATCACATGAGTTATGATGGACATATCATAGGTTTTCAAGTCTTCATATGTCCATGCTATTATGTGTTTGTATTATTCAGAACATCTAAAATTTCTTTTCTTATTTTCTCAGAGCAAGCCTTCCCGATCGGCACATTTTGTGGATTTTGCTCTATCCCTAAATTGTATAAATCACACTTACCTCCCTTCTATTTTGGGCAAGTCCTTCTATCTTATTACTCCATCGAAGTCAAAAATATGTTCTAATTCAATTACCCCTTTGGGTAAGAAGTTGCTCTTCAAGTTGATTATATCCTCTTCATCCCATGTTATCTCAGGCCTTTCTTGTTCATCAATGATTTGAGCCTCAAATACCTCATTACAAGTTAGAAAATCAATAATTTGCTGATCCCCTCCAAATACCTGAAAGTGTGTAACATTGTCTGGGATACTGGGAACATTAACTAATTCAACAGCAAATTGTCTCAGACCTGACAGTGTCAAGGGTTCTAGTGTGCTAGCAGCAACTGCTAGTGCATCCGGCATGTGGTTCAGTTCTCTATGGATATGCTCTATGTTGAAAGCATCAAATGAATTATTAAACCCTATACTCTATGTCTGTAACTAATCATTTTCTTGTAATTGCAAGCATATAGTTTCCTTACTTGTCTAATAACTAGTTCAGAGTCTGAAAATACCTTAATCATTTTTACCTTTTTCTTGATGGCCATGACAAGTCCCAAAATTAAGGCTTCATATTTAGCAATATTGTTAATACAGGAAAACTGCAGTCTATATGCTGCTAGATATGACTTACCCTGAGGATCTATGATTTCAACACCTACACCCACACCCTATTTTGATTTGGACACGTCACATTTTAGTGTCCACATGCCATCTTTACTTTTCTGACCTTTTATCTCGACATGCTTTGTCTCTTCTTTCACTTTTGAGGTGCTGGTCTGTTTATTCATGGGTATTTATGTTTGGTCAACTCACATATGTGTATTTTTAGCTTGTAAATTAGAAGGACAACTACCCTTGTCTTTTATTCCCTCTTCTAAATCTGAAATCAGAGCATCCACACTACTTTGAAAGTACCTCTATGATTGATCAGGGTTCACATTTCCCTCTTGCAACCCTGCCCTCTTCGTGCATTTTTTGTATTCATATTCAATAATGTCTTTGCACATTCCACAACTCTCCTCAGAATGTGGCCTATTGTGAACTCTACACCTGTCCTTATATAGTTTACATTGGACGGGCAGATTTTGTTTAATGCACTCTTCCACCCTTTGTCTAATGGCATAAACAAATTTGTCCATTGCACTATTTTCTTCATCTGAAGAATTTCCATCAGACTCAATGAATAATGCTATCTCCTTGTTGACATGTTTTTTTCTAAAGTTTAACATCATGATCTCTTCAATTTGTACCCCATTGTTAGTAATCCTATAAACACCAGGTTCAATAGCAGCATATAATATTTCATTCGTTCGATTATACTTTGTTATCATGTGTTTCATCCTGGGTTCTGCCTCTATTCTAATTTGGTTTGGGACACCTCTCCAAGGTAGCCACATATGTGAAAAATCAGTGGCCATATATCCATTTAATGTCTTGGACCAATCCCTACTTAGCAACATTCCATAATTTACAAGTATATCCACTATTTGAATGTTAATGAATTGGCTTACCATGGGGTCTGAAGCTAATTGCATTTGACTGTTCAATATTTCTCCTATGACACTAACCTTAGTTTTATCTAACTGTGTGACAACCTTGGCAGATTTGGTGGGAGTCAGCCCTAGAGTTTTACATATCCCTAAGGGCATTACGTTGGCTGATGCACTAGAGTCCACCATGCAATTGTGTATGTTCTTCCCACACAATCTAGTAGTTAACAAGAAAGGAGGAGCATCCTTATTATCAACATACATTACTACATTTGTATTGGAAGGCTGCTCAACTTCTTACTTTTCTCTTTAGGCAGTGAATCTCTATTAGGAACAGCTATATCAGAAGCAACCTCATCTGTTATGGATGTATCCAAAGATTTTATAAAAGCATTTCTGATCCCTGGAGTTTTCAATAATTCATTTAGAGGTATACTGACCTTAATTTTCTTTATTTCCTCTAACAAGTAGCTCATTAATCTTGTTGTCTCTACTATTTCAGTTTTACTTGTTTGGGCCTTTTGTACTGCTGTTCTACTATTTGCATGAGGATTAGCTTTAAGTAAGGCAGGATTGTTGCTAGCATTCTGATCTGGGGGTGTATTGAAGTTGTTAGGAGGAATGGAAGTGGTGAAAGGTCCCCCTGGCCTAGTGTTGTTCCTTAAATTGTAGGTGTGGTTCTTATTTGTCTATTGAAAGGCCTGCACCTCTTCTGTTTCATTCAATACCTCATTTTCAGTTTCAAAAGGAAACTGAAAAGCATTTAACACAAAGGCTGATTCATCTTCTAACAATTCATTTTCTTTCTCCTCTGTAGTTACAAAGGTAAAGGTTTCTAAAACTAAAGTTGTATCATACCCAGAGGGTACTACCTCATTACCCTTGGGAATGAGAAATTCAGAGGTAGGAGGCTACACATCTATATTAAAAATGTTGGCTACTAAATGGAACTATGGATAGTCAAGCTCAGCATGGGCATTGGTATTGTGAAATCTACACCAATTTTTTAGTGATGTATTGGCCATTTGGATGCCAGTTGTTTGTTGTTTTGCATCATGATTATTTATATTCTCAAAAGGAGAAGCTAGAGTACCATTGTTTGGCCCAGTGTTCCATGTCTTAGGTGGCCTAGGCTGATTCTGATTTCTGTTATTGTTACCCCAGGCCCTATTGTCTATCACTGGCCCTCTATTTTGCATTAGTTGCCCTTGGGTATGACTTTGATGCTGATTATAGTTTTGACTCTGATTTGAACATTGGACTTGACTTTTATTTTGGGTATGGCTCTGATTATAGTTGTGATTGTAATACTGATTTTGATTTGAACTATAGTTATGATTTTGGCCTTGGTTATAATTCTGATTTTGATTGTATCCTTGGTTGCCTCTTCCATAAAGATTCTCATTTCTTAGTTGTGTCACTTCGATGGTCAATTTTTTCAAATGTGCAGTGATCTCTTTGATTTCTTCCCTTTCCTCCTGTGTTTTTGCCACAGTTGTATCTCTAGGAGGTCAGAAGAAAGGCTGACCACTATTCTGACTATTATTAGCAGTGTTACCTATGTAAGGAGCTATGGCTTGGATTGGGGTAGGACTATACATAGGTGTGTAAGTAGGAACCGGATTTAATAATGGAGTGTGATGCACAAGGACTCCATTCCAAGGTTGTGCCTGATTTTGCATTCCAAGATTTCCTCCATTAGCAAATGGACTATAGGTTGTATGCCTCATCTCTTGGTTTACTGAGGCTGCCTCTTTATAGGCTTTGGATATTGAATCTATGTCAGGTTTTCTTTTGACAAACATGGCAGTTAAAGGATCTAAGGCTGCATAGTACATAGCCAACAAGGTATCATCATCCACGGTGTAAGGGGCTACCAACCTAGAGTAGGCTTTTTGAAATCTATCATTGAAATTATCAATCAACTCTCCCTCACCTCTTTTTATAGTAGCCAATTTATGATACAAGATGCAAGGATCAATGGGTCCTCTAAATCTAGACAGAAATGCTTCTTCCATAAGTGACCAAGAAGAAATGTAGCCACTGGGTATGTTTACATACCAATTAGATGCTTGTTCATTAAAGGTGTAGGGAAACAATCTACACACAACATCCTCATGTTCTAATCTGGCCCTAAAGCATGCTTCCTTGAATATTCTAATGTTGTCTTCTGGGTCTTGGTGCAACTGGTATTTGGAACATATCTTTTCCAAATTTTTGGGCATCTCATTATAATCATTGAAAGCTATGGGAGAATGGACATTGAAATAAGACATTGCAGGTGCTTGTGCTTGAACTAGACCTATAGGAATACTTGAATTCACTGGTGGGATGGGATCTCTAGGAGGACTAGGACCTCTAGGAGTACCTAAACCAAGATTTAAAGATCTGAATGAAGAAATGTCAGGACTCACAATGTTATGGATATTATAAGGTGATCCAGGGGGTGTACTAGATGAGCCTCCTGGGTGTGTTATTTTAGGGTTCCAAATCAGAGGACTCTTACTTCACCTTATATTAGGTAATTGTACAAATATATCCCTTGAACTAGATCTACACCTAGTCACTCTACCACTATTATTAGCTAGTTTTTCTTGAAACAAACCCTAACTCAAGTCAGGCCCTCCTTCTAGTGCCAAGAAACTGTTGATGATTTTTTTGAGACAGTGATAACAATAGTTAAAATTCACATAAAATGAACCAAAACTGACTTGAAAGATATGAAGGAATTGGTTAAGATTCGCTTAATCCCAAGTTTAATATGGTCAGGTCTTGACCTATTGGGCAAATTTAGTTGGTTCATGTGAAGCTGTAATGTTCAAGGGGCCTTACATGATTCAGGGTTTCTTGATGGTTTACTGGACTCAAACTTATGCAAAAGATCATCAATATCAGTATGTTGTTCATTCCTTTTGCATAAACTGTTACTATGCTATAAAGCTTTAAATGGTTTTCTTGAATTATTGCAGCATTCTCCTCTTAAATATTTATGAAAACTGTCTACTTTCAAACTCTGTTGCTCATGCATTTCAAATATGAGACAATTTCCTTTAAATTTCTGTGTTTTAGCTAATTATTTTCAGATGGGTTGGGAAAAGTTAGAAAGATCTAATCTAAACATCATTCATTCTACCAAAGGATCTAATTGTTCTATTATACACTTTGTAATTTGATCAAATCCACAGACTAAACCCTAAGTGTAAGTTCTGAGCATTTTCACAAACATACACCTAAAATTGCAAGCTCTAAGAGAAAATGTTTCAAACACAATGAAGAGCTAGAAAACACTTAGAAGATAGATGCAAAATTCTAGATTCAATTGTATTAGAAACAGACAGTCATATAAGATTTACAATGTCTGAATGACTCTTAGCTTCATTGATCAAACTACATAAAACTTACAAGCTTTACAGATACAGCAAGGAGGAAGAATGTTCCACACGCTCCTTTTTGCAGACACAGACGACCTCCTTCTTCTACTCCTAAATGCTAAGCTAAATTACTAAAAATCCTTGTGTAGACCTTGTGTAAAGTTTTACAGTGTATAGAGGCACAATATATAGACATTTTGATTGTCCTCAATATAGCTCAAAACCCTAGTTAAGCAATGGTTCAAATCCCCAGTTATAGCAATAAATGTCGAAGCACAAGTCCCCAAAATTATCTCTGAGCATACATCAAATCTGGGTGAAATAAGCCCTTCTGGAAACCCTAGTAGCTCAATAATAACTTATGTTGTCTGCAGCAATAATGTCTCCATCTGCATTTTGTCTTTATTAATGAAAACCCTTGACTTTTCGCACTTCATCCTTATCTTCCTCGCTCCTGAGATAGGATCTCCTTCCCATGATGTCACCGTCATTAAGTTTCAGTTCCTTCCTCAACTACAAACCTGCAAAATAGATAAAACGGATCAAAAAAACCTCATCTAGTTGCCTTGCCAATTAATTACCTATTCAGAATGTTTGATATGTGCCAACTGCAGCAACTAATGTACTTCCCACTTGACACCCAGTCGCAAAGCTCACGCGCCGTCAACCCCAACTGCTAGTTTGGTTCTACATTTAAACCCTCTTCTTCATCAGTAAAACTCTCTACTATCAGCGTGGGTCTGAAATTTCCTGCCGATCTCACTTCTTACGCCGATATCAAGTCCTAAAATGGTGAAAATCGCGCTCAAATGCATATTCAGCATTAAAACCAGTCAAGTCAACCATCGTTGACCGAAAATATGCACTCGGGCTCAAAAATACCTCCAAAAACTCTATCACTCCGCGTTCTCACCATTTCCCTTGCTTAAATCCTTGTATCCTCTGATATACAAGCCAGGCATGATACATCATATTAATCAGATTTTATTTTCCTTCAAGTCCGCAGCTTGTCTATATGCAATGCATATCAGTTTGTATTATCGCAATGTATCTTTGATATACAAGTCAGATGTGATACAATGTGTTAATCAAATTCTAATTTCTTTTGGGTTCTGGCTTGTATGTATCTCCCAATGTATGAAGTGCAATGTATATCGGCACTATATGAATATCCAAGCCCGATATACATTGAATTAACCTTGTTTCATAAACTTATAGTTCTGGGCAATGTATCTCTGCTTCGTATGTTTCAAAATGTATGTATATCGAAACATACATACAAGTCAAAACATACAAAGACTTAATTCCAATTCATAAATGTTTCGGGTCCACTATATGTATACTTCGTTGTATGTTCTAATATACATAGTGTAAAAGATACGACGACTTAACTCCATTTAATAACCCTTTGAATTCTACGCCATGCATAAAGCCATTTGTATATATAAATATACAAGCCCGAAATGTACAACGAATTAACATTGTTTTAATAAATCTTCGTCTCCAGCCCTTGTATAAGTGCATTGTATGTTTTGACCTGCCAATCATACAAATGTGAGATACATGCAACAGACTTCAAACATTCATTCACTTTAACTCTAAAACCATTTCGGGTCCCTCTTGTATGTATATTTCAAAACTTTTACCAAATGCATACAAGTAAAAGAATATACAATCGACTTTGTATATGAAAGCGATATACAAAGGGGATTGTATATGCAATATGCAAGCGACCCAACATGCAAATAACCATGTATATGAACCCAATTGCAAACGCGACTAAGTAAAAAATTACCTTTGCACATACAAAGGAATTTGTATATGCACAGCGATATACAAAGGTCTTTGTATACAAGCGAACTCGCGTACAAAGGTCATTGTATATGCAACATGCATATACAAACAACAAACCCTTCCCTTGTACATTTTACCAAAATGATCATAACTTGCAAAATATGGTGAATTTTAAGATGGTTCGAAAAGCAACCCTAGCTCATTTTTCACAAGGAATCCAACCATATCATGCCCTGGTACTGAAAATATATTTTTTCTCTATTTTAACAAAGTTTGCAATTTTTATCCTCTTTTCCCTTTACCACCAAGCAAAACAAAACACACACGAGAAAAAGCAACAACCATAGGAGGGGTCCTCATTTTGCTAAGGAATAAAATGGGGCGTGTTGTGAACATCACAACACTTACATTCATCAACTTTAACATTTCCACTCTCAATGATTTTATTCAACCTCTTATTATAGCATTGGTAGGCCTTGCTCTTGGTGGAGTAACCAAGGAAAATTCCTTCATCACATCTAGCATCAAACTTGCCTAAATCTTGTTCTCTTTTGATATAACATCGGCTAACAAAAACTTTGAAATACTTCATAGTAGGAACTCTACCATGCCACAATTCATAGGGAGTTTTTGAACTGTTACGTTTTACTTGAACTTTGTTTAGGATATATACTGTGGTGTGAATTGCTTCTCTCCAATACGCTTCCAGAAGATGAGCTTCCTTCATCATGGTTCTAGCAGCTTCTTGAACTGATCTATTTTTCCTTTCAACAACTCCATTTTGTTGTGGAGTTTTGGGCATAGATAGTTGTCTCTTTATTCCATGCTCTTCACAAAAGAAATTGAATTCATTTGACGTGAACTATCCTCCTCTATCAGACCTCAAACATTTGATTTTCAAATCCATCTCATTTTCAACCATTACTTTAAATGACTTGAATTTATCTAGAGCTTCATCTTTCTCTTTCAAAAAGGTGACCCAGGTCACTCTAGAATAATCATCAATGAGCAGCATGAAATACATGTCTCCTTGCAAACTTCTTACTCTGGTAGGTCCACACAAATTTGTATGCACTAGCTCAAGTAGTCCTCCAACTGATTGATCCTTTCTTTTGAACTTGTTCTTGTTTGTTTCCCAAATTGACACTCCTTGCAAACTGGATTAGCAAGCTTCACAAGCTTAGGCAGATCTCTAACAATCTGTGTAGTACTTATCTTCATAATACTATCAAAATTTATGTGACACAACATTCTATGCCATATCCAACTCTCATCAGTCTGAGTCAACAAGCAATAGTTCTCGGTTCCTTTCAAGTGATAGATATTACCTGTGGTCTTCTTACCAGTTGCAATGACTATTCTAGAGCTTTCTCTAATCTTGCATTCATTGTCCTTGAAGCTTAAGTCATATCCCTTGTCACACATCTGACCCACACTCAGAAGATTATGCTTTAATCCTTTCACATACAAGACATCTTCAGTATTATGCTTGCCATCAAAAGAAATAGATCCTTTTCCACAAATGCTACCAGCTGTATCATCTCCAAACCTAACCAGTCCACCATTATATCTTTCCAAAATTACAAACTTACTTTTGTCACCAATCATGTGGTGAGAGCAACCACTATCAATAACCCATTCATCTTTGTCCTTAATGACCTGAGCAGCCAAAGTACTTACTACTAGTTTTTCTACCTTCATACAGCTAGAAGAATTAGCAGACATAAGATCTTCCTTAATAGCAATGAACAATCATTCATTTACAGAGGGATTAGTATTATCTACTTCACCATTATCTGATACTCCCAAATCATCATCAAAATCTTTAACATAATAACACTTCTTTTGAGTCCTAGGCATGTTCTCATATCTTCTTCTATTTGTTTCAATTCTTTCAGGACATCTGGAATCAAAATGACCTACTTTACCATAGGAAACACACTTGAAAGGTAATTTGACTTTATACTTACTAGATCCTCTTTGTAGCCTATCCACAAAGTTGGCTTCAACTTCATCTATCTCATCATCAGATTCTACCTTATACTTTTTTGATCTAGAAGTACTTTTAGGAGTACTGGCTTTGAAGGCAGTCTCACCTTTTGGCAGAGCATCATCTAACTCCCTCATTTCAAAAGCAGTAAGCTTACCAAGCAACTGATCCCTGTTGACTATTTTTACTTACATGAATTCTTCAATCATGGCCACCTTGTGACAGTAGTACTTGGGCAGAGATCTGAGTATTTTCATAACAATTTCCTTTTCTTCGAGAGTTCCACCTATGGATTTTATCCCTGTAACAAGTTCATCAACTCTTTGCATAAAAGCTAATATGTTTTCATCATTATTCATCTTCAAGCTTTCATATTTTACTTTCAGACTTTGTAACTTGGCTTCCTTCATAGAATCATCTCCTTCATACAATTTTTTCAACTTTTCCCATACCTTATTTGTAGTTTCAAGATCCACCACTTTCGTTAGTATTGAGTCAGTTAATGAGATTAGTAGAGCATCCCTTACCTTGATATCTATCTCATATTCTTTGATTTCATCTTCAGTCATCGAACCATGTTGAGGTATGTTGTATTCTATTTCTGCATCTTTCAAAACTTTAACACCAAGAGAAAGAAGATGGCTTTTAATCTGAGCCTTCCAGAGAACATAATTAGTTCCATCAAAATGCGGTGCTTCCTTCTTGTAAGAAATTTTGGATCTTCCTCAAGCTGTTAAACTTTATTTAGAGGAACCTTGCTCTAATATCAATTGTTGATATGTACCAGACAACTTAGAGGGGGGGTGAATTAGTTGTCACAAAAACTTAAACACTTTTTACAATTAAACATTCATCACTTATCCACAATTATTATGATTTAACAATGAGTGCATGAAATCATAAACTTAACCACATATACAACATCAAACACAAGAGACACCAGATTTATGTGGAAAACCCCAAGGTGGGGAAAAACCACGGAGAGGATTAACTCAATATATATTGTAATCTTGAAATAGTGATGTTTAGGCTTGGTCACCCCATAGGCCTAAACATACTAGCTTACTACCATGAAGAACAACTGGGTCTAGCAGGTCACTACCTCAACCCTAAACCTAGCAAGATTACAATAAGGGTTGTTAAACCCTGGGGGCTGTTAAACCCTTATAGTGGCTTACTACCAGATTCACTGCCATGATCAACACCTTTATTTATGGTGAATAAACAATTCCTGAGCTCTGCTCTTCCTCTACCTTGCTCTTCCTCTTCTTTGGTCTGCCTTTGGACCTTTCTTAATATCTTATCATTTCCACTCAAGGACAACTTTTCCATGACTCAACTACAAGTATTTATACACTACATCAACCATTGAAACAATCTCCAAGGTTGGTATTACAAGCATTTACAAAATAGGTCCTAACCTATTGCAACATCATGCAAAGTGAATGAAATGTGGATCATGCCATGCCTTATCTAGGACTCAAACACGATCTTCCATGCCACAACATGCTTCCACAATCTTCTAGAGATCTCTGCAATCACTGGGATCAACCAGGTCGGCCAAGATTGGTTAGACGCTACGTTATCTGGGAACAATTTTCACTCACCATCTCAATTTCTTAATGCAGACCAAAGTCCAGATAGGAACATGATTAGGAGACATCTACAAGCATGCTATAATCATCAAGAGCAACCACATGAACCTTAACCACTTTATTCATAGGAATCTTCTCACCGGAGTACATGAACTTTACTGTCTTTAACTATCATAAAAGAAAAATAGCTTGTGGACCACCAAACCATGAACCATTGCAATTGTAGGCATTTATCATCATCTAGACTTCCCTCTAGAACCGCATAGCAAAATAGTTTATTGCAGAGGAATGCAAAGCCAAATATTGTCTTCCTGTCTCAACAGAACTTATAGAAAAAGCAGGCTTCACTCTGGTGAACACAACTCACTTAGATCTCCATGTGAATGGCTCAGACCTGAAATGTAGCATCCTTAGACATACCTCTAACTTATTTCCAATCCATAGACCATGATCTTCAGGTAGGAACAAATGCGGAGCAGTTTACCATACTTTTCTTTAGCATACAACTCATTGTCTGTACTGCACTTCTCTGTGGCTTACTTTTTTAAACTGAAGAGGCTAATTTTCTCAATATCGTCAACATATAAGTCTTCTAAACAAGTAATGGAATAGGATACAGTTGACACCAATGACAACAAGAATATGTTGACATCAATGACAACACCGATTAGGCACATACTTGTAACAAGGTGTTGGTGTTCTTCTGATAGCACTGGGTGGAGAATACTTTGGGATATCTTTTAGAGTTGATTTTTAGTGCACTAACAACATAGATGAGTATGATGCATTGTTGTTAGGTTTAAATGTTTCTCTTAAGCATGGAGTTAAGTGCATGAAGATGTATGATGATTTAGAGCTAGTTGTGCAACAAACCAAAGGTGTTTTTGCAGCCAACGACAACAGATTAAGAGCACATAGGAATGTAGTGTGGGACACTATATAGAACTATTTGATGCTATTGGCATTGAATGGGTTGAAAGAGTTGAAAATGAGAAGGCAAATTCCTTGGCTATATCTTCTTCAAAATCTGGCCCTCAATCAATTTTTTTCTTATGGTCATTATGTTGTTGAATTGCTTACAAGGCCAACAATCCCTGACAACATATACAGTTGGCAAGTTTTCAATGACAATAACCAGATTTACAATTTCCTCAATTGCCTAGATGAGTTTGAGAATTAGTTAATCTATTAGCAACCTATGATAAAGGTAGACGATGGAAAGGAAACATTGTTTGGGAATGAAGTGGTGCAGTTGAAAACAAATATCATTCCCAAGGGTTTGGTTACACTTGAAAGGATGTTTGATAATGTTGACCGTTGGAAGAGCAAAGGTAAACCAGTTGAAGAGGACAACATTGAAGGTGTTAACCTTGGCAATCAGGATGCACCTAGGATGGTTTATATTGGTAAGAGACGCAAATCAGACATGAAAAGCAAATGCTAATTACTTTACTAAGAAAATTCAAAAAATGTTTTACATGGTCTTACGATGAATTAAATGCATATAAGGAGGATTTATTTCAGTATACCATTCCCCTTTAGCCTGATGAAAAACCCTTTAGGTAAAATCAAAGGCCAATAAATCTCACAATAGCTCCTAAAATGCAACAAGAGTTGGTAAAGCTAAGAGATGGAGGTATTATAAAACCAATCATACATTCTGAGTGGGTATCTAATCTTGTCCCAGTGAGGAAGAAGAATGGGGAGATTAGATTGTTTAGACTTCACAAATTTGAACATCAAATCCCTTAAGGACAACTATCCTCTTCCAAAGTGTGGATAATCTTTTGCAAAGGGTTGTTGGCTTAGAGCTTTTGTCTATGATGGATGGATTCTTAGGCTACAACTAGGTGCTAGTCAACGAGTTAGAATAGTACAATACAACATTCACTACTCCTTGGGGAACCTATGTTTATTTGAGGACCCCATTTGGGTTGAAGAATGTAGGATCAATGTTTCAGAGAGCAATGGATGTTGCCTTTGTAGGCCTCATTGATAAAATCATGGTAGTATACCAAGATAATTTCATTGCATTTTCCAAGGATGGGAAATATCATTGCAAGTATTTGGAATTGATCTTTGACAGATGTTTGAATTATGGGATTTCTTTGAATACGAAGAAATGTCAGTTTGAAACATATTGTGTCAAAGGATGAGGTTAGAATTGATCTTGAAAGAGTTAAGGCCATTGACCTTATCCCTCGACCTAAATCAGTCAAGGGTGTCTAGTCTTTCTTCGAACAAATCAACTTTGTGAGACAATTTGTCCCTAACTTTGTTGAGAAGACTAAGGCAATCTCTAAGATGATCAAGAAGGGGCAATGTATTGCATGGGGCAAGGAACTAGCTGAAGCTTTTATTGACATAAAGGAGGCTCTCAAAGATGCACTAGTGTTGGTATGTCTAGATTACTCCAAGCCTTTTCAGCTCTTCACTTTTTCTACATACTACACTATTGCTACTATATTATTGCAAAAGAACAGGGATGGATTTGAGTAGCCTATAGGATTCTTTAGCAAATCCATGTAGGATACTAAACTAAATTATTCAAATATGGAAAAGCATGCATATGCATTGGTCAAGGCAGTAAAATTTTTTAGCTCATATCTTATGGGTGCAAAGATAATTGCATATGTGTCCCATTCAGCTGTGAAAGACATTTTCATGTAGAAAGAAGTCTCTGGAAGGAGATGCAAATGGATCAATAGAATCCAAGAATATGACATTGAGGTGCAAGTCATCAAATTGGTTAGAGGCCGAGGTTTATAAAAGTTGATGGCTATCTCCAACTTAGAGGCCACTAAAATAAATGAAGCATATGTTGTTACATTTGCTAATGTGTGTAGGCTAACAAATGATCCATGGTACAGGGATATTATTTTCTATTTGGTCAACATGCACTATTCCCTAGGTATGAATGTAACTCAGAAAAGAAAACTTAAGCTCTGGTCTCAGAAATATGTTTTGATTCAAGGTGTTTTAATGTGGCTCAGAAATCATGAGGGACTGTTGTTGAAGTGTTCGGACTAGTAACAATCTGAGAAAATTATTGAAGAATATCACCAAGTGATATGTTGCAGACACTTCCATGCTAAAATCATAGCACATAAGATTATTAGGGTAGGTTTTTGGTGGCCAAGCCTCTTCAAGGATGTTGCAAAATAAATCAAAAAATGTGATGACTATTAAAGGTTTGTAGGTAAGTTAAAGTTTCAAGGTGCTCAAGTCCCCTTATGAGTGTTACCATTGAAGCACCATTTCAGTAATGGGGCATTGATTTCATAGGGGAAATTCAAGAAAGATCAAGCAATGGGTACAGATGGATATTGGTGGCAACTAATTATTTTACAAAGTGGGTTGACGTTGTTTCAACTTGCAACGCCACATCTAAGGTAGTGATTGAATTCCTTTGAACAATGCGATAACCAGATTTGGTGTGCCATCTAGAATTATTGCAGACAATGCCATGTGCTTTAGATCTCAAGACATTGTAGGTATGTGTTCCAAATATGGGATAAAGTTGATTCATTCATCACCATACCATTCATAGAGTAATGGACAAGTTGAGTCCAACGATAAGAGCCTCATGAAAATTCTGAAGAGGACTCTAGATGTGAACAAGAAAAGGTGGGATGACAAGCTAAAATATGCAGTTTGGGCTTATAGGATCACCTACAAATGTGCTACAAGCAAAATTCCTTTTGAGCTAGTGTCTGGTTAGAGGCTAAAATGTCAATGTCATTAGAACTTCTTGTGTATTAACTGTTGTAATAAATAGGAGAAGATGTAGATGATGCTTTGGCATTAAGGATGCATGAGTTGAAAGAATTGGATGAAGCTAGAAGGGTGGCACATGATAAAATTTTCTACAATAGCAAAAGGTTGAGCATTTGTTCAACAATAAAATGGTTAAAATGTGTTTTCAAATTGGTGATTTGCTTATCCTCTGGAATGCAAAATCAGAGGACAAGAGCAAGCATGGTAAGTTTGAACTGCTATGGATAGGCCCATATCATATTGATGAAAAGGCTGGTCAAGACACCTTTTATATCAAAGATGTGGAAGGAGAACTTCTAGAGATGCCTATTCATGGACATCACTTGAAACTTTACTTCTCATAAGTAATGTAGCCCTTCAAATTTTGTGTTGACATCTTGATATATCTGTTATATTTTGACCTCGAGTAGTCTTGACTACTGTTGGCCTTGATGGTGTTTGTGTTTACCTTGTGTGTCATTTTTGGTGTTTTTGGTGTGCCCTAGATATCTGTGATTCTTGTTGTGCAATTGCTTAGCATACATCCCCAACCAGAGCCAATGTTGGCACCCCTTTTTCCTTGTCCCCAATCTTGCAAATTTGTGTTGAAATCTATTAGGATCCATGTGTATGCCCCTTTGTGCCCATATGATGATATCTAATCATGTAGAGTGTCTTAGTGTGAGTCAATTTCTAAAATTTATCTAAGTATTTCACCTTTGAAAATCCTTTAAAATACCAAAGTGTTGCCTTATTAGCAAGTTCAAAAGTTCGCGAACCTGCTGATGTGCTGATTTTCTTTCCTTTATGATTTATAAGGTCTTTGTCAGTGGTTTGGTGGTTCGCGAACCACCAAACTTGCTAACTATGGTTCCTTGGTTCGTCATTTTACCGATTGGCCAATAAAGGGAAGGGTGAAGTGGGCCTTTGTTGATGAAGTGGGTAGTTCACGAACTGAAAGGTTCGTTGATGGCCCAAGTCACCGACAAGCAAAGTGGAAGAAATTTTCTGAGGGAAGAACAAGAGGCAAACAAAGAAGAAACAAAGATGAAGTGGATGGTACACATCTGGTGAGGTTCTCTGATAGACAAAATCATCGACAAAGAAAAAAGACAAGGCAGGAAGAGGAAATGACAAAGCTTTTTGGTGGAGGTGGAAGTTCGTGAACCTTGAGGTTCACCACTTTTCAAGTTCACCGATGAGGTGTGCCACCGACAAGAACAAAGTGCCAAGAAAGGATAGAGATGAAAGGGGAGGATGGTTCTAGATTTGTGACATGCCCAATTTGTCGAAAAGAAAAAGTCAAAGAAGAAAATAAAGCATGTGATAAATGTAATATTTTAATGTTTTTTAAAAGTGTTGTAACATCGTTACACGCACTTTTCAAATGGGCATTGTATTTTAGAATGCCCACTTACTCTCAGGCTGCCATGAATACAAAATTAAAGATGATGTATAGGTTGGTGGTGAGGTAGGTGGGATTGATTGCAGGGAATAATGGTGGTTGGTAGGGTAGATTTTTCTCGCCCATGTGCAACAATGCAAATAGAATACCATATATACATGATAGAGATATTTTTTATGGGGCTGGTCATTTTTTAGCATTTTTAGACAATTGCTGTAGTGCGATTAGGGTTTCGACCATTGTGAAAGTTTTAGATCTTTAGGGGTAACTTTTCTATAAATCATATTGATGAATCAATGTAAAATTTGTGAGTAGAATCATTTGTCTCCATTATTCCAGATGTTCATTTAGAGAATTTTTGGTTTGTTATAGGATTTCTCTTGCCACAATTTGTGGCATGATTGTAATCTTCATTTGAAGGATTTGACAGGTCCACATAATATATTGCATGTTGTAATAATCATTTTAAGATTGCATATGAATGAATGTCATGTGGGAAGGGATAAATAAGTATGTTTGGTTCTATTCTCAAGTTTCATGCATCTGGATGTTCTAGTTAGGAAACTCAATATTACTTCATTGTTGTTCTCTTTTTTAATCTGTAGACTCCGTAACCCATTGAAGGCACCCATCCGAATGATGTTTTGATCACCTAAACAATTTATAAATCAAACAAATCAACCTAGTGTGAGGTAGAAGTAATCAAATCTATATGTCTTGTGTGACTCGTGTTATAAACGGGGAATTATTTCAAGTGAATATAAATGAATCTATTCCACAAGGGTCATACATGTAGATTTATATCAGCTATATAGGGGTTTTGTGACAACCAGCTATTCTTGGTTCAGTGACAGTTTTGGGACCAAGATAACAAGTTGAGTTTGGTTGTTCATTGGATTTTAGTTGTTCATCTGGTTTGAACTCAATACTTGTTAAGGTATACCCCTTGGAATATCCCTCCAGAGCTTAACTGACCTCAAAGTGTAGAGGAGCATACCCACTCTTGTAAGTTGGTTAAAATCACCCTTAACCTATTGATAAACCTCTTTCAATCACCTTGATGACACCCTTGGCCTATGTGATTGTGAAATGTTTTAGGGTTTTGGGTTGTAGTAAGTTTAGGAACCAATAGACCCCAATGATTTTTTTAGTGGCAAATATTCACCAATTGGCTAATAGTTGAAATTGGGGATTCAAATTTTAGCTAATAGTACAAGTTGTAAGGCAACCTGAATCGCCACATTTTTACCAAATTTTATTTTAGTCCTAGTTAAATTGCCAGAACATTTATTTTATTAAACTTTTAAGCTCAAAAATTCCTCACAATATTCGATACCTAATTAGATTAGATTCACCTAAATTTTATAAGTTATAGTAGAAAATGAAATTATTTCACTAATAATATTATATAATTATTGGTTACTTTAGGGCCATATTGCTAATTTTTAACCACCGCCATTGATTTTATTTATAATCTAATGGCTAGGGTTGTATTCCATGGATTAAAATGTACCCACGGAGCTTCAATACCCATCAAGCCCGAAATTGTATTTGGTTTGTTGATTTCAATTTATAATCTAACGATTGGGATTAAATGATATGGGTCCATGGGCATTGGAGCTTTGCGAGTACATTTTGGCCTGTAGAATAGAACCTAAACTGTTAGATTATAAATATAATCAATGGTGGTGAAAAAGAATTTAGGGCCAACTTAAAATATTCAATGTTTGATTTAAAAATGTTAGTGGAAATATTGTCAACAGTATTAAACTACTAATAATCTAATAATCTCAATGAAATATGATGTAAATCAAATAAACAAAGATATATTACCTTGAAAACTGATTTACCTCAAATCTTCCATTGTTGCCTATCTTGTATTGATCTTGTTGATGAATAGAGCTCTCAGAAGTGTGCACTTCCTTGTTTTTTAAAGATGACAATACTTGAATGGCTGTATGTTGGACAAATGCAATGAAGATTACCTACAATGCAACTATTATGAAGATGACAAATGGATGATTGAATCCATGATTGTGTGAATATGAGGATAATGGATATAATGCAATGAGCAATATGGATGTTTTGCGAAAGGCACGCTGGAATTTCTACAGAGTAACTTTGTTATAGCCAGAATCTCCATCTTTGAAAAGCCATTGTAAGACATATTTTTCATCACTCTCATCGGATAGGCTTCCCCATTTAATGAAAGGACTCATAGAAGTCTATAGTGACTTATCTTTGTGCATGGATGGTATCCCATAAGACTTTGGTGATAGTGGCAACTGTGCTAGAGAGAAAGATTTTTCAATAACATACTCCCCAACGCCCTTGTCTTTGACTTTGATCTTAAGCTCTGATGTTTTTGAGGTGGAAGCTAAGGAACTTGGGTCCACTTGGTTGGAGGAAGAAGAAGCTACTCTATTGGTGGGTATCACAACTTCTAGTTTAGACTGTATGGTATTGCAATATTGAAATGGATCAAGGTCCCCTTGTATGGTTATTTCTTGACCGTTACGCGGGAACTTGATACATTGGTGATACATTGATGGGATAGCCTTCATTGCATGGATCCAAGGTTTGCCTAGAAGAATGTTATATGCAAGCTCCATGTCAAGAACTTGGCACACCACATCTCTTTCTCCCGGTCCCATTCGTATTGGCAAAACCACCATTCCTTTGGAGGTTCTTTCTTCCTCATCATATGCCTTGATGGTTATCTTTTTCTTGGGATACATGACATTTTCAGAAAACCCCAATGTAAGGATTAACTTTAGTGTACAAATGTTCAAACCAGCCCCTCCATCAATTAGGACCCTTTTTATTTTGTGCTTATGTATTTGGGCCTCAATGTGTAGGGATCCATTGTGTGGTTGATTGATTGACATGTCATCCTTCTCAGTGAAGGATAGGAAATGTGGTGTGGTGAGATGGCCTACCATAGCCTAGAATTGATCTTGGGCAAGGTTTGTAGGAACTGTTGTTTCCAAGAGGGCTTTTTCTAAATTAGCTTTATGGGATGGTGATAAATGCAATAATTCCAAGATGGATATATGCACGGGTGTTTGGTGAAGTTGGTCAATGATGTTGTACTGATTGGATGTGGAGGGTGACTTGGATGCGGAAGATGGCTTTGGTTGTGCCCCTTGTAGAGTTATGTTTCCATGACATGTGTCACATTACAATCAAGTTGATTATTGATGGTGATCACATTGATGTGTGAATCACATTAGGAGATATGATTGACAGTGTATTCGAAAGAAGCGTTGTTATAGCTTACTTTGTCAGCATCGTTCTTGTTGTTTTCATTTGAAGGACATCCCTTCTCATAATGAGGAAGAGGATTCTTGAATGATATGTGTTCATCATTTGTAGTATGTCCTTCATTAATGGATATACGTTTTTGGTCAAGGAGGTCTTGAATGACATGCTTGAGTGTCATACAATCATTGGTTTTATGCTCCTATGGTATTCACAAAAGTCATTTTCATTCCACCAAGGAGACTTGAACTTGGGTTCATATTCACGTACCAGTGGGAGTGTGATGAGGTTGCCCCCAAATTAACTTTCTAAGTGTGGATTCAAGTGATTCACCAAGTTGCATGAACTTTCTTCTTGGAGGGAAGTTGTTTTATTTTTGTTCAGTACCTTGAGGCTCAGTAGATGGTGTGTTGTTTTGTGAATTGGATAGGTTGAAAATAGGTTACTTTAGTACCGCATGTTTTGTATCTACCACACCATCATTCACTATGGGTTTGTTCTTGGTCCAAAATTGAGATTCATTTGCATTGTTATTAAAGCTTGGGGTGTCTTTGTATATCTTTACTTGCCCCTTTGCTATCAAGGATTTCTCAATGACCTTGTTGAAAGTTGATGGACATTGAATTTGTATTTGATAGCTTAGCTCTATGGATAGATTATGTACAAACATTTCTATCATCTATTTTTCAGGTATGTGATAGGGACACTTGCTTGCAAGTTGCGTCCACCTTTGTAGGAAAGATGCAAATGATTCTCCTCCTTTTTGTTTATTATTGCAAAGGTCTAGCATGGAGATCTCATGTTCTATGTTATAAGATAAATGTGTGATGAATTTGTCCACTAATTCATCAAAGGTATGGATGCCGGGAGGTAGACGTAAAAACCACTCCATAGCTTGTCCTCCTAGGTGTTGATGATGATTGTTAGTCATAACAACATGCATAAAAATTTGCACAACAAACCTTTATTATCTTGTAAACTACGATCAACTTAGGATAAGTTGATGACTCCAAGTCTCCATTGACCAGGTCATGATCATCTGATGTTACTCAGAGGTTGATGTGACATGTTGTTTTCCATTTCAAGGGGTCTTACATTTGCCTGGATGACCAGTATTGCACTGTTTCCTATAAATTTACTAAACAAATAGGTTAACTCTACTCTATTTCCAAAGATAGCTGATATATTTGCAAGTTTGATCAATTCTTCTGATCATTGATCATCTTGCACTTGTTCTTTCTTCTACACTATATATTTATTCAAATGATGTGTCTATAAGTAGATATGTGCATGAATTTCATGGATACTTGCATGAATTTGCATGATGTTTGTCAATTTGACATGATTTTACTCTAAATATGCTCTTTATTTTCAATTATCTACAGGATATCAGCATATTTCATGTTATTTGCTTTTAATTCTCTATTATTTGCAATTATGGTGATGATTTGTTATGAAATTGAAAGAAATTTAAAAGAATGCTTCTAATTTTAGTGAATCTTTAGCCATTGAACCACATACATACAAGATACATTCATGAAGAGAAGAAATCAAACCATATGTCACCAGGATGTTCCACAGCCAGATATGGATGATGCTAACTTCAAAGGATAAGGAATGAAAACAACACATGCAAACTGATAAGCACTCCAAGGGATGCAGCTGATCAAAGAATGTATCAAGATTTCAAACATAGATTACTCAAGATTTATGATGATTTGTAATCAAAATGTCCTCTCTTTTATTCAGTATGCATAACATGTACATTTACAATAACTTTGAAATGAGTCCTAATATTTCAGCAATCAAATTTCAATGAAGTTTCAAATGTTCAAAACATTGCACCCATGCACCTTTTATAGAATAAGGTGAGGAGGTAGTTACAAATGACCTACAGTTAGGATTTGTCAATTAAGATCAACGGTAGATAATTGCTCTTTGACTCAGTCAACTTTTCCTCGTGGCACAGGTTGCCAGCTGGCAACCATCTGGATGACTCATTTTTTATGATTACCTGATGCATATGTCTTCTTGGTGATGCATCTTCATTCATTCTTCGGGTTCCTCCTCTTCATTTTCTTCTTCTTCATCATGATCATCATCTTCATTACTTTCGATATCACTATCACCCTAATGTACATCCTCCTGTATATGGACCTTCATCACTGTCCTGATGTTCTCATATGCCTGCACCATTTTATTTAGTTCTCCTCCATCTTGGATTCTAGCTTTTGTTACTTTATGCTTATGAGACTAGAATTTAGCTTTGATTGCTTCTAGCTTACCTTTTCTACTGTTTAAAGTCTCATTATAATTCTCCACCTTGAACTTTATCCTCATGATCTTGTTCATTACTTCTTCCATCAGGTGGGTGAGGGGGTCATCTGCTACCGATTGGAAATTATCATGCAGAGCTTTGATAGCAAAGTCTGCGTCTTGATTTTCAATCTTTCCCTCTACTTTCCCTTCTAAAGATTCAAGGATCTTTGCTTCGTATGCCATCATGTTGTGCAGCTTTATACTTATATCCCTGAGCTTGCCACTGCATTTCTTTAAGATATCACACTCAAACTTGATATCCTCATACCATATGTCTATCAGCAGAGCAGTGTTATTATTCAACACTTGATTATTTATTAGGATTTGAGGATCAATCCTCTTCATTTCACTTAAAGTAGTAAGGTCCTTTTCCAATTGGAATGACCGCTTTCCTGTTTCATTTTGCATTTTGTCTACTTTTCTCTTTAAACTGCTTAAAGAATTCCACCTCCGTAAGGAGGTTCTCAAAACATGCTCAGCTCTAGTGAGGGATGATAGCATCCATTTCTCCATGATCATGGCTTCATGCTTCATGAGGTCCAACTTAGTGACCTTCTCCTAGGATATGATAGTCAATGGGACTGTCGAATCAACTGGTGTATTACCAGGGTTAATCAACCTCTTTATATATGAATGTAGCTGAGCAATGTGCTCCTTATGTTGTTTATTTTTCTCTTTCTCCTTCTTTACCCTTTAGGTCAAAGAATCAATGATGTCCTTCCCTTCTTGACCCTCCTGGTCTTCATTGGCAAAACCCAAATCAACAGTTGTGATTTGGAAATTTCAAGGGTGATCTTGCACTTCTCTTTATCCACCATGGGAAGTGCTACCTGTGTAGCAATTCTACCTGTAGCGGGATCTCTCTTTATGGCCGATGTCAATCTAGCCGTCCTCTTTGGCTTCATTATTGTCTCCAAAAATAGGGTGGAAACATTAAATTCTTGAATTTCAGACCCTCCTTCCATACCTATTTCTCTTTCTAGCCATTGAGGCACTTCATCTCTAGATCCCTGATGTCTTTTATCAACATCATGTCCATCCTCTTCTCCAATATCCATTTCTATTCTGGGTGGAGAAGGTGATTTCATAGTTTATTCCTCATGGAGTTCCTCATGAGGGGGATCATGTTGCATCTCTTCTTACTGAGGGGCTTCTTTCTATGAGGAGGATCCTATGGAATGTCCACATTATGATCCTGTGCCTGATCTTGTACTCCCTCATTCTGCCTTTCATCCACTTTAGTTTTTTGCTCATCTTGAGGCATATTGACATTTGTGGATGTCTACGTGTGTTGACCTAGTGCATCACCCTAATCTTGGGTCACTTTTTGTTCTGTACTTGATGCACTAATGTCTTGTGTCTTAAGGTCCTCATGACCTGATTTATCTTTTTCTCCTATGGCATTTCCCTGATCTCCCTGAGTCTGGGCAACAGCATCACCTGATGTATCTTTATCACCCCCGCCTTTCTGTTAGACTTCTACTATTTTTGGCTCAGTGGGTATTTCATGTTGTCACTGACCCATATCAGGAGAAGTACTTTCCTTTTCTATTTGCTTCACCACTTCAATCTTTTCTATCTCATCAGGTGCATCTGCTTTATCCTTTGGGCTTACATCACCCCTATATGTTAAATCTATAACTGCAAGGCTAGTCACCTGATCTACCAACTTGTCAAACCCTATATGTTGGGCTGCCCTCTCTGGGCTACTTTCTTTCACTTCCTCTGTTTGCTTCACCTCCTCCAATACCATCATCTGTGCTAATGGAGTCCCATGTGGAGTCATGCGGGTACTAGGGGTGAGAGTTTCCATTTTTTGAGAGGCTACATTCTGTACTACCTCATCATCTGATAAGTCGATGGTGTCCTCTAAGGAGAAAGGACCACCCTGACCTACTTTGGAAGCCTCTTTTGCTTGTTCCTCTACCTTTTCAGTCTTGAACTTGATTATGGTGGGAAGCGGTACATCATGTTGTAGCTCCTTCCTAAATGCTTCACCATCGGCCCCTCTCAATACAATGGGGTCAACACTGATATCACCCCGCATGGATGTTCTTTGCTTCTTGGGGGGTGATGTTAGTGGCATCACCTTCCTCTTCCTACTAACCATCATTGGGTCATCACCTATAGGTTCCTTTTCTACCTGCACTTCTTCAAATAGGTGTGATAGGTAAAAAATTAGGTTAATAAGATCAAGCATAGCCATGAAAACCTAACCCTACTATCATCAAAGAATCTATTCTAAATGAAATCAAAGAGTAATGCAATTCAAGCACAACATCACATAGATTGTGTGATTCCTTGTTTATGATGTGGATTGCTTCTTTAACAATGAACAATTATGAAGATAAAAGATGCCATGATGGATGGATGGATGATAATGATAAAAGCTCAATGGATGCTAAAGTGCTCAATATGCTCAAGATGATAATGTAGACGCTATATGATGCTGGATAGATTGAGGTATGTAATAAGAGGGTGTTTATATAGAACTCAACCAAAATCAATCAACAGTGGAGATTTGGAGGCTATGTGAATGGCTAAGATTAAAAGATAGACATAGGTGAATGTGTAGATGACAAGTGGCAGGAAGATAGGGCTCATGTGTGCTTGTGGACATAAAAAAGTACTACATGTGAAAGATATTAAATAAAAGGATGTAGTACCACTTATCTTTTTAAATGAAAGGGGCACACATGTTGGCTGATAAGATAAATGATAAGATAAATTAATTAAATAAATACAATTTATTTAATTAATTGGAAAGTGGGCTTATGAAAAGAATTTTTAATTAAATAAATAAGATTTATTTAATTAAAAATAGATATAAAGAAGATAATTAAATAATTAAATATTGTTTAATTATAATTTAGAAGAAATAGAAGAAATATATGTTAGGGATATTGTTCAAGTGTGTTAGACAAATGCAGATGTGTGATAATGCGATGTTTGAATGTTAATGATAATGAGTCAATTTTGGGTGTCTACATTTTGCCCCTCTTTGATACAATGTTTGATAGAGCATTGTGTCAAAGAAGATACGATATGCCTTCGATAAACAAGGTTATGCCCTAGTGTAACTGGTAGGTGGTGCCCCCTCGAGAGGTAAGCCAGGCTAACCAGGAAGGGCTGGGTTGGCTCGCAATAGATGAAAGGCTAGGAACAAGGTTGACATGAAGAAAATAGGGGTTGGGTGGGAACAAATGGGATGATACAGAGAAAAATAGGCATTGGCATAGAAGAATTAGGGTTTGGATAGGGCTATAAGTAGGTTCTGCAATGGCAAATAGGCTCATTTGTGCTCAGAAAGCTAGAGAGATCCAGAGCTCCTTAGAGGTGTTGTGCAACGAGAGTTGGAGAGCTATCAGGATGGTGATTCCATGCCAAGATCATCATGTTGAGCAGCTGAGGACACATGGGTGACCAGAGGGATCAGATGTACTAGTATGTATCAAAACTTTTTCTAAAAGTGTGATTTGGATAGGCTAGAAGTGTCATAAATGCACACACTTCACCAGAAGTGACTAGGTCTTAGGATAGGCAGTTAAGGTCACTTGCGTAGGAAGATAGGTCACTATTGGTAGTTTAGATCGCTTATAGGTGCGGCTTGGTCGCTTCTAGAAAAACTAGGTTGCTTCCAGTCAGCTAGCAAAGATATAGGCTAAATGCGCATATAGAAATAAGCAGGTCGCTTATGGTCAAACAGTGGGTGCATATAGGGGTGAAGCTCGTAGAGAAAGGAGAAATGCTCACATATGGTAGATAGCTTGCTTATAGGCTAAGGTGAAGCACATAGGGAGTTTAGCTCACATGTAGTCCAACAGTGAGCACATATGCAAAATAGATCGCTTATGAACAAGATAAAAATGCTTATGGTAAAAGAGGTTGCATTTGATCAACAAATAGGTGCATATGGAAAATTGAACCGTTGATGGTAGTTTAGAAGCTAGGAAAGCAATAAACGGTCAATTTTGTATAGCATTTAAGTAGTGCAAGGGACTGACATGATGAATGGAATGATACAGGACATACTACTACTATTGTTATCACGGGAGCTACATCCTAGAGATTTGTGATTGGTGCGATTACTGGATGTAGAGGAGCGGCTAGTGTTAGAGATCCTCGGATGAGAGTATGTGTCAAGATTGGAGCCAGTGAAGGCACATCGAGGATTGATGACGATGATGGTGGAGCAATGGATGAGCGAGCATAGTGTTTTCTTGCTACCGACAGGAGAGGGTACGATCACGTTGGAGGATGTGTTTCAAATTCTACGGATTCCTATAGATGGAGACCAAGTTGATTACGATCTCGATCTGGGTCCAGCTACGTTCAAAAGATTATTCGAGACACCAGACATTGGAGTAGAGGGCTTAGAGATTCCGATGGGGAGGATGGAGGAGCTGTGTGATAGATTGGAGTGAGTGGTAGTGGCTATCATCAGATGGCTAGTGAGAAATAGGTGAACGAGAGGCTTTCCTATAGGATGGGGGACAGTGATGGAGGGGATGTTCTCCTATGGCACGATATATGCATAGGCAGAGTGTGTGCTGGGACAGCTCTATCACTACCTGCATGATTACGCATATATGTTTGGAGCTAGTATGTCGGCTGCAGTTACAGTTTCGCATGTATGGGCTTATGAGTATATCCCAGTGACGAGACCAGAGGGATGGGTGGCTAGAGCTATAGGGGAGCCCTATGCTAGGATGTATAGAGGAGATTTGACATACTAACAGTGGCGAGGAGTGGTATACTAGTGGAGGAGATTAGATGAGGTGGATAGCTTTGTATGGAGGCCATGGCTTGGATGTGAGAGATGGGATGAGGAGGATGCAAAGCTTGTCTATGCTAGGAAGGCGAGATATATTTTTGGACATGGCATATATATTATAGAGCGCTATTTTCCAAAGAGGGTTTTGAGACAGTTCAGGTTAGCACAGGCACTACCAGTTGGTGATGCCATTTTTGGGAGGATGAGACAGGAGGTTTTTGATTGGGGGCCAGAGGTTGTGGTTGAGACAGCTTTGGCAGAGAGAGATGGACTACAACCAGTTGTATGGCAGTGGGGACAGGGTCCTACAGATCCAAGGACATTACCAAACTATGATGCATACTGGGTGACAACTAGAGTGACACAGTTAACGTGGGTTGGAGAGATAGGGATGGAGAGACCGATTAGGAGGAGGCGACGATGGGATCCACTCGCACAGGTGGTTGTACCAGCAGCGCTAGGGATACAGATGCAGGGACAGATGCCAAGATAGCCTCAGATACTTGCACAGCCTCAGGGGCAGATATTGGTGGGTGATGATGTTGGGATTATGAAGCTATAGAGGTGGATTAGAGAGGAGAGGAGATGGAGGCAGTGAGCACAAATGAGGTTGAGGAGGGTGGAGATAGATAGGCATCAGGCAATGATTGGCTTACGGCATTCAAGAGCTCAAGCTCAGACATACCAGGCTTACTTACAGTTGAGAGCATAGGCTGGGGATGGATAGGATGATGGTGCATTGGCTAAGGTGATAGGAGAGAGAGATGTAGCGAGACAGAGTGAATAGATGATGAGGATAGAGCATGATACAGTGGTGCAGCAGGTGTAGGCTATGAGAGCAGAGAGAGATATGGCTATACAGCAGCTGCAGGGGATGACTAGTGAGTAAGACAGAGCAGTGACTGCACTAGGGATAGATGGGGCTATGATGTACTTGGCTACATAGTTGACACAGGTACAAGTAGAGCTATAGAGAGTAGAGGGTGAGGCTGAGTACTACAGAGGCTTATATTATGGGGTTGTACCAACAGAGCAGAGCCAGCCTAGCTTCAGGAGCAGGTCAGGGGCTTCAGGTTCACGAAGATCAGGTGGATCTCAATTAGTAGCCTTAGTGATGGGGCCACCGAGAGATAGAGGGCCAAGTGCAGGACCCAGTGGTGGTGGTTAGGGCGAGGGAGCTGCCAATAGTCACTAGGGCTACCTTGTTTTATGTTGTATCATGATGAGGCCTAGAGCCGATTGTACATACATTCTTTATGGCTTAGCTTGTATATGTAGACACTTGTATATTTACACACATGTATATATATATGATGGAGTATTGGTGATCTATATGATGTTGTAATGGATGCACTGTTGGTATTATGATGGTTATGCATGTTGGATTTATATGTTCATGGATTATGTATGGAAATGGTATGATAATGTAAATATGTAAATGGTTATGATATGTTATATGATGGACTTATGCATGTAAATAGATGGTAGTGAGATGATATATGATGGACTTATGTATGTCTAACACACTTGTTTTGCAGGATAGGAAATGTGGATGAAGGGCGATGGAAAGGAGTGATCTTGGTTGAGAACTATATAGGCAAATAATAGGATGAATAGATGATGTGAAGGGTAGCTTTTTAAGTAATTGCTCAAAAATGAAAAAGAAATGCAATCCTTATGTTTGATATGGCATGTGGATGTTATGCACTAGGGTATAGAAGACCAAGGTGTCAAGATATCCAATGCAGAACTAGCATGATACAATCTTGTCTGAACACATGAGGTCAAGATGTTGAGCCAACATGCACAAGATATGAATAATAGCTAGTGTTGTGAGATGGACTTTGACACTACAAGCAATGGTTTGAGCTTATCTCCACTACACATAGTGATAGCTTGCTGGTTATATGTATGGACCTAGTCTTAACATAGAATAGTCTCAAAAGCATAAGAGATTGTTTAGCTTCTCAGATGCTAGAGATATTGATATGTAAGATGCTAATCCCAATACGTACAAGATACCAATACGCTTAGGAAGAGAGTAAGCTCATCCCACAAACACAGCATATGAAAGCAATATGACCATGCTCCATTGCTTACTTCATCGCAACATACCAAGATATAGATAGATCAAGGTAGTCTTGATTAGGCATAGAAAAGGGACAAAAGATAAAACAAAAGATATTGTCATCATGTTCTCTTGCCAAAGTTAGGTGCTCTTAGATGGATTTAAGCTGGTGCCTTGTTGAGAGGAAAACTGCATCCTGTTGAAGGCTAAAGATTTTGATAGACTGCTATAGCAAATGTTAGCTTAAGGCATGTGGACAAATAGCTTCTGGCTCATTCTTGATTGGTTGAAATGCCTGGGCTTTCAGTATACACATAGTTTGCTTCCTGCTTGAGCTGATCAAAGAGAAGAAGATGGAAAATAAGAGAAGATGAAGAAGATGGGATGGATCATCTGTGCTTGAGTACTAGAAACTTCCTTCATATTCCAGACTACCTACATACCCTGTATCCATGGGATTAAAGCACATTTAATATGAAGATGAGACATGATGAATATGTAGTTCTAGGTTTTATTGATGATGTATGTGATGAAAGATAGAAGAATGTGTGATGAAAGATTGAAGGATGATTAGAAGAAAGATAAAAGATGGATGATGAAAAGAAGGGGCTATCATCTTAGCCTAAATCAGATTGCTTCCTTCACATCTCAGATTGCCTACATACCCTGTATCCATGAGATCAAGGCTTTAACGATAGAGCTAAGATGTAGTTCTTGTTTATTATGCTGGTGAGGTGATGTTAAAAGACTGACATGATTGCTTGAGTGTTTGCATTACTGATGTCAGATGAGCATGAAATGATTGGAAAGATATGAAACCTGGTTGCAAAATGTTTTTCCACATTTGTTGTTGGATGAACACTATGGTTGAAGTTGAAAGTTTGATGTGTTGTGAGCTAAAAGTGTGTGATGTGTTATGAGCTAGAGATAGCGGTATCCACTTCCAAATAAGACTCAACAAAATTCCCCCAATGTGAGATGAGGTTTATTCTAGAGCGAGGATGGAGAAGGCGTGCGATCAAGATGCTAAGGTTCTAAAAGATATAGTTATCACAACAATGTCTCAATTATGATAGCTAGCATTGACAGAGGTGAAGATGGAAAGGCTGTTTATTGCAATGAAATGTGAATTATGATATGGATTATGTAGGATAGGATGGTGAAAGATGGTAGGAATAGGTAATGATCAAACAGACCAAGCAGATGATGGAAGCTAGTAACTACACCTAGCGCCTATTTGTCAGGTTTTCATTATGGTACTTATCCAAGGTGCCTGTTTCCCAGGTTTTCACCAGAGGATAGATTATTTATCTTAGAGTATTATTTTTGTGTTATCCAAAGCATCACAAAGTGGTTTTCACTATTGGATGGGTTTTTTTTTTGGGATAGCTGAGATTTAAGCATAAAACGTTTTGAGATGAACGCTGTTGACTGGTTCATCTAAGGGAATGCCTTCAGGTGTTGAGAGAGTGTATGCACCTAATCCATAAACTACTATGATGATGAAAGGACCAAGCCAATTTGGTTCAAACTTGCCCTGTTTCTCACGGTGTTGCTGATTCTGTTGATTTTCTCTAAGGACAAAATCTCCAACTTGAAATCAGTGTTCTCTAATTTTTTTGTTGTAACTACAGCGTAGACGGTTCTGATAGACTTGGAGATGGTTGAGTCCTGTAAGATGCCATTCATCTAGAAGCTCAAGATCATGTAGTCTGGATACTTGATATTCTTCTTCAAAGATGGTATGTTGTAAGGATACTCGCAGTGAGGGGATCTCAACTTCAATAGGTAAAATAGCTTCAGTGTCATATACAAGAGCATAAGGTGTGGCTCCAGTGGTAGTTCTGATACTTGTTCTATATGCCCATAATGCAGGATGGAGTTGTAGATGCCAATCCCAACTAGCTTCATTGACCGTCTTTTTGAGGATTTTGATGATTATTTTATTAGAAGCTTCAGCTTGGCCATTGCTCTGAGGATAGTACGGAGTAGAGAATCAATGTTGGATATGAAACTTGTTGCAAAGATCTCTAACTTCTTGATTCTTGAAGGGATGACCATTATCTGTGATAATAGCTTGAGGAACTCTATAACAGCAAATGATATAGTGTAAAATAAACTTAGATATTTGCTTGCCGATGATATAGGTCATTGGTATGGCTACCACCCACTTTGTGAAGTATTATGTGGTAGTGATAATGAACTTATGCCCATTTGATGAAGTTGGATGGATTTTACCTATGAGATCAAGTCCCCATTATGAAAAAGGCCATGGAGTAGTGATAGGTTGAAGCTCATGTGATGGTGCATGTATTAAATCTCCATGTTTCTGACATTGTAGACATCTCTTTACAAATTGATGTGCATCATTTTCCATGGTTGGCCAATAGTATCCTACTCGTAGAAGTTTCTTAACAAGACCAGGGCCAGCGGAATGTGATTTGTAGACACCTTCATGTACATCGTGTAAGGCCACTTTTGCTTCCTCAGAATCAAGACACCTAAGAAGGATACCATTGAGACTCCGATGATAGAGGGTGTCTCCTAGGATAGTATATCAAGAGACTCGGCAGATAAAGGCTTTGCGTTGGTTGTTAGATAGTTGAAGTGGAAAGGTTTGATTACGGAGATATTCATATAAATCCTCATACCACGGTGAATTGGGACCAACAATGTCACATATAAGCTCAGACTATAGAACTTCAAATGCTAGAATCAAAAGTTTTTCGACCAAAAACTCACATTTATATGTATTAGATGGCATGTCTAGAAGAGACCCAATCATAGCCATAGCATCTGCTGCTATGTTCTATAGTCTTGGAATTTGTTCAAAAGTGATATTGTCAAAGTACCTTTTAAAATCATCAACCATTAGCTTATATGGAAGAAGCTTCTCATCTTTTGTTTGATATTCATCTAAGACTTGTTTGATAACCAGCTAAGAATCACCAAAGACTTGTAACTATTTGATAGCCCATTGTACTGCCATGCACAATCCTATGATTAAAGCTTCATACTCTGCTATGTTATTGGTACATGGGAATGCAATTCTGTATGATTTGGGTATACAATCTCCTTGAGGGTTAACAAACAAGATGCCTACTCCTAATCCATGTTGTATATATGATCCATCAAAATATAGCTACCACCGTGTTGGAGAAGTTAAATTGAACAATCCTTCATCAGGGAATTCTGGATATATTGGATGGATATCTATGATGGGTGCTGCAGCTAAATGATTAGCAATAACTTGTCCTTTGAGGGCTTTTCAATCCACATATTGTATGTCAAATTCGCTTAAGATCATGACCCATTTTGTTAATCTTCCTGTGAGAATTACTTTAGAAAGAAGATATTTGAGTGGATCAACATTTCATATGAGTTTGGTTGTTTGATTCAGCATATAGTGTCGCAACTTTTGGGAAGAAAATACTAATGCTAAATATGTTTTTTCTGTGGATGAATAATTGAGTTCATATCCCACAAGAGTTCTGCTGATGTAATAAATGGCTTGTTCTTTTCCTAAATCATCATGTTGAGCTAGAAGGGTACCCAATCCTGCTATTGTTGATGATATGTAGAGTAATAGTGGGCGGCTGAGCACAGGAGGTACTAACACAGGAGGTGTTGCTAGATATTCCTTTATTTTATCAAAAGCTTGTTGACACTTTTCATCCCACTTAAAAGGTTCACCCTTACATAGAAGATGCTGAAAAGGATGACATTTATCTGCTAGTTGTGAGATAAATCTGCAGATGGACTATAACCTGCCTTGTAAACTATGACGCTGCTTGAGATTTGTTGGTGAAGGCATTTCCATGATAGCCTTTACTTTAGCTGGGTCCACTTCTATTCCTCGTCGAGACACAATGTATCCCAATAGTTTTCCATATGTTACACCAAATACAAATTTCTTTGGGTTCAGTCTAACTTGATACTTTTCTAATTGATCAAAGATTTGTGCTAATACCTGTAGATGTCCTTCTCTTGTCTTAGATTTTCCCAGGATGTCATCAACATAGTCTTCCATGATAGTATGAAAAAGGTCATGAAAAATAACTATCATGGCTCGTTGATACGTAGCTCCAACATTCTTGAGACCAAAAGGCATTACCACCTAGCAATATGTGCCCCATGGACAAATAAAAGATGTTTTATCTTGATATTCCTCTTCTATTCTGATTTGATTATACCCTGAATATCCATCCATCAAAGATAGCATTTCATGTATGGTTGTAAGATCTACAATGTTGTCTATGCTTGGTAGTGGAAAGTCATCCTTAGGACATGCTTTATTAAGATCTCTAAAGTCTGTGCAATAGCATACTCGTCCATCAAGTTTTACTACAGGTACGAAATTTGAAACCCATTCTAGATAATTAATAGGATTTATGAACTTTGCTTCTAACAGTTTATGAATCTCTATCTTAACCAATAAAGCTACCTGTGGATGCATTTTGCAAAATTTTTGTTTAACAGGTTTTGCATTAGGAGATACTGCTAGGTGATGTACCACAAGTGATGGATCTAGACCCGGCATGTCAGCATAAGTCCATGCAAAATTTATATCTCTTCTAAGAAAAAATGTTGTGAAGTTTCTTCTTTCTTGCTCTGATAGTAATGCTGCCAAAAAAGTGATCTTTGGATTCTGCTCTGTACCCAAGTTCATGTCTTGTGATTGTTCAACTACCACTGTTGATTTCTCATGATAATCAGTGGAAACAGAAAGATCAAATCCCCCATCCTCAGGTGCCTCGAAGAGGTTTTCACCTTCGGATACATCCTTTATTTTTACTTTTCCATGGTCAAGAGGCGCCTTTCAGTTTTCACCTAGTGACCTATTTTGTTTGATTTTGTTTATTTCACTTTTACGACTGAAGGATTTGATACTTCCACCAAAATATGCTAGTTTAGGTAAGTCCATCATGAAACCTGTTTTGTGATCACCCAATGGAATGCCTTGTCATAAGCCCATGAATTCTGCAATAGCTTCATCATTTTCAAATGTATCTAATATCGGTGCCCCCTGTTGGTCCCAATCGACGAGGTCAGGATATATGAGTGAAAGGTTAATGGAGGAATTGTTATGGCTAGAGGAGGCTGTAGAGATCATGAAGATGGAGAGTTCTTGGAAAAGCTTGGTAATATGAAAGGGGGAGTCATCGATAATATATGAATTAGAAGTCTCTCCTACCGAGGAAGGTCCAGCGTCAGTATTAGAAATACACTTAATGTCCTTGACTCGCGGTACCTCTAGCTGATAACCAAGGCCTTGCTTATTAAACTTATTAGACACAATTATAGGTTCAAGAGGTCCTTGTTCTTGTGATCCCAATCCACCATGTCCTTTGTAGCCCATGTTCTTTATGATGCAAACCCATTGTTGTATCTCTCTACTTCTGGTTGGACTTGGTCATTTTCATCAAAGAATATCCAAGAGTTTATATCATCAATGTCCTCATCATCTAGGAAGCCACCTTTAAGGAATACAGTAGGAGGAGCTTTGATGACAATGGGGGCTGAAGTTGGTTTGGATGTGGAAGGTTTACCATAAGATTTAGGAGATAATGGAAGGGTGCCTACACAACAAGAGTCTTGTAGTGTGTATTCACCAGGGCCATGTTCGGTGTACTTGATACGGAGATTGGAAGGGGTTTTACTAGATGATGGCTTAAGTAGGTCGGATGGATCTACATAGGATGAAGATGGATATGCCTCGGTGTTGATAGGAATGTAGTTAGGACTCTGATATTTAGCTTGGAAAGCATGACAAAATTCAAATGGATTGGGATCAGCTTGGATAGTAATTTCAACACCGTTATGTGGGAATTTAAGGCATTGATGGTATGTGGAAGGAACTACCTTGAGGGTATGTATCCATGGACGGCCAAGGATGATGTTATAAGGAAGGTCAATATCAAGGACCTGACAATGAGTATCTGTGGTGATCGGCCCAACTTGGATAGGCAAGAAAATAATTCCTTCTGTATCTCTCTCGGCATCATCATATGCTCTGATAGTAATAACCTTGGAGATGTTAACATCTTTCTCAGAATATCCTAGTTGTTTTATCAATTTCAAAGAACCTATATTAAGACCAGCTCCACCATCTACCAAGATTCATTTGATACGGCATTGTTTGACAAACACTTGAATGTGGAGGGCTTCATTGTGTAAAGGATGGATGGAGGGCTGAAGATCTTTGTCAGAAAAGGTTAAATGACAAGGGGCTACAATGCTAGCGACCATAGATTGGAATTGTGAGATATCAATATCATTGGGCACCGAAGATTCTTGTAGAGCTTTGTCAAGGATAGCTTTATGAGCAGGGGATATGCGAAGCAACTCAAGAATGGATATGTGTGTGGGTGTTTTGCCAAGGTGATCCAAGATATTATAGTTAGGAAATGGTCAGGGAGGATGAACAGGTGCTCCTTGAATAGTGACTTGACCTCTTTGAGTGGTTACAATGCAATTAGGTGCTTTACCTTGGATAGTAATGGTAGAAATGCGAGCATGGTCAATGCAACCAATGGTAGACGATTCATAGGTATACTGAATGGCATTTCCAGCATGAGGGTTACTTGTTTTGTCATGAGATGGAAGTGGATTCTTGAAAGTCTCTAGATCATAGTTCGATGTTGATTGTTGTGCAGGTTGAGTTGTTGAAGGTGTAACTTTGATTAAACCTTGATTGATGCAACCTTGGATGACATGTTTTAAGTGCATACAACCATTTGTTTTGTGTCCTTTAACTATATGAAAATCACAATACTCATTTTCTTTGTACCAAGGAGATTTGAAGAGCGGTTCACCATTGGGTGGTGCATCCAGTAAGATAATTCACCTGCTTGGAGAAGCTTTCAAAAGATAACTTCCATGGGTTCCACTAATGGTGTAAATTATCGACATGGATTGGAAGTTTGGCGTTGTCACATTTGTTGAAAAGGTTATGTTGTTGTAGAAGTAGCTTGGATGTTGATAGGAGCTTTCATAGCTTGGATGTTCTTTGCATCGACAACACCATCATTGACAATATTCTTATTTTTGTTCCAAAAGTGAGACTTATCGTTGGAGTTTTGAGGATAGTCTTTGTTATCATGAAAGATCTTGATAGTTCCTTTAGCAATTAAAGCTCATTCAATGATGGTTCCTTTGGAAACGAGTTCATCAAAGGTGCTAGCACTTTGCAATTGTAGTTGGAATGATAGCTCAAGATGAAAATTTTGAACAAAGATATCAAGCTGTTATTTCTTAGGGATTTCCCATGATAGTTTGCTAGCCATATTATGCCATCATTGAGTAAATGAAGAAAAGGCTTCACCATTGTGTTGTGTATTGTTGACAAGGTCGTTCATGTTTATCTCATGGTCAGTGTTGAAAGTTAAGTGAGATCAAAACTTATTGGGTAACTTTGAAAAAGACTTAATTTCCAGGGGTAAATGAGACAACCATTCAAGAGCTTGTCCTGCTAAGCTTTGAGGAAATAGTCTTAAAAGATATGTATCGTCATAAGCAACATCAAGGCATGCCACAAAGAATGCTCTAAGATGGTCTTCCGGATTTCCTTTGCCTTTGTTCTTGTCAAATTGTGGAATTTCAAAGTGTGGTGGAAAAGGTATCATATGAAGAGACTTGTCAAGTGGATAAGAGCATATGTTGTCTAGAGAAAATGTCTTCTTGCCTTGTCCTACCGCTTGGTTAATCATTTGTTGAACATCTGCTGAAGATAACTGATGTTGTTGCAAAGGGGGTGAAACATGGTATGGTGTATATTGAGGTTGTTGTTGTGGGATATAAGGAGCCATGACCGTTTGTTGAGGTTGCGTGCTCACAATGTATGTCAAAGGATTGGGATGTGACACATATGTACTTGAGGATTGCTGTCCTTGAGGCACAAGTGGTGGTTGAGTATATTGGGACGAATGGGCACCAATATTTTACATCACATGCGAAGTGGAAGATGGATTGACATTAGTTAATGGTTGGGAAGTTGGAGTTGGATTTGTGACATGGTAAGTGATGAAAGGATTGGTGGATGAAAAGGATGGACACTTGGGTTTGTATTTTGGACAACATGGGGATTGGTGTGTGTCATGTGTTGGGTGACAATAGGCAAGCCTTGGGTAGAATAAGATGGATTGATGGTGTGTGAAGGATTGGAAGAGTATGACGGAATGGTTGTAAGTTGCTCAACATAAGTGACCGTAGAGCTAGGGTTAGCTTGAGAAACAATAGGAGGGTCACTCATATCAATAAGACTAACATTGGCATTATATGGTGTAGTGGAAGGATTAGTAGAGATGGTGGAAAGTGTATTAGCAGTTGGTATATGGGATATGGTGGATAGTGATGGTCATGAAGCTTGGACTATTGATGTTGTTGGTATAGTTTGGGAGGCTTGCACACTATGAGACATGGGGATAGCTTGTGATGTTTGGAGCATTTGCGCTTGGACCACATGGATAGCTTGTGTTACTTGAGGCATGGAAACGGTCATGGTAGGAGGGGGTGTATATTGAGGAACATGGAAGGGTGGAAGGTTCAGATTCTGTGACATGAGAGGGAGCACATTGGTTGGTATGATCAAAGGTTCTAAAGTGTGCTCTGAACATCGTAGATCGAATGAAGTAACAATAGGCAATGAAAGAGATGTCGTAGAAGATGGAGCTTGTGATATGGTGGCAGATGGTGTAACTATAGTGGATGGTCCCTTTGCAACAACAACATGAGTGTTTGGATCATGTTCTCTAATAGCAGATATGCCAAAATCTCTTGGTAATTTAGTACCCATGTGAGCAAGTTGTAAGAAGTAGTGATTAGTCTCAGATAGAACAAGTCGGTCAACTTGATCCCACACATGGGTGTCCTGAAATTATGATAAGTCTTCTTGGGATTGTTCTTCAAAAGTCTCGAAAGATGTTTGAGTTTACATTTGTTGTTTAGATGACTCTCCAATGGTATACCCATGAGGCGTAAACATATGAGGAGGCATACCAGTCGTGAATTGAGTTGCGTCCTTAAAAGGTGTTGATCTAAGTTGTTGCATCTTAGCTTGCAATTTGGATTCCATTTCAGCTCTATATTGACTCCTAGTTTGAGGCATGATGTTGATGTTGAAAACTGAAGTTTAGCTTGTCAAATTTTTGAGACCCAAAAGATGATGGTTTGCTGATTGGTTGGTTGCTTGCTTGCTTGCTTTGTTGGTTTGCTTTGGTTGATGTGTTGTTTTGCTTGGTTGATTGGTTTGTTGTTGGCTAGTTTTCCTTAGAGAATAGCTCACACACTCAAGGGAAAAGTTGTTTGCTAAAGGTTGCTATGTTGCTGATGTTTACTGAGGCTAAAGCTGATGTTTTGCTGATGGATCAAAATGATTGGTTTGATGTTTGGTTTGCTGGTTTGGGATCTCTAAAATATGAAAATCTCATGAAATGTGATTGATTGGTAAGCTCAAGATAGGAGACAAAGTACAGGTATCTACTAATGATCAAAGACAGGTCTGAAAGCTAATGCTAAAGCTGAGCAAGTTGGATTTGTGGCTAATTCGACTGAGTCACTAAGATTTGCAGGTATTAGACCACAGGCGACAAGTGATAGCTCATATGTGACTCAGAGAATGCTAAAGGCAACTGGTAATAGCTCAAATGCAGACTAGTTTAGGTTCTGAAGTAGGTTACAGTGCTAACCAGAGGTGATCCAAATGTTCAGAGGCGATAACTGTTAGCTCAAAAGTGATTTACTGTTGATTGGAAGTGATTCAAGTTAAGCTAAAAGTGAAAGACTGTTATTTAAAGGTGACTTGATTTAGAGTAGAGGTGACTGACTGTTGTTTAGGTATGACTTTGTTTATGCAAAAAGTGATTAACTGTTGTTCAAAAGTGATTCAGTTTAGGCAAAAAGTGAATAACTACAATTTAAAAGTGATTATGTTATCTGTATGTAGGCAATTTAGGCTTAAAAGCAACTGTTTTTGTTAGGAAAGATGTCTAATATGTGATTTTTTGACAAGAAAATAATAATTGCAGTCACTCACACTCACAACAATCACAAACTTGTACAACCTAGGCTAGGAAAGGACTGTATTTGTTGAATCCCCTAGTCATGCTTATTCAAAGCGGATAGCTTCAGGATCTTGGTAGCACCGGCTCCCCTTCATGGTACTCACTTCTCACGCATACCAAGATCTAGGTTTCCTTAAAGGCCTATCCCTCACCAAACCTTAGGATTGTCCCTGCTATCTCTTCTAAGAACCACGTGAATCAGGACTGCTTCAAAGGTCCCACCATTTGCATCAACAAATAGAGGGTTTTTGGCTACTACACAAAGTTGCTAATAAGGGCATCTGTTTGGGTGGCTATACATGTGGCAGTGCTACTCTCTGTTGTGGAGTCTCCCAACCTTCAAGGGTTACACCTTGGAGGGTTTTGGGGGAGGTTGGCTATTAGTATAATGCAACAACACCCATTGTTTGTGGCTTTCGACACAAACACTTTTCTTATATAGCAGTTCAAAAGGACTTGGCTTTGGCCCATTACAGCTTGGGTCGTATCCCTTCTCACACTGCGAAGGCAGGCCCTCTAAAGATAATAACAAGTTCTCATACACCCAAGATCCATTTGATAGGCAAGGGGAGAGGATACTTTTGTTATTAAATTTGGGTTACAATCAATCACATGCAAGCAATCAAAAAAGATAAATCAAGCACGGAGCAAGCAATGATTCATTTTAAGCACCAAACCCCAAATGTTCCTAATTTAGTGAAAAACCACAAATCTTGAACCAATTGAAGCTGCAACAGATATGTTATTAGTTTGATAACCTCCTTTTCTTGGACAAATCGATAAGATGTTGCACAAATACCCAATTAGTAGCCAAGAAAATAAAATACAAATTATACAAACTGAAAGCGCACAGTTTACCGAAGGCAATTCACTGTCTATCAGAAGTGATCTCTATTTTTGTCACAGGCAAACTACTGCAGATCAAAAACGATAATTGAAAACTCCAGATGTGGATTGTTGAAGTTCAAAAGCAATTCAAAAAAGCATGAGGTGACCGGTTAAGGATCATAAGCAACCTGGATCTGCAACAGAGACCATACACAACAAAAGCCCTAATTCTACAAAAAGCAATTCAATTATCTAAAAGTGGCCATTGTAAGCTCAAAAGTGATTAGGTTAAATGCAAAGGTGACCACTGTTAGTCTAAAAATGATGTAGAATAAACAAAAAGTGATCATTGTCCACTTATAAGCAATCTGGGAATTGCTAAAGGCGGCAGATTTTAGTGTAGAAGTGATGCAGGTATGCAGACAACAACAATTTTTTGCTCAAAAGTGGCTGGAACTTGCCGTAAGCACTCAGAAAATCTAATCTTCATAAAAACAACTTCAAACAACAAAGTTAATCAAGGACGTGGGTCCCACCGGGAGTGCCAAAATGTGATAAGTAAAAAATCAAGTTAATAAGATCAAGCATAGCCATGAAAACATAACCCTACCATCATCAAAGAATCTAATCTAAATAAAATCAAAGAGTAATGGAATTCAAGCACAAAATCACCTAGATTGTGTGATTCCTTGTTTATGATGTGGATTGCTTCTTTAATAATGAATAATTATGAAGATAAAAGCTGCCATGATGGATGGATGGATGATAATGATAAAAACTCAATGGATGCTAAAGTGCTCAATATGCTCAAGATGATAATGTAGATGCTATATGAATGCTGGATAGATTGAGGTATGGAATGAGAGGGTGTTTATATAGAACTCAACCAAAATCAATCAACGGTGGAGATTCAGAGGCTATGTGAATGGCTAAGATTAAAAGATAGACATAGGTGAATGTGTAGATGACAAGTGGCAGGAAGATAGGGCTCATGTGTGCTTGTGTACATAAAAAAGTACTACATGTGAAAGATATTAAATAAAAGGATGTAGTACCACTTATCTTGTTAAATGAAAGGGGCACACATGTCAACTCATAAGATAAATGATAAGATAAATTAATTAAATAAATACAATTTATTTAATTAATTGGAAAGTGGGCTTATGAAAGGAATTTTTAATTAAATAAATAAGATTTATTTAATTAAAAATAGATAGAAAGAAGATAATTAAATAATTAAAGATTATTTAATTATAGTTTAGAAGAAATAGAAGAAATAGCTAATGAATTAATTAAATAAATATAAATTTATTTAATTAATAGAAGAAATATATGTTAGGGATATTGCTCAAGTGTGTTAGACAAATGCAGATGTGTGATAATGTGATGTTTGAATGTTAATGATAATGAGTCAATTTTGGATGTCTACAATGGGATGTCTTCTTCCACTTCATGTTGTGAGGTTTGGCCCTCCTCCCGTACTTCTGCAGTTTCAACAACTGGCCTCAAGACCCTCTTTGTCTTTGGTTTATCCATCAGAGGTGGTGCAGATGATGCAGACACTTGTCCTGATGTTGATGCACCTGTAGCTGGTATGGGGATCCTTTCAATTATCACCCCCTTATGTTCATCCTCAGTTTTCTTACCTCTAGGGGGATCCTTCCTCTGTTTCTGTGTGGGTAACCTCTCCCCATTGGATTTTCTTTTCTCATTGAGGAAGTCATCATACTCCTCGTTAGCTAGTTCTTGCCTTTTTCTTTTTGGCATCAACCATAAGGGCCACACCCCTCTTCTTCAATTTGTTTATTTGTTCATCCACCCAAGCCTGAGTTAATTATATCACCCCACATATAAACTAATCCAATGATATGTCCTCTAGCTATGTTAGATCAGGGGCTGATATGGTGTCATTATACACCTTCTTGTCTTCATATTCATTAGACATAGTTTTTTCATCATCCTTCTTTAGTTGTACTGGCACTGGGATGCCATTAAATGTCTTTATTTGGTTCAAGGAGAGCCTCTGGTATTTTCTTCTTCTCACCTCAGCTTCATCCTCACAATCAATCTAGAAATCCTCTAGATGCTTCTGATGAATAGGTTTTCCTATTATTTTTTGCATCTTGTCATAGGGGTCATAAGATCTAGCCAATGGAAATGGCTGTAGATACATCAATTTCAGACCTCCCATGGCATGCTTTATGCTCTCTGAGTATGAGCACATATACTAGCCCATAGACACTAGAAATAATATCAAAGGTATCTTATTTTGTTCCTTGTATGTTGTAACTATGGTAGACACTTACCTGAGAAACTCCATCAGGATGGTGCAGGGGCACCCCTTCAACAAGTCAATTAAGGTCTTACTAGGTTGATATGTTTTATGCATTTTAATGTAATAAGGTCTGTTTGACCAAATATCATGGTAGTTGGTAATTCGGTTGTTTCTATTTATAAGTTTCAAGGGACACTTGTCGATCTGTAATGACAAGTTGTTAGGTTTTTAGAGTTTGTTAGTTCAAATTATCTCCCAGCCTCTTGGAACTATCTCCCAGCCACTGGGAATCATGATTAGTACTACTGATAGCAAGGAGATAAATACCCTAGATCGGGTTGATTTCAGGACATGGTGAAGATAGATGTTCTGTAGACAGATTGAATTGTATTGAGGAGTGCAACTGTGTTATCAGACATTTGTATTCATCTCTGAAAGCATAATAAAGAGATCATGTGTTTGTTTCTTCCTTGCATTAGATCCCATTGTGTAATTGATTTTCCTGATTTACAGTCGAAATGGGGTTTTAGCCCATTCCACCGAGTGATTACTTCGTAATCAGTGGAATGGCTCTGTATATTAGTTTATGTTTTTGTTTTGTTCTCTTGTTCGTAGGACCGATCGACAACATGCTTTGTTGAATCCTAGGATCTTCATGTGCTAGGTTGAGAAAGGCTAAAATCTAGGTTAATTTGATAGAGAAACAGATCCAAGCAATCATAGGGTTTGTAGTGTTTAAGCCGCGAAGATTCACATAGTTTCATTGGAGAAACATTTTGTGTATATACAGCAATTGTATGTCGGGTATACATTCTGTGAGTATATCGCTATTGTTTATTGAAGCTTGCATATTGCAAAGCATATCGGGTCCCTCTGGCGGTTTGTATGTCTCACTTGTATGTATTAAACATACATTGTGAAGATACAAGGCAGTGAACATACACTGCAAATATATAGTCTATGTGTATATCGCAAAGGTGTATCAGGTTACTTTTTATGTGTATCCCGTAGTTGAATGTTATGAGTATATCACAGTTGTATGAAGTGGTTTCATGTAAAGAATGTACATTGTAAATGTACAAGTCTATCAGCATACAAAGGAAAGAGAAAGTTTTAGTTTCATTTGGCATACAAGGAAGTCAATAGTTTGGTCAAACACATCAAATGCATAACTGAGTTGCATATTGTGAATGTACATCGCAAATGTACATCAGCTGATATACAAAGGGGTCAACGTCAGTCAACTTTCCTTGAAGGCATATTATGAAAGTATATTCAACGAATGCATGTTTCAAGTTGTATGTTTTGAATGTATACCGAAATATACATTCTGCAGATGCATTAGTTTGGATACAAGGCATGACCAGTAGTGACGGTAAGAGGAACCAGCCTGGCAAGTCAGAGGTTGTATGTATAAAGCCAAATGTATTGAGGTGACTGTAAGCATTGGGGTGAAACCTATTGAGGAGGTCGATAGCATATGTGTTGCCGATAGGTAACAAATGCAAAGTGCATTCATCGGTATGAAGTATGTGATCGGTGGAAGGATTTTGAGCTACACCAACGGGAGAAGTCTTAGTGATAGTAGTGTCGGGGACACATCGATGTGAATTAGGGTTTTGGTGTGAAAGGATTTTTGGTTGGTCGATGAAGATGGTTTTGCCAATGGGTAAACATACAAAGGTAAATGTATGTTAGTGAGTAGTATACACCTATGTTGAACGTTTCCAATTGGCACCTCTGCATCATAGTGGTATCAGAGCGAAGGAGTATCCTTTGGAGGAAGAAGAAAACAAGATGTCAGATGGAGAAGGGTCAGAAGAGTTCCCAGTAAGGATGACCAATGTTGAGTTGGTTGTCCTAGTAAAGAAGCAAATTGCAGAGAGCAAAATAGTGAAAGCTCAGAATCAGGCTTTGAAAGATGAGTTCGAGAAGTTAAGGGACAAAGTAGGAACGGGAAGAAAAGATGTTGGGGAGGAAGATAGGGATGAAGAGGAGATCCCTAGGCAAGAAGAGATAGAGGTTCTTGCAGACCAAAGACCCTTACTTAATGCCCTCAAATCCATGGAGCGGAGGACCATGGATATGAAGATAGACCTACCAGTGTTTGTAGGCAAGATGGGTCCTGATTCGGTGATGGAGTGGATAGACTTCTTGAATAATTTCTTTGAAATAGAGGAAATACCAGAACATCAAAGGGTAAAGATGGCCCAATCCAAAATGAAAGTGGTTGCACTAACTTGGTGGAATTTCATCCAAGATGACAGGGTGAAAGAAGGAAAGAGCAGAGTTGCTACTTGGAAGAAGATGATGGCTTTAGTGAAGGAAGCCTATGTTCCATTGGATTACAACATCCAACTACATAAGAGGAGACAAAATTTGAAATAGAAGGAGTTAGATGTCAGTTCATATACTGAAGAGTTTATGAAACTATGTGTCAAGACCAAGGTGAAGGAGAATGAGGAAGAGAGGGTTGCAAGGTATCTCAATGGGTTGAGATTTGCCATCCAAGAAGATTTAAATCTGCATAATCCAGATACAGTCCAGAAGTGCTACCAATTGGCACTCAAAGTAGAAGAGAAATTAAAGAGAAGACAAGAGCAGACTAGTAGAGGAAGAGGAAGATAGAAAAGAGGGGGAAGAAGTCCTTTTAAAGGCAGAGGAAATGGATTTGGACACCAAGGTGAATCCAATCAAGAAAATAGTAAAGGAGACAACAATCAAACTCAAAGAAGTTACAATCAAAAAGGAAACTTTAGGGGTAGAAGACCACCATTTAGAGGGAGACCTTAGGGTAGAGGACCTCTCAGATGTTACAATTGCAATCAAGAAGGCCATATAGCCAACAGATGTCCAAAAAAAGCATCAAGTTCGATGGGAGAAAGAAGAACGAATCTGATACAAGAATCTGACTGTCAAAGTGCGACAAGCTCCAACACTTATCCAAGTGTGAATGCTCCTGACAGTTATGGATTGATGCAGAGGGTAAGGTAATAGTGGATAAGGTTCACACAATGAACTTAGATCTCAATGTTTTCTTTAAGAGATTCACACAGATGTTTGTGAAGTCAAAGCCTACTCAAGACTATTACTGAGATTGACCTAGCCTAGGACCACTATCTAGTGTCCTCCTCATAGGCTACCCATTTCTCACCTTGGAGAGTCACTGCCCAATCCAATCTCTATACACAATCCACCTTTTAAGGACTCACAACCTACTACCCACACCTCTACCAATAGTGTCCACCTTTACTGTTAACACATACTTGTCAAGGAATCATGACTATCATGAGGTCTTTGACCAAAAGACTAATTTTTGCATTCTCTAGGGCAATGGACAGTAACAACAGTAGGACTGTTCTAGGACAGTGTTTGAGGAAGGCTTAAGTCTTATAGAATTGGTTCAATCAACTTCTTAAGGCCTTAAATGACCATCAACACTCAATGTAAACAAAAACCCATTTACTCTCATGCAGGCTCACACTGTGTTATATAGGATAGAGGACAGCAATTGCAGCTTGACTATCCTATGATGGTGTTAAAATGACAGCTTATTCCTTGTAGCTGTTATGGCCAACTGAATTTGCATCAACTTCTCTACCAACAAGGGTCTAAACACCACATGCATTCACCAAGGACAGGATCAACTTGAGGTCCTTGACCCAACACCTCACCTCAGTACTTGTTCTAACAGAAACAGTAATTGGGTTATGACTGTCTTCAAGGAAACAGTATTAAAAGGAGGTTAAACCTTGTAATCAAAAAGAATGTTTATAATCAAAAAGAATGTTTAACACAACAATAAACACTCATAAACCTCAATAACCATCACCTCTCAATGCCTCATCCAAATACCTATATGGGACATGTACTCCTCCTCTAGCATGCAACCGTACTGTACCACTGACATACAGAAAATAGTAAACTATTTTTCTCCAAAGCAAAAGGCCTAATCCAGATTATATGTAAAGAATACAGTCAATCTACCTTCTCAGGCTCTATCAACCATCTGTAAAGATCTATCCTTGCTCCAAGACATGAAATCCAATCTTCATTTGACTGTGCATGTGGTTGTTTTCAAGATAAACACTGTTCTTACACCATTTCTTCCAACTAGTCATTGTTTTTGACTAGCTAGGATCATGCCAGATGCTTGGAAGAGGAGTCTTCAACCTGCAAACCATGGAAAACAATAAAACCTAACCTAATCTTCCCCATCCTTCTGAAAATGGTTGAAACTTTCAGAGGATAGAGGAAGAATTCACCATTTTTGGACACAAACCCTAGCTAAGAGGGTTTCAGAATAGTTTTTGCAAATTAGATTGTTTCTACCTTCTACAGGAGTGTCAAGAGCTCCAATTAGATGCAAAAGAAAGGTGTTTGACAGACCTAACACATTTTCAAGATTTTAATTCATAAACAGTCCATACCAGGGCGTACAGAATGGCTGTTCTCAAACAAAAACAGAAAAACATAGTTTTTTCCTTAATAAACTCCTCCTCTCTATTCATTTTTGGCATGTTTAAACAACTAAATTTTATAGGAAGTTTTCCCCAACATTTCCACTTCCCAACAGTCTATACAACTACCCATGAAAGGCAGTGAACCGATGGAAGTGGTTGTTTTACATAAAAAAAACAAGTTTCTATAAGAGCATTCCTATAAAATAGGCCTAAGTTAACTCCATATTGGACTAGTCAATCAAATGACTAAGTCTTTATTACAAAATAATAAAATGGCTTTCAAAGCCTTAGGAAAAACCAAAATTAACAAGGTCACAAAATGTTATAGTCAAAAAAATGACTAAAACTGAAGCTCCTGCACCATGGATATCCTAAGCAGGGAGAATCTTTGGTGATTAGGAGAGCAATGACCACCATGAAGGTACCTGACAGAGAACCCCCACAAAGAAAAACTCTTTTCAAAACTACTTGCAAGGCAGGAGGAAAGGTATGTAAAGTTCTGATTGACTCTGGTTCTACTAAAAACTTTGTGTCTGTTGAAGTGGTAGAAAAGCTTAAGCTTAGGAGGCTGCCACATCCTTGCCCATATAAGACCTCATGGCTCACTCAAGGTCAGTAAACAGTTGTAGAAGAGTAGGCTTGGGTGGAGTTTCAAATTGGAACATATAAGGATAGATTATTGCTTGACATAGCTCAGATGGATGCTTGACATCTCCTATTTGGAAGACCATGGCAATATGACTTGAGAGCACAACATGATGGAGTTAGAAATACATATTCAATCACCAAGGATGGTAAGGTGATAGAGTTACTACCATTGATGGAGAAGGAGGTAGAACAAAAAGGGAAAGAAGTCAAGATAATGATAGTAGAAGGTAAACAGTTCATGAAAGAGATAGTAAAAGAAGGTGCAGTTGCATATGGTCTAATCCCATGCCTGAAAGTGAACAAGGAGCAACAACAAGAAGTCAAGGGAGAGAAGAGACAAAGGTTCATAGACCCTGCTATCCAAGAACTATTGGACAAGTACAAAGGCATCATCTTTGATGGAATGCCAAGGTCCCTACCACCTATGCGAGACATCAGTCATTGCATAGATCTGATCCTAAGATCTACACTTCCAAACAAGGCAGCATACAAGCTTACACTAGAGCTGAATGCAGAAGTAGCAAGGCAGATTGAGGAATTGTTGGAGATAGGCCTAATTGGCAAAAGTTTAAGCCCATGTGTAGTACCGGCTATACTAGCACCAAAGAAGGAAGGCACTTGGAGACTTTGTACTGATTCAAGGACTATTAACAAGATAACAATCAGGTATAGTTTCCCAATCCCAAGGATAAAAGATTTGCTTGATTGTTTGGGAGGTGCCAAATATTTCACAAAAAAAGATTTAAAAAGTAGCTATCATCAGATCAGGATTAGGCTAGGAGATGAATGGAAGACTGCATTTAAGACCAATGAGGGGTTTCATGAGTGGAAGGTCATGCCTTTTGGGTTGTCCAATGCCCCTAGTACCTTTATGAGGCTGATGAATGAGGTCTTGAGAGAATTTATAGGCAAATTTGTCATAGTATATCTAGATGACATTCTGATTTTCAGTAATACAAGGGAAGAACACCTCAAACATATAGACCTGGTTCTCAAGAGGTTACATGAAGAGCAACTAATGATCAATTTGGAGAAGTGTTTGTTCATGCAGGAGGAGATCATCTACTTGGGTTTTGTCATCTCACATGGCAAACTGAAAATGGATCAAGAGAAGGTAAGTGCCATATTGTCTTGGCCAACTCCTAGAGCCATGAATGATGTTAGAAGTTTCCATGGGTTACCAACCTTCTATAGGAAGTTTATAAAAGGGTTTAGTCATGTCTGTGCACCCATGCTTGACACCATAAAAGGAGGTCAGAAGTGCAAATTCACTTGGACAAAGGAAGCAGATGATTCATTTGAAACATTGAAGAAGAAGGTGGCACAACAGCCAGTCCTTGCACTTCCTGACTTCAACAAGATTTTTCAAGTAGAATGTGATGCAAGTCACATGGCAATTGGAGCAGTACTTAGTCAAGAAGGTAGGCCTATTGCATTTTTTAGTGAAAAACTAAATGATGCTAAGAAGAGATACTCATCCTATGATTTGGAGATGTATGCTCTAGTCCAGTCACTCAAAAAGTGGAGGCATTACTTGATGCCAAAAGAATTCATAGTATTTACAGATAATTAGGCCCTTAGTTTCATAAACAGTCAAGAGAAGCTGAACCATAGGCACATGAAGTGGGTGGAGACTTTACAAGCTTTCACTTTCACACTCAAGCACAAGAAAGGAGTCAAGAACAAGGTAGCAGATGCTTTGAGTAGGAGGGCTCTAACCATAAATCAGATTCAATTGGAGAGTGTTGGCATTGATTCCTTAAAGACTATGTATGATGCTGATGAAGATTTTGGAGAGATCTACAAAGCATGCACTTCCTTTGGAGAAAAATATCATGATAAGTACTCTAAATTTCTAATACAAGATGGATTACTTTTCAAAGGTGGACAGTTGTGCATTCCACGGTGTTCTATGAGACTAAACATTATTAGGGAGAAGCATTGTGGGGCCATGGCAGGACATTTTGGTCTGGATAAGACTCTTGATCTTGTAAAGAGACATTACTATTGGCCTAAGTTACAATCAAATGTAAGAAAATTTGTGGAGACATGTGTGATATGTCAGAAGGCAAAAGGATGATCCACTAATGCAGGTTTATATCAGCCACTACCCATTCCTTCTAGACCATGGGAAAGCATAAGCATGGATTTTGTGTTGGGTTTACCTAGAACTAGGAAGGGATATGATAGTGTTTTTTTTGTAGTAGACAGATTTAGTAAAATGGCACATTTCTTACCATGCAAAACCACTTGTGATGCTTCATATGTTGCAGACCTATTTTTCAAGGAAATAGTGAGGATACATGGATTTCCATTGAGCATAGTGTCAGATAGAGATGTGAAATTTATTGGCCATTTTTGGAGGACTCTTTGGAAGAAGCTTGGTACCAATTTGTCCTTCTCATTAGCTTATCATCCTCAAACAGATGGATAGACTGAAGTGGTTGACCATTCATTGGGAAATCTACTCAGATGCTTGATAAGGCAGCATGGAGAGAAGTGGGATAACATCCTATCACAGGCAGAATTTTCCTATAATGACACTGTCAATAGGAGTATAGGGAAATCACCTTTCCAAGTGGTATATGGTATTCATCCAAGAGGTATTTTAGAGTTAAGAGATCTACCTATAGGAGAATCTATTAGTGCAGATGGAGAAGCTTTTGCAACAGCCATCAAAGAGGTGCATGATCAAGTCAAGAACCAACTCCACCAAACCACATTGAAGTATAAAACATATGCTGATAAGAAGAAGATAGATGTATAGTTTGATGTTGGAGATTTGGTGTGGGTTAATATGAAGAAGGAGAGGCTTCCAAAAGGTAAATATACAAAACTCATGCAGAGGAAGATTGGACCATGTCAGATTTTGTAGAAGTGTGGATAGGATGCTTATGAGATCCAACTTCCTTATGATCTTGGATTGTCACCTATTTTCAATGTATGTGATTTAACTCCATACAAGCATAATGCAAATGTAGAATAGGAACCATTGCAAGGTACAGCAGATGATGATATTCCTAAGCATGATCCACCACAATTATAGAAGATTTTAGACTCAAGAGTGGCAAAGAAGACAAGGAACAGAGAGTATATAGAATACTTGGTGGCTTGGCAAGGGAAACCTGATTCCGAGGCAGTTTGAATGACTGAAGAACAAATCAGGAAACATGGAGTAGACTTACAAACTTTGATCTCAAGTAGGCTTGAGATCTCTTCTCTCGGGGAGTATGGTGCAGGGGCACCCCTTCAACAAGTCAACTAAGGTCTTAATAGGTTGATATGTTTTATGCATTTTAATGTAATAAGGTCTATTTGACCAAATATCATGGTAGTTGGTAATTCAGTTGTTTCTGTTTGTAAGTCTCAAGAGACACCTGTCGATCTGTAATGAAAGGTTGTTAGAGTTTGTTAGTTCAAATTATCTCTCAACCGCTTGGAACTGCCTCCTAGCCGCTATGAATCATGATTAGTACTACTGATAGCAAGGAGTTAAATACCCTAGATCAGGTTGATTTCAGGACATGGTGAAGATAGATGTTCTGTAGACAGATTGAATTGTATTGAGGAGTGCAACTATGATATCAGACATTTGTATTCATCTTTGAAAGCATAATAAAGAGATCATGTGTTTGTTTCTTCCTTACATTAGATCCCATTGTGTAATCAATTTTCCTGATTTACAGTCGAAATGGGGTTTTAGCGCATTCCATCAGGTGATTACTTCGTAATCGATGGAATGGCTCTGTATATTAGTTTATGTTTTTGTTTTGTTCTCTTGTTCGCACGATCGATCGACAACATTCTTTGTTCAATCCTAGCATCTTCATGTGCTAGGTTGAGAAAGGCTAAAATCTAGGTTAATTTGATAGAGAAACATATCCGAGCAATCGTAGGGTTTGCAGTGTTCAAGCCGTGAAGATTCACGTAGTTTCATTGGAGAAACATTTTGTGTATATATAGCAATTGTATGTCAGGTATACATTCTGTGAGTATATCGCTATTGTTTATTGAAGCGTTCATATCGCAAAGCATATCGGGTCCCTTTAGCGATTTGTATGTCTCGCTTGTATGTATTAAACATACATTGTGAAGATACAAGGTAGTGAACATACACTGCGAATATACAGTCTATGTGTATATCGCAAATGTGTATCGGGTTACTTTTTCTGTGTATCCCGCAGTTGAATGTTATGAGTATATCACAGTTGTATGAAGTGGTTGCATGTAGCGAATGTACATTGTAAATGTACAAGTCTGTCAGCATAAAAGGAGAGAGAAAGTTTTAGTTTCATTCGGCATACAAGGAAGTCAATAGTTTGGTCAAACCCATCAAATCCATAACTGAGTTGCATATTGTGAATGTACATCACAAATGTACATCAGCTAATATACAAAGGGGTCAACGTCGGTCAACTTTCCTTGAAGGCATATTCTGAAAGTATATTCGGTGAATGCATGTTTCAAGTTGTATGTTTTGAATGTATATCAAAATATACATTCTACAGATGCATTAGTTTGGATACAAGGCACGACGAGTAGTGACGGTAAGAGGAATCGGCCTAGCAAGTTAGACATTGTATGTATAAAGCCGAATGTATCAGGGTGATTGTAAGCATCAGGGTGAAACCTATTGAGGAGGCCGATAGCATATGTGTTGCCGATAGGTAACAAATGCAAAGTGCATTCATCAATATGAAGTATGTGATCAGTGGAAGGATTTTGAGCTATGCCGACGGGAGAAGTCTTGGCGATAGTAGTGTCGGGGACACATCGATGTGAATTAGGGTTTCGATGTGAAAGGAGTTTTGGTTGGTCGATGAAGATGGTTTTGCCGATGGGTAAACATACAAAGGTAAATGTATGTTAGTGAGTAATATACACTTGTGTTGAACATTTCCAATTGGCACCTCTGCATCACAGGACAACCCCATCAGTAGGGTATCTTGGTAGCATAAGGGGTTGTCCTTCAAATCCCTCTATCCTTTTATTTAAAAATGTGGCAAACTAGATGAACCAGGTGCCATGTCTGTAAACAACTTCTTGAGCTTCCATGCTTAGTCTCTTAGTTTTGTCCTTCTCCATGGTTCTGACTAGATGCATAGAGAATGCATCATTTACTAATTTGTAATCCAAGAGATAGTTCTTTCTCTATAGCTAAGACTAGTGATCCCATATGTGGGCATCATCTACATCACCGCTAGCTTTACCCATTGTAGTCAAGGCATCAAAGGTTCCCTTATAAGCACATGAGTACACAACATATGAGGTCATATGAAACATGCATGCCTGACCTCCCAGGTTCCTCATGCCTTCATCTAGTGCATCGCTAATGACCTTAGCCTATAATGGCTTATTATCTATGTATAGGACCATCTGGATGATTCCAAACATCTAATTCTCAAAATTTCCTGCATGAAGCCTACCTATCATCATGCTTAGCAGGGCAATCATGTACTGGTACTCATCGTCAAAATCAAATTTGTACAAGTGTACGGGCAATTTAGCTGAGGCAGTGTAGGTGCTGCTCTTTGACCTCCACTGATACATCCTCTTCCTTGCACTCTTCTTATTGTTGTTGTATTCTATGTCCAACTTACGCAAATCTACACTGACCACCCTCTTTCCAACTAGAAGATTAAAAGTAGAGGTGATGCCCTTAATTGAAAAGTTGGCATATACTCTTCCATGCTTCTCCACCCACCTGGTGTCAGGGTTATAGTTCCTGGTACATTCCACTACCAGCTCTGGTGTGTCCATGGCATATGAAAATCTAGCTGCATGCCACATTCCTAAAACATATATTGCATCCAAAAGGGTATTGTCTTTATCATGATCTATTCTTGTTGACCATACTGCCAGGTTTGTATCTCCTTGGTGAGTGTCACCAATGATGCCATACTTAAATTGTACCCCTTCAGGCTGAACAAACATGGGCTTAAGAAATTCTGAATCAGACCTATTCCATCTAAGATCTGCCATGGACTCTTGCAATAAACATGACCTGTCTTACCTTACAATATCCATGTGCATTCATACAACATTATGTATCTCTACGGCATCATGTATACTCTATTCATTATTCTTTACTTCATCATGATATGCATATCTACATATTCAAACCACAAGAAAGAACATACTACCTGAACATGCAGAAAATGACAACAGGAGGCTTTTCAATTACTTACCTGATAATGCTTTCCTCTTGCGTTAAATGGGTGATTACGAAAAAGGGCTGCAAATGCTGAAGATCACCCGTTCCATTACACTGGAAGATCTAGTCCGTTCACAGGTAGTTGTATGAGGGTTTGACTTCTCTGCTCTATAATTTCTCATTTTTTCACAAGGTAAATGAAAATAACCTTGGAAAATTACCTTTAAATGTATCCGTAGGGCAGATTAGGGTAAAACTGAGTTAAATCGATTAAATCCGTTGATCCTCTGTAGAGAATCCATGGATGATGCCAAGTGTTTGAATTGTATTCGTAATTAGTAGGAATCTATCTACCGCATTTAAGTCCATTTAATGTTAGGAAACATGAGGAGACGGTGATCCTTGAAAGATCAGGTGATATTTAAAATATGACCCCCTTCTAGATAAAATGACCCTCCACCTTCTAAGCAGCAAAACTAATGCAAAAGAATCGGGCGATGTGGTCAATGCTGACCACATGTAAATCAGGTCATGAATTTAAGATCAGGGGATGTTCAAAATATGACCCCTGCAAATAAAATGACACCCTTGGGAAAAAGATCAGGGTGACGTCACTGTGTCGGCAACCTTGTTTAAGCATTGTGTTGTAATGACATCATCGCCATGTTATTGAATATGGTAGGCATCGGATATATACCTTCGTGAGGTAAAATGGAATGATGACATCATTATCAGGGTGATTTCCTTCATTCGTTGGATTTAGATGACGTCATCATCATATTAGCATAGGGTGATATTTTGTGAAGAGGGTGATATTCGTAAGATGATGGATATTAAAAATATGACCCCCGTAAAATATGTGAAGTCATTTGATAGGCAACTAATAGCTACTATGTAAAATTAACGTCCAGACTTTGTGAACCAAGTGATTATTGGGTGATAATGCAATCTCGGGGTGATCTTATATAATATGACTAATGTTTGAAATATGACCCCCCTCCTTGGAATATCAGGTTTGACCAAAACTTTGACTTAACATAACTTTCTCCCCTTAGAGAATTTTAGGGTGATCCAAAAGGCAAACCTGCGCAAAATTTTGTACACTTTCTAACCATGAGGTTAATGATGTGAAATACTGACTTTGACAACTAACCTCATCATGGTGACCTATCCACCCTCTTGCAGGGTTACATGCATGACTAATTTTACCAAACCGCCCAAAGTAGAAAAACAACAAGCCAAAGCAGCAAAAAAAGTTGGGTCCCTGTTTTGTCAAGTCAAAATGGGGCGTGTTGTGTAACCACACAACACTGGGCTTCTAGGGAATAGTTGCATTAGATAAGTTTCATTGTGAGTGACTTCAAGACAAGCGGCACTAAATTCCCTGATATGATCTCTAGGATCTCCTTTTCCTCTATACTTGTCAAATTTTGGCAATTCAAATCTTATAGGAAAAGGGATCATGTTCAAGGATTTGTCGAAGAGATAAGGTGAGAGATCTTCTACAGAATGATGTTTCATTGTTGTTCCACTTTGGATATCTATCAATTGTTGTTGTAAGGCTTGGATTTGGGTTCTCAATGCATCCAAGGGATTGATTGTGTCCTTAGCCTTTTCTATTTTTGGAGCCTCTTGATCAATTTTGGATCCATCTTTCAATGACTCAGCTTCATTTGAGGCATTAATCTCCCATAGATTAGAGATATCAAAGTCTGCGGGTAGCTTTCCTCCTTGTTGAGTAAGCATGAGGAAATACTTTTGAGGTTCCATAGCAACAACTCTATCCATTATCTTCTGGAACTTAGGATCTTGGAGTTTTTGGAGGATTTCCTCTTGAGTGACTTCCTCATCTTCTAGATCGAGTATATTATTGTTAAGGTTGTCCATGTTTTGCTTTTGTTTTGATTGAGATCTAGTTTGCACCATGAAAGATTTTTGGGATGGGATGAAATTGGATTATGAGATTTGTTGGATTTTGATTTTTTTGATTGGAGGTGTGATATGATAGAAGGTGAGTTTGATTGGAATAGAGTTTGCTAAGGTTTTCGTTGATTCTATGTTTGTCTCAAACAAGGTAATTCTTGAGCTATAATGTCTAATAGCTATTGAAGTGTCAACACAAGTGGTAGTCTAAATAGGGATAGCTTAATACCGCTATTTGATGAGGACTATTTTCTTGTCAAGGTTATACTAGTATAGTTTTGTTGAGAAGGATGATTTGAAATCCTATTATAAAAACTAACTAGCTCTTGTTTGGATTGGTAGACTATCAACTAGGTCCTAGAAGCAAGTTGTGGTTTGATTTTGAGGTGTTTTGGTAGCAAGGTAATGATGTGAAAAGAAGATGTGTGTGAAAATGATATGAAAAGGTGATTGCAAGGTATAACTAATTTTTTAGGGTGAAACTATAGCAAAAAGGGTACCTAACACTGATAGTGTTTTTATCCCACACTATACAGAATATCTCTCTATTTTAGATGCATGGCTTCAAAAGCGCAGGATAACAGGTCAAATGCGTAGTTCTGTGGGTCACATGTGCAGATCTAGTTGAATTTAAATGCGCAGGATAACGGGGCAAATGTGCAGCTCTATGTGTTAAATGCACAGAAAGATTATATGCACAGTAAAATGTTTTAGATGCGCAGCAGAATGGGTTAAATGCATAGCAAGGTCAAATGCGCAGCAAAACTGGTTATATGCACATCCAAATGGTTTAGATGTGCAGAACTACATGTACTTGGTTTTCTTCTTCAGTTTGATAGTTTAATTTGTTTGGAATTTTTTCGTAAGTTAATCTAAGGTTTGCAATTCTGATTTTGGTTCAAGTTATTGCTAGAAAACATAGAGAACAAAAGGTTTCCATGATTACTTGACAAAATAAAATAAAAAACAATTACAACCCTAAGGATGGCCAAGACAATATTTGATGAGTTCCAACTTGGGTTTCCCCAGCCACTTGCATAAAGGTGTGACAGATAAGTAACCTGATAGCACCGGCCCCCTCCACAGCACTCACTTCTCATGCATATAAAGTACAGTTCCTCTAAAGAGTTGAACTTTCTATCTCCACACTAGATGAGTGTATGACATTGGACGGCTCCAGAGGATTATCCTCTTGCATCACCAAATAGGGGTTTTTGGCTTACTAGAACAAATAGGTTTTAGTCAAGGCATCCATTCGAGTGGCTACACATGCGGCCATTCACTTCGATAAGGAAGCTTCCCAGCCTGTAGAGGTTACACTCCATAGGTTTTTGGGGGAAACATTGGTCGATGTAACACAACAGCACCTATTGTTTGCAACTTTTGTCACAAACACAATTTATTTTAAGTGACTTGGAGGTGGCTTGGCTTTAGCCCATTATCACTCGAGGTCATCCAACTTGGAAGGACGAAATTCCAAGGGCATGCCTCTTCTAAAGTTGACAAAGATAAAATGATAAGTTTGCATTTTGGTCACCCAACTAAGGGGAGAGCATAGGCCTATTATCATTTTTCAAGCACAGAAAATAGTGGTTCTTTACCCTCCTAGTTAAAAGAGAAATAACTAAATGTGTTAACTCTATCAAGCACATAAATTCTTAACAAGATAGCAATAACTTAGAAAAGTTTTTGTTAATTTTAACCTTCTAACAAATCTAGGTGTAGATTGTTGTTTGAAGAAATATAACAAGTAATTACTTTCCCCTATTAAGGTATGTGATAGATTGTAGTGCAAGATAGTAAAAACATAAAGAAATTGTTCATTTTTAACCCCCTAGGTTGGGACTAGATGCAAGTTGTGATGCAACAAAACGATTTACTTTCCTCCTAGTTATGTCTATGTGATGATTTGCATGAACATATTAAGTTACTCCTTCCTAATTAGTTCTAGGTGGCTTAACAATGCAACTAAAATGACTAAGTCCAGCTCCTAACACCTACAAATGAGAATTAGTATGAAAAATCTCATAAAAACATTATAACTCTCTGTGACAAGTTAAATGTGCAGGACTGTAGGTTATATGTGCATTACTACATTGTATATGCATAGATTCGTAAATGCGCAGCAATACGGCTCACATGCGCAGGACTGTACTGTATATGCGTAGAAAAGTTAGAAGCGCAATGAAATGCGTCAAATGTGTAGCAAGATAGATTGGATGCACAAAAAGATTATAAGCGCAACAAGAAGTGTTGAATGCGCAGAACTGGAAGTTGTATGCATAGGAATGACCTGTCGTGACAAAACCTTCACAAAACACTCAGATGGAAGTTAAAAACGGGGCAAGGCCCCATAGTGGGTGCCAAAAATGTTAGTGGAAATATTGTCAACAGTATTAAATGACTAACCAAAATTTCTGCAGAGTAACTTTGCTATAGCTTGTGGATTGTTGAAATGAGGGAATGAGCTTCCTTTTATAGGCCAAGGAGGGGCCAAATCCATGTGTCAAGATCTTAACGGTGCAGAAGAAGTCTTGAGAGGTGTATGGTGAGGATTGAATTGGTTGAGATGAGGGAGAGAAAAAGGGAAGATGTTCCTCTGACCTTGACATGGAGGAGAGAAAGGTGTGACATGAGTCCACATGTCACACAGCTCACGATGACCAAGGAATGAAGGTCAAAGGAGGAGACCTTTCTTGTAGGGAGGTTGGAAATATTCTAGGGACTATGGAACAAGTGTCACAAAGTGTCCCTTTGACCATGATGACATGGAGAGACCACATCCATGTGAATAGGGATGGTTGGAGGAATAATAGGCCATGTAGGTGAGGGAAAATAGAATAATTAAATATTAAAATATTTAATTACATGTGCAACAAGGTGAGGTGGACGTGTGAGGTGGATTAGATGACATGGAATTATGAATGAAGACTTTGGAATAGGATGATTTGTGATTAAATAATTTGATTATTATTTAATTAAGGGATGACATTAGAAGAATAGGTTTAATTGACTTCATTAAATAAATTGATATTTATTTAATATTTGGACTATTAATGATGAACATGAATCAAATAGATAAATTGATGAATTTATTAAATGATATAAGAATGAGAATTAAATAAATAATAAATATTTATTTAATTTGTCTTTGCCATTTTTAGGTGTATACAAAAATATTAAGGAATTAAGGAATTATAGACAAAAGCACTACACCTTAAACTAGTCAATCACTACCACCCTCAGGCCCTTTTCCATAGGAAATTTTTTTTTTAAAAGGCAGGATTCGCCTTGGTAATTAATGCATTTGTCTATTTTTCTTCATGATTCACCGGGATTTTCTACAAATTTCTAGTGATTTAAAAAAACTTGCCAATAAAATTTTTTTTTTTTTCCAAAAAAAGGAAATATTCACCAATAGAAATTATTCGCCAGGATTTGATATCTTTTTTTAGGGGGGATTCTTAAAGTTATCACTGGTGGACCCAAATAAATATTTAATGTGGCTAAACACATCACTAAAGATGCACCACTAATAAATATTTATTTTACATAATTAAAATAATTCATTCTTGTGCGAGGTGTACAACACCCTTTTCCTAACAAGGAGGACAATTTCTAATCAAATGAGAAGCTAAAAGTAGAGGGAGAAAAATGTGAAAAATTGTTGAGGTATTTAACTTGGTGGAAGGGCACACCATGGTTAGGTTTTTCAAGATAAAAAGATAGTTCTACCATCTATCCTAAACTCTTACCTAGATGTTTGATGTAGTAGCATCTTGGGACTACAAATGATAAAGATTAGATCAAGGACGAGAGATAAAATTTTGATGTGAACTGATTTGCCACTAAATTAAGGAGCTAATAGAATGTTCCTTCTTGCATTACTAAGTTTGTTGAGAATTCATGGGGAATTTTTTTTACTAACTTTAGCAGTTGTTTGTACCTGCTTAGTCTTTGTGGGACTAAAAAGACACCTATTAGTTACATACTATTTTTAGTGTTAAGAGTTAATCTAGGAGTTTTCACGTAGGAGGCATTTGGGGTGGAAGAAAAAAAGGGAACACATGATTGTAAAGGGGAGGAACAGGAGACAATTGAAGGGATTCCTTCTTCTCATATAAATAGAAGATTATTAGATGTTCTAAGTGGATAATTTTCCTGGTATATGTTGTGTTCATTTAGTTTTGGCAATTAAACCATAAGTTTATGAGAATAGAGGAGATTGTTGTAGATACTTTGGGGAATTTTTATTTTACCAATATTCTTTGTAGAATTTAACTTGCAAGTTCAAAGATTCATCTACATGAAATTGGAATAATGCAAATTAGGTCACATTGCACAACATAGTCTACAAACAAAGTTGAGGTATGTGGTGTACTTGAGGTTGGCAAAGGACCTAAATGAGTGGACTAGTCCTAACTAATATAGTGCACTATACTTAAATGTCACACACTTGAATGGACAAACAATCATTAGCAATTTTACACCTCATCCACACTAAGAAATGATAAATAGTTGTACTATTTTTATTAGATAAAATTTATTGTATTCATATTTTGCCTAGCCCTAAAATATTCTTGTCCCCCTCTTTCTATCAAAGAAATATGATCACAGAAAGCCTAAATAGAAAGAGGAAAGTCTTAAATCCCACATTTCCCCATGTTGTGCCTTGCAAAGGTTCCCAAAATCTCACCTTGAGAATACTTGCAGAAAACCTAGAAAAACCCAGAAACCCTTTGTCTTCGAGTGCCTTCCTTTGCAGATAATTCTCAGTTTTATACTTAGCCATTTTTGTATGCATCTTTGTATGTATCCTTGTATGTATATCAGTTGTATCACATATAGAATTGCACATACAATTGTATATGCAAAGGAAGATGTAAAGTCAGATGCAAGGCAATATACAAAAGAATATACAAAGGGTCATCAACGAGACTTTAGCCTATCAGTATGACTCAGCTCAAGGTCTCCCCAATGGTCTAATGTATTTGTATATACAAGGCGGGATACAAAGTCACATGCAAAAGTCAGATACAATGTTTGTATGTATATGAGGTTGTATGCAGTTTTGTTTGTATATCACATTGTATATGTGATATACAAAAGGTGATGCAGAAGGGAATACACACAATCTGGACGTGAATGAAGAATCAAATGTGGCAGATTTCAAGTTGGGGTCCACCTATTGTATGTATATGTGATTGTGTCATCCCATATACAATCCTATATACAATTGCATACACAAAAGTTAGATACAACATGGATATACAATGCAAACCCGACTGGAAAAATAAATTTTGGCAAACTCAGCGGTGGGCTCCGTAGTTGTATGTTGAAGTGCATGTATATGCCAATATGCAAAAAAGAAAAGATACAAGGCCAGACCTATTCTAAAATTCCATTCTGGTTGATAATCCATTGAGTTCTACAATTGTATGTACATGTGATTATATCTCCTATATACAATTGCAATGTACAAAGACACATACAATGGATTTTTGGTGAGACAATGTGTATCGGTGGCTCAGTTTGAGGTCTTTCTGATGGCCGATAAGGAGGATGCAGCGGTGGGTCCTAGGTTCAGCTCAGCAACCAATGTGTTGATGATTGTTTTTACACATTCATAACAAAAGTTAAAATTCACAAAATGAACCTAACTGTCTTGAAAGATATGAAGAAATCAATTAAGATTACATAATCCCAAGTTTTTGTATGGTCAGGTCTTGATCTTGTGGACAGTTTAGTAGGTTGATGTGAAGCTGTAATATGCAAGGGGCCTTACTTGATTTAAGGTGTTTTATGATTCACTGGACTCTAATTATGCAAAATATCACAAATGTCAATATTTTCTTCATTCCTTTGCATAAATTTGTTATTGTATCAGAAAGCTTTATATGATTTATATTAACACAAGCTTTCCTTTTCAAATATTATGAAAACTGTCAAATATCAACTCAGTTGTTCATGTTTCCTTCAAATATCAAACAATCTCCTTTAAATTTCTATGTTTAAGCTAAGTATTTCAAATGGTTTGGGAAAAGTTGGAGAAATCTAAATTAAACTTTATTCTGCTACAGGATCTAAATGTTTTGTTATGCACGTTGTAATAAATACAATAAATTTTATCAAATCCATAGATTAAACCTTTAAATGTAAGCCCTGAGTATTTTCACAAACATACATCCAAGATTGCAAGCTTTAAGAGATATTATTTCAAATACAAAGAAGAGCCAGAAGACACTCTAAATATAGACGCAGAATTCTAGATTCATTTATATTCAAGATAAACAGTCATATATGATTTACAATGTATGAATGACTCTTAGCTTCATTAATCAATTTATAGAAAACTTACAATGCTTTACAGATACAGTAAGGAAGCTAGATGTTCCATGCATTTCTTATTGCAGACACAGGCGACCTCCTTCTATTCTAAACTATAATGTTGTTCTACTCAAAATGCTAAGATAAATTACAACTTCCAGCTCTATTCTACAAATCCCTGTGTAAATCCATGTGTGTAAAGGGGCTCAATATATAGTTCTGACTATCCCCAATATGGTTCCAAAACCCTAGTCAATCAACAATCCATATCTCAAGTGTAGCATCAATGGTGGAAAACAATCCTGCCAAAATATCTCTAAGCAGCATACTCCATACTGAGTGTAAAGATGCCCTTTGGAAACCCTAACACCTCAAAATATCTTCTCTTTGAAAGCCTTTACTCCTTTCGCTTCCTCTGTGATCCACTGCCACTCTATGATGTCATCGCCATTAAAGCTCCTCCTTGTATATATTTGCACATCTGCCAACAAACATAAAAAATAGATTTAAAATTCATGTTGTTGTCATCAATTTATACCTCAGAATGTTAGATGGGCATTAATTACAGTAATCAATGTGCCAACAGTTCGGCCTTCAATTGCAGTGTTTTATGCGCTTTCAAACATTCTTTACTGTTAGTTTAATTCTGCATACATACAGTTTTCTTTGTATGCTCCCTTGTATGTTCTCTCTGTATGTCCTCTATGTATATTTTAAACATACAACCATTCTATGCAAACAATTGAACTAAAATTCCCTCTTTTTCGCTTTTCCGTACATCCTTGTATATCGCCATTTGTATGTTACTCTTGTATAAGAGAATATACAACAACCTATACAAACCTTTTCTTACCCTTTTTCTCCCGCGATGCCTTTATTTCTTTTGTATATCGGGTATGTATGTTATGAACATACAAGCACTTAAATATACAAAGACCTCTCTATTTTTAATTCCTTTTTCGCATCCGACTTGTATCTTCCTTATCATTGGCGTAACCCTCTTCGGTCAGAGCGATCTAATCACCCTTTGTCAATGATACATACCTGTCCGATGTAATAATACTTGTATCAAACCCTTATATACAAGCATAGACATATAAAAACTCTTTTATATGTGCCTTCAGACTCCAACTTTTATACACCACATTTTACTTATCCTTCGGCTTCGCGGCATGCATAAAGTGTAATGCATCCTTCGATATACATTAAGTCAGCATACATTGCATTAACCAAATTTTATCCTTTCTTGAATTCTGCCTTGCATGTATATCAAAATGTATGTAACCGCAACATACATATACAAAGTGCGAAACATACAACAATTACATCAACTTTAATACTCTTATCAGTTTCGCGCTATGTATAAAGCCTTGTATATCCACTTTGTATGTTTTCCTTTTGCTAGACATACAAACAAAACATACATCTGACAGACCTAGCCGATTATACATTTAAACTTTGAACTATTTCAGGCCTGACTTGTATGCAAGAATAAAGTGTTTACGAAATGCATACAAGTAAAAAAGTATTAAAAAACCCAACGACTCCCACATGCGACTTACACAATGACTTGATGTACAAAGGACCCTGTATATGAGCGACCCAATATACAAAGGATTTTGTATGCAAGCGACCCTGTATACAAAGGACCTTGTATATGCAACCTGATATATAAAGGGTATATGCAACATACAAATCTGACTGTACATTTTACCAAAACACTCACAACTTGCAAAATACAGGGAATTTTAGCATGGTTCAAAAAGCAACCCTCACTCATTTTTGACAAGGAATCCACCTATATTCTGCTCTGGTACTCAATATTATTTTTTCTTTATTTTTAACAAGGTTTGTAACTTTCACTCTCTTTTTTCCCTTTTGCCACCCAATAGACCCACACACAAAAGCAAAAGCAAAGCCACAGCAGGGGTCCTCATTTTGCTGAGTAAAATGGTGCATGTTGTGAGCATCACAACAACTAGCAACCAAAAAAAACAATCAAATTAAACCATTAAAGAAAACTAAATGAAATAAATTCATAACTTCCAACTATCTTTTCTGTAAATCATTATCTAACTTGAGACTTAATGTATTCAATAAGGTGCATGAATTTTCCCTTTAGTTTAAGTGGGTGCACATGATTAATAATCCTCATCTTAAAAATTAGTTGAACAAACCAGTGACTAATATTAGACTACATAGTTGATGTCATTCCCTCATAGCCAACTAGATAGAGCCTTGCTACCAGCAGGCGTCCATAGCCCCAACAAAGTTATCGTTACAATTCTCCTAAGTAGAGCCCTACTGCCAGCAAGCGTCTATAGCCCCGGTAGAGTTACTTAGATGGCTTAATCTAGATTTTCAGTAAAATCTATTTTGTTATTTTATATTTTTTGTATTTGATAGAGATTTCATAAGATATTACAGTTGTAACTTCATGATGCAAGGAATGATCACTTGCTAAAATTAAGCTAAGAATTGTAATGGTAGCAAGGGTGACCTCTGATTTTTCACCTAATATCTACACTGGTATGTTCAACAAACCCAAGGATTTTAGGTGTGTCATTGTGAGAAACTCCCCTTGAATACTCAACCCACAGTTATTGAATACAAAATTTCACAAGTCAAACAACTTTCTACATTCATGAGTCACAACAAGTTATGCATAAATTTCAAATAATTAACCTGAATGTTCTAAGTTTTGTATTATTTTCAGTGGTTGTCAGTCTACTTCTGCATACTCTAAATCAAAATAAAGACCCCAGCACACAGGAAAAAAAAAAGCAAACAAAACAAACAGACTGTACAAACAACTAAACAACACAAAGCAAGACAAGAAAACAACGAAAAAGAAACAGAACAACTATTCTACCAAACTATACACAAACCCCCACAAGGCAAATGAAACCTAGGAAAAGACCCAAAGACACCTGTATTTGCATACTTCCTTAGATTGTGTAGGAGCATCAGGGCACTAGTTATGGTTCTCAACTTAGCAAATTTATCTTTGAATTCTAAAAAATACCTATTTATTCTATCCTCAATGTATTTGACAGAATAATCTCTAATTATCAGCAATTGAGGTAGCCCATCACGTTCGTGATTAATCCATATGCATGTCTTATCCTTTGAATTTCCATAATCAAAATAATAATCAACATTATTCACTGAGGAAAGGAAAGAAACAACTTGATGTATTTCTGGCTCTACTAGACATGCTTGTTTATTGATAGTTGGTGCTCCATTTAACTTTGCACTTTCATTGCTTAGCTCAATGTCTGGTCTCACTTCAATTTGAAGGATGTATGACTCTTGATGTATTATTTCTTCATCTTTATCCACATCTATCTCTTCATTATGGATGTTCAGTTTATCCTCAAGTTCAGGAAACATCTCAATGTTCTCTTCAATTCTCTACACATCAGCATCTAAATGAGTACCATCATAATCTGACATATCTAAATTTATCATTTCTAGATTATTTGGCTATGAATGTGAAACAACATTTGATTCATGAGAATACTTCCCTGTTTCACTTTCAAGATAATACTAGCGTGATGCCTGGTTATGCACAGCAATAGCATAATCCTCTGTATCTTCCATTTTCAAGAATTGTTCCTCAAATAACTCAGTCCTATCATTTAGCAAAATATCTGGTTCCATTATCCTACAACAATCTTGGATTTGGTCATTCAATTTAAAGTCATCAAATAATAAATCATGATTCACTTCTTTTCCTATGATTCCTTTATTTGTTGATACAGAAACTTCTTTAATTTTAGTGCACTTTAATTCTGTCAATACTTGTTTACATTTCTTGTTACCATAAAATGACTCAAGGAAAGATGTTTAATAAGCATGAATCATCGTAACTAGAGTGATAGACATAAGAATCGATCAAACTTATCACAAATATTTGCATGATCTAGTTAGATATTGTAGGATTTAACATCAGTTGTTGAGAATTTACAAACAATAGGGAAAATAGAGTAATATCTCCATATTAGGACACAAATACATTTGAATCAAGTGTAAGGCCCCTAATGGAAAACAACAATTCACATCAAACCTTTAAGTAACGTCAGAAGATTATGAACTAATCAACCGAGACTTGGAGTCATCAATTCATCCTAAATTAATCGTACTTTTCAAGAAGATTAGGTTTGCTTTGTGAATTTTATCATTGTTGTTATGACTAACATCATCATCAACAGGCCCTTTCTGCAATTTTTCAATGGGGCTTGCTCGCTTCTGTTGCACAAATGATTAATGGTTTAGTTGATATTGATTGGCTGTATGGTGGAAAATAAATTTGTTGATTTTTTGTTTTACTTATTTAGTTTTTGTTAAAGATTTTATTCTGATTTAGGGTTTTATATCTTTATAAGATGATGATTTCTTGTTATTTTAATTTTTAATTTTTTAATTTTGTTGTTCAACAAAAACATGTTTTAACCCTAATCTTTTCTCTCACCATAACAACAATGTTATGTAAGCTTCACGAACATCAGGCAGATCATGTGTCTCTACCCCTAATGTATTTTCATTGCATCACTATGGCAAATATTTTAGTTGCAATTTAATGAAAGATTGACTGGAGTTAACAGGTCATCCATAAATGTAGGGAGGACATATAGCTAGATCTATCTCTTTTCTTGGTCAAGAGTGTGGGGTATTATTTATTTATGTGCAACCATTGATCTAGCACATTATGTTCTTTCTATGTGTAGGCTTATGGAATGAACAAGCTGGTGTGCCAAATAGGGCCATGAAGAAATCTTATGAAAGAGCACTGTGAACTAGATTTCTTCCTCAGCCTCAGTTTTTATGCAACTGTTGTTTATGTATTTCCATATATGTATTTTGTATTTTTTATTCTATCTTAATTTTGTTTGGGAAATAAGAGATTTCCTCTAACCAAGGGCTTTTGGGCTTCTCCCATGAAGGGGTGAGCCTGACCAGCTGTAGGGGAGGTGATATTGTTATTCATTTATAGTTTGATTCAAGGAAGAGGTCAGCACACCAAAGGAGTGTTGAAATTAGGGCAGACAACTGAGAGGGAGGGTGAATCAATTATCACAAAACTTTTATCTTCTTTACCACTTATTATCATATTAATGATATAACCATGAAAGCATGAATAAACAACACATGAGCAAAAACATAATCAACACACATAACACCAAAATTTTTACATGGAAACCTAGTTAAGGGAAAAAACATAGTGGGGGTTAACCCACAAGATTTATTCTCTATTAAAAGAATAGAAAATGGGAAGGCACTTGCCTTCGAGTGTACTGCCCAGAGCTCACTGCCTACAAGAACATTCACAATGTTAACACTGAAAGGTTGAACTGAGAAACATCTTCTTCATGCAAGGTTCAGTTCCATTGAAGTACACAACACCTCTACTCTATCCCCACTCACTTCCTCGCTACATCTGCATCTTCACTGACCACACACCATTTCCATGACTTTACAACACTTATTTATTCATGTCATCGACTTTGGAATGAACATCAAAGTCGGCCAAACAATCATCTATCTGGAACATTCTCCAAGATAGGCATTACAAGAAATTACAATCACAAGACTTGAAATGCTTCTTACGAACCATCACACTGTTAGTCAAACATAGTTGGGACTTGAATCTTCCTTGAACAATGCACCACACTCCATAAAACTCTTCTTAGATCATTTGCAACATGCATCAAGCATCTGGTCGGCCAAGACTGGAAAGAATAGCAACACTCAAGGAGAAATCTTCAACCATGAGATCAATCCTCAATGTGGACCACTAGCACAATAGACACATGATCCAAATACCACCAGAAGCACAATGAAATCAACAAGAACAACCGCATCACCTCAAATCACCAGAAACACTTGTATCTTCATCCAGAAACTTAAGAACACTAACTGTCATGATTGTCACACTAGAAAGATTGCTTGCGGACCTCCAAACCATGAACCACTTGCATTGAAGACACACACCAACATCCCAAACATACCTCTAGATCCACAAACCATAATATTTCAATGCGGAGCAATCCAGATCAAATTCCTGTCACTTTGTCACCTCTGAACAACTACAAAACCCGGTTCTACTTGAATTGCCATAACTTCACCAATTGTCCATGCTAACCTATCAAATCTTAACTAGAGCAACTTCAAACAATCCTCTACAAAACCCTTTGGTTCGTAGACTCTGATCTTCTTCTCACCAGAAATGTAGAGCAATCTACTTCACTGAACTACATTGTCTTCACTATTTCTGACAAAGAGATATGTAACTCACTTGTTTCTTCTAGAGAGGCTAATTTTCTCAATATCCTCAACATACAAGTCTTCTAAACAAGTAATAGAATAAGATACAGTTGACACCAATGACAAAAAGGATATGTTGACATCAATGACAACACCGATTAGGCACATATTTGCAACAATACCGCCCTTTGTCATTAATGGCAACATATGATGTGAAAAACTATTTCAACCATCAAGACAAGAACTTCTCCCCCTTTCTCTTATCACTCTTGCAACCACTTTCACCAACAACTACTCACTTCCATCCAAGTTTTTCACATGACTTGTCTCCCCCTTTGATATCAATGGAAAAGGGCACATATTTGCAATCATCTCTCACCCTTTTTGTTTCTTAGACAAGAACAAATTGAACTCAGAACATACTGACTACTCCCCCTGAGTAGCATCCCCTTACCATCAATCCAGATCACAAGATATGACTGTGAGTTCCACAAGACTGATGCACACTAGTGCACCTTAGTTCTGAACAGGAGGAGTAATTACCCCTAACTTCCCTCTGAGATACTCAAAAGTATCCTTAGGTAGAGGCTTAGTGAAGATATCTGCAATCTGATCTTTTGAAGGAACAAACTCCAATTTGACTTCATTCTCATTTACCTTCTCTCTCAAAAAGTGAAATTTGATGGATATGTGCTTTGTCTTTGAGTGCAATACCGGATTCTTTGAAATGTTTATTGCACTTGAATTATCACAGAAGATTGTAACAGGTTCTTCAAACACAATATGATATCATTCAACATTTGCTTCATCCACAAAACTTGAGAACAATTACTTGCTACTGCTATATACTCTGCCTTTGCAGTAGACAGAGATATTGCCTCCTACTTTTTGCTCAACCAAGAAACCAATCTCTTTCCAAAGAAAAATGCACCACCACTAGTGCTCCTCCTATCATCGACATCTCCTACCCAATCATTATCTGTATATGCATGAAGAGTGAAATCATCATCCTTAGGATACCATAAGACATAATCAGATGTTCCCTTCAGATATCTAAAAATTCATTTGACTGCTACAACATGAGATTCTCTAGGATCAGCTTGAAACCTAGCAACAAGGACAACTGCATTCATAATATCAGGTCTGGTATGAGTTAGATAAAGTAGTCCTCTAATCATTTATCTATACCTTTTCTAGTCTACCTTAGGGGAATCATCATCTTTACTTAACTTCCATCTGGTTATTATGGGAGTACTTACTGGTTTTGAATCCTCCATTCCAAACTTTTTCAACAACTCTTTTACATACTTAGACTGAGATATGAAGATGCCCTTATCTGACTGGATGATTTGCAGACCCAAGAAAAAATTCATTTCACCAAGCATGGACATCTCAAATTCACTTTGCATCTAATCAACAATTTTTTTACACATGCTCTCATTTCCACCAAAGATGATATCATCAACAAATACCTCAACAATCAAGATGTGTTCATGATCAATTTTGAAATAAAGATTAATGTCAGCTGTGCCTTTGCTAAAACCTAACTTTAGCAGATACTTGTCTAATTTTGCATACCAGGCTCTTGGGGCTTGTTGAAGTCCATACAATGCTTTCCTCAACCTAGAGATCATATCTCCTTGATCAGACAACTGGAGTCCTTCTGGTTTCTCAATGTAGACTTCTTCTTCCAAATCTCCATTTAGGAATGCTGACTTGACATCCATCTGGTAAACTTTGAAATCTCTGTAAGCAGCAAAGGTAAGAAATAATCTAACTACTTCAATTCTTGCCACTGGAGCAAAAGTTTCTTCAAAATCAATTCCCTCTACCTGAGAATATCCTTTGCACACCAATCTTTCTTTGTTTCTCACAACTTCACCATTTTCATTCAATTTATTCCAGAAGACCCATTTAGTTCCAATTATATTTTTGTTTTCAGGTCTAGGAACAAGATCCCAAGTATGATTCTTTTCAATTTGCATTAATTCTTCTTCCATTGCTTTTACTCAACTTTCATCATTACAAGCTTCATTCACTGATTTTTGTTCAATCTTTGAAATAAACAATACTCTTCTTGTTCTTTAGCAATTTTTCTTCTAGTCTGAACACCTTTATTTCTATCTCCTATAATTTGATCTTCAAAATGATTCAACCTCACATACCTAGGAGTTTTGATATTTTCTTGAACTTCTGATTCTTGAACTTGTTCCTCGACATTTGCACTAGCTTCTTGAGTCACTGGATTCTCTGGAGCAATTTGAATCTGAGTTTGAGGACTTTCATTTTGATCATCTGATTCATATCCACAAGACTTGGAAGGGGTCTCCTTGCTTTCATCAACCTTGACATTAGCACTTTCAACAATCCTTTTCAATCTCTTGTTAAAGCACCGGTATGCCTTGCTTTGGTTTGAATAACCCAAAAATATTCCTTCATCACATATTGCATCAAACTTGCCTAGATCTTCATCTCTTTTGATATAACATTTACTGCCAAAAACTCTAAAGTATTTCACAGTAGGAGCATTACCAAACCACAGTTCATAAGGAGTTTTACCAGTATTACCTTTGATCTGCACCCGGTTAAGAGTGTAGACAACAGTACTCACAGCCTCTCTCCAATAGACATGTGGAACATTTTCCTCCATTATCATGGTTCTAGCAGCCTCTTGAATAGTCTGATTCTTTCTTTCCACAACTCCATTCTGCTGAGGAGTTCTAGGAGCAGATAATTGTCTTCTTATTCCATGCTCTTCACAGAATGCATTAAACTCACTGGAGATAAACTCTCCATCTCTATCAAATCTCAGACACTTTATCTTCACACCAATCTCATTCTCCACCCTAGCCTTGAACACCTTGAATCTGTCAAGAGCCTCTTATTTTTCTCTCAAGAAATTGACCCACATCATCCAGGAGTAATCATCAATCAGCAACATAAAGTATATGTCTCCTTGCAAACTCCTAACTCTAGTAGGACCACACAAATCAGTGTGCACAAGTTCCAACTGTAACATGAGAAAATGTCCCCTTGGGGGATTTTCCCTCATAAGGTTTAGCTCCTGGGTCTTTTGCATGCATTTAGGACATCTTAGTTCATAATTTGGCATCTCGATGGAATGAGCCCAAGGTAACATGACAAATGGGACTTAGGAGGAACCCTTGAGTTGTACCCTACCCAAAATAGGGGGGAGGACTTGGGCGCCCACGCCCTAGTCCTGCCCTACTTTGGGGTAGCCCTAGTTTCTAGGTGTTGATTTACGACCGTTATTTGGGTCCTTTGCCGACACGGTAAGTTTGAATTACAAAAATCTGGGCGGGAGTGTTTGTAGTTGCATATAAAAGCATGTTTAGGCATTCATTTGTAAACTAGATGACGATGGTGATATTCAAGTGTTCTCAAGGTGATTCAAGGCTTTCATTGTGTTGTAAGAGCAGACTTGTGTGGTTTATGTGTTTGTGTTTATAGAATTGAGCATCCATTTCATCATGGAATGAAGAACATCTTCCTCCCATGATATCTTCACTACAAGGTGACATTATATTGTGTTTTCATCTTCATTTCCTTTGGTTTTTGCCTCTACCTCACAAGGGCACACACTCTCTATCTGACAACAGTGTTCGGAGACTTAAGTGTCCTCCAGGGCTTGACTGAGGCAAGCCTCTAAACACCATAGCCCCCTCCCAAAGTCTTGTGATTGCATGTTACAAGTGTCACATTTGGGAAAAGTAAAGTTGCAAAAAGGATTAGCAAACATCAAAGATTCCAAATTTGAAGAGAAGTAGGACACCGAAGCATTTCTAGTACTTGCGCGCTCACTCTAGTGTCCTCTTCAGTTGAATTTCCAGAAACAAGAGTTACAGTGCTGATCAATGTCAGAAGGAGGTCAGGATCTCACAAAGAAACAGGTACCTTGGACTTGGGCGCCTACTCCAGTGTCCCCAACTGTTCTGCCTCGGAACCTTGAAAATAGGTACTCTGTGATTTTCTATTTTACTTCCGTCTGCAAGAGTTTTTTTCGTTATTCATCAATTTATTACCGTATTTGCATAATTAGGGTTTTAATGGTCAATTGAGCATAAGAGAAGAGAAATTTATAATTAAATTCCCTAATCCAAGCTTCCCTACATCTCACAACAATCTAGGGTATGATAGTGAATTGCCATTCGACCCTAGATCCTTGAATGTATAGGATGAAAGGAGGATTCAAACATCTAAACACTAAAACATTAAACAAATCCTAATTTTACCCTAAACATTTTGGTGAACCTATATTTTTAGACTTAAATTGCAACTTTCTGAGTGTGTGTCTTCAGATTTGGATTGATTTCATTCATTCATATAGTTATTCATCTTATTGCATTGAGAAAAATTCAAAAAAATTGAAATTTTTGAAAAATTCAAAAAAAAAATTGCATTGTTTGGCTTACTAAATTGCATCGATTCTTCCTAAATTTTCCTAATTCATGATTTTTACATCAGATCTAATATAAACTATAGAAAAAAACAAAAATTTAAAAATTTGCATTGCATTTTTCGCATATAATTGCTAGGCTTTTATAGAAATTTTGACAATTTTCGTTAAACTTAGTAATTCCAAAATCTAGGGTTAGTAGGCAAAATCTTCTTTCATATTTTTCTACTAATTTTAGAGGCTCATTCAAATTAGAATTTGGCTATAGTCTTGCATTTTGGTGTAAATTTGCATTTAGATTTAAATATTTGCATTTTTGCATAGAAAATTTCAACAAAAACTAGCAATTTTCATGCATTTTCATTAGATTTGCATTGGCATTTTGCATATTAGAGCTTGAAAATAATTTTCAGATCTGAGAGTAATTTATTTCTATCATAAATCAGACTTCAAAACATTCACATAGCATTTTGTCCCAAGATCTCAAACCTAGGGCTTCAAAAAGACCGATTTTCACTAAAATTAGCCTCATCAACTCTATAAACTTGCACCATAGGTGTGTTGTGAAAAGTATCTTTACATTAATTAGCTGCTATTAGGGTAATCATTTTCTTCCCCTCCTAAAAATCTTCACAACACCCATTTTAACGGGCTCTTGTATTGAAAATTCGGTGAAAAACTACACATTTTGACTATTTTTGCCCTAGGGTTTGACCTAGTTTGCACTCCAAGCGTGTTGTGATCAATTTTATGGATTGAGGTGACTGATATAATTTGTATTGTTTTCTGTACCTTCTAAAATTCCTTACAACACCTCTTTTGCTAGGTCTTGGAATTGAAAAACTGTGAAAAATAGCCTATTTTTGCTATATTTTCACTAGGGTTTTACCTTAAGTGACACTAAAAGTGTGTTGTGTTGGGAATTTTGACACTAAGTAGCTGTTATTACTAATATTATTTGCTTTCCATCACCATTTTCCTCACAACACCCCTTTTTATGCTCTTTTGCATTGAGTTTTGGTGAAAAAAGTGCCTATTTTGACATATTTATACTATATTTTGACTTGGCATTGTTGGTAATTATTTATGTTTAGGGTTTCAAGTTTGAAAATTTGCAAGTTTTCTCATTCAAACCCTAAATTTTCTGAGTCATGGGATCTTGCATTGTCTTGTCTATTCTGATGTTGGCTTTCTGTGGTGGGTTCCTGGTTATTAAGTCTCATCCTCATGCTTTAGTGTTCAAAGATTGACCAGCCCCCACGCAATGTTTCACTGCTTTTTCCTGTCGCCTTGAGAAAAATGATAAGTTTTGTATATGCAAAGGTAAATTGTATGTTGTTGGGCTCGTGAAATCTCTATCGGCCTCCAAAAAATGATAAAGAATTGAGTTATATGTATTTTTAGATGCATATCGCGCTTTGGATAGTGCATATACAAAGGGGGAATCTTTCACAGATTCCCAGGAATATTCCCTGTTTGTATATCAAGTTGCATGTATATTTGGTTTGTATGTTTAGACATACAATGGCTATGTACAAGAGAAAAGATACATTGCAGGTATATTCCAAGAAAGATTCCTTGTTTGTATGCAGAGGAAATATACATTGTAGATATACAAAGGGGGCACATATACATTCGCTATAGTGCAAATGTACAAGGGGCCTTGTATATTTGGAAACATGCAAAGAAAAGGTACAATTGGTGGGGCCCGCAGATATGCAAAACAGAATGTACATCAGGTGGCAAATATAGAAATCAACATGCAAATGCACAAATGCAAAGGATATACAAGCTGGATTTCAAAGGGTTTTTCCAATCCAATTCATAAAAATTTAAAATCTGCACCTTGTATGTATATCCATGTTGTATGTTCACACATACAAGCAAATATACAAAGGAGTAATGTACAAGTCGGATCCGAAGTGAAGATCAAATTCAGCAAATATAGGGTTGGCATATGTGGCTTGTATGTTCGAGTGCTTGTATATATATATGCTGATATACAAGAGGGGCTAGATACAAGCCAAATTTCAAAGCGACTTCAAAATGCTTCATAAAAATTTTGAAATCCGCGCCTTGTATGTTAACTATTGTATGTATATGCATATGTTTATGCATGTACAAGGGCGAAAATGGCAAAATAAAGAGGGGGAAAAGTCAGCGATAGATGCATGAGGTGCTGACGTGGCATGGTACTATTGGTTCGTGACTTTTCAAAGGTGTTTTGAGCCATTTATCTCAGCAATGGAATATGGATCGATGATCAGGTTTTGAACCTTCAGCAATGGCTTTTCATTGTGTCTGTGGCCATTTTTGAGCGGGAAAGCTCCATGGGTGTGTTGCTGTGATTTCCAAGGGGAGCTGCGGGTAGTTGAGCCGTTAATGGCAACATACAGAGGCATGGGCTGATGGTTGAATGGCCAACTACCAGATTTAAGATGCAAATCTTTGAGCAGTGGCTCAGATCCCAAGCCCACCTGCTCTCTTCCTCTGCTTCCTGGTTGCATTCAATTTTGAGCGCCATTTCTCACGATGCATTGTATTTGGCAATTTTTGAGTTGACCATTGTAATTTTGGCTGAGGACACAGTTTTGCTATAAAATGCAAACTATGTCACTCATTTTTGGTTGTTGAAAACTGGACAAAATTCTAGTGCTATAATAAAATACAACTTCATCGGTGGCCCTGTTCTTGATGTCTTTTGAGTTTATGAGTCTCATGTTGTATGTTTCATGCATAAATTCATTGGTTTCATGTTGTTTTATATGAGAAATGCTATGTGCATGTGTTTAATCATTTGTCTCCAAGCTGTGGGCATGTTTTCTTTTGAATCAAGATAGCTAAGGGTTGTTCAAGATTCATGAATATAGTTTTTTCTGTATTAAATGTTTAATCTTCTACCTTTGTTCAAGGAACAAATTAAATGTTTCAGGTTAATCATTGAGAAGGCATGTTGCAGCAGGGATATCATTAAGTATGAATGACTAAATACCTAGTTTCAGGAAGTAACTATAAGGCAAGTGCTAAACAAGCCCCTTGAAATCCAGTCATTAATATAGGTTTATGCTGACCATTCACATGTGTATGTCTACTGACTCCGAGCCCTGGATAGGCACCGATCTAGTCTTGTAGTGAGGTTGCACCCCAGGTCCTAGTTTTGCATCCAAATACCAAAATCAAATTAAGACTTCAAATACAAACCTTTAGGACATTAGAAGTAGTTTAGGACTAAAATCCTCTGTTTCACAACTGAACATAAGCCCAAAGCTAGCCCCTTTGCTCTTATCCCACAGTTTTGGTCTGCATAAAGGAGGATTTATCTGCTTTGTATCAACATCCCAATCAATGCACAGACATATCTCATGGATGTTGAATAGGGAATACGCCCTTGGTTCTGTAGAGCCTAAAGAAGAAGAGGAGATATTTATAGAGTCTATCTCCTGTACTGTTGGCCCCTGGCCCAGGAATCCTGTTGATCAATGATGGCTAACCTATAGGGATAACTAGGAATAAGCATCCAGTCTGGGAAAATAACCAATAGATTTTGACGACTCTACTGGGGAGGAAGTGAAGTCAAAGTGTTATCTTATAATCCCTAGTGTTAATTTGTGCCCATCCAAGTAACCAACAGATTTTGGCGACTCTACTGGGGACTTTGTAAAAGAACCCTAATTTATAAAAGAAAATAATTCCTAGTTGTAGGTGGTGACTCCGAACCAATCTCCCAACCGGTAAAGTAAAAATTTGTATGCAAGGGAGAAGATCCCTGCGTAATTCTCTATTTGAAGAGTTATCCACAAAAATGATGTACAGAAGAAAAGGGGTTGTTCAAGCCAGTCGAGAGGGTTCTCCCAGAAGTAATGATAATATGCAGGACAATCTAGGATCTTCAGAGTGAACAATACCTTATTTTTCAAACACTGAGGCTGAGATCCAGAATGTATATGAAAGACAGCAAGGTAGTGGATTGAGAATGAGGTTGGAAGTGCTTCAAGAACGCCCTTTCCTTGATTCCCCTGATAGATTTGAAGAAGCTAAATCCCCAAGGGATGACAATGATGATCAGAATGTGATGCAACCTTCCTTTGCTATGCCTAGAGAGGAGGAATTAGCTGAAGAAATCAAGAGTCTGAGAGCAGAATTAGAATATTTGCAAGCAGTAAAAATCAGAGATGACATGAGACAGAAAGTGTAGGCTCTTAGAACTACTCAGAATGATTCAATTCCCACCCTTGAGAATATAAATGTGTTGAGGAACCAACGCATAAATGAAGTTTAGAATCAACATAATGATCAAAGACAGAATGCAAATAATGCTAGAATACCATTGAGTAATGTAAGAAATCAGAATGCAAATAGAGATGTAAATGCAAATCAGTTTGACAGGCAACCTATGCAGCTGGATAGATTCAGACAACTAGTTTTTGATGGCATTCCTGGTTACCCAAATCCTATTGACAAACATGTGAGGCCGCAAGTGCCAAAGTTTTCAGGGAATAATACTGTGTCAAGAGAAGACCACTTAAAAGCTTTTCAGAATATCATGGACACCTTTGAGGTTGAGCATGAGGATATTTTTATGAAATTATTTATGCAATCCTTAGTTGATGAGGCAAGAGAATGGTACAAGGGTCTGCCTGATAGGAGTATTTCATCATGGGATGACTTCAGAAGAATTTTCAAGGAGCAATATGGTGACAAAACTGATTCTAGTTTTTTCATAAATGAGTTCACTGGCATTACCAAGGGATCAATGAACAGGTTACTGATTTCAATGCTAGATTCACTAAGGTGTTGAACAAATTGCCACATCACCTGAGGCCTAATGAACCTATGTGCATAGTGTTGTACATAAATGCTTTTGATGCTAAAACAGCTTATGGATTAAGGGATAAAGGTCCTGCCAACCTCAGAGATGCTTTCAAAATTGCAACAAATATTGAAAATAACAGAAAAGCGTCTGGTAAGATAAACAGAAGAGATGATGTAAAATTTTTGCAAAATCTAAATACTAAATCTCAAAGTGTTCAAGGCAATGCATCTACTTCTGAGGATAAATTAGATAAACTAACAACTATTGTCAAGGACTTGAGCTATAGAATGGCTAAAAATGACAAAGGGGTAGGTCCTGACAAATAGGTTTACCAAAGGCAAGAAAAAAGACCATCATTACATTATATGCCATATAATACCAGTTGGCATAATGGTAAACCCATTCTTCCAAACAGTAACATAAATTCAAGGACTCAAAATGTCGAGGAAACACCTGACCCTTTGAGGAGGGCTGTTAATAGTGTTAATGACACCCCATGGTGCATAATATATCAGATGCCTCACTCACAGTCACAATGTATGATTGCTCAGTCTCTATATAACAATGTCATGGCCTGTGATGAATGCAATGAGCCACATTGCATGGAAGATAACAATGTCAATATGATGTCTACAAACAGGGAGTGTCCTTCTCAAGATGTTGATGCAAGCACAAATAATGAGATTCAGGTCTGTCAGCAGTTTCCCTGTGATGAAGATGATGAAGATAATTATGCTTATGCTCAGGACTCACACAATTTTTTGAATAATTTGAGGAGACCATCTGATGAAGAGATTAGAGCCTTCACAGCTGCAGCAATTGCTCAAGTCAAAAGCAATTACAATCTCAGGGGTAAAGCTCAGGTAAGTAACTCACACCAACCAAAGAATACTTTTGTGAACCAACATGTGCATAGTCATAAAGGAACTTAACCACAAAAGAAACAATGAAGCAATAATAAGCAAAATTTTAAGCAAAAAATAGGTCATGATTCTCAAGAACCAGAAAATAGAATTCCTCAGGTTGAGGATCAAAACAAAAAATTTTAGATCAAAGATGATAGTCAGGGAGCCACATAAATTAAAGCTGGATCATACCAAAATAAAAGTAAGACTGTAGATCAGGCTACAACTGTCATACAAAACTATGTTCCATTTGACATAGCTCAAGTTTTATCCCAAGTAAAGGTCTCTGTTCCATTGATGGAGCTGATGAAAGTTGTGGAGTTCAGAAATAAGGCAATATCCTTGATTTCTGGAGTACCTTATCAAGCCAAGTTGATTGATGAAACTCAGGGTAAGAAACACGCCCTATGTGTTGATAAGGATGAGACTCCTGAAGTATATTTGGGGGTGACCATGACAAAATGCCCATCATAGGTTGAACCATTTTATGTCTCCCTTGTCATAAATGGAAAAGTGATTAAGAATTGTATGCTTGACTCAGGAGCATCAACAAATATCATGCCTCTGGCTATTATGCAGCAAGCAGGGTTAAAGATAGATAAGGCATGTGGGAAGTGCTATGCCATGGATGCTAGGGAGGTACTTGTCATTGGAATTATGAAAGATGTGGACTTCAAACTGGTAGCATATCCGGAAAAAATTTACAAAATGAACATAACAGTTGTTGATATCAAACCACAGTATGGCATGTTGCTGTCAAGAAGGTGGGCAGCATTGATTGGTGGGAATATGCAATTGGACTTGTCATATGCTATGATCCTGATGAATGGCAAGGATGTCAAGCTGATTAGGGAAGAAAGGTCATTTGACACAGTTGAGGATCAAGAGTCAGAGGAGCATATATGCTTTGTGGACACCGACTGTGATAATTTCAGAGTTGTCTCAGATGATAAAGAGGGTAAAGGGAGAGACATGTGCATTCAAGAACTTGACCAACAAGGTCTCTAGACCATGTATTTTGATGGAGCTTGTTCAAAAGATGGCTCTGGTGCTAGAATTGTATTTATGTCTCCAGCTGGTAAGCTTCTAAAATTCTCCTTCTTGCTGAAGTTTTCTTGTACGAATAATATTGCAGAGTATGAAGCTCTATTATTAGGATTGAATGCTGCTTTGAAGCATGGGATCAAGATGCTCAAAGTATTTGGGGATTCAGAGTTAGTTGTTTCCCAAGTCTAAGATAAGTATGCATCAAAGAATAAGAGGTTAAAACAGTATAAGCATATTGTTTGGGATACAATTGAATTGTTTGATGCTTTTTCAATAAGCTGGATAGAGATAAAAAAATGTCAGGGCAGATTTTTTAGCTAATGTAGCCATAAGGCCAGATGATGTTACTCTGATAGATGTTACAAATGTTGAGGTTAAAATTAGACCTGCAGTGCCAGATAATGTATGCAGCTGGCAAATATTTGATAATGATAAGGATTTGCTAAGATTTCTACATTGCATTGATGAATATGAGAACCAAGAAATGGATTTTCAGAACTTTGTAGAAGTTGTAGATGGGAAAGAAACTCTCTTAGGGAAAGAAATAATTCAGCTCAAGACGAATAAAATCCCTAGAGGGCTGGTTGCTTTAGAGAGAGCATTTGACAACAAGGACCAATTTGTTACAAAGGTGTCTCCAACAAACAAGAATGATTTAGAAGAGATAAACTTGGGGACATCTCATGTCCCCAAAAAGGTATATATTGGCAAACAGCTCAAGCCGCATATTAGGAGTATGCTAATTGCACTATTGAAAAAGTATAAGCATGTTTATGCCTGGTCATATGAGGACCTGAAATCTTATAGAGAGGATTTATTTCAACATGAAATCCCTTTGAAGCCTGGAGCTAAACCATTTAGACACAAACAAAGACTTATCAACCCAACTTTAGCTCCAAAAATGCAAGAAAAGCTTATGAAGCTTAGGGAGGCTGGAATAATTATGCCCATCAGACACTCAACTTGGGTGTCCAACCTTATTCCAGTTAGAAAGAAGAATGGTGACATAAGGCTTTGTGTGGACTTTAGAAATCTTAATGTATCTTCTTTGAAGGACAATTATCCATTGCCAAACATGGAAGCTATGTTGTAGAAGGTGACTGGCTGTGAACTTTTGTCCATGATGGATGGATTTTTAGGGTACAATCAAGTGAAAGCAAAAGAATCTAAACAATTCAAGACTGCTTTCACCACTCTATGAGGAACCTATGTATATGTGAGAATGCCCTTTGGGCTGACAAATGCAGGTGCCATATTTCAGAGGGCTATGGATGTTGCTTTTGCAGGATTAATTGATTCAATCCTAGTTGTATATCAGGATGATTTGACAGCTTATTCAAAAAAGGAAGAGCAGCACTATATGCACTTAGAACAAATCTTTATTAGGGCATTAGAATTTGGTATCTCACTTAACCCAAAGAAATGTGCTTTTGGGGTAGTGGAAGGAAAATTGCTTGGTCACATTGTTTCCGAGGATGGAGTCAGGATTGATCCTGAAAGGGTGGTTGCAATTGACAAAATTCAAATCCCTAGAACAGTGAAAGGTGTTCAGTCCTTCTTCGGGAAAATTAATTTTGTTAGAAGATTTGTCCCTAACTTTGTAGAGACCAGAAAAGATATCTCTAAAATGTTGAAGAAAGGTGCAACTATCAAATGGGAGGATGAAGCAACTAAATCATTCCAGAACATCAAAGAGGCTATAAAAATGGCTCCTATGCTAAAATCTCTTGACTTTTCCAAGCCATTTCAGTTGTTCTCGTTTGCTTCTTTCCATACTATTGTTGCATGCTTATTGTAGAAAAATGCAGAAGGTTTTGAACAACCTATAGCTTTCTTTAGCAGGTCATTGCAGGTTGCTAAGTTGAAGTATGACATCATGGAGAAGCAAGCATATGCACTGGTTAAAGCAGTCCAAAGTTTCAGGCCATATTTGGTGGGTTCTCAGATGATTGCATATGTGCCTCATGCAGCGGTTAAAGATATTTTTACTCAACAGGAGGTAACTAGAAGGAGATGCAGATGGATAAATAAATTGCAAGAGTTCAACATGGAAATATAGATCACAAAATTGGTAAGAGGACAAGGTTTGGCAAAACTGATGACACAGTCAAACCTAGAGGCATACCAGGTGAATGTAGTGCATAATGAAATTGTAAATATGTCAGAATCTAAATGGTATAAGGACATAGTACATTATTTGCAGAATTTGAATTGTCCTTCTCATCTCAGTGATGATCAGAAGAGGACCTTGAAGCTACATGCTATTAAATACATCATTGTTTAAGGAGAGTTGTATTGGAAAAATTCTGATGGCATATTACTCAGGTGTGTAGATGAAAATCAGGCCAAAGATATTCTAAGTGAGATGTACAATGGAGTGTGGCAGACATTATGCTACCCATACAATGGCCCACAAAATTCTCAGAGCTAGCTACTGGTAGCCAACTCTCTTCTCAGATGCTCAAAGAATGGTAAGAAAATGTGATCCTTGCCAAAGGTTCTCAGGAAAGCTAAAATATGAAGGTGCATTGCCCCTTAGGACTATAACTAGAGAAGCTCCATTTCAGCAATGGGGGATTGATTTTATAGGGGAAATCTCAAAAAAATCAAGTGGAGGACATAGTTGGATTTTAGTGGCTACTGATTACTTCACTAAATGGATTGAGGCCATTCCAACCAAAAAGGCTACAAGCAAAGTGGTGATGGATTTTATTCTAGAAAATATTATTATCAGATTTGGAGTACCAGCCAAATTGGTCACAGACAATGCTATGTGCTTCAGGTCTGGTGAATTTATTAATTTTTGCAACAACTATGGAATTGATTTGTCTCATACATCACCATACCATCCACAAGGAAATGGTCAAGCAGAGTCAAGTAACAAAAGTCTCATGAAAATCATCAAGAGGGTGATAGATAAAAACAAGAGGGCTTGTGATTTAAAGCTGAGGTTGGCGTTATGGGCTGACAGGGTGATAGTGAAAAGAGCAATTGGAAGGTCACCTTTTGAATTAGTATATGGTGCAGTAGCTAAATTGCCTATGAACAACCTCCTACCAGTTTATAGGTTCATCCAAGGCAACGATGAGGAGATTGAGGACCCAATGATTGAAAGAATAAATCAGATGAAATCAGAAGAGATGCACACAAAACAAACATCAATAAATAGCAAAAGGTGAAATATCTGTTTGATAGAAGGGCTACAGAGAGAAGGTTTCAAATAGGTGACTTGGTCCTTATGTGGAATGCAAGAAACCAGGATAAGGGCAAACATGGTAAATTTGAGCCCTTATGGACAGGCCCATATCAAATTGGCAACATCCATGAAAATGATTCTTATTTCATCCAAGCCCTCAATGGTGAACTGTTGGAATTGCCTGTGCACGGTAAATTCCTTAAAGTTTTTTTCTCATAGATAAGTACCTTATGTGCACACTGTAAATTAGGTGTAAGTATTTTGTACATGCCTTGTATAGTCGGTCGTGTTTTGGGTTTTGCGTTTTGTCTGGTCTGCCCCGGAGTAGTCTGGTCCTCGCTGCAGTCTTACGCCTGCACGTCCCCAATCGGAGCCTATGTTGGTAATCATTTATGTTTAGGGTTTCAAGTTTGAACATTTGCAGGTTTTCTCATTCAAACCCTAAATTTTCTGAGTCATGGGATCTTGCATTGTCTTGTCTATTCTAATGTTGGCTTTCTGTGGTGGGTTCCTGGTTATTAAGTCTCATCCTCATGCTTTAGTGTTCAAAGATTGACCAGCCCCCGCGCAATGTTTCACTGCTTTTTCCTGTCACCTTGAGAAAAATGATAAGTTCTGTATATGCAAAGGTAAATTGTATGTTGGCGGGCTCGTGAAATCTCTATCGGCCTCCAAAAAATGATAAAGAATTGAGTTATATGCATTTTTAGATGCATATCGGGCTTTGGATAGTGCATATACAAAGGGGGAATCTTTTGCAAATTCCTGGGAATATTCCCTATTTGTATATCGATTTGCATGTATATTTGGTTTGTATGTTCAGACATACACCGGCTATGTACAAGAGAAAAGATACATTGCAGGCATATTCCAAGAAAGATTCGCTATTTGTATGCAGAGGAAATATACATTGTAGATATACAAAGGGGGCACATATACATTCACTACAGTACAAATGTACAAGGGGCCTTGTATATTTAGAAACATGCAAAGAAAAGGTACAATTGGTGGGGCCCATAGATATGCAAAGCAAAATGTACATCGGGTGGCAAATATAGAAATCAACATGCAAACGCACAAATGCAAAGGATATACAAGCCGGATTTCAAAGGGTTTTTGCAATCCAATTCATAAAAATTTAAAATCCGTGCCTTGTATGAATATCCGTGTTGTATGTTCACACATACAAGAAAATATACATAGGAGTAATGTACAAGTCAGATCCGATGCAAAGATCAAATTCAGCAAATTCAGGGTTGGCATCCGCGGCTTGTATGTTCGAGTGCTTGTATATATATATGCCGATATACAAGAGGGGCTAGATACAAGCTAGATTTCAAGGTGACTTCAAAATGCTTCATAAAAATTGTGAAATCCACGCTTGGTATGTTAACTATTGTATGTATATGCATATGTTTATGCATGTACAAGGGCAAAAAAGGCAAAATGAAGAGGGGGGAAAGTCAGCGACAGATGCATGAGGTGCTGATGTGGCATGGTATTATTGGTTCACGACTTTTCAAAGGTGTTTTGAGTCGTTTATCTCAGTGATGGAATATGGATCGACGGTCAGGTTTTGAACCTTCGGTGATGGCTTTTCCTTGTGTCTGTGGCCATTTTTGAGCGGGAAAGCTCCATGGGTGTGTTGCTACGATTTGCAAGGGGAGCTACAGGTAGTTGAGCCATTAATGGCAACATACAAAGGCATGGGCCAATGGTTGAATGGCCAACTACCAGATTTAAGATGCAAATCTTTGAGCAGCGGCTCAGATCCCGAGCCCACCTACTCTCTTCCTCTGCTTCCTGGCTGCATTCAATTTTGAGTGCCATTTCTCACGATGCATTGTATCTGGCAATTTTTGAGTTGACCGTTGTAATTTTGGCTAAGGACACAGTTTTTCTATAAAATGCAAACTGTGTCACTCATTTTTGGTTGTTGAAAACTGGACAAAATTCTGGTGCTGTAATAAAATACAACTTCATCAGTGGCCCTATTCTTGATGTCTTGTGAGTTTATGAGTCTCATGTTGTATGTTTCATGCATAAATTCATTGGTTTCATGTTGTTTTATATGAGAAATGCTCTGTGCATTTGTTTAATCATTTGTCTCCAAGTTATGGGCATGTTTTCTTTTGAATCAAGATAGCTAAGGGTTGTTCAAGATTCAGGAATATAATTTTTTCTGTATTGAATGTTTAATCTTCTACCTTTGTTCAAGGAACAAATTAAATGTTTTAGGTTAATCATTGAGAAGGCATGTTGCAGCAGGGATATCATTAAGTATGAATGACTAAACACCTAGTTTCAGGAAGTACCTGTAAGGTAGGTGCTAAACAAGCCCCCTTGAAATCTAGTCATTAATATAGGTTTATGCTGACCATTCACATGTGTATGTCTATTGACTCCGAGCCCTGGATAGGTACCGATCTAGTCTTGTATTGAGGTTACACCCCAGGTCCTAGTTTTGCATCCAAATACCAAAATCAAATTAAGACTTCAAATACAAACCTTTAGGACATTAGAAGTAGTTTAAAACTAAAATCCTCTATTTCACAACTGAACATAAGCCCAAAGCTAGCCCCTTTACTCTTATCCCATAGTTTTGGTCTACATAAATGATGTAGAGGAAAAGATCAAATCAACTTCATATAGGCAAAGTTTAATAAGATGGGTTTCAATCCATTAGGATCTACAAACTTCACAAGGAGTCTTCCACAATAACAATGGAACCAAACTGAGTTTCAACATTTCTGACTCAAACAAGATCTTAGCTATCTTTCTGAACCTTAACTCAATCAAAATAAACAATCACCAAGGATTGTCTCATCATGCATGCAACTATCTCTTCATAGACTGTCAAACTCCTAGTAGCCCTGTTTTAGGGACTGTCAATGCATATCTTTCCATGTAGAACCCTTCCCAAGACTGTGATGGGTGTTTTGAGTACCCATTAAAGTATTTTAAAACATATCTTAAATCTAGTATGGGTTTCTTTGTAAAGAACTATCCAAAACAGGACTGTCACCGAGCAAATTAGGGCTATTAGGCCTTGTCAACACAAGGGCTTATTGGTTCTACCAATTCCACCATCAACTTCTCCTAACCATCACTTGGAACACACCAAAATAGGTTTGTTAAAGCTTAATAGTCCATCAAAAGTTTGTTCCCATAAACATTTTACAAAAACCTAAGTTGTAATTCTCAAGACTGTCTCTAAACTCTATTTCTGACTGTATACAGGAATGCAGTCAATAAACTTTGATGTTTTCCACATCCACCTTAGTTATCTAGTCAGAGACCCCAAGGATTTGAAGGTAAATACTACTACAATTGTTTCCATCAAGGATTAATAACATGTAATGGACAAAAAGGAAAAGAAACATAGTTATCTCATTCATTGTTTACCCTAACAGAGGGTTTTGACTGTTTTTAGCAAATTTTCAATAACTTAATCAAAACAAAACCAATCTGCATGCAACAAAATGGAAAGGGAAGATGATTGAAATAAATTTCATGCAAAATCAATTAGAAATGAATCTCTACCCGTATAGAGCTGTACCATGCAAGAGAACAGCAAATTTCTAAAGAATAATACAGAAAAGCATTGCTTTTTACCATTCCATTCTCAATCTTCAATCACCTCCCAGTTTTCAAAGGTATACAAGGCCTTTTTAAAGGTATTACAAATGACCTTTTAGTTTCCAACTACTTGGAATGAACCAAGAGCCAAATGACTCTTCACCTTCCCTCATTCTACCTCTTTTTTCGAACTTTACATTGACAACCTTTACATGGTTTGCAATATTTTGCATATTTGAAACTCCTATTGACCTAAACACATAAAAATGACTTGATGGACCTCAATACAATATTGAATCATTTAAAATTGAATCAAACTCCAAAAATTAGTCTAGGAAAACATTAATTTGCCAAGGTGCTCCTGCACCAATAAAGGAGGATTTATTTGCTTTGTATCAACATCCCAGTCAATCCACAAACATATCTCATGGATGTTGAATAGGCAATACCCCCCTTGGTTCTACAGAGCCTAAAGAAGAAGAGGAGATATTTATAGAGTCTATCTCCTGTATTGTTGGCCCTTGGCCCGGGAATCTTATTGATCAATGATGGCTACCTTGTAGGGATAACAGGGAATAAGCATCCAGTCTAGGAAAATAACCAACAGGCATTATCTTAGATTTGCTTCAAGAGTGTGTTGAGAGGGATCATATTGTTGTTTTGGACTAATATTAGACATATAATTTTCTTCCCTTGATCAAAATCCTTACAACATCCTTTCCTTCATTCATTTGCATTGAAAAGAGTACAAAAATCAAGCATTTGAGTCTATTTTGGGGTATATCGCTTTGCACTTACCTTTGATATATTTTTGGAGAAAATATAAAATCTTATTTGAGCATTAAAACATGGCCTCTAATCACAACAACAATAATAGGTTCCCTCCTAGACCTTACATGAAAAGAAAAGCACTTGAACCTGAAATTGTCTTTACACCTCATGATAGAACAATTGGGGACTCCGATGGACCTCTTTACATCACTGTGAAAATAATGGGAAACCCCATGGATGGAACTCTTATCGATCCTAATTACATGACTAATGTTGCCACTGAGGAGTTCCTCTTTTCACACCAACTAATGCAAGGTTCTTATGATCCCTCGAACATGATGAGTAAGACACATAAGGGAACCTTTGTCAAGCCTTTGGGTAAGATATCAGTTTTGGTAACTATATTTGAGAAACATGTTGAGCAATGGTTTGATGTTACCCTCCCTTTCGATACCTTTGAAATCAAACTTGGAATCCCTTGGTTAAAGGCTATGAAATCTATCCCTTAAACTATCTATAAATTTGTAAAATTTCCTCTGAATGGACAAGTGCATGTTATTCCCCGAAATACATACAAGCCTTCAAGTACACAATGACATTTTTCATTGGATTACTTTTACAACAAAACTAACAACAAACTGGAACTACGAACAGACTTTACATTTTTGAGCTATAGAAACTACAAAGCAAAACTGTTACATCCAGTACCTAGTCCTTCTATACAAGAAATGACAAAAGATAAACAACCCGCATGTGAAGAGAACTTTAGACCGAAAGGACAAGGTCCCTATGCTGAGGTTCCTCCCTCAAAATCCTTACAGGGATTGGGAGGTCATTGTCAACAAAAAAATGTTCTACCACGACAAATGAGGTTTGATCCTGGTGCTTCATCTTCTAAATTGCACAAGCCTATGAAAGAGCAAGGCCAAAGCAAGAGAAAGAAGAAAAAGAAGACAAGCTTATGCTATAAACCTTGCCTCTCAACAAGAAAACGTTGATCCTAACATTCAACCAAACAATAATGATCCTAACAATGAACAACATGATGAACAAGACATGAATTTAGCTATGGTACCCTATGTCCCACTTTCCTCTAACATTAGGGAGTGGGAGGATGACAATGATTTACTTGATGATGAGACTTAACATGAAGATCCTACTAGGTAAGTATCTCTAGCCCTTTATCTCTCTCATGATGTGCTTCCCCCGTGATGTGTTATATGTTGTTTAGGCCTCCTGGGATGACCTCGAATTCTCTCGTAAGGTCCGGGATACCAGGAGACTGCCTCTATTGTGACCTTCTTCTATTTGTATCATCATTCTTCTATATTGCCTCTCTTTGATTTCATTATTGTGTGTTCTGTCTTACGGACATAACGTTGAGGTTGGTGACTTGGGGGCACCCTCCTACATGACTATCCCTAAGACACTTGTTTCTCCTCTCTTATTTATTGTTTCCCTTCCTCTAGTGTTTCCATCTAGCGGGTGGATGATGACAAACATCTATACTGATGCAGACCTAGTGTCCCTTTCGAGAGCAATCAGAAATTGGACTTAGTTCCTAATATGACAATGGGGTTGTATATTTTATCTGACGCTTGGCTAGTGGAAGCACTCGTGCTTTCTGCGTAGTGAATTTAATGATGTTTCTATCACATTTACATACATTAACAATACTGCTGCTCCGTGCACCTTTGTTTGTCTTTGAATCTAGCCTTGGTGGTACTTGATTCGAAGAGCTTCATGATGTAGCCCCACGGTTATCCTCGAACTCTGAATTTGTTGTATAACCTTGGCTCTTTGTGTGGTTAATCATATGCATTGATGTTGATGTTTATCATGATTATGGACACTAACATGTTTCTTGCAGGGATGTGTTTGTGGGAATATTTGGCGATCGTGAAGTACATGTCACCTCCGGGGGGCATGGGCTTTGCAAAATTCGATGTTCCCTTGTGTGTTTTCTTCCTACCTTAGTGTGCTTGATATCGATACCTGATATCAACCACCTTAACGTGGGGGCATATATAAGGTAAGCTATCTGTTATAGATATTAGCAATGTGTTTCTCCTCAGGTGCAAAGACCTACATGATGAGTGCATCATGCATCTTGAGTTGGTTTGCAATCAATTAATCAATCATGTAAGCCCTCTGCGAAGATGGGATATCGTGTATATCATTTTTATCTTAAGCCCTCTACGGAGGCAGGGATGGTATATTTCTCAGAGCAGATTACATCATCCTATCATTTTCAAAAGTCCTTTACAGAGGCAGGGAGCAGTTCTGTGACTAACTCAACCCTTAAGTGTGTCTTCGACGATTGTTATGGTGAAGCGCAATCATTGGTGTGTGCCTGTAATGTACCTGAGATGGTGTTGGACCTAGAAAAAGGTACACTCCATCGCTTGTCTGTCGTGTTTTCTCTGTATCTTCAAGTGTGTGTGTTTTGGTGTGCTTGCTTTGTTTGGCATGTTTGTTGCTCCATATGCAATATAAAGATCATCACCTTAGGGTTGTGCTTCCTGCATTTTGGGAGGTTTTACGTGTGTGTTGCCCCATATATACAAAGACCTGTGTGATGAGTACATCATGTATTATGGGAGGTGATGCAGAGTGGCCAGCACAAGCATTCAAACTTGGTGAAACTTGATGATTTTCATTCCATCGGCAAGAGCTGCCCTATTGTCTTTCCAACATGTCCCATTGACCTGACAATAACTGTCGGCTTCTCTAAAAATCTTCAAACCAAAATCCATTTCACGCCGATGAGTGCATTTCGTTCTATTGCGTATCAGCAAGACATAGTCTATCGGGTTCACCGAACTGTGTTGCTCTGATGATCACTATTATACCGATACATACAAACTTCTACTGGCCAAGCTGGTTCTACCTACCGCTATTGCCAGTCACCAGTTGTACCCACAAGCAATGTAGGAGCGCGATGTATATTTACAATATACAAGCGCGAGATGCAAAACAAACATTCAAACTATTATTTGACTGGCGTTAACCAGCATGTACCAAGTCCATGTATCTGCGGAATGTATGTTTAGACATATATTTAGAACATACAACCCAAAATATACATCTGCCGAATATTCCTTGGAATATTCCCTCTGAAAATAGTTGACCACTGACTTTCCCTTGTATCAACCCAATGTATATTTGAAATATACATTCATCACATGCAAACCCTGAAATGCAATTGAGGGATACACACAAACTATCTCAACCATATATCTGAAGTATACACACAAACTGTATACAAAAGACATATACTCAAAAGTTGCATATCCCGACACACTTTGTAAACATACAAAACCCGCTATGCATTCTACGAGACATTCACCTTAACGATTGTACCTTTGACTCCGCCATTGACCTTTTTGTATGCATCAAGGGTTTCTCTCTCCTTGTATCTGCGAAGGCTTGTATGTTTCAACATACAATAGCAATTATCCCAAAGTGATATACTCACAACATACAAATGCGATATACTCATGGATTGTATGCGACATACAAACATTGTATATACATCAAATGTATATTAAAGCAAAACCCTCAAAATTTCACAAATTTTGTACAGAAAATCCTAGGATCGATCCGACTTGTTTTCTTAACAATCTTAACCTAGATTTCTACCTTCAAAACCTAGCACATGAGGATGCTAGGGTAAATCATTGTATGCTATAACTTGATCCCAAAAACATGAAATGCACAACGGAAAAATAGAAAAGAAATCTAAACTACTTTACATGGTCATTCCACCGATTCAGAGAATTAACTGATGGAATGGATAAGTGAATCCATCCTGCCTGCCAGACCAAGAAAATCAAGTACACAGTAAAACGATATCAACAGGATCTTCTTGATTCTTATTACAGAAAATATAAGCAATTACTATGTTCAGTTTCACAAACAACTTCAGCAATACCAAAAACTCTACCACTAATTGTTTGATGTCTTCTTTTCTTTTTTTCTAAAGGATATGTTGGTCATGATGTTATTCATAAACAAGCATAGAATAAAAGTACACATTAACCTTTATTCATCTTGAAAGATACTGCGAATTCAAGAAATTCAGGATCCCAAGTCTCCAGTGATTAGGTCTTAATCGTCTGACGTTACTCAGAGGTTAATGTGAGTTGTTGTTTCCATTTCGAGGCCTTACGTGAAATTGTGCCATCATCATGACATTCCTGCAGAAATTCTTTACAGAGAAGTCATATTATGCAGTTATTAGATGAAAAGATGTAGAAATACCTCAATCTTTGCATGATATTTTCAATTGTGCATGCTTTGTATTCAAATATGCTGAATATTTGCGATTACCTACGAGATGTCTGCATATTTGCGTTATTTGCTTAAGATTATCAATTATTTGCAATTGTGGTAGTGAAATGTTTTGAAATTGAAAGAAATTAAAGGAATACTATAATTTAAAGTTGAATCTTCAGCTATTGATCCACATACATACTAGATACTGTCATGATGAGAAGAAATCAAACCATATGTTCACCAGGATGTTCCACAGCTAGATACAGTTGATGCAAACTTGAGAGGATGATGAATGAAAACAATACATGCAACATGATGAACACTCCAAGGGACACAGCAAATCAAAGCACATATCCATAATTCAAACACAGATTACTCAAGATTTACAAAGATGTGTAATCGAAATACTCTTCTCTTTCATTAAGTATGCAAAAGACATGTACATATGCAATAACTTTGAAATAAGCCCTGAATATTTCAGCAAACAGATTTCAATTAAGTTTCTAAATGTTTCAACAAGGCATTCCACCACCTTTTATAGAATAAGGTGAGGAATCTGTTACAAAAGATCTACGATCTAGATTCATCAATACATATCTACGGTCCTGATTCATTTGATTTTGCAAATCTTTACAAAAATGGCACAAGTTGCTAGCTGGAAACTATCTATACTACTTATGTTAGTATTCCCCTTCATGATGTATCTTCATCATGCTCTTCAGCTGATTCATGCGGGTCATCATCGTGTGCCTCACTTTCCAAACTTTCACTATCCTGATGATGACGCGGCTGCATATGGGGCTGCATACTACTGCGGACCTACTCGTATGAATGTACAACCTGATCTATCCCTCCGCCATCTTGCATCTTTGCCTTTATAATGGCGTGCTTACGTGCTTCATATTTATCTCTGCTGTTGTCCAGCTTATTTTTCCTGTCCTGCAGTGTTTCTTTGTATTTCTCCATCTGAACCTTGATCCTCATTATTTTATTTATTAATTCCTCTGTCAAAGGGACAGGTGGACCATCTGTCTCTGCTTGGAAGCTGCTGTGTACAGCTTTGATGGCGAACTCTTCATCCTGATTCTCTATTTTTCCTTCCACCTTACCTTGCAAAGCCTCTAGTATCACTGCCTCTTGAGCCATTAAAACTCGCAGCCTCATGCTGACATCCCTCAGCTTATTATTACACCTTTTGAGGACTGCACACTCAAACTGACTGTCTTTATACCAAATATCAATTAATAATGTTGTATTATTATTCAGTACCTGCTTACTGATAAGCAGTTGCGGATTTATATTTCTTATTTCCCCTAACAGGGCCAGGACTCTCTCCAGCTTGTAAGACCTCTTTCCGGTCTGCATCTGTAATCTATCTACTTTGGCCTTAGAGTCACTTAGGGTGCTCCACCTCTTCAAAGAGGCCTTCACTATCTCAATAGCATCATCCAATGTGGATGACATCCATCTCTTTATTACGGACGCCTCATGCTTCATGATGTCCAATTTATTTACCTCCTCCTGAGAAATGGCAGTCAATGGGACTGCATGTTCAGTTGCGGTATCATCAGGATTGGTCAGCCCTTTGATATAGGCGTGCAACTGAGCAATGTGCTCTTTATGTTGCTTATTTTTCTCCTTCTCTCTCTTCACTTTCTGAATTAGAGAGTCAATAATATATTTGCCCTCCTGACCTTCTTGGTCCTCATTGGAAAGCCCAAATCTACTATACTAATCTGAAATTCATCGACGGTGATTTTACCTTTTTCCTTCTCCATCGCAGGTATGGCAATTTGCGCAGTCCTTCTCCCTGTTGCTGGATCTCTCTTGATGGCCAAAGTCATTCTGGCCTTCCTCCTTGGCTACATTATATCCGCAGAAAATAGGGTGGAGACGTCGAATTCTTGAATTTCAATTTCCTCCTCAGCACTTACCTCTTTTGCCAACCACGGAGGCACTTGATCATGTTTCTCAACATCATCCTGATGTTCACCTATATCTCCTGTTTCTGTCAACAAATGTTGTGGAGATGGTGACTTGCTCAGTTCTTCTTCTTGATGTTCCTTTTGTGGTTGATCTTGCGGTACCTCCTCCTGTTGAGGGATTTCCTTCTCCAAAGGAGCATCTTCATGCTGAGGGGAACCTTGTGGTGCATCTATGTGTTGTGGCGAACCCTGTGGCGTAGCTATGTCCTGATCATGATGATCATGACCTGCCTCTGTCATTATTTCATCTGTTCCCACTTCTTCTTCTTCTTGTGGTCTATCCACTGCACCAGATATTGGGGACTCTGCCTGATGTGGTGGAGATTGCTCTGTAGCTACTACTTCTTCTGAGCCTGCAAGACCTACCTCTTGTACTTTGGCAGCTAGGTCCTCTAATGTTTCTTTTTCACCAACCCTCGCCTCCTGAACCTCTACTATAGCAGGTTCCTTCATTGTATCCTGTGGACTTTGTTGGCTGGTTTCAAGAGCATGGCCTTCTGTCTCTGCCATCTCCATCTCTTCTGTTAGGTGACCCTTATCAGGTGATCCTGCTGGCTGTTCGGGACTGGCATCCTGTTTCTCTGTCAGATCCACCACTACAGGACTGGTCACCTCTGTGATTAATGTGTCTAGCCCTATTTCCTGAGCTATTTGCTCTGGGCTCTTTTCTTGCTCCTCTTCTGCTTGTTTCATCTCCTCAAGCACTGTTTGAACCATTGGAGGCTTGTGAGGAGTCACACTTACATCAGCAGCAAGTGTTTCCATTTCTTGTGCAGCCACATCCTACACCACCTCATCATCAAACAAGTTTATTGTCTCGTCTAGCGAGACATGCCCTTCCGCTTGTGTCTGGGAGGTCTCTTTCAACTGCTCCTCAGCAAGTTCAGTTTTGAATTTGACAATGGTAGGAAGTGGAACATTGTGTTGCAGTTCCTTGCGCACTTCACTACCCTCCCCTTGTGATGAAGTAAGGGGTTGGCCTATTCCACCTCTCATGGAGGTCCTTTGTTTCTTTGGTGGGGAAGACACCATCACCCACAGAGCTCTCCTCTTCCTTCTTATTATCAACAGAGTCTCCTCCTCCTCCGGCTCTTCTTCTATGAGGGTGCCTTCTACCCCTGGTTGTTTAGAAGACTGACCCACCTCTTGGGTCTCAATGATTCTAGCCTCTGCTGTCTTACTTTTCTTGGGCCTGTCCTTTCCTGGAGGGGATGCTGATTCAGATCCTGACCCTGTGGCCTGCTCAGCTGTAAACACTGCTCTTTCGATTATAATCCCCTTTGGTCCCTGCTCCACCTTCTTGCCCTTCGAGGGTCTTTTACTCTGCTGTTGTGGTGGAGGGACCCTATCTCCCTTGGTCTTCCTTTTCTCCAGTAGGAAGTCATCATATTCATCTGCGGGGATATCCTGCCCCTTTTTCTTGTTGTCCACCGTGATGGCAACACCCTTCTTCTTCAATGCCTCCACTTGTTCATCAACCCAAACTTGGGTTAGGCGTAGGGTCCTGGCAATGAACGGGTCTAAGGATATATCGTCTGCATAGTGAGGTCAGGTGCAGAGATGGTGTCATTATATATCTTTTTCTCCTCATACTCATCTGCCATCGTCTTGCCATCATCCTTCTTTAATTGCTGAGGCAGGGAGATGCAATCAAACGTTCTGACTTGGTTCAGAGTTAACCTCTGATACCTCCTCCTCCTGGCTTCTGCCTCATCCTCGCAGTCAGCCCAAAAATCCTCTAGGTGCCTCTGGTGAACAGGCTTTCCTAGCACCTTCTGTATTCTGTCGTAGGGATCATATGGTCTGGTTATTGGAAAGGGTTGCAAGTTCATCTTATTCAGGGTGACCATCACCCTCTTGATGTTATCAAAGTCAGGGCACATATAATTGCCAATGCTGACTGGGAACAAAATTGGTGGCAGCTTCTTGGCATCCTTGTACATCTGGATCATGGTGGAGCCCTGCCTGATGAATTCCATTAATACCATAGCGTCTGTAGGATACCTTGGCAGCATCAGGGGATGTCCCTCGAAACCTTCAACCCTGATGTAGGAAAAGGTTGCGAATTGTATGTACCAGGCCCCATGCCTGTAGACTGCCTCTTGAGCTTCCAAGCTCAATCTTTTTGTTCTGTCTTCTTCCATGATCCTTACCAGATGCATAGAGAATGCATCATTGACCAGTTTGTAATCTTTTAAGTAGTTGGTTCTTTGCAGCTGAGGATGATGATCCCAGATATATGCCGCATTTGTGCCTGTGAGCTTCCCATCTGTGACCAAGGAATCAAAAGTGCCTCTATAGGCACAAGAATAGACAATATATGAGGACATGAAAAAAGCACAATTCGAACCTCCCAGGTTCATCAGCTACTCATGTAGAGCATCACTTATAATTTGCCCCCACAGTGGCTTGGTGTCTGAATACAGACACATCATTATTATCCCGTACATCCAGTCTCTGAAACTGCCAGTATCAGGTTGGCCAGTAACTCTGTTCAGGAGTGCGATCATGTACTGATACTCCTCATTGAAATCATATTTGAACAGGTGCATAGGAAGCTTGGCGGCTGCATTATAGGTGCTATTCTCAGCCCGCCACGGATACATGTTCTTCCTGGCTAATTTCTTATTGGCCTCGTACTCCCTCTCAGACTTCTTCAAGTCTATGCTTTTGACCTTACTTCCCAGTGGCAATCCGAATGTCTGGGGGAGACCCTTGATGGAGAGGTCTGCATATATCCTCCCATGCTTCACCACCTGCCTGGTTTGAGGGTTGTAATTCCGGGCACACTCAATGATGAGCTCCAGAGATTCCATGGAGTATGGAAAACCAGCGGCATTCCATAATCTAGATATGAACACTGCGTCCAGCACAGGACTCTTGTCATGCCCATTATTTAGCTTGGCTGACCAGGCTTCCAAATTAGTGCTTCCCTGATGGGTGTCTGTGATTGCTCCGTATTTAAACAGGACCCCCCTCTGAGCAGAGAACATGGGCTTGCTGAACTCTTCCTGACATTTGACTAATCGCTTCTCAGCCATGAGTACCTGCAATTAATGACAATCCTATCTCACAACAAGGTACATATATGCATGCATATTGCAGTTGAATTTATAAATCATTATGCCTACCGCATGAATTCCAATCATTACTTGACCATACAGGTGCATAAACCAGAACTTACATCATCGCACCAGAATAGAAACAATATGATGAGGGTTTATTCACTTACCTAGTTGTGCAGATTTCCTTTTATACCAGTAGAGTGCCGAGACGTTCTTAATTCAGCTGGTGATCACCTCTCCTTTCTGCCTGTGAGCTCGAATCGCGCAAAGGTAGCTGGTATGCAGATATGGAAGCTGGTGCTCTGTAAAACAAGTTTATCATAAGGTAAATGTGAAAATGGCGGTTGAATTACCTTTTAACCTCGCATTTACGGTGCATTTTGGGCAACTCTGACAGATTAGATCATGTTCCTTGCTTATCCGTGCGAAAAAATGTAGGATCTCGCCAGGTGTGTCATTGGGTTCCGGGGTCGGCGGGAACCACCTACCATGGCTGCGCACATTAAATGATAATGGCAGCAACGGGAGCAGGAGAATATCCCTATGACAGGATATTATGAGGGCAGGATGATATTCACAAATATCGGGTTGAGTTTCAATATCATCCTCCCTCGTGTTGTCATTGTTATCGCGACAAGATTCAGGTGACAAAAGCACCTTTATTTATACGTAGTACATTAGGAGGATATTTCAGTGTATCGGGTGATGTTTCAAAATATGATGATGACGAGACAAACTTACATCTCTCTCTCTTTCGAAATATCGGGATGACGTCATCCTGATATTCGCTCTTCGTATCGGAAGTGCATCATGACGTCATCATCATACTAGGCTAACATGATCATGTCTTAGATAAAATCTTGCCGCAATGTAAATGTGATGATGATGTCATCAGGATGTATGTTCATCCGTTTATCGTATTAGGATGATGTCATCAGGATATTTGCTAAGGGTGATATTTGCATCAGGAGGGTATAAAGACACATCGGGTTATATGCGAAGTATGATGCTCGTGATAGATAAAACTGTTTGACGGGAAGAGTTTGCTACCATTTAAAGTTGACGTCTGGATATTTGAACCACATGACATATCGGGGGGGAGTGTTTCAAATATGATGATGAACTTCAACAATATGACCTTCCTCTTATGAATATCAGGTTTGACCGAAACTTTGACTGTTCATAACTTTTATATCCTGATGAATATCAAGGTGATGTAAAAGGCAAACCTGCCTAAATTTCAATGCTCTTTCAAAATATAAGGTCACAAAGATGAAATATGAATTTTCACAAACTAACCTCATGGTGACCTACCTCATCATGATCTTGCAGGATGATGCACTCGACTTACTTTTACCAAACCGCCCAGAAGCAGACGCACAAGCCAAACCAAAAAAAAAAAAGGGTCCCTGTTTTGCCAAGTCAAAATGGGGCGTGTTTTGTAACCACACAACAACTTGCCACCAAAGAAAACAAACAGATTCCAATGATTCAAGTGATGTAATCACATTTACATATAGTATTCTAATTCCATATAAGCATAAGTATCATGATCCTATGAATGATAAAGTCTCGTTATGATAACAATGCTAACAAAGGATCAAGTGTGTGCATATGATTAATTATCCTCATCTTGAAAGCAAGTTGAAGACATAAGTAACTGTTGTTAAACTACATAGTTGGGGATCATCCCTCATAGCCGACCTGGATAGAGCCTTGCTGCCAGCAGGCGTCTATAGCCCCGGCAAGGTTATCTATACAATCTCCCTAAGTAGAGCCCCACTACCAGCAGGTGTCTATAGCCCCGGTAGAGTTACTTAGATGGCCTAATTTTATTTCTATTCTAATTTTCTCTTTAAAATTTGTATTTGATATCATCATGTTAGCTTATTTGTACAAGGTACAGTCACTTGCAGCTTTAGGTTGGAGATTGTATTGGTAGCAAAGGAGTCCCTTTAGATTTTTCACTTAACACCTATACTTGTGTGTTCAACAAACCCAAGGCTATTAGGTGTTTCATTGTGATTGATTCACTTTGATCAAGAAAAGGCATCCTGATGAAAAGATATCACAAACCTGATCATAAACACTTCTTACAATGAATCATAACCTATGTCTAAATGTGATCTCATTACTTGAATCTTAACAATTTAGTTATTTTATGGGTTGATGAAGTGCACAATCCTGACTTACCAGAACAAGGCCCCAACCAACACAACGAAACAGGCAAAACAGACACACTGTACAAACAGCTATACAAATATACAATATGATACACATGACTGTTATGAAGTCATTCAAGCCTGGAAATAATTTTTGAGGAATTGTCCATTGACTGGCAATGGGACGTCCTCACCTGTCAGGTTTTTAAGCCTATAAGTACTGTCTCCTAATATCTCAGAAATTTGAAAGGGACCTATCCATAATCTATCAAACTTACCATGGTCACCTTTCTTTTCATGGGCCTTATCCCACATCAGGACCAAATCGGATATCCTGAAAGCTTTAATTCTGGCTCTCTTGTCAATCCAGCGTTTGACAACAGCCTGATGTTTTGCAAATTGATCAATTGCTTGACTCCTTTTTTCTTCCAGGTGCATCAACTGAAGCAACCTGACTTCTTGTCTATTGTCTATGCCTAGGTATTCTTGGGCAAACTGTAGGGTAGGAATTTTTAAGTTTACAGGGAGGATTGGATCCACTCCATATACTAGTTGGAAAGGTGAGTTTCCTAATGCAGTTTTTATTCTAGTTCTGTCCACCCATAAGGCATACTTTAGGAATGAGTTCCATTCCCTGGGGTTCTTCTCTATCAATTTTCTTATGATACTCAGTAAATTCTTGTTGGTGGATTCTGCTAAACCATTCCCTTGAGGGTAATAATTAGATGAGAACTTAAGTATAATCCCATGGTCAAAAGCCCAACCGGATAACTTGGTGGAAATGAAGGCGGACCCATTATCACTTACCAATGCATAAGGAGCTCCATACCTGGTGACAATGTTGCTCTCCAGAAATTTAATGACATCATCTGCAGTGCAAGTATTGCTGCTAATAGCCTTAGTCCATCTAGTACAATAATCAGTAATTGTTAAAACATACCTATGCCCTGAGGAAGATGGGGGATTGATTGGTCCTATGAAGTCCATGCCCCACTGTGCAAATGGGCGATCTTCCATTACTGGCTACAAGGGTTGTGCAGCATACTTCTCTCTGTTGGCAACAACCTGGCAAACATGACAACATTTAATATGATCAGCTGTGTCTTTAAAAATTGTAGGCCAGTAATATCCTACTCGGAGAATTGCATGTGTTGTGGCCAACGCTGATCCATGTGCCATTCCAAACTTATCATGTAATTCTGCCAGGACTCTACTTGCTTCTGGCTTCTCTAAGCATCTAAGGTATATTCCTTCATAATTCTTCTTGAACAAGGTTCCTCCCTTCATCATATACTTTTGGGATCTTATCTTTAAGGCTCTTCTCTGTGAGGCCTGCATCCTTGATGGACATCTTCTAGTAATCAGGATGTGCCTGATGTCTGAGTACCACTCTTTATTGTCTTTCTCATTGATCACATATTGCTGACTAGTGATGTTGGGATCAATCTCAGATATCATCTAGCTCAGAGCTTGTCCTCTTACCAGCTTCATTGGTGTAATTTCCATGTCATACTCTTGTAATACAGTAATCCATTTAGCTCTTTTCTCACCAGGCTCACTTTGCATCAGCAGGATCTTTACTGCTGCATCAGGCACCACAACAATCACTTTGCTTCTGAGTATGTATTGTCTAAATTTCTTCACTGCCCTAACTAATGCAAGTGCCTGTCTCTCAACATCTACATATCTCAACTTAGCATCCCTGAAAGGATAGCTCATGAAAGCAATTGGTTTCTCTTCTTTCTCTTCATTTCTTTGAGTTAACACTGCTGCAGAGGTATGTTCTGAAGCAAATGAATAGATGTAGAAATCTTTGGTGTAGTCTGGGCTAATGAGGACAGGAGCATCTGAAATGGCCTTTTTTATATCTTCAAATGCAGTCCGGGCTTCTGGTGTCCATTCAATTTGTGCATCTTTTTTTAGCATAGCATTTAAAGGTCTGACAATCTCAGCAAAGCCGGTGATGAACTTCCTCACAAAGTTTATCTTACCAAAGTAAGACTTGAGTTCCTTTTTGCTTCCTGGAAGTTGTAACTTCATAATAGATTCCACCCTATCAGGATCAATGATAATTCCATCATCTGTGATCAGGTGGCCTAGTAATTTTCCTGTTGTGACTCCAAATATGCACTTCTTGGGATTTAAAGATATTCCATATTCTTCACATTTCTTCAGTACACTTCTAAGATCAGCAACATGATTTCTCCTTTCCTTGGAGAATACCGTCAAGTCATCCATGTAGGTGACTATACACTTTCCTATCAAACCTCTGAAAGCTATGTCCATTGCTCGCTGAAATGTAGCTCCAGCATTTATGAGTCCAAAGGGCATACGTCTATATGCAAATATCCCCCACTTTGTGGTGAAGGTAGTTTTCAATCTGTCAATTTTGTCAACCATTACTTGGTTGTATCCTGAAAAGCCGTCCAAGAAGGACATCATCTTGGCTCCATTTACAATCTGTAGAACTTCATCTAGTGAGGGTAAAGGATAATTATCCTTTTCTAATGCTCTGTTCAAGTTTTTGAAATCTACACATACCCTGATGTCTCCATTCTTTTTCCTGACTGGCACAAGATTAGCCACCCAAGTGGAGTGCCTGACAGGAAATATTATCCTGGCATTCAACAATTTCTTAACTTCTTCAAGAATTATTGGTTCGAGCAAGGCATTGACTGGTCTCTGCTTCTATCTGAAAGGTTTCGCATCCAGCTTGAGAGGTATAGTATGAGTTATGACAGAGGTGTCATATGTCTTTAGCTCATCATAAGTCCATGCAATTACATGTATGTAATCCTTGAGGGCCTGAGTTATTCCTTCTAACTCTTCTGGTGTGCAAACTTTACCCAACAAGACGTTTTTCTTATCATCAGCTTGTCCAATATTCACTTGTGAATATTGACCTCCATCTGCTTTGGGCAGATCTTTATGTTTAAGCATATTATCCAAATCAAAGGCTCTTTCCAACTCAATCATACCTTTGGGGATTCTGTTGCTAGGCAACTCTAATATCTCATCCTCTTCCTAGACATGATCCTCCATACCATTCTCATCTATAATCTGGGCCTCAAATATGTCTCTATTTGAAATGAAGTTCAGAATGTGCTGATCATCATCAAACACCTGGAGATTAGTCACGTTGTCAAGTATTGATGGTACTGACACCAGTTCTACTGAAAATCTCTTTAGACCAGATATAGACAGTGGCTTCAATGTACTAGCAGCTTGAGCTAGAGCATCTGCCCTATGGTTTTGTTCTCTTGGTACATGAGTGATATTAAAGGTGTCAAAGTCCTCCATCAGGTCCCACACACGATGCCTGTAATTTGATAGTTTTCTGTAGTTACAGGAATAAATTCCTCTTACTTGCTTCACAACTAGTTCTGAATCTCCAAAGACATGTAGAATCTTTACTTTCCTCTTATGAGCAAACAACATTCCATGAATCAAAGCCTCATACTCTGCTACATTGTTAGTATAGGGGAATTGTAATATGTAGGCTGCCAGATAGGATTTCCCGGTTGGATCAATCAGGTCTATTCCTACCCTAGTACCTTGCTTAGATTTGGATCCATCAAATCTCAGGATCCAAGGTTTATCTTCAACAGGACATTTAGCTGAACTTTCTTTTCCCTTGGCAGCTCTGGCTACTGCTCCACCTGATATCCATTTTATCTTAGGGACATCATCATCCTTAAGTTTCTTCTTTCCCTTTTCTTGCGAACCTGATGGCTTTTCTATTTTTTCCTTCCTTTCAGCAGGAGGATGATTTTCTGAATCTGCAGCTGCATGTTTTTTCAAGATGTGTAAACACAGTGAGCAAGTTGTTTCTGAGTGAGGTGCCTCGTGCAGCCTACACCAATTTTTAATTAAGACCTCCCGAGGAGATTTATGCTGCCGTATCACCTTCTCTATTTCTTTTTCCAAAAATTCTTCGAACTTCGTCAGGTCACTACCTTTATCCTCATTAGACAATTCATAATCTGGTTCCATAAAGCAATCACTCCCTGGGGTGATCTTTTCTTTCATTTAATTATTTACTTGGAGAGAGACTAAAATTTACTCCGTTTCTAGGACAGGATGCTCATCATGATCCGTCGGTTCTTCAGTTCCTACAAAAGACAAATAGGAGTTATTATTGTCATCATCATCAAATGTAACATTTACCTCAGAATATGATGATGATGCCCCGCTGTATGTTTGTTCTAGCATCATCATCTCTAAGCATGTTTCACATGTCTTCTCTGAATGTGCTTCGTCGTGTAACCTGCACCATCCGTCAATCAAAATATCATTAGCCAGTATATTTAACAATTGACAACGTTTTACCTGTCTAGACAGATGTATCTCAAAATCTCTGAAGTGATCTATTTCATTCTCATTATCAGGATAATTATCAGTTTCTATGACTGGCATGTCCTCCTGATCATCATCATCATCATGATGATGCAGCTTAAGCATCATGATCTCTTCTATTTTGATGGTCTGCGGCCTGATGCAATAAACTCCAGGTTCTACGTTTATGTACATGATCTCATTTATTCTGTTATATTCAGTTATCATATGTTTCATTCTGGGTTCAGCATCAATCCTGATATGATTAGGTATACCCTTCCATGGTAACCACATGTGGCTGAAATCTGTGGACATATATCCGTTAAGAGTTTTAGACCAATCGCGGCTAAGCAACATCCCGTATGTATTAGGTATGTCAACTACTTGAATATCAATATAATACTGGATCCTAGGGTCAGATGCTAGCTGCATGTGGATATGAGTTAATTCACCTACTACACTTACTTCTATTTTGTCCAACTGTGTGACTTTCTTTAAGGATTTAGCAGGATGTAGTCCTAAGGCGTTGCATATTGACAAGGGCATAACATTCGTTGAGGCTCCCGAATCTACCAGACAGTTGTGCAGGTTCTTACTAAACATTCTTATGGTGAGGAGGAATGGAGGTGATTCGGTTTTATCCCTATACAAGGTCATGTGGGAGTTTTCTATAGCTTGGACTGTAGCTGACACTTTAGGCTTGGTAATATTATCCTTAACAGCATGATCCTTGCTACTGGATTGGTTTGAAAAATGGCTATCCTCTTTGGGGGCAGGATCATCTAAGGACTTCATGAATGCCCTTTTGATAGCAGGGGTTTTCAGTAACTCAGACAGGGACAGGCTGATCTTAATTTTCTTCATTTTATCAGTGAGATAGCTGACCAACTTGTCAAATCCATGAGGTGTGTTCACAATCTTTGATACTATGTTTTGAGGTGACAAGTACTAAGCATTCACCTTAGGGAACCCTGGGTTATTGCTAGCCTTAGGATCAGGAGGTGTATTGAAGTTGTTTGGAGGTAGAGATGATGTCAATGGACCAGCAGGTATGTTGGCATTGCTCCTCAAGTTATAATTGTGCTTACCAGGATATTGCTGCTGATATGCATGTACTTCTTCACATTTCCTTGCAGGCTCATTTTCATCTTCAAAGGGGAAAACATAATTTGTTTCAAAAGCTAAGGCTAATTCTTCACATGCCTAGTTACAATTCTAATGAGGTTCATTTGTGTAGGCTTCTAGCACGAAAGTTGAGTCGTATCCACAAGGAACAATCTCATTTCCTTCTGCATGAGGTGGATTTCTAGAAGTGTTAGATACTTCAGTCTGAAAGATGCTAGCAGCAATTCTAAATTGTGGACAGTCCAACTCTGCATGTGCATTAGTATTGTGGATCCTACACCAATTAGTAAGAGCTGCCTCAGCAAGATTGACTCTAGTAGTCTGTTTGGCTTCACTAGGAGGCTGATTATCCAGGGGTGATGGCAATGAACCATTATTTGGCCTGGAATTCCATACTCTGGGCTGTCTAGGTAGATTATTGTTATTTCCACCATTAGTGTTGAAATTATTGTTGTTGTATCCTCTATCAGGATAATTTGGTCTGTCATTGGAATAATTTCTGTTCTGACTGGACTGGGAATAAAAACCCTGATTTCTCAAGTGTGTCACTTCTGTGGTGAGTTTTCTTAATTGAGCAGAAATTTCTTTGATTTCCTCCTTTTCTTCTTGAGCTTTGGCCACTACATTTTCAGTCTGAGGCTTGAAGAAAGAGGATCCATGGTTATTACTAGATAGATCAGCAGCCTGAGGTATCTGGGCTTGTGCAAGGTATTGTGGCACTTGGCTATTTCCATTAGGAGGGGGCATGATGCTCAGTGGAGGTATTTACAAAGGGGCAGGCATGACTGCTGGAGGTATCCCTGTTCCATTAGGATACTACGCAGGATACTGCAAAGAATATGTTGCAGGATATGATGCGGGATATTGTGAATGCATGCCAGGCAAGGTAGGAAACACTATGTTTGGGGTAGGAACAGGTATCAACTGCTGATTCACTTTGATAGCTTCTTGAAAAGCTCCTATCAATGTAGTGATCTCAGGATGTGTTCTCCTAATGAACATGGAAGTTAATGGATCCAGAGCTGAATAATAGATACTCCGGGCAGAGGCATCAGATACTACATATGGGGCAACTAACTTGGACAGCATTTTCTGAAACCTAGCATTGAAATTGGCGATAGGTTCATGCTCAAATCTTTTGATCATAGCAAACATATGGTAATTCATAGATGGATCAATAGGGACTTTGAACCTGTCAAGAAAGGCTTTCTCTAAGACATCCCATGAACCAACAGAGGCTTGGCCAAGACTAATGAACCAATTATAAGCATCTTCCCCTAAGGAAAAAGGAAATAACCTGCACACTACATCTTGATGTTCTATTCTGGCTCTGCAGCAAGCTTCCTTAAATGTCCTGATATGATCATCAACATCTTGATAAGGATGATATTTTGGACACAGTTTGTCTGGATTCTTTGGTAGCTCATGATATGCATTAAAGGTCAAAGGTGACTCTGCTGCAAAGAAAGACATTGCGACCAGAGGAGGTTGAGCTGATGTTGCAGCTGGCTGGGGTTGAACCAAAGGTACTCCCTGAGGCTGAACAGGAGGTGTTACAGATATCTCGGAAGGTACTTGTAAACCAACGGGAGTTACAGGAGGAGGTTCTGGTGAAGCTCCTGACACACTAGACCCTGGAGTATGATGAATGTCTATGGTTCTAGGTCTAAAACCTCTAACAGGTAGTTCCTCGAAGATTCCACTAGATCTATACCTGGTACTTATCCTGTGAGCCAAGATTTCACAATTTTGAGGCAAATTGGCTGAAACTTTGCAAATATTGGCTGGATTTCACCGGATGAGGTGATATTTGTAGTCCGATGGCTAATCAAACTAGATATTGACGAAATATTTGTGAAGATACTGCAAGTATGACAGGATATTTAGGGTATAATGACCCTAGCACGAGATCTCAAGTATCTAAAGCTTAAACCCTTCAAAGTCTGAACAGATTTACGGATCTTTGGCCAATATTAGTGAATTCCGAATGGTCTACTGTAAAGCTTGCAATATTTATGTAAGATCTGGAATTCTTCACACGAAATGAGCATATATGAGCTTCTTACAGTAAATATTGACGTAATATTTGAAATTCACAAACGATCTGAGGTTACCTTACTCTCTGCATCATAGAACCTAAAAATAATGATGATGAGCATATTATTCCAGACCAGGCCCTCCTTCTAGCGCCAATTTATGTTGGTCATGATGTTATTCATAAACAAGCATAGAATAAAAGTACACATTAACCTTTATTCATCTTGAAAGATACTGCGAATTCAAGAAATTCGGGATCCCAAGTCTCCGGTGATTAGGTCTTAATCGTCTAACGTTACTCAGAGGTTAATGTGAGTTGCTGTTTCCATTTCGAGGCCTTACGTGAAATTGTGCCATCATCATGACATTCCTGCAGAAATTCTTTACAGAGAAGTCATATTATGCAGTTATTAGATGAAAAGATGTAGAAATACCTCAATCTTTGCATGATATTTTCAATTGTGCATGCTTTGTATTCAAATATGCTGAATATTTGCGATTACCTACGAGATGTCTGCATATTTGCGTTATTTGCTTAAGATTATCAATTATTTGCAATTGTGGTAGTGAAATGTTTTGAAATTGAAAGAAATTAAAGGAATACTTTAATTTAAAGTTGAATCTTCAACTATTGATCCACATACATACTAGATACTGTCATGATGAGAAGAAATCAAACCATATGTTCACCAGGATGTTCCACAGCTAGATACAGTTGATGCAAACTTCAGAGGATGATGAATGAAAACAATACATGCAACATGATGAGCACTCCAAGGGATGCAGCAAATCAAAGCACATATCCAGAATTCAGACACAGATTACTCAAGATTTACAAAGATGTGTAATCGAAATACTCTTCTCTTTCATTAAGTATGCAAAAGACATGTACATATGCAATAACTTTGAAATAAGCCCTGAATATTTCAGCAAACAAATTTCAATTAAGTTTCTGAATGTTTCAACAAGGCATTCCACCAACTTTTATAGAATAAGGTGAGGAATCCGTTACAAAAGATCTACGATCTAGATTCATCAATACATATCTATGGTCCTGATTTATTTGATTTTGCAAATCTTTAGAAAAATGGCACAAGTTGCCAGCTGGCAACTATCTATACTACTTATGTTAGTATTCCCCTTCATGATGTATCTTCATCATGCTCTTCAGCTGATTCATGCGGGTCATCATCATGTGCCTCACTTTCCGAACTTTCACTATCCTGATGATGACGCGGCTGCATATGGGGCTGCATACTACTGCAGACCTGCTCGTATGAATGCACAACCTGATCTATCCCTCCGCCATCTTGCGTCTTTACCTTTATAATGGCATGCTTATGTGCTTCATATTTATCTCTGTTGTTGTCCAGCTTATTTTTCCTATCCTGCAGTGTTTCTTTGTATTTCTCCATCTGAACCTTGATCCTCATTATTTTATTTATTAATTCCTCTGTCAAAGGGACAGGTGGACCATCTGTCTCTACTTTGAAGTTGCTGTGTACAGCTTTGATGGCGGACTCTTCATCCTGATTCTCTATTTTTCCTTCCACCTTACCTTCCAAAGCCTCCAGTATCATTGCCTCTTGAGCCATTAAATCTCGCAGCCTCATGCTGACATCCCTCAGCTTATTATTACACCTTTTGAGGACTGCACACTCAAATTGAGTGTCTTTATACCAAATATCAATTAATAATGCTGTATTATTATTCAGTACCTGCTTACTGATAAGCAGTTGCGGATTTATATTTCTTATTTCCCCTAACAGGGCCAGGACTCTCTCCAGCTTGTAAGACCTCTTTCCGGTCTGCATCTGCAATCTATCTACTTTGGCCTTAGAGTCACTTAGGGTGCTCCACCTCTTCAAAGAGGCCTTCACTATCTCAACAGCATCATCCAATGTGGATGACATCCATCTTCTTATTACAGACGCCTCATGCTTCATGATGTTCAATTTATTTACCTCCTCCTGAGAAATGGCAGTCAATGGGACTGCATGTTCAGTTGCGGTATCATCAGGATTGGTCAGCCCTTTGATATAGGCATGCAACTGAGCAATGTGCTCTTTATGTTGCTTATTTTTCTCCTTCTCTCTCTTCACTTTCTGAATTAGAGAGTCAATAATATCTTTGCCCTCCTGACCTTCTTGGTCCTCATTGGCAAAGCCCAAATCTACTGTACTAATCTAAAATTCATCGATGGTGATTTTACCTTTTTCCTTCTCCACCGCAGGTATGGCAATTTGCGTGGTCCTTCTCCCTATTGCCGGATCTCTCTTGATGGCCGAAGTCATTCTAGCCTTCCTCCTTGGCTTCATTATATCCGCAGAAAATAGGGTGGAGACGTCGAATTCCTGAATTTCAATTTCCTCCTCAGCACTTACCTCTTTTGCCAACCACGGAGGCACCTGATCATGTTTCTCAACATCATCCTGATGTTCACCTATATCTCCTATTTCTGTCAACAAATGTTGTGGAGATGGTGACTTCCTCAGTTCTTCTTCTTGATGTTCCTTTTGTGGTTGATCTTGCAGTACCTCCTCCTGTTGAGGGATTTCCTTCTCCAGAGGAGCATCTTCATGCTGAGGGGAACCTTGTGGTGCATCTATGTGCTGTGGGGAACCCTGTGGCATAGCTATGTCCTGATCATGATGATCATGACCTACCTTTGTCATTATTTCATCTATTCCCACTTCTTCTTCTTCTTGTGGTCTATCCACTGCACCAGATATTGGGGACTCTGCCTGATGTGGTGGAGATTGCTCTGCAGCTACTACTTCTTCTGAGCCTGCACCACCTACCTCTTGTACTTTGGCAACTAGGTCCTTTAATGTTTCTTTTTCACCAACCCTCGCCTCCTAAACCTCTACTATAGCAGGTTCCTTCGTTGTATCATGTGGACTTTGTTGGCCGGTTTCAAGAGCATGGCCTTCTGTCTCTGCCATCTTCATCTCTTCTGTTAGGTGACCCTTATCAGGTGATCCTGCTGGCTGTTCAGGACTGGCATCCTGTTTCTTTGTCAGATCCACCACTACAAGACTGGTCACCTCTGTGATTAATGTGTCTAGCCCTATTTCTTGAGCTATTTTCTCTGGGCTCTTTTCTTGCTCCTCTTCTGCTTGTTTCATCTCCTTAAGCACTATTTGAACCGTTGGAGGCTTGTGAGGAGTCACACTTACATCAACAACAAGTGTTTCCATTTCTTGTGCAGCCACATCCTGCACCACCTCATCATCAGACAAGTTTATTATCTCGTCTAGCGAGACATGCCCTTCCGCTTGTGTCTGGGAGGTCTCTTTCAACTGCTCCTCAGCAAGTTCAGTTTTGAATTTGACAATGGTAGGAAGTGGAACATTGTGTTGCAGTTCCTTGTGCACTTCACTACCCTCTCCTTGTGATGAAGTAAGGGGTTGGCCTATTCCACCTCTCATGGAGGTCCTTTGTTTCTTTGGTGGGGAAGACACCATCACCTGCAGAGCTCTCCTATTCCTTCTTATTATCAACGGAGTCTCCTCCTCCTCCGGCTCTTCTTCTATGAGGGTGCCTTCTACCCCTGGTTGTTTAGAAGACTGACCCACCTCTTGGGTCTCAATGATTCCAGCCTCTGTTGTCTTACTTTTCTTGGGCCTGTCCTTTCCTGGAGGGGATGCTGATTCAGATCCTGACCCTGTGGCCTGCTCAGCTGTAAACACTGCTCTTTCGATTATAATCCCCTTTGGTCCCTGCTCCACCTTCTCGCCCTTCGGGGGTCTTTTACTCTGCTGTTGTAGTGGAGGGACCCTATCTCCCTTGGTCTTCCTTTTCTCCAGCAGGAAGTCATCATATTCATCTACGGGGATATCCTGCCCCTTTTTCTTGTTGTCCACCATGATGGCAACACCCTTCTTCTTCAATGCCTCCACTTGTTCATCAACCCAAGCTTGGGTTAGGCGTAGGGTCCTGGCAATGGATGGGTCTAAGGATATATCCTCCTACATAGTGAGGTTAGGTGCAGAGATGGTGTCGTTATATATCTTTTTCTCCTCATACTCATCTGCCATCATCCTGCCATCATCCTTCTTTAATTGCTGAGGCAGGGAGATGCAATCAAACATTCTGACTTGGTTCAGAGTTAACCTCTGATACCTCCTCCTCCTGGCTTCTGCCTCATCCTTGCAGTCAGCCCAAAAATCCTCTAGGTGCCTCTAGTGAACAGGCTTTCCTAGCACCTTCTGTATTCTGTCGTAAGGATCATATGGTCTGGTTATTGGAAAGGGTTGCAAGTTCATCTTATTCAGGGTGACCATCACCCTCTTGATGTTATCAGAGTCAGGGCACATATAATTGCCAATGCTGACTGGGAATAGAATTGGTGGCAGCTTCTTGGCATCCTTGTACATCTGGATCATGGTGGAGCCCTGCCTGATGAATTCCATTAATACCACAACGTCTGTAGGATACCTTGGCAGCATCAGGAGATGTCCCTCGAAACCTTCAACCCTGATGTAGGAAAAGGTTGTGAATTGTATGTACCAAGCCCCATGCCTGTAGACTGCCTCTTGAGTTTCCAAGCTCAATCTTTTTGTTCTGTCTTCTTCCATGGTCCTTACCAGATGCATAGAGAATGCATCATTGACCAGTTTGTAATCTTTTAAGTAGTTGGTTCTTTGCAGCTGAGGATGATGATCCCAGATATATGCCGCATTTGTGCCTGTGAGCTTCCCATCTATGACCAAGGCATCAAAATTGCCTCTATAGGCACAAGAATAGACAATATACGAGGACATGAAAAAAGCACAATTCGAACCTCCCAGGTTCATCAGCTGCTCATGTAGAGCATCACTTATAATTTGCCCCCATAGTGGCTTGGTGTCTGAATATAGACACATCATTATTATCTCGTACATCCAGTCTCTGAAACTGCCAGTATCAGGTTGGCCAGTAACTCTATTCAGGAGTGCGATCATGTACTGATACTCCTCATTGAAATCATATTTGAACAGGTGCACAGGAAGCTTGGCGGCTGCGTTATAGGTGCTGTTCTCAGCCTGCCACGGATACATGTTCTTCCTGGCTGATTTCTTATTGGCCTCGTACTCCCTCTCAGACTTCTTCAAGTCTACGCTTTTGACCTTACTTCCCAGTGGCAATCTGAATGTCTGGGAGAGACCCTTGATGGAGAGGTCTGCATATATCCTCCCATGCTTCACCACCTACCTGGTTTGAGGGTTGTAATTCTGGGCACACTCAATGACGTTCTCCAGAGATTCCATGGAGTATGGAAAACTAGCGGCATTCCATAATCCAGATATGAACACTGCGTCCAGCACAGGACTCTTGTCATGCCCATTATTTAGCTTGGCTGACCAGGCTTCCAAATTAGTGCTTCCCTGATGGGTGTCTGTGATTGCTCCGTATTTAAACAGGACCCCCCTCTGAGCAGAGAACATGGGCTTGCTGAACTCTTCCTGACATTTGACTAATCGCTTCTCAGCCATGAGTACCTGCAATTAACGACAATCCTATCTCACAACAAGGTACATATATGCATGCATATTGCAGTTGAATTTATAAATCATTATGCCTACCGCATGAATTCCAATCATTACTTGACCATATAGGTGCATAAACCAGAACTTACATCATCGCACCAGAATAGAAACAATATGATGAGGGTTTATTCACTTACCCGGTTGTGCAGATTTCCTTTTATACCAGTAGAGTGCCGAGACGTTCTTAATTCAGCTGGTGATCACCTCTCCTTTCTGCCTGTGAGCTCGAATCGCGCAAAGGTAGCTGGTATGCAGATATGGAAGCTGGTGCTCTGTAAAACAAGTTTATCATAAGGTAAATGTGAAAATGGCAGTTGAATTACCTTTTAACCTCACATTTAGGGCGCATTTAGTGCAACTCTGACAGATTAGATCATGTTCCTTGCCTATCCGTGGGAAAAAATGCAGGATCTCGCCAGGTGTGTCATTGGGTTCCAGGGTCGGCGGGAACCACCTACCATGGCTGCGCGCATTAAATGATAATGGCGGCAACGGGAGTGGGAGAATATCCCTATGACAGGATATTATGAGGGTAGGATGATATTCACAAATATCGGGTTGAGTTTCAATATCATCCTCCCTCGTGTTGTCATTGGTATCGTGACAAGATTCGGGTGACAAAAGCACCTTTATTTATACGTAGTACATCAGGAGGATATTTCAGTGTATCGGGTGATGTTTCAAAATATGATGATGACGAGACAAACTTACATCTCTCTCTCTTTCAGAATATCGGGATGACGTCATCCTGATATTCGCTCTTCATATCGGAAGTGCATCATGACGTCATCATCATACTAGGCTAACATGATCATGTCTTAGATAAAATCCTGCGGCAATGTAAATGTGATGATGATGTCATCAGGATGTATGTTCGTCCGTTTATCGTATTAGGATGATGTCATCAGGATATTTGCTAAGGGTGATATTTGCCTCAGGAGGATATAAAGACACATCAGGTTATATGCGAAGTATGATGCTCGCGATAGATAAAACTGTTTGACGGGAAGAGTTTGCTACCATTTAAAGTTGACGTCTGGATATTTGAACCGCATGACATATCGGGGGGGAGTGTTTCAAATATGATGATGAACTTCAACAATATGACCTTCCTCTTATGAATATCAGGTTTGACCGAAACTTTGACTATTCATAACTTTTATATCCTGACGAATATCAAGGTGATGTAAAAGGCAAACCTGCCTAAATTTTAATGCTCTTTCAAAATATAAGGTCACAGAGATGAAATACAAATTTTCACAAACTAACCTCGTGGTGACCTACCTCATCATGATCTTGCAGGATGATGCACTCGACTTACTTTTACCAAACCGCCCAGAAGCAGACGCACAAGCCAAACCAAAAAAAAAATGGGTCCCTGTTTTGCCAAGTCAAAATGGGGCGTGTTGTGTAACCACACAGCAGGATCTGAGCTAGGCTTATAAATAACTACTCAACAAGAGTAGTACAGACTCAATTCCTAGCAGCTGGGAGACTTCCAAATGGCTGGGAGAAGACAACTAGCATAACAAACTTCTAACTAACGCACAAAAACCTAGATTGACTTAAAAACATAGGAATTTGTCACATGGACCTTATTACATCATAATGCATGAAACATACTATATTTAGACCTAATCTGTATTTTGAAGGGGTGCTCCTGCACCATACTCCCCGAGGGAAGAAATCTCAAGTCCACTTGAGATGAGAGTTTGTAGGTCTGAACCATGTTTGGTGATCTGTTCTTCAGTCAGCCAAATGACCTCTGAATCAGGTTTTCCTTGCCAAGCCACCAAATATTCCAGATATTCTGTGTTCCTAGTCTTCTTAATCACTCTTGTGTCTAAAATCTTCTATAACTGTGGTGGTTCATGTGTAGGAATGTCATCAGTTACTGTACCCTATATTGAGTCCTGCTCTGCCTTTGGATTTTTCTTGTAGGGAGTTAAATTGCATACATTGAAAATAGGTGACAATCCAAGATCAGAAGGAAGTTGGATCTCATAAGCATTATGTCCACACTTGTTTAGAATCTGACATGGTCCAAGCTTCCTCTGCATGAGCTTAGTATATTTTCCTTTGGGGAGTCTTTCCTTCTTCAAATTAACCCACACCAAGTCGCCAACATCAAACTGTACATCTCTCTTCTTCTTGTCAGCATATTCTTTATACTTCAATGTAGTTTGCTGGAGTTGAGTCTTGACTTGATCATGCACCTCTTTGATTGTTGCTGCAAAAGCTTCTCCATGTGCACTAATAGACTCGCCTGGATGTAAATCTCTTAACTCTAAAATACCTCTTGGATGAGTACCATACACCACTTGGAAAGGTGATTTCCCTGTACTTCTATTGACAATGTCATTATAGGAAAATTTGGCCTGTGATAGGATACTGTCCCACTTCTCTCCATGCTGCCTTGTCAAACACCTTAGCAAATTTCCCAATGAACGGTTAACCACTTCAGTCTGTCCATCAGTTTGAGGATGATAAGCTGATGAGAAGGACAAATTTGTACGAAGCTTCTTCCAAAGAGTCCTCCAAAAGTGGCCAATAAATTTCACATCCCTATCTAACACTATGCTCAAGGGCAATCCATGTATTCTCACAATTTCCTTGAAAAACAAGTCTACAACATATGAAGCATCACAAGTAGTTGTGCAAGGCAAGAAATGTGCCATTTTACTGAATCTGTCTACTACCACAAAAAACTGTCAAATCCCTTTCGGGTTCTGGGTAAACCCAACACAAAATCCATACTTATGCTTTCCCATGGTCTGGAAGGAATGGGTAATGGCTGATATAAACTTGCATTAGTTGATCTTCCTTTTACTTTTTGACATATTACACATGTCTCCACAAATTTCCTTACCTCTGATTGTAACTTAGGCCAATGGTAATGTTTCCTGACAAGATCAAGATTCTTATCCAAACCAAAATGTCCTGCCATAGCTCCACAATGTTTCTCTTTAATGATGTTCAACCTCATAGAACACCTTAGAATACACAACTGTCCACCTTTGAATAGCAACCCATCCTGTATCAGAAAGTTAGAGAATTCAGCATGATATTTATCTCCAAAAGAAGTACATACTTTGTAGATCTCTCCAAAGTCTTCATCATCCGCATACATAGTCTTTAAGGAATCAATACCAACACTTTCCAACTGGATCTGATTTATTGTTACAACCCTCCTACTTAAAGCATCGGCTACCTTGTTCTTGACCCCTTTCTTGTGCTTGAGTGTGAAAGTTAAAGCTTGTAAAGTCTCCACCCACTTCATGTGCCTATGGTTCAGCTTCTCCTGATTGTTTATGAAACTAAGGGCCTGATTATCTGTAAACACTATGAATTCCTTTGGCATCAAGTAATGCCTCCACTTCTTGAGTGACTGGACTAGAGCATACATCTCCAAATCATGTGACGAATATCTTTTCTTAGCATCATTTAGTTTCTCACTGAAAAATGCAATAGGCCTACCTTCTTGACTGAGAACTGCTCCAATTGCCATGTGACTTGCATCACATTATACCTAAAATATTTTAATGAAATCAGGTAGTACAAGGACTGGCTGCTGTGCCACCTTTTTCTTCAATGTCTCAAATGAGTCACCTACTTCTTCTATCCAAATAAATCTATACTTCTGTCCTCCTTTTATGGTGTCAAGCATGGGTGTACAAATATGACTAAACCCTCTTATAAACTTCCTATAGAAGGTTGCTAACCCATGGAAACTTCTGACATCATTCATAGTTCGAGGAGTTGGCCAAGACAGTATGGCACTTACCTTTTCTTGATCCATTTTTAGTTTGCCATGTGAGATAACAAAACCCAAGTAGATGATCTCATCCTGCATGAACAAACACTTGTCCAAGTTGATCATTAACTGCTCTTCATGTAACTGTTTCAGAACCAAATCTGTGTCTGAGGTGTTCTTCCCTTGTATTGCTGAAAATCAGATTGTCATCTAGATATACTATGACAAATTTACCTATAAATTCTCGCAAGACCTCATTCATCAACCTCATAAAGGTACTGGGTACATTGGATAAACCAAATGGCATGACCTTCCACTCATACAACGCTTCGTTGGTTTTAAATGTAGTTTTCCACTCATCCCCTAGCCTAATCATGATCTGATGATAGCCACTTTTCAAATCTATCTTTGTAAAATATTTGGCACCTCCCAAGCAATCAATTAAGTCTTCTATCCTAGGGATTGGGAACCTATACCTAATTGTGATCTTGTTAATAGCCCTTGAATCAGTGCAAAGTCTCCAAGTGCCTTCCTTCTTTGGTGCTAGTATAGTCGATACTGCACATGGGCTTAAACTTTTGCCAATTAGGCCTATTTCCAACAATTCCTCAATCTACCTTGCTACCTCTTCATTCTGCTCTGGGGTAAGCTTGTATGCTGCCTTGTTTGGAAGTGTAGATCCTGGAATCAGATCTATGCAATGACTGATGTCCCTTATAGGTGGTAGGGATCTTAGTATTTCATCAGAGATGACGCCTTTGTACTTGTCCAACAGTTCTTGGACAACAGGGTCTATGAACCTTTGCTTCTTCTCTCCCTTGACTTCTTGCTACTGTTCCTTATTCACCTTTAGGCATGGAACGAGGGCATATGCAACTGCACCTTCATTTGCTATCTCCTTCATGAATTGTTTACCCTCTACCATCATTACCTTGACTTCTTTTCCTTTTGATTCTACCCCCATTTCTATAGAAGGTAGTAACTCTATCACCTTACCATCCTTGGTGATTGAATAGGTGTTCCTAACTCCATCATGGTGAGATTTCAAGTCATACTGCCATGGTCTTCCAAATAGGAGATGGCAGGCATCCATCTTAGCAATGTCAAACAGCAACCTGTCCTTGTATGTTCCAATTTGAAATTCCACCCAAGCCTGCTCTTCCACAATTGTTTGCTGACCTTGAGTGAGCCATGAAATTTTGTATGGGCAAGGGTGTGGCAATCTTCTAAGCTTAAGCTTTTCTACCATTTCATCAGACACAAAATTTTTAGTGGATCCAGAATCAATCATAACTTTACATACCTTTCCTCCTGCCTTGCAAGTAGTTTTGAAAAGAGATTTCCTTTGTGGGGGTTCTTTGTTAGGCACCTTCATGGTGGTCATTGCTCTCCTAATCATTAGAGCTTCTCCTTGCTTAGGATATCCATAGCTGTCAGGGGCATTCCCACTTCGATAGGTGTTTGAACTTGTTGCACTTTGACAATCAGATTCTTGGATCAGATTAGTCCTCCTTTCTCCCATTGAACTTGTTGCTTTTTCTGGACATCTACTGGCTATATGGCCTTCCTGATTGCAATTGTAACATCTGATAGATCCTCTGCCCTGAGATCTCCCTCTGAATGGTGATCTTCTACCCCTAAAATTTCCTTTTTGATCGTAACTTCCTTTTTGAGATTGACTGTTGTCTCCCTTGTTGTTCTCCTAATTTGAGTCTCCTTGCTATCCAAATCCACTTCCTCTACCTCTAAATGGACTTCTTCCCCCTCTTTGTTGTCTTCCTCTTCCTCTATTGTTCTACTCTTATCTTCTCTTTAGTTTCTCTTCCACTTTGAGTGCTAATTGGTAGCACTTCTAAACTGTATCTGGATTATGCAGATTTAGGTCTTCTTAGATGGCAAATCTCAACCCATTGAGATACATTGCTACCTTCTCTTCCTCATTCTCCCTCACCTTTGTCTTGAGACAGAGCTTCATGAACTCTTCAGTGTATGCACTAACATCTAACTCCTTCTGTTTCAGATTTTGTCTCCTCTTATGCAACTGGATGTTATAATCCAATGGGACATAGGCTTCCTTCACCAAAGCCTTCATCTTCTTCCATGTAGCAACTCTGTTCTTTCCTTCTTTCACCTTGTCATCTTGGATGAAATTCCACTAGGTTAGTGCAACTCCCTTCATTTTGGATTGAGCTATCTTCACTCTTTGGTGGTCTAGTATTTCCTCTGTTTCAAAGAAATTGTTCAAGGAGTCTATCCACTCCATCACTGAATCAGGTTCCATTTTTCCTGCAAACACTGGCAAGTCTATTTTCATGTCCATGGTCCTCCGCTCCATGGATTTGAGGGCATTTAGTAAGGGCCTCTGGTCTGCAGGAACCTCTATCTCTTTCTACCTAGGGATCTCCTCTTCATCCCTATCTCATTCACCAGAATCTTCCTTTCCCTTTCCTACTCTATCCCTCAGCTTCTCCAACTCATCTTTCAATTCCTGATTCTGAGCACTAATTGCTTTACTCTCTGCAATCTGCTTCTTTACCAGGACAGCCAACTCAGCATTGGTCATCCTTGCTAGGAACTCTTCTGATCCCTCTCTGTCTGACATTTTATTTTCTCCTTCTTCCCAAAGGATACTCCTTTGCTCTGATACCACTATGATGCAGAGTGGCCAGCACAAGTGTTCAAACTTGGAAAAACTTGATGATTTTCATTCCATTGGCAAGAGCTGCCCTATTGTCTTTCTGACATGTCCCATTAGCCTGACAATAACCATTGGCTTCTCTAAAAATCTTCAAACTGAAATCCACTTCACGCCGATGAGTGCATTTCGTTCTATTGCCTATTGGCAAGACATAGTCTATCGGGTTCGCCGAACTGTGTTGCTCCAATGATCACTGTTATACCGATACATACAAACTTCTACCGACCAAGCCGGTTCTGCCTACTGCTATTGCCGATCACTAGTTGTATCCACAAGCAATGTATGAGTGAGATGTATATTTACAATATACAAGTGCGAGATGCAAAACAAACATTCAAACTATTCTTTGACTGGCATTAACTAGCATGTACCAAGTCCTTGTATCTGCGGAATGTATGTTTGGACATACATTCAAAATATACAACCCAAAATATACATCTGCCGAATATTCCTTGGAATATTCCCTCCGAAAATAGTTGACCGCTAACTTTCCCTTGTATCAACCCAATGTATATTTGAAATATACATTCGTCACATGCAAACCCCGAAGTGCAATTGAGGGATACACACGAGTTGTCCCAACCATACAACTGAAGTATACACACAAACTGTATACAAAAGACATATACTCAAAAGTTGCATATCTCGACACACTTTGTAAACATACAAAATCCGATATGCATTCTGCGGGACATTCACCTTGACAATTGTACCTTTGACTCCGTCGTTGACCTTTTTGTATGCATCAAGGGTTTCTCTCTCCTTTGTATCTGCGAAGGCTTGTATGTTTCAACATACAACAACGATTATCCCAAAGTGATATACTCACAACATACAAATGCGATATACTCACGGATTGTATGTGACATACAAACACTGTATATACATCAAATGTATATCAAAGCAAAACCCTCGAAATTTCACAAAGTTCACATAGAAAATCCTAGGATCGATCCGACTTGTTTTCTTAACAATCTTAATCTAGATTTCTACCTTCAAAACCTAGCACATGAGGATGCTAGGGTAAATCATTGTATGCTATAACTTGATCCCAAAAAGATGAAATGCACAACGGAAAAATAGAAAAGAAATCTAAACTACTGTACATGGCCATTCCACTGATTCAGAGAATTAACCGATGGAATGGATAAGTGAATCCATCCTACCTGCCAGACCAAGAAAATTAAGTACACAGTAAAATGATATCAACAGGATCTTGATTCTTATTGCAGAAAATATAAGCAATTACTCTGTTTAGTTTCACAAACAACTTCAGCAATACCAAAAACTCTACCACTAATTGTTCGATGTCTTCTTTTCTTTTTTTCTAAAGGATCTGAGCTAGGCTTATAAATAACTACTCAACAAGAGTAGTACAGACTTGATTCCCAGTGGCTAGGAGACTTCCAAATGGCTGGGAGAAGACAACTAGCATAACAAACTTCTAACTAACGCACAAAAACCTAGATTGACTTAAAAACATAGGAATTGGTCACATGGACCTTATTACATCATAATGCATGAAACATACTATATTTAGACCTAATCTGTATTTCGAAGGGGTTCTCCTGCACCAGGAGGTTTGTTTACTTTCCAGTACCTGCATTTGCATTTAATATATATGAAAGAAAAAGAAAAGAAAAGAATCATGCTTGTCTTCTATGCATTAATGTGTCTTCTATGCATTGACTGTCTTCTCCATGTTCTACGTGACTGTAACTGTCTTCTCTGTGTTTTACGTGCCTATTACTATTTTCTATGTGATTGGTGTGTCTTCTCCATGCTTGATGTGTTTGTTGTGTTTGTGACCTTCCTTTAATGCATGTATTGGCCTCGTGTTTATACATACATTAAAGTGGGGGCTAAATGTAACATCAAAAAATGTCCCTTTTGGGGCTTTTCCCTCATAAGGTTTAGCTCCCGGGTCTTTTGCATGCATTTAGGACATATTAGTTCATAATTTGGCATCCCGATGGAATGAGCCCTAGGTAACATGACAAATGGGACTTGGAGGACCCCTTGAGTTGTACCCTGCCCAAAATAGGGGGGAGGACTTGGGCGCCCATGCCCTAGTCCTACCCTGTTTTGGGGTAACCCCAATTTTTGGGTGTCAGTTTATGATCGCTATTTGGGTCCTTTGCTGACACGGTAAGTTTGAATTACACAAATCCTAGTGGGAGTGTTTGTAGTTGCATATAAAAGCATGTTTAGGCATTCATTTGTAAACTAGATGACAATGGTGATATTCAAGTGTTCTTAAGGTGATTCAAGGCTTTCATTGTGTTGCAAGAGCAGACTTGTGTGGTTTATGTGTTTGTGTTTACAAAATTGAGCATCCATTTCATCATGGAATGAAGAGCATCTTCCTCCCATGATATCTTCACTACAAGGCGACATTATATTGTATTTTCATCATCATTTCCTTTAGTTTTTGCCTCTGCCTCACAAGGGCACGCACTCTCTATCTAACAATGGTGTTTGAAGGCTTAAGTGTCCTCCAGGGCTTGATGAGGTAAGCCTCTAAACACCATAACCCCCTCCCAAAGCCTTGTGATTGCAGGTTATAGGTGTCACATTTGGGAAAAGTGAAGTTACAAGAAGGATTAGCAGACATCAGTGTCCTCCGGGGCTTGACGAGGTAAGCCTCTAAACACCATAACCCCCTCCCAAAGCCTTGTGATTGCAAGTTATAGGTGTCACATTTGGGAAAAGTGAAGTTACAAGAAGGATTAGCAGACATCAAAGATTCTGGATACGAAGAGAAGTAGGACACCGGGGCATTTCCAGGACTTGGGCGCTCGCTCTAGTGTCCTCCGCAACTCAATTTCTAGAAACAGGAGTTACAGTGCTAGTTAGTATCGAAAGGAGGTCAGGATCCCACAAAGAAACTAGTACCTTGGATTTGGGTGCCCGCTCCAGTGTCCCCAACTATTCTGCCTCAAAACCCCAAAAACAAGTACTCTGTGATTTGCTATTTTACTTCTGTCTGCAAGAGTTTTTTCTGTTATTCATTAGTTTATTGTCGTATTTGCATAATCAGGGTTTTAATGGTCAATTGAGCATAAGAGAAGAGAAATTGATAATTAAATTCCCTAATCCAAGCTTCCCTACATCTCATAGTGATCTAAGGTATGATAGTGAATTGCCACTTGACCCTAGATCCTTGAATGTATAGGGTGAAACGAGATTCAAACATCTAAACACTAAAACATTAAACAAATCCTAATTTTACTCTAAACACCAACAATCCACTTGAAAATTATTCTTTACTTTTGAATGTAGTTCTGCTCAGTTTGCCCAACTGACATTCCTTACACATGTTGTTAATAGGTTTCACAAGCTTTGGAAGATCTCTCACAACCTGAATAGCACTTATCTTGGCAATATTATCAACGTTTACATGACACATTCTCCTATGCCATAACCAACTCTAATCAATCTGAGCAATCAAACAACTTTTACCAGTACCACTTAAATGAAAGATATTACCTCTAGTTTATGTACCAGATGTAATCTCAGTTCCGGAGCTTTCCAAGATTCTACATTTTCCATCCTTGAATTAGAGATCATACCCTTTGTCAACCAACTGTCCAACACTGAGAAGATTATGCTTCAACCCTTCTACATACAAAACATCATTAGTGTTATTCTTACCATCAAGAGAGATGGATCCTCAACCACGGATTCTACCAGCTAAATTGTCTCCAAACTTTACAATTCCACCTTCATACCTTTCCATACTTACACACTTACTCTTGGGTAAAAGCACAAAGCTGTGTCACACTTTCAGCTGACTTATCAAGACAAGTGAATTTAAGTGTTTCTAACTAAAAAATAATTTTGGTCAAACATATGATCTTGTAAGATTCATTCTAGCTAAGTTAGATATGTCCACAACTTTTCTAACTAAAATTGTTGGCTAAATGCATATGTAGCACCACTATGAGGCCAATTTACCAAAAAATAAAATTATTTAAAAAACTTGATATGATGAGAACACCACTATCAATCACCCATTCATCATTTTCTTCAACCTGAGCAGCCAAGGCACTTTCCACATTCACACAGCTAGCAGATTCAGTAGGCACCGGATGTTCTTCTTTGATAGCATTGAACACCCATTCATTCCAGAGGTACTTCCTTTATTAGATTCATCATATGTAACTCCTTCATCAATAGCTTCTTGGACATAGTAGCATTTCTTTTGAAACCTAGGTCTGTTAGGGTTTGGCTTTGAAACCCTCTCCAGACAACTTGAAGCAAAATGACCAATCTTATTGCAAGTAAAACATTTGAAAGGCAACTTTCCTTCATACTTACCAAATCCCCTTGGTAATCTTTTGGCAAAAAGAGTTTCAAGTTCTTCAAGCTCCGTTTCATCTTCTTCAAGTTCCTTCCTTGGCTTCTCGTATCTTGTTAATCTTCTTGAAGAGCTTTCACCTGGATCAAATCTTTGCTTCCTGAAAACACTAGCCTTAAAAGTAGATTCTGATTTAGGAAGAGAATCACCAAACTCACTCATTTCAAATGCTGAAAGCTTACCAACCAACTAATCCCTTGGAACAGTTGTCGCAATCCTGATCTCCTCAATAGCAGTAACTTTATGTCTGTATGAAGCAAGTAAGGATCTGAGTACCTTGGCAACAATCTATGATTCTTCTAGTATTCCACCAGCACTCCTGATACTGCTCACAAGTTCATTCACCTTTTGCATATAGGAAGTGATGTTTTCATCTTCACTCATCCTCAAGCATTCGTATCTACCCTCCAGGCTCTGTAACTTGGCACATTAGACATATTCATCACCTTCATACAGAGTTTCCAACTTCTTCCAGATTTCATGAGCAATTTTCAATTCCAAGACATTTGTCATTTCTATATCAATCAGGGCACTCAACAATGCATCTTTAGCTCAAATGTTGTATTTAGCTTCTTTGAGTTCATCTAGAGTTGAAGGGCCTTTATCTGGAGGCTTATACACATTCTTAGTTATCAACCAATAAGGATCACACATGCATTGCAAATGACACTCCATCCGATTCTTCCAAAGAGAGTAATTTGTTCCATCAAATCTCAGACTGTCCTTGTATGTCAACATCCTGGATCTCCTCAAGCGGTCAAGCTTCTTTTAGGGGAACCGGCTCTGATACCAATTGTTGAAATTAGGGCAGACAACTGAGAGGGGTGTGAATTAGTTGTCACAAAACTTTTATCTTCTTTAAAACTTATTATCAAATTAATGATATAACCACGAAAGCATGAATAAACAACACATGAGCAGAAACATAATCAACACACATAACCCTAGGATTTTTACGTGGAAACCCAGTTAAGGGAAAAACCACAGTGGGGGTTAACCCACAAGATTTATTCTCTATTAAAAGAATAGAAAATTGGAAGGCACTTGCCTTCAGGTGCACTACCCAAAGCTCACTGCTCAAAGGAGGCTCACTACCTACAAGAACATTCACAATGTTAACACTGAAAGGTTGAATTGACAAACAACATCTTCTTCATGCAAGGTTCAATTCCATTGAAGTGCACAACACCTCTGCTCTGCCCCCACTCACTTCCTCACTACATCTGCATCTTTGCTGACCACACACCATTTCCATGACTTTACAACACTTATTTATACATGTCATCGACTTTGGAATGAACATCAAAGTTGGTCAAACAATCATCTATCAGTAACATTCTCCAAGATAGGCATTACAAGCAATTACAATCACAAGACTTGAAATGCTTCCTACGAACCATCACACTGTCGGCCAAACATAGCCGGGACTTGAATCTTCTTCAAACAACATGCCACACTCCATAAAACTCTTCTTAGATCATCCGCAACATGCACCAAGCATCCGGTCGGCCAAGACTGGAAAGAACAACAACACTCAAGGAGGAATCTTCAATTGCGAGCTCAATCCTCAATGTGGACCACCAACACAATAGGCACACAATCCAGAGACCACCACAAGCACAATGAAATCAACAAGAACAACCACATCACCTCAAATCACTAGAAACACTTGCATCTTCATCCAGAAACTTAAGAACACTAACTATCATGACTGTCACACTAGAAAGATTGCTTGCGGACCTCCAAACTGCGAACCACTTGCGTTGAGGACACACACCAACATCCCAAACATACCTCTAGATCTGTAAACCATAATATTTCAATGTGGAGCAATCTGGACCAAATTCCTGTCACTCTATCACCTCTAAACAACTGCAAAACCCGATTCTACTCAGATGGTCATAACTTCACCAATTCTCCATGCGGGTCTCTCAAATCTTAACTGGAGCAACTTCAAACAATCCTCTACAAAACCCTTTGGTCCGCAGACTTTGATCTTCTTCTCACCGGAAATGTGGAGCAATCTACAAGTTCACTGAACTACACTGTCTTCACTGTTTCTGACAAAGAGATATGTAACTCACTTGTTTCTTCCGGAGAGGCTAATTTTTTCAATATCCTCAACATACAAGTCTTCTGAACAAGTAATAGAATAAGATACAATTGACACCAATGACAACAAGGATATGTTGACATCAATGACAACACCGATTAGGCATATATTTGCAACAAGGAGGGTGTTGAAAGGCAATTTATAGCCAACACAAGGGAGAGGACGTGATGCTTATCTGAGGGAGAGACCAAACAAAATTAATAGGTTTTAAATGCTTCAAAGAAACTTTAAGATGAGTCCTATCTCTCCCTTAACCTGTGTCTTTTTTGTTTCCTCCTTATATTTACAAATAATGAATAAAAACAAAGAAAAAATCATTATTACGCAACATTTGACAACTATTAGAGTGTATTCATCTAATAAATCCTCTTCTCTAAATTGTTTGTTTCATACAAATTTTATTTGTAAGAACATAACTTTATATTATTTTCTTAAGCTTTAATCCTTATCTAAAGTTTTTATTTTTGTCATTGTAATATAATTTTATTTCTTATATAATCTTAAAATTTAATCTATGTTAGAATAATAAGGTCACATTGATTTACAATTAGATCAAAACTTAATTGTCCTTCCATAACTTTTAAAGTGATTGAATAATATGGAATATAACAAATTTAAGTGATTGAATAATATGGAGATAGGCTTTATATGTGAGTATTATAGTGCTCAAAATTGTCTCACGCCGCAAAATCTTCTAAACTCGTCGGTAAATTCACGCCAGAAAATCTTCTAGACTCGTCGGTTGTTCCTATCGACGTATTCCTTAAACCTTCTATGGGTGCAAGTGCTAGTATGTAACCCTACATAATGTAAGAGTAAAAGTTGAGCTTGGATTTAAGTAGAGGGGAGTTATTAATAGGGTGGGCCACAACACAAGATAACTATCTCTTATCTTATGATATATGAAAAGTTGTAAATTCCTTCCAAATTATAGGTATCTTGAATGAATCCACACCATGTCACCATCTCAAATTTGAGTGAAAGGAAAAATTCGGTTGACTTATTAGAAGACTTGCAAATTTATAATCGTCCACAAAATATCCTTTCAAACTTTACCCTAAACGATTAGATCTGATCGATTTTTGTCTCATTCATATTGCGTGGCATACAACTCTCACTAACTTAAAATGTTGGCCTCACACGTCTATAATATCAACACACGAGAAGGACTTGTAAATTTGTGATCATCCGCGACATATTTGGCACCACAGCATTGTTCCCTAAGCTCAGTCAAGGTTGTAGTCACCTACGGATTGTTTCAGACTGTGGTACCATCTCTAAGATATTTTTAGAGATAAGGTTATCCTACCACGTGTATAATTTTGTGCGATATTGACCATATCAGTCTACTCTTTTGCAGGGAAGACAATTATATTAGACAGCAACGTAAGGGTCCACTTAATAATGTCGAAAAGGTCTGATAGGATGTGGGTCCCACTCCAGGGACCCATGGGACCCAGCAAAATTTATGGCATCTGATACTACTTGCAATGCGTAAGAGACATGCATTCAAGTGTGACATGACACTCAAATAAATTTTATAAAATCGTACCAATCCCCTGCCACAGTTTGAAAAGAACTACCTACTTACCTTTAACTAACTCCGAGCAATTGTTAAGAAGAGTGTAGGATGTCCAAATGAATGGGGCCAGCTTTTCTCGTTTCTCATCCTTCCTTGTCTGTTTAGCTAGAGCCACATTCTGGGCTTGCAGCTTTCTGGGCCTGCCAAACTTTCGTGCTTTGTCAAGTTTCCACCACGCTGGAAACGGCTGGAGTACAATTCCATTATGAATTTTGTGCAGTCTACATTTAGGTACTTCTCTTCCTAAATATTGTCTCTGTGTGCGCTGACAGCCATAATACTCATAATTAATACTAATGTTGAGTGAGCTGGCCATTCCATTAAATATAATTCTTTATTTAAGCGGACCCTATCAACTAGGGTTTCTGTGATGCCCAGGGGCTGGCAATTTTACGGCTCCAGTTTCACAGTAAATAGCCTATAAATAGCTTTTTTGAGGGTTTAATGTTGGAGTAAAGAGAGAAGCAGGAACGCAAACTACATTACTTATTACTTGCAGTTGTTAATTTATACGGATGGAATGACATGACAGGCATTTATTGTCTTGCTGCGACCTTTTGAGATGCTTTTCCTTTTTGTTTCAAATTTCAATGGGGTAGGGTATGTATGCATCATATTTGAAGCACTGTTAGGTGCCGCCTCCTACATAGTGGGAGTATGAGCTAGTCTCATATGTTACAAGCACCCTGTAGACCAAAACCCACCCACCCGACATCATAGACTATAAAAGGATCCATTTCCATTTCCATTTCGTGGTCGCAAATTCATCTTTGTGACAACAGATATTTGTGCTCCATGCTATACAGTTGGTGAAAGGTTAGATTTTTTATTTTTTATTTATTAGAAAAAAGTATCTTTTAATGATATGAAAAATATAAATAAAAAACATCAATAAGAGTTTAAGAAGTTTTTTTTTTTTTTTTTTTTTATGAAAATGCAATTTGTTTATTTAAATAAAATAACACTTCACAAAAAAAATGGGTGGTTAAAAGGCACACCCCAAGAGTCACATGGGCTAAGCCCAGAAATACCTAGAACAAAGTATCAAAGGGTACAGGACCCATATAAAAACAAAGGAAAAACAGAATTAAGTAGCCAATGCCATTCCTGTAGATGGCGGATCCCTGTCATCCGGTTTCCCCCAAATGTCTGCGGGGTCCGGGTTGACATCCGGCATAGCTCAACTATCTTCATTTTTCTGTTCTTCTTTCTGAACATTTGGCTCCTCGTGCTGAGGTGAGATAGCCAAATTTAATCGAGGGAAAACCTTAGTATTATCCCACCCTGTAGATGGTGGATGTGAAGAACTAGGAGCATTCCAGCGTGCATTGTCCATTGCAGGCCAACCAGATTACCTGCATTATCCATAACGGGCCACCCCGCATTATCTTTTAATGATATGAAAAATATAAATAAAAAACACCAATAAGAGTTTAGGACACCCTGAAGGAAACACTTTCAAGCCAGGAAGTCTGAAAGTAAGAATTTCAAGGTTGATTACAGTCATGAAAGATTTGGGGCTCACAAACAAATTTACTACCCTTTTAGTTTGGCTTTACTTGGCAGGAATTTTAAACTTTAATAATGTGGCGATTAGTACGTATGCAATTAGAAGTTTGAGTAAATTTTTGTATAATTTTTATTATATTTTTTCTTTTCATTATAATTTTGGTTAATTCTATGTGTAAAGGTATTCATATCAAGCCCTCCCACATGACTATGATTATGATAGTCATGACTATTGATGTAATCATTTGAATCCATTGACTGATATAAATCACTATATAAGTCATCAATAAAGGAGGAAAAAAGCATGTGAGTTACCACATGAAACATTATGCACATCCTCCTCAGTATGAACACCTACGTTATTATCACCCCCATACATTCCCCCAAGAGTGAAAAATTTAGGCTTCAATTCAATACCATTAGTCTTGTTAGCATAACCACTGCCCTTCACCTCCTCACAACTATCACAAAAAGGGTTGCATACCTAAAAATTACTAGTACTTGAAGATATTATTCACAATGTAGTCACCTCTCATATTATCTAAGAAATCAATCAAGAAATAATCCTATGACAAACTAGTGGGCCTCATTTCCTTAACATTGTACTTAAACTAGTCTCATAGGATTCAAAGAATGGATCAATGGAAGTAGATATATGACTGTCAAGGAGCATATATAACAATCATTTCCTGACTTTTATAGTGCATATAGAAAAGTCAAAATAGTCATGTAAATGACTATCTTATGGTGGTTAACACAATCATGAGAATGAATGATAAAGGAGGCCAAATGTAGTCAAGTTAGTCATTAGAATGATTGTCCCAGCAGAGGTGTAAATTAGTCATGAAATCCACCTTGAATCCATGGGAACAATGATAAAAAATGGGAGGAGAATTTGCAGAAGGATAAGAACTCACTGCTGGTTTCAAGATGCCTACTCCCATATAGGAGGCCATTCTAATTTTGTCATCTTCACCAGAATCATGCATTAGCCCTTCAGGAACTGTTGTAGGGTCCAAATGACATGGGAAGGGCATCATACATGAGTAGGAGACATTCAGGAACAAGAAGGAGATAGGTATTAAGTGCTTAAATTGAAGACATAGCAGTAAATTGCTAAGTATCGAAGCAGGTTGCAGTTTCAAGTTGATTTAACTTCATTCATTACAACTTGCTTAGTTCCAAATGATCAAAATGTACACAGTTTATTAAATTTACTTATGATTATAAGCAATTGCATTAAACAGTAAAGTTTCAAATGCTCTTTCCTTATGCAATTAAGAGTTTTGTAAAAGAAGAACAATAGATAATTCATTGCATAAAGCAAATTCTTATATTCACAAGGAAATTTTTGTACAAAGTTCCCACACAAGCCGTGGGAATTGGCTATATAATTATATGAAAAGAAAAGAAGACATATATATCTAAAACTAGAAGCATAAAAAAGGGGAAGGGGATCCGTCATTCCCCGTGGGACGAATCCCCTCACTCTAAGCTGCACCACTTTCAAGTTCTCCAATTTCAGCTTCGAAAGCAACTGCAAAAGGAAGGAAAAAATAAGATCAGAGCTCAGGACATCCTTCACTTTAGTATGATAAAAGTATCAAATATATGTGTGTCCTTTTCAGAACATTAGGAGTAGGAGATAAAAGAAATAAAGAGCCATCTAGATGCAAACATGCAATGATAAGAAAGGAAAATCATTTTCAATAACAATAGTTAACAACATCAAGGAGACAACAACATTCATGGCTTTATCTAATAACAGTCAAGCTATTGAAAAGAGCAAGGGTTTTCTTATGCAAGGGTTTGGTAAATTCTACACCTTCTTTCCAAGTCATTTGTAAAACTAATGGGGCAGTCAGGTCACTATGATGCCTATCATGAAGGCTGCAAAAGTCTCTATGGGAGTTTTAGTACTCAAATTTGGAGATCTATGAAAGCTCACAAAGGAATCTGCTACAATAGGGAAAGGACAGTAGTCAGGAGTTTTACATTGACTCTAAAGTTTTTGAAAGAGGTTTTAAAAACTTTGACATAGGTTATAATAGCATGCAAAAAACCTCATGACTACAAACTAACCCTAGAGTTCCAAAAAGGTATAGCAGAGGTAAGAGTCAAGGAATGATAAATTTGTAGATAGAAGATGGAGAAAAGCAACATTCTATGGCCAGTACAGATCCAACTCTTTCAGCAGAAACCATAAACTGTTTAAGTTTAGTCAACAACTTGGAGGCAGAAGCTGGCTTCAGGATGTGCCATGGCATGACAAACAATCCAAAATCCCAGGCTCTCAAACGAGCATATGACAGAAATAGCAGAAGTCCCAGAAAGTGCCCTAGTCTTGTCAGCAGGCTCCCAAATGGAAGGAGAACTGGTAAAAGTAGTTGTAAAATTTCTTCTAGCTTAAGTTCATCATATAAATTTTACTATGGGTCTGAAAATTGCTCTTTGAGCTGCTCATACACTTCAAGCTACAGTGAAGGGATCAACACAAGCTGAAAACATTTCATACAATGAATCCTATGATAAGCACAAGTATCTAATAATGGATCCATTACATGCAGCCAAGAGCACATCCAGCCATGAAAAGCACAAAAATCTAGACATTAATGAAATTTGCAGAAAAGAAAAGACTGTCAAGAGTTTTAGGGCTCGATGAGGATCTATTAGAAGCCAATCTTTAAGCAAAGGACTGTCAAAGCTTACACTAATTGTTAGTAGCTTTTCAAGGTCTTTCAGCCACCAGATGAAGTCATGAAGGACTCTATGTTTACATTCAGGAGTTGCATTTTTGTTTACAGAACATTCATAATGTATTTTCAAAGCTCCAGCAGATGGCAAATAAAATGAAAGATTCTAGAATGAGTAGTGGGGGCCATAAAAAATAGAAGAGGCTTTTGAACCCATAGAGGCCAACTCGAATATAATGCCATCCAAAGTAAAAGAAGCCCTCATCAATGGTCAAAAAGCAAGGATACAAGATTTCTTCTACAGAGCAAAGCATTTTCATAAAGCATTTATCAAAAAACATCACAAGTTTCAAAGGGAAGGAGTCTTACCATCTCAATGACGTCTAGAAACATAAGAACTAGAGTGAAAAAAATGCAGAGATTGGCTCATTAGTGGTGGCACCCCATTCTCTCCAACAACCAACGAAGCAAGAACAAAATGAGTGCTCTGATGTTAGGGTTTCGAACCCCTTGCAAAAGTAAACAGTGACCTAATCGTGGTCAACTTGACCACGGTTAGGTCCTTATTTCAAACCAAAGGGAGAAAAACCTAATCATGAATTTATGGGATGCACTCATCATGGTGGAGTTTGAAAAGGGATTAATAATTACCTTAAAGTCTACAAAGAGTGGAGGTTGAGCCGAGTTAACAAGGGTTGAAAAAAGATGCATGTAATAATTCTTATGATGGTTATAAAAAATTATTATATTGTATTATCCAAAAGTGGTGAGACTTGCAGTTTAGTAATGATTCCATTCAACTTAGGCCCTTTTTAGAAGCCCACTTGGTCAAAGTTGAAGTTAAGAAGAGTTCAAAGCTTAAATCATGCATTATGGGACAGTTTGGAGCCCTTAAATATAGGCTTTTTTGCCTTGCACACCCAACAAATTTGAGTTCATGAAATTGATTGAAGGCATCATTTCCCAACCAATCTCATGCAAGTACAAATAAGTTCAGTTCAGTTCGAGTTGACTTCCTCAGGTGCCCAATCCAAGCATGCAGACTAAGCCTCTTGGAAGAAGACTTCTTTCATAAAAAACCAAGCACATAGGTGCTTTTTTTTCCTTAGTTCTTTTCCATCTTTTCTTTTCTCACAACAAGAAAACTCTATATTGTAACTCAAAAACTAGAATTATTTAGTGTTGAACAACAACCTCTTTATGTAATTTCAAAGCATTTTTCAAAGATTTTAAGCAGAAAAAACTCCTTTTCTCAATAAAAAGTAGTATCTTGCCTTCTCAAAATTCATGTGTTGTGTTAAATGAGTGATTTTGATGCATATTTTTTTGTGATTTTAAACAAATCCTTCAATTTTTTTGTCTCATTCTAAAAGCTTAATATAGAAAACAACTGATTCATACAGGTCATAGGTTGTGTCAAGCATTTTCAGCAAGTTGTAGTTGTGAAATAAAGCATTAGTTTTCCTTCAAACAAACTTGAAGACTCAAACCTCCCTATGAAATATTAATGTATAAGCATTGTTCAAATTGAGTTGTGTGAAATAAAACCCTTTTTGAGAGAAATTGTGAGTTGAAACAACAAGAACAAGTCTTATAAACTTGGTGCATCACCTCCTAGGATCTAGATTTCAGAATATATCAATCTTTTATCCCTTTTCCTTGCTGATTTAGAAGATTTAGGAGGTCTATCAAGGGAACCAGCCCTCTCTGGAGGTTCACCTTCATCATAGGCAACCCACAGCTTGAAGGTGATCCCATGTTTCACAGGATGGCTAAGTTTTACACTTAGCTAGGGTACAATCCTCGTGAAAACAATACCTATGAAGGAGATGATAAGGTCAAACAAGCAAAGATGAAGATTTTGAAGACCAAGTTTGAAACCCTAAAGATGTCTGAAGATGAAAATATTACAAGATACATGCAAAGAGTGGATGAAGTTGTCAACTCTATCAATGGTCTTAGTGGAAAGCTGGAGGAAAGTGAAGTGGTAAAGAAGGTACCAAGAACTCTTCCTAATTCTTATAGTGTTAAAGTTTCTGCTATTGAAGAAACTAAAGATTTGGATCAGTATACTAGGGATCAGATGTTTGGTACTCTAACTACTTTTGAGATAAGAGAATTTGGTCAAGATGATGCAAGAAAAGAAATTACTTTTAAGGCTAGCAAGATAGAAAAGAATGTTGAATCAGATCTTGATGACTTTGATTAAGTGGAACCAAATTTTGTGAGAAGATTGAAAAAGGGCTCTAGAAAATACAGAGGTAAGCTACCCTTCAAATGTTTCAGCTGTGGAAAGATAGGTCATTATGCTTCAAAATGTCCAATCAAAATTTCAAATCAAAAATACAAGGATAACAAAAGTAAATCATTCAAGAGAAGTTATTATGTTAAAAAAGATGAGAGCATATCTGATGATGAGTCTGACTATCTGGATGATGAAAGTAATGAATGCTTGTTCATGGCTTTGAATGATGGAACTAATTTTGGAAGGGATATGAAGGATATTGCTTTGGAAACAAAGCATAATATCACAGGAGCTTTGGTAATTGATTTTCATGCAAGAGAAGAGGAGAACCTCTGGTTAATTGATAGTGGGTGTTAAAATCATATGACAGGTGATAAGAATAAGTTTTTGTTCAGCTTGAGAAGTTTGATGGAGGTTTTGTTAAGTTTGGAGATGATGCATTTGCCAAGATATGTGGAAAAGGTTCAATCAGTTTTGATGGCATGCACAATACTGATGATGTTCTATATGTCAAAGGTCTCTGAAACAATCTTCTAAGTGTAGGATAAATGTGTAGTAGAGGATATAATCTTGTATTTCAGGATGGTGGCTATGAAATTAGAAAAGAAAATTCTAAAACTCTGGTTCCTGTAGGAACAAGGACAAAAGGAAATATATATCAGCTCAAAGGTGCTAATGGTATGTGCTTCATGACTCAGGAACTAATGAAAGTTGTTTATTGCATAGAAGAATGTGTCTTATCAATTTTGACAGTCTAGTGAGGATAACCTCTACTCAAGCTATGAGGGTGTTATGTCAGAAAATATCCCCTTGGCAGCTTTTCCCTCTTAAGGTTTAGCTCCTGGGTCCTTTACAATGCATTTAGATCATCTTGCATTTTAATGATGACTTCTGGTGAAGAAACCCCTAAGTTTATGGAAAATGGGACCTAGGGGATGCACTTATGATGAATCCTGCCTAAAATAGGAGAGTTGGACTTGGGCACCCACACCCTAGTCCTACCCTATTTTGGGTCAAGACCTATTTTCATGTGTTGGTTATGTGACCGTTATTAGGTCCTAGGCCGACACCTCAAGTTTGAATTATGAATTTCTTGGCGGAAAGTTGTTTAGTTGCACATATAAGCATGTTTAGGCATTCATTTGTAAACTAGAAGATGATTATGAACTTTTGGCATACTTATGATTTGAAAGCTTTCAAAGTATTCATTATTGCAGAGTAGTATTATTTGTTATTGTGTTTGTTATATAGATTTGGCTTCATCTTCTCATGATGTGAAGGATCTTCATGTTCATGCGAGCTACACCATTGAGGTGACATTCATTTGTGTTTTCAATCATTTATCAATTGGCTTTTACCTCTATCCCACAGGGATACACACTCTTTATCTGACAACGATGTTCAGAAGACTTGAATGTCTCTCCGGGGCTTGACCAAAGCAAGCCTCTAAACACCACAACCCCCAACCCACTTTTCTGTGATTGCAAGTTATAGGTTTTAGAAGCGAAAGAAGTGGAGTTGTAGGGAGGCATTACAGACTGTCAAAAGTGCAGAGCAAAGAAGAAAATTAGGGCTTGGACTAGGCCACCTGCACATTAGTCCTCTAGATTCTGATGCGATGAAATCTCTATGACAACAGAATAAGGTTGTAGACATTCTTCAGAGATCCCAACAAAAATAGGTACATTGGACTAGGGCACCCACTCATTAGTCCCCATATTTTCTGCACACCGAACTTCAAAATCTGGTATGTATTTGATTGCCATTTGATATCTCTATGTGCGATCATTTTCCATAATTTGTTTATTTGTTTACGATTTCATGAAATTAGGGTTTTGAGCATAATTGGGCATAATTAAACAATAAATTCACACAATTCCAATTTTTCCCTATATTCCAATTGATAGGAGATCTGTAGTAGAGTTCTCTACTCCGTTGAATGTCCTTGAATGTTGTGGTGAAAGGAGGATTTAACATAAACCCTTGAAATAAACCAAAACCCCATCTTCCTCTTTTTACTACTACACATTTTGGTGAAACCGTGTTTTTAAGGATTTTTGTACCTTGTTGAGTGTGTACTTCAGACTTTCATTCATTTCATTTTCATCTTATTGCATTTGAAAAATTACAAAAAAAATTGAAAATTTTGAAAAAAAATGGCATTTGTAGCTTGCATTTTCAATAATTTGAATTAGTTTACATTTATTTCATTTAATTTCTATTATTTTCATCAAATCTTATTTAAATTACATAAATTCATCATTCATCATTCATTTACATAGCATTTTCATGATTAATTTGTTAAAAATTGCTTGAAATTGTGCATTTTTCATATAACCTAGTTTATGCATTAGTTAGGGTTTGTGGTTAAAATCTTGTTTTAGATTTTACTACTATTTTAAACACTCATTTAGGACTGATTTCTAATTGTAGTGTTGTATCATAGTGGCTTTCTTGCAAAATTTCATGTCTAGGGTTTGAAAATCTTGCATTTTCACTAGATTTGGCCTTATCATCTCTCTAGAATTGCATCATAGGTGTGTTGTGAAGGATTTTTATGCATTAATTGGCTGTTATCAGGGTTATAATCTTCTGCCCCTCCTCAAATTACTCACAACACCCTTTCCATTAGACATTTGCATTGAAAATTGGTGAAAATTTACATGTTTTTAGTGTATTTTCACTGGGTTTTGACTTATCATTATAGATCTGCACTAAAAGTGTGTTGTGAAGGATATTGTTGATTTATTGGATTGATATTAGACATATTATTTGCTTCCCCTCATCAATTTTCTTACAACACCTCTTCTTTCACTCATTTGCATTGAAAAAGTTGAAAAATCAAGCATTTTGGATATTAAACATACCTTGCTCCTTGGGTTTGTTCTATTAGCTTGTGTATTGAGTGTTGCATGTTATTGTATGAGTATTATAACCCATTACCCTAATAGAAATATCCCTTTAAGAAGAAGTAGAAGACTCATGGGATCTAGTGCTTCTGAAAAAAATGGTATTCCTACCTTTGAAAATCCACTAAACACATTCTTTACAAAAGGGGAGACACAAATTTTGCAAGACACTATACCTCATACAACCACTATGGAAGATCAAATATTTCATGATGTTGGCAACACTATTGAGGTGGTAACACAGGTACCTAATGAGCAAATAAACAAACTTGATAAGAGTTAGCCGATTTTCAAGCATTTGTGCAAACTGAAAGGATAGCGAAAGAAGCTATACCTGTGATTCACAACATAAGAGAGTTGATAAAAGAAGGACAAGATGGTATTAATGTTATTCAAGGTTTAATGCATATAGTACACAATAATGTTATGACGGTGACTGAATGTGTGAATGGTATTAATAACATGTCGTCACACATGCAAGTATTGACACCTATACCGACTACAGGATTATCTACATTTACATCAACAATTTTAACCACTAGTGCAAATGCTTGTAGTAATGCTACCATTGGTAGTGGAGTATCTAATGGCACTAATTCACAAAATTACAAAGCTGTGGGATTTAACTATCAAAACTTGGCACCTAAGGTGACTTCTTCCATGAATAATTACTCTCAACCACCTCTCCATTCCACTTATTCTGAACCACCTCTTACATACAATTACTCGCAACCACCTTCCACTTATCACTATATTCAACCGCCACTCACCTATTCATAGCCTCTGCTTGTCACTGTTGGGAATTAAGGTGTCTCAACCTTGCAATTCCTAGCATTGATTATTAGATTATTTATTTATTTATTTGCTCAATTTGTATTTACTTGCACATTTAGTTTTGGCATTTAGTTTGAGGTGGCATTGTGACATGTCATCTTACTTGGAATATGCTTTGGATGGTCAAGTCAAACACGTGTATTTGGGCGTCCCACTTGAAGTGGCACTAATATGCCATGTGTCGGCATCTTAGAATATGACATAGGTGTTATTGTGTATGACAAAATCTATTATGCGTAAGAGCCAAGTATAGAGATTCCTATGACAAGTGAAGACAAGTGTTGAAAAGCATCTTTGCATGTGGAGAAGGCATCTTTGGGCACCCAAGTTGGGCTATGACATGTTGTAAGAGGAATATGCTATTTTTAGTCTTGTATGACGGATTCTCTTACAACATTAAGTGTTGTCATGTTGCAGATTTTTATGACAACTGTAAGATGTGTAAGAGCATTTGCCATTACCTATTTTTAGCCTTTGAGCACTGTACCTTGGGAAGTCAAATCTGTCATGTTATGACAGATGTAAGAGAGTTGAAAACATGTTGGACAAGTGTCCTTTGAGTGTGAAAATGGCCATGTGGCCAAGATGGACGCCCATCTCTAGAGGCTTCTCAAATTTTCCTTGTAACTCTATATAATGCAGTGTTTGGAGTTGTAGTTAGCATAGTGTTGATACAGGTATTGTTATGCTGTCAGAATTACTCTATAAACAACATTTGTAGACTCCTGGAAGAACTTGCATTGCAAGTGTATTGTAATCATTTTCAGATTTGTTAATACATTGTGCAAGTTTTGGAGTGTGAGGTTTTTTACCTGAAAAGGTTTTCCCCACAATATATCTTGTGTCAATCTCTTTCTATGTGTTGTGTTGCTACTGTAATCTTTATGTTATGTGTTTAACATTGCTGCAATTGTAAGGATTTAAAAGAATTTGCATACTATTCCCCTCATTAGATTGGTGTAGGAAGTGTGTTCCGTGTACCTTGCTTCCTTTCAGTTGGTATCAGAGTTTGATCACCTTTGATCCTAGTTGTTGGGTAGGGGTTTTTTGAGCTAATCTTCGATTGAGTGGGAGTCTGTGTAGAGTATTCTATAATCTTGTTGCAAGAAGAAGATGGCATACACGTCCAGAAGGATAGATTTGGAAAAGTTTAGTGGCAGCAATTTTGAGTTGTGGAAACTTAAAATGGAAGACATGCTTGTTAACAGAGACCTATGGGAGACAATTTTTGGAATAAAACCAATGGCAATGGCACAGGCAGATTGGGATCTCAAAGATCATAAAGCTAAGGGTCTTATGAGACTCTGTTTAGTTGATTCCATCCTGTTAAATGTTCATGAAGAGAAGACCACGAAAGAGCTATGGAAGAAACTTGGTGATGTTTATCAGGCCAAATCCCTAGTAAACAAGTTATTCCTGAGGAAGAAGCTATATTCTCTGAGGATGGAAGATGGAGGATTGGTTGCAGATCACTTGAATTCCTTCAACATGTTAGTTTCATAATTGACTTCTGTTGGTGTGAAGATGGAGGAGGAGGATCATTGCATGACCTTGCTTTGTTCATTGCTAGACTCATGGGACTAGCTTGTTATGGCCATTGGGAGTACTACAACCACCTTCAAGATGGATGAAGTGGTGTCTTCACTGCTATATGAAGAAATGAGAAGAAAGTCTTCTAAATCAGCAAAGGAGGCTCTTGCGGTTCATGGTAGGCCCAAAGAGAAAGGGAAAAAGAAAGACAAGAAAGATGAAAAGGGCAAATCCAAATCCCGTGGGAGATCCAAATCTCCTAGAAAGTCCAAGGCAGTGTGTTGGAATTGTGGAAAAATTGGGCACTTCCGAAAGGAGTGCAAGGAGGAGAAGAAGAAAAAGAAGAACACCTCTGATTCAAATTCTGACACATCTCAAGATGATGGTGATGCTTTTATTGCTGCCTTGGCCACCCATGCATCAGAAGATGTGTGGCTAATTGACTCTGGTGCTTCTTTCCACATGACCTCACATCGAGGTTGGTTCACAAAGTATGAAGAGTTCGATGGTGCGAAGGTGTACCTAGGTGATGACTCTCACCTGAAGATAGTTGGTTGTGGAAGAGTCTTGATCTGATTCCCTGATGGATGAGTGAAGGGTATCAATGGGGTGATGCACATCCCTAGTTTAGCATGAAACCTGCTCTCTGTAAGTAAATTGAATGATGCAGGTGTGCAGGTTGTCTTCTCGGGTTGAGGATGCAAGATGACAAGAGGAGCTATGATGCTTGCTAAGGGTACTCAGAGAGGTACTCTATTTCAGTTGGATACATGCACTACTCAGTGCAATAGTTCTTCTAGTTCAAAGAAAAGAGCTTCAGATTCTTCATCCTCACCATTGGAACCAACAGTAAAGAAATATGTTGCTTCAACTTCCAATGGTAGTGCTTTCTAGGTACCTAAGGGTGCTCATGCTTTGGAAATGAAATTTCTTGCTGAGAAGACAATGTTGTGGCATAAGAGACTTGGTCACATTGGTGAGAAGGGTCTTAAAACCATGAAAAATAAAAACCTCATTGAGGGGTTAAATGATTGTAATCTTGAGTTTGACTTTTGTGAACATTGTATATATGGAAAGCAAAACCGTGTTTAGTTTTACTCTAGTTCTCATAAGTCTTCTGGTATGTTGGATCTTATTCATTTTGATGTGTTTGGTCCTGTGAATGTTCCTTCGATTTCTAAATCATTATATTTTGTATCATTCATTGATGATTACATTAGAAGGACATGGGTTTATTTTCTCAGAAGCAAATCTGAAGTCTTTAGTCGGTTCAAAGAGTTTAAAGATTTTGTAGAGAATCAGACTAGTAAAAATATTAAGTGTTTGAGAACTAATAATGGTAGTGAGTTTTGTTCCGTGGAGTTTGATAAGTTCTATAAAGAACATGGGATTCAAATTATTCTACCTTAGCTTCTATAGAAATAGTTGCTACTGAGACAATTATGATACTTGCTACAAGGACAGAAACAAAATTGTGGCACCATAGACTTGGGCACATGAGTGAGAAAGGGATGAAGATCCTTCACTCCAGAAAGTTGCTACCAGGTCTGAAGAAGATTGACTTGGAGTTCTACAAAAATTGTGTTTATGGAAAACAGAAAAGAGTCTGATTTCTCAAAGTTGGGAAAGAGAAGAAGAGCGAGAAATTAGAGCTTGTGCATTCAAATGTATGGGGACTAGCTCAAGTATCTTTTTTTGGTGGCTCTTGCTATTATGTTACTTTTATTGATGATGCAACTAGGAAAACATGGGTGCATTTCCTAAAACAAAAATCAGAAGTATTTGAAACTTTTAAAAAGTGGAAAGCTTTGGTTGAGAATGAGACAGGAAAAAAGTTGAAGTGTCTCAGATCTCATAATGGAGGCGAGTATTGCAACAGAGAATTTGAGAATTACTATTCATATAATGGAATCCGTAGGTAGAAAATAATTCTTGGAACCCCACAAGAAAATGGTGTGTCTGAGAGGATGAATAGGACCATTATGGAGCATGCAAGGGGCATGAGATTGCATGTTGGACTACCCTTACACTTTTGGGCAGATGTTGTACATACCGTTGTTTATTTAATAAACAAGGGACCTTCAAATCCTTTGGATGGTGGCATTCCAGAGGAGGCATGGATGGGTAAAAAGGTAAACTATTCATTTCTAAAAACCTTTGGTTGTGAAGCTTTTGTCCATGTTGCTATTGAAAATAGAATGAAGCTTGAGGCTAAGTCTTAAAAATGTACCTTCATTGGATATGGAGTAGATGAATTTGGTTATCGGTTATGGGATTATGAAAATCATAAAATCATTAGGAGCAGAGATGTTATATTCAATGAGAAGGTCATGTATAAGGATCAGATGTAGGAAAAGAAGCATGAACAGGCCAAAAAGGAATATGTGGTGCTGGATGAGATTCCAAAAAATAAAATACCAGTGGTACCTGATGCTCAGCAACAACAAGTTATCCCATAGACTCCTGCAAGTGTTAGACGTTCTACAAGGATAAGTAGACCTCCATAAATATTTTCTCCATCATTATATTCTATATTATTAATTGATTCTAGTGAACCTGAAAGTTACGAAGAAGCAATGCAGGTAGATACGAAAAAGCAGTGGGAGCTAGGCATGAAAGAGGAAATGGATTCCTTGCTACAGAATCAGACTTGGGACTTAGTCCAATTACCTATAGGTAAAAGAGTGTTGCCAAATAAATGGGTTTACAGGTTGAAGGAAGAAGATGGAGGAAAGAAAAGATATAAAGCCAGAAACATGGTAAAAGGTTTTGCACAGAAAAAAGGTATAGATGTAAAAACTTTTCTCCATGGGGATTTAGAAGAGGAAATATACATGCATCAACCATAGGGATATGAGGTCAAGGGTAAGGAGGATTTTGTGTGCAAGTTAAAGAAGAGTTTGTATGGCCTGAAGTAAGCACCTCGGCAATGGTATTTGAAATTTGATAGTTTTATGGCTGAACAAGGTTAGAAAAGATGTCATTCTAATTATTGTGTTTATTTCAAGAAATTGGGTAATGGCAGCTATATTTTCCTGTTGCTTTATGTTGATGACATGCTTGTTGTCGGGTCTAACATGCAGCATATTAATGAACTTAAGCAGAAATTAGCAAATTTATTTTCTATGAAGGATTTGGGTGTAGCAAAACAAATCCTTGGTATGAGGATCACACGGGATAGGACAAACAGAAAATTATTTTTGTCCCAAATTGAGTATGTAGAGAAGGTGTTGAAAAGGTTTAATATGCAAAATGCAAAAGTAGTTAGTACACCTTTGCCTAGTCATTTTAAGTTGACTAAGGAGATGTGTCCAAAGACACAAGAGGAGGAAGACAAAATGTCTAAGATACCATATGCATCAATAGTTGGCAGCTTGATGTATGCAATGGTATGCACAAGACCAGATATTGCACATGCAGTGGGAGTTGTGAGTAGGTATATGAGCAATCCAGGAATGGAACATTGGAATGCGGTAAAATGGATTCTTCAATATTTGAGAGGTACTACTTCAAAGAAACTATGTTCTGGAGGAACAAATTCTGCTCTAAAAGGATATGTTGACTCTGATCTAGCAGGTGATATTGATAGCAGGAGTACTAAAGGGTATATTTTTATTGTAGGCGATACTGCAGTCAGTTGGATTTCAAGACTGCAAAAGGTTGTAGCGCTTTGAACCACTGAAGCTGAGTATGTTGCTGCTATAGAAGCTAGCAAGGAGATGATTTGGTTACAATGTTTTCTAGAGGAATTGGGGAAATGATAAGAAGATAGCCCTTTGTACACTGATAGCCAAAGTGACATTCATCTTGCTAAGAATTCAGCTTTGCATTCAAAAACTAAGCACATACAGCTCAAATACCACTTCATTCGGTCAGTTTTGGAGGATGGGCAGTTGAAGCTAGAGAAAATTCACACAAGTCAGAATCCTGCAAATATGTTTACAAAGGTAGTTACATGGGAGAAACTAATTTGCTCTCAGTTTCTATTGGCCTTCATGACTGATAATGGTGGATATAAGAAACCAGCCAGGCCTGTAATCTAGTGGGAGCTGCAAAGTGCAGCGGTGTCGTCCAGGATCAGTCTCCAAGTGGGAGATTATTTGGTGTGGAGCCTGATGAGTCTCCCAGTGGGAGATTGTTAGTATGTGGCAACTGATCATGCAAGTATTGTACACAAGTTATGTATCCTCACCAAGGTTTAGGGGCGGCAGCCCCCGAGAAGTGGGGGTTCGGGGGTGGCAACCCCCCCAAAAAAAATTTCCCCTCATTTTTTTGCATGATCGAAGTTGGTTGTTAATTTTTGTTAACCGACAAAAGGAAAATGACATTGCAAAACCCTAATTCTAGAAGCTTCCAAAAATCTTGTTATAAGTGGCTGGGATGTATGTTACGGCAATGTATTTGTGAGATTGTAATCTATTTTACACTGGATAATAATATCATTGGATGACTGAGTTTCTGTGGATGTAACCCATATTAGGTGAACCACGTTAAATTTTTGTGTTGATCTCTTTTGTGTTATTCCTCATTGTTATATTTGGGTTATTTAATCTACATATAATTGTTAGTGTTTATTGCTTTGATCTGCCTAAACCCTAACACTGACTTTACACACTTCATCTTTTTTTGCCCTACTTTACTGTTCTATCATAATTCAGAGCTTTGATCTCCTTGCTTCGCACTTGATACTACTATACTTCTCACCTCTCACCTCATATTCACACAACCATTTCAAACAATGCTTGCATCCATTGAATATATATATCTGCTACATGAAATTACATCAACTGCAGTCGGCCTTAAGAAAACATGGAAACTATTTCAAGAACACTATTCTATCAGCTAAGTCCATGCACAAATATCAATGCAGACTAAAACTTATGTAACCAAGTCACCTCACATATCAGCCAATACCACTGGATCTCATAAATTATTTGACCAACCACTTCTCTTCAAAAGCACAAGATTCAAACACTTAGCCTGTTCTTCACCGGACTGAACTGTCTAACCAAAACCCGATACTCAGATGCTTGTGACTTGCAATCCCTTCATCACTGGAGGCTAAAATCTTGGATTTAGGTAGCCCTGACATCCCCTAACATTCCCTCAAATCCACAGCTCAATATGATTACCTATGGAGAAATGCGGACCAAAATACTGAACTCTGTCAAATGCTCTGTTCCTGTCTATCCGAACTTAGATAAATCTGCACTCTGACTTCCGGTATGATCAAATGATGTAATGTGGATGTGTATGATAGATTCAGTTGCCATCAATGACAACACCTGACATGCCTAGTAGTGTCTCTTGCCAACAATATCCCCCTTTCGCATTGATGGCAACACTAAGTGAAAAATGACTAAGCGTTATAACAACTCCCCCTTACTATGTACACTTGTGATTTCCAATGCTCCCCCTTAGATGAATTCTTCATTTTTCACTACTTTTCCTCTCCCCCTTTGACATCAATGGCAAAAGATGGAATCCACACATCAAAATTCATGCAAAAATTTTATGTACACGAGTCAAAACTTCACATACTTCCGCATATGAACATATAGTCCTTAAGCCTTGTTCATTAGCAAAAAGATATCACCAAAAATGTTTTTCAACCATGTTAATTCATTGTCCCAGTTCTTCTTAATGCTGCCCAAAAAAGATATATGCCCACTGAACAAAAATGCCTGTGATTCTACCCTTTGAAGGTCAGTAGGATCACTAGTAGCAGCAGCAACTTGGGATTCTGCCAATAGACCACACATAGTTTCTAACTTGGGGGAAATCAGTCCCCGAAGCTCATCCAATCTGCCCAAAACTTTAACCTTTTCCTTTTCCAAATCACTCAACTCATTTCGCAAACTCACTATTTTCATTCTTTGGTAGTTACGGACTCGATTAAAAGACTATATGACTGAGAAATGTTAGACAATTTGAGCTCTAAGTCCTTAAACTTCTTCTCAATATCTTCAACAACTTTAGAAAGAAAAACTTATAAATCTTTGCACCTTCAGAGAGGGCATTTTGAATACTCTTTACACTAGTATCAAGCCTTGATCTATCATAACTAATTATTTTCTTTATTTCAACAAACCTCTTCTCATTAAATTCATTTTCGACTTTAACTTCTGCTGACGTCTCTAAGGTTTCAAAATGAGTACTTACAGAGTTTATCAGACTCTTCAACTGACCAGAGGGAGATGCTGATGAGTCTTTCTAAAAAGTAGGCATGATTTTCTCCAAAATCCCAGATGCAAGGCCAAGCAACTCACTATCTTCTATATGGGACTTCAAAATTTCCTCTCTAGCCTTAGCTTGTGCAATAGAGGCCAACTTTATCTTCTGTACTGGTGATAATGTGTCAAAATTGATCAATCCTTGTATTATATCCTGATCTTCTACAATTTGTTTATCTCTCTCCAAAATTTATTTCACTGCTTCTACAGTGTCTCTTGCCCAAAATGATGTTTCAGATTTATGCTCTTCAGGGCCTCCATCTTCTCCCTTTTTAGAGTCAACCACAATGTTCTGCTCATCATTTTCATTCTTTTTCTCTGCTTCATCCTTCTCTGCATCATCATTAGAGGCATCTTTGCTTTTGTCTATCTTAGAAATGTCTTCTACATTCTTTTCTAGAGGATTTTGTTTATCCTCAATAGTAGTATTATCAAATTCCTCAACATTCAGAATGGAGGAGTCAATTCCATCATTAGTTTCCTTTTCTTGATCTTCCCTCATTATTTCATCTCCTTTATTCAATATTTCTTCTTCTGGAATAGAGACATCATCTATTTCAGTTTGTTGCTCATTTTTCTGGAACTCTTCATCATTCAGAATTGATGTGTCATCAGTATTAATAGGTTCTTCTGTAACCACATAAAACTTGTTCTTGTCCAGTGCTTTCTTTAGAATTTGTTTTGTTTCTTTAACAAATTCATCAATGTCTCCAATCATCAACTTATTCATCCTTTTCTTTCTTCTGAATTCATTCTTGACTTCTTTGAAAATTTTGTCTACTTTTCTAGAGATCACTGGACACAGACTTGACAATACATATTCCCTTATCTCCATATCTTTTACTTTAGCAGCTTCTTTTCTTATTTCCAGAATGTCTCTTAAACCTTTAGGGATTTCTGCCAAAATTTCCACTAGAGCTCTGTTGAATACATTCAAGTACTTCACAATAGCATCCTCCAAAACTCTCTTGTCAGCATCACTGTAATGATCATAAAATTTAGTTATTGGCTTTAGGTTTCCATCTACAGTGATTGACTTAACGATGACTTCCACAGAAGGACTAGGTTTTTCAACATAAGCCTCTAACTTATGCCTTTTACTTGACTTTTTGCTTTCAAAGGGCTTCTCCTTAGACACTTTAGTAGCCTTAGTGCCTGAGGCCTTCAACTATTTAACCTCATCATCTAAATTAGTCTTTTCTTCGTCCTCCTTCTCCATACTGACATATGACTTTTTGGCCATTACTTTTGTTCTTTTTCTTTCCTTACCGGTAGGTCTTTCTTTGAATTTCTCTGCAATAGGAGAAGGTGATGCACCAGAGGTTATACCTGTACTCCTAGTAGTTCTTGGCTTAGAAGAGGATTCTGCTAGAACACTTCCTTGTTGCCTGTCTTGATTCTCCTTCTCAGCTTTCTCTATCCTTTCTCTGTTTAGTCTCACAGCTTCTTTTTTTATGCCAATGCTTTCTGCATACATTTGAACTTGCCTTTGAATCTTTCTCTTAGATTCAGGTTTCTGGAGCTCAACATGCAATTTCACACTAAGTTCATCATATGTCCCAAATCTTTCAACTGTGGTGTCCTTTGGTTTACTCAAAAGGTGTTGAGCATACATATCCAACACTTGCTCATCAACTTCATACCCCATGGGCATGATCCACACAGTTCTTGGTTCAACTGCTTCCATTAAATAGTGATCTATATCCACCAAAAAATAGACTATATCCTTCTATTTTTCAACCATAGATTTAGGGATTCTTTCCCTTGAGTGCATTATATTCTAAAAGTTCTTGAAATATCCCCAGATGGTAGTCCTTTGGGCTTTAGAATCGCCAATATCGTGCATATGATTTCTTATTTGGATGGCAACCGGTTTGTCATTTGTCCAATACAAACTCTTCATCCTTGGTAGCTCATTCATGAAATAGAAGAACAAGTACAAGACCAGTGTACCATATTTGAACTTGTTCTTCTTATCCTTCTTAACTTTATTTAAATTTCCATCAGCTGGTTCTGCAGCAACTCACACAAGTCATAGTCAGCATTCTATCTCAACATCTGATAAGCTGCATAGATAGCTATACCAGATACATAATTCTCCCTGCTGGAATGATATATCTTGTATCCAATCACCATTGATGCAAATTTGACATCCGAATCAGTGATGTCATTTATTGTCATTGCCTTTTTGTCAAACCTTGAACCGGTAGCATTAGTTACAATTTAATTCTTTACTAACTTCAACATTGGAACCCTGTCACGGCCTTGATGGTGTCCTTGGTGATCTTGAAGGGTTTCATTAACTACATAAACTCATCATGCATCTGACTTAGCACATACCAGACCCACTCATCTTCATCGAAGGATGGAAACCCTATAATCTGAATGAAATGTTTATCTTGCAGTGCCTTATACTCAGGTTTAAGACCATGAATTTCATCTCTCAGATGATTCTTGAACAAATCTACTAACTTAGAATCTCCAAACTCATCTATGCTAGCATGAATATAAGCCCTAATATCTTCAAGGTGCAACACACCATGCAGAACATTTGAAAAGGCACCTAACAGATCGACCTCTATATATTTGTGTGGATGCTTTTTTAATTTAGGTCAGAGCCTTTCGGTGATGTCAACAACCAATGGAGTAGCCATATCCAAAGATTGCAAATTCAGAGAGTTTCACAGAGAATACCTTGTTTCGCCGATTAGGGTTAGCTATCGAATTCACTTTTCACACTTTAAATCTTTGAAATCGCAGCTCAGGTGCTCTTTTCCTTGTTCTCTTCGAATGCAAAGTGATTCAAATATTGAGTAAATGACCTTTTGTGATCTACAAAACCTTATTCACCATTGTAATAAATGCTTTGCCCTAATACATCTAGTTACACTATTTCTACATACAATCAATCTTCAATTGCTTCGCAATCAATCACATTAGCTTCTTTTCTTTTGGAATTTGCTTCAACAGATCTGCAATAGGCTTCTTTGTCTTCATTCATCATGTCAGATTTAGGCACCCACTTACTAGAAAGGGGAAATAGATTTTCAATGCAGCTCCCCCTGAGCTGGAGCTCCTATTTTAATTCCCAAAGGAATTATCAGCACCGGATTTTGGTGCGGACCCATCATCCTTATTCATTTCACCTTTCTTCACCCATGTTTTGTTCATTTCATTCTGGATCTCATTCACATTCACTTTACCCTTTCCTTTGTCCATCTTCTGCTCTGTTCTTCCTTTACCTGCTTGTGAGTTCTCATTTTTACTTCTGCAAAATTTGGCAATGTGTCCGGATTTGTTGCAGTTGAAGCACACAATCTTATTCCTCTGACAATTACATGTTGGAATAGGTTTAGATCTGCATTGCATTGCAATATGGCCAAACTTGTTGCAAGTAAAACATCTTCCATTGAAAACTTGTTTGTTCTTAGGAGGATTCCTTGATCCACTTCTACAATCCTCAGCCTTATGACCTATCTTTTTGCAATTAAAGCATTGATCGAAGAAAGATGATGCATTTTGATTCTCTTTACTTTTGCATTTATTAGCTCTATGACCATACTTATTGCATTTGAAACAATTGCCATTGAAAGATGGATACCTTTGAGCATTAGGTTGTCTTACTAGAGATCTTCTAGGATTCCTTCTTTGATTTCTTGCTTCAGGATTTCTTTGACTAGATCTAGAGCTTTCACCTTTCTCAAATCCTAGACCATGCTTATTATCTTCCTTCTTCTAACTATCAAGCAGCACCTCAAGTTTAGATGAGCTTATCTTGACTTTCTCTTTATATTCATTTGCAACATCTAGGTCATGTTTGAGAATGACAATTTGTCTTTCAAGTTGTTCCTCATTATCCCTGGTTTCTTGTAGATCAGATTTTAGATAGCCAATTATTCTATCCAATCTACAGCATTCTTCTGTTCTTTCTTTCAGAGATTGATTCAGTTTTTCCTCAGTCTTCTTCCTTTCCTCAATTTCCTTGGTTAGCCTCATCACCCCGGATTCCATCTCATGTTTTAGGACAACTTCTTTTGCCAGCTTCTCACACTTCTTTGTCTTCTCCTTCAGAGCCTCATCCATGCCATTGTATTCATTTTGATTTGCTAACCACTGAAGTAGCTCCCTCCTCTTTTCATTCGATTTGCTCAGTTGCCCTTTTAAAGTTTGAATGAAATCATCAACATCTTTAAGGTTCTCTTTCAATTCTTTGACTTCTACCCTATACTGATCAAGATCTTCTAAAGCAACTTGAAGTTGTTCATTGATGCCATCAAAATACCTGGATGAACCCATTGTAACACCTTCCCAGATCTTCCTCAAGCTGTTAAACTTTTTCCAAGGAACTTCGCTCTAATACCAATTGTTGAAATTAGGGCAAACAATTGAGAGGGGGGTGAATCAGTTGTCTCAAAACTTTATCTCTTCTTGTGTTTAATCTTCTTTACAACTTATCAACATATAAATGATGTAACCATGAAAACATGAATTAACAACATATGAGCAGAAACATAATCAACACACATGACACTAGGATTTTTACGTGGAAACTTGATTAAAGGAAAAACCATGGTGGGGGTTAACCCACAAGATTTTATACTCTGTTAAAAGTATTATAGAATGGGAAGGCACATGCCTTTGGGCACACTTCCCAGAGCTCACTACTCAAAGGAGGCTCACTGCCTACAAAATTGATTACAAGAGTTCACTGAAATGTTTGAACTAAAGAATAGCATCTAACTATGCAAAATAATAGTTCTGGTTAAGCTCAGTACACTGACTTTACACACTTCATCTTTCTTTGCCCTGCTTTACTATTCTATCATAATCCAGAGCTTAGATCTTGGTGCAGGAGCACCAAGAGATTCAAGAGGACCCATACTTTGTTTTCACGTTGTCCCATGTTTTTATGATGTAATAAGGTCCATTAGACCATTTCATGTTGCAATCAAATGTAGTCCTCTTCATATGTCATTCTCAATGTAATAAAGTCTTATAATAAGGTCTATGTGGTCCAAGTCCATGGTAGTCATATGGTTTCATATGGTTGTAATGGTGGAGTACATCCCACTTTCATGTTGAAGGCCATTCATGGCATGACAACATTGTTAGAGGAGGTCATATTAAGTTTGGAGTGATTATGCATAGTATATACAAAGTGCAGTGTAGTTAAATGATGACAGGGGCAGTTTGACAGGTGTAAAGACAATTTTCCTGCCTCCTCAACGACCCCAAATACCTACCAACTGCTTGTACTGGTGGTGCACATGCTTAAAGAGGCATGATCATGATTGTTTGTTGTGTGGATGAAGATTTGGAGAAGAAAAAATAAGAAAACTCTGTCTTTCCCTACATTTTCTGTATCTATTCTCTTGTTTCTGCCCGTAGTCTACTTTTGTACGACACTGTCATGATCTCTTGAGTTGTGGAATCGAAGGGTGAATGTTTTAACTTTGTTTCAAAATAGGTTTGAGGTCTTAACATTAACTCAGATAGGAGTTACAAGGATCTTCCTGTAGTCTGTTCGTTAAACCCTTAAGTAGGGTTTTGAAAGGAACGATGTCAAGCTGAACATTCCACTATTCCTCCACCTCATGGAAGTAGTGGAATGCAATCATAATATTGTATTCTTGCTATTTAGAATGTTAGTAGAAGGGAGGATGGAATTTTTGTGTGGTTTGAGGAGTTAGGGCTTAATAAGACCATGTATTAAGCCATTTGGAGTAGTTTGAGACCTAAAGTCCGTACAGGTGAATGTGGCCACTTGAAACCTATAGAATCCTTGTTTTTGACACTAGGTTTGTTCTGGGAAGTGTTTGAAGGGTAGTCTCTTTGGAAAAGAGACCTAATTAGGGCTCTAGACTGCTAGGGACAGTCAAATTTTGAAGCATTCTTTGTGAAACAATATATGCCCATTTTGAAGTATGCTAAGGGTCTTCCAAAAGGGTATCTGAAACTGAATTGGGTTTGTGGAGTAGAGGTCTTTGTCAAGAGTTATTGCTGATTGTTCTCAATTTGAGGGCTACAAGGAGTTTGGTGACCTTGTGAAGGAAGTACCCTATCTATGTTTGCAAGTGTCCATCCAATGGTTTGGAAATCTTGTCCCAATGGTTTTAAGACCTTGTACATGACTGCCTCTGTAAGATCACCTATCTTGTGCCATATTCAAGTGGAGCCCTTGGTTTAGGCTTGGTAAGCAATGAAAGTTTGTTGGTAAAATAGTGAGTTCATCATCTTCCCTTGAATGATTGCCAAACACCTTGAAGTTGTCTTGTTTCCTCTCTGTCCTCTGCATCAGATCTCCTTGCTTCACACTTGATACTACTATACTTCACACCTCTCACCTCATATTCACACAACCATTTCACAAAATGCTTACATCCATCGAATATATATCCGCTACATGAAATTACATCAACTGCAATCAGCCTTAAGAAAACTTGGAAACTATTTCAAGAACACTGTTCTGTCGGCTGAATCCATGCACAAACATCAATGCGGACCAAAAATTATGTAACCAAGTCACCTCACATGTCGGCCAATACCACTAGATCTCATAAATTACTCGTCCAACCACTTCTCTTCATCTGCACAAGGATCAAACACTTAGTCAGCCTGTTCTTCACTGGACTAAACTGTCTAACCAAAACCTGATACTCAGATGGTTGTAACTTGCAATCCCTTCATCACCGGAGGCTAAAATATTGGATTTAGGTAGCCCTAACATCCCCTAACATTCCCTAGATCCACAACTCAATATGGTTACCTGTTGAGAAATATGGACCAAAATGTTGAACTCTGTCAAATGCTTTGTTCATGTCTATCCGGACTTATATAAATCTACACTCTGACTTCCGATATGATCAAATGATGTAATGCAGATGTGTAGGATAGATTCAGTTGCCATCAATGACAACACCTGACATGCCTAGTAGTTTCTCTTACCAACATACATTTATATGCAACAGCCTACATGTTTTGAGGTAAAAGAGAAAGAAAACTAGGTATACAAGTTAAGAAGATCTCTTTATGGTTTAAAACACTCCCCTAGAATGTGGTACCAAAAGTTTGATTCATTTGTTTTGAAATTGGGTTTTTTTATAAGTAAAGAGGATCATTGTGTCTACGTTAAATGTATTGATGATGATATTTTGATTATTGCCTTGTATGTGGATGATATGTTATTTTTAGTAACACCAAGGGTATGACCAATGAGTTGAAAGCTCAAATTTCAGGTGCATTTGACATGAAGGATCTAGGGGCAGCCAGGTATATTCTTGGAATGGAGATCAAAATGAATTGAGGTAATAGAAATCGTTGGTTATCATAAAGTAAGTATGTGAATACTATATTGCACAGATTTAACATGCATGATTGCAATCCAGTTAGAATTCCTTTACCGGTTGGTTCTAAGCTTTCATTAGATATGTTTCCTAAGAATGAAGATGATTTAGAGGATATGTCTAATGTGTCATATGCTAGTGCTATAGGAAGTTTGATGTATGCAATGGTTTGCACTAGACCAAATATTGCCCAAGCAGTGGGAGTTTTGAGCAGGTTTATGTCTAACCTTGGTAGACATCATTAGAATTATGCAAAGAGGGTGTTAAGATATTGTGTTTCCTAAGAATGAAGATGATTTAGAGGATATGTCTAATGTGTCATATGCTAGTGCTATAGGAAGTTTGATGTATGCAATGGTTTGCACTAGACCAAATATTGCCCAAGCAGTGGGAGTTTTGAGCAGGTTTATGTCTAACCTTGGTAGACATCATTAGAATTATGCAAAGAGGGTGTTAAGATATTTGTGTGGTATTTTTTATTACGGTTGATTTATTTTGGTACTAACAATGTGGATAAGACATTGGACATACAAGGCTTTGTTGATGCAGATTGGGCAAGTGACTTGGATAGTCGACAATCCACTAGTGGCTATGTGTTTACTTTGTTTGGAGGACCTATGATTTGGATGAGTAAAAGGCATCCCACCATTTCTTTATCCATGACTAAAGTAGAGTATATGGCTTCTACTCATGTTTGTAAGGAGGGAGTTTGGTTATGGAGATTGTCCACAAGTATTAATTTTGATTACAGGATTATTTAGATTGGTTGTGCTAGCCAGAGTGTAATATGTTTAGCCAAGAACCCCATATATCATGCATGGGCTAAGAATGTGGATTTTCAATACCATTTTGTTTGTGAAATGATTACTAATGGTTAGATTGAGCTAAAGAAGGTTGACAATCAAGAGAATATTGCAGATTCACTTACTAAACCTATGAGCACATAACATTTTGCATGGTGTAGGAAGACCATGGGCCTTGTTCCTAGTACTTAGTTGTTTTATGTTTTTTATGGGAGTATTTACAATGTATGATGTCAAGTGGGAGAATTTTAGGATTAAGGTTCCATCAATCTTGTATATCTTATGTAATTTATTATTCCTATTAGTGTTCGTAAATCACCCATAAGGGATGAAAGGTTTCACCAAGTAGCAATCTTGTTTCAGCCTCATGTTTAATCCCAGTACCTGATGGATGTTGGTTATGGAGCACATTTGATTCTAAGGGGATGACCCCCCAATGGGGGGTACAGGGGCTGTGCACCCCAGCAAGGGTTTGGGGGTAGTGCCCCCAAAAGCCACATTATATATATATATATATATATATTCATTGTAAATTTGGACCTTTCATAATTAGGTCACAGATCTGATAGTGGAAGTTATGTTGGATTTTCTTTCCCTAGAAGGAAACCCCTTTATGAGGATATTCTATTACAGATGTGAATGAGTAGAGTAGAAAAGTTGAGACTAACAAACATGTGCTACTGAATTGAAGACTGAAGAGGATATTTATAGTGTTGTATTGTAAACTCTATTGAAGTTAATACAAATTGGCACATCTATTCTTGTGTGGATTTTTTTCGAAAGAGTTTCTCCATGTAAACATCGTGTTATGTGTTTGATCTTTTGTTCCATTATTTCTTTGTGTTTATTTCATACTATCTCCATTTTGGTTCTACACAGTTAAATATCTATATCACAATTGTAATCAGATTTTAATTGATAGTTGTTTACCTTCATTTATAACAAGAGTGAGTGTGGTAAATTACATAAGGTTGTTACAAGAAATAACATGTATAGATTATAAAATATAGTTACTAATAGCCATAAAATACATCATAACACATCATAAGTGAGTCCCACCAATTTGCAATACCATATATTATTAATCAGAAGTTATTACATTCAGATGTTGCAATACATCTATATCATTTTCTATACCATCTTACATTCATACTTATCATCCTATCCCTTCCTATCTATTACATTTGTTCTACATACAGTGTATATCTTCTTAATCTTACATTTTACATTTGCAAAACATTTACCTATACCTAAGTATAAGTACAAAGTGTATCTCCTTGTCTTCATTGTGTCTCTCAAGACTAAGGCCATAATCCTTTTGTGGTGGGTAATTTTTTCTCCAATGTCAGCGCTATCCTACTAACAAGTGTGCTGATGTGATCTTTTATTGTTGACTTGTGAATGTGTTGAGACAATTAATTCAGAATTAGAAATATAATGTAGATTAGATATTATAAGTTGGAAACAAAATTTTGGTGAAGATTGTATTTTTTGAATGAGGTCATGTTGTGTGAACTAGTCTTGGATTGAATCATGTTGTGTGGGCTTAATTGTGGTGTAATTTTGATATTTTATGTAAGTAATTTATTTATCATTACAACACTAAACTTCTTTGACTAATTAACCAAGTATCCTCTTGTAAAGGAAAATAATTTTTCCCTAATTAACCAATGCAAACAATTAAGCATAAACCAACCTAGGTTAATTTGTGCTAATCAATTGGAATGGTAAAACATCTAAACCAATGCTATTTTAGGAAAGTAAATGCAAGGTATTGAGTCACTTAACTCTAGGAACAATGATGAAGAATATATCTAATGCCACATTATAAACTACAAGTGTCTGAGGAATGAAAATGGATCCTCTCTATCTAGAAGTCACCTTGAGATTAGAATGGTCACTAAAATATGTTGTGGCTCAAATTTACAACTCTAGGTCACTTTTTGTGTATCATGGATGTGTCCTAACCCATGGATATTATTTAGTTAAATATGTGCTTCTTCTCGTAAGTCCACTATGATATTTGCCTTTTATTGATTGCTAATCATTGACATTATTTAAAGATACTTTTGGGTGATAATTGGATCACAAGGGTCATGTTCTCTTAGGATGATCCCCTTGATTAGAATAAATTTTATGCTCATAGAAATTAGAAAGGACAACACTCTTCAATCATGCAAATGCTCTAGAATGATGATGTAGATAAAGAGGTTCCTTTTAGTGCTCCAAATTGAAGGATTCCTAGAATAATACTCCTTACAATGTGTTGGAACAAATTTTTAACCCTAAAAATTTGATAGAAATTCATTTCCCGCCATCATGTTATATCTAACATATCATTCAAATTTCCCCGCTTAGAATAATACATCCCTTGGACCCAAAATCCTAAACCCATTAAGCTCATATTAGCCTTTAAAAGGTAAAAATCACATTAGAAAAATATGCCCATGTAAATAGGTTCCCCTTAGGATCTTGTTTGATAAAACAAGATTTGACATATCGGGGACACCATATTGGGGAGACTCACTTTCGGGTCTCTTCGATAGTCTGCAAAATTAGAAAGGCAAAACACACAACAAGGTGATATATTGGGTTGATATCAAAAAGTTGAAGGGACTTATAGACCAGTGCATCAAAATGAGTCTTTCAGGGTCTCTTTGATATTCTAAGGACATAAAGGTACATCGAGAGGATCGATGAATATTGGCTTGACACCTAAATGTGTCCCACCGATAAAGCGATAAAAATGAAAACATTTCTAAACAAGACATCAGAATGTCGGGGTAACTCAATTACTAGTCCTACCGATAAGCCGTCAGTAATTATGAATAAAGAGAAGTACTTCGAGATGACTTCGAGATGTCGAAGAGAGGCCATTTCTAGTCCCTTCGAAAAGATGAATGACATGATGAACAAGGGGATATTGAAGGGAGAAATAAATATTAAAGAGACATTTGTATGAGGGGATTTCGACAAGACACCATCTAAGGTCATTCTGATATTCTAAAGGTAATAAAAGCATAAAAATTATCAAACATAGCTATGAAATTAATCATCCTGATAAAATAATGACATGACATCTTTGGCGGAGATCAAACGACCCTTATTTCAAAAATTAAAAATGTCCCCTCGATGATATGAGAGCTTCCATGAGAAACCATTAATGCACAGAACTAGGTATATCAATGCAAATCTTGAAAAGATTGAATCATTAAGCAAACGCGAGGAGCAAGGGTAGAGAACAACAAAAACCATCATTCAAGAACCAGTGACTATATATCCAAGTAAGTACTTTAAAGCTTGAAATTTACAGCTTATTGGTTCGAATTGCGTTTATAGTAGTAGGGATTTTCTTGCATAAGTTTATATTATGGAAGAGATAGTTGAAAACCCTAGAGAGAAAAGACAAAAATTAGAGGAAAGACACCTAAACCAATACTTAATAGATCAATGCCCAAGGTTAGGACAGAGGTCTAGGAGAAATGCCCAATTGAATCCCCAAGCAAAAAATTTAGAGGATATATATAAACAAATAGGGGATATATGGACTCCAATCAGGGGTTATGATCCTTTTATATATCATTATAGGAAAATTCATAGGCATAACCCTGTCTCAAATCCATGGAGAATGAACCTTGGAAAGCTTATAGTGCCAAATGTATTTGTCAATGTGGAATTGTTGAAAGTTGTGGTTGAGAAGTACAACCCACAAACCTGCCTAATTGAACAAAAGGATGGGTCCAGTTTCATCCCTATCACCAGAGATTTTATAGCAATGGTGTTTTAGTTGGATTCTAGTTTTGATATGAAATTTAGACTCAGAGATTTGTTGAACGAGTATTATAACCTGAGCAATAACTACAAGAGGTGGAGGCTACCTTTACACAGGCCCCGAGATGAAGTGAATAAGCTCAGAGTGTTTTCAGGGGTGGAGGATCCACCTTATTCCATAGAATTGTTTGAAGAATATTTCAAATGCACCTATTATTTTGTATGTCGACTACTAGGCCTAGAGGCCTCTATGTTTATGAAAATTGCACCCATGGTTCTCACTATAGATGTGCAAAGCCAAGATGCACAACCTCTGGATTATGCCAAGTTCCTTGCCAATAACCTTCATAATGAGTTGATTGCTATAAAAAATGGAGGTAGTAAATTCAGACACTACTCTTTGCTTATGCATCTTATCCTGTATGAAGGGGAAAATATGTGTCTATGGGATGAACGTTTAAGAATAAGGGATTTTGACAAGAATGGAGATCTTAAACCTATACAAATGTGGACTGCTATATGGGATAGCAGATGTGAAAAATCTCACTCTTTATTTTGAAGAATATTTTGTAAAGCCTGTATATAAGTTGTTAGGTCATCCTTGTGATCACAATTTATCAGTAGAAATATAGAGATTCCTAAGGCCAAAGGATAAAAATGAAAAGGGAAAATTTAGTCACTTTTGGGGTGACTTGTATACTTATAATGACTACACCAAGATAAGAGTGTATGGGTATGAGGGACCACCGTTTTTGCTACCAAAAACATGTCCAAATAGGATTACCTATTTAGAGACTATAAGGCAATTAGCTTATTCTGAATTTATGCACCTAAAGAGTCATAACAAGTAGTCATCCATGCCTGGTACTATATATTTTGGAGAGTTTATAGTACTTTCTGATAAAGGATATCAATTAATTGATAAAAAATTGGAACATTTCAGATTACCATCAGGGAATTCCCAGGAGAATTTTGACCCTAAACACTTCATAAGTGGTGTCAAAATAAGTAAAAATTTGAAAAGATATCACCATGTGCCATTTATTGAGGATGATTTAATCAGAAATTGTGATGAACGAATTGTAGCTGAAAGAAGGAGTTTATATCATAAAGTAGTGTTGGTTGAGGCTTGGAGGGTAGCCAAAAACACCACTTATACAGGAGCTTTTCTAGATATTGATGATCCCATTGAAAGGTTGGATATGCTTATTACACATGCATCAGATTTGACTATGAATGTTCCTTCTCACATTTTAGAAAGAAAAGGAAAATTTGTTAAAGAGATACAAGCTGAGTGTGAGATACCATTGGATCATATCTCCCCTCAATCTATACTAGACACCAGTTTCTCTCTTGATACTAAAAATGTATTGGAGGAAGAATATGATATAGGAGATGAAGATGTACAGAGCTTTGAGCCTGTAATTGAATATTATGAACCTCCTAAGGATAGAGAAAAGGTCAGAATGGAAGCCCCTGATGAATTGTCAGATGACATAAGACATATGGAAAATAAGAAATGTGTTTCAGATCATGAATTTATCAGAACCCCTGAATTCAAAGCTTTCTTATATGAGTACAAAGGCAAATAGGCCAGAGAAAAGGTGAAAGATATTACTCTTGAGGTACAAGCTGAGGTATTATAGGCACTCCAAATAGAAATTAATAAGGCAATGGAGACCATGACTCCATATAAGGGAAGAGAATTACTTGAAGAAGTAGGGGTGATGCTAGTCTTAGGATGGGATATGACATATGCCATTGTTTTTTATACTTTCAAAAGAAATCAAGATAAGAAGATGCAGCTAAGCATTGAAGCTCTAGATAAGATCAAAATATGGTCAAGATATGATCCTGACAAATCAACTTTGCTAATATGGGCACTTTACCCCCCAAATAAAAGGCCTCAAATCATTGATAATCTAGATAAAGTGTTTGGTCATCTCATGATACAAAGAGTTGAAGATACAGATCCTCTTGAGACTGTTGATTTGAATGTTAATGTGGCTAGATTTACAAAGTCTTAGATTGAGTAATTGGTGAAGAAAAATAATGCATATATGGCAGAAAATGCAAAATTGAGGCAAGAAGTTGCCACCTATAAAGAAAAGTTGTCAGCATTATCCAGCAGTTACTCACCATATCTAGAGGCTGATAAAAAGGTGGTAGATGCAAGAGCAGATGCCAAATATTGGAGGATCAAAGAAGAGAAGTTCTAGAAAAGGAGTGACCAACTCGAAATTGAGATAAAAACTGTTAAATACAACATAACCTCAGAACTAATTAAAATGAGATTTGAGAAGATAGAGGGGAACAGTGATAAAATATGGGAGTTGTATAGAAGGACACACAATGTTTATCAAGAACATAAGAGATTACACCTTAGGATGTTTGAAAAGGAGGAGCTAAAAGCTAAAGCAAGTGTTGAAGAAAAAGTGTTCAAAGAATATGATGATATGATCAGTGAGCATGAGAGATTCAATACCTTGTTAACAAAAGACTTAAGTGATTTTGATCAGCATCTGGACATGGCATTACCTAGTTTCTTTGACATTGAAGGAAATTTGCACTTTAAAATGATATTTGAAAAGTGAATTGATCCAGTTACTACCCACAACTCTTGAGAAAATCAATAATGAAGACAGAGTAATAGAGAATACACATACATGTTTAGATAAGGTCTTTACTCTGGAATCATCCATGAGTGATATAATCTCTACAGATACCTATGCAACCTAGGAGTACATTGATCATGTTTCTAAGATAAATGTATTCATTGCTAGAGAAACATGAAGGGGTCGAGTGAAACAAGAAATGAAATTTTGTTAATTTTTTTTATGTATAAATCGATATATTGCTTCAGCAATAAGAACGGGAAAAAGCACATTCAACGGATACTGCAACATGGAGAGGATTACCTTGCCAGAGCTGTGTTCACAGGTGCTCTACAAAGATTAATGGATCCAGATCTTAATTAGATTGATTATGCCCATAATCTATTTCTTAATTATGTTTAGTCATGAAAAGATTCAATTTATGAATAGTTATGTCGATTCAAGCGTGAAGCTTGTTTGCTTCCCATATTTATAAGGGAGACCAAGGCCTAGTTGAAATCATTAATCAATTGGCAGCAAGACAATTTATATATTCAATATTATTATCTCCAGTCATATTTCATGCTTAAGATACTAAATGTTTATGATATTTTAATATTATAATGGGCAAGAATGATTTCATCTGTGGATATATTTGTGGTGTTTTGATATTCTATTGATATTCAAGTTTATGAGTTGCTTGACTGTCTTTGTCTTGGTTACTTCCAGTTATTTAAATCATTAGATTTATCAAGGCACATTTGTTGTCTCTGTGTGGTGTATTTTGATTGGTTTCTATCAGAAGTTGATTTAAGTCCTCCTAAGTGATTTACATTCATTGGTCTCTGCCCTGAGTTAAAATCCTTTAAGTAAATCAATTTAGCTGGTTTCCTTCAAAGTAGAATTAAACCCTTTCAAACAACCACAATAATTTAGAAAAATCAAATGGATCTTAAAGAAGAGTCTAACAACCAACAACCTTGCACGTTTACATAAGGTTTAAGCATTTAGAAAGTGCCAGATAGTCAGAGTTAAGCCAAATAAATCTGTAATTCATACGAGTCTTGACCCCATTACCCAATAGCATTAGGCACTGGTCACAACCATTATATAACAATCTTTTACACTCCACAATTTTATTCACGCATTAAAAAAACTCACACATTAGGAGTAATAATAATTCATAGCCTTACATCTACTTCACACCCATATGCCACTATGAAGGTCATACAAGTCTGCATTAATAGTCATGGTATACCCACCTAGGTCTAGCAGAGCCTAATGTGAAGGGGGTCTTAACCATATTTGCCCTTATCATTAGCCAAAAGCGTTAAGAGAGCTTGGCATCCTCTTAGGGTTAACAACCCACGTTTTTGAGACCTAAAAGAACTGGCGACTCTACTGGTGATAACATAAAGGAACCTAGTAGGAGACCATATAAATAGAGTCAGGAAATTAAAGTCATAACTCTGTTGGTGGAAAAGACCCATAAGATAAAATCATTCCTCTCCAAAGAGAGGTGGCGACTCTACTCTAAATTTTAGATATATTATGTGTTGAAGCATTACAGTCTCATACAATATGGATGGTAGGAGATCCAAAACTAATGGTAAAAAGTTGCAATCTTCCCCACCTTTAAGGGCTCCTACTAAGAAAACTAGGATATCAAACCATTGTGAACGCCTTAATAATCAAAATACGCATGAAGATGCATAAGAACAACCCTTATTAACACATAACATCTTCACTCCTCTACATGAATCAGAAGAATTCCAATCTGAGAGTTATCATGCTCAGTCTGATCATAACAGATTTGGTGATATTCTAGACCAGTACAGACATGACCCTCAAAAGCAGCTTGAATATGAGGCTCAGATTGAAAGGGAAATAATGCAAAAATAGGCAGAATATGATTATAAAATGTCATTGCAACAGGGTGGAGAGATTCAATATTAGTCTATAGATCAAATAACATCCACAGAAACCCATGATACTCCACCAAAAGACATATAGAATAAGAGTGAGATACAACAAGACTTACATAAGTTACAAGAGGAACTTGAGCTAGCCAAATTAAAAGAAATAGAGGAATGGATAAAACAAGAATTGTAGCAAATAAGGTCTAGAACTACAACAACTAGCTCCAAGTATGTACTTCCCCATAAGCAAAGTGGACATGTTCTGACAAGCAATCTGCAAGGATCACATCAAAATACAAGTGGTTCAAATACTTCAAAAGCACCACATAATCCAAGCAATATTGGTTCTATGCAACAAAATATTCCACCACGAAATCCAAGAACACATAATGTCCATAATCCTTCCCAACATATGACTAATACTTGTTTACCTCCTGGTCATCAACATATTCCACCCCGCCAACAAAATACAAATATGAATCCACACCATAATGTACAACAACATCCACCTCACTATTACCACCACCAATATCAACCAAATCAAAATTTGCAAGGACCCTTAAATATAAATAGATGCAAGCAACTGGATTTATCTAGGTACCAAATTTGTCCTGATCCCATTGACAATGATTTGATAAATGCACTCCCAAAGTTTGCTAAGAATAATGCCATTTCAGCAGAACATATCAAAAACTTTGAGACAGTCATGGATAACTATGAAGTGCAATATGAAGATATCCAGATGAAATTATTTATGCTATCTCTGATTGAAGATGCTAGGGATTGGTATAAGAATTTGCGTGATGGCTCAATCAGTTCTTTTGAAGATTTCAAAGATTAGTTTAGAGAATAGTATGGGAGTCATGCTGATCCAAATTTTGCTATTCATGAATTGACAAGCATTCAAAAGAATTATAATGAGATAGTAGTGGATTTTAACCAAAGGTTTTCAAAGATATATCACAAGATTTCTCCTAAACTGAAACCTCTTGATGGTATGGCCCTAGCTCTATACTTAAAATCTTTTGACCCTAAAACTAGATATGAACTACGAAATAGAGCTCCTATGACTCTTGTAGAAGCTCAAAAAGCAACTGTGAGTATTGAAAACAATAGAAAAGCTACTAGAAAATTTGGTAAAAGAGAAAATATCAGAATTCCACAAAGCCCTAATAACCAACAAACTATGAAAGCAAATTATTATAGAAACGAAAGGCCTAGATTATATGATATGCCTTATAACACTAATTGGAAGGATGGAAAGCCCGTGGATAACAAACAGAACCAGAATTATAAGGATACTCCTGATCCCTTAAAGAAACATGGGACACATGTAGTGGATAGCAACCCATGGTGTATTGCATGCAACCTGCCTCATTCACCTGAATATTGTGTGGTAGCCCAATCAGTGCAAGAAAAAGAAACATCTTATGATCAGGACAAGGATGATCATACCATAAATATATTAGGAATGAGACCTCACTTAATTGATGAAGAATACTCATCATTTGAAGAATGCTCATCATTTGAAGAAGATGGATTCGAATATGATGTAAGCAATTAGAGATATAATGTTAACATGGGTAGACAAGAAGTTTTCTCTTATTAGGAAGATAATTATGAAGAAACTGCTCATGTATCCAATATGGTCCCACATTTCCAATTAAGAAAGCCCACTAAGGAGGAAAGGAGAGATCTTACAATTGTTGTTGTGGCTCGGGCTAGAAATAATTACAACATGAGGAATAGAACTATGAATGCAAACCAAGGAACACCCCAAGGTTTATTTATCAAAGAGCCAGATCATAAGAAGGGTACCTTGGATAACCATAAGAAAGGAGAAAATCAAAAAATTACACATAAGGAAACATCCAAGGTTGAACAAAATAAGGTGAAGGATAATAATAGGCAACAATCTGAAGAGAAAGGTTCCAATAAAGAGAAGTTAGAACAAATCAATGTTACTCCTTCATTTGATATAACACAAGCATTATCCCAAATCAAGATATCGGTACCATTAATGGAAATGATGAGAATAGATGAATACAGGGACAGTGCTCTCAAGTTGATTTCTAATGTGCCAAATCAACAAGGTCATAACAAAAACAAAGGTGTGCCAGAAAATAAGGTGAACAATCTTGGACAAGAGGTTATGAGAACTCTTGAAATTTATCTTGGTGATGCTATAAAAAAAATCCTTCCCAAGTAGACCAATTCTATATAACACTACTTATCAACAACAAGCTGGTAAGAAATTGTATGATTGACTCTGGAGCCGCAATAAATATTATGCCAATAGCTGTTATGAAAGAATTAGGCTTATGGGTGAACACAACATATGGCAAATGCTATGCAATGGATAATAGCTCCATCCTTGTTGTTGGAGTTATGGGATGTGGAATTAAAATTGGCCTCATGTCCTGAATCCACTTATATAACTGATATTACTATAGTAGATACTCCACCATACTATTGAATGTTATTATCCAGATAGTGGACTATTGCAGTAGGGGGAAATGTCCAACTAGACCTATCATATGCAACAATACCAATAAATGGGAAGGAGGTTAAGTTGTGTACAAATCCAAGGTATGAAAATATAATAGAAAGATTAGATGCAAACCAAATGAATTGTTTCTGTGATGTAGATCTTGGGAGTTTTAGCGTTGAAAAATCACAACCTGAATTACAAAACACAGAACCAATAAAAAAAGAATCTCAAATAGATGAACATGGTGTATGGAGGATGTATTTTGATGGTGCATGCAGTAAAGGAGAAAATGGGGCTGGAGTTGTATTCATCTCACCAACAGGCAAAACATTCAAATACTCATTCTTGCTAACCTTTGAATGCACTAATAATATTATTGAATATGAGGCATTATTGTTGTGTTTGAACATTGTCCTACAACATGGAATCAAACTATTGGCAGTTTATGGTGACTTAGAATTAGTTGTATCACAAATGAAGGTGAAATATTCATCAAAGAACAAAAGATTAAAGAAATATAGAAATGTTGTTTGGGACACCATTGAACTCTTTAATGTATTTTCTATAAACTGGATAGAAGGGTCCAAAAACATAATGGCAGATTTCTTAGCAAATGTGGCCTTGAAAAAGGATGATATTACATTATCAGGAATAACAGAAGTAGAATTCAAGGCTAGACCAATGATCCCTGATAATGTTTATAATTGGCAAGTATTCAATGATGATCAAGATCTCATTAAGTTCCTCCAGTGTGTGGACCAATATGAATCTCAAGAAATTGAATTCAATGCATTTGTGGAAGAGGTAGATGGCAAAGAGACTCTTTTTGGAAAAGAAGTGATCCAACTCAAGACAAACAAAATACCCAAAAGCCTTGTAGCCTTAGAAAGAGTATTAGATGAGCAGGACAGATATAATCTCAAACCTACAACAGTGGATCTTAAGGATGTTGAGGAGATTAACTTGGGAATAGACATAGCCCCTAAAAAGGTTTACATTGGAAAGAGGATTAGTCCAAAGATAAGAGAAATGCTTATCATCTTACTTAGAAAATATAAACATGTGTTTGTCTGGTCCTATGATGATCTAAAGGCATATAGAGAAGATTTATTTCAACATGAAATACCATTGAAACCTGATGCCAAACCATTTAGACAAAGGCAAAGACCTATAAATCCTACACTGGCACCTAAGATGCAAGAAGAACTTACAAAGCTTAGAGAAGGAGGTATTATCAAACCAATTAGACATTCTTCTTGGGTATCAAATTTGGTACCTATAAGAAAAAAGAATGGTGATATAAGATTATGTGTAGACTTCAGAAACTTAAACATCTCATCATTAAAAGATAATTACCCCTTCCTAATTAACATGGAGACAATCTTACAAGTGACAAGATGTGAATTACTATCCATGATGGATGGTTTTTCTGGGTATAACCAAGTAAAGGTTAAAGAATCATAACATTATAAAACTACTTTTACAACACCTTGGGGTACCTATGTCTATGTGAGAATGCATTTTAGCCTTACAAATGCCAGGGCAACATTTCAAAGGGCCATGGATGTAGCTTTTGTTGATCTGATTAACACAATAATGGTAGTCTACCAGGATGATCTTACATCATATTTTAAAAGGGCAAAAGATCATTGTTCACACTTGGAGGAAATTTTTATCAGGGCATTGAAATATGGTATTTCTTTAAATCCAAAGAAGTGTCTTTTTGTTGTGACATAAGGAAAAATGATGGGGCACATAGTCTCAAAGTATGGTGTAAGGATTGATCTTGAAAGGTTAAAGGCTATTGATAAGATTCCTATTCCAAGAAGTGTAAAATCCATTTAGTCTTTCTTTGGACAAATAAATTTTTTCAGAAGATTCATATCAAACTTTGCAGAAATTGTCAAACCAGTCTCAAAAATGTTGAAGAAAGGTGCAAAGGTGGATTGGACTAAAGAGGCCATTGATGCATTTACGTCCATTAAGAAAGCTATTAAAGAGGCTCCTGTATTGAAATCCCCAAATTTTGATAAACCATTCCAATTATTCTCTTTTGCATCTTTTCATACAGTAGCAGCTGTAATGTTGTAGAAAAATAATGAAGGATATGAAGAACCCATATCATTTTTTAGTAAATCACTCATGTTGACCTATTTTCCTCTGCCCAGAGTTTAATAGTTCACCTCACATTTTTTTAGAAAATCCTTTAGGAGAACACCCCAAAAGGCTTGAATCCTTCAAATACTCATGTTGTGCCTTGCAAAAATCCTAAAAATCTCACCTTGTGAATCTTTGCTGAAAACCCAAAAAAACCCAGAAACCCTTTGTCTTCAAGTGCTTTCCATCGCAGATAAATCTCAATTTCATACTTAGTATTTATATATGCATTTTTGAATGTATGCTTGCACATACATTCACCTTTGTATGTTCACATATGCAAAGGAAATATACATCGGTGAGATACAAGAAGATGTACAAAAGGGTGGAGCGCAGGTTTGGATGTATGTTCGCATTGTATATTCAAACATATAGTCGCAACATACAAAAGAAAATATACAAAGGCAAAGACATGCAAGGCCGACATACAAAGGGGCACATACAAAAGAGAATGTATATCGGCACATGCAAGGTCGACATACAAGGCAAATGTGAGTCGGGTTTATATGTATCTTTGGTTTGTATATTTGCTTTTTATATTTGAACATACAAAGAAATATACAATGGAAAATATGCAAAGCGCCAGACAAGCAGGAGATACAAGAGGTGGGGTCCACAGATGCAAAGGTGTTTGTATAGTGGGCGATTGTATCTTACATACAATTGGAGAAGAAAGGATACATACAAGGTGGACCCGGTGGTAGAATTAGGCATAGCAGATAATCATTTTAGGTCCGCGGCTTGTATCTCGGCATTGTATATGCCGATATGCAAAGGGCATACACAAAGAATAAGATACAAGGAGAAAGGCTATAAAGCTGGGGCCCACCACTTGTATATTTGTGATTGTATGTTTGCACATACAATCAAATATGTATTCCTAATATACAAGCTGGATCTGAAATGAACATACATTCCAGTTGATAAAGGGCAGATTCCGCAGTTTGTATGTATAGTTTGCTTGTATGTTCGCATTATATATGCGACATGCATTGGTTATATACAAAGAGGAACATGCATGGCTCGGACCTGATGGCGATTACAATATGCTTCAATTCAGTGTTGGGGTCCGCAGCTTGCATGTATATGATAATGTATATCTCGATATACAAGAGATTGAAGATACAAGGCCCGGATTTCAAATTTCTCCAATCTGGTTGATAAAATGGTTCAGGTTCGCGGCTTGTATATTGAATGCATTGTATCTTGCGATATACAAATGAAATGTACAAGAAAGAAATATACAAGGCGGAGCTGACTGTAAAGTCAAATTCGCCAAATTTAGTGTTGGCATCCGCGCATTGTATATACATGTGTTTGTATATTTGCAATTGTATGTTCAAACATACAATCCGATAGACAAAGCCGATATGCAAGAGGCCATATACAAAGCACTTTGTACATGCAAAGGCAGACTCAGAGGTAGTTTCAGAGGCCGATACAAGCACAGATGCAAAGCGATATATACACACAGTTGACTGCAGCTTTGACCGCCTGTATCTCCTCTATTTTAGTGAATTTCCAAAGGCTGTAAAAGGCAAAAATGCATGTTTTTGTCTCCTCTTTCATTTGGCAGGGATTTCAGGGGCTTTTTCTCACTTTCAAATTTTGGATCTGGATTTGTATGCTTAGTCGACTGGATGTTTCAGCGACCAGTTTGAGTGATGCAAATGCAGATATTTGTGGCATTTATCAGAGAGGGTCAATGATCCAACTGCTTGCATTAAAGACTCAGAATATCTCTCCACCGCCTTGTTTCAGATACTTCATATATCCATGATTGAAGATAGACACGGAAGTTGCTCGCATTCAATGCCGATATATCTTCCACCGATTCATTGTGTAGATTGATGATTAAGCAGCTTGCATTGAAGACTGAAAATATCTTCCATCTGCACCAGTTCTAGATCTTTTGCGCCATAACTCCTTGTAGTTGGATGTCCCTTCAGATAGATATTTTCCTGATGCAGGTCTTTGGAGTGATTTTTGTAACCGACTTAGGGCATTTTAAAATTCTATATATACATAGAATAAGATGTAAAGAAGGTTGGAAATTTTTGGCTTTCAAGCTTTCTGTTTTCAAACAGAGCTTTCTGCTACTGTAGCTATGCCTTCTCATTGAATACATGCAAGTCATTTTACCTCTTTTACTGATTTTCTAGTTTAGTGTGAACTTGCATATGGTTGTCTGTGAACATTCTGTTCCTCTCAACCTTCTTGTTTCTCACCTCTGCTAAAACTCATTTGAATCTGTGTATGTCTACTTGTTGTATCCGGTTATTTTGTGCATTTTCTCAGTTCTTTGAAAGTTTCTTTTAATCAGTCTGGTGCATCACCCTTACTTTCAGTTTTCCTATTTTCATTTTTCATTAAAAAGTATTCCTTCTCCCTTTTCCTCTGAAGATTTAGTAGTTTTAGGTGATATCCAGTCAAGGAAGCCGGCCTTCTCTGGAGGTCTGATCTCATTTTGCAAGGTCCCACACTTTGAGATCATTCCCATGTTACTCCAGATTGCTGAAGTTTGACAACTGCAGCAAGGGTGCAAATCTGAGAGAGAACAACTCCAGGGGGCAGAATTGAAATATGATATTACTGAAAAACAAGCCTATGCCCTAGTAAAAGTAGTAAAAGCATTTAGGCCATATTTGGTTGGAGCTTATGTGATAGCATATGTACCAAATGTTGTAGTAAAGGATGTTTTTATCCAAAATGAAGTTACAAGAAGGAGATATAGATGGATCAATAGAATTCAAGAGTTTAACATTAACATCCAAATCAACAAGCTTGTTAGAGGTCAGGGTTTAGCCAAATTTATGGCTGAATCAAACTTCGAGGCTGCACAAGTTTGCAACATACAAGAAGAAGATAACATTATTGCAAGCATTGAACATACACCTTGCTACACCAATGTAATGTATTATCTCAAGAATATGAAATGTCCTCAGGGCCTAAATGACAATCAAAGGAGGACTTTGAAACTTGTTGCATCAAAATATGTCTTCATGGATGGAGACTTATATTGGAAAAATAGAGATGGTATTTTACTTTTATGCCTAGATAGAACACAAGCTAAGAAGATGTTACAATAAATACATGAAGGTGTGTGTGGGGGGCACTTCTCAGCAAAGACTATTGCCCATAAGATAATGAGAGCAGGTTACTACTGGCCTAAAGTTTTTAAGGATGCCCACAAATATGTGAGAAAATGTGAAGCATGTCAAAAGTTCTCTGGAAAACTAAACTATCAAGGAGTTGTACCACTAAGGCCAATGCAGGTTGAAGCTCCATTTCATCAATGGGGAATTGACTTTGTAGGGGAAATTGTAGAAAAATCTAGTGGTGGACATAAATGGATTTTGGTAGCAACAGATTACTTTACAAAGTGAATAGAAGCAATCCCTACTGGATAGGCCACTAGTAAGGTGGTGGTTAATTTTCTAATAGAAAATATTATCACTAGGTTTGGAGTTCCAATAAGACTCACCACAGATAATGGCATGTGTTTCAGATCAAAAGAGTTCAAAACATTTTGTGAATCATATGGCATAACAATTTCATATGCTTCCCTATATCATCCTCAGGCTAATGGAGAAGGAGAATCAAGCAACAAAAGCATCTTGAAAATAATTAAAAGAATGCTAGAAAATAACAAGAAGGCCTAGGACTCAAAACTAAAAATGGCTTTGTGGGTAGATAGGGTTAGTATAAAGAAGAGCACAAGAAAATCCCCATTTGAACTAGTATATGGCGCACAAGCCAAGTTACTTGTACATAATCTCTTGCCAGTTTACAAATTTATTCTCCAAGAAGCCATAGATGTTCCTGAACCCATGGAAGAGAGAATGGAACAATTGGCTAAACTGGATGAAATGAGGGCCCAAGCTTCGGAACAAAATGAAAAAATGCAATTACAGATGAAATATTTGTTTTATAAAAGGGCTAAGGAAAGAAAATTTAAGGTGGATGATATGGTACTAATGTGGAACACCACAGGACAAGATAAAGGAAAACATGGTAATTTTGAGCCATTATGGATGGGCCCATTTATCATCACTAGTAAATGTGGTGAAGATTCTTATTTCCTATAGAATATGAGTGGTGACAAATAGGAATTGCCAGTGCATGGACAATTCCTGAAATACTTCTCATAAAAATCTTTTCTTTTTCCATGCATAGTAGATTAGGGTTTCCATTTCTCGACCCCCCACCACCATCAGTCTGTACCCTAGAGAATATCTTCTGAATTCTTGCAATGACCTCACGACCATTCATCCCCAGTTAGAGCCACTATTGGAAAAAAATTTAACCCTAAAAATTTGATAAAAATTCATTTCCCACCATCATGTTATATCTAACATATCATTGAAATTTCCCCACTTAGAATAATACATCCCTTGGACCCTAAATCCTAAACCCATTAAGTTCATATTAGCCCTAAAAGGAAAAAATCACATCAAAAAAATACGCCCATGTAAATAGGGTCCCCTTAGGGTATCATTTGATAAAACAAGATTTGACATATCAGGGACGCCATATCAGGGAGACTCACTTTCGGGTCTCTTTGGTAGTCCGCAAATTCAGAAAGGCAAAACAGACAACTAGGAAATATATCAAGCTGATATCAAAAAGTCGAAGGGACTTATAGATCAGTGTGTCAGAATGAGTCTTTCAGGGTCTCTTCGATATTCTGAGGACATAAAGGCACATCGAGAGGACTGATGAATATCGACGTGACACCTAAATATGTCTCGCCGATAAAGTGATAAAAATGAAAACATTTTGAAACAAGACATTGGAATGTCAGGGTAACTCAATTCCCAGTCCTACCAATAAGCTGTCAGCAATTATGAATAAAGAGAAGTACTTCGAGATGAATTCGGGATGTCGAAGAGAGGCCATTTCTAGTCCCTTCGAAAATACAAATGACATTATGAACAAGGGGATATTGAAGGGACAAATAAATATCGAAGAGACATTCATATGAGGGGATTTCGGTAGGACACCATCTAAGGTCATTCTGATATTCTAAAGGTAATAAAAGCATAAAAAAATATCAAAAACAACTATGAAATTGATCATCCTGATAAAATAATGACATGACATCTTTGGCGACTATCAAACGACCCTTATTCAAAAAATTAAATGTCCCCTCAATGACATGAGAAACCATTAATACACAAAACCAGGTATATCGATGCAAATCTTGAAAAGATTGAATCATTAAGAAAACATGAGGAGCAAGGGTAGGGCGTAGCAAAAACCACCATTCAAGAAACAGTGACTATATATCCAAGTAAGTACTTTAAAGCCTAAAATTTACAGCTTACTGGTTTGAATTGTGTTCATAGCAATAGGGATTTTCTTGTATAAGTTTATATTATGGAAGAGACAGTTGAAAACCCTAGAGGGAAAAGATAGAAATTAGAGGAAAGACACCTAAACCAAGACTTAATAGATCAATGCCCAAGTTCAGGACAGAGGTCTAGGAGAAATGCCCAATTGAATCACCGAGAAGAAAAATTAGAAGATATATAAACAAATAGGGGATATATGGACTCCAATCAGGGGTTACTGTTTAGGGTAAAATTGGATTTTTTTAATCTTTTGTTGTTTAGATGTTAAAACCCTCCTTTCCACTAAACATTGAAGGATCTAGGGTCGAGTGATGAGCACTATCATACCCTAGGTCACTTGCAAATGAAGGGAAACTTATATTAGGGAATTAATTATCAAATTTTCCTTCTCTTATGTCCAATTAACCATTAAAACCCTAATTATGCAAATACGACAACAAATTGATGAAAGACAGAAAAAGCTCTTGTAGATGGAAGTAAAATAGCAAATTGCAGAATACCTATTTTTAGGGTTCTAAGGTGCGGGCGCCCAATTCCAAGGTACCTACTTTTTCAAGGAATTTGAACCTCCTTCCGAAACTGATCAACCCTGTAACTTCTGTTTCCCAAGATTTGTCTGTGGAGGACACTATTGCGAGTGCCCTAGTCCTAGAAGTGCTCCTGTGTCTAACTTCTCTTCAGATCCTGAATCCCTGATGTCTGCCAAGCCTTTCTGCAACTCCACTTTTTCTAGATGCGACACTTGTAACTTGCAATCATAAGACTTGGTTTGTGGGTTGTGGTGTTTAGAGATTTGCCTCAATCAAAACCTAGAGGACACTTAAATGTCTGAACACTATTGTAAGATAAAGAGGGCATGCCCTTGTGAGGCAAAGGCCAAAAACCAAAGGAATCAATGATAAAAACACAATTATATATCACCTTGTAGTGAAGCTCTCATGGACGAAGATGCTCTTCATGCCATGAGAAGATTGATGCTCAAATCTGCAAATATCAACACACAAAACATACAAGTCTGCTCTTGCAACACAATAGAAACCTTGAATCACCTTGAGAATACTTGAACATCACACTTGCTATCTAATTATCATCTAGTTTACAAATGAATGCCTAAGCTTGATTATATATGCAACTACAAGCTCTCTCACTAAGAAATTAAAATTCAAACTTTACCGTGTCGGCAAAATAACCAAATAATGGTCATAAATCGACACCCAAAAATTAGGGATGCCCCAAAATAGGGCAGGACTACGGTGTAGGCGCCCAAGTCCTCCCCTCTATTTTAGGCAGGGTGTAGCTCAAGGGGTCCACCTAGGTCTAATTTTCCATGGAACCTAGGTCTCATTCCATCGGGATGCCAAAATATGAACTAAAATGTCCTACATGCATTCTAAAGGCCCAGGAGCTAAACCTTATGAGGGAAAAGCCCCCAAGGGGACATTTTCTAACGTTACAGTTACGATCTTTTTATATATCATTATAGGAAAATGCATAGGCATAAACCTATCTCAAATCCATGGAGAATGAACCTTGGAAAGCTTATAGTGCCAAATGTATTTGTCAATGTGGAATTGTTGAAAGTTGTGGCTGAGAAGTACAACCCACAAACCTGCCTAATTGAACAAAAGGATGGGTTTGGTTTCATCCCTATTACCAAAAATTTTATAGCAATGGTGTTTCAGTTGGATTCTAGTTTTGATATGAAATTCAGACTCAGAGATTTGTTGAACGAGTATTATAATCTAAGAAATGACTACAAGAGGTGGAGGCTACCTTTACATAGGCCCCAAGATGAAGGGAACAAGCTCAGAGTGTTTTCAGGGGTGGAGGAGCCACCTTATTCCATAGAATTGTTTGAAGAATATTTCAAATGGGCCTATTATTCTATATGTCAACTACTGGGCCTAGAGGCCTCTATGTTTATGGAAATTGCATCAATGGTTCTCACTGTAGATGTGCAAAGCCAAGATGCATGACCTTTGAATTGTGTCAAGTTCCTTTCCAATAACCTTCATAATGAGTTGACTGCTATAAAAAAATAGAGGTAGTAAATTCATACACTACTCTTTGCTTATGCATCTTATCATGTATGAAGGGCAAAATATATGTCTATGGGATGAACATTTAAGAATAAGGGATTTGGACAAGAATGGAGATCTTAAACCTATACAAGTGTGGACTACTATATGGGATAGCAGATGTGAAAAATATCACTATCCTTATATTGAAGAATATTTTGTAAAGCCTGTGTATAAGTTGTTAGGTCATCCTTGTGATCACAATTTGTCAGTAGAAATATAGAGATTCCTAAGGCCGAAGGATACAAATGAAAAGGGAAAATTTAGTCACTTTTGGGGTGACTGGTATGCTTATAATGACTGCACTAAGATAAGAGTGTATGGGTATGAGGGACCACCATTTTTGCTACCAAAAACATGTCCAGATAGGATTGCCTATTTAGATATTGTAAGGCAATTAGCTTATTCTGATTTTATGCACCTAAAGAGTCATAACAAGTAGTCATTCATGCCTGGTACTCTATCTTTTGGAGACTTTACAGTACTTTCTGATAAAGGATATCAATTAATTGATAAAAAACTGGAACATTTCAGATTACCATCAGGGAATTCAAGGGAGAATTTTGACCCTGAACACTTCATAAGTGGTGTCAAAATAAATAAAAAATTGAAAAGATACCACCATGTGCCATTTATTGAGGATGATTTAATCAGAAATTGTGATGAAAGAATTGCAGTTGAAAGAAGGAGTTTGTATCATAAAGTAATGTTGGCTAAGGCTTGGAGGGTAGCCAAAAACCCCACTTATATAGGAGATTTTCTGGATATTGATGATCCCATTGAAAGGTTGGATATGCTTATTACACATGCATCATATTTGACTATGAATGTTCCTTCTCACATTTTAGAAAGAAAAGGAAAATTTGTTAAAGAGACACAAGTTGAGTGTGAGGTACCATTGGATCATATCTCTCCTCAATCTACACCAAACATCAATTTCTCTCTTGATACTAAAAATGCAAAGGAGGAAGAATTTGATATAGGAGATGAAGATGTACAGAGCTTTGAGCCTATAATTGAAAATTATGAACCTCCTGAGGATAGAGAAGAGGTCAGAATGGAAGCCCCTGATAAATTGTCAGATCACATAAGACATATGGCAAATAAGAAATTTGTTTCAGATGATGACTTTATCAGAACTGTTGAATTCAAAGCTTTCTTATATGAGTACAAAGGCAAACAAGCTAGAGAAAAGATGAAAGATATTACTCTTGAGGTACAAGTTGAGATATTACAAGCACTCCAAATAGAAATTAATAAGGAAATGGAGACCATGACTCTAGATTTAAGGGAAGAAAATTACTTGAAGAAGCAGGGGTGATGCTAGTCTTAGGATGGGATATGACATCTACCATTATTTTTGATACTTTCAGAAGAAATCAAGATAAGAAGATGCAGCTAAGCATTAAAGCTCTAGATAAGATCAAAATAGGGTCAGGATATGATCCTGACAAAGCAACTTTTCTAATATGGACACTTTACCCCCCAAATAAAAGGCCTCAAATCATCGATAATCTAGATAAAGTGTTTGGTTATCTCATGATACAAAGAGTTGAAGATACAGATCCTCTTGAGACTACTGATTTGAATTTTAATGTGGCTAGATTACAAAGTCTCATATTAAGCAATTGGTGAAGAAAAATAATGCATATATGGCAGAAAATGCAAAATTGAGGCAAGAAGTTGCCACCTATAAAGATAAGTTGCCAACATTATCCAGCAGTTACTCACTATATCTAGAGGCTAATAAAAAGGTGGTAGAGGCAAGAGCAGATGCCAACTATTGGAGGATCAAAGTAGAGAAGTTCCAGAAAAGGAGTGACCAACTAGAAACTGAGATAAAAATTGTTAAATACAACATAACCTCAGAACTGATTAAAAGAAGATTTGAGAATATAGAGGGGAATAATGATAAAATATGGGAGTTACATAAAAGGACACACAATGTTTATCAGGAACATAAGAGATTACACCTTAGGATGCTTGAAAAGAAGGAGGATCTAAAATCTAAAGCAAGTGTTGAAGAAAAAGTGTTCAAAGAATATGATGATCTGATCAGTGAGCATGAGAGATTCAATGCTTTGTTAACAGAAGACTTAAGTGATTTTGATTAGCATTTGGACATGGCATTACCCAGTTTCTTTAACACTGAAGGAAATTTACAAGAAAAAGATATTTGGAAAAGTGAATTGATCCAATTACTGCCCACAGATCTTGAGAAAATCAATAATGAAGATAGAGTAATAGAGAATACACATACATGTTTAGTTAAGATCTTTACTCTGGAATCAGCCATGAGTGATATAATCTCTATAGATATCCTAGCAACCCAGGAGTACATCGATCATGTTTCTAAGATAAATTTATTCATTGCTAGAACAGCATGAAGGGGTTGAGTGAAACAAGAAATAAAATTTTTATATTTTTTGCAATGTATAAATCAATATATTGCTTTAGCAATAAGAACGGACAAAAGCACATTTGACAGCCACTAAAACATGGAGAGGAGTACCTTGCCATGCCTGTGGTCACATGTGCTCTACGAAGTTTAACGGATCCAGATCTTAATCAGATTGCTTACGCCCATAATCTATTTCTTAATTATGTTTAGTTATGAAAAGATGCAATTTATGAATAGTTATGTCGATTCAGGACCGAAGCTTGTTTGCTTCCCATATTTATAAGGGAGACCAAGGCCTAGTTGAAATCATCAATCAATTGGCAGCAAGACGATTTATATATTTAATATTATTATCTCCAGTCATATTTCAAGCTTAAGATACTGAATGTTTATGATATTTTAATATTATAATGGGCAAGAATGATTTCATCTATGGATATATTTGTGGTGTTCTGATATTTTGTTGATATTCAAGTTTATGAGTTGCTTGACTGTCTCCATCGTGGTTACTTCTAGTTATTTAAATCATTAGATTTATTAAGGCACATTTGTTGTCTTTGTGTGGTGTATTTTGATTTGTTTCTATCAGAAGTTGATTTAAGTCCTAAGTGATTTACATTCATTAGTCTCTGCCTTGAGTTAAAATCCTTTAAGTAAATCAATTTAGTTGGTTTCCTTCAAAGTAGAATTAAACCCTTTCAAACAACCACAATAATTTGGAAAAATCAACTGGATCTTAAAGAAGAGTCTAACAACCAACAACCTTTCACGTTTACATAAGGTGTAAGCATTTAAAAAGTGTCAGATAGTCAGAGTTAAGCCAAATAATTCAGCAATTCATATGATTCTTGACCCCATTACCAAATAGCATTAGGCACTGGTCAAAATGATTATATAACAATCTTTTACACTTCGCAATTTTATTCACGCATTTAAAAAACTCACACATTAGGAGTAAGAATAATTCACAGCATTACATCTACTTCACACCCATATGCCACTGTGAAGGTCATACAAGTCTGCATTAATAGTCAAGGTATACCCACCTAGGTCTAGTAAAGCCTGAAGTGAAGGGGGTCTTAACCATATTTGCCTCGTGTCATTAGCCAAAATCATTAAGAGAGCTTGGCATCCTCTTAGGGTTAACAACCTGCGTTTTTGAGACCTAACACAATGCATAGGATTTTTAGTGAATCATGAGATAATAAAATGATGCACATTTAATATATTTAAATATTAAGACAAAGCAACTAATAATGTAAACTATGTACAAAGTTAGCTCATGGAGAGAATAATACGGGAAGGAGTTGACAAATTTTGAATTTATATATTTAAATTTCAAGGTTTGACAATTTTGTGGGTATGGGATTGATCCCATGTTGTGGGATTGACCCAAGACAAGGGAATGTTGATTTTAATGTAGGAATGTATACCTAGACATAAGAGTGTAACAAATGTCAAATGCATTGGAATATGTACAAATATGGATGGCATAAGGTTGAATGTATGAGAATATGTGGTGGTAAGGATAGGTGAAGGATCAAGGAATGAGCACAACTTTGTATAACACCAGGGTGCCCGCAAGAAGATGAGTCCACTTTTCATGGAAGTCGTGGGGGCAAAAAAAACCTGATAGAAATAGGCACCTGTTTTGAAAATAACGGGTGCAAAACCCTAGACAAGAGCCAATATGGAATTGATACAAGAGCATCCAGTGGTGAAAGGGCAATCTTGCATCACCCAAAAAAAGATGTGTTTCAAAATTATTGATGTTCTTTCCACTTCTTTTCAAAATTTATGGTTCTAGTTCCATAATCGCTTGAATAATGATGTAGAACTTTCAGTTTTTCCAAACTGCTAAAAATAGCAACCTGCTATTTTAGGAAAGTTTGCATTTGGGCAAGATTGAAGTGAAAATTTATAGGAGGCTTCGTAACTAAAAATAAGACCTTTGGTGAAGGAATCACGCAAAGATCATTTGCGAGCTGAAAGATATTAAAGTTTTTGTTTCCTAAAAAATGCTTGAAAATTATTCAAACTCAGGTTTGAGGCACTAAATGGCCCCGTAGGGGCCTGAAAATGGTCAGAACCAGCAAAGCTGGTTCTTAGCGCGTAGAGCACTCTGCGAGCTTTCTAACGCATAAAACGGTTCGTCAATCAAACACCCGGATCAAAAGTTATGGCTCCAGGAAGTTGACCTATTTTTGGAGAGAGATGCAAATTTTGAAATTAGGTTGTTGGCCGCCAAAAAGGCTATTAATAACCATTTTTGGGAACCCTGGATAGTAGCAGAGTTAAGGGGGAAAGTGTAGAGTCAAGAATAGGTGGGAAAATAGAAACCCTAGCAGATTTGGGGTTACATATGGCAGATGATTCCAGAGTCTTGTGAGAGGAAGCTGTAATGTGTTGCAACCTGTGGAGGGTTGATTCCTCTAATTGTATTTGAGCTTCTGTAATTTAATAAGTTGTCCAAATCAATAAAGAAAGTTTTATTTTCTGTGTGCAATTTTTGTTGTTGTGTGTGTTAGGTCTCAAAAATGCAGGTTGCTAATCCTAAGAGAATGTCAGGCTCTATGCTTAGATTCGCAACATTTTTGAACTAATGCGACGGAATCAACCTTTAGGGTTTGATGATTCTTTACACTTTAGGTCCTAATAAACCTAGGTGGGTGAACCTTGAAAATTAAAGTAGGTTGAGGATAAGTATTTTGACTAAGTAAATAGGTCTATCTACAGTGGCAAATGGTGTAGGATAGATGAAAGCTTGCTAATGAATTCTATATCTAATGAATGGTTGGTAGAAATATCAAGGTGAATTTTATGATTGTGTAAATAAAAGGATTTAAATGATGAATTGAAATAAGACCAGTGCCTTGTTGGGTAAACAAAGTCAAATGAAGGACTAAGACTAGTGGCTTATAGTGGGCAATAATTCTAATTGTTTGGCACAATATTTTAGTTTATAACTTGTATAAACGTGCAGGGAGATGACTGACAAACTCTTCTTAATAATCCAACTAATACAATCAGTTTTCTTGTTACTCACTAGAAGGTAATTTAATCCATTCTTAAAGGAACCAATTGAATGAAATATGCAAGATAACAGACAATATCAATTTGGAGACAGAATGACAATCCTAATTATATGATTCTTCTTAGTAATCCAAACTAACACTTCCAGGTTATTGTGATTGATCAGAAGGATTTTGATTCCTCTAATGGAAACCAATTTATTCAATCACACAGATACAGCAAATGTGCATTGACAAATTAACTATATACTTGATATATTAATTTGAATAACAAGGAAATACTGAAATGGAGACAACCACACAATTGAATAATCTTAACAAACAATTGATGCAAGAATAGAACCACTGAATCAGAGAACTTCAGTTTACTTCAATAATAAACTTGCAACATGGTCTTTGAGATACATTGTAAATTATATGTATTATATTCTACTACTGATGATTCCGTAGATCCCCCGTTTTCTTTTTTGCCTTGGTTCCCTTATATATGTGTGAAGGAGACAAACTTCAGGCCGAAACAATATGACTATTCGTGGCTCACACCTTTTCACATAAATGGATTAAGAAATAGATGAATTTGATTAAGAGCTGGATCCATTAATCTTCATTTGGCAAGGTATTCCATATTACAGTTTCTATCGAATAAGTTGCATCTGTTCTCATTGCTGAAAGCAATACATCGATTTTTACATCGACAAAATCTCATTTTTGTTTTATATGACCCTCTTCATATTGCTCTGGCAACAAACAAATCCATCTCAGAGTTGTAATACACATATATGCATCAGAAATTCCTGTGTATCAACTTTTGTATATGCATTTGGGACACACATACAAGTGCGGACTCCATCAGGTCTATAAAATAAATTGGATTTCAGATCCATCCTTGTATATTTTTCTGCATCCTCCTTTTGTATACATATCTTTTGTATACCAGATACATTTTCTTCTGTACACAAGAGCGGGCCTGGCCAGGTTTATGAAATGAATTGAAATCACCTTCGAATCTGCATTTGTATCACCTTTTTTGTATATCATGTATGCATACACTTTTTTATACAATCGCAAACTTAATTGGATTTATGAAATGAATTGGAATTATCTTTGGATCTGCCATTGTATGTATCTTATATACATACAATCCACAACTGCATCTCTCCTTTTGTATATCAGATACAATGCATTATAATATACAAGCACGGACTTCACACAAAGTTCTCAAAATTTGACTTTCTAATCGGGTCCGGAATTGTATCATCTTTTGTACATCTTTTTGCATATTGGATACATACATTTCTCACATACAAACTCGGACCCCACACGATGTATACAATGTTCAAATCTCCAATTATGTCAGGTTTTGTATATTTTCTTTTTATATTGCCGTTTGTATGTTATCTTGTATAAGCACACATACAAAGCATCTTATACAAACCCTCTCTTTACCTTTTATCCCCAGTGATGTTTTTTATTCCTTTGTATATCGGGTATGTATATTATAAACATACAAGCACCCCGAACATACAAAGACTTTTCAGTATTTAACTTTCTTTTCGCATCCAGTTTGTATCTCTTATTTACATCCTTTTAACTTGTATATCGGCTTGTATATCAAAGATATACATTGTTATTTATACAAGCCCAATATGCAAACGGTGGAGCCCACATCACTTTTCTGGTTGTATCTTTGAGATACAATAATAGTTTTACCCTTAGATACAAGGCCTGATACATACAAACTCTCTTGTATCTCCTTTTCAGACTTCTCCTTTTTATAAACCACAGTTTACTTACTTTTCGGCTCCACGATGTATATAAAGTGAAATGTATCTTTCGACATATGTTAAAATATGATGCATCACTTTAACCAGATTTTAATATTTCCTGAGTTCCGCATTGTATGTATACCGCAATGTATGTCCCGAAACATATACTTACAAAGCCCGAAAGATACAACAATAAAACCTCATTTCATAATCCTTTCGATTCCGTGATATGTATATAGCTTTGTATATCCAATACATGCAATTATGTGTACACCAATACATACACATATAATTTTTTGCTTCCATCTTCTAAGCTCCATTGAATTATTATTTCAGGTCTAGATCTTCATGCATATCGGTGTAAGCTACGCCGAAGCACTTTTCTTCAATTGGTGAGACTTTAGAGTATCAGAGAGTCCTTAATTTTTCTTCCCGATGCTTATCTCCTGCCGATGACTACTAATTCCCTCCATTCCACTGAATGATCGATGAGAGTCCTACCAAAATTTCTTATCGGTATGATCTACATCATCGGGAGGTCTTGTAGAGTATTCACCGGTAGTAATATCTTATACCGACCAGCGTGCCTGGTAACTTTCTCCCCAACGAAAAGCCATCGGTATCATTTTCTCCATCGGTGACTTCTGAAATCTTCTCCCCAACCCTTATTCTCATGCCGATAGCTATTTCAACAAGTTTCTCATGGATCGGTATAACTAGCATGAGGTCTTGCCGATGTTAAAAATTTGAGGCCTTTTACATTATTTGTGATAAAAGTCACAGGATTTTATGGGATATATCAGTTGTTTATTATGATTTTGGGCGAAATAATTTTGGTTTGGTCAGAAATGTGTGGGTAAGAATACAAGAAGAATTTCAAATTTTCCTGTCCCAACAGTGGCTCTATCTGGGATGTATACTCCTTGTGAGTATACAAGAATTCAGATCTCTTGGGGAAGTATACCATATGTTTTATTTATTTGGGATGACGGTTTTATGAGAATGGGAAATGGAGGTGATAATGATGGGGAATTGGGATGATCCTATACTACTGTACATGGAAAAGATATATATATATTTTATATAGAGATTCATAGGACTGTCCATGTACTGGCATGTCCTAATCTCCTTTTGATTACCCTTGACTATTGTGCATGGAATGAAAGTATTTTGAAAACTTTTCAAGGGTTGTCCATGCATTGGCAACACTTAATTCTCTTTGTGCATGATATTTTATGAAAAGAAAGGCTTCAGATATTGCCCATGCATAGGAAATTCCTGTACTTCTCCAGACATGTTTTGCAAATAGTAAGAATCATCACCTCCTTTACCAGTTATAACAAAAGGACCTAACCATAGAGCTTCAAACTTTCCATGTTTTCCTTTGTCCTGGCACCTAGCATTCCACATCAGCACTAAGTCATTCATCTCAAATTTCCTATCTTTGGCCTTCTTGTCAAAGAGGTATTTCACTTGTGATTGCAACTTAATATTCTGCCTTTGTGCTAGTCTCTTTGTTTCATCAAGTTCTACAAGATGTTCTAATCTTTCCACCATTGGTTCAGGAATGTTTAAATCTTCCTGAAGAATAAATTTGTAAACTAGTAGGATAATTTCTAATGGTATTCTTGCTTTTGTTCCATACACTAGTTCAAAAGGAGATCTCCCAATTGCACTTTTCACAGTAATCCTATCAGCCCATACAACCATTCTTAACTTTGAATCCCACGCTTTCTTGTTTCCATCCAACATTCTCTTTATAATTTTTAGAAGGCTTTTGTTGCTAGATTTTGCTTGTCTATTTGCTTGTGGATGATAAGGGGCAGCATAGGATACAGTGATGCCATGTGTACTACAGAAATTTTTGAATTCATTAGACCTGAAAAACATCCCATTATCTATGATTAACCTTACTAGAGTGCCAAATCTGAATATAATATTTTCCATCAGAAAGTTAATCACCACCCTGCTTGTTGCTTGTTTGGTTGGGATTGCTTCCACCCATTTAGTGAAGTAATCTATCGCCACTAAAATCCATTTGTGTCCACCACTTGACTTCTCTGCAATTTCTCCTATGAAGTCAATACCCCACTGATAGAATGGAGCCTCCACTTACATGGGTTTCAAGGGCAGTGCTCCCTGATATTTCAACTTTCCTAAAAATTTCTGACATGCTTCACATTTCCTAGTGTAATGATATGAATCATTAAAAACTTTAGGCCAATAGTATCCAGCCCTTAATATCTTGTGGGTTGTAGTCTTTGCTGAGAAATGACCTCCACACATGCCCTCATGTAACTCTTTCATGATATGTTTTGATTGATGTTCATCTAGGCATAATAGTAGAATACCATCCCTATTTTTTCAGTAAAGATCTCCATCAATAAACACATATTTTGAGGCTTACAATTCAAGTGTCCTCCTTTTATTATCATCATACCCCTCAGGACATTTCATGTGCTTTAGATAATATATGATGTCGGTATACCATGGAGTATGCTCAATGCTAGAACTTGTATTATCAATATTATTAGCACTACATATCTGAGAAGCTTCCAAATTACTTTCAGCCATCAACCTAGCAAGACCTTGTCCTCTCACTAGTTTAGTGATCTGGATTTCAATATTGAACTCCTGAATTCTATTGATCCATCTGTATCTTCTACCTGTGACTTCGGTTTGGACCAATACATCTTTTACTGCAACATTAGGCACATATGCTATGATTTCAGCTCCCACCAAGTATGGCCTAAAAGTTTTAACCGCCTTCACTAATGCATATGCCTGCTTCTCAATAATGTCATATTTCAACTCTGCATTTTGAAGAGATTTGCTGAAAAAATGAGATGGGTTGTTCATGTCCCTCATTATTTTTCTGCAATAATATTGCTGCAACTATATGATAAGAGGCAAATGAAAATAGTTGGAATGGTTTACTGAAATCAGGGGATAACAGAATAGGAGCTTCTTTGATTGCTCTCTTAATAGTGGCAAATGCTTCTATTGTTTCCGTTGTCCACTTTACTTCTGAGTTTTTCTTCAACATCCTTGATATGGGACTAACTATTTCTGCAAAATTTGATATAAATCTCCTGACAAAGTTAATTTGGCCAAAAAATGACTGTATGGTTTTCACATTTTTAGGAATAGGAACTTGGTCAATTGCTTTTACTCTCTCAGGATCTATTTTCACTCCATCTTTTGAGACTATGTGGCCAAGCAATTTCCCCTCTATCACTGCGAAATGGCATTTCTTAGGATTCAATGAAATCCCATATTCTAGGGCTTTGATAAATATTTGCTCCAAATGTGCACAATGATCTTCAGCCCTTTTTGAATATGCTGTCAGATCATCCTGATATACTATCATGATTTTATTAATCAATTCAGCAAATGCCACATCCATTGCTCTTTGGAATGTTGCTCCGGCATTGGTGAGTCCAAATGGCATCCTTAAATATACATATGTTCCCCATGGGGTGGTGAATGTAGTTTGAAATTGTTTTGACTCTTTGAGCTTCACCTGATTATATCCTGAGAAGCCATCCATCATTGATAACAGTTCACATCCAGTAACCTTTTGTAATATTACTTCCATATTGGGGAGGGGATAGTTGTCTTTCAGGGAATATTTGTTCAAGTTCCTGAAGTCCACACATAATCTAATATCACCATTCTTTTTCTTGACAGGCACCAAATTAGAAACCCAGGAGGAATGCCTAATGGGTTTAATGATAGCTCCATCCCTTAATTTTGTAAGTTCCTCTAGCATCTTAGGAGCTAATGTAGGATTGATAGGCCTCTATTTTTGCCTGAATGGTTTAACATCTGGTTTTAGTGGTATTTCATGCTGAAATAGATCCTCTCTATATGCTTTTAAATCATCATATGACCAGGCAAATACATGCCTATACTTCCTAAGTAAGTTGATGATTCTGTTCCTGATTTTGGGGTTAAGACTCTTTCCAATATATACATTCTTTGGGGCTGCCTATGTCTCCAAATTAATCTCTTCAAGGTCATTTTGTACCACTGGTGTGTCTTTCATTTTAAATCTATCATGTCCATCAAATGCCTTTTCCAATGCTATGAGTCCCTTAGGTATTTTATTTGTTTTCAACTAAACTATCTCTTGACCAAAAAGGGTTTCCTTCCCATCATGTTCTTCAACAAATGCATTGAAATCAATCTCTTGATTTTCATAATAGTCAACACAATGCAGTAAGTTGATTATATCAGCATCATTATCAAACACTTGCTAGTTATGTACATTATCTGGGATAGTAGGTCTGGTTTTGAATTCAACTTCTATAATACCTGCTAATGTGATATCATCTCTTTTCAATGAGATATTCGCTAGAAAATATGCCATAATGTTTTTTGACCTATCAATCCAGTTGATTGAAAAAGCATCAAATAACTCAATATCATCCTAGACTGTGTTTCTGTATTGTCTCAACCTCTTATTTTTTGATAGGTATTTCTCTCTCACTTGAGAAGTAACCAGTTCAGAATGACCATATACAACTAATTTTTTTATCTTATGCTTGGTGGCTATGTTCAAACCAATAAGCAAAGCTTCGTACTTTGCTACATTGTTTGTGCATTAAAATGTTAATAGAAAAGATTATTTGAAAGTTTTACCTCCTGGTGAAATAAATACTACTCCGACCCCATTTCCTATTTTGTTGCATGCACCATCAAAGTACATCTTCCACACATCATTTTCTTCTTTTTTAGACTCAATATGTATTGAATCAATGTTCTACAATTCTGGCTGATTTTTCTCAACCTTGAAGGTTCCCAAATCTGTATCACAAAAGAAATTTATTTGATGTTGATCCAAGCGTTCTATGACATTTTCATATCTTGGCTCCCTGTACAGCTTGATTTCTTTACCTCCCGCTGGTATTGTGGCATATGATAAGTCCAATTGGACATTCCCTCCTGCCATTGTAGCCCATTGTCTCGACAAAAGCTTCCCATAATATGGTGGGATGTCAACCACAGTAATATCAATGTTATAAGTTGCTTCAGGGTATGAGGCAAGTTTTATCTCCACATCCCTCATAATACCAATGACTCGGATGGATCTATTATCCATTGCATAACACCTACCAAATGTAGTATCAACCCACATTCCCATTTCTTTCGTAACTGCTATTGGCATGATGTTCATGGCAGCACCTGAATCAATCATGCAATTCCTCACTATCTTGTTTTTGATCAATAATGTAGTGTAGAAAGGGTCCACCTGTGAGGGATTCTTTGTCAATGTATCACCTAGGTATACCTCAGGCATTTGGAATGTTTCTTGATGAACATTGTTTGTTCTATTTTTAGATCCTTTATGTTTTTGACTTGGTATATCTAAAATCAGTTTAACTACTGTATTCTTGTATTTGTCTATCTTCATCATTTCTAAAAGTGGAACTGATATTTTTATCTGAGATATTGCAAGAGCAATGTCAAAAGAATGGGCCATAGTCTGATCATTCTTTTCTGTCTTTATATTTTCTTTTTCTTGATTTTGTGATTTTTCTTTTGTTTTACTCTTACCACCCTTTTCCAATTCTTTGAATGATGAATTTGCATTATTCTTTTTGTAATTCTGATCTTTTATAAATACACTCCCAGGTGTTCCTTGTTCAACATTCACTGTCCTATTCCTTAAGTTATAAGCATTTTTAGCTTGAGCTATTGCAGCTATTGTAAGAGCTTCTCTTTCATTTTTAGTGGGCTTTCTCCATTGATTATATGGCTGATTGTTATAATAAGTAGGTTCCTCATAACCATCCTCCTGATCTGAGAACACTTCTTGTTCTCCCATATTGATATGATGTCTCTAGTTTCCAACATCATATTCATATCTGGTGCAGGAGCACCTACCTGACAGCTGGCCTCCATGAGGTAGTTAGTTTGTTTTGAGTCTTGTTAATGTTTTCAAGAAGGTCTTGTAAGACCAATGCATGTAATAAGGTCATGTTGACCATACTTTACTATTTTTAGGTAGGTTGTTAGGACAGCTGTTATGCTGTGTGTTCGGTTGGATCCTCCCAGCTGCCTGGAGAGTTCCCAGCCGCTTGGAGTCGAGTGGTAGTACTCGCAAGCAGATCCTATTTATGCATGAGGATCGGTTGGTCTTAGGATAGATTGAGATATAGCTGTTGAGAATCTAGATTGCAGAGAGAGACTGAATATTGTATTTGCATCTTTTGAAATCAATAAAGAGATCCTGTTTGTGTTCATCCTCTGTTGGATTCCATTGTGTGATCGATTTGCTGTTTTGGTGGTTACATGGATTCACTGATCCATTCCACCGGTTGATTCGTCGAATCGGTGGAATGGCTGTGTACAGTAGTTTAGGAGGTAGTTTGCATTTTCTGTTTGTTTGTATGCAGGTGTGCAGGATCGCAGTCGAGAGATGTTGAAGACCCTAGCATGGGGATGTGCTAGGTCGTGCTGATAGTTAGAGTCTGGAAAGTTGTCCAGAAAGTAGATCGGGTCACCTCAGGAGGCTCGGCGGATTGAAAATTCGCTAAGGTTCGAAATTCGTCAAAACGGCATCATCAGGATATTTCTGGTTATATCCTGCAGTCGCTTCGGGCGTCATCTGAGTAGGAGGAGGAGAGCATGATGCAATAGATTGCATAAGGTAAATGCGTTTTGGGGTGATCATCATCAGGTGTTGCCGAGGAGCGCATCGGCATAAGGAGTGAAAGTTCATTTTTTTGGCTAAGGACCGGAGAGGTCATCATCAGGATATTTGAAAAGGTCATCAGGATATCGGGGTAGCGGGATATTGAGGGAGCTGCATATGACGTCATCGTCATCAGGATAATCGTCATCAGGACATTTCAAAATATCACCCGATAAAGGTTTATCCTGCTGACCTTAAGTGTTTTGGTATCGGCGTAAGGCATCGGCATAAAGTTTGGTTAACATCATCAGGATATTTCAATAGGACCGGATAAGTTATATCCTGATGCTGTTGGTTGAGTAGTCGGATATCGGGGTGACGTAAGTATCGAAGGAAGGGTGCCTGAAGTTGTCGTCATCAGGATATATTGGAGGAACCGAATATTGTATATCCTGCTGATGAAGATGATGCTGAACATCATGATGATGAAGATAGAGTTTGGCAGTCTGATGAACAGTGAACATCAGGAGGATGTTTGCGCTTGCTGAATATCATGATGCTGCTGAAAGGTGAAAGGCGAAAGGCGATAAGGAAGTGAACAGTAGTCAGTAGGAGGATATTTCGTGTCTCTTCGAAATATGATGATGCTGTCTGTGTTAGCAAGAAACATGATGATGATGAAGGGTTGCGGACATCCATGCTGTATGTCAATGTTTTAGTGTGGATGCCTCTGCATCATAGTGGTATCAGAGCAAAGGAAGGATCTTCTGGAAAAGATAAGGATATAGCAGGATGTCGGATGAAGAAGGAACATCGGAGGTTCTGGAAAGGATGACCAACGCTGAGTTGGCAGTTCTGGTAAAGAAACAGATTGCAGAAAGCAAGGCCGTGAAGGCTCAGAATCAGGAATTGAAGGATGAGTTAGCAAAGTTGAGGAGCAGAGTAGGTTCTGGTAGAGAAGAAGATAGGGAAGAAGAAGAGATCCCTAGTTGGAACGAGGAGGTCGTTCCTGCAGACCAGAGACCACTGTTGAACGCCCTCAAGGCCATGGAGAGGAGAACCATGGATGTGAAACTGGATTTGCCAGTGTTTACAGGAAAGATGGAACCTGATTCAGTGATGGAGTGGATAGACTCCTTGAACAATTTCTTTGTAACAGAGGAGATACCAGAACAACAGAGGGTGAGGATAGCCCAGTCAAAAATGAAAGAAGCTACCTTGACATGGTGGAATTTCGTCCAAGATGACAGAGTACAGGAAGGAAAGCGTAGAGTCGCTACATGGAAGAAGATGATGGCATTAGTGAAGGAAGCTTATGTCCCATTTGATTACAGTATCCAATTACACATGAGGAAGCAAAACCTGAAGCAGAAGGAGCTAGATGTTAGCTCATATACAGAAGAATTCATGAAACTTTGTATGAAAACAAAGGTAAAGGAAAGTGAAGAAGAGAAGGTAGCCAGATACCTTAATGGATTGAAGTTCAACATTCAGGATGATTTAAGTCTGCATAATCCAGATACAGTTCAGAAATGCTTCCAGTTGGCATTGAAAGTGGAAGAGAAGTTAAAGAGAAAACAAGAACAACACAATATGAGGGGAAGAGGATCAGCCCATACAACAAGGCAAACCAATGAGGGTCAAGAAGACACTGGTAAAGGATAGGGACAGTCTGATTTTAGAGGTGGATGGAAAGGTAATAGAGGCAGATTTGGAAGTGGTAGAGGTTCTACTACATTTTCAGGAAAGTGTTACACCTGTGGTGAGTTTGGTCATCCATTTTTCAAATGTCCAGAAAGCAAAGGTTCATCATCCAGAGATGATAGAACGGATGACAAGAGAGTACAACTTGTGCAAGAAGAGAAAGTAGAAGAAAGTGTACAGAGTTCAAACACTTATCAAAAAGATAGAGTTCCTGACAATTATGGATATCCTGAGGAGGGAGAAGCATTGATGCTAAGGAGAATTAGTTTGCAGGCATCAAGGGATATGATGCAAAGAAGAGCTCTTTTCAAGACCACATGTAAGAGCAAAGGTAAAGTATGTAAGGTTGTCATTGATACTGGTTCAACAGACAACATGGTATCTCAGGAAATGGTGGATAAACTAAATTTGGAACGGATTCCACACCATCACCCTTACAAGGTATCTTGGGTGAGTGATAGTCAATCACTTTTTGTCTATGAACAGGCATATGTTGATTTTCTGATTGGAGCATATCAGGATAGAGTTTTGTGTGACATTTTGCCCATGGAATGTTGTCACCTACTATTGGGTAGACCATGGCAATTTGATAGGAGGGTACTGTATGATGGGTATGCTAATACCTACACCATCAAGAAAGATGGGAAGACTATTGTGTTGATGCCATTACAGGAAGCAGCTGCAGCACAGGGGGCAGCCAAAATTATTTTAATGGGAAAGAAGGAATTTGTGCAGAAGCCTATAGGAGCAGGCATAAAGGCAGTTGAGGACACTGCAGGGAAAGAAGTTGTTAAGGACAACAGTTTGAAGAAAGTTTCAGTTCTGACTGACAGAGGTCAGCAGCAGGTTTAGAAACAAGTGTGCAAACAGCAACCAGTTGAGAGGAATGACAAGGATGTTGTCATAGTTGGGACTATTGTTTGTCCTATAAAGGTTGAAAGAAAGACAGAGTTGAACATTGCAGAAGTTCAAGAGGCAGTTCAGACAGAGGTTCTGGTCAGACAACCTGACAAACACAAGGTATGTGAGAGAAGGGCCTACATTGACAGGCATGAGGATTTACTTGCAAGAAAGCAAGTTACAGTTCAGAAGTCTTGGAGCAGCCAAGAGCCAGCAGAGGATAAAGCTGGAACAAGGCAGAACACTGCAAAGACAAAGTGTAAAGGTGGAGGACTTCCACATCTAAACTCATGGGACATGAGTTATTTTCTGTTGGGGAGTATGGTGCAGGAGCACCTACCTGACAGCTGGCCTCCATGAGGCAGTTAGTTTGTTTTGAGTCTTGTTAATGTTTTCAAGAAGGTCTTGTAAGACCAATGCATGTAATAAGGTCATGTTGACCATACTTTACTATTTTTAGGTAGGTTGTTAGGACAGCTGTTATGCTGTGTGTTCGGTTGGATCCTCCCAGCCGCCTGGAGAGTTCCCAGCCTCTTGGAGTTGAGTGGTAGTACTCGCAAGCAGATCCTATTTATGCATGAGGATCGGTTGGTCTTAGGACAGATTGAGATATAGCTGTTGAGAATCTAGATTGCAGAGAGAGACTGAATATTGTATTTGCATCTTTTGAAATCAATAAAGAGATCCTGTTTGTGTTCATCCTCTGTTGGATTCCATTGTGTGATCGATTTGCTGTTTTGGTGGTTACATGGATTCACTGATCCATTCCACCGGTTGATTCGTCGAATCGGTGGAATGGCTGTGTACAGTAGTTTAGGAGGTAGTTTGCATTTTCTGTTTGTTTGTATGCAGGTGTGCAGGATTGCAGTCAAGAGATGTTGAAGACCCTAGCATGGGGATGTGCTAGGTCGTGCTGATAGTTAGAGTCTGGAAAGTTGTCCAGAAAGTAGATCGGGTCACCTCAGGAGGCTCGGCGGATTGAAAATTTGCTAAGGTTCGAAATTCGTCAAAATGGCATCATCAGGATATTTCTGGTTATATCCTGCAGTCGCTTCGGGCGTCATCTGAGTAGTTGGAGGAGAGCATGATGCAATAGATTGCATAAGGTAAATGCGTTTTGGGGTGATCATCATCAGGTGTTGCCGAGGAGGAGCGCATCGGCATAAGGAGTGAAAGTTCATTTTTTTGGCTAAGGACCGGAGAGGTCATCATCAGGATATTTGAAAAGGTCATCAGGATATCGGGGCAGTGGGATATTGAGGGAGCTGCATATGACGTCATCGTCATCAGGATAATCGTCATCAGGACATTTCAAAATATCACCCGATAAAGGTTTATCCTGCTGACCTTAAGTGTTTTGGTATCGGCGTAAGGCATCGGCATAAAGTTTGGTTAACATCATCAAGATATTTCAATAGGACCGGATAAGTTATATCCTGATGCTATTGGTTGAGTAGTCGGATATCGGGGTGACGTAAGTATCGAAGGAAGGGTGCCTGAAGTTGTCGTCATTAGGATATATTGGAGGAACCAGATATTGTATATCCTGCTGATGAAGATGATGCTGAACATCATGATGATGAAGATAGAGTTTGGCGGTCTGATGAACAGTGAACATCAGGAGGATGTTTGCGCTTGCTGAATATCATGATGCTGCTGAAAGGTGAAAGGCGAAAGGCGATAAGGAAGTGAACAGTAGTCAGCAGGAGGATATTTCGTGTCTCTTCGAAATATGATGATGCTGTCTGTGTTAGCAAGAAACATGATGATGATGAAGGGTTGCGGACATCCATGCTGTATGTCAATGTTTTAGTGTGGATGCCTCTGCATCAATATCCCTCTTCCTCTGTAGAAGAATAGTCTTCAGTCAGCAAATATGGTGTAGCTTGCATCATGTTTATAGTGTGATTGTCTCTGTTATAATTGTATAACATTTCTTCTTGTTGTACTGTTTTAGCCACCTCACAATACTCAGGTGAATGTGGTAAACTGCATACCAGACACCAAGGTTTATCTTCTACCATATGTGTCATATTTCTTTTTAGAGGGTCAGGGGTATCCTTGCCATAATGTTGTTTTCTGTTGTCATCAATGGGTTTCCCATCTTTCCAATTCATATTATATGACATATCATGCACCTGGGCCTTTCATGCCTATGCTGACCTTCTTGTTTAGTTTGCTGAATGTTTGGGTTCTGAGTATTTCTAGGGTTATCCCTCTTGCTAACCATACCTGCATCTTTCCTATTGTTCTCAATAGTTAATGCCACTTTTTGTGCTTCAGTCAGGGTTGCAGGGCACTAGTTTCTAAGTTCATACCTTGTCTTGGGATCAAATGCTTTCATATAAATGCTCAATGCTACTAGATCAGACAATTTGGATCCGTGTGGTACTTTGTTGTGTAATTTGGAAATTTTCAGATTGAAGTCATACACTGATTCATTTTGGTATTTTTGGATACTTATCAATTCATGTAATGCAAATTTAGGGGCATATTGATTACCATACTGCTCCTTAAATTGATTATGGAAATCAGTTATTGAACTAATTGAGGCATCAGGTAAGTTGTTGAACCAGTCTCTTGCATCTTCAGTCGAGGACATCATGAATAACCTCATTCTAATATCTTCCTAGTCCATACCAATATCTTGTACGAAAGCATTGAAGCTTCTGATGTGATCTTCAACTGATATTACGTTGTTCCCAGTAAACTTAGGAACTATATTTCTCTAATTACTATCCATAGGATATGGATACAACTGATACCCAGTCAAATCAAATTGGCTACATATGTTTGCGAGGTTTTGAGGTGGAAAATTCATGGGTGGTGGATTAGGATAGTAATTATATCTGCCTGGAGGCTGATGATAGGCATATTGCTGCTGTGGGTTTATGTGGGCATTTATGTAAGGATTTGGTGGTCTATAATATTGTTAGCTAGGGGGTAGGTAAGAATTAGCCATATGCTGAGAGGTGCTGTGTATGGGAGGTGGTCTAGGAACTTTAGGAATAGTATTGTGATGACTTCCAGACACTTGTGAATTTGAAGCACCACCTGTATTTTGGTGTACATTTTGTTGTGGATTCCTTGAAGTATTTCCCCTATGTGGAGGTACATATTTTGGGGGGGCTGTTTTAGCTCTACTCTTTATCTGTTGAATCTCTTGTTGCAACAACTTCTTAGTTTCCTCTATCTTGATCATCTCAAGTTCTTCCTGGAGCCTAAGCAGATCTTGTTGTGCTTGATTCATACCTCCTGAACTTTTTGGGCTTTCAGTTATTTCTTGAGTTGAGAATCCATGTCTTACCTCTTCTCCTTGCTATAATGACATTTTAAAATCATATTCATCTTGTATTTGTTCCATTTCCCTCTTGGCCCGTGCTTCACACTCAAGTTGTTCTTGAGGACTTGGTCTGTATTTTGCCAATATGTCATCATTTATGCCATTGAGATTTTCATTTGAATCATGCAGAGGTGTAAACTTATTGTGAATTGTAATAGTTTGTTCTGCATTATCCTCTTGAGCCTCCTGGTTATTATCTTGGTGAGAATAATTTGAAACTCCATTTCTTTTAGAGATGTTTCTAATTGGTGGAGATGATTACAATTTCTTGCCTTCCATCTTGGATCTCCTACCATCCATTTGGTATCAATTTTCTGTTATAACAGTCACTAGAGTTGCCACCTATTTTGTAAATAGGAAAAAGTTTGTAATTTATCTTTCTGGGTTCTTGTTGCTAGCAGAGTTACCAAATTAAAGTTTCTGAAATGAATCTATAAAAGGAATGGTTTGTTACTAAGGTCTTTTATTTATCTCCCCAGTAGACTCGACAATTTGTTAGGTCTCAAAAATGCAGGTTGCTAATCCTAAGAGAATGCTAGGCTCTATGCTTAGATTCACAACATTTTTGAACTAACGCGACGGAATCAACCTTTAGGGTTTGATGATTCCCTGCACTTTAGGTCCTACTAAACCTAGGTGGGTGAACCTTGAAAATTAAAGTAGGTTGAGGATAAGTATTTTGACTAAGTAAATAGGTCTATCTACAGTGGCAAATGGTATAGGATAGATGAAAGCTTGCTAATGAATTCTATATCTAATGAATGGTTGGTAGAAATATCAAGGTGAATTTTATGATTGTGTAAATAAAAGGAGTTAAATTATGAATTGAAATAAGACTAGTGCCTTGTTGGGTAAACAGAGTCAAATGAAGGAATAAGACTAGTGGCTTATAGTGGGCAGTAATTCTAATTGTTTGGCACAATATTTTAGTTTATAACCTGTATAAACATGCAGGGAGATGATTGACAAACTCTTCTTAATAATCCAACTAATACAATCAGTTTTCTTGTTACTCACCAGAAGGTAATTTAATCCTTTCTTGAAGGAACCAATTGAATGAAATATGCAAGATAACAGACAATATCAATTTGAAGATAGAATGGCAATCCTAATTATATGATTCTTCTTAGTAATCCAAACTAACATTTCCAGGTTATTGTGATTGATCAGAAGGATTTTAATTCCTCTAATGGAAACCAATTTATTCAATCACACAAATACAGCAAATGTGCATTGACAAATTAACTATATACTTGATATAATAATTTGAATAACAAGGAAATACTGAAATGGAGACAACCACACAATTGAATAATCTTAACAAACAATTGATGCCAGAATAGAACCACTAAATCAGAGAACTTCAATTTACTTCTTCAATAATAAACTTGCAACATGGTCTTTGAGAAACATTGTAAATTATATGTATAATATTCTACTGCTAATGATTCTGTAGATCCCCCCTTTTCTTTTTTGCCTTGGTTCCCTTATATATGTGTGAAGGAGAAAAACTTCAGGCTGAAACAATATGACTATTCGTGGCTCACACATTTTCACATAAATGGATTAAGAAATAGACAAATTTGATTAAGAGTTGGATCCATTAATCTTCATTTGGCAAGGTATTCCATATTACAGTTTCTATCGAATAAGTTGCACCTGTTCTCATTACTGAAAGCAATACATCAATTTTTACATCGACAAAATCTCATTTTTGTTTTATACGACCCTCTTCATATTGCTCTGGCAACAAACAAATCCATCTCAGAGTTGTAATAAACATATATGCATCAGAAATTCCTGTGTATCAACTTTTGTATATGCATTTGGAACACACATACAAGTGCGGACTCCATCAAGTCTATAAAATAAATTGGATTTCAGATCCGTCCTTGTATATTTTCCTGCATCCTCCTTTTGCATACATATCTTTTGTATACCAGATACATTTTCTTCTGTACACAAGAGCGGGCCGGACAAGGTTTATGAAATGAATTGAAATTGCCTTTGAATATGCATTTGTATCACCTTTTTTGTATATCATGTATGCATACACTTTCTTATACAATCATGAACTTCATTGGTTTTATGAAACGAATTAGAATTATTTTCGGATCTGCCATTGTATGTATCTTATATACATACAATCCACAATTGCATCTCTCCTTTTGTATATCAGATACAATGCATTATAATATACAAGCACATACTTCACACAAAGTTCTCAAAATTTGACTTTCTAATCGGGTCCGGAATTGTATCATCTTTTGTACATCTTTTTGCATATTGGATACATACATTTCTCACATACAAACTCAGACCCCACACAATGTATACAATGTTCAAATCTCCAATTATGTCGGGTTTTGTATATTTTCTTTGTATATTGTCATTTGTATGTTATCTTGTATAAGCGCACATACAAAGAATCTTATACAAACCCTCTCTTTACTTTTTATCCCCAACGATGTTTTTTATTTCTCTGTATATCGAGTATGTATATTATAAACATACAAGCACCTCGAACATACAAAGACTTTTCAGTATTTAACTTTCTTTTCACATCCAGTTTGTATCTCTTATTTACATCCTTTTAACTTGTATATCGGCTTGTATATCGAAGATATACATTGTTATTTATACAATCCCGATATGCAAATAGTGGAGCCCACATCACTTTTCTGATTGTATCTCCGAGATACAATAATAGTTTTGCCCTTAGATACAAGGCCTGATACATACAAACTCTCTTGTATCTCCTTTTCGGACTTCTCCTTTTTATAAACCACAGTTTACTTACTTTTTGGCTCCACGATGTATATAAAGTGAAATGTATCTTTTGACATATGTTAAAATATGATGCATCACTTTAACCAGATTTTAATATTTCCTGAGTTCCGCATTGTATGTATACCGCAATGTATGTCCCGAAACATATACTTACAAAGCCCGAAACATACAACAATAAAACCTCATTTCATAATCCTTTCGATTCCGCAATATGTATGTAGCTTTGTATATCTGATACATGCAATTATGTGTACACCGATACATACACATATAATTTTTTCCTTTCGTCTTCTAAGCTCCATTGAATTATTGTTTCAGGTCTAGATCTTCATGCATATCGGTGTAAGCTACGCTGAAGAACTTTTCTTGAATCGGTGAGACTTTAGAGTATTGGAGAGTCCTTGATTTTTCTTCCCGATGCTTATCTCCTGTCAATGACTGCTAATTCCCTCCGTTCCACTGAATGATCAGTGAGAGTCCTACCAAAATTTCTTATCGGTATGATCTACATTGTCAGGAGGTCTTGTAGAGTATTCACTGATAGTAATATCTTATACCGATCGGCGTGCCTAGTAACTTTCTCCCCGAGGAAAAGCCATCGGTATCATTTTCTCCATCGGTGACTTCTAAAATCTTCTCCCCGATCCTTATTCTCATGCCAATAGCTATTTCAACAAGTTTCTCATGGATCGGTATAAATAGCATGAGGTCTTGCCGATGTTAAAAATTTGAGGCCTTTTACATTATTTGTGATAAAAGTCACAGGATTTTATGGGATATATCAGTTGTTTATTATGATTTTGGGCGAAATAATTTTGGTTTGGTCGGAAATGTGTGGGTAAGAATACAAGAAGAATTTCAAATTTTCCTGTCCCAAAAGTGTGTTTTATGATTTACCCCCTTCATCAGGAATGGGCGTTTGTTCTTTTAAAAATGGGCACCCGTTTCTATTGGGGTTTTTTGGCCACATGTTTCATTTTAGAATGGGTGCCTATTTCATTTTAGAATGGGTGCCCATTTCTGAGCAAGTACGTGTTCCCAAAAATTGAAATTTTGAAACCCATGGCTTTGCATTGGTTGTAGGCTTGGAAACCCAACCCGTAGCCTTGGACTTGCAAGTACAAGACAATGTTAAGACTAAGAGAAAAAACTGAGTTTACCAATATGGCTGATGAATTTGTTTCAGAATTTATAGACCAAATTAAAACCCATTATAGATCACAATGTCTAGTTTTCAAATATGTAATTTTTTTATTGTTTGACATACTTTTCTATTTATTAATTAATTTTTAAACAAATATACTCATAAACTTGAAATAACATACATTACTATTTTTTAATAACTTTTGATTTTGAAAGTTTCTTGAAAAAAACTATTTCTAACCAATCTAGACATCATTCCCTACATAATGAAAAAAATAGTGTTATGATTAGTTTATCTCAGATAATGTTGGTCGTACATGAGGAGTTTTAAAAAACACAAATTAGGGTTACAAAAAATTAATAAAAAAATATTTGTTAAAAAATTACAAAAAAATATTCTAACCAAACTTTAGCTTCATTTTCATCTTTTCACAAAATGAATTACAAAAATACCTTCATATAGGTCAAATTATGTTGGTCGTAGATGTGCATGCTTTAGCCCAAAACATGGGACTTTTAGAAAGTCATTTTTTGTACATCCTAGATAAAACCAACTTTTATCATCTAGGTATTATAATAAATTACATATTTGAAAACTAGAAACAAAATCTTACATTTCATATTCTTACATCATATTAATATTCTATGTGTAAGTGCTTCAAATTTTTACTCCAACTATGACAAAATTTGAAAAATAGGAAAAACACTTCCATTTTTTAGCCAAAAAGTGGATCCAACTTCTTGCACTCACCCACCACCATTTGTTGATATGTAATTATATTAATCCATTCCATCAAAAGCAACCCAAAACTAAATGAGAATTAGTATGGATATGCAAATTTGACCATTACCCCACTTAAAATATTAATTTTGGGTGAAATGAACACACCAAAATTAAAATATATATTATGAACCCTCAATAAAATTTGTAAACAATAGTTTATCATTACAATCTTCTGTATTTGTTTTAATGATAAATATTACCTATATCATATTTAAGCACAAGTCAACAAAGAGGAGAAATTTTTTATTGAAGTAAAATTTACTCTGTTCCTTAATTATTCTAATCAAAATCAAAATCGCTAATTTATTCTAATTGTTGATGTTTAATTTTGCAAGCAATCACTAACAATGGGAAATTCCAAGAATGTGGGACGTGACTCTTGAAATAACCTCCAAATTTTAAAGAAGCTGGTTCTTCTCTATGTGTTTTGAGGTAAAGGGAAGAAGAAACAAGATTATAAAGAAATACTTAAAAATGCTAAGGTGATGTGCCAGAATTTTATTCACACAAATAGCACATCGATTAAACTTGCAAAATTCACTGGTAAAGTTAAAGAGCATGAAGCATGATTAACATCCACAACATATATATAATATTAATCAAAGGCTCATACAAAAAGTAAGAAACAAGAATAAGAAGCAGATCAAAATTGCATAGAACACAACTCTCTCTTCATTGTTTGATAGGAGAACAAAGTACAGAGGCAAAGATTTGCACAAAATACAACATTCAATCCCTTAGGAGAGGCACCTGTTAAGGCAAGAAAATGCTTCTATTCTAGCTACTAAAACTCTCTGATATCTTTGGAACCCTTTTTCCCTCGAATGGATCCTACATATATAGTATCAAAAAACCTTCCAAGACCTCCAAAACTGACAAAATAATAATGACCTAACAACTGATTTCTCCAGTTAACTGACTCTTCTTTGATTCGGCTCCCATGCTGCAAATCTTTTGAAGAATCTCAACTCCTTGTTCATTTGTGCCATTATAACCAAATACTATTAACTTCATGAAACTTAGAAAACTGTCTGTGACATGCCTCTGTTGAATATTATATTATAGATTCTTCTACTTTTTTGGGGCCGAGACCTGTTTGCAACAACCAATGGCGCAATAAAGAAAACTTTGAAAACTGAGACCCATAACAAAATGTGTCATTGAGACACATGGCGTCTTCTGCTTCATTCACCAAAAGGACACATGGCGGGATGGCGCTCCTTCTATCAAAACTTCACCAAAAGACTCCTTAAATGAGCGCCCTACCGACAAGTGGCACTTTTCACTAGATTGTTTTATAAGAGTTAGGCCCTCCATGGTGGGACGTGCAGTCTCTTTTCACAACGTCTCAAACTTTATCAAAAGAGGATTCTTAAAATAAGTGCTAGGCTAACAAGTGGCAACCTCAACAAAGACTCATGATTTATTAACAGCCGCTAAGGATTTTTCCCTTATACTTTCCTTTGAAATAACTAGAGACCCTTGATTCCACCACGTGTAGCCTTCACCCAAGCTGGGAGAGCCTTTTGTTCTTCACATTTTCAAATGAGTGCCAAGATGACACTTGTCGCTATCTGTGGCTTCTTGGACTCTATAATTCTTTTCTCCGTTCATACCTTTGACATGCTCTGAAATATTAATACCAAGCCAAATAATAATATCTATTAAAGATGTATATATTCAAAATGTAGAGTTTTAACTCTATAGTTCATGGCAACAAAAATGGACTCTGCACCTGTGTGGAAAGAACCATAATCTACCTACTTCAATAAAAGAAAACAAAACCAAAATTGTGCCCTTTGCCCTGGATCCTTATAGCTTCTGTAAAGCATCCTGATAGCCTACCTATTCTATCTTTGATGGATACTCTTTCTTCTGAAGAGCTCGAAAGGCTCTATCCAACTCAATTATTTCCTTGTGAGAAAAGGTTTGTAGGCTCTATACCACTGCATGGAACTGAAACTCCAACCGAGCCACTGGTAGCAGAACTGTTTCCACCTCAGTGACACTTGACGAGTCACTTAGGGCCTAAAAAATAATCTGATCATTTTGTTTGGTGACCAACAAGATTTTGATTTGATCTTCCATCAATATTGTAGTATTATCTAGAAATGGCAAGGGGAGTTCCAATTGGACTAGATTTTCAATATGTCCCTTCATTTTTGAGACTCTTTGTTTCAAAAGATCTAACAAAATTTTACACTTTGTAACAACCTTATTGAAATTCAAAATCTCATTTACCTTAAGAATTGTTGTCAGCCTATTAGTAATCCCTAAAACTTGCAAGATTTCATCAGAAGCATCATAAAACTTTTGAAGCAACAATAGTGAATCATAGACCTTCACAGCTACTGAAGATAGGATTTTCTCTATAGAAGAGTCCACTTTCTCACAAAGCTATTGAGCATTTGAAATAAACTTAAGCGCAGACTTAAGTTGAGTCACATCATTTGATATTCTTTGTTAGGAAGAGGTATACAACTCTTTAACCATAGATAATATCCCAACAGTTTGAGGTTGTTGGGCAAGTTCCAGAGTCAACTGTTTAACCTTTTAGATTATACAGCTAGATACTGGCTTTGCAAACTGCTATTGTCATCTTTTATAGTCTTAAGACTTTGAAGAAGTTGAGTGACCTCTTGGGCCTTGTCATTGTATTTATTTTCCAAAAGACTCTTTTCTTTTTCCATTGTATCCATTGAAGCTTTGACATGCTCTAGCTCAGTATATAATCCATTTACCTTTGTTTGTGAAGCCTGAAAGACTTCTTAATAAGGATATTAAGGATTCAATGGATATTGAGCTAGCGCATGGACTCTATATTAATATCCTTATTCAGTTGGCTAATTTCTTGATCCTTGGCCTTGCTCTCCACAGTCAGGCGATTCACTGTAGCCTTTGTCTTGGTTAATTCAACCTCTTTTTTCTACAACTTCTTGGAGACTTTAAGGAAGTCAGTGGTGACTAGAGTTGTAGTTTCTTTCATTAGCTCCACTTTGTCTTGAGACCGAAACTGGGTAAGATCCATGGCCACAACATTCATTGTGTAATCCTCAAGATTCATTTGCTCTAGTGGTTTTACCACATTGGGAGTCATGTGAGTAATTGTCAAAGAACACTGAGTAGGATCATAGAAAGACCTCATTTGTGGGATAGCAGGGGCCCTACCTTCCTTCTTTCTTTGCTTTTCTTTTCTTGATTCCCTCACATTTTTGGCAATTTCAATTTGTTTTTGGAAAGTAGAGGGATAGACAATTAGGCCATTGGTGAAAGGAGATCCTTGTGGCAGACCATATGGGATGGTTGTCATTTGTTGTCTTTGGGATTGTGTAGAAGTTGCACTCTTTAATACTGATGGAGAAAATATGGGTAAACTCAATGTTTGTGACATAACAAGGGATGTGGAATTGGATGGTGGCGACAATGATTGCAAAGGCACAATAGAGGTGGAGGGAGATAATGGAATATGAGAAATTTGGGGAGCTACCCCTTGAGTAGAAGAAGATTGAGAAAAGGGAGAAGGAGAAGATAGACTTACCTCTGTGGTAGTTGAAGTTGTATGGATTTGCATTTGAAAAGCAGCAATGACCTCCTCTTCTATCTCCTCATACCCTTGACACTATAGCCTATGTCTTTTCCTTAGGGGGTTGTTTGATGAATCTTTTGGTACCTCTTCTATCATCAATTGTTGTAGTGGGACCGACAATTCTTTTTCTCCTATATTTTGTGAAGTTCCCACTCCAGGGTCCCTAGATGCTAAAGTTATTTGGACCCACTGAGGTAGTAGTTGGGAAGCCTTTTGTTGGGCCAATTCATTGAGGGATGGTGGCCAAATGGAAGGATTTAGAATTACTTTTAGCCCTTTAGACTCACTATCTACTTCTTCTTCCATTTCCTCATGTCCAGGAATATTACTCATATCAGGGCTAGAGACTAGCATTCGTGTGCTTCATCCCATAGGTTTTCCCATTGCTCATCTGTGTCAATTTCCTCCAAAATTTTCTTCCATTCATAAATTTCCTCCCTATATTTCCAGAAGGCATCTATTTTGTTCATGCCCCAATCTTTAGCCAATAGGGCATGTCTCAAACCGTGACCCATGTTTATGTTTGGGTCATATTTCCTAATCTAGGTTTGTAAAATGTTTCCCATGGTGAAAGAGGCTCAGGGGGAATGTCACTTACCTCCACATAGAAATATGGAGAGTCAATATTTGGTGATCTTCTTGCCTCAATAAATAGGCAAAATTGATGCACAAAAGAAGCATGAACATTGTTCTGAGTCAGCCAAGAAGTCATGAAACCATCTAGATCATACTTCCATTGGTCCAGAATCAAAACTAGTCCATAATTTACCAATTTCCTCATCAAGAGGTGTTCTGCATCTCTCTTTACCACCGTAAAGCCGCCCTTAGCCCATGGGATGTCATAGAAAGACTTCTTTTTCTTCTTTGCCCTGATTTCAGAGTCAATAACTACCAACTGTTATGCCATCACAAGAGCTAATACTCTACCTGTTAGGACCTTAGGGAGCATGAAGGGATCCTCACCAAAACCATGAATTTTAATCATTGTTTAATGGGTTCCAAAGAAATAATCACATAAGACTCAAGAATTTTTTATGATTCCCCTCACTGAGTCATCCATTCTGTGCTTGATCTCCTCTGGGTCCATTTGTTGAATGAGGGGTACCACAAAATATTCTACAAATTCACAAAAATCTGAGGTTTCGAATAGCAAAGGAGTCCATGTAGACATTGGAATTACTTTCTATGCATCTACCTCTAGATCCCATAGGGTTAAATGTATGTGTTGCTAGAAAAGCTGACGATTCTGATAAAGAATTAGATGAAACAGATATGAAGAATACCTGAATGTCTAGGCATGTTGGAAGTTGGCCAATTGTTGGCATAATGTGTAAGCTATATTCTCTATGAAATCAAATTTATATGCTTGCTCTCTAGAGACTTTCTTGAGGCAGAAATAGCCCCGAGATGCCATTCATGTACATTCACATCTTCATCTTGCCTGAAAATAAATGCCAACATAGAACAAGCATCCTACACATCTGGAGTTAGCAATATAGGGCAATGGACAGGGGTGGTAACCTGGTGTTAGTTTCCTCAAGCGTTAGCTCCTTGTTTAATAAACCAAGCCTGTGATTCACTTGATGCCAAATATGTTGTAATTGGACCTTATTATAGAAACTGGTTGAGGGATCATACTACAAAGCAAGCATATCTTGGATGGCTTTAGCATTTATGACTACTTTGATATTTCTACTCTGAATGACTCTGCTTTGAGAGTCAAATTTGAGTGCACACAATGAAATCAATTCTGGATATTAATGGACTAGTGGAACCATGTACTGGGCCAAACCAGAACTCCACATTCTCATACCAAAACTCTCCAAGTTGCCTTGTTTCACATGTTTGATCATCCTTGTATGCACCCCCTCTCTCAGGCTTTTGGGTTTCTTAGAGATTACAGGGTCAAAAATCCCATCGGCATAGTCGACCACCTGAGAAGCATCTACAACTTTGCCTTTCCTTACCTCCTTTGTCCTTGGGAGCTTATTTTTGGGTTGTGCCCTAGCTGAGGCATATGACTTACTGTTTATCCATTTGTCTGTTGATTCAAATAGTCCTCTCTGCTCACCACCTTTTGAAGATTGTCCTTCTACTATTTCTATTTTGACCTTAAATTGATAGGGGTTCTTGATATCTTTCACTGTCAAGCCCAGAAATCAAACTGCACTCAATCCTTAAGCTTGCGGGAGAATTTTTCTGTGTATTACTAAAAATAAGGATCCAAGACCCTTTTTAAAAACCTACTACTCCAATCATGCAAATTAATGTAACTCTTTAATGAGCCTATCATGTCATATTAAATGGCTTTAAATTTCCATTTTCCAAAGTGTAGCTGACGGGATCCCAATGAGATTTTGCAATCATAATCAAATTTTTTGAAAAGAAACTTGCCACAAAATACTCTTCATAAGGTGGTTTGACAAGTATTTTCTAGGTTTCCAAGTCTTACCAATGGTCCTGAGTGGGATAGACATATAGGATATAAACCAAAGTCTGTTCCGAGACACATGTCCAAAGAACACTTATTCAAAAAATGGGTGGGAAAACAACCTCCTCCAAACAAAATAGAAAGAAACTACTCTAACTATAGTACAAGGTAAATGCTTTGGATCTTATGTGAAAAGCTTCAAGAAGACCCCATTAATGGGAATCTCCACTACTTCTCCATCTTGAGTCTCCAACTCATATGCATTACACTGCTTATAGGCAGTTATCTTAAAGGGACATATTCATAAGGAATCAAATTTTCCATGATGTCCTGGCTTTGCAGCTCTCTCATTCCACTTCAATACCCAACTATCGACTTTAAAATCAGGTTTAGAAGTCCTTTTATCAAACCATTTTTTTACCGTCTATTGACAATTAATCAAAGATTCATGTGCTAACTCTATTTTCTCTTTAAGCTCCAATAATTCTATGAGCCTTACTTGCATTTGTGTTGGAGTATAGAACAACGTTGAGAGGGGGGGTGAATCAGTGTTGTATAATTTTAAAAATATTTTTCCACCTTTTAATTTACATGACAGAAAATAAAGGAGATATCAACAATCTATCAAATTCATATGCACAAGTATGATGATGAATAGAGTGAATAGGACCTTATGAGTAAAACATTAGAAACACACACATAGAGGCAAATCATAACACAAGGATTACTGGAGTGGAAAACCCTCATGGGGTAGAAAAACCACTCAAAATTGCCTCACTGGCTTATTCAAAACCTCACTGGTTACAAATAGGTCTCACTGACCAAGGAAGCTTCACTAGCTTTACAAAATGCTTCACTAGCATACATTGTGCCTCACTGGCTGATACAAGTGTGCATAAGAAAACAAATATGTTCAGGGGGTTACCCTGTTTCATTCCATCACAAAAACTTATTCCTCCTTTAACCCTCACTTGACAAATTTTCTTACAATTACAATCTATTCAACCTGATAAAGAATCAACATTTTACCATATCAAAACTTGCAAAATACAATCTCTACAAATTACCATCTCAAGACACAGTATATAAGCTCCTGAGTTGATCAAACATAAAACAATTTCACTCTGCAACAATCATCTAATTCCTTTGTTTGCAATAGCTCCATTAACTTTTGTATGTTGTCATCTCTGCACATGAACGTAACAATTCCTTCACAAAGACATTGAAACAATTATCTTTAAATCTACATATTTCTCTTATGCATTGAAAATCATCTCCACATCATAATTCATCTTCATTCTTCAAGACATACTAATCTTCATTGAATCCTCTACATTCTTCATTAAAATCACAAAAACCATTCTTTTCTATTTTCACATGCAAAAGTTTGTATATTCATTCTATCATATTTCAGCACCTGCAAAAATATTATATATATAGAAGACTTTATTTCTACACCTTTGCATATTCATCTTCATATAAAAATCAATTCACCTGCAAAAAATAAAATCATATATCTCTTCTTCAAAACCATTCACATTACTCTTCTATCTGATTCAATTTCCCTTTCATAAAAAAATCCATCTCCTTTTATTGAATTTCTTCAACAATATTTTTTAATCTGCAACAAATACCATCCATCACAATGTACCTACAATGACCTTTCATTTTATGCTTCTCTTCATTTTCCTTCTCCAAAAAAACTTTCATCTTCTCTAAAAAAAATAAAAGATCATAAATGATTTCTATTAAATAAAATCTTCAATTCATTTAATCAATCTGCCCCTAAAAAAATAAAATCTTTCTATCTTTGGATCCCACACTAATACATCTACATGAAGATCAAAAAATCCTTAATCACCAAAAGAATAAAATCTTTACAAGGAAATTTTCTCATTTTTAGAAATAAGTACTCCTCCTTGATAGTCTTTGATTGCTACGAAGGAAATCCACTAGAGGAGTTTTTAAAATTAGAAAAAGATTTCCCAAAAAAAATCTTCAAAACCCACAAAATTTGCCTTGAAAAACTCAAATAAATCTGCTTTATAAAAGACTAAAAATAGCTTTTCAAATAGTCACAATGTTGTGACGTTTCAATGCACGTCAATATAGCATCCCGAGGGAGGAGGTCAAAGTTCAAATATTGGCCTTAGATCTTGAAAAGCCCGCTCTCTTTATTTTAAATTTGAACCTTTGATATACTATTGGCACCCAAACATATAAACTGTGACCGCTAGAAAAGGTGAAGGGGGTCAGTCATGTATGTTATAAAGCCCCTCTAACGGGTCACTATTAGTGAAGTGACCTGCTACAGCAAGTCAACTGCCAATTAAAAGAAAAAGTGCAGTTATATATGACGGGCAGTGGAGTATAAAGAAAGACTTTAAGATTAGAATCAATCAAGAGTTATGAGGAACAAAGTCTTAATCACCAAAATTAAAAACAAGTATATCTCATCTGTAAATGACTTTTGTGGTAGAAGACATCACTTTATGTATGACAGATGCTTGTAAAGACACCTCTGACATCAATGAGAGACATAGCAATTAGGTCACATATAACTGCATATTTCTTTGATCTGACTCCCTGAAAGCACCAAACACCTTACATGAAGCATATGAAGAATATAGACTGATGAAGCATGAGAACTTTCAACAGCACTATAAAGTCCTGATGATCCCAAGAGAACGATCTCTGCATTGGACTTAAGTGGACAACATGTGAACAAAATGACTGCATGAAGCAACACCAAATTCTCTGAATGGAAGATCAACTATTACTTTTGCATACCAATCTGACTAAGAGCATGTAGAAATCATGTTTCATCTTTCGTAACAACATAGCAACTCTAAAATATCAAAACATAAAATGATCAATCTCAAAACATCAACACATCATGGCATGTAAATAGGCAGCACAACATTATCTTGTTCTGAGTCATCTTATGAACAAGTTATCTCCTGAAAAAGTATGAAGCAAGAATACCTTCATGTGAAGCCTCCACATTTGCATATTTGATTATACTGATCTTGATGACATCAATCAAACTAAGAACTCAACACCTTTTTGACATCAACGACAATCAACCTCCATCAATCTCTCGCTTTGTCATTGATGGCAAAACTACAAGATGCATTTTTTCTCTCTCCCCCTTTTTGTCATCGAATGACAAAGGATAAGATACTCCCCATGTCATTTAACTCCACTGAAAGATGTTAAAGCTTGATCATAACATTTACAATCACATTGCATTAAAGATTTTCAAGCATGGTATAATAATGAAGACATAAACTCTTGATATCCTGTTATCTTCCCCTTTGAACCTATGAAGATCTATGATGACAAAAATAACAATCCTAAAGCAAGCATATAAAAAACCATGTTGACAATACCTAAAAACAACTCTTCAACTTGAGAGCAACAAGTCACCATGAAGCACACATCTGAAGACATTTATCCTGAAGCATAGGACCTAAGAGGAACATCATGAGAGGCACACCAAACAAAGCATCAAACCACTATTATAAATTGCCCATAGATTGTACCATATCATCAGTATAATACCACTTCTTGTCACAACACCAATACGAAGATGAAGATGGAAACTGACATTATTGAGATTCTCTAATCACTTCTTTTGACAAGATAGAAACTGAGATATCTGATAGCAAACTCCTAATGACATCACTTGTGGTTGCAAAACAAACTTTTCATGATAGACAATTATTTCACAATCATCAACCCTTTTTGACCTGAATGACAAATCTCCAAGATCTCCCAAAGCATTGAGAATGATGTATGATTATGATGGCATAAAAATGACTCCTTTGACATGACACATATGAACTTGAACTCCATGCAAATATATCATAAACACTTCAACACCTAGGTTCAACAAGCAAAATTCTAATAATAACAGCATGAAGACTACTCATCACAAAATTCACAACTCATGATGACATGATACCCACTCAAGAGATGACCTTGCCAATAATACCATGATAGTGACTACAAGATAGACAATCAACCTACAACCAATCAACTTCTGCACACACATCTTGACAAAATAAAGAATGAAAACCATCTATAAGAAATGAAGACTATCTTGATGAAGACCATCCTCTTGTTCCTACACAAGACACTTTTTAAAACATAATATCAAATTTGATATATACTGAACTACATCTGAAACATACTGCAATAAACTAGAACTGCTGCCTCTTGACTTTATCGTTCAAATCAGCCCATCAAGTCTGCACATCAAGAAACTAACTACACTATCAAGTTCTTCCTGCAACAATACTTCACATGACAACTCAATTATGATAGTATGAATAGGATCATTTATAAACAATGTCATTCAACATCATCTAATCCTTTGTGCATTGAATCCCTGAACATCTTATCAACATCTTATATGCATTATGACAACATGAACCACTGATCACCTATATCATTGTCATACACTGAAGAACAACATAGTTATCAACACCATCATGAACTTGATTTCACAAGATTGGTATGAATAGCATCTTAGCAACCATTATTAGGCATGAAACCAAAAACATAATAAACAAAACAAGATCATCATATTGACAAACATCAAATGATCTTCTTCCTGAAACTTCTTGGGGATAATTGATAGGACATGGACAACTCCCCCTAACTTCATGCTATATGTTATGAAACTCATGAAGTGACTTGTACAATATGCACAAGTTTAGGATCTGTCTTCTCTTGACTTTGTGTCTGCTTCCAAACTTTCGCAGGTTCTTTCTTCTCTTCAGTTTTATTCTTCCAAACCTTTTCAACCTTTTTCAAATCAGGTGATGTTATTCTTCCATACATTCTGCAACTATATGCTTTGTGACCAGGAGAATTACACTTGAAACACATAATATTAGCATTCCTTATTGAAGCAAATTGATTTCTTCTACAATTAACTGCTTTGTGTCCAAAGTGATTACATGTATAACAATAACCAAAAAATGAATAATTATACCTGTACATATATGCTTGTCTAACTGAAGCAGTTCTTCTAAAATTTCTCCTCCTTTGATTATGCATTTTGACAAACTCATCTTTGGTATTTATTTCATCTTCAATCATCTTTTTGCCTTCAGGAGCAATAACATGATAGTCCAAATCTATCTTCTTTCTTGGAGTTTCTCTAACTTTAGGAGACTGTCCCTTTTCATAACCAAGTCCAGTAGTGTCCCTATGTTGTTTTTTTTACCAAGAATCTCATATAACTTGGTGGTGCTCTCTTCAAACTCCTGACTTCTCTTTGACATACTCTTGAGATTTTCAATATCTTTTCTCAAATTAACAATTTCAGCCTCTAGTTTTAGGCATTCAATGGATTTTATTTCACATTCAGACTTAGTAACATCAGTTATTCTCTTAGCCTCTTCAATCTCAACCTTTAGGCTGATAATCAATTTATTTGATTCATTAATTTGTGTCCTTAAATTCACAACCTGAAATCTTGCCTCTTCAAGATCAGAAGATAGTCTTTCAAAATCTAAAATTACTTTGTCTTTAGATTCTTTTTCCTGTTGTAGCTGCAACTCTAATATGTGATTCTCCTTTTTATATTTCTTGATCTCACTTAGAGCACATATAAGTTCTCCTTCAATGTCAACTTCACCTTCTTGTTCATCATACTCCTGATTATAATCACTCATAGGGTAAGTGCAGGAAGATGGGGGGCCAAAAAGGGGTCTTAAGTGGCCACTTTTTTTCTGAAATCAGGAAATACTGGCCTTGGATGAGAAATTGAGCATAGTTACACTCAAAATTTGGAGATGCAACCAAAACAATGTTCGTAGTGCTCCGAGTCTACTTTCTAAACTACTATTTTTTTTTGAAAATGGCATAGATTAAGGGGTTCAAAAGAGGGAGCCATAGAAATTGGTGTTGTTTCTATTAAAAAAACATAACATAGCATGTTTTGTGGCTCCCTCAAAAGGTCAACTTTTTTTGGGTATTTTTAAAATCGCTTCAGTGAGAAATTAGCTAATAGCATGTAGTTTATGCCCAATTTTTCTGATAATTGTTTGATGAATATTTAATTTTTTACTAATTTTCAAAGTGGACACATCCTAAAAAACAAAATTTTGGCCGTGCTACCCCTATAAATTTTGAAAACTAATCGAAAATCATTTTTTTCTTTTTTTAATATTTGTAGAATGGAGTCTAGTTTCTAAATATGTAATTTTTTTGAAATTTCAATGAATAGTTAATCTACAATGAAAAAAAGACCAAACAGTGGTTTTTGCCCAAAAACGGACACACAAACAAAAGAAATTAAAGATGAAAGGCTTAACATTGTTAAAATGTGAAAAAAATTACATCGTCAGATAGTTGAGAGAAAGCCTAACATTACTCAGGTGTTTGATTTGTTTGACCTTGAAACACGTGCAAATCTGAGGGTTAGCACGAACAAAATTATCTAAAATCTTGAAGAATATGGAAAAACACGTCTGTTACTATTCAAAAGGCACTCCAAGCCTTTGGGTTGGAAATCCAAAGCAAATCCCAAGCCCAAGGCTTGGGATTCCCAAAGCAAGACATAACGCGAGTGCGTTGTAACGTGAGTGCGTTATAACGTGCTCTCGTTATAACGTGAGCACGTTATAACTCGCTCTCGTTATAACGCGCTCGTGTTATAATGCGCTTGCGTTATAACGTGCTCACGTTATTCTTTTCTTTGCATTTTTCCTTTTCCACAAAAGTTTGTGTTGTTTTTCATGTTTTAAATAACGCGAGCGCGTTATGTTCAACTTAAATTTTTTTATGTTTAAGGCTATTAATCATGTATGTATGTATGCCTATATATATGTATGTATGTATGTATGCCTATATGTATGTATGTATCTATGTATGCCTATATGTATGTATGTATCTATGTTTGCCTATATGTATGTATGTATAGTGTCGAGGGTAGAGGAGGGTAGAGATGGGAGTGAGCCAGATAGGGGAGGAGAGGGGTGGATAAGGATTGAGTGATTAAGGTTTAAGGTTAAGGGTTGAGCATTTAGGGATAGGATTTAGAGTTTAGGGATAAGGGATTAGAGTTTAGGACCTTGAGGGATTAGGGTTTAGGGTTGAGGCTTTAGGGATAGCATTTAGGGTTAAGGGTCGAGGGATTAGGGTTAAGGTAGAGTGTTGAGGGTAGAGGGATTAGGGATAGGGTTTAGGGTTGAAAGTTTAGGGTTGAGGGATTAGGGTTTAAGGTATAGTTTAGTAGTTCTTGTGGATAGAGCCAGCAAACAATGGGAGATTATTTGCCTGTTTCATAACAATATACCTCCCCTAAGTGCGGGGTGGATAGCAAGAAACATAGATGTACCCCAATGCAAAGCTTTTCTCATAATGATCATCCTTCTGATTTCAACTGTTAATTACTCACTGTGGATGTACCATACGTAAAGCTTTTCTCATAGTGTGTACACCTATTGGCATAATGAACCCCAGATGGGCCAGAAAAACATGCCATATAACATTACTAACATTAAAAAAGTTCATAGCCATTTTTTTGACATATTCTTGCAACTCAAATATCTTTAAGAGAAGAGTGTCAAAAATGATGGGTTTAACAACCTAACATAAGGCAAAGTAGTTTTGTTGGGTTTAGGGCTAGGGTTTAGGGTTTAGGGTTGAGGGATTATGGTTTAAGGTATAGTGTTGAGGGTTTAGGGTTGACGGATTAGGGTTTAGGGTTGACGGATTAGGGTTTAATGTTGAGAGTTGAGGGTTGAGGGTTGAGGGTTTAGGGATAGGGTTGATGGTCAAGGGGTTAGAGTTAAAGTAGAGTGTTTAGGATAGAGGGATTAGGGATAGGGTTTAGGGTTGAAGGTTTAACGATTGAGGGTTGAGGCTTTAGGGCTGAGGGTTAAGGGATTGGGGTTTAAAATATAGTGTTGAGCGTCAAGGGTTTATGGATAGGTTTTAGGGTTTAATTTTTAAGGGTTAAGGGTTGAGGGATAGTGTTTAGGGTTTAGGGATAAGGGATTAGGGTTTAAGGTATAGTGTCGAGGGTTGAGGGTTTAGGAATAGGGATAAAGTTTAGGGTTTAGGGATGAGGGATTAGGGTTGAGGGTTGAGGGTTGAGGGATTAGGGTTTAAGGTATAGTGTCAAGGGTCGAGGGTTTATTAACAGTGTTTAGGGTTGAGGGTTGATGGATTAGGTTTTAGGGTTGATGGATTAGGGTTTAAGGTATAGTGTTGAGGGTTGAGGGTTTAGGGTTGACAGATTAGGGTTTAGGGTTGACAGATTAGTGTTTAATGTCAAGGTTAGGGTTAGAGTGTCGAGGGTAGAGGGATTAGGGATAGGGTTTAGGGTTGAAGGTTTAAGAATTAAGGGTTGAGGCTTTAGGGATGAGGGTTTAAGGCTTAAGATATAGTGTCAAGTGTTGAGGGTATAGGGATAGGGTTTAAGTTTTAAGGGTTAAGGGATAGGGATTAGGGTTTAAGGTATAGTGTTGAGGGTTGATGGTTTAGGGATAGGGTTTAGGTTTGAGGGATTAGGGTTTACGGTTGATGAATTAGGGTTTAATGTTCAGAGTTGAGGGTTGAGGGTTGACAGTTGAGGGTTGAGGTTGAGGGATAGGGTTAATGGTTAAGGGATTAGGGTTAAATAAGAGTGTCGAGGGTAGAGGGATTAGGGTTTAAGGTATAGTATTGAGCCTGTTGAGGGTCTAGGAATAAGGATAGCATTTAGGGTTTAGGGATGAGGGATTAGAGTTGAGGGATGACGGATGACAGATTAGGGTTGAGGGTTGAGGGATTAGGGTTTAGGGACAAGGTTTAGGGTTAGGGTTGAGGGATTAGGGTTTAAGGTATAGTGTTGAGGGTTTAGGGCTAGGGTCTAGGGTTGAGGGATTAGGGTTTAGGGTTGAGGGATTATGGTTTAAGGTATAGTGTTGAGGGTTGAGGGTTTAGGGATAGGGTTTAGGGTTGAGGGATTAGGGTTTAGGGTTGACGGATTAGGGTTTAGGGTTGACAGATTAGGGTTTAATGTTGAGAGTTGAGGGTTGAGGGTTTAGGGATAGAGTTGATGGTCAAGGGATTAGGGTTAAAGTAGAGTGTTGAGGGTAGAGGGATTAGGGATAGGGTTTAGGGTTAAAGGTTTAACGATTGAGGGTTGAGGCTTTATGGCTGAGGGTTAAGGGATTGGGGTTTAAAATATAGTGTTGAGCGTCGAGGGTTTATGGATAGGTTTTAGGGTTTAATTTTTAAGGGTTAAGGGTTGAGGGATAGTGATTAGGGTTTAGGGATAAGGGATTAGGGTTTAAGGTATAGTGTCGAGGGTTGAGGGTTTAGGAATAGGGATAGAGTTTAGGGTTTAGGGATGAGGGATTAGGGTTGAAGGCTGAGGTATTAGGGTTGAGGGTTGAGGGATTAGGGTTTAAGGTATAGTGTCAAGGGTTGAGGGTTTATTAATAGTGTTTAGGGTTGTGGGTTAATGGATTAGGTTTTAGGGTTGATGGATTAGGGTTTAAGGTATAGTGTTGAGGGTTGAGGGTTTAGGGTTGACAGATTAGGGTTTAGGGTTGACGGATTAGAATTTAATGTCAAGGTTAGGGTTAGAGTGTTGAGGGTAGAGGGATTAGGGATAGGGTTTAGGGTTGAAGGTTTAAGAATTGAGGGTTGAGGCTTTAGGGATGAGGGTTTAAGGCTTAAGATATAGTGTCAAGTGTTGAGAGTATAGGGATAGGGTTTAAGTTTTAAGGGTTAAGGGATAGGGATTAGGGTTTAAGGTATAGTGTTGAGGGTTGATGGTTTAGGGATAGGGTTTAGGTTTGAGGGATTAGGGTTTACGGTTGATGAATTAGGGTTTAATGTTTAGAGTTAAGGGTTGAGGGTTGACGGTTGACGGTTGACGGTTGAGGTTGAGGGATAGGGTTAATGGTCAAGGGATTAGGGTTAAATAAGAGTGTCGAGGGTAGAGGGATTAGGGTTTAAGGTATAGTATCGAGCCTGTTGAGGGTCTAGGAATAGGGATAGTGTTTAGGGTTTAGGGATGAGGGATTAGAGTTGAGGGATGACGGATGACGGATTAGGGTTGAGGGTTGAGGGATTAGGGTTTAGGGACAAGGTTTAGGGTTTAGGTTGAGGGATTAGGGTTTAAGGTATAGTGTTAAGGGTTTAGGGATAGGGTTTAGGGTTGAGGGATTAGAGTGAAGGGTTGAGGGATTAGGATTTGATGTTGAGGGTTGAGGGATTAGGGTTTGACGTCGAGGGTTGAGGGTTGAGGTTCGAGGGTCAAGGGTTTAGGGATAGGGTTGAGGTTCAAGGGATTAGGGTTAAAGTAGAGTGTGGAGGGTGTAAGGATTAGGGATAGGGTTGGAGGCTTAAGGGATAAGGGATTAGGGTTTAAGGTATAGTATCGAGTCTGTTGAGGGTTTAGGAATAGGGATAGCATTTAGGGTTTAGGGATGAGGGATTAGAGTTGAGGGATGATGGATTAGGGTTGAGGGTTAAGGGATTAGGGTTTAGGGATAAGGTTTAGGGTTGAGGGTTGAGGGATTAGGGTTTAAGGTATAGTGTTGAGGGTTAAGGGTTTAGGATTAGGGTTTAGGGTTGATGGATTAGCATTTAATGTCAAGGTTAGGGTTAGAGTGTCGAGGGTAGAGGGATTAGGGATAGGGTTTAGGGTTGAAGGTTTAAGGATTAAGGGTTGAGGCTTTAGGGATGAGGGTTTAAGGCTTAAGATATAGTGTCAAGTGTTGAGGGTGTAGGGATAGGGTTTAAGTTTTAAGGGTTAAGGGTTGAGGGATAGGGATTAGGGTTTAAGGTATAGTGTTGAGGGTTGATGGTTTAGGGATAGGGTTTAGGTTTGAGGGATTAGGGTTTAGGGTTGATGAATTAGGGTTTAATGTTGAGAGTTGAGGGTTGAGGGTTGAGGGTTGAGGTTGAGGGATAGGGTTAATGGTCAAGGGATTAGGGTTAAATAAGAGTGTCAAGGGTAGAGGGATTAGGGTTTAAGGTATAGTATCGAGCCTATTGAGGGTCTAGGAATAGGGATAGCGTTTAGGGTTTAGGGATGAGGGATTAGAGTTGAGGGATGATGGATGATGGATTAGGGTTGAGGGTTGAGGGATTAGGGTTTAGGGACAAGGTTTAGGGTTAGGGTTGAGGGATTAGGGTTTAAGGTATAGTGTTGAGGGTTTAGGGATAGGGTTTAGGGTTGAGGGATTAGAGTGAAGGGTTGAGGGATTAGGATTTGATGTTGAGGGTTGAGGGTATAGTGTTTAGGGTTTAGGGTTAGGGTTGAGAGTTGAGGGATCAGAGTTAAGGGTTGAGGGATTAGGGTTTAATGTCGAGGGTTGAGGGTTGAGGTTCGAGGGTCAAGGGTTTAGGGATAGGGTTGAGGTTCAAGGGATTAGGGTTTAAGTAGAGTGTGGAGGGTGTAAGGATTAGGGATAGGGTTGGAGGGTTTAGGGATAAGGGATTAGGGTTTAAGGTATAGTATCGAGTCTGTTGAGGGTTTAGGAATAGGGATAGCATTTAGGGTTTAGGGATAAGGGATTAGAGTTGAGGGATGATGGATTAGGGTTGAGGGTTGAGGGATTAGGGTTTAGGGTTTAAGGGGGAGGTATATTGTTATGAAATAGGCAAATAATCTCCCATTGTTTACTGGCTCTATCCACAAGAACTACTAAACTATACCTTAAACCCTAATCCCTCAACCCTAAACTTTCAACCCTAAACCCTATCCCTAATCCCTCTACCCTCAACACTCTACCTTAACCCTAATCCCTCGACCCTTAACCCTAAACGCTATCCCTAAAGCCTCAACCCTAAACCCTAATCCCTCAAGGTCCTAAACTCTAATCCCTTATCCCTAAACTCTAAATCCTATCCCTAAATGCTCAACCCTTAACCTTAAACCTTAATCACTCAATCCTTATCCACCCCTCTCCTCCCCTATCTAGCTCACTCCCATCTCTACCCTCCTCTACCCTCGACACTATACATACATACATATAGGCATATATAGATACATACATATATATAGGCATACATAGATACATACATACATATAGGTATACATACATACATACATATGGCATACATACATACATGATTAATAGCCTTAAACATAAAAAAATTTAAGTTGAACATAACGCGCTCACGTTATTTAAAACATGAAAAATAGCACAAACTTTTGTAGAAAAGGAAAAATGCAAAGGAAAGAATAACGCGAGTGCATTATAACGCGCTCGCGTTTTGACCTAATTTTTTTTAAATTAATTTGGCCACTTTTTGGCCCCCCATCTTCTTGCACTTACCCCATAATGTGATCTTCTTCTTCTGAATCAGATTGTATCTCATATCCTTCATGTGAATGACTTTCATCATCCTCTCCTTCAAGTACATCACCTTGATAGATTCTTATCAATTCTTTCCACACATCCTGAGTTGTTTCACAATGCATAACTTTACAAGAAACATCATTAGATAATCTAGACAAAATGGCCTTCTTTGTTGTATAATTGCATTCATAAGCCTCTTTGTTACTTGTAGAATTAGATGATTGAGAGGAAATACAATATCCATTGTCAACAGACATCCATACACCATACCCTAAAGAGGATAAATAGACTTGCATTCTAATGCACCAGAAAGAGAAATTGGAACCATCAAAGAAAGGAACTCTTGAAAACACTTTCTCTAATTTAATACATGATTCAACTTGTGAGGCATTTTTATCAACAAATTCTATATCAACATTTGAATTTGATATAGATGGTGCCTTTTGATCAATAGGAGACTTGAAAATTTTCTTTTCTCTATTTCTTTTGCACTTACCCATGGTACTCCACTATCAGGACCTACCCAAGCCAGTTAGACTTCTATAGGGAACCTATGCTCTAATACCACTTGTTGGAGTACATAACAACACTGAGAGGGGGGGGGGAATGAATCAGTGTTGTATAATTTTTAAAATCTTTTTGCACTTTTTAATTTACATGACATAAAATAAAGGAGATATCAACAATCTATCAAATTCATATGCACAAGTATGATGATGAATATAGTGAATAGGACCTTATGAGTAAAACATTAGAAACACACACATAGAGACAAATCATAACACAAGGATTACTGGAGTGGAAATCCCTCATGGGGTAGAAAAACCACTCAAAATTGCCTCACTGGCTTATTCAAAACCTCACTGGTTACAAATAGGTCTCACTGACCAAGGAAGCTTCACTAGCTTTACAAAATGCTTCACTAGCATACATTGTGCCTCACTGGCTGATACAAGTGTGCATAAGAAAATAAATCAGTTCAGGGGGTTACCCTGTTTCATTCCATGACAAAACCTTATTCCTCCTTTAACCCTCACTTGACAATTTTTTTTACAATTACAATTTATTCAACCTGATAAAGAATCAACATTTTACCATATCAAAACTTGCAAAATATAATCTCTACAAATTACCATCTCAAGACACAGTATACAAGATCCTGAGTTGATCAAACATAAAACAATTTCACTCTGCAACAATCATCTGATGCCTTTGTTTGCAATATCTCCATTAACTTTTGTATGTTGTCATCTCTACACATGAATTTAACAATTCCTTCACAAAGATATTAAAACAATTATCTTTGCATCTGCATATTTCTCTTATGCATTGAAAATCATCTCCACATCATAATTCATCTTCAATCTTCAAGACATACTAATCTTCATTGAATCCTCTACATTCTTCATTAAAATCACAAAAACCATTCTTTTCTATTTTCACATGCAAAAGTTTGTATATTCATTCTATCATATTTCAGCACATGCAAAAATATTATATATATAGGACTTTTTATTTCTACACCTTTGCATATTCATCTTCATATAAAAATCAATTCACTTGCAAAAAATAAAATCATATACCTCTTCTTCAAAACCATTCAAATTCCTCTTCTATTTGATTCAATTTCCCTTTCATAAAAAATCCATCTCCTTTTATTAAATGTCTTCAACAATATTTTTTAATCTGCAACAAATACCATCCATCACAATGCACCTGCAATGACCTTTCATTTTATGCTTCTCTTCATTTTCCTTCTCCAAAAAAACTTTCATCTTCTCTAAAAAAAATAAAAGATCATAAATGATATCCATTAAATAAAATCTTCAATTCATTTAATCAATTTGCCCCTAAAAAAAGTAAAATCTTTCTATCTTCAGATCCCACACTAATACATCTACATGAAGATAAAAAAACCTTAATCACCAAAAGAATAAAATATTTACAAGGAAATTTTCTCATATTTAGAAATAAATACTCCTCCTTTATAGTCTTTGATTGCTACGAAGGAAATCCACTAGAGGAGTTTTTAAAATTAGAAAAAGATTTCCCAAAAAATCTTCAAAACCCACAAAATCTGCCTTGAAAAACTCAAATAAATCTACTTTATAAAAGACTAAAAATAGCTTTTCAAATAGTCACATTGTTGTGACATTTCAATGCAAAGTCAATATACCAGCCCAAGGGAGGAGGTCAAAGTTCAAATATTGGCCTTAGATCTTGAAAAGCCCGCTCTCTTTATTTTAAATTTAAACCTTTGATATACTATTGGCGCCCAAACATATAAACTATGAATGCTAGCAAAGGTGAAGGGGGCCAGTCATGTATGTTATAAAGCCCCTCTAGCAGGTCACTATTAGTGAAGTGACCTACTACATCAAGTCAACTGCCAATTAAAAGAAAAAGTGCACTTATATATGACGGGAAGTGGAGTATAAAGAAAGACTTTAAGATTTTAGGATTTTATGCTTAGAATCAAGAGTTATGAGGAACAAAGTCTTAATCACCAAAATTAAAAACAAGTATATCTCATCTGCAAATGACTTTTGTGGTAGAAGACATCACTTTATGGATGTCAGATGCTTGTAAAGACACCTCTGACATCAATGAGAAACAAAGCAATTAGGTCACATATAACTGCATATTTCTTTGATCTGACTCCTTGAAAGCACCAAACACCTTACATGAAGCATATGAAGAATATAGACTGATGAAGCATGAGAACTTTCAACTACATTATAAAGTCCTGATGATCCCAAGAGAATGATCTTTGCATTGGACTCAAGTGGACAACCTGTGAACAACATGACTGCATGAAGCAACACCAAATTCTCTGAATGGAAGATCAACTATTACTTTTGCATACCAATCTGACTGAGAGCATGTAGAAATCATGTTTCATCTTTCACAACAACATAGAAACTATATAAGATTGATGTCTTCAACATCCCGATGCATAGAAATCATCAAATGTAGATCAATAATATCAAAACATCAAATGATCAATATCAAAAAATCAACACATCATGGCATGTAAATAGGAAGCACATCATTATCTTGTTCTGAGTCATGTTATGAACAAGTTATCTCCTGACAAAGTATGAAGCAAGAACACCTTCATGTGAAGCCTCCACATTTGCATATCTGATTATACTGATCTTGATGACATTAATCAAACTGAGAACTCAACACATTTTTGACATCAATGACAATCAACCTCCATCAATTGGACCATTCTCCACGATCTCAGTTTGTTTTATTAACTGTAAAGCCAGAACTTCCATAGAAAGAGGCATTGTAGCACTTTTCCCATATACTAGTTCATAAGGGGAAGTTTCGATTATATGCTTTGGTATGATTCTATCTACCCATAAGGCTACCTTCAAATGTTTATGCCATTCTTTTTGATGGTCTGTTCCAATCCTTTTTATGAGTTTGATCAGGTCCTTATTTGTTGACTCAACAAGGCCATTTCCTTGTGGGTAATAATTTGATGAGGTTTTCAAGTAGATACCATTTTTCAAGGCAAATTCAAAAATCCTTGACCCTAGAAAAGCTTTAGCATCATCAGATATAATAGTACGAGGAGGTCCAAACTTGGTAGTTATTTCCTCAAGGAAATAGAGAATGACATTCTCGGTGGCTTCTTTCAATGGTACTACCTCAATCCACCTTGTGAAATAATCTGTTGTAGTAAGAATCCACTTATGGCCTGCATCAGAAACGGGATTAATCATCCCTATAAAATCTAGGCCCCGTTGGGTGAAGGGTTCTTCAACAATTATAGGACTCATGGGAAATGCTGCATTCCTTCTTTTGCCAAGATAAAACTAGCAAGACTGGCACTTCTTTACCAATTCATAGCAATTAGAGAACAAGGTGGGCCAGTAATACCCTACTCGGATTATCTTTATGGTTGTGGTTTGTGCTGAGTAGTGTCCACCTAATGTCCCACTATGTAATTCATACAAGATTTTATGGGCTTCCTCCTCTTCCACACATCTAAGTAATATTCCATCAAAGTTTCTTTTGAAAAGAAGGTTATCTATTAGGATGAAACTGATTCCTTTCTACCTATAGTATCTTCTCTTTTGAAGAGAAAGATGACTAGGGTATTGACCGGTCTTCAGAAAAAATGTATTATGTCACTGATCCAAGAGTTTAACTCACTCTCTCGTGCATTCAATACAGCCTCTGCGACATGTTCTTCTTCTATTGGAACCTTTGAATCCTGGGCAATGTATTGGCAAAGGCCCCTTCCTCTTATCAATTTGGTTGTTTATCCTCCGCATCATATTCTAAAATTTTGGTTATCCAATCGGCCCTTTTTTCAGTAATTTCTCCTTCCATTATGTATTATCTGAAACTTGAATGGGCTACAAATATTACAATCTTATTGCCTTTCACTAAGTGTCTAAACTTCTTTAATCCTTTCACTATAGCATATGCCTACTTTTCGATAAAATTGTATCTGGATTCGTACTCTTGCAGTGTTCTAGAAAAGAAAGCAATTGAATGCTCTCCTTCTTAAACTTCATCCTTTTGAGACATAACTACTACTATATTGTGCTCTCCTCCATATACATACATTATAAAATCTCTAGATAAATCTAGATTTCACAACACTAGGGTAGTAGAGATTTCCCTCTTGATGCTTTCAAAAGCCTACCTGCCTTCGATTGTCCATTTAAAATTAAGGTCCTTCGTCAAAATCAAAGTGATGGGTCTAATTAGACTAGCAAAATCAGATATGAATCTACTAACAAAGTTAATCTTTCCTAAGAAAGATTGAACTGCCTTATTGTTCATAGGTAGACAAATCCAGTATTGCCTTAACTCTATCTAGATGTATGGAGATCCCTTCTTTTGAGACTATATGCCCAAGCAACTTACCTTGAGGTACTTCGAACACACATTTCTTAGGATTTAATGAAATCCCAAACTCTTGGCACCTTTGGAATATGGATTCCAAATGATCAAAATTATCTTCAGTAGATCTTGTGAATACAGTCAGATCATCTAGATAAATCAATATAATCTTATTTATTAATCCTCTAAAAGCAATATCCATGGCATGCTGAAATGTTGCCCCAACATTAGAAAGTCCAAAAGGCATCTTTGCATATGCAAAAATTCCCCATTTGGTGGTAAAAGCGGTTTTGAATTGATCCTCTTTTGCCAACTAGATTTGATTGTAACCAGAGAAACCATCTAGTAAAGAAAACCTTTCAGCCCCAACTATAGTCTATAAGATTTGTTCCATTGAAGGAAGGGGGTAATGATCCTTAAGAGAGGCCTTATTCAGATCTCTGAAATCAACACATAGTCTTATCTCTCCATTTTTCTTCCTTACTGGCACTAAGTTGGACACCCATGTTGAGTATTTTATTGGAAAAATTATTTTTGACTCCAACAACTTCTTGATTTCTTCTACCATAAGAGACTCAATCTTCAGATTTACTGGTCTTTGTTTCTGCCGCACAGGCTTTGACCCTTCAGTCAATTCAATAGTATGTTGGACTATCTCCTTATTGTAACCATGGAGATCATCATAAGTCCATGCTATCACTTTATCATATTTATTGCACAAAGATATTAATCTATCTCTTTCTTCATGAGTAGTAACATTACCCACCTTTAGCCTTTTGCCATTACTGACCTTAATATCTGAATAATCCTCTTTGTTGGCCACAAACTTCCTCTTGTCTAAACTTGCATCATTAGGATTGAAAATATTCTCTAGGATTATCAGTCCCCTTGGCAGCTTATTTGATTTCAACTGCATTATCTGATCACCATAGGTTTCCTCAATCTTGGGTTACAACTGGTCTGCAAATTCCCCTAACTGCTGTAAGAATAAAAAGATTTGAAGATCACTGTAAAAAACCTACCAGTTATCTCCATTATCTGGGATAGCAGGGCGAATAATAACCTTGACTGTCTCTTTATTATCCAATAGGTCTTTCATGGGGTCAAACTGAGATCCACTTTGGGCCATTCTGTTTGCTTCAGAATTCTGGGAGCTTGGTATGACCTCTATATTGAAAGCATCAAAATCTTCAATCAAGTCCCATATACAGTGGCGATAAGATCTCATTTTGACATTTTTTGTTGCATCTGTCTCTCTAATCTGCTTCACTACCAATTCTGAGTCACCAAAAACCTGTTGGATCTAGGACATACAACTGAGAGGGGGGGGGGTGAATCAGTTGTATAAAACTTTGCTTCGAACACTCAATTCTCCTTTGTTAGTTAACAGCATATTAATTAATCATCCATGAAAGCATAAAGCATAAACATAAGAGCAGATAAACATCAACACATTGAACACCAAGATTTTGACGTGGAAAACCCGGTTAAGGGAAAAACCACGGGGTGATTAACCCAAGGATTATTCTCTGTTAGAAGAATAAGAAAAGGAATGGCACTTGCCAATTAGGGCTCACTGCCCGAGCACACTGCTCACAAAGAGGCCCACTGCCTACAAGGAGACACACTGTCTACAAAGTGATAAGAATCACAATCTTGAACTGGAGAATGACATCTCTACCATGTCTGGATCAGTTCCATTTAAGCCCAGAAACTTCTGCTCTGCCTTTCGCACCTTTCTTCACTATGCCACACTCATCCACTCCATCCACACTTAAAAATGAGTTCTCAAACACTTATTTTTACAAGACATCAACTTAGGAACAATCATCTAAGTCGGCAAACATCACAATAACATTCGCAAGGCGTGTAGAACATCCAGTCGGCCTGTTACAGGAAGAACACCAACAACTGGTAGCCATAACATCAAATCCAACTCTAAATTCAATGCGGACCACCAACATGAACTAGATATGATCCAATGATCATCATAACCTTCCCTGAATCATCAAAAACATCTGCACTTCATCAGCTTACCGGAATTCTTCTCTTCATCATCCAGTACTTCAAGAACACAGTATGTCGCCACTGTCACAATGCAAAAGGTACTTCCAGACCTTAAAATCATACACAACTTGAGATGACACATCACAAGGACATCCAAAATACTCCTTCCAATCCGCAAATTAGGATAATACAATTCCGGACCTCACCGGACCTTTCTGTGATCCTCTGTCACCTCTGAACACTTGCCTGAATTGGTTCCACACAAAAAGCCACAACTTCTTCAGATCTTCATGCGGACCTCTGAAATCTTAACTAAAGCATCTCAAGACTCATATCTGCAAACCCTTTAATCCGCATCCTCCGGTTCTCAACTTATACACTATATTTGCCTTCTTCTCATCACTGTTCTTCACTGTTTCTGACTGAGGCTAATTTTCTCAATATCCTCAGCACACAGCTCATTCAATCCTTCTTGTCAATGCAATATGAGTATGTTGACATCAATGACAACACTGGTTCACCTCATACTTGCAACAATCTCCCCCTTTGTCATTGATGGCAACATATGATGTGAAAAACCATCAAGACAAGAACTTCTCCTTTTTGTCACAGCTCCCCCTATCAGCAACATGTCTTCTCCTCATTTACTGCTCCCCCTTTGATCATCAGCCACTTGTTTTTCACATGTCTTCTCTCCCCCTTTGACATTAATGGCAAAGGGCTCATACTTGCAATTCTCATACATTAGAATCATACCAGCTGCTCCCCCTTAGTTGCAGCTCCCCATCATCAATCTGGATCACAAGATATGATTGTGATATCCACCAGACTGATGCACATTAGTGCATCCTAGTTCATCACCGGAGGGGCCATGACCCCTAACTTCTCCTGAAGATATTCAAAAGAGTCCTTGGGAAGAGGTTTAGTAAAGATATCTGCAATCTGATCCTTGGAGGGAACATACTCCAATCTGACTTCTTCCTTGTTCACTTATTCTCTCAAAAAGTGAAACTTGATAGATATGTGCTTAGTCTTAGAATGCAATACCAGTTTCTTAGAAATATTAATTGCACTTGAATTATCATAGAAAATTGTGATAGGCTCCTCATATTCAACTTTAATGTCTCTTAGCATCTGCTTCATCTATAAGATTTGAGTGCAACTACCTGCTGCTGTAATGTATTCTGCTTCAGTTGTAGACAGAGATATTGCATCTTGTTTCTTGCTTAGCCAAGAAACCAATCTCTTCTCCAAAAAGAATGCTCCACCACTGGTGCTCTTCCGGTCATCCACATCTCCTGCCCAATCTGCATCTGTGTAAGCATGAAGAGAGAAATCTGGATCTCTAGGGTACCATAGACCATACTCAACTATTCCTTTCAAGTACCTAAAAATTCTTTTGATTGCCATAACATGAGATTCTCTAGGATCAACTTGGAATCTTGCCACAAGACCAACAGCCTGCATTATATCTGGTCTAGTCTAAGTGAGATACAACAATCCACCAATCATTGATCTATACTTTGTCTGATCTGCCTTTGAAGAATCATCATCTTTGCTCAACTTACATCTGATTGCCATAGGAGTGTTCATTGGCTTTGAGTCTTCCATACCAAATTTTCTTAACAATTCTTTCACGTATTTGGTCTGAGAAATGAAGATCCCTTCTTTTGTTTGAGTAATTTGCAGACCCAAGAAGAAATTCATTTCACCAAGCATAGACATTTCAAACTCACTTTTCATCTGATTTGCAAAAGTTTTGCACATACTATCTCTTCCTCCAAAAATGATATCATCCACAAATACTTCAACAATCAAAATATTTTCATGATCAATTTTGAAATATAAGTTACTGTTAGCAGTACCTTTGTTGAATCTAATCTGCACAAGATGCTTATCCAACCTTTCATACCATGCTCTTGGGGCTTGCTTCAATCCATACAAAGCTTTCTTTAACTTGCAGACCATATCATCATTATCAGACAATTGAAATCCATCCGGTTGTTCAATGTAAACTTCTTCTTCCAGATCACCATTTAGGAAGGCAAACTTGACATCCATCTGATATACCTTGAAGTCTTTGAAGGCAGCAAATGCAAGAAGTAATCTGACTGCTTCAATTCTTGCCACCGGAGCAAAGGTCTCTTCAAAGTCAATTCCTTCTATTTGAGAGTAGCCTTTGCAGACCAATCTAGCTTTGTTTCTGATTACTTCACCAGCTTCATTCAGTTTGTTCCAGAAGACCCATTTGGTTCCAATCACATTCCTGTCTCTAGGTCTGGGAACAAGATCCCAAGTATGATTTTTCTCAATTTGCATCAATTCATCTTCCATTGCTTTGGTCCAGTTTTCATCATTGCAAGCCTCATTTATTGTTTTAGGTTCAATCTTTGAAATCAGACAACATTCATCCTGATTTTGAGCAACATTCCTTCTAGTTTGCACACCTTTGTTTCTGTCACCTATGATCTGATCTTCAGAGTGGTTCTGTCTTACATACCTTAGAATTTTGGGAGTATCCTGCACTGCTGCTTCTTGATCAGGTTCATTCTGACCTATTTCTTCTTCCTGATTTACTGGATCAAGTTGATTCTGACTTACCAGAGAGGATTGAGTCCCTTGAACCTGAACACCATCTTGATCATCTTCATCAAACTCATAAAATCTTGAAGGCTTCTCAATTCCTTCATCAACTTTCACATTGGTGCTTTCTATCATCTTCCTCAATCTCTTATTGTAACATCGGTATGCTTTGCTTTGAGTGGAGTAACCCAAGAAAATTCCTTCATCACTTCTAGCATCAAACTTTCCTAGATCTTCATCTCTTTTAATATAACACTTGCTACCAAATACTCTGAAATATTTCACAGTAGGAGTGATGCCAAACCAGAGTTCATAGGGGGTCTTACCGGTGTTGTTTCTGATTTGAACTTGATTGAGAGTGTAGACTACAGTGCTGATAGCTTCTTTCCAAAACATTTGAGGAACATTTGCTTCCAACATCATTGTCCTGGCAGCTTCCTGGATGGTCCGGTTCTTTCTCTCAACTACTCCATTCTGCTGTGGAGTCCTAGGAGCAGATAACTATCTTCTTATACCCTGCTTCTCACAAAAGTCAATGAACTCACCAGATGTAAATTCACCACCTCTATCAGACCTTAGACATTTCAGTTTCAATCCGGTTTGATTCTCTACCATAGCTTTGAAGATTTTGAACTTTTCAAGGGCTTCTGATTTCTCTTTTAGGAAGGTAACCCACATCATCCGGGAATGGTCATCAATTAGCAACATGAAATATCTATCACCTTGCAGACTCTTGATTCTTGTCAGACCACAGAGATCAGTATGTACTAATTCCAACAATCCGGAAGAGGACTGATCTTTGCTTTTGAAAGAGACTCTGCTCTGTTTACCTAGCTGACATTCTTTGCACAAACTATTTGTAGGTTTCACCAATTTTGGAAGGTCTCTTACGGCCTGAATATTGCTTATCTTGATGATGTTATCAAAATTCACATGACACATTCTTCTATGCCATAACCAACTCTGATCAACTTGAACAAACAGACAACTTTTATTTGAACCAACCAGATGAAAGATATTACCTTTTGTTTGAGCACCGGATGCAATTTCAGTTCCGGAGCTTGTAAAGATTTTGTATTTTCCATTCTTGAACCGGAGATCATAGCCTTTGTCCACTAACTAACCAACACTGAGAAGATTGTGCTTCAATCCTTCAACATATAGTACATTACCTGTTTTGCTCTTTCCATCAAAGGAAATAGTTCCCCTACCTCTGATTCTGCCAGCAGAATTGTCACCAAACTTTACCATTCCTCCTTCATACCTTTCCAAATCTAAGAACTTATTCTTGTCACCAGTCATATGGTGAGAACATCCACTGTCAATAACCCAATCATCCTTTTCTTCCACTTGAGTAGCCAAAGCTCTTTCCACAACCTTGTGATTGACAGATTCAGAGGATATTGAATCTTCTTCCTTGATGGCAATAAACACCCATTCATTTTCGGATTTGCTTCCTAGTTCTGATTCATCATCTGTTACTCCTTCATTGTCATCTTCTTCATGAACATAATAGCAGTTCTTTTGAAACCTTTGTCTGTTAGTATTAGACCTTGCAAATCTTTCCGGACATCTTGAAGCAAAATGACCAATCTTATTGCAGTTGAAACACTTAAAGGGTAGTTTTCCTTCATACTTACCGGATCCTCTTGGCAGTCTCTTTGCAATGAGGGCTTCAAGTTGAGTTGTTTCTGCTTCTTCTTCCATGTCTCTTCTTGCTTGATCATACCAAGACATCTTCCTTGAAGAGTTTTCTCCCGGATCAAATCTCTGTTTGCCTTTCACATGGGCACTGGCTTTGAAAGCAGATTCAGTCTTGGGAGGATCATCTCCAAACTCTGTCATTTCAAATGCAGCTAGTTTGCCAGCCAATTGTTCTCTTGTGACAGTTGTGTGGGCTCTGAATTCATCAATGGCAGCAACCTTGATTTTGTAGCCAGCAGGAAGGGATCTAAAGATTTTGCAAACAATCTCATTTTCATCCAGAGTTCCACCAGCATTTCTAATTCCACATACCAGCTCATTCACTCTTGGCATAAAGGTAGTGATGTTTTCATCATCTCTCATTTTCAATCTTTCAAATTTCCCTTTCAGACTTTGCAACCTTGCACTCTTGACAAACTCATCTCCTTCATATAGAAGTTCCAGTTTAGTTAAGATCTCATATGCAGTTGGTAGGTCAATAACATTTGAGAGATCTGAGTCATTCAATGCACTTAGAAGAGCTTCCTTGGTCCGCAGATTGTTTTCAGCTTCAGTGATTTCATTCAGAGTTGTCGGACCACCTTGTGGAGGTACATATGGTTTTGAGACCATGGCTAAGTATGCTTTTCCCATACACTCCAAGTGACATTTCATGCGACCTTTCCAGAGAGTGAAGTTGGTTCCATCAAACTTCAGACTATCCTTCTTGTATGACGACATCCTGGATCTCCTCAAGCGGTTAAGCTCCTTTTGGAGGAACTTGGCTCTGATACCAATTGTTGGATCTAGGACATACAACTGAGAGGGGGGGGGTGAATCAGTTGTATAAAACTTTGCTTCAAACACTCGATTCTCCTTTGTTAGTTAACAGCATATTAATTAATCATCCATGAAAGCATAAAGCATAAACATAAGAGCACATAAACATCAACACATTGAACACCAAGATTTTGACGTGGAAAACCCGGTTAAGGGAAAAACCACGGGGAGATTAACCCAAGGATTATTCTCTGTTAGAAGAATAAGAAAAGGAATGGCACTTGCCAATTAGGGCTCACTGCCCGAGCACACTGCTCACAAAGAGGCCCACTGCCTACAAGGAGACACACTGTCTACAAGGTGATAAGAATCACAATCTTGAACTGGGGAATGACATCTCTACCATGTCCGGATCAGTTCCATTTAAGCCCAGAAACTTCTGCTCTGCCTTTCGCACCTTTCTTCGCTATGCCACACTCATCCACTCCATCCACACTTAAAAATGAGTTCTCAAACACTTATTTTTACAAGACATCGACTTAGGAACAATCATCTAAGTCAGCAAACATCACAATAACATTTGCAAGGCGTGTAGAACATCCGGTCGGCCTGTTACAGGAAGAACACCAACAACTGGTAGCCATAACATCAAATCCAACTCTAACTTCAATGCGGACCGCCAACATGAACTAGATATGATCCAATGATCATCATAACCTTCCCTGAATCATCAAAAACATCTGCACTTCATCAGCTTACCAGAATTCTTCTCTTCATCATCCGGTACTTCAAGAACACAGTCTGTCGCCACTGTCACAATGCAAAAGGTACTTCCGGACCTTAAAATCATACACAACTTGAGATGACACATCACAAGGACATCCAAAATACTCCTTCCAATCCGCAGATTAGGATAATACAATTCCGGACCTCACCGGACCTTTCTGTGATCCTCTGTCACCTCTGAACACTTGCCTGAACCGGTTCCACACAGACAGCCACAACTTCTTCAGATCTTCATGTGGACCTCTAAAATCTTAACTGAAGCATCTCAAGACTCATATCTACAAACCCTTTAATCCGCATCCTCCGGTTCTCAACTTATACACTATATTTGCCTTCTTCTCATCACTGTTCTTCACTGTTTCTGACTGAGGCTAATTTTCTCAATATCCTCAGCACACAGCTCATCCAATCCTTCTTGTCAATGCAATATGAGTATGTTGACATCAATGACAACACTGGTTCACCTCATACTTGCAACATAAACTCTTTCCTCCAATTATATGTCCCTAGAGATCATAGCATGGGATGCTTCAAATTTCGGTGTTGCTTCATCAATTATATGTTCCTTACATAATGGTTGTGACAACACTTTCATCTTTGACCCATATTTAGTTCTTAGAATCAGATGTGACCAGTCAAGAGACATGTATCCCCCAAATTTGGCTATGAAATCTCTAGATAGGTATAAACCAAAAATAGGGGGAATATCAATGACCACTACATCTTGAAGTACAGTTATATTTGGGCAAGTATACAACTATAATGGGAATTCCTTGATAATCCCTATGGTTTGAACTAATTTTCCATCTAACTGCATCACCCCTTTGGCTAATGGCTCATATTTTATCTTTAAAGCATCAACTATTTTCTTAGGCATAATTGTGGTGCTTGCATCTGAGTCTATCATTGAATTGTGCAATAACTTCTTCCCCACTATCATATTTACTCACCTCTTCCTTTGCATTCACCAGAGCAGATCCTGATTGTGGCTGAGATACTTTGGGTTGATCCTTTCCTTTATCTGTTGAGCCTTCCTTGGTGCCAATAGCCTTAGGTTCATTTTGACATTTCAGAGCTTCTTGTAATAGTACTTTATGTTCAGGGATGGCTAACATATCCCATAATGATACATTAGTAGGAGCCTTTTTCAATTGCTCCACCACATTCAATGGTCCTAATGACTACACTCTAGGGTAATAAGGATACCTTGCTCTTTCAATTGTTGGGTTGGAGACTCCATGATTCTGCATCGTCATTGGGATGTCTTGCCTTGTTGTAGGAATATAGGAAGCTTGAGCTAATGATCCTTTCCTTGTTTCAGTCGTTATACCAGGAATGATTTATGGGGTCTCCACCATCCTCCTCTTTGACTGAGTGTAGTAATCTGACTGAACTGGGGGGCTCTTAGAAGTTGATGCTTCATTGATACACATATTTTTCTTCTTCAATCCATGAGAACAGTGCATGCTTAGGGGCAATTTCTCCTTCCTGATCTATAGACATGCCTTGAATTTGGGCTACCATTGCTGCATTTTGGACACTGGGTGACTGGTATGGGTATGGTACTGACGATGTTCCCATCTGGTCACCCATTCTTCTTTGCTTTGCCACTCTTTGTTGCAGATTTACTCTCGGCCAATCTTTAGGCATATATGCATTATTACAAGGGAAACACCATGCATTTGTCTCTTCGGCCACATTATTCTACTCGGCAACCAATTCTCTTCCCAAATTAGGAATGATTGTTTGTAATGGCATCAACACAAGGACAAGATGATTGGATGGCTGTGAAAAGGGTGGTCTTTATGACCCTTGATATTCGTTGGTTGATATGGGGGCCTATTCCCTTGGAATCCTTGGTAAGGAGGCTTTTGATACGAGGTTTGCTACCTTTTGAGTTTGATAATCTCATTAGAAAAGATTCTGAGGATATTCTTGACATCATCCATTTCTGATGGAGAGCAAGTTGACGCTGAGGTTGCCAGTCTTTGTGATGTAGGAAAGGTATACATAGAAACATGGATTTGAGGAGCAGTGGGAACCTCTTCTTGGATGGGAATTGATAGTTCAGGGATCATGGGCATAGGGGGCCTCAGAGGTAATTTCCTGGCATCTATCAGACTATTTTCTACTTTGACAGCCAGCTCATATGCTGCAGGAAGAGTTTTCCCTCCTAATGACTAGATCATAACTGAAATATCATAATTGAAAGCTTTAAGGTAGAAGACAATTGCCATACCTGTTGGTGGTCGAGCCACAACTGGGATTATTTGCCAAGTCTTCTGGAATTTGGTATTGAAACCAGTTATGGCTTCTTGAGGTGCTCTCTTTATGGTGATCAGTTGTTACAAAAGGGATGACTTGTCTCCCTTTTCACTAAATCTCTCAAAAATGGCATCTCCCAGTTGGTCCCAAGTTCTAGTGGAATTTGGTGCTAGAGATCGGTACCAGTCAAGAGCTCTGCCCTTAAAAGATGCAGCTAGCAATCTCACAGTAATATTTTGCTCTGTAATGTAATGCATAGTGCACACATCCACAACATCTTGTAAATGTTATCTTCTCCCATGAATTTGGGTAATTCCTTTAGAGTATTAGCAGGAATAGGATCCCATGCATCAGGAGGTGTCGAAAGAATGAGTAAACTACCACTATTCCAATTAACAAAATTCCTAGGTGGAGCTGGGGCACCCATTTGTCCTCCTGAAGTGTTATGCTGAATTGTTCTTCTTGAGGTAATTGCCAATGGTGGCAATAAAAGTCCTGGATTAGCAACAGATCGGGCTCGTGTTGTCGGTCCGCAACTCTAACTTCTTACAAGACGTCAACTCATGCACTTCTAAACATGACTCAGTAAATTTTGTCCCATTGGGTGTGCCAAAAAATTGTTGATGTTTAATTTTGCAAGAAATCACCAACAATGGGAAATTCCAAGAATGTGGGACATGACTCTTGAAATAACCTCTAGATTTTAAAGAAGCTGGTTCTTCTCTATGTGTTTTGAGGTAAAGGGAAGAAGAAACAACGTTATAAAGAAATACTAAAAAATGCTAAGGTGATGCGCCAGAATTTTATCCACATAAATAGCACAACGATTAAACTTGCAGAATTCACTAGTAAAGTTAAAGAGCATGAAGCATGATTAACATCCACGGCACATATCAAATTAATCAAAGGCTCATATAGAAAGTAAGAAATAAGAATAAGAAATAGATCAAAATTGCACAGAACACCACTCTCTCTTCATTGTTTGATAGGAGAACAAAGTACAGAGGCAAAGATTTGCACAAAATACAACATTCAATCCCTCATGAGAGGCACTTGTTAAGGCAAGAAAATGCTTCTATTCTAGCTACTAGAACTCTCTGATATCTTTAGAACCCTTTTTCCCTCAGACTGATCCTACATATATAGTATCGAAAAACCTTTGAAGACCTCCAAAACTGACAAAATAATAACGGCCTAGCAATTGATTGCTCAAGTTAACTGACTCTTCTTTGATTCAGCTCCAACGCTGGAAATCTTTTGGAGAATCTTGACTCCCTATTCATCTGTGCCATTATAACCAAATATTGTTAACTTCATGAAACTTAGAAAACTGTCCGTGACATGCCTCTGCCAAATATTATATTATAGATTCTTCTGCTTTTCTGGGGCTAACACCTGTTCGCAACAACCAATGGCGAAATAGAGAAAACTCTGAAAACTGAGACCCATAACAAAATGCATCATTGTGACACATGGCATCGTCCGCTTCATTCACCAAAAGGACACATGGCGGGATGGCGCTCCTTCTATCAAAACTTCACCAAAAGACTCCTCAAATGAGCACCCTACTGACAACTGGTGCTTTCCGCTGGATTCTTTTATAAGAGTCGAGCCCTCAATGGTGGGACGCGTGGCATCTTTTCACAATGCCTCAAACTTTATTAAAAGAGGATTCTTAAAATAAGCGCCAGGCTAACAAGTGGAAACCTCAACAAAGACTCATGATTTATTAATAGCCACTAAGGATTTTTTCCCTTATACTTTCCTTTGAAATAACTAGAGACCCTTGATTCGACCACGTGTAGCCTTCGCGTGAGCCGAGAGAGTCTTTTGTTCTTCAAGTTTTCAAATGAGTGCCAAGCTGACACTTGTCGCTATTCGTGGCTTCTTGGACTCTTTAAAAATTCTTTTCTCCACTCATACCTTTGACATGCTTTAAAATATTAATACCAAGCCAAATAATAATATCTATTAAAGATATATATATATATATATTCAAAATGTAGAGTTTTAACTCTACACTAAGTATGCTCCAAGACATGTGGTGACATTGAAGATTTCAAGACTATAATATGTAACCCAACATAATGTAAAGTAGATGTTGAGATTGGGTTTAAGTAGTGGGGAATCATTAATGATCTTCATTGGCTTACGGGTGGGCCACAACACAAGATGACTATCTCTTATCTTATGATACATGAAAAGTTAGTAAATTCCTTCCAAATTATAACTATCTTGAATGAATCCACACCATCTCAAATTTGAGCAAATGGAGAAATTCAGTCAACTTATTAGAAGACTCACACATTTGTAATCATCAACAACATATCCTTTTAGCTTTAACACACATGAAACTACTTCAACTAAAGTCATTCTCCCCTAAAGGATTACATTTGGTGCCACTCATTTTGAGACAATCTGATCGGTTTTCATCTCATTCACATTGTGTGGGTCGTTCAACTCTCATTAACTTGGAATATTGGCCTCACATGTCTATAAAATCAACACATGAGAAAGACTTGTAAATTTGTAATCATTTTCAACATATCCTTTTAACTTCAAAACAAATGAAGCTACTTCAACTAAAGTTATTTTCCCCTAAAGGATTAGATTTGGCACCACTCATTTTGAGACAATCTGATTAGCTTTCATCTCATTCACATTGTGTGGGTACCTTCACTAACTTGGAATGTTGGCCTCACACGTCTATAAAATCAGCACATAAGAAAGACCGATGGGCTTAAACAACACAAACTAAGCTTTGACTTGCTTAGGTCGCTGGTGGACCCTTTCTCTTACTCTGTTTTGTTAATTTGTTAATAAGAGAAGGAGCCCACCAACCACCTAAGCAAGTCAAAACTTAGTGTGTGTTGTTTAAGCCCAGCCAAGAAAGACTTTTAAACTTGTAATCATCCACAACATTTGGTACCAGTTTTAACACATGAAGCTACTTCAATAAAGTCATTTTCCCCTAAAGGATTAGATTTGACACCACTGATTTTGAGACAATCTAATTTGTTTCTGTCTCATTCACATTGTATGGGTCGTTCAACTCTTACTAACTTGGAATGTTGGCCTCACACATCTATAAAATCAACACACGAGAAAACTTGTAAATTTGTAATCATCCCCAACATATCCTTTCAGCTTTTAACACACATAAAGCTACTTCAACTAAAATCATTTCCCCTGAAGGATTACATTTGACACCACTCATTTTTAACCCGAATTGGTTTTCGTCTCATTCGCATTGCGAGAGTCATTCAACTCTCACTAACTTGGAATTTTGGCCTCGCACGTCTAGAAAATCAACACATAAGAAGACTTGTAATTTGTAATCATTCCCAACATATCTTTTCAAGAATGTCTTCAAAACATCTTCGGTGTTAACCTTCATTGTTGCAAGCGCAATCGGCTGTAGTCACGTACTATTTTTATTTGACGACCCACATTCAAAGGAAATAGCGAGGAATTAATACAGATACATCAATTGCTGCTCTAAGCAGTGACGTATGCGAACCGGACTATTATCAGTCTGTCTTTTGGAGGGAACGCGCAATTATTTTTACACACCAAGGGTCCATTTCCCGGGCATCACATACCTAATAACTTTAATTACAGCATCTAAATATCAGGCACGACGATGAATAATGTGGACCATGTATGATGTGACGTGGGTCCCACTCCGGGCACTGAGGGTTGTCGTGGGCGACTTAGGTACATTTATTTCTCTATCTAAATGTCGTAGAGAGTTATATGACTGGGCGATTATAATACGGTGATTCTTTATTGCACATGGATGACTTTGTGTATGAAAGTGGGAAGGCAATAGAGTAAAAGGATTGTTTTCCTAATAAGTAAAGAATATCACGTGTAAAGACCATGGCAATCAAATCGCTGATAGTCACAAATATTTATAGGCCTATCTTTAAATAATATATATTTATATTTTTCTTAGAAAATCATTAAATGTAATAGTTGGTGGACAAGGCTATAAATACTATAAGAAAATTATTTTGGCAAATAAAAATAATGAAATGGTATTAAATGAATAACCACATGAACTAAATTATGAATATGCAATTATAAAACTAAATTATAAAAAAACTATATATTTAGTAATTGCAAGATCTTTTCATCTTGTTGAAATTTCTTGTTCCCCCGTTATGATTGCCTTATTATGCTATATCTACAACTTATATAATATATTTAATACCACAAGAATTTTAAAGAGAAATGAAAAAAATAGAAAAATGTATAATAACAATATAAACATATATCAATGTTTTGAATGTATCTTTTAATAAATCACATTGAGATATGATATTAAATAGTAAGCTATATGAAATAAGATCACATGAAATATTTTATTTTATACAATTATTATTACTGTTGATGTTGGAAATAAGCCACACCCGGACCGACGATGGACTGGTCCAAGAGGGGCCAGTAGCTCAGTGGTAGAGCACTCAAGCAGCGAATGGAAGGTCCTAGGTTCGAGTCCTAGCTGGTCCATGTCTCAACTGTTGAGACATGGACCAGCTAGGACTCGAACCTAGGACCTTCCATTCGCTGCTTGAGTGCTCTACCACTGAGCTACTGGCCCCTCTTGGACCAGTCCATCGTCGGTCCGGGTGTGGCTTATTTCCAACACCAACACCCCCTTTAAGCCACACCTCTCGTGTGCTTGGGGCTCCTAGCCTGGGCCTGGCTCTGATACCATGTTGAGACATGGACCAGCTAGGACTCGAACCTAGGACCTTCCATTCGCTGCTGGAGTGCTTTACCACTGAGCTACTGGTCCCTCTTGGACCAATCCATCGTCGGTTCAGGCGTGACTTATTTCCAACACTAACACCCCCCTTAAGCCACACCTCTCGTGTGCTTGGGGCTCCTAGCCTGGGCCTGGCTTTGCTACCATGTTGAGACATGGACTAGCTAGAACTTGAACCTAGGACCTTCCATTCGCTACTGGAGTGCTCTACCACTAAGCTACTGGGCCCTCTTGGACCAATCCATCATCGGTCCGGGTGTGGCTTATTTCCAACACCAACACCCCCCTTAAGCCACACCTCTCGTGTGCTTGGGGCTCCTAGGCTCTGATACCATGTTGAGACATGGACCAGCTAGGACTCAAACCTAGGACCTTCCATTCGCTGCTGGAGTGCTCTACCACTAAGCTATTGGCCCCTCTTGGACCAGTCCATCGTCGGTTTGGGTGTGGCTTATTTCCAACACCAACATCCCCCCTTAAGCCACACCTCTCATGTGCTTGGGGCTCCTAGCCTGGGCCTGGTTCTGATACCATGTTGAGACATGGACCAGCTAGAACTCAAACCTAGGACCTTACATTCGCTATTAGAGTGCTCTACCACTGAGCTACTGGCCCCTCTTGGACCAGTCCATCGTCGGTCCGGGTGTGGCTTATTTCCAACACCAACACCCTCTTAAGCCACACCTCTCGTGTGCTTGGGGCTCCTAGGCTTTGATACCATGTTGAGAGACATGGACCAGCTAGGACTCAAACCTAGGACCTTCTATTCGTTGCTGGAGTGCTCTACCATTGAGCTACTGGCCCCTCTTGGACCAGTCCATCGTCGGTTCGAGTGTGGCTTATTTCCAAAACCAACAATTACATGGGCACAATTGAAAGAAAAATTATTATCACAAGTATAAAGCCCATAACATTATTGTTAACAACACAATATTCATTTATGTAAATGAACAACAAATAAATTGAATATTTATTGGATGTTCTCTCAATGATCAACTTAGAGACAATGATTGCAATCGGTGCTCTTCATCTTTCCTATTCTTAACATAATTTGCATTTTCTATCTTATTGTATCGTTCAGATGAGAATGGTGGTGATATTCTCAAAGTTTTGAGAGATTTAACTTAAGAGATAGCAAGTGAATGTTAAACCAACCCTCTCTACATCACCAATATTTATTGTTGTTCTATCTAATGTTAACCGTTGTGACTTATGTATTGGTAAAGCCCATGCCATTTTGAGGTCTTGCAATTGCATTCCTAATGTTTTGTTAATATTTCTCTAAATCTAACTTGTTCTGGGTCATGCCCTTGTTGACAAAAAATTGTGTCCAAAGTCACAACTATTTGGAATGTAATCCACAATGCTTTACCATAAGTGCTACATGTAAACATAGAAAGTACACTTTTTTCAAAATAGATTAAGAAACAAAACATTTACACCAATAAAATTTTGTAAGAATAATTGACCTTCCACATTACAAAAGAAATGCAGATAAGCTATATTGTTAATGTAGATTGAGAATCACCCATAATATTAAATTTTGGAATTAATATAAATAAATTTACAAGTAAATTGTGGATTAGAAACATTTACCTTTGATTTGTCCCTCAATTTCAAAAACATAGAAGTGCAACTTTTCCAAAACCTATCTCACATCAACCACCACAAAGCCAACAAATTTCTACCAGCACTTGCAAAGCTCAAAAATAATATAGTGAATGCATCCCATCCATGCAAACAAACCCATTCCAACTCAATTGAATCATCTTAGAGCACTTGAATCTTGCGGATCATGCAAGCAAACATGTTATGCTATGTAAAATAAATCTAACAGACAACCATGAAATTGATCTCAACAACTCCTAATATCAAGTCCAGTGCAAAATTAAGGGCTCTATCAACTTGAATGCCAATGCCTGTAAGTATACACTCTATGTATGCATCAAGCCATCTTTGGAGTAACAGATGCATATCTACTACAGAAAGATCATATACACACCAAGGACACAAATATGCAAACAATACAATATATATAAGGTGTACACTATTACACTAACTATTTAGACATCGAAATAATACAACATACTGCATTCACATCAATCTCTCAGATAGGGGTCTCTTTCGTAAAGAAAATATTTATAGAGTTAGACCAATACATAAAACCACACCTTGTCACAATATATTACACTAAATTTGTTTGAAATGGCTAACAAATAGAGCTAGATTTCATACTGACCACTTGCCAACAATAAATAGAAAATATTCCATCAAATTAACCTGGAAAAATTGAGGAGATCAAACAAAATGCATGATAATGTAGGCATGTAAAAAGAATTTTATTATAAAAAGAATATAATTTCCTATATATAAACCTCAACCTGATTGACACTACTGAGATTCGTGAAGGGATAGGCACCACATTCTATCAATAGTGCCAAATATTGGTGGATAATAACAAGACATTATTAGAAAATTCCGACGCCAAAATTTGGCAGATATCAACAAAACGTTAATGAACTTTTAATGCTAAAAGTGGCTCTTGAAAACTGAAAGAAATCATCTTAATATGGCAGAAGATCATTCAATCTTGGGCGCCAAGATTTGGCTGACTTATCTTACTATCCCAATGCCATAATAGTATTTGCACATTTTAGTCATTGGTGAACATGATCAGATTTTCCATAAGCTTGAAGAGGAGTTTGACTCAGATCAACCTCTTGAAGCCATGGATTCACTTGCAATGCATTCATTATGGCTTCGAATACCACATCTTCTGCAACTCTACATCCCTTCAAAGACAAAGCTTTAAAATCTATTTTTTTTCTAAAGAGATTTCATTATTTCAATGAAATCAATGTTGTCAATGCTCTCTTCATCATTGATGCAATCAAGTCTCACAGCCTAGCGAAAGGCAACCTGAGACTTGCAGCAACTAGGAGTAAAATAATTAGTATATTTATATTTTAAAAAATATATCTAAAAGGATGCCAAGGGATATCTTTTTTCATAGTTTTTTTTATTTTCTCACTCTTTTTCATTTGCAATTTCTTTTTTGGTTTTTATTTTTTATTTTTTCCATATTTTTTTATTTTTTCCAATTTCTTTTTTGGTTCCATTTTTTGTGATTAATCTCTCTCCTTCAAAGGTTTTTAATTTCTTTTTTTTTCCTTAAGTTTTATTTTTTATTTCCTTTTTGGTATTTTAAATTTTTTCTTATAAATTTAGGCAGAAAAAATGAGTGCTCTCATCCCCACCCCGTTGTGACTGTATAATGCCTCTCAGCATAATTAATCACCATTATATAAATTCAAAACACCGATTTACCAATACCAAACTAAGAGCAACTTAATAAATAATAGAAAGTTTTCTTACTGTTCTTCTGCAATTTATGATTCAGACTTATTGACAGCTCTTAGAGTACCAACAGCCCTAATATCACTGTAGAAGTCAAAACAAATGCATATAAGAAACTGATAATCCATGCCCTCCTTAGGTCAGGTCTGATCTGCTAAACAATACACCAGATATATCCTAAAATTTCCACATCTCAGTCATGAAATTGTTCAGGAACCTCTCTGTTCTACATCTCCTGTAAGGAGGAAGATATATTCTATACTCACTTCTACACTCTCCCTTGCTAACCATCAACAAAATCTATTTTTATAGAAAACCAAACCAAATGTGGATAGGTCGATGCCAGCCTAAAAATAGGCTCAGTATAGAATATGACGCAGTCAATAATAATGTTTCATGGCCCAAAATAGATAAGCTTGTAAATACTATCCATAATTTCTTCAAAGCTACTAGGATGAAGAAAAATTAAGGTTTGTAAGAGCAGCAAGAAGTGTAACAGCCTGTCAGAAAAACTGCCGCCTAGCAAAAGGATGAACACATGTTAGTAGTCAAAACATGACAAGATTCCTTACTAATTAATATTATTTATTAGTTGTATTTTTTTTGGATGACTAAAAAAAGGAAGGACTACCAAAGAAATTATTTTTTATTAGGATTACCAAATTTTTTTGGTAGTTACAAGATGTGTGCACATATAGAATGGCCTATCGGCCAAATTAAAAATTGCTCCAAATTTTCCAACATCGTGCATAAATTTATGGTTTTGTCTATGGATCCTATTTTGAACACGTAATCTCTGTACTACCCCCTTTGAGTCCATTGTTATCTTCAAAATTAATTTTAGGATGGTCTCTTACCGTTATGGCTTGGCTTGGTCTCCATGTCCTTGCTCATGTCTCTCCATTGTACTTGTCATCTCTCTTACCGTCATGGCTTGGCTTGGTTGCATGTCCTTGCTCATGTTTCTCCATTGTTCTTGTCATCTTTGTGTCATACTACATTTTAAAACAAGAGAAGCCCCACATTTAATGTAGGGTTTTCTAGTTCTTTTGCCTTATGACATTTCTTTTCTATGGCGACTAGTCCTAACAGTGCTACATTTGATGTTGGAGCTGCTTTAGGCTTGGATGTGTAGGAAAATGGCTCCTAAATAGCCACGAACGTTCATACCCAAGGTAGTACACAAGGTAATGCCACTATCCTTCATGTTGTCTTACTTACTCATGATTTTGAAAATGCTTGTAAGTGGCCCAAGAACTATACCTTTCTTAGATATTCTATGGGTCATATCCCTTTTGAAAGCATGCTATGTAACTAGGTCAACTCTACTTAGATCTTGCATGGGGTCCACCTAGAGGCCATCTAGAATCTGACCAAGGGATTTTTCCTTTTTCATTTTGTTGAGATCAAGTTTGCCAAGACCATTTTCAAGCATGGCCCTGGGTACATTCAGTCCTCCTTACTCATCTTCTCCCCATGGCCTCAAGACTTTGTTGTCTCTAAGGAATGGTCTCTTTGTGTTCCTATCTAGGTTGAATTACTTAGTTTACCCTTGCCTCGAAGGCCTTTCTTAGACAACATTGTTGTGTCTGTAGGGTAGGTTGTTCATATTGAACAAGAGAATTTTTCTCTGCCTACCCCTAGAAGAGGGTTTGCATCTATGTTGATCTTTCCCAAGATCTCAAAGAGTCTATTAAAGTGCAAATGGGTTCCCAAAGTTTCACCCAGAGGGTCCTTTACCTCAACTTGCTAAACACTTGCTATACATGTTAGTCCTTAGATCATAAAATCTGTGATTGTCATCTGGCCATCTAGTGAGCCAAATCTCCTCCTAAGAAGACCTCGGTGGCTCCTCCACCTCCAAAAATGGGGATGGTTGGACCGCCTTTGGAAACAAAAAAACTAGTGTCTATCTTGTTCAAAGGTGTTGGCCCTTAGCCTTTGGCTACTAGGCCACAAATTTCAAAGCCTCATAAGGTGACTGAAGCAAGAGATTCTTATCCCTCAAGGAAATCCTCCTAGGTGGTTACTAGTGTTAGGAAAGATGTTTAAACCTTGCAATTATAGAAAGTGCAGTTTTTTGGGTTATAAAAATTGAATAAACTCAATTTCTAGGCTATAAAGTTGGCTTTTGGACAAAATAATTATTCTAGGTTATTTGACATTACTTGCAGGGGTGCCCGATGCATAGATCTCTTTGAGCTCTACAATTCAAAAAAAGGGTTCAATTGGCCTCCCAGATCAAAAGTTATGACCTCAGGAAGTTGGGCCTCCTATATTGGAAATGTAAAAATGTGTTGGACATAGAAAAGAGCTATAAGGGGGAGTTACACATGTTGACCAACTTATGATGCATGTTATGACACATCATAAGGAATCTTTGATTGGAGATAATGGAACCTTAAGGATTTGGGTACCACTTTTGAGTGGTTTTAGCTCATAGTTTTCTAATTACCATTTGATGCTTTTGTGTATTGTATCTCCTATATATTAAGTGATTGAGATGGAGGTTGTGTGTGAGATTATTATAGATGTTGATAAGTTGCCTTTAGATCTCTAGTTGGTGATACTCATATTAAAGCTTAGTCTACAAGTATATTGTAATCTTGTTAAGATTTCTGAATAATATATTGGGTTGCTTTTGGAGTGTGGAGTTTTTCTCCCGAACAAGTTTTCCCCACATAAATCATTGTGTTATGATACATGAATACTATTTATGTTTATTTATGTATAATTTCTATAACTATTGTAAAGATTTGAAAAGTTTTGCATAATCCTTCTCTCAAGATTAGTGTAGGAATTCGTTATGCTACCTTAGCTTCCCTACAAGTAGTATCAGATATTGATCACCTTTGGTTCCAGTAGTGAGTCATTGGGTTTTTTGAACTAATTCAGTTTTGAGTGGGAGTTTGTGCAAAAGGTACTTTGTGATCTTGTTGCAAGAATTTTCAAATGGAAAGCAAATTAGGGAGAAAAGAGACTAGAGAAGTTTTCTGACAACAATTTTGAGATGTGGAAGTTGAAGATACAAGATCTGTGGGATGCTATTGATGAGAATGTTTTAAGGCTTGCAAATGCTACTTTGGTTGCTCAATATGATGTTATGGATGTTGAACACTAGGAATACTGAGAGTGGGGTGATTCAGGAGCATCCCAGGTTGTAGAGAAATCTTGCATCAACCAAAAATATTTTGCATTCTTTCTTTTCTTTCATTTTTAGTTCAATTTAGTCAGTTGCAGTTTCAACGTTTTGTACTGCATTTCACCACATCTTCATATCAGAGCTCACAGAGGAGGACTTAGCATCTACATATCATTGTATACATCATATTTAGATTTCATGTGATTTGGATATATTTCCAGAAAGTTATCGCTATCAGAAGATCGTCAGCTTTCATAGAACAGAGCATTTAGGTAGTCAGTTGAAGGAGAAGGTTTGCGGAGCACTTCTGTGACTTGCAGAGCTAAATGAAACATATCACAAGGCACATAAGGGTCAGATAGACCTTCCTTGAGGTCTGCGCCAAATTTCATCCATTTGCGGAGCAATACCAAATGTTGTAGGCTGACGTACCTTATTTCTACACGTTACATCCTTCATTGGAGTTTGTAACCTCTTTTGGCTGAGGTGGAGGATTTCATGAGCTTGAAGATGATATATATAGATCTATAAGATCTATTAGGAAGTCAGTAATTGATAGTTAGATGATTTCATAAGATAGATAGTTAGTTACTTTCTGGAAGGGTGTTTCAATGCCATATCTTGCATATCTATTATAACCCAAAAAATAGGCATGTGAGCCCTTTGATTGTAACCCGCATATTTTTGGCTTATAAGCATTCTGAATATATGATATACTAAGTATTTGAATCTTCCATTGATTCTATTGTTTAGGGTGAAAATTGATAGTTGGTTTAAACTAGGTTAAATATTACCATTTCACCACTAAGCATTGGAAGGACAAAGACCAAGCTTGTGAACAAGCTTCTAATCACTTTGTCTGTCCCTTATGCTTGCGTGGTTATGAAACCTAAGGCCCTAATCAAGATTTTATCAAGCATTTTCCTTTTCACCAAGTAAAACCCTTATTATGCCTTATATCAAAAATATACAGAAATTGATGAAGCAACTGGTAAAACTGATCATAGAAGTGTAGAGATAGGGTTTCAGAGATAGTGTACCTAGATTTTGAGGGCTACATGGACTAGGGTGCCCTCTCCAGTGTCCTAAAAGTTTTCGCACAGGAAAATCTTCTACACAGGGTGTCTGAGACTGCTAAAAGGCTTCTAGATCCCGGAATAAACCCCTAGTTGGACTAGGGCGCCTACTCCAATGTCTTGCAAGTCTCAAAATCTAAAAATTTGAAAGTCTGTCATGACTATACCCGCAATATCCTCCTTTCTATAGCTTCTTTCCATCGGAACCTACAAAACACAATCTACACATACAAAAGAAGGAAGATGTTGTGGCTATATAGGAGCTTGCCTCAGTCAAGCCCCGTCTTTGGTATTTCTACCTCAACAATAGCCAGAGATAAAGATTTGCAGAAGTGTGTGCAAACCTAACAATGTGTTATGCATAAAATCAAACCCTAGATGTCTCAATCAAGGGAAGATCAACAACTTGCTTTGCATCAATAAACACAAACAACTTCACCTCAAGGAGATGAGATGAATGAAGACGTGCTTGAACAAGAAGGTGAATCAACAATGTCTGCGGAGGATCTCCAAGCTTGTTGTTGGAGGCTTCAACCCTTCTTCCGATCATGCAAAGGGTGTACAAACCCTATGAAGAACAAGATAGACTCATGATCTTGATTCCTAATCTTCATCCTTTGTCTCCAAAATAGCAAATAAAGAATACTTCGAAGAGCTTCAACAAGTCATTGAACTTCAATGGCAATTGTAGCAGAGTTTTGGCATCAAGCTTGCATAAGAATTGTGTGTGATAAAATGATTTGCAAAAGTCTTTTTATATCTAGCTTTAGGGAATTCAAATTTTGAAATAACGTCTTGATATCGCGCAAAAACTAAGAATTTGAAAACGGAATCCCGAGGCAGTCGGTGGGAACCGACACCCCGCCAAAATTCAAAATCCCATGAAACGGGTGAGGACTAGGGCACGAGAGCCCAAGTCCTAGCCCCCAATTTCAGCTCAAATCTACATTTTTGGGGGTCCTAGGGACCCAAATCTCAAATCTCTTTCTGGGTTCTTGTTGACTCATTTTCCTCTGTCCATAGCTAAATAGCCCACCTGGTATTTTTCCTTGAAAATCCTTTGGAAAATGTTCCTATAAAGCTTAAGATGCAAAATTTACTAAAAAAACCTTACCATTGGAAAGAGCTTGAAAAAATATGTAGGTTTATTTTTTACATCACCCTGAAATTCGGCCAAATAAAGAAGTTATTTATGGTCAAAGTTTTGGTCAACATACAGTTCAAATGTTCATTGGCGGGCTTGCAAAATCTCTATCGGCCTTAGAAAATGATGAAAAAATGATTTTTGTGCATTTCTGCATGTATATTTGGTTCATACAATGGAAACATACAAAGAAAATTATACAAAGCAGGAGATACATTACAAGGATATACCCTCAATGTATATCGGGTTTCAAATGCATATTATGTTGTATGTTTGCACATGCAACGAAAAGATACAAAGTTTAACATACAAGTGCATCCGCTACAGTGGAATGTACATTCAGCCTTGTATGTTTCTTTGTATATTTCGCTTGTATATTTTGCACATACAAGCGAAACATACAGAGAAACATACAAGGCCGGATGTACAAGAGGTGGGGCCCACGCACATACAAGGCCGATTGTATGTCAGAGATACAAGGGACCTTCGCCTAAGATACAAGTCAGAGATACATTTGCTACAGTGGCTTGTATATTTTGCTTTGTATGTTTTTTACATACAAAGCTGATATACAAAGGTTTACATACAAGCCCGACCCGATTGCTTTTTAACTTGTTTTATAAAGTCTTGGGGTCCGCCTTGTATTTGGGTGATTGTATATTGCAAGATACAAGTCAGAGATACAAGGGTTGTATGTAAGGCGGACTTGAATCGAAGATCAAATTCAACATATTCAGGTCTCGGGTCCGCCTTGTATATCTATAAGTGTTTTGTATATCTAAACATTGCAGGGAAATATACAAAGAAAGTGATACAAGCTGGATCTGACCCAGTAGTCAAAGTAGTTGATAAATTTTGAGGTCCGTGGTTTGTATATTTGGCGCTTGTATATCATGCGATATACAAGCAAACATACAAAAGAGGTATACAAGCCAGATTTCAACGTCTTTTCAGGCTATTTCATAAAGTTTGAAGTTCGTGGCTTGCATGTACATTGTGCTTGTATATTGCAATATGCAAGGGCAGATACAGTTTTCAACGATGCTCCTCGAACCAGCTAAGCAACGAATAAGGTGGTGCGACGTGGCGGCAGACATATAGGCAAGTTAACATACAAATGGTGGGGCCCATGAATACAAGGGCAATTGTATGCATATAGAAATTTGAAACATACAAAGTCATTTCAAGCCAAATGTACAAAGCGCCATGCATATGCAAAGGGAGTTGTAGAGGAGGTTTTGGATGCCGATTTGAGCGGCAAATGCAAGCGATATATACACAGATGCAAAGTGATATATACAGGCAGTTGACCAAAACTTTGATCGCCTGTATCTCCTCCATTTTGGCAAATTTTGACCTACTATAAAAGGCAAAGATGCATATTTTGGTCCCCTCTTTCATTTGGTAGGGTTTTCAGGAGTTTTTGTCACTTTTCATTTTTAGATCTGGAGTTGCATGTTTTGGTCGAGGGGACGTTTCAGCGACCAGTTTTGAGCAGATGAAGATATTTTCGGCATTCATTGCTGCACCATGATGAGGCAGCTCACATTGATGAGCAGAGATATTTCCCTACAGTCCTATCTCAGATATTTTTCATATATGTGTTGCTGAGAAAGGACGAGTAAGCAGTTGCATTAAAGACTAAAGAATATCTTCTAGCTGCCCAGTGCCAGATATTCGATGCCATAACTTCTACAGCTGGACAATCATTCATGCGAAGATATTTTCTGAGACAGCTCTTAGAGCGATTTTTTGTAACCGACTTAGGGTTAGTTTGGAATGCTATATATATGCATTCATATGATGTAAATAAGGTTGGAAAATTTTTAGCATTCAGGGTTTCTATTTCCAAACAGAGCCTTCTATACTGTAACTGTGCCTTCCCACTGAATATACTCAAGTTATTTTGCCTCTTTGGACTGATTTCTAGTCCTGTGTGAATCTACATATGGTTGTTTGTGAATGTCTCTATTCCTCTCAATCATCTGGTTTCTCACCTTTGCTGGGATCAATTGAATCTGTGTATGTTTGCTTGTTATATTTGGTTATGCTGTGCATTTCCTCAGTATTGTGAGGGTTCTTTTATTAAACTTGGTGAATCACCCTTTTGTTTTCAAGCTTTTGTTTTGTCCTTCACTTTAAAGCATTCCTTCTCCCTTTTCCTCTTAAGATTCAGTAGTTTTAGGTGATAACCAGTTAAGGAAGCTGGCCTTCTCTAGAGGTCTGATCTCATTCCGTAAGGTCCCACACTTCGAGATCATTCCCATGTTACTCCAAATTGTAGAGGTTTCACAACTGTATGCAAGGGTGCAAATCTGGGTGATAACAACTTTTGGCACGCCTGGTGGGACCAGAGTCAGAACATAATCAAGATAACAATCACTATTGTTGGTTTTGATGTGCAGCCAGTGATTACAGACCTTTAGAGGTTAAAGTTTGCATATCTGGCGACTCACACTGAGGAAGAACAAGCAGGCCAGTCCTGTTGATACATGTTTTATGAGAAAGATCCAAACCAGAAGTTGAAACTCATTTGAATATTTGCAGCTGTCTCCACCTAGAAAGCAGAGCAGAGCTATACTAAGAACTCCAGTTTCTAAAAGAGTACTGTCAACTCCACCAAATTTCAGGCCCATTGCTCCCATAGTTCCTGTAGCAACTCAGGCAAATCTACCCCCAGCTATTCAGATGGCAAGAAATCAGCCATTCGTGGCTTTTGATGGGGGTAGCCCTTTAAATTTAATAGTACATGATGTGATACCCATGGCAGCTTTGAAGAGTCTGCCCTATTTTACAGGGGAGAATCAAACTACCCCTATTGAGCATATTAGAGACGTGGCTTCTCTATGAGGAGTGCATCACATAACCCAAGAAAACGTAGCCATCAGGCTGTTGGCTGCTTCTTTCAAGGGAAAAGCATTACAATGGTTTAGGAGCCTACCAGTGCAGACTATTACAACCTGGGATGATCTAGGTGATAAGTTAAATAAGCAATTTCAGGATAAATCAAACAACTTGTCACTGGTTGATCAGATGACCACCATAAAGAGAGCCCGTCAGGAGCAAATGATGGACTTTAACTTCAGATTCCAGAAGACATGGGATAGAATTCCTGCCATGGTAAGGCCTCTAGCTAAATATACATTCTTGTATTTTTTGAAAGCCCTGAACAATGATATTTCAGTAATGATTCAATCATTAGGAGGTACTAGTTTGCCTGCTGCATATGAAATGGCTATTAGGGCAGAGAATAATCTGATTCAGGCCAGAAAAATAGCACCTAGGCCACCCATGCCCATCTTCCCTGAAATTCAAGCTTCCATGCCTTTACCAATTCCATATTTCGCCCCTTTACCTGTTACTGCAGCACTACCAAGTACAGTCAACTCTGAAGCTGCTACTTCTAGCTCATCACAAGAATTAAAGGATATCAAAAATAGCCAACAGAAAAATAGAAAATATTTTGCAAACTTTTGGCAATGAGCTAGTGAGCATTAAAAAACAGCAATCCCAGAGCAGGCAATCTTACCAGTCACAACCTCAAGGGCAAAATCAGCAGCCATATCAAGGCCAAAACCAGCCTTATCAAGCTAATAGGCCTTCATATCAAAGTAACTACCAAGGTGCCAGACAGAATGTAAATCAAAGGCCTTTTCAGCCTTATAATCCAACACCTATTAACATAGTAAGGGACCTTGTCCCTACTCAGAACAATCTTGCAGCTGAGTATGAATGGTGCTATTCATGTAACTAGCCACACAGTCAAGCAGCCTGTTCAAATGGAGTGATAAATCAGGCTTTAATGGTACAAAATGTTGCAGTCCCACAGTTAAATACACTTAATGATGGAGCCGTGCAACAACAAGAGCAACCTCAGGGAGATTCTGCTTTCATGAACTGGCAAGAAGGTGAATTCTGTGGCATGAATAGAGATAATACTCCAGTGGCTGCAAATACAAGGGCCAAGAAGAGGGGTTACGAGATTTAACAAGCAGCAAATAAAGGAAAAGCACCTGCTGATGCTTCTACATCACAAATTCCCCATATTCTACAATGAAATACTTTAGCAACAGCAAGGGAAATGCCTCATTTACAAGCTGATACTGTTGCTACAAAATCACAACAAAAGGTAGGTGTCACTCTACCTTTCAATATTATTGAAAATATGAAGAAGATGAATGTGACAATGTCTATGTGGGATTCATTAGCCATCCTAGGCCAAAAGGACATATTGCAATTTGCCTTATCTAATTTAAAAGTGTCCAAAGATACAACTGTTGACCCAAATAGGGTTGTCCTTACCAATTCATCCGAGGATAACAACAAACAACCTAACAAAAGTACTAAGCCACTCCCATTTTATGTATCATTGATAATTGGAGATAAGTTAGTACATAATTGCATGGTGGACAGTGGAGCAAGCAGTTCTGTGATGCCTAAACAAATTGCAGACCAATTAGGGCTCAAATATCAGCCTCTTGAGAAGGGTGTACTCTAATTAGATGGCACAACTGTCAATACTATAGGTGTAATAAAAGACCTAGGCCTCACTCTACACACTTGCCCAAATGTTTCCATTTCACAGGAGGTGTTCATAGATTTGCCTCCTTATTTTGCCATGTGCTTATCAAGAGAATTTACAGCCAAGATAGGAGGATATTTATCCTCAGACTGGTCCCACATATTTTTTAGAACCAGATATGGCACCAAAGTAACTTTAAAATCTGAGTTACTTTCAAATCATCACATAGAGCCTTACACACCGAGTGTTGTTAATGCAAATTGCATTATTTCTGATGATCCTGAAATAGTTACTACTCAAGAACTACAAGCTGAAAGCATACCAGAGGTACTCTTAAGGGAGTGGGCCTCAGAAAATAGTGTGGATGATCCTGAGGGACACATCCAAGAAACTGGTATGGGGGTTTATATATTGCATGAACATGAAGCAGCAATACCAAATCTAGTAAAGGATGTTGAACATCAGTCAGAACAGCAAAATGAGGTGTGGAAAATGTATTTCAATGGCTCAAGGAGCAGGAATGGATCTGGAGGTGGTGCAATGCTGATGTCTCCACAGGGTGAGAGATATTATGCTGCTTTCTGTTTTGCTTTCTCATGTACAAATAACACTACTGAATATGAAGGATTGATCTAGGGTTTACAATGGGCAAGAAAGAGAAAGATTGGCTGTTTACAAGTGTTTGGGGATAGTGAACTAATTGTGAATCAGGTGAGAGGACTTCATTTTACAAAAAGTGATGTTCTGAAATGCTACAAACATAGGGTGTGGGACATGATTGAAGAGTTTGATGCTTTCAATCTAATCTCCATTCCAAGAAATCAGAACCATCATGTTGATAGGTTAGCTACAATTGGGGCTCAGTTTGACATCCCCAATGATATTCAATGAGAAAAGGTGCAGCCTCATGTCAAAATAATTGATAGACCCTCTATCCCTGATAATGACATTCATTGGCAAGTTTTTGAAAGTGATGAGCAGATCCTATGTTTCTTGTTGGAGGAAGATGAATTTTCTGTGATAAATCAGGATAAGCTTAAACAACAATATGGCAATGATCAGATTGTTCAGTTGAGAACAAACAAGCTGCCCAAGGGATTGGTGACCTTGGAATCTATTTTTAGTACGGACGATCAACTGAAGAAAAGCAAGACTAGCATGCAGGTTAAAGAAGAGCATTTTGAGGAGCTAGAAATCTTCAAAGGTAAGCTTCTTAAAATCGGTAAAATCTGCTCAGCTGAGGACATAAGAGCTTTTATTGCTCTCTATCAGGAATTTAAAGATGTGTTTGCTTGGGATTATTCAGACTTGAAGGGATTTGATCCTCAGATTGCCCAACACACCATAGAGTTAGAATCAGGTACTAAACCTGTGAGGCAGAAGCAAAGACCTTTAAACCCAAAGCTTGAGCCTCTAATGATTAAAGAACTGACTAAGCTAATTGAAGGGAAAATCATTTTTCCAATCAAGCATACTTCTTGGGTCTCCAACCTTGTCCTTGTAAGAAAAAAGAATGGAGAGATTAGGCTATGTTTCGACTTCAGAGACCTCAATAGAGCCTCCCTAAAAGATCATTACCTGTTGCCTTCAATGGAGCAAATTATGCAGGTGGTAACTGGCTCAGAAAGATTTTCTTTGCTTGATGGGTTTTCTAGTTACAATCAAGTGTTAGTCAAGGAGGAGGATCAGTTCAAGACCGCTTTCACCACCAAATGGGGTACCATGGCCTACAAAAGAATGCCTTTTGGTCTCTCGAATGCTGGCTCTACTTTTTAGAGAGCCATGGATATGGCCTTTAAGGGTTTGATGTATAAATTAGTATTGGTATACCTGGATGACATCATGGTTTTTTCCAAAAATGCAATTGAGCATTTATCTCATCTGAGGCTAATATTTGAAAGATGCAAGGAATTCGGGATATCTCTCAATCCCAGGAAGTGCATATTCACGGTACATGAAGGCAAACTGCTAGGGCACGTGGTGTCAAAGGAAGGCATTACTATTGATCCTGAAAGGGTAAGAGCTATTCTGGAGCTACCTTTACCCAGTCATAAGAAGGGGCTACAAAGTTTTATTAGCAGAATTAATTTTCTGCAAAGATTTATCCCTGACATTGCAAATCTTTTGAAGCCTCTGACATCTATGTTAAAGAAGAACACAGTTTTCAGTTGGACGAAGGAGGCTAAGCTCAGCTTCGAGTCCATCAAGGAGGCATTAGCGGCTGTACCAACTCTGGTAAACCCTGATTTCTCCAAGGATTTTATCTTATATGCTTATGCTGGCCTAGATACCATCTTTGCAATTTTGGTACAGCAGCAGAGTGAAGGTTTTGAGCAACCAATCGCTTTCTTTAGCCAAGGGCTGGAGGAGTATGAGCAAAGGTATAGCTTTGTTGAGAAACATGTACTAGCAGTGATAAGGAGCCTCAAGAAGTTTTGGCACCTTGTTTCTAATAACAAGATACATTTGATGGTCACTCATCCCAGTGTAAAGGAGTTCCTGTTGAGTAAAGATGTTAGTGAGAAGAGGGCTGGTTGGATCACCAAAGTCATGGAATATGACGTGGAGATCAAGATAACCAAGCTTGTCAGAGGCAGAGGACTCAGTGAACAACTCGCTACCAGTTCAGAGAATGAAATGGAAAAGGGAGCGGAGGTGCTTTTGACTATTCAAGAGGAGCATCAAAACGATACAACAATAGTAGGCACCAGTTGGGTTAATGACATGACTTTATTTTTGCAAACTGGTAAATGTCTAGCAGGTCTAGATAGAACTAAAAGAAGATATTTTAGACTGCAATCTGTTCCATATGTTTTAATAAATGGCATCCTTTTCAGAAAGGACTTTAATGGTATATTGTTAAGGTGCATTGATAAAGATCAGACCAACAAGGTGCTACATGAATTTCATGATGGAACAACAGGGGGTCACTTTGCTCCAAGGACTACTGCTTGGAAAGTAATGAGAGCTGGCTATTACTGGCCCAACTTATTTAAGGGTGCCCATGCATGGGCTAGAAGATGTATAAAGTGTGCCATTTTTGCCGACAAAGAAAGGCTGCCAGCCTTACCTCTATGGCCAATTCAAGTAGTGCAGCCATTCATGAGATGGGGCATTGACTTTATAGGTCTTATTAACCCACCATCAAGTGTAGGCCACAGATGGATACGTACAGCTACAGATTATTTCACAAGATGGACTGAAGCAGTGGCTCTAAAGAAATCCAATGAAAATGTTGTCTTAAATTTTTATCATGATTTGATATCTAGATTCAGAGTGCCTGAGTCAATCATTTCTGATAATGCTTTGGCCTTTGTTGGCCTGAAGATAACTGACTGGGCTATTAGGAATGGGATTTATTTGAATACTTCATCAAATTATTACCCACAAGGTAATGGTTTGGCTGAGTCTACAAATAAAAATCTCATAAGAATCATTAAAAGATCAATGGAAGATAACCAGTGGACCTGGCACACTAATTTGAAATATGCCTTATAGGCAGACAAAATAACTCCTAAAAGGTCTATTGGGAACTCCCCATATATGTTAGTTTATGGGAAAGAAACAAGATTGCCTGTCTCTGTTGAACTGCCAGCACTAGACATCAGGAATCAGCTGGAGATGTTTGAAGAAGAAGACCCCATGGTTATCAGATATGCTCAGCTTATGGAGCTTGAAGAAATCAGAGACAAGGCTATGAAGACTATGGAATATCATCAGCTTTAGACCAAAAGAAGTTTTGATCAGAAGGCCACTCCCAGAATCTTTAGGGAGGGTGATATGGTGCTCAAATGGGATGAATTGAAGAGCAGGCTAGGAAAACATTCCAAGTTTGATAGCATATGGAGTGGCCCATTTCTCATTACTGAATGCAAGGAGCACAATGCATTTTAGTTATCAAGCATGAATGGACAAAATTTGCCTATCCCAGTCAATGGGATACACTTGAAAAGATGTTTTGAGGTATGAGTACCTTGTAAAGCAGTAGATTAGGTCTCTATGTTTTCAATAAATGTTGTTGCACCTTATTTTAGATTTTTGTTTTCCTAAAGTGCTTCTGCACAGGCTGCATTGTCTTTAGGAGAATGCAGGTCTCTTCCCCTTTTTGTGTTTTCGAGGCAGATTTTAGTTTTCCAGCATGTTTTAGCCTTGACCCCATGCCCAATGGATGCAATAAGGCCACTGATCTTATGTTTAGTAGGCAAACATCCCATAGAAGTCACCAAATTGTTGACCCATTTTCCTCTGTCCATAGCTAAATAGCCCACCTGGTATTTTTCCTTGAAAATCCTTTGGAAAATGTTCCTATAAAGCTTAAGGTGCCAAATTTCTCAAAAAAACCTTACCATTGGAAAAAGCTTGAAAAAATATGCAGGTTTATTTTTTGCATCACCCTGAAATTCGGCCAAATAAAGAAGTTATTTATGGTCAAAGTTTTGGTCAACATACAGTTCAAATGTTCATTGGCGGGCTTGCAAAATCTCTATCGGCCTTAGAAAATGATGAAAAAAGTGAGTTTGTGCATTTCTACATGTATATTTGGTTCATACAATGGAAACATACAAAGAAAATTATACAAGGTAGGAGATACATTATAGGGATATACCTTCAATGTAATTGGGTTTCAAATGCATATTATGTTGTATGTTTGCACATGCAATGAAAAGATACAAAGTTTAACATACAAGTGCATCCACTACAGTGGAATGTACATTCGGCCTTGTATGTTTCTTTGTATATTTTGCTTGTATATTTTGCACATACAAGCGAAACATACAGAGAAACATACAAGGCCGAATGTACAAGAGGTGGGGCCCGCGCACATACAAGGCCACTTGTATGTCAAAGATACAAGGGACCTTCGCCTAAGATACAAGTCAGAGATACATTTGCTATAGTGGCTTGTATATTTTGCTTTGTATGTTTTTTACATACAAAGCTGATATACAAAGGTTTACATACAAGCCAGACCCGATTGCTTTTTAACTTGTTTTATAAAGTCTTGGGGTCCACCTTGTATTTGGGAGATTGTATATTGCAAGATACAAGTCAGAGATACAAGGGTTGTATGCATGGTGGACTTGAATCGAAGATCAAATTCAGCATATTCAGGTCTCGGGTCCGCCTTATATATCTATAAGTGTTTTGTATATTTAAACATTGTAGGGAAATATACAAAGAAAGTGATACAAGCTGGATCCGACCCAGCAGTCAAAGCAGTTGATAAATTTTGGGGTTCGTGGCTTGTATATTTGGTGCTTGTATATCATGTGAAATACAAGCAAACATACAAAAGAGGTATACAAGCCAGATTTCAATGTCTTTTTAGGCTATTTCATAAAGTTTGAAGTCCGTGGCTTGCATGTACATTGTGCTTGTATATTGTAATATGCAAGGGCAGATACAGTTTTCAGCGATGCTCCTCAAACCAGCCCAGCAACGAATAAGGCGGTGCCACGTGGTGGCAGACATACAGGCAAGTTAGCATACAAATGGTGGGGCTCGTGAATATAAGGGCAATTGTATGCGTATACAAATTTGAAACATACAAAGTCATTTCGAGCCAAATGTACAAAGCGCCATGCATATGTAAAGGGAGTTGCAGAGGAGGTTTTGGATGCCGATTTGAGTGGCAAATGCAAGCAATATATACACAGATGCAAAGCGATATATACAGGCGGTTGACCAAAACTTTGACCACCTGTATCTCCTCCATTTTGGCAAATTTTGACCTGCTGTAAAGGGCAAAGATGCATACTTTGGTCCCCTCTTTCATTTGGCAGGGTTTTCAGGAGTTTTTGTCACTTTTCATTTTTAGATCTGGAGTTGCATGTTTTGGTCGAGGGGATGTTTCAGTGACCATTTTTGAGCAGATGAAGATATTTTCAGCATTCATTGCTGCACCATGATGAGGCAGCTCGCATTGATGAGCAGAGATATTTCCCTACCGTCCTGTCTCAGATATTTTTCATATATGTGTTGCTGAGAAAGGACGAGTAAGTAGATGCATTAAAGACTAAAGAATATCTTCTAGCTGCCCAGTGCCAGATATTCGATGCCATAACTTTTGCAGCTGGACAATCATTCATGCGAAGATATTTTCTGAGACAACTCTTAGAGCAATTTTTTGTAACCGACTTAGGGTTAGTTTGGAATACTATATATATGCATTCATATGATGTAAATAAGGTTGGAAAATTTTTAGCATTCAGGCTTTTTGTTTCCAAACATAGCCTTCTATACTGTAACTGTGCCTTCCCACTGAATATACTCAAGTTATTTTGCCTCTTTGGACTGATTTCTAGTCCTGTGTGAATCTGCATATGGTTGTTTGTGAATGTCTCTGTTCCTCTCAATCATCTGGTTTCTCACCTTTGCTGAGATCAATTGAATCTGTGTATGTTTGCTTGTTATATTTGGTTATGTTGTGCATTTCCTCAGTATTGTGAGGGTTCTTTTATTAAACTTGGTGAATCACCCTTTTGTTTTCAAGATTTTGTTTCATCCTTCACTTTAAAGCATTCCTTCTCCCTTTTCCTCTTAAGATTCAGTAGTTTTAGGTGATAACCAGTTAAGGAAGTCGGCCTTCTCCGGAGGTCTGATCTCATTCCGTAAGGTCCCACACTTTGAGATCATTCCCATGTTACTCCAGATTGCAGAGGTTTCACAACTGTATGCAAGGGTGCAAATCTGGGTGATAACAGTTCTATCAATAAGTTACCTTAAAAAGTGAATAGACTGCTCCCGGACTTAGTCAATTAGGGTTTCAGGAAGGCTGAGAAAGAAAAGGTTGAGAGGTCACCAAGAGTGAGGAGCTAAACCAAGGGAAATTGTACCATTCCATACAGGAGGACAATTTCTGACATTACATTTAGCCCCCACTTTAGTGGCCATATGACACCACGTGCATATCCAACTACATGAAAATAAAATGCATCAATCATGAAAAGGATACCTAAAAGGATACTATAGAGGAAGCCAAAGTGTTGTCACCGAGAAGGAAGAAGCCCCCAAGTCTGTAATCCTACAAGACCACAAAATTAGGAACCACATCCTGCAAAGGAACACTTGTTAGAGAAATCAAAATCAAATCAACCTACAACCACCACCAATGAGTCAGTATCAAAAACACTAAGGGGGGTTGAGTCATGAGGTAGGGAGGAAATCAAGGGAGATATATGCCCCCCCTTGTTTCTGCTTGCTTAGTCTGAGAGTAGAAACAAGGAGATATCCACGCGTCGATTTCAAGGGAAATGTGTTGTGAGGGTCATTTGAAGAAACAACGGTCAAATGTCACATTGGGGAAGAAAGAGAGCGGAACCAATATTCCAATGTAACAAACAACATTGAAATCAAAGTTCGACAGCTCAAGAAAAGGGTTCAAGAGTGAAAGAGCATACTTTTGCACCTAGTTAGGGATAGGATGTCTCACTCATTTACTTTATGTAAAAGGGAGTTGTCACTTATCACTTAACTCATTCTTGTTTCTTATCATTGCAGAGAGAGAGAAGGAGAATAGGAGAACAACCATACCAAGCTGACGTCCATACCATCCACTACAACTGGAGATGCTCCGAGCCTAAGTGGTGGAGAGATGCTTCGAGGCTGAGGTAGGGTCATGATTCCATCCTTTTGTCATCTTTATAGTTGTTTTCACATTTATCGATGTTTGTGCCAAGAGGGGAAGGTGGATAGGGTTCCCAAATAGGGGTGCCCGGGTCCACCTAGGGCGCTGTTGGCAGTGAGCTGCCCCCTTGTCAGTGAGGTGTTCAACGCTGACCTCGGGATTTGTGACATGGCAGTGAGCCTCTCGTGGATCTGGGTTAAGTCTGGCATTTGTAGCGGGCGTTGATAGCTCGAGCTTTTGGCGCAATGGCAAATGATTCCAACAATTGGTATCAGAGCCATGGGTCACGGGTTTGAATCCCTCAGGTTGCGTTGAGGGGGGATTGTTGGCAGTGAGCTACCCCCTTGTCAGTGAGGTGTTCAATGCTGACCTTAGGATTCATGACATGGCAGTGAGCCTTCCGTGGATCTGGGTTAAGTCTGGCATTTGTAGCGGGCGTTGATAGCTCAAGCTTTTGGCGCAACGGCAAACGATTCCAACAGGCGCTAGAGTCTCTTTGGGGCGCCCTAGTCTTCCTAGGGTGCCTTGGTCCACAGAGGACACAGGCCCTAGGTACAGACATTTTTCTTAGTTCGTGTTAGCTTATTTTGGTTTCTAGTGGGGATTCTAATACTATTACTTTCTTTTCGATCTGTAGGATGTCCCTGAGATGCGTGAGCACATAGGCAGTCATCTGATGGCACTTCTACGAGAGCGTGCTAGTGCTTTGACTACCGCAAAGAGAGAGCATTTATAGATGGTTGGCCTATGGTGGGTGTTTGAGATGCCCACAATCAGATTCCATTGCACAATGCTTATGGTACTGATGGAGAGATGGGATGCAGATACATCCACATTCCATTTACCAACTGGTGAGATTATCATCACACTGGAGGACATATTTAGGATCCTTCAACTGCCAATCCAAGGAGAGATAGTGAAGGTTGTTGGACATCGTTCAATGGAGTATACTCACGAGAGTTAGCTGTACTACTTGGGTCGCAATGTTTCACAGGCAGAGCGAGGACACATTTAGCTTCGTTTGCTAGAGCAGGGATGCAGAGACATTCCCTTACTACGGAGGATCATGATTGTCACAATTGCACTAACCATCGTACCAGATGGACGAGGTACTCACCTTCATGGGGGTCTCATTCACACTATCAGAGCGACGGAGGAGCATTAGACGGTCTATGCATGGGGGCGTAGTATGCTTGGGCACCTATATCACGACTTAGGGCAATATGTCCACTACGAGATGTAGAGTTTAATGGTCAGCATATTATTGCAGGTCTAGGCCTTTGAGCACATCAGGTGCACACGACTAGTGGGTTTTCCTGTAGAGGAAACATTCACCCATCTGCATGTCTATGCCTACCCACTAGTCAGGTGTTGGAGGCACGTTAATCTGTTATACTGGAGGGTAGTATTTGAAAGATTACAGCCTGGTGACATCATTTGGAGACCATATCACGGCTATATCAGATGGCCTGGCAAGCAGAGGTAGTTAGCTCAGATGCAGAGGGATTGGCTGATGTCCAGTCACCTCAATCATGATGTATCTTGGTTCTACTTTGACAGGGTGGCATGACAATTCAGACAGGTATAGGATGTTCCTGTAGTTCGTCCAAGCTACGCATGTGCAGCTCAGAGTGCAGTCAGAGCCAATACTGTCTGATGACTGACTATAACCGATATACCACTTAGTGACAAAGAGGGTCCTAAGGATGCAGAGCCGGTATTGGGCATAGATGATGTCGGGTGTACATGAGCATATCAGACCTGGTGGCACACATCACGGCCTACACCTATCTTTCACCTGGGCATCCTATAGGAGATACCTGACCTTGGGCTGGTCATGCTAGTGACACAAGAGTGGAGGACAATGTCAGTGACTTCATAGGATATTATGATCTTGAGGAGGGTATGGAGGACGACGAGGATGAGTCCGAGGAGGTCCCATTATAGTACGTCTTTAGAGCGAGATCATGACAAAGCCAGTAGGAGACAAACACTGATGAGGAGACTGAGTCGAGACCGCGGTCTAAGTCTCTTGGTCCTACTCCCACAGACAATGTGAGGCCTAGTTAGACAGAGAGAGGGGAGAGTAGGAGGTCTATGCCCCTAGCTGTAGATCAGACGGTAGAGCTCATCATACCATCAGCGATCCAAGTTCCATCCTGGCGAGATGGAGATCCAGGTTAGGTTTAGTTTATTAGTTTATGTTTTTTATAGTTTATTATTTGTGATATTTATATGGGAGTTTAAAATAGATCAGACAGTAGAGCTCATCGCACCATTAGCGATTCGAGATCCATCCTGGCGAGATGGAGATCTAGGTTAGGTTTGGTTTATTAGTTTATGTTTTGTATAGTTGATTATTTCTGATATTTATATGGGAGTCTAACATCTATCTCATCCTTTGATTTGCAGTTGGGACTGATGTATGGTGAGACTTTGTGAGTCGCATCATAGGAGACATAGTACTGACAGATGCCTCAAAGCAACGAGTGCGGGCAGGTTATTCACCACGATCATCCGCTAGGTGGCATGCTGAGATATTTATTCCATTTGTCAGATATAGGACTACTACAAAGGCCGTACTAGAGCAGTCTGCACGAGAGAGAGGAGTTTCAATAGAGAGCTGAGTGCACCGAGGCTAATCTTAGGGCACAGCGAGAGCAGATGGTAGCGGTTCCTACATCGGAGGGAGAGCTAGTTGTCAGTGAGTTCTTACTGTGGGAGGTCCAGTAGGCTAGAGCTGATAGAGACAGGGTTCAAACTAAGAGAGACCAGTACTAGAGGATGTACCAGGAGCCACATGAGCAGATGATAGAGATTAGAGGTGAGATCAGGGGGTTACGATCGTGAAGTGTCTCTAGGAGTCATTCGCGATCCGTAGCCACACATGGTCAGGCTTTTGTCACTCGTACACCATGAGGGCCTGAGGGTACTGGCAATCGAGGCTTAGCTATGTGATTCATAGAATTTAGGCACTACGACATCCCATTTTGTTTTGAGGGATAGTCGACTCAGATGTATACATGAAACTAAGATATATATATGATGTTTACTTCTTTTTATCTATGTGTAATGGCTTTTGATCTATCACATGTGATTTTTGTAAAAATGCAACTAGTGATAATGTCTAAATGCTATTGTGATATACTAACAATTCTAAAAAGAACATGTAGTAACAACCACAATGATTAACTATTTTACACATAACTTTAACCTCCATGCTACATTCAGTTAATACAAAAGTGATCTAAGCAATTATTACTTAAACATGATACAACAATGATCAACTGAACAGAGATGTAATGCTAAATGAATTAAGACAAAATAGTAATAGCTTGTCGAAATTGAAGCTAATCTATGTACTAAATTAGCTTATAAACATTTAACATTAAATCTTTAAGCATAAAATCTTTTGAGGTGCACCGCATTAATAGGTTCTTTAAGCGGCGTACCTTGCTCATTGGCTAATTTATACGCTCCAAATCCAAAGGTTTTAGTGATTATGTACGGCCCAAGCCAATTAGGGCTGAACTTACCTTTTTCACCAGGTGGTGCGTTTACATTGCATTGATTTTCATAAAGGACCAAGTCCCCAATGTTGAATGAACATTGTATGACTTGCACATTATGGGCTCGTTGTATTCCTTTTTGATAAGCCTTGAGATGTTCAAGAGCGTTAATACATCTTTCATCAAGCATCTCAAGTTCTTGTAATCTTTTCTCTCATTCTATGTCATCATCCATGATGTCTCTTAGGGAAATTCACAAAGAAGGAATTTCTAACTCCAAGGGCATTATTGCATCTGCGCCATAGATGAGATTATATGGTGTGTTACTCGTAGCCATTCAAATACTTGTTCTGTAGGCCCATAGTACATAGGATAATTGTGTATGCCAATCTTTTTGATGTTTATTAACAGTTTTTCTTAGAATCTATCTAATAACCTTGTTTGAAGCTTCTGCTTGGCCATTGGATTGAGGGTAATAAGGCATAGAGAAGCGATGTTGTATATGATATTTTTCGAGGAACTTTTTCACATCCTTGTTCTTAAATGGTGTACCATTGTCCGAAACAAGGGAGGAAGGTATTCCAAATTGAGAAATTATGTTATCTTGTATGAATCGACAGATTACATAGGCGGTCGTGGATTGCAAAGGGACCACTTCAACCCATTTTGTAAAATAATCAGTAGCAGTAATGATAAATGTATGTCCTTGAGAGGAGGGCAGAGAAATCTTGCCAATTACATCCAATCCCCATATAGAGAATGGCCATTGTGACACCTGGGCATGAAGCTCTTGAGCGGGAGCATGAATTAGGTGTTTATGTTGTTGGCATTGCGGGCATCTCTTGACATAAGCAAATGAAGCTTGTTCCATATGTTGCCAATAGTACCCCATACGTAACAATTTTTGCACCAAAGATTTTCCACCAAAATGCCCTCCACAGGTACCAGAGTGAGCTGCTTCTAAAGCTATCAGAATCTTTGAATTACTTAAACATTAGAGTAAAACACCATTATAACTTCATTGGTACAAGACATTCGATAATATAATGTATTGCGCTGCTAGTTTGCATAAACGGAGTCGGGTATTCTTAGATGTCGAGTCCAGAATAGTTCCATCACATAAATAATTGAATATGTAGGAGAACCATTCATCAGTGTATGTATTACCACAGAGTTCCAAATTCGCAACTATAGGGCTTTCAATTATCAGTGTCTTAAGATTATGAACAATGAAGGTAAATTCCTCAAGAGAACTGATGCAGAGCATGCTTCGGAAATGTTACCGGAGTGGTTGAACCATTGAACTGGTTCAGCCAGCGGTTCGACCATCGGCAACACTTACTACTATTGGCCAACCCAAAATTCCTTCGGCCAATGCACCACTTACTCTGATGAACCTTCGCACTATCTTCGTCAGCAAGACTTCTTTTATAGGTGGATGTCTGTCCATTTATGTCGATGCTCCGATGTTACAACACACGATTCACTTTCTATCACTATGACCCCGACAATCAATATAACTCTCAAAGACTCTCCTGATGGGCTCTCCTCACACTGATGACTTTTATCTTGTGCATACATTACCTTGTAGGATACACATGAATTTCTACAACATACATTTGTAGTATACACATGATTTGCATGATTTTGTAGCCAAAACCTCCCCTGCAACATTTGTAACTGAAACAACACACAGAAACAACTAAACCTATAGAACAGAAAATAAACTAATACTATGGAGTTCATTTCACTGATTTCAAAGAAATCTCAACCAGTGGAATGACTCCAATCTACATTCTCGTAATTAGACCAAAAACACAAAATTTATTCCTTCCTCATAAATTATACATACAATCTATTCTTCTTCTCTTTTCTCTGTCTATCTACGAATACAGACTCAAGTATTTAAAGACTCACTCAGTAGTTGCACACGGTGGAAGGTGAACCACCTCTGCCGATCAGTTACACTTCTTGTTCAGTTACAATTTCTTTTAATGACAACTCAACATTATGCCGTTACTCAGCTAGATATGACTCTATATGGCACAAAGGCCTTGTTAGTAATAATTTATGTATGGGGTTTTGAGTCAGGTCTCTTCCCTAAAAATCCAAAAAGTTTTAATATTTTTGCCCCTGTAATTATCAAAAATGCAAGAAATCAGTTGTGTGCAGGGTCGAAATATACAGTGGCGGGTCATAAATCTCCATCGACCCCTGAAAATTGATATAAATTGGGTCAAATGCATATCGGGTCACTGTTTCGGGTCACAATTTTTTGTGTCTAAATGTTTCTAAGTGTGGTTGTGGGGGTCTCATTGTATTAAACACCGTGGGCCTTGCCAAGTGTCGAGCCCCAGTTTATTGCTGTGCTTTTGTTTCTAACAGGTAACTTCAACGCGGAAGGCGCCACGTGGCAGGGGCTGTTTCTTTTATGTATCATGAGAGGGCCGCAGAACTTGACATGTGTCAATATCCGCTTGTGTTTCAATGACCCTTTAAGTGTTTCCTTTGTGTTTCAAAAAAAATCCCCGCGGAGGTGGGCCCCAGTGAGTTTCAAGTGGCGCAGGTCTCAAGTGTTGCAAGTGCGCGGAAGGTGCCACGTGTCAGCAGTGGATGCAGCCCCTTAAAAGTTCCAACTATACATGGAAGGCGCCACGTGTCGGCTTCCGCCGAAGTTTTGATAAAGTTTCTTTTATGTTTCGAAAGCTGAAGTTTCAGTAGAGTTTCCTTTAAGTTTTAAAGTGCCGCGAAAGGCACCACATGGAGGCACCCGAGAGACATAGAAAAAGTAACTAAGGCCCCGCGGACGATGCCAAGTGTCGCTGTCCGCTGAAGTTTCTACATGTTTCAATGTTTGGCGCAGACAGGGTGGGTCCCAGTTAAGTGTCTCAAGTAACGTGGATGATGACATGTGTCAGCTTCCGCATAAGTTTTAGAGTGGGGCCTTAAAGTTTCTGAAGAGTGCAGAGCCCGACAAGTGTCAGCCCCCGTTGATGTTTCTTTAAGTTTCTGAGCAGGGGCGGAAGATGCCACGTACCCCTTGAGGTTACTACGGAAGCTGACAAGTGTTAGCTTCCGAGTTTGTTTCTATTTTGTTTTTGAGTGTAGCGAAGTGGTGGTGGGTCCCAGTGAAGTGACTAATGCCCCGCGGATAGTGCCAAGTGTAAATTTCTGCCAAGCTTCCGAAGGACCCTTTATGTTTCTCAAGATTTTCACAGAAACCACCACGTGGCTGCTTCCGCTGAGTTTCTTTAAAGTTTCTTTGAAGTTTCTTTGTGTGTTTCAAGAGGGTGCGGAGCCCGCCATGTGTCTGCATCCGCCAAGCTTCCGAGGGGGTTTCTATGGGTTTCAAGGGTGCCGCGGGGCTTGCCACGTGGTGGCTTCCGCGTGAGGTTCTAGCAATAGACTCTCGGCGAGGAAGTAAAGGGAAAAGGTAAGTGAAACGAATCAGCGATAGAAACTACAAGTGCCTACGTGGCACGATTTGGTTGGTGGGTGACTTTTCAGCAGTTTTTGGGGCCGTTTGACGTAGCGATAGGTTTTTGATCGACGGCCACATTTTGATCTTGCAGCGATGGGTTTTTCCCACGTTTCTACAGCCATTTTTGGCCAGAGAAACTTCTGAGGTGCGCCATTGCTACACTCTAGGGCCTGTGGGTTGGTGAAACTGTAATGACGATTGTGCAGGAAGGCATGGGTTGAGTTGATAGCTCAACCACCATTTTTATGATGCATATCTGGAAACGGTGGCACATCTCTCGATTCTACCTGCTCCTTCCTCTTTGTCCCTCTGCAGCATTCACTGTTTTGAGCGCCATTTTTCTGATGCATGTATCTAGCAATTTTTTGAGTCAACCATGTAATTAATGCTGAGTGCACCTTCCTCGCTGTATATAAGGGACTATGTGACTCATTTTTAAAGGTTGTTGAATCCTAGGGCATTTTTGTGTAAATAATGAAGAACAAGGCATGATCCTGGTTGTTGTATCCCATTTTGGAGTTTATGAGTTGCAGCATGTATGTATTTTGCACATATGTTCAGTTTCAGTGTTGATTTATATGAAAAATGCCTATTGCATGTGTCTATCTGCTTGTCTCCATTTGCTGCATGTTTTCCTTCTTTTGAATCTGGTTGCTAAGGGTTTCTCAGGTTCTAGGGTATGGTTTTCTGTATCACATGCATGATCTCTAACTTCCATTCAAGGAGTGGATTAAACTGTTTTAGGTCAATGTATGGAGAAGGTTACATGTCAGCAGGGATATCTGTAAGTAGAGGCAGTTAGATACCCATTCTTGGGTGATGTTTGTAAGGCAAGCATCAAGTCCAACCCCCTAAAACTTGAGTGAAAGTTGCAAACCATCTGCTGTATACGTCTAGTTAACTCCTTGCCCAATGGATAGGCACCAGTCTGCTTCTGAGTCAGTAGTTATGAGCCAAAACCCCTTGTCTTGCATCCAGGACATTATGTCCACCCATCTCATCACTTCCACCTGTTAGTTGTAGGAGTAGGATTAGGAACCCCCTGCATACTCTCATACCCAACTAGACACATATGTCTAAGAATGTTGCCAACCTTGTGATCTATCATGCAGATCTTGGTCCATACATGAGAGTATTCTGCCTGTTATTGTCAAGTTATATCTTTTTATCTTTGAGCTAGTCAAGGTTACATCTTTAGCTATAGGGATACCCCCCTTGGTGCGGTAGAACCAGAAGTGAAGGGGAGGCAGCTCACGCAACCTCCCGTAATCTATTGGCTGAATCCACCTGTGCATTGGAACTGGCAAACCCTCTGCAGATTTGGAAACCAACAGGCCTTACAATATTACATTTTGGACAAAATAGAAATGCAAGGAATCTTCAGATTCTTAGAATCTCGAGGTGCTCCTGCACCATACAACCAACCAACAAAGATTTCCAAGTCCCTTGGAAATGTACCTGCAACAAAAACCTTTTTCTGCATCTCTTCTGGCTTTATCTTCAGTCTCCTCAGCTTCAGGCTTCCAATCTTTAGATCAATGGAATGGTGACCAGCCAACCAACAAAATTCAAACTACCATCATTTTAGAGCATCTTCAGGCTCCTTCTAATCCCATCAGTGGAGTACTCTTTAGGTTGCAATATCAAGTGCTTCTTCAATTAGGTATCCATCTCTCTACTGCTTCACAACACCAACTCACCAAACCATCCATCTTACCCAACAGTAGATTCTGGTGATACACCTACCACTCTGTCCTCAGTGGCCTCTCTCTGCATCCTTCACCAGCCTAATCTCTATTGGAGAATGGTCACGACAGACGTCATCTTGTCTGCCCACACACACAACCTCAAAAACCTCCTTCTGCAGCTAGATGGAACAAGCACCTGCAACAGTCTAACACTACTGTCAGCCTTCAAAAATTCTTTCCACAATCTCTATCTTCAAAATGGTCACCAACACAACTCTTCAGTTTTCCTTCAGCTCTTCACCTACCTTCTCAGTGACAGGAAACAAATACACAACTCCTTCAGGTACCAAATCTTTCACCAGATCTTTCGCCAGCTCTAATACCAATTTGATGCAGAGCATGCTCCAGAAATGTTTAAAATAGCACCACACGTCGAGCTACCAGAGTGGTTGAACCGTTGAGCTGGTTCAGCCGTCGGTTCAACCATCAACAACACTTACTACTATCAGCCAACCTAGAATTCCTTCGGCCGATGCACCACTTACTCTGATGAACCTTCGTACTATCTCCGTCGGCAAGACTTCTTTTATAGGTGGATGTCTGTCCATTTATGCTGATGCTCCGATGTTACAACACACGTTTCACTTTCTATTGCTGTGACCCCAACAATCGATAGAACTCTCAAAGACTCTCCTGATGGGCTCTCCTCACACCGATGACTTTTATCTCACGCATACATTACCTTGCAAGATACACATGAATTTCTACAACATACATTTGTAGTATACACATGATTTGCACGATTCTGTAGCTGAAACCTCCCTTGCAACATTTGTAACCGAAACAATGCACAGAAACAACTAAACCTATAGAACATAAAATAAACTAATACTGCGGAGGTCATTCCACTGATTTCAGAGAAATCTCAACCAGTGGAATGACTCCAATCTACATTCTCGTAATTAGACTAGAAACACAAAATTTATTCCTTCCTTAGAAATTATACATACAATCTATTCTTTTTCTCTTTTCTCTGTCTATCTACGAATACAGACTCAACTATTTAAAGACTTACTCGGTAGTTACACATGGTGGAAGGTGAACCACCTTTGCCGATCAGTTACACTTCTTGTTCGGTTACAATTTCTTTTAATGACAACTCAACATTATGCCGTTACTTGGCCAGATATGACTCCATATGGCACGAAGGCTTTACAGTATTACATTTTGGACAAAATAGAAATGCAAGGAATCTTCAGATTCTTAGAATCTTGAGGTGCTCCTACACCAATATATGCATCATTGTACGCTTTGTTGTATGTGATCTTCTTATGAGGAGATGGTTAGATCATGATGTCATGATGGGCTTCTTGATTATGTAGATGTGCAGTGGGAGTTTTGACAGTGATCTTGTTTGCTCTCTTTGGTTTTGAGTATTAATCATTTGCTTGAAGCTTCATGATTTTGCAGGATGCATTTGAAGTTGGCATGTATTGGTTGATGGATGCTCATGGATACTAGAGAGACTTGAGGTGAGACTTGAGATCTCTTGTTGTAGGGATCATGTGTTGGAATGGTTAAATTTCAGTAGAAAGACTGAGAATCATTCACTTGTTATGGACGTGAGTTCATAATTGAACTTGAGAGAAGATTGTTCTTGGAGAGAGTATATGAGACTCAGTGTATCTTAGTGGATCAGTCTCATTCCCCACTCTCAGTTCACTCGGCAGAAAATGTTCTGATAGGTATTGCCTAGGTTATTTTAGATTCATTTGTTTTATGCTTTTATTTCTCATAGATATGAATCTTGAGCTACAATTATTGGTTCTAGAGGTTTCATTTGAGGGATGTTAGCATGGTTATCTTCTTGATTTGTATGGTTTGATTTATGATGTTAATTTATGAGGAGTTTATAAGATTTGATTGGGCTTATTGCTTATTATGGAATGGTTATGAGTTTGATCTATCTTGATTAGAGAGGCTTACATTCATGTTGATGTTTATTTGATCTTATGAGATTAAATGGTTGGGTGTTGTTAATGCTTTTCAGTTGGGGTTTTGTGAAGGAGATCATACTTGGCACAACTTAGCACTTGGTGATGTTGGCAGAAGGACATGTTATGGTTTGCAGTTTATCTTTATGGTCTCATTCTTCTTCCTAGAGGTTCTTATTCATCTAGTATGATCAATGGGTTTGTGGTCATCTACTGTTGCTGTACTTTATTGTTTTTTGGCAATAGTATGTGTTCTTTTTAGATGTGGACTTGGAAGAGGTGGAGGAGGTCAGAGGTGAGAAAATGTGCAGAAAATTGTTTGTGGATGTATGCTCTATTTTACAATAGTTGGTTGTAGTTTGCAGATCATTGTAATTGTTCTTTGTATTATATGTTTGTATTATAAGCCACTTTTTATGTAAGTGCTCATTGGTAGACTTTGAGTTACTTTAGTTGGCATTGCTCATGTAGTTTGATTCCTAGGATGTATGTATATCTTTGGTAGATTGTTTTTCATTGGGCTGTAGTATCAAAGTTCTTCAGATTTTTTGCACATCAATGGTTTTAGTGTGTTTGTTATCATGGGAGATGGTAACTTTGAGCAGGACAGTGGATTATACAAGGATGAGAGTTGCAGTATGGGCTGAATATGTCATGTGCAAAAGTTCTCTCAATGGTGGTTATTTAGTTGGATGTAAACAACTAGCTATGGTTGTTGTTCTAACTATTTTGGAGCTTACATGCTTGATCTTGTTTTGAAGATGTTTGGACTTCAAAGTTATGTTTTGTTAACCGGTTTGAATTTGGATACATTGGTGTGTCTATGTGGCATTTAGTGTTTCATCATATGTTTTTGGCATTCTAATCTTTTTGTCATGTTGGTGATCACTTGGAAGATGTTACAGGTGCTTCTGTAAAGCTAGTGAGCATAGTGGAGTTCAATTGAGCTGAGTATTTGGCAGCCACTCATGCTTGCAAGGAAGCCATTTGGCTTAAGATATTATGTTCAAATATTGGTATTGATGCAGGATAGTTTACTAACTGTTGTGATAGTTAGAATGCGATGTTGCATATGCATTAATGAAACTAGTGGGCACAAAGAAGTGTAGATGGTGTTCGGAGTCTATGGGCCCCTCGGCCTATAGCAGTTAAATCTTGTTATTTCTATTGGCTCTTACAAGGTGTTCGACAAGTAGGAGAATGTTGTGAATTAAGGTGTCTCAGCCTTGTAAATTCCTTGCATTTGTTATTGTAATGTAATTTATTTACTTTGCCTATGTTGTATTTTTGTTGCACATCCTGTTTTGTCATCTAGTGTGAAGTGGCATGATGAGTTGTCACTCCACTTGTAAGGTGACTAGGATGGTTAACTCACTCCATGTGGAGATAGGCATCCCTTTTGTGTGGTAGAGGTTTTCTACCATGTGTCAGCATCTTCACTAGTGTGTAAGTGAATCTTGACCAAAATGGTTATGACATATTCTTATGACAGAATCTATGACATGTAAGAGTCAGAAATAGAAGGTTCTATGACAGGTGAAGACATGTGTCACAAAGCATCTTGGAAGAAGGCATCTTTAGGCATCCCAAGGAGGGTTTTGTCATGTTGTAAGAGAATATGCTATTTATAGCTTATGTATGACAATTTCTCTTACAGCTGTAAGTTATGACAACTATGACAGATTCTATGACAACTGATTGGTGTGTAAGAGCATCTGTCATTGCCCAAATTAGAAATAGGTGACCATATTGGGATGGGGTGATATGACAAGTGTCATGACCATGCTGTAGTGTTGGACAAGTGTCCCTAGGCATGGGTTTGGGCCATGAGGCCAAGTTGGATGCCCATTCCAAGATATGTTCAGTTTTGCCTTAAAAACTTCATAATAAGCATGTCCTTGGAGAGGAGATGTTGAGTGTGATTAACAGGTATTGTTATGCTACCAGTTTGTCTCTAGATATGAGTGTTGAAGACTCCTGAGAGCTTGCATTGCAAGTGTATTGTAAACCATTATAGTTTTGATAATACATTGTGCAAGTTTTGGAGTGGGGTTTTTTACCCAATAAGGTTTTTCCCCACATATATCTTGTGTCTCTCTTCTTCTGTCTTACATTCTTATGTGGTGCATTGCTACAATATCTCTGTTGTTGTATTAAACATTCTATAATTGTAAAGGTTAAAATGAATTTTCACTCTTCTCTCCTCATTAGATTAGTGTAGGAAGCGATTTCCGCACACCTAGCTTCCTTTCACTCTCACTACTCTTGCAACTCAAATTGCGAGCTCGTTAAGGGAAAATTTATGCTAGAAAAGAAGAGGAATTCTTTGATCTTTCCAATTTTAATTTGGTTGTCAATCTTTTTGGAGTACATACAACACTGAGAGGGGGGTGAATTAGTGTTGTATTCAAAACAATTCAATTACTTCTTTTTAAAATTGTGTACATGAAATAATTATATTGACAACAACTAATTAATAACAACTGAGGTTGAATGTTCAAGCATGGAGACCAAATAAACCACACATCAAATGACACCATAACACAATGAATTTCATGAGTGGAAAACCCTCATAGGGATGAAAAACTACTCAAAAATTGCCTCACTGGCTTAATCAAAAACATGCCTCACTATCTACACAAAATATCTAGGAGCACCAACTCCAATATCAATAGGAGCACCCACTCCTTGACATAGCCTCATTGGAAAAAGGTTTGCAAGAGCACCCACACTCTACATATAGAAATATAATTACAAATATAGAGGGTTACTCTATTTCTTTTCAGTACAACACCTTATGATCCCCTTTGCAGGATCATCATAAACTTCTTCTTTGCAGGACAATCAAATAGATGTACAAGGTTTTGCTCAGTTATCACTTGAACCTAATGACATCTCCATGATTACAAGCTATCAGGTCCTTCACAAATCTATGTAGAATCTACTAACATTCTACCTCTACATTACATACACAAACAAACCCTTAACTGATAGAAATTTCCCCAATCACTTATACATTCTCTATATCTCAATTCTCTGCATGACTAAAACACAGATATAAATATCTGGTAGATTCTTTGATGATCTACTCTGGTACATTGACCTCTGTATTCATCATTCTCAAACTCAACAATGACCCCATAAATTCTAAGGTTTTTATATTTCAAAGGAAAGTCAGTTATGCAACAGTTTCAAAAGAGTACCCATGCTTATTCAATTGTTGGCATTTCTCATATGGATGTATAGATCTTTCTTCAGAGCATACGGTTCACCAACATACCATCTACATAACATTATGCAGAGCCTACTATATATTTCTCTAGCCTTAGGGTTCATTCAAAATCTAAAATAAAATAGTTAGGGTATAGCTGGAGAAAACAAACCGTCAAATTGAATACCAGAGATGAAACGTTGGAAGTTTAAAAACATTTAAATGATCATCATTCGATATACCCTTCCCACCTTCGAAGGATTAAATATATGCCTTTGATTTTTTTTTGAGAACTTGAACCATATGTAGCAACTTGAGGATTTGGTGACATCAAATGAAAGCTGGTCACTTTGTATGACTAAGGTATCCTTAAGCGGGTCACCTTTAATGATGGTGACTTGTAACAAAAGGTCACTTTCATTTTAAAACAAAAAATAACTTGAACAATGACGGTTATAGTATGTTTAGAATATGGAAGACACATTTAGGGTTTTAACCCACAAACCCTAATACACAAACACCTTTATAGACTTGAATACCATTCAAATTGCTTTGTAGAGATATCACCTTATCAAAGAAGCATGATTGGTATAGAGTAACATGATTGTTATCAAACACTTGTAATATCGTCATTTTGTATCATTACCATGCACCTATGACCAACTCTTATGATGAACAAGAAGGCAAATGATCAAACCAACTTAGAGTTCATTAGAACCAAACATTAACAACTTGATCTTGTGATGAAGTATGACAATACTAATAAACAAGGGTCAACACCTGTATGCTTTTGACATTAACACCATCATGACACTCACCACTATACCTCATGAAGGCATAACAACTCTTTGTGTAATATCAAGAATAAGACTAATGATGGATCACCTTGCTGCCTCAAACTCTTCCTTTTGCTATCACATTCATAAGTAGGCAATCAACAACATATAAACCTTTGATGATCTTTAAAGTTGTAACCTTTTGAAGATCTTTGGAGCATGAATGAATGAAACCTCACTTTCTTGAACATGAACATGCATCATGCATGTGAACCATGTGAACTATTCTTGAATGAAGACATCATGGACCCTGATGAAGACATACAACTTCCTGCTGAAGCAAGAATGAAAACATATGAAGCATTGTACCCCTGAACACCTTGTTTACATTTTGACATCAAGTAACAAATACTTGAAGTATCAACAAGCTATCAACATCAAATAGAAACAAGGCATGAACAAGTAACAACATGATATACCATGAACAACATAAATAACATTTTCATAGATCTAAGAACACATATCATGAATACCATAGTAAACCAAGAGCATGAGTATCCATCCTGAGACAAACATAAAGACATCCTGCCAAGAGCATGAGTATCCATCCTGCTACACCAAACCATATGAAAGCTCTTGATCTCATGCTTGACACATAGCAACATATATGGATGACACAAACACTATATCACCTTATCAGCATCATTGCCAACATGCTTGAGAGACCTTATCATGAAAACCTTATTCACAACATCATGCACCTCATGACCATCACCTACCTTGAATCACTGTATCACCTTATCAACATCATGGCATCATGGAACTCAGACATCCTTGTCATCAACCTTGACATCAATGAAAAAAAACCTTAACCCTTTGACATAAATGACAAACAATTTACAATCTCCCCCTTTTTCATTGATGTCAATAATTTTGACGTTTGTACCTTATTACTTCCCCTTTGACAACAATGACAAAGGGACCTACAAGATCCATAATCACAACAAAATATGAAAGTGCCACTATCATCAAGGTGTCATCAAACAATTATATGAGTAAGTACACTGTCAAAGAGTATAATGCATCAAGAAAAGAATGACAATCAATACCATGGGCATTGCCAATGTTGTGAAGTAACCCAAACACTCGTACAACTACACTGTATAAAAAAATAGACCATTGAGTGTAATGACTATCCTACCATTTTCTATGCATACAAGTACTTAGAAACAACTTACTAATACTATTCACACTATTGGAATCCACCTGTTGCAGAGTCTCTTCACTACTATCATACTGAGGTTTACATTGTATGCAATGGTCACACATTATAGTGTATCACTGTCACACTTTTGTTTGCTGATCAGTATTGAATGTCACTGTCACATTGTATGATATATTGAGCATTGTGTGTTGTCATGTCCACATACTTAGAACTTCTCCCCCTTACTAAATACTTCCCATCATCATTTGGTCTGATCAAAGTCTGAAACATCACTGTAATGCTCTATCATACATAAATTTGCTCAAGATCCTGCTATGTCAGACATCAACTGTCATGAACATGGAGCCCTTGGTTGAAAACAAGCACTCCCTCTGTGATATAGCACCTATTGAAAGACTCAAAGAACTATCTTGAACCAAATCTTTACCAAGTATGGCATTAATATAGCAACTTCATGATTTTGTCTTTGAGAAGTAACTGAGGCATAATGAATTCATGATAATTTTGATCTTTGTAAGCATTCTCCTTTGAAACAATGTCACTGTAAAAACTCCCCTTGGGTTAAGAAAAAATTTGGCAAAAAAACATATGTTGACAAAGTCCTTTGCAAGACAACTATGATCAAGACAATTATATTGATTTCACTGTCAGAGATGAATGAGCAATTGTATGTGTCATGTTAGCAAGAGAGACACTGTTATTATGAACATTCCACCATCCATTGGTACTAGCTATAAAAGCTTTGAAGAAAAACAAAAATAGATATACCATCAATCTCATATGACTGTCATCATGAACCACATGAATGTGAAGGGCAAAGAAGAAATGATCAATCCAAGCTTATGTATCACTGTTCAAATGATAAACCAAACTTTCTATCCATGTTAATAGGAGTAACTTATCACCTAAACTTTTACATGGTGCCAAAAATATGAGAAAGAATCACAAACTAAACCATCAAATCTATCATCACTGCCACACAAATGTCTCACAAATATACTGTCTTGAAATTCACAGTCTTGTCCATGCTGTCATGTTTTCTTGGTATATCTAAACAAGAAACCATATTTCACTTCACTGTTCTAAGGATCATAGCACTGCAAGGTTCACTGTCTGAGATGATATCATTAGAGCCATCATTCATTGTTATAACTACAATACCTACTTCAAACCTTGATAAAGGCCATACCCTGTTCCAAAGCCACTACAAACATAATATATGCCAATCAATATCAATGTAAACACCCTGTTCAATGCACTGTCTAATATAACCTTCTTGACCATAAACTACTGTCTGACACCAAAACTTCATAAAGATCACTGAACTGTTGTCATAAAACTACTGTGCCCTAACTTTAGTGATCAATGACAAAACAAATATGATTGATACAAATTGACAACATTCACATTATCATTTGAAACATGATGATACTAAATGTAGCATGATGACAAGCATTTCAACCAAGCTTCCTATCTGACCAAGCAACCTGTTGAAACTCTTTAGGGATTGGAGATAAAGCATTGGATAACTCCTCCTAACCTCATGATGCATCTCATGCTATTGATGAGGTGTCTTGTGCAACATGCACAAGTTCTTTCTTCTTTTTCTCTTGAACTTGCTTCCTTCTCCAAACTTTTACAGTTTCTTCCTTTTGCTCATTTGTCACCCTTTGTTATTCCTAGGTGTTTTCTTAAGATATCTTCTACAAAAATATGCTAAATGACCAAAATTATTACACCTATAACACTTGACACTGTAGTCTAGAAGCTAAGAACCATAGTTTCTTCTTGACAAACCATAGGAACTTTTATTTTTGTTCCACACATGATTATATCTTCCATGTAAGCTATAGTCTTATTATTTGTGACCTACTTGATTGCATTTGTAACACACAATCTTGTAATTCTGATTTGAAGACTTACTAGGATCTTTATTCTTATTCCACTCTAAACAATAACTTGCTTGAGTTTTACAATTTCTAGCTCTATGACCATCAGCATGACAACAATAGCAATAACCATGAAATTGAGAATAGTTGTACCTCATTGAATGATATTGCCTGATAGATGGGGGTCTTGAGGTTCTATTTGTTATTCTACCTTCATCAATACTTTTATCCTCTGTCTTATCTACAAGATCAGTAGCATGATGGCCCAAATCTATCTTCTTCCTTGGTGCACTTCTGACTTTAGAACACTGCCCTTCTTCATAAGCTAGACCAGTAGTGTTCTTATGATGCCTTTGCTTCTTCAACAAGTCATTTAAACATTCAGTACTATTTTCAAACAACATATTCTTGTGCAACTTAGAAGATGCTTCTTCCAATTCCTTCCTCAAAGTAACTGTGTCTAGCTCTAATCTTAGGCATTCATTAGTTTTATCTTCAAGATTAGATTTTGTAAAATCAATTATGCTTTTTGCTTCTTCTATTTTTGTCTTTAGGCAGATAATTAGCTTATTTGACTCTTCAAGTTCTAAAGAGATTTTTGCAAAATCTGAACATACCTTGTCTTTGGAATATTTTTCTTGTTGAAACTAGTCTTCTAATCTCTGATTCTCCTTTCTAAGTTGCTTGATCTGATCTAAGTCACACAAGAGTTCACCTTCTAAATCAACCTCACAATCATCTTCATCCATAAAGAGATCTCTTTCTTCATCATCAATCTCAACTGCAAGATCCTTCTTTTTATCATACTTTATATCATCATTCAAGGAAGACTCATGTAACAACTCATCACATGACTTGACTGGGGTTTGCTATACAACCTTTTGCTTGGCATCTTTCTTTTCTCTATTTCTTCTACACTTTCCCATGGCACTCCACTATCAGGACCTACCTAAGCATGTTAGACTTCGATAGGGAACCTATGCTCTAATACCAATTATTGGAGTATAGACAACACCGAGAGGGGGGGGAGTGAATCAGTGTTGTATTCAAGACAATTCAATTACTTCTCTTTAAATTTGTGTACATGAAATAGTTATATTAACAACTAATCAATAACAACTAAGACTGAATGTTCAAGCATGGAGACCAAATAAACCACACATCAAATGAGACCATAACACAATAAATTTCATGAGTGGAAAACCCTCATAGGGATGAAAAACCACTCAGAAATTGCCTCATCGGCTTAATAAAAAACATGCCTCACTGGCTATAAAAAATATCTAGGAGCACCAACTCCAATAACACACAAGAGCACCAACTCAAACACCAACTAGAGAACCAACTCAAATATCAATAGGAGCACCCCCTCCCTAACATAGCCTCACTAGCAAAAGGTTTGCAAGAGCACCCACTCTCTACATACAGAAAGATAATTACAAATACAGAGGGTTACTCTATTTCTCTTCAGTATAATATCTTATGTCTCCCTTTGCAGGATCATCATAAACTTCTTCTTTACAGGACAATAAAATAGATGTACAAGGTTTTGCTCAATTATCACTTGACCCTAATGATCATCTCCATGATTTCAAGATATCAAGTCCTTCACAAATCTATGTAGAATCTGCTAACATTCTGGCTCTACATCACATACACAAACAAACCCTTAACTGATAGAAATTTTCCCAATCACTTATACATTCTCTGTATCTCAATTCTTTGCATGACTAAAACATAGATATAAATATCTAGTACATTCTCCAATGATCTAATCTCGTACATTAACCTCTGTATTCATCATTCTCCAACTTAACAACGACCCCATAAATTCTAAAGTTTTTATATTTCAAAGGAAAGTTAGTTATGCAATAGTTTCAAAAGAGTACCCATGCTTATTCAATCGTTGGCATTTATCATATGGATGTGTAGATCTTTCTTCAGAGCATACAGTTCAAAAAACATACCATCTACAGAACATTATGCAGAGCCTGCTATATATTTCTCTGGCCTTAGGGTTCATTCAAAATCTAAAATAAAATAGTTAGGGCATAGCTGGAGAAAACAAACTGTCAAATTGAAGACCAGAGATGAAATGTTTGAAGTTTAAAATATTTAAACGATCATCATTCGATATACCCTTCCCGCCTTCTTAGTATTAAATCTATGCCTTTGATTTTCTTTTGAGTGCTCGAACCACATGTAGCAACCTGAGGATCCGGTGACATCAAATGAAGGCCGGTCACTTTGTATGACTAAGGTACCCTTAAGCGGGTCATCTTTAATGATGGTGACTTGTAACATAAGGTCACTTTCATTTTAAAACAAAAAATAACTCAAAAAATGACGATTATAGTATGTTTAGAATATGGAAGACACATTTAGGGTTTTAAGCCACAAACCATAATACACAAACACCTTTATAGACTTGAATACCATTTCAAATTGCTTTGTAGAGATATCACCTTATCAGAGAAGCATGATTGGTATAGAGTAACATGATTGTTATCAAACACTTGTAATATCATCATTTTGTATCATTACCATGCACCTATGAGTCCCTTTAGATTTTTCACTTAACACCTATACTTGTATTTTCAACAAACCCAAGGCTGTTAGGTGAGTCATTGTGAAGAAATCACTTTGGTTAAGAAAAGGTACCCTGATGAAAGGATATCACAGACCTGGTCCTGATGACATTCTCAAAATGAGTCACAACCTATATATAAATGTGTTTTCATCACTTGAATCTTAAAAATTTTGTTATTTTCTGGGGTGATGAGCTGCATCATCTTGACTAACCAAAACCAAAACTCAACCAGCAAACAAGGCAAAAATAAAACAAAACACTATACAAACAACTATACATATATACATTATGATACACATGACTGACATGAAGCTACTTAGGCTTGGAAATAATGTTTGAGGAACTGTCCATTGACTGGCAATGGAACATCCTCTCCTGTCAAGTTCTTAAGCCTGAAAGTATTGTCTCCTAGTATCCCAGAAATTTGGAAGGGACCTATCCATAATTTATCAAACTTACCATGGTCACCTTTCCTCTCATGGACTTTATCCTACATAAGGATTAAATCAGATATCCTAAAGGCTTTAACTTTGGCTCTTTTGTCAAACCAGTGTTTGACAACAGCCTGATGTTTGGCAAATTGATCAATTGCCTGACTTCTTTTCTCTTCCAGGTGCATCAACTGAAGCAACCTGACCTCTTGGTTATTGTCTATGCCTAGGTGCTCTTGAGCAAACTGCAAGGTAGGAATCTTCAGGTTAACAGGAAGGATGGGATCCACCCCATAGACTAAATGATAAGGCGAGTTTCCTAATGCAGCCTTGTTTCTGGTTTTGTCCACCCATAAGGCATACTTTAGAAGTGTATCCATTCCCTAGGGTTCTTGTCTACTAACTTCTTTATGATATTTAGCAAATTTTTGTTAGTGGATTCTGCCAATCCATTCCCTTGGGGATAATAATTAGATGAGAAATTTAGTATGATCCCATAATCAAAGGCCCAACTTGACAATTTGGTTGAAGTAAAAGCAGAGCCGTTATCGCTTACCAGAGCATAGGGAACCCCATACCTGGTGATTATGTTACTTTCCAGAAATCTGATGACATCTTCTGTGCTACAAGTCTTGCTGCTAGTGGCTTCAGTCCACCTAGTACAGTAGTCAGTAATTTTTAAAACATACCTGTGGCCTGATGATGATGGAGGATTAATTGGTCCTATGAAATCCATGCCCGACTGTGCAAATGGGCGTGCCTCCATCACTGGTTGCAAAGGTTGTGTAGCATATCTTTCTCTGTTGGTAGCAACCTGACATACATGACAGCATTTAATGTGTTCAGCTGTATCCTTGAAAATTGTAGGCCAATAATATCCTGCTCTAAGGATAGCATGTGTTGTAGCCAAGGATGAGCCATGTGCTGTACCAAACTTGTCATGTAACTCTGATAAAACTTTATCTGCTTCTGGCCTCTCTAGGCATCTTAGGTATATTCCTTCATAATTTTTCTTGAAAAGTACTGCTTTCATCATGTACTTCTGAGACTTTATCTTCAGGGCTCTTCTTTGTGGAGCCTATAGTCTTGGACGACATCTTCCAGTAATCAGGATATGCCTGATATCTGAATACTACTCTTCATTGTCCTTAGCATTGATAACATATTATTGACTCACAATGTTTGGATCAATTTCTGATATCATTTGGCTTAAAGCCTGCCCTCTCACCAGTTTCATGGGTGTGATATCCATGTCATATTCTTGTAGTACAGTGATCCACTTAGCTCTTTTTTCACCGGGCTCACTTTGCATTAACAACATCTTCACTGCTGCATCAGGTACCACAGCAATCACTTTGCTTCTCAAGATATAATGTCTAAATTTCTTTACTGCTCTGACCAAAGCAAGTGCCTGCCTTTCAACATGTACATATCTCAATTTAGCATCTTTGAAAGGGCAGCTCATGAAGGCAATTGGTTTTTCTTCTTTTTCTTCATTTCTCTGAGTTAGCACTACTGCAGAGGTATGTTTTGAAGCAAATGAATAAATATAAAAGTCTTTGGTGTAGTCTAGACTGATGAGGATAGGAGCATCAGATATAGCTTTATTTATGTCTTCAAAAGCTGCTTTAGCCTCTGATGTCCACTCAATCTTTGCATCCTTTTTCAACATTGCATTTAAAGGTCTAACTATTTCAGCAAAGCCGGTGATGAATTTCCTGACAAAATTTATCTTACCAAAGTAAGATTTGAGCTCTTTCTTGCTTCCTGGAAGCTGTAATTTCATAATGGAGTCCACCCTGTCAGGATCAATGATAATCCCATTCTCGGTTATTAGGTGGCCCAACAACTTTCCTGTTGTCACCTTGAATATGCATTTCTTGGGGTTCAAGGATATCCCATATTCTTCATATTTTTTTAGTACATTTCTGAGATCTGTTACATGGTTTCCTCTTTCTTTGGAGAATATTGTTAAGTCATCCTTGTATATGACTATACACTTTCCTATTAAGCCTCTGAAGGCTATGTCCATTGCTCCCTGGAAGGTTGCTCCAGCATTTATCAGCCCAAATGGCATATGTCTATAAGCAAAAATCCCCCACTTTGTTGTGAAGGTAGTTTTCAGCCTGTCAATTTTATCAACCATTACCTGGTTGTAGCCTGAGAAACCATACAGAAAGGACATCATTTTAGCACCATTTACAATCTGCAGAACTTCATCTAATGAGGGTAAAGGATAATTATCCTTCTCTGATGCTCTATTCAGGTTCCTGAAGTCTACACACAGTCTGATGTCTCCATTCTTCTTTCTTACTGGCACTAGATTAGCAACCTAGGTGGGATGCCTCATAGGAAATATGATCCTAGGATTTAACAGTTTCTTGACTTCTTCAAAAATTATTGGTTCAAGCAAAGCATTGACTAGCCTTTGCTTCTGTCTGAAAGGTTTAGCATATGGCTTGAGGGGTATAGTGTGAGTTATGACTGATGTGTCATATGTCTTCAACTCATCATAAGTCCATGCAATGACATGGATGTAATCTTTAACGACGTAAGTTATTCCTTCTAACTCTTCTAGTGTGCAAACCTTACCAATCAAGACATTTCTCTTGTCTTCATTTTGTCCAATATTCACTTGCGAATACGATCCTCCATCAGCCTTTGGAATATCCTTCTATTTTAACATGTTATCCAGGTTAAATGCTCTCTCTAGCTCTATAATCCCTTTAGGAATCCTGTTTCTAGGCAACTCTAATATTTCCTCTTCTTCCCACACGTGATCTTCCACATTGTTCTCATCTATGATCTGAGCATCAAATATATCCCTGTTGGATATGAAATCAAGGATATGCTGATCATCATCGAAAACCTGGAGGTTAGTAACATTATCAGGTACTGAAGGCACTGATACCAGCTCTATTGAAAATCTCTTTAGGCTTGATATGGACAAGGGCTCTAATGTACTGGCAGCCTGTGCTAAGGCATCTGCCCTTTGGTTCTGTTCTCTAGGTACGTGGGTGATATTAAATGCATCAAAGTCTTCAATCAAATCCCACACTCTGTGTCTATAATTTGACAATTTCTTATAATTGCAAGAGTAAATTCCTCTTACCTGTCTGATAACTAATTCTGAGTCCCCAAAGACATGTAGAATTTTTACCTTCTTCTTAAGGGCGAATAGTATCCCATGAATCAGAGCTTCGTACTCTGTCACATTGTTGGTGCAGGGGAACTATAATATGTAAGTAGCTAAGTAGGACTTTCCTGATGGATCAATGAGATCAATCCCTACTCCAGCTCCTTGTTTGGACTTGGATCCATCAAATCTAAGGATCCAGGCCCCATCTTTAGCAGGAGGCTTAGCTGAACTTTCTTCCCTTTTTGCAGCTCTAGCAGTTGCACCACTTGATATCCATTTTAACTTAGGAATCTCAACCTTCTCAGTTTTTATTTTTCCTTTCTTTTGTGAAGCTGAGGTCTCTTCCTTCTTTTCATCATCAGGAGGATGATCTTTTGGACTTGGCATAATATTTCTCTTTAAAATATGTAAGCATAGTGAACAGGCAGTCTCTGAATGAGGTGCCTCATGCAATCTGCACCATCCTTCAGTTAGTGCATCTTGTGGAAGTTTCCCTTGTTCTATCATTTTTTTAATTTCTCCTGATAAGAACTCCTCAAATTTGGTCAGGTTACTACCTCTGTCTTCATCAGACAGTTCATAATCTGACTCCATCAAACAATCGCTCCTTGGGGTGATTTTCTCTTTCTTCTTAACATTTATCTGGTCATACATAAGAATTTCTTCTGTTCTCAGAATATGATCCTCATCATGATGTATTACCTCACTTCTATTTCCTGCATAAGACAAACAAAAATTAGTATCATCATCATCACTATATGTGTAACTTACCTCAGATGATGATGTCTCCTCTCTGCATGTTTGCTCAAGTTCCATCATGTCAATGCAAGCCTCACATGTTTTCTCGGAATGTACCTCATCATGTAATCTGCACCAACCATCAATGAAAATATCATGAACAGGTATATCCAATAATTGACAGTGTTTTACCTGTTTGGACAAATATATTTCAAAGCTCTTGAAATGAGCTACTTCTATTTCATCGCCATGGTCACGACCAAATCCTAAAGCTACAGCATCATTCTCATGAGGAGGATCATCAGGATCATGATCATCATGAAAATCATACATCAGGACCTCTGGTGCAGGAGCAGCAAGATGTCGAGATTCTACTTGATTTACAAGTAGTTTGTTTTGTTTAAATAAGGTCCTTGAGACCATTAAATGTTGTTATAGGGGTTAGAATCCATATTTGTAATGGACTATGTCGAAATAGCTAGAATCTACTATGGTTATGTTATTAGTCCTAGGTAGGACAGTCTTGTAGTCATAGGTAGTTTGCAAGAGTCAATTTTGTAAGCCTTTGTTGAGGCATTTAAAATAGTCATTAAAGTCATTTTAACCTTCATGTTGTAAGCCTATAGAGGCATGTCAAAGGTTGGAAAGATGTCTACACCTTGTCATAGGTTCTCCACATGTTAAAAAGCTTCTAAACATAAAGTAGTTGGTGAAAAAAGAGAGTTTCTAAAACAATCTTTATAGCTGCAGTTACAAATCAGGAAAAAGCTCGATGGTGGGGCAGTTTCTTGGACCCCAATCGACTTCATGCTTTGGAGAAGGTTTATTTGAAGCTTGCCAAGCATTATTGAAAAGAGATTATTTGAAGGAATGGAAAGAAAATAACAAAAAAAGACTACTGTTTTCTATTTTTCTATTTTTTCTGATTTTTCTTCACTGTTACCAGGCCGTACCTGCGACTGTACGGATTTGTCATTGCGCAAGTTTGTAATGGATGGAAAGGGGTGTGAAGTAGCTTGGATTTGAACTTTGTTTGGGATCTTGACAATGCCCTAGGTGAAAGATATCATTAGTTTCCCCAAAACTATTTTTGTAAATTGCTGTCACAGTTAGAAATTTGCTATTTTCTGCTTTAATCTGTACTTGTACGGCTAAGTAGTGGTTGATGCCTTAGATGCTTGGATAGTGTAGAGTGTCACCTATCTTTTACAATTGGTTTGGGCTCTTGACACCTTTTCATCTCTCTGCATTTCTCCTTTGTCTGAAAGAGGGTTTGAAAACTTAGGTTAGGGTTCTTCTGAGCAACCTGATGGATTTTTGCCCATTCCATTGACCTTTTTCTATCTTTGCTCAATGGAATGGGTTGTATCATAGTCTATGATAAAGTTTGTGAAGGATAGAGAGACAGGAGGATGTTGTAGAGTGAGTTTGGGCATGTGAATGACCTTGCAGAAACCATGATCAAGAATTCAAAGGAGGACAACAGTCATATCAAGAAGGTAAAAGTTTTATTCATCATGTTATTGCTTTGCTAATGAAGACATTGGTATGTGTGCATGTTATAGATTAGTATGTTGTAAAGGGATTGGGTTGGTGTAGAGGGAGACCATCCCAAGGAGGTATTTTTGGCTGTTATCCCAATGGAGCAACAATGTCATGATAGTCAATGAGACTGCTGTCCTGTAGGTATTACATAGTGGTTGAATGGAATGTTAGTTAGTGTTAGACATCCTGGAAGGTGTGTCCTGGAGTCCTTCATTGTGTGTGTCAAGAAAAAGTTGGATATGGTGTTGAATCCTGCCTTATGTGAAGGTTATGTCAGAAGAAAAATAGTGAACTTGAGAGTTATTGCATTGAAATGGTGAAACATGTTTCTGCTGTCTTAGATGCTCTGCATCATTTGTGGTATCAGAGCCACTAGTAGGTCCTTGAGGGAGTAAAGGATCTTGTGAAATAGTAAGAGTTTGTGAGAGTTTGTGAAGATGCCTCCTAAAAATCAGATGGCAAGAGATAATTCTGAGTTGAGAGAAGCCTTAGAGGCAAGAGAAAAGGAGTTGAGGGACAGAAGAGAGCAGAATGCTGCAAGAGACAGAGAGTTGAGGCAAATGAGAAGAGAGAATGCAACAATCTTGGCTAGATTGGAAGCATTGGAGAAGAATCCTGGTGCAGGAGCACCCTCGAAAATCTAAAAGTTCTTGTACAGGGGCACCTCGTAAATCTAAAACTTCCTCACATTTCAAGAAAGGTCTGTTGTAAAGGCCTTCAAGCCATATGAAACAAGTGTATACGTGTCAAAAAGGGTTAAAAATATAATGTAACCGAACTGTTTGTTTTATAAACGGTGGTCAGTTGGTGGTTCACCTCCCACCACGTATTGTAGCTATTGACATAGGTGTCATTCTCTAGCAAAAGTCTGTATCTATAAAAGAATGTGGATAGACTGAAAAGGTAGAGGTAGAGAGGTAGATGGAATGTAGAGGAGAGTCGAAGGAAAGAAATTGTATTTTAGTTTGAATCAGAAGAATGAAAAGGATTTTGTTTTTTCTGGTCTAATTGCAGTGGATCTCGTTTGGGGTCATTCCACTGTAGGATTTCTCTGAAATAAGTGGAATGACCCCCCGGTTGTTGGTTTATTTCCATTCAGTGCTGAATTAGTAGTTTTTCTATGTTGTTTGGTTACGAATGTTTACAGAAGAGGAATAGTGTGTTTTATGTGTATATAACATGTGTGTGTGTATATCGCAATTACATGCGAGGTCCTTCTGTGTATTTCCTGCATTTAGATATCGGGTTGTGACGGAGGAGGGATCAAGCATTTTGTACATATGGTGAATATGTTATATCCTACACTTGAGTGAGAGTCTGATTGTAGATGGCGGAAGATGCAAGTGTTCAGTGTTGAACCTTGGCGTTGAACCTCGCCGTTGAACCATCGGATTGAACCGGTTCATCGGTTCAATGGTTCACCGATTCAAGGTCAAAGATTGTATGTTTAGAAGCCATCGGCATGAGTTACATTTGTGTTGCCAACAGAGAAGGTATCGGCATTGAACCATCGGGTTGAACCTATCCGTTGAACCAACGGATTGAACCGGTTCATCGGTTCATTTGGTTCACCGGTTCAACAAAAATGAAATGGTTCATTGGCGTGAACAAAGGTGTCGGCATAACATGTTTGGGGGTTGCCGATAGGCTTCTTCTTGTCGATAGGCAAGAGTTTGTATGTTTCGGTGAGACAATTCAAAGGTCTTGCCGATGGACTCTCAAGTGGCTATTTTGTGGGCTTCAAAGGATACTTCAACCTATTTTTATGCTTCAACTGGTTTTCCTCTGCATCAGATTGGTATCAGAGCTCAGCGAAAGAATTGGGCTATTTGTGTATTGATTCTGTCACTGAATAGGCAGAAAAAAGTTGTGGGTATTCTGTCACTGAATAGGCAGAAAAAGTTGTGGGTATTCTGTCACTGAATAGGCAGAAAAAGTTATGGGTATTCTGTCACTGAATAGGCAGAAGAAGAAAGAAGAAGAAGAGAGAAGCAAGAAGCTGAAAAGAGTGCTAGAAAGGAATTTTGCTGACTTCCGGTTGTAGGTGCTGATTCACTCGCTATAGTGGGCAGATGAGAGATCTGTCATGGAGCCATAGGAGATGGTTCAAGGGCCTGAGAAGGAGGTCCAGTTGGTGTCACCAAAAGTCCTGGGGAGAGAGGCGAGAGAGGACTCCCAGGTGAGGGATAGAGGTGTTGGTGTAGCATGAAGGAGTGGATTTCAATTATTGCATTTCAGAGGCAGCCATTGATAGAAGGCATAGTTGTAGAGACATAGAGGAAGCAGCAGAGGCATCCAGTTAGCATTGAAGACACCGAGAAAGCCAAAAGATATTGCAGGCTTTTCACTGAGCATTTCCATGGGACATGGAAATTTTTCAAGTTCGGGAGTATGGTGCAGGAGCACCCTTGAAAATCTAAAAGTTCCTATGCAGGGGCACCTCATAAATCTAAATGTTCCTCACATTTCAAGAAAGGTCTATTGTAAAGGCCTTCGAGCCATATGAAACAAGTGTATACGTGTCAAAAAGGGTTAAAAATATAATGTAACCAAACTGTTTGTTTTATAAACGGTGGTCAGTTGGTGGTTCACCTCCCACCACGTATTGTAGCTGTTGACATAGGTGTCATTCTCTAGCAAAAGTCTGTATCTATAAAAGAATGTGGACAGACCGAAAAGGTAGAGGTAGAGAGGTAGATGGAATGTAGAGGAGAGTCGAGGGAAAGAAATTGTATTTTAGTTTGAATCAGAAGAATGAAAAGGATTTTGTGTTTTCTAGTCTAATTGCAGTGGATCTCGTTTGGGGTCATTCCACTGGAGGATTTCTCTGAAATCAGTGGAATGACCCCCCCGGTTGTTGGTTTATTTCCATTCAGTGCCGAATTAGTAGTTTTTTTGTGTTGTTTGGTTACGAATGTTTGCAGAAGAGGAATAGTGTGTTTTATGTGTATATAACATGTGTGTGTGCAACAAACAGTGTGTGTGTATATCGCAATTACATGCGAGGTCCTTCTGTGTATTTCCTGCATTTAGATATCGGGTTGTGATGGAGGAGGGATCAAGCATTTTGTACGTATGGTGAATATGTTATATCCTACATTTGAGTGAGAGTTTGACTGTAGATGGCGGAAGATGCAAGTGTTCGGCATTGAACCTCGGCGTTGAACCTCGCCGTTGAACCATCGGATTGAACCGGTTCATCGGTTCAATGGTTCACCGGTTCAAGGTCAAAGATTGTATGTTTAGAAGCCATCGGCGTGAGTTACATTTGTGTTGCCAACAGAGAAGGTATCAGCATTGAACCATCGGGTTGAACCTATCCGTTGAACCAACGAATTGAACGGGTTCATCGGTTCATTTGGTTCACCGGTTCAACAAAAATGAAATGGTTCATCGGCGTGAACAAAGGCGTCGACATAACATGTTTGGGGGTTGCCGATAGGCTTCTTCTTGCCGATAGGCAAGAGTTTGTATGTTTCAGTGAGACAATTCAAAGGTCTTACCGATGGACTCTCAAGTGGCTATTTTGTGGGCTTCAAAGGATACTTCAACTTGTTTTTATGCTTCAACTGGTTTTCCTCTACATCAAATCCTAGAAAGGATGAACAAGATGGTTCAGAAGGAGATGAGGATGCTGATAAGAATCCTCTTGAGGATAAGTTAGATGCTGAAGAAAAGAAGTTTGTGAGATTGTTGAAGGCAGTCCAAGGAAGTGGAACAAAGGCAAACATTGAGTTACCTATCTATCAGGGGAAGATAGATAGTGAAGAGGTGTTAGGGTGGATAGATGCCTTGAAAATTTTTTTTGAGTATGAGGAGATGAGTGATGAGAAGAAGATTAAGTTTGTAAAAACAAAACTGAGAGGTACATCACTTACCTAGTGGAGTAGTGTGCAAACAGAAAGAATGGCTAGAGGTGCATCAAGAATCACTTCTTGGGGTAGGATGAAGGACATGATGAAGGATCAGTTCCTTCCATCTGATTACTCCATTCAGACAAAGAGGATGAGGTAGAATCTAAAGCAGAAGGACATGGATGTTATGTCCTATACTGAGTAATTTCATAAGCTTAGTATTAGAGGTGGATTGGAAGATGAAGAAGAGAAAGTGGCAAGATACCTTAATGGGCTTAGGTATAACTTGCAGGATGAGATTGGGTTGGCAGTACCAAAAACACTTGGAGAATGTTTTAAGTTGGCCATCAGGGCTGAAGAGAGGGTAAAGAGGAAGCAAGAAAGGCAAGGAGGAAGTGGAAGAGGATATAGAGGTAGGGGCAGACCTACTACTGAAGTTCAGAACAGCAATGAGAAAGGTAAGGAGATGTCTACAGAACAAAGAGGTGGATATAGAGGTGGAGGTAGATTTGGATTAGGTAGAGGAGTGTTCACAGGAAGATGTTATCACTGTAATGAGGTGGGACACACATCTTTCAACTGTCCTAAGAAGGATGGTGTTGACAAGACCAAGGATAGAAGAGTTCACTTGGCACAAGAGGAGGAGAAGCTAGAAGAACCAGAAATGTCGTCAGCCTCTCCAATGATGGTTGGAGAAATGCTCATGGTGGAAAGAGGCAAGATGCAGCAACCACCACAGGTATCTATTTTCAGAACTAATTATTTAAGTCATGGAAAGATATGCAAGTTGATTGTAGATTTAGGTTCTCATGATAATCTAGTTTCTTGGGAAATGGTGAATAAGTTGGGATTGAAAACTTTTGATCATCCTAGTCCTTACAATGTCACTTGGGTGAGTCAAGAGCAGTAGGTAATGGTTACTAAGAAGGCATATGTTGATTTTACAATTGGTCCATATCAGGACTATGTTTTGTGTGATGTTATTCCAATGACATGTGGGCATATAATCTTGGGTAGGCCATGGTAGCATTTGAGAAGGACTATTCATGATGGGTATACTAATACCTATGTGGTGCACAAAGATGGTAAGAAGTTCAAACTAATACCTTTACCTTGTAAAGAGGAGAAGGAACATGTCACTATTTATTTTGGAGAGAAGTTACAGTTGAATATCCAGGTTAAGGATGATTGCAAGCAGCAGGAATAGTTACAACAGAAGAAGGTGGATGATAGTCCTAGAGAGCAACAGGCTTGGGACTTGAGTTATGTCAAGATTGGGGACATTGATTGCCCTATAAGGAGCCAGAAGAGGGAAGGAAAATAATAGATGATAGAGGGAGGAATGAATCAGGACCTCCAGTTGAGAAGAACAGTAGCAAGGTCCTAGGCAAGGACACCAAAATAGGTTTTATGGTTCTAACACTGTTTACAGGAGCCATGCAGGTTGGAGAAGGAGAAAGATAATTCTGGGAGAGTTCAAGTTTCCTAATTAGAGGACCATTCTAACAAGATGGAAGAACATTTGGAGCAGATCCCCTAACTCTTGGGACAAGAGTTTTCATCATGCCGGGAAGTATGGTGCAGGAGCACCAAGATGTCGAGATTCTACTTGATTTACAAGTAGTTTATTTTGTTTAAATAAGGTCCTTGAGACCATTAAATGTTGTCATAGGGCTTAGAAGACATATTTTTAATGGATTATGTCCAAATAGCTAGAATATACTATGGTTATATTATTAGTCCTAGGTAGGACAGTCTTGTAGTCATAGGTAGTTTGCAAGAGTCAATTTTGTAAGCCTTTGTTGAGGCATTTAAAAAAGTCATTAAAGTCATTTTAACCTTCATGTTGTAAGCCTATAGAGGCATGTCAAAGGTTGGAAAGATGTCTACACCTTGTCATAGGTTCTCCACATGTTAAAAAGCTTTTAAACATAAAGTAGTCGGTGAAAAAAGACAGTTTCTAAAACAATCTTTATAGCTGCAGTTACAAATCAGGAAAAAGCTCAATGGTGGGGCAGTTTCTTGGACCCCAATCGACTTCATGCTTTGGAGAAGGTTTATTTGAAGCTTGCCAAGCATTATTGAAAAGAGATTATTCGAAGGAATGGAAAGAAAATAACAAAAAAAGACAACTATTTTCTATTTTTCTATTTTTTCTGATTTTTCTTCACTGTTACCAGGCTGTACCCGCGACTGTACAAATTTATCATTGCCCAAGTTTGTAATGGATGGAAAGGGGTGTGAAGTAGCTTGGATTTTAACTTTGTTTGGAATCTTGACAATGCCCTAGGTGAAATATATCATTAGTTTCCCCAAAACTATTTTTTAAATTGCTGTCACAGTTAGAAATTTGTTGTTTTATGCTTTAATCCATACTTGTACGGCTGAGTAGTGGTTGATGCCTTAGATGGTTGGATAGTGTGGAGTGTCACCTATCTTTTACAATTGGTTTGGGCTCCTAACACCTTTGCATCTCTCTTCATTTCTCCTTTGTCTGAAAGAAGGTTTGAAAACTTAGGTTAGGGTTCTTCTAAGCAACCCAATGGATTTTTGCCCATTCCATTGACCTTTTTCTATCTTTGCTCAATGGAATGGGTTGTATCATAGTCTGTGATAAGGCTTGTGAAGGATAGAGAGACAGGAGGATGTTGTAGAGTGAGTTTGGGCATGTGAATGACCCTGTAGAAACCATGATCAAGAATTCAGAGGAGGACAACAGTCATATCAAGAAGGTAATAGTTTTGTTCATCATGTTATTGCTTTGCTAATGAAGACATTGGTATGTGTGCATGTTATAGATTGGTATGTTGCAAAGGGATTGGGTTGGTGTAGAGGGAGACCATCCCAAGGAGGTATTTGTGGCTGTTATCCCAATGGAGCAGCAATGTCATGATAGTCAATGAGACTGCTGTCCTGTAGGTATTACATAGTGGTTGAATGGAATGTTAGTTAGTTTTAGACATCTTGGAAGGTGTGTCCTAGAGTCCTTCATTGTGTGTATCAAGAACACGTTGGATATGGTGTTGAATCTTATCTTATGTGAAGGTTATGTTAGAAGAAAAACATCAAACTTGAGAGTTATTGCATTGAAATGGTGAAACATGTTTCTACTGTCTTAGATGCTCTGCATCAACCTCCTCTATTATGACAGTCTGAGGTCTAATAGAATATACTCCAGGTTCAACATTCACATACATGATCTCATTCATTTTGTTGTACTCGGTGATCATGTGTTTCATTCTCAATTCAGTGTCTACCCTTATCTGGTTTGGTATCCCCTTCCAGGGTAGCCACATATGACTGAAATCAGTATACATATATCCATTGAGGGTGTTGGACTAGTCTCTGCTAAGTAACATTCCATATGTATCAGGTATGTCTACTACTTGGATGTCGATGTAATATTGGATCCTGGGATCAGATGCCAGTTGCATGTGTATGTGAGTTAACTCTCCTATTACATTGACCTTTGTTTTATCTAGTTGTGTCACCTTCTTCAGGGATTTAGCAGGATGCAGGCCTAAAGAGTTGCATATGGATAAGGGCATGACATTGGTGGAAGCTCCTGAGTCCACTAGACAATTATGCAAATTCTTGCCAAACATTCATATGGTAAGGAGGAATGGAGGCGATTCACTTTTATCTCTGTACAAGGTCACGTGGGAGGTCTCTGCAGCTTGGATAGTAGCTGGCACTTTATGTTTGACAGTGTTATCTTTAGCAGCATGATCCCTATTGTTAGGCTGACCTTGGGGGTGACTATCCTCTTTAGGAGCAGGATCATCTAGTGATTTCATGAATGCTTTCTTAATTGCAGGAGTTTTCAACAACTCTGATAGAGACAGGCTAATTTTTACTTTCTTCATCTCATCTACCAGATATGTGACTAGTCTGTCAAATTCATGAGGTAGACCAATAGCTTTTGATGCTGTGTTCTGTGGTGACAGATACTGTGCATTTACCTTTGGAAATCTCAGATTATTACTTGCCTTGGGATCGGGAGGTGTGTTAAAATTATTTAGAGGCAATGAACTGGTTAATGGACCAGTAGGTCTGTTAGAGTTACCTCTCAGATTATAATTATGCTTACCCTGATATTGCTGCTGGTAAGCATGCACCTCCTCATGCTCATTAGATGGCTTGTTCTCATCCTTAAAGGGAAAAACATAATTTGACTCGAAAGCCATGGCAGATTCTTCACATGTCTGGGTATAATGCTGATCAGTATAGATTTCTAATACAAATGCTAAGTCATATCCACAAGGGACAATTTCATTTCCTTCCACCTGAGGTGGATTTCCAGAAGTATTAGACACTTATGTCTAGAAAATGCTGGAAGCAATTCTAAATTGTGGACAGTCCAATTCTGCATGAGTACTTGTATTGTGTATTCTACACCAATTGGTGAGAGCTACCTTAGTAAGATTGGCTCTAGTAGTTTGTTTAGCTTCAGTAGGTGGCTGAGTATCTAAAGGAGATGGTAATGAACCATTATTTGGCCTGGAATTCCATACTCTAGGCTGTCTAGGAGGATTGTTGTTACCACCATTATTGTTGTAATTATTGTTGTTATACCCCCTATCAGGATAACTAGGTCTGTCATTGTTATAGCCTCTGTTTTTGTTAGGCTAAGAGTAGAAATTCTGGTTTCTTAGATGAGTGACTTCTGTGGTTAGTTTTCTTAGCTGAGTAGAGATTTCCTTGATTTCCTCTTTCTCCTCCTGAGCTTTAGCCACCACATTTTCTGTTAAAGGATTGAAAAATGAGGATCCATTATTGTTCTGATTATTCTGGTCTATAACCTGAGGCACTTGTGTCTGACTTGGATACTGTGGAACTTGACCATTTCCATTAGGGGGAGGAGGTATGATACTCAATGGAGATATTTGTAGTGGTGTTTACATCACTGCTGGAGGCATCATGACTCCATTATACTGTGGCTAGGAAGGATATCCTAGATAACCAAGAAATGTAGGAAAGGCTATGTTCGGTGTAGGAGCGGGAACTAACTGCTGATTGACTTTGATAGCTTCTTGAAAAGCTCCTGTCAAAGTTGTGATTTCAAGATGTGCTCTCCTGATGAACATGGACGTCAACGGATCCAAAGTTGAATAATAGATACTCCTAGCAGCAGCATCTATTACTACATATGGGGCAACTAACTTGGATAACATTTTTTGGAACCTAACGTTGAAATTGGCAATAGGTTCACCTTGAAACTTTTTGATTGTGGCAAATAGGTGATAGTTCATTAAAGGATCAATTGGTAGCTTGAACCTATCAGTGAAAGCTTTCTCTAGGATGTCCCATGAACCAACAAAACCCTGACCAAGACTAATATACCAATTATAAGCCTCTTCTGCTAAGGAAAAAGGAAATAATATGCAGACAACGTCTTGATGCTCTATTCTAGACATACAACAGGCTTCCTTGAAAGTTCTGATATGATCATCTGCATCCTGATAAGGATGATATTTTGGATAGAGTTTGTCTAAATTCTTTGGCAAAGCATGATATGCAGTAAAGGTCAAAGGTGACTCTGCTGTAAAGAATGACATCGCAATCGAAGGAGGTTGGCCTTGTGGTACAGTCGGCTGAGGTTGAGGCTAGATAGGGGGTGTCACAGATAGTCCAGAAGGTATTTGTAAACCAATAGGAGTTACATGAGGAGGCTCTGGAGATGCTCCTGATGCACTAGACCCTAGAGTGTGATGGATGTCTATAGTTCTAGGTCTGAACCCCCTAACAGGTAGTTCATAAAAAATTCTAGTGGATCTAGATCTGGTGTTAGGCTTGAGAGCTAGGATGTCTCAAATTTAAGTAAATTAGCTGAAAAAACTATAAAGATTGGCTGGAATTTACTAGCAAAGGCTGTATTTAAGGTTAGGATTGGAAATGGACCAAGTATTTCTGGAATATTTGCAACTATACTGCAAATATGAGGTGATCTTTAGGTTTGGTACACTTCCAGGTTGATATCGGGTTTCTAAGAAAGATACCTCAAATTTTGGACAAATTCACCTGAAATAAGACTGATCTTTGCAAACACATGATGATCTATTGTAAAGATTGCAATATTTTTGATCAACAATGAAAAATTTGCAAAGGATTAGCATGTGCAAGCTTAGGACAACACATATTTAAGTCTAATTTGAAATTCAGCGGTGTCTGAGCATTACCTTACAATCTTTATCATCACCTGAACTATCTGATGATGATCATTTAGCTCGCCCTCCTTCTAGCACTAATTTATGTTGATCATGATGTTAGTCATAAACAAACATAGAATAAAAGTACACATTAACCTTTATTCATTTTGAAAGATACAATGAATTTAGAGAATTCATGATCTCAAGTCTCCAGTGATTAGGTCTTAATCTTCTGACGTTACTCAGAGGTTGATGTGTGTTGCTATTTCCATTTTGGGGCCCTACGTAGATCTCATCAGTAAGATAATGATTCCTATAATGATGTTGCACAGAAAGTTATTCTACACGGGATATGCTTCAAATAATGCTTCTATCTTTAAATCTTTGCATGATATTTGTCATGTCGACATGCTTTAACCTCAAATATGCTGAATATGTTCAGTTATCTACGAGATGTTTGCATATTTGTATTAGTTGCTTAAGATTGCCAATTATTTGCAATTGTGATGATGAAATGCTCTGAAATTGAAAGAAATTGAAAGAAATTGAAAGAAATACTTCAAATTAATGTTGAACCTTTAGCTATTGAGCCACATATACATCGAATACAATCATGAAGAGAAGAAATCAAACCATATGTTCACCAGGACATTCCACAGCTAGATACAGTCGATGCTAACTTCAAAGGAAAGGTATGAAAACAACACATGTAAGTAGATATGCACTCCAAGGGATGTAGCAAATCACAAAATGTACCAAGAATTCATACACTGATTACTCAAGATTTCTTATGGATTGTAATCAAAAGAGTCTTCTCATTCATTAAGTATGCAAGAACATATATGTATACAACAGCTTTGAAATGAGCCCTGAATATTTCAGTAAACAGATTTCAATTAAGTTTCGAATGAATTACAATGAGGCATCCCTGCACCTTTTATAGAGCAAGGTGAGGGAGCGGTTACAATTGATCTACGATTAGGATATATCCATTAAGATCTACGGTTCACATTTCATTGACCAAGTCAACTCTTTCCACGTGGCACAGGTTACCAGCTGGCAACCATCTAGACAACTTATTTTCTTAAGTATCAGATGCTTATGTCTTTTCTTGGTAATGCATCTTCATCTACTCTTTATCCTTCCAGTTCTTCATCTTCATCATTAGGAGCATCAGGATCATCACTTCCCGAATCCTCATCATCCTGATGACTTTCTTCTTGTACATGGACCTACATGGATGTCCGGATACTTTCATATGCTTGTACTATCCTTTCTACTTCCCCACCATCCTGAATTCTTGCTTTGGTGATGGTGTGTTTATGCACCTGATATTTGCTCCAAAGAGATTCCAATTTATTCCTCCTACTACTAGATGTTTCATTATAATCTTCCACCTTGACCTTTATTCTCATTACTTTATCCAGCACTTCTTCTGTCAGGTGGTTGAGAGGATCATCAGCTACCTGCTAAAAATTGCTATGTAGAGCTTTAATGGAAAACTCCTCATCCTAATTTTCTATCTTTCCCTCTATCTTTCCTTCTAATGTTTCTAAAACTTCAGCCTCATGAGACATCATATCATGTAGCTTCATGCTGATATTCCTTAGTTTACTGTTGCATCTTTTAAGCACATCACATTCGAACCTGATGTCTTTATACCATATTTTGATCAATAGGGATGTGTTATTATTTAGTACTTGATTCTTTATTAGAATCTGTGGATCAATCCTCCTTATTTCACCCAAAGTGTGCAGGACTTTCTCCAATTAAACGACCTCCTCCCGATCTCCATCTGTAATTTATCTACCTTTTTCCTGGAGGTACACAAAGAATTCCACCTCTTCAAAGAGGCCTTTACCACTTCCTCTGCTTCGTCAAATGTGGATAACATCCACTTTCTCATTATGGATGACTCATGTTTCATGAGATCTAGTTTATTTACCTTCGCTTGAGAAATTGCAGTCAATGGGACTGCTTTATCACTTGATGTATCATCAGGGTTAATTAACCCCTTTATATATGCATGCAGCTGAGCAATGTGCTCTTTATGCTGCTTATTCTTCTCTTTCTCTCTTTTCACCCTTTGAGTTAATGAATCAATAATGTCCTTACCTTCTTGGCCTTCCTGATCCTCATTGGCAAATCCCAAATCTACTGTACTAATCTAGAATTCATCCAGAGTGATCTTGCCTTTTTCTTTATCAACTGAAGGAACAACTACCTGGACTGTCCTCCTACCTGTATCAGGATCTCTTCTAATAGCAGAAGTTAATCTTTCCTTACTCCTTGGCTTCATTAGAGTCTCTGAAAACAATGTCGAAACATCAAACTCTTGTATCTTTAGTCCAGACTCAGTACTTATCTCTTTCTCCAGCCATGAGGGAATTTGGTCTCTAGATCCTAGGTGCCCACCATCATGATGATGATCGTCTTGATCTCCAGTAACTATATCTATTCTTAATGGAGATGGTGACTTTCTTATTTCTTCCTCATGATGTTCTTCATGAGGGTGATCTTCGGGTATATCCTCCTGTTGAGGACCTTCTTTTTCTGGAGGGTGATCTTGCTTATCATCTGCATGTTTATCATGATCTTGATCTTTTACTTCCTCCCTGGGTATCTCATCCACTTTAGGATTTTCCTCATCTAGAGGTATATTTGTATCCATGGATATTATTTCATCTTACTTAGGCTTCTCCACTTGATCTGCAGCTATAATCTGCTCTGTAGTTGTGATAATTACCTTTTGAGCTTTGTGATCACCAGGACCTGATATCTCTTTATCTTCTTTGTCCTTTGGTGGAATTTCTACTACTTTGGGTTGAGTCAATGCATCTTGCTGTTGCTGACCCATATCTGGAGTTTTATCTTCCACTTCCATCTGTTTAACCTCTTCGACATTTTCTGTCCTTTTAGGTGTACCTATTATATCTTTAGGATCTACATCCTCTACATATGTCAAATCTATTGTTGCAGGTCTTGTCACCTGATCAACTAACGCATCGAGTCCTATTTGTTGTGCAATCTTCTCTGGACTCTTTTCTTTTTCTTGCTCCATTTTCTTTAGCTCCTCTAACACCACTCGTACTGCTGGGGTTCCATGAGGAGTTATCTGGGAACTAGCAGCAATGGTTTCCATCTTTTGTGAAGCTACATCTTTCACTACCTCATCATTAGATAGGTCAATTGTCTCATCCAATCAGACTAGATCACTTTGCACTGCCTTAGAGGCCTCTTTCAATTGTTCTTCTGCTTGTTCGGTCTTGAACTTAACAATGGTGGGAAGTGGAACGTTATGCTGCAATTCCTTAGTAAATACTTCTCCACCTACCCCTTTTAGCACTATTGGGGTTTGTTTTATTTCACCTCTCATTGAAGTTCTTGGTTTCTTAGGTGTAGATGGTATCACCTAAGGTGCTTTTCTCTTTCTTGTGAAGGATATGGGACCCTCCTCTTCTTCATGCGCTTCTTCTAGAGGGATATCCTTCTCTACTACCTTATGTGATGTCTGACCCTCTTCATATATATTAGCAGGATGTGCAGCTGACCTCTAGATTCCTTTAGCCTTTTGTTTATCCAAGGGAGGCGGTGCGGATGATGCTGATATTTGTCTTGATCCTGATACATCTTCAGCTGACATCTCTATTCTTTCAATTATAACCCCTTTGGGTTTAGGATCAGTCTTCTTACCTCTTGAAGATCTCTTGCTTTTTTCAGGAGGTGGTGCTTTTTCTCCTTTGGATTTCCTCTTCTCAACCAGGAAATCATCATATTCATCTTCAGGAACCTCCTGACTCTTCCTCTTATTATCGATGGTAAGGGCTACTCCCTTCTTCTTCAGTGTATCTGTTTGTTCATTGACCCATGCCTGGGTCAGCTGCAATATCCTTCCTGTGAATGGATCTAAAGAAATATCTTTAGGCATAGTAAGATCTGGTGCAGATATTGTATCATTATATATCTTTTTGTCTTCATACTCATCTGCCATGATATTACCATCATCGCTCTTCAATTGTTCAGGGATTGAAATGTAGTCAAAGGTCCTGATTTGGTTAAGGGTCAATCTTTGATACCTTCTCCTTCTGGCCTCAGCCTCATCCTCGCAATCTGCCCAAAAATTTCAAGATTCTTCTGATGGATGGGCTTCCCCATGATTTTCTGCATCCTCCCATATGGATCATATGACCTAACCAAAGGGAATGACTAGAAATTCATCATTGTTAAACCAGTTATGGCTTTCTTAATGTTCTCAGAATCTGGGCACATATACCAGCCCATTGTTACTAGAAACAACACTGGTGGGAGTTTGTTACTTGCTTTGTAAGCATCCAGTATTGTAGCCACCTGCCTCATGAACTCCATTAAAACTACTGCATCAGTGGGGTATCTTTGGAGCATGAGGGGTTCCCCTTCAAAACCTTCAATTCTTATATAAGAGAATGTTGCAAATTGAATAAACCAGGCTCCATGCCTGTATATGACTTCCTGAGCTTCCATGCTAAGTCTTTTATTTCTGTCCTCCTCCATTGTTCTTACTAGATGCACAGAGAATGCATCATTCACTAATTTGTAATCCTGGAGGTAATTTGCTCTTTGCAGTTGGGGATGGTGATCCCATATATGTGCATCATTAGTTGTGCCACCAATTCGCCCATCTGTAGTCAATGCATCAAATGTACCCTTGTAGGCACATGAATAAACAATGTATGAAGTCATGTAAAAGGAACAATCTGGACCTCCTAAATTCATCAGCTGCTCATTTAGAGCATCACTTATCATCTTAGCCCACATTGGCTTGTTATCTGTGTAAAGGCACATCAGGATGACTGCATACATCCAATCTTTAAAACTTCCAGTATCAGGCTGGCCTATCACTCTGCTGAGTAGGGCTATCATGTATTGGTACTCATCATCAAAATCAAATTTATATAAATGAACCAGAAGTTTAGCTGTTGCAGGATAGGGACTATTCTTCACCCTCCATTGGTAAATTTTCTTCCTAGCAGCCTTCTTATTATTTTCATATTCTACTTCTGATTTCTTTAAATCTATGTTGGACACCTTCTTTCCCAATGGCAAACCCAATGTAGTAGCAAGACCCTTGATTGACAATTCAATATAGACTCTGCCATGCTTCTCTACTTTCGTTGTCTGCGGGTTATAGTTTCTTGCACATTCAATGACTAGCTCAGGAGTTTCCATAGAATATGGGAAACCAGCTGCACTCCACATTCTAGACACAAAGATTGCATCCAGCAAGGTGCTATTATTCTTCTCATCACTCATTTTAACTGACCAGGTAGCCAGATCTGTATTCCCTTGGTGTGTGTCTATGATGGCACCATATTTGAATTGGATGCCCTCAGGTTTAGCAAACATGGGCTTTAGAAATTCTGCCTCTGACTTAGCCAACCGCTTATTTGCCATGGATGCCTGTAATTAACAAAACTATTCTTACAATTGATACTTTCCAGTATGCATATACATTATATCTTCATTATTCATCATGCATACTATTACTCTTTCAATGTTCGTTTATCCTGATATGCATAATCTAGAACTTCAAACCAGAAGACACCATGATACCTGGATATGCAGAACATGACAACCAGATGGTTTCAATTACTTACCTGATGTGTTTATCTTCCTAATTAGGTTGATATCTACGAAAGGGACTCAATTACCAGCAGTGCTCACGTATCCAGATCTGGTACAAGCTGTATGCGTCTACATGTAGTATTCTGAGGGTTTGAAAGCACGGAGCTCTGTAAAAACTTGCTTTATCGCAAGATAAGTGTGAAATGAGTCTGTAAATGACTTTTAACCTCTTCACTAAGGCAAATTAGGGCAAATTAGGGCAAATTAAATGCGACAGCTGATTTTCTTTTATGAAACTGCTGGATCCCACTAGGTGTATGTATCAGGTTCGTAATCAGTGGGAACCACCTACCACCTCTGCGTGCATTCAATGTTATGGTGGCAAGGCACGAGATGATATCTAAGATCAGATGATATTCTGAATATCAGGTGATATTGAGAATATGACCCCCTTGGTATAATATGATCATCCATTTTAAGTGAAAGACCCATGTTGAAACATCAGGTCAGGTTGAGAATATCGGGTGATGTTCAAAATATCAGGGGATGTTCGGAATGTCTAGTGATGTTTATAATATCCCCCCTGGACTAAAATTACTTCTCTCTCAGAATATCATGGTGATGTCATCAGGATAATGACTTGGTTCATCATTGTTGCACTATGACGTCACCGTCATGTTATATAAGAAGGGTCATGTTTGGAAATATACCTCCTCGAGGTAAAAAGAATGGTGATGTCATCATCAGGTTTATTCTTTCTATTATCAAGTTTGGATGACGTTAGTAGGACATTGGTTCTGGGTGATATTTTGTGACAGGCTGATATTCAAATATCGGGGTGATATTTAAATGTCAGGTGACATTAAGGAATATAACCTTCGCAAAATACATGATGTTGTGTGTCGGGTGGCTATCGCTATCACATAAAGTTGACGTCTGGATGTTCGGAGCAAGAGATCTTATCGGATGATAATTTTGAATCAGGGTGATCTTTTATAAGATGACTGATGTTAAGAGATATGATCCTCCCCTTAGAATATCAGGTTTGACTAGGAATTTGACTCACCATAACTCTTGTTCTCTAAGGAATATCAGGGTGATCCAAAAGGCAAACCTGCATGAAATTTCATGCTCTATCCAATCATGAGGTTATTGTCATGAAATGTTTACCTTAAAAAAGTGACCTCATAATGATGACTTACCTAGTCCCCTTTATGCAGGATCATCTGCATTGTCTTATTTTTACCAGACTGCCAGCAAGTAGAAAACACAAGCAAAACCAAGCAAAAAGTTGGGTCCCTATTTTGTCAAGTCAAAATGGGGTGTGTTGTGTAACCACAAAACAACTTGCCACCAAAGAAAACACTAAAATTCCAATGATTCAAGTGATGTGAACACATTGTAACATAGCATCCTAACTCTTTCTAAGCATAAGCATCATAATCTTTCTGAATGGTAAAATGTCCTCATGGTAACAATGCTAACAAAGGATCAGTAGTGTGCAAATGATTAATTATCCTCATTTTGAAAGCAAGTTGAAAACATGAGTAATTGATGTTAAGCTACATAGTTGGAGATCATCCCTCATAGCCAACCTAGATAGAGCCTTGCTGCTAGCAGGCGTCTATAGCCCTAGTAAGGTTATCTATACAATCCCCCTAAGTAGAGCCCCACTGCCAGCAGGCGCCTATAGCCCCAGTAGAGTTACTTAGATGGCCTAATTTTATTATATTTTGGATTTTTTTTTTAACATTTATACTTCATATGTTTGATATCATCATGTAAGCTCAGAATGCAAGGTATGGTCACTTGCTGTTTTAGGTTGGAGATTGCATTGGTAGCAAGGGAGTCCCTTTAGATTTTTCACTTAACACCTATACTTGTATTTTCAACAAACCCAAGGCTGTTAGGTGAGTCATTGTGAAGAAATCACTTTGGTTAAGAAAAGGTACCCTGATGACAGGATATCACAGACCTGGTCTTGATGACTTTCTCAAAATGAGTCACAACCTATATATAAATATGTTCTCATCACTTGAATCTTAACAATTTTGTTATTTTCTGGGGTGATGAGCTGCATCATCCTGACTAACTAAAACCAAAACTCAACCAACAAGCAAGGCAAAAACAAAACAAAACACTGTACAAACAACTATACATACATACATTATGATACACATGACTGACATGAAGCTACTTAGGCTTGGAAATAATGTTTGAGGAACTGTCCATTGATTGGCAATGGAACATCCTCTCCTGTCAAGTTCTTAAGCCTGAAAGTACTGTCTCCTAGTATCTCATAAATTTAGAAGGGACCTATCCATAATTTATCAAACTTACCATGGTCACCTTTCCTCTCATGGGCTTTATCCCACATTAGGACTAAATCAGATATCCTGAAGGCTTTAACTTTGGCTCTTTTGTCAAACCAGCGTTTGACAACAGCTTGATGTTTGGCAAATTGATCAATTGCCTGACTTCTTTTCTCTTCCAGGTGCATCAGCTGAAGCAACCTGACCTCTTGGTTATTATCTATGCCTAGGTACTCTTGGGCAAACTGCAAGGTAGGAATCTTCAGGTTAACAGGGAGGATGTGATCCACCCCATAGACTAAATGATAAGCTGAGTTTCCTAATGCAGCCTTGTTTCTAGCTCTGTCCACCCATAAGGCATACTTTAGAAGTGTATTCCATTCCCTAGGGTTCTTGTCTACTAACTTCTTTATGATATTTAGCAAATTTTTGTTAGTGGATTTTGCCAATCCATTCCCTTGGGGATAATAATTAGATGAGAACTTCAATATGATCCCATAATCAAAGGCCCAACTTGACAATTTGGTTGAAGTAAAAGCAGAGCCGTTATCGCTTACCAGAGCATAGGGAACCCCATACCTGGTGATTATGTTACTTTCCAGAAATCTGATGACATCTTCTGCGCTACAAGTCTTATTGCTAGTGGCTTCAGTCCACCTAGTACAGTAGTTAGTAATTGTTAAAACATACATGTGGCCTGATGATGATGGAGGATTAATTGGTCTTATGAAATCCATGCCCCATTGTGCAAATGGGCGCGCCTCCATCACTGGTTGCAAAGGTTGTGCAGCATATCTTTCTCTGTTGGTAGCAACCTGACATACATGACAGCATTTAATATGTTCAGCTGTATCCTTGAAAATTGTATGCCAATAATATCCTGCTCTGAGGATAGCATGTGTTGTAGCCAAGGATGAGCCATGTGTTGTACCAAACTTGTCATGTAACTCTGATAAAACTTTATCTGCTTCCGGCCTCTCTAGGCATCTTAGGTATATTCCTTCATAATTTTTCTTGAAAAGTACTCCTGCTTTCATCATGTACTTCTGAGACTTTATCTTCAGGGCTCTTCTTTGTGGAGCCTGCAGTCTTGGAGGACATCTTCCAGTAATCAGGATATGCCTAATATCTAAATACCACTCTTTATTGTCCTTAGCATTGATAACATATTGCTGACTCACAATGTTTGGATCAATTTCTGATATCATTTGGCATAAAGCCTGCACTCTCACCAATTTCATGGGTGTGATATCCATGTCATATTCTTGTAGTACAATGATCCACTTAGCTCTTTTTTCACCAGGCTCACTTTGCATTAACAACATCTTCACTGCTGCATCAGGTACCACAACAATCACTTTGCTTCTCAAGATATAATGTCTGAATTTCTTTACTGCTCTGACCAAAGCAAGTGCCTGCCTTTCAACATCTACGTATCTCAATTCAACATGTTTGAAAGGGAAGCTCATGAAGGCAATTGGTTTTTCTTCTTTTTCTTCATTTCTCTGAGTTAGCACTGATGCAGAGGTATGTTCTGAAGAAAATGAATAAATATAAAAGTCTCTGGTGTAGTCTGGATTGATGAGGACAGGAGCATTAGATATAGCTTTCTTTATGTCTTCAAAAGCTGCTTTAGCCTCTGATGTCCACTCAATCTTTGCATCCTTTTTCAGCATTGCATTTAAAGGTCTAACTATTTCAGCAAAGCTGGTGATGAATTTCCTGACAAAATTTATCTTACCATAGTAAGATTTGAGCTCTTTCTTGCTTCCTGGAAGCTGTAATTTCATAATGGAGTCCACCCTGTCAGGATCAATGATAATCCCATTCTCAGTTATTAGGTGGCCCAGCAACTTTCCTGTTGTCACCCCGAATATGCATTTCTTGGGGTTCAAGGATATCCCATATTCTTCACATTTTTTTAGTACATTTCTAAGATCTATTACATGGTTTCCTCTTTCTTTGGAGAATATTGTTAAGTCATCCATGTATATGACTATACACTTTCCTATTAAGCCTCTGAAGGCTATGTCCATTGGTCGCTGGAAGGTTGCTCCAACATTTATTAGCCCAAATGGCATACGTCCATAAGCAAAAATCCCCCACTTTGTTGTGAAGGTAGTTTCAGCCTGTCAATTTTATCAACCATTACCTGGTTGTAGCCTAAGAAACCATCCAGAAAGGACATCATTTTAGCACCATTTACAATGCAGAACTTCATCTGAGGGTAAAGGATAATTATCCTTCTCTGATGCTCTATTCAGGTTCCTAAAGTCTACACACAGTTTGATGTCTCCATTCTTCTTTCTTACTGGCACTAGATTAGCAACCCAGGTGGAATGCCTCATAGGAAATATGATCCTGGCATTTAATAGTTTCTTGACTTCTTCAAAAATTATTGGTTCAAGCAAAGCATTGACTGGCCTTTGCTTCTGTCTGAAAGGTTTAGCATCTAGCTTGAGGGGTATAGTGTGAGTTATGACTGATGTGTCATATGTCTTCAACTCATCATAAGTCCATGCAATGACATGGATGTAATCTTTAAGGGCTTGAGTTATTCCTTCTAACTCTTGTAGTGTGCAAACCTTACCAATCAAGACATTTCTCTTGTCTTCATTTTGTCCAATATTCACTTGTGAATACTGTCCTCCATCAGCCTTTGGAAGATCCTTCTCTTTTAACATGTTATCCAAGTCAAATGCTCTCTCTAGCTCTATCATCCCTTTAGGAATCCTGTTGCTGGGCAACTCTAATATTTCCTCTTCTTCCCACACATGATTTTCCACATTGTTCTCATCTATGATCTGAGCATCAAATATATCCCTGTTGGATATGAAATCAAGGATATGCTGATCATCATCGAAAACTTGGAGGTTAGTAATATTGTCAGGTACTGAAGGCACTGATACCAGATCTACTAAAAATCTCTTTAGGCCTGATATGGACAAGGGCTCTAATGTACTGGCAGCCTGTGCTAAGGCATGTGCCCTTTGGTTCTATTCTCTAGGTACGTGGGTGATATTAAATGCGTCAAAGTCTTCAATCAAATCCCACACTCTGTTTCTATAATTTGATAATTTCTTATAATTGCAAGAGTAAATTCCTCTTACCTATCTGACAACTAATTCTGAGTCCCCAAAGACATGCAGAATTTTTACCTTCTTCTTAAGGGCGAATAGTGTCCCATGAATCAGAGCTTCGTACTCTGTCAAATTGTTGGTGCAGGGGAACTGTAATCTATAAGTAGCTAAGTAGGACTTTCCTGATGGATCAATGAGATCAATCCCTAATCCAGTTCCTTTTTTGGACTTGGATCCATCAAATCTAAGGATCCAGGCCCCATCTTCAGCAGGAGGCTTAGCTGAACTTTCTTTCCTTTTTGCAGCTCCTGATATCCATTTTAACTTAGGAATCTCAACCTTCTCAGTTTTCATTTTTCCTTTCTTTTGTGAAGCTGAGGTCTCTTCTTTTTTTTAATCATCAGGAGGATGATCTTTTGGACTTGGCATAATATTTCTCTTTAAAATATGTAAGCATAGTGAACAGGCAGTCTCTGAATGAGGTACCTCATGAAATCTGTACCATCCTTCAGTTAGTGCATCTTGTGGAAGTTTCCCTTGTTCTATCATTTTTTTAATTTCTCCTGACAAGAACTCCTCAAATCTGGTCAGGTTACTACCTCTGTCTTCATCAGACAGTTCATAATCTAACTCCATCAAACAATTACTCCCTGGGGTGATTTTCTCTTTCTTCTTAACATTTATCTGGTCATACACCAGAATTTCTTCTATTCTCAGAATATGATCCTCATCATGATGTATTACCTCACTTGTGTTTCCTGCATAAGACAAACAAAAATTAGTATCATCATCATCACTATATGTGGAACTTACCTCAGATGATGATGTCGCCTCTCTGCATGTTTGCTCAAGTTCCATCATGTCAATGCAAGCCTCACAAGTTTTCTCGGAATGTGCCTCATCGTGTAATCTGCACCAACCATCAATCAAAATATCATGAATAGGTATATCCAATAATTGACAGTGTTTTACCTGCTTGGACAAGTATATTTCAAAGCTCTTGAAATGATCTACTTCTATTTCATCTCCATGGTCATGACCAAATCCTAAAGCTACAACATCATTGTCATGAGGAGGATCATCAGGATCATGATCATCATGAAAATCATACATCAGGACCTCCTCTATTCTGACAGTCTGAGGTCTAATAGAATATACTCCAGGTTCAACATTCACATACATGATCTCATTCATTTTGTTGTACCCAGTGATCATGTGTTTCATTCTCAGTTCAACATCTACCCTTATCTGGTTTGGTATCCCCTTCCAGGGTAGCCACATATGACTGAAATCAGTAGACATATATCCATTGAGGGTTTTGGACCAGTCTCTGTTGAGTAACATTCCATATGTATCAGGTATGTCTACTACCTGGATGTCGATGTAATATTGGATCCTGGGATCAGATGCCAGTTGCATGTGAATTTGATTTAACTCTCCTATTACATTGACCTCTGTTTTATCTAGTTGTGTCACCTTCTTCAGGGATTTAGCAGGATGTAGGCCTAAAGTGTTGCATATGGATAAGGGCATGACATTGGTGGAAGCTCCTGAGTCCACTCGACAATTATTCAAATTCTTGCCAAACATCCATATGGTAAGGAGGAATGGAGGCGATTCACTTTTATCTCTGTACAAGGTCACGTGGGAGGTCTCTACAGCTTGGATAGTAGCTGGCACTTTATGTTTGACAGTGTTATCTTTAGCAGCATGATCCCTATTGTTAGGCTGACCTTGGGGGTGACTATCCTCTCTAGGAGCAGGACCATCTAGTGATTTCATGAATACTTTCTTAATTGCAGGAGTTTTCAACAACTCTGACAGAGACAGGCTGATTTTTTCTTTCTTCATCTCATCTGCCAGGTATGTGACTAGTTTGTCGGATTCATGAGGTAGACCAATAGATTTTGATGCTGTGTTCTGTGGTGACAGATACTGTGCATTTACCTTTGGAAATCTCAGATTATTACTTGCCTTGGGATCGGAAGGTGTGTTAAAATTATTTGGAGGCAATGAACTAGTTAATGGACCAGTAGGTCTATTGGAGTTACCTCTCAGATTATAATTATGCTTACCCTGATATTGCTGCTGGTAAGCATGCACCTCCTCATGCTCATTGGATGGCTCGTTCTCATCCTCAAAGGGAAAAACATAATATGACTCGAAAGCCATGGCAGATTCTTCACATGTCTGGGTATAATGCTGATCAGTATAGCTTTCTAATACAAATGCTGAGTCATATCCACAAGGGACAATTTTATTTTCTTTCCACCTGAGGTAGATTTCCAGAAGTATTAGACAATTCTGTCTGGAAAATGCTGGCAGTAATTCTAAATTGTGCAGAGTCCAATTCTGCATGAGCATTTGTATTGTGTATCCTACACCAATTGGTGAGAGATGCCTCAGCAAGATTGACTCTAGTAGTCTGTTTAGCTTCAGTAGGTGGCTGATTATTTAAAGGAGATGGTAATGAACCATTATTTGGACTGGAGTTCCATACTCTAGGCTGTCTAGGAGGATTGTTGTTACTACCATTATTGTTGTTATATCCCCTATTAGGATAACTAGGTCTGTCATTGTTATAGCCTCTGTTCTAGTTAGGCTGAGAGTAGAAATTCTAGTTTCATAGATGAGTGACTTCTGTGGTTAGTTTTCTTAGCTGAGCAGAGATTTCCTTGATTTCCTCTTTCTCCTCCTGAGCTTTAGCCACCACATTATCTATTAAAGGCTTGAAAAATGAGGATCCATTATTTTTCTGATTATTCTAGTCTATAACCTGAGGCACTTGTGTCTGACTTGGATACTGTGGCACTTGACCATTTCCATTAGGGGGAGGAGGCATGATACTCAATGGAGATATTTATAGTGGTGTTGCCATCACTGCTGGAGGCATCATGGCTCCATTATACTGTGGCTAGGAAGGATATCCTGGATAACCAGGAAATGTAGGAAAGGCTATGTTTAGTGTAGGAGCGGGAACTAACTGCTGATTGACTTTGATAGCTTCTTGAAAAGCTCCTGTAAAAGTTGTGATTTCAGGATGTGCTCTCCTGATGAACATGGACGTAATTGGATCCAAAGCTGAATAATAGATACTCCTAGCAGCAGCATCTGTTACTACATATGGGGCAACTAACTTGGATAACATTTTCTTGAACCTAGCATTGAAATTGGCAATAGGTTCACCTTCAAACCTTTTGATTGTGGCAAATAGGTGATAGTTCATTGAAGGATCAATTGGTAGCTTGAACCTATTAGTGAAAGCTTTCTATAGGATGTCCCATGAACCAACAGAACCCTGACCAAGACTAATATACCAATTATAAGCCTCTTCTCCTAAGGAAAAAGGAAATAATCTGCAGACAACGCCCTGATGCTCTATTGTGGCCCTACAATAGGCTTCCTTGAAAGTCCTGATATGATCATTTGCATCCTAATAAGGATGATATTTTGGATAGACTTTGTCTGGATACTTTGGCAAAGCGTGATATGCAGTAAAGGTGAAAGGTGACTCTGCTATAAAGAATGACATTGCAACCGAAGGAGGTTGGCCCTGTGGTACGGTTGGCTGAGGTTGAACCTGAGGTTAAGGCTAGACAAGGGGTGTCACAGATAGTCCAGAAGGTATTTGTAAACCAATAGGAGTTACAGGAGGAGGCTCTGGTGATGCTCCTGATGCACTAGACCCTGGAGTGTGATGGATGTCTACAGTTCTAGGTCTGAACCCCCTAACAGGTAGTTCTTTAAAAATTCTAGTGGATCTAGATCTGGTGTTAGGCCTGAGAGCCAGGATGTCTCAAATTTAAGTAAATCAACTGAAAAAATTGTAAAGATTGGCTGGAATTTACCAGCAAAAGCTATATTTAAGGTCAGGATTGGAAATGGACCAAATATTTCTGGAATATTTGCAACTATACTGTAAATATGAGGTGATCTTTAGGTTTGGTACACTTGCAGGTTGATATCGGGTTTCTAAGCAAGATACCTCAAGGTTTAGACAAATTCACCTGAAATAAGACCGATCTTTGCAAACACATGATGATCTACTGTAAAGATTGCAATATTTTTGATCAACTATGAAAACTTTGCAAAGGATTAGCATGTGCAAGCTTAGAACAACACATATTTAAGTCTAATTTGAAATTCAACGGTGTCTGAGCATTACCTTACGATCTTTATCATCACCTGAACTATCTGATGATGATCATTTAGCTCGCCCTCCTTCTAGCACCAATTTATGTTGATCATGATGTTAGTCATAAACAAACATAGAATAAAAGTACACATTAACCTTTATTCATCTTGAAAGATACAACGAATTCAGAGAATTCATGATCTCAAGTCTCTGGTGATTAGGTCTTAATCTTTTGAGATTACTCAGAGGTTGATGTGTGTTGCTATTTTCATTTTGGGGCCTTACGTAGATCTCATCAGTAAGATAATGATTCCTGTAATGATGCTGCACAAAAAGTTATTCTACACAAGATATGCTTCAAATAATGCTTCTATTTTTAAATCTTTGCATGATATTTGTCATGTTGACATGCTTTAACCTCAAATATACTGAATATGTTTAGTTATCTACGGGATTTCTGCATATTTGTATTATTAGCTTAAGATTGTGAATTATTTACAATTGTGATGATGAAATGCTCTGAAATTGAAAGAAATACTTCAAATTAACGTTGAACCTTTAGCTATTGAGCCACATATACATCAGATATAGTCATGAAGAGAAGAAATCAAACCATATGTTCACCAGGACATTCCACAGCTAGATACAGTCGATGCTAACTTCAAAGGAAAGGTATGAAAACAACACATGTAAGTAGATATGCACTCCAAGGGATGCAGCAAATCATAGCATGTATCAAGAATTCATACACTGATTACTCAAGATTTCTTATGGATTGTAATCAAAAGAGTCTTCTCATTCATTAAGTATGCAAGAACATATATGTATACAACAACTTTGAAATGAGCCCTGAATATTTCAGCAAACAGATTTCAATTAAGTTTCGAATGAATTACAATGAGGCATCCCTGCACCTTTTATAGAGCAAGGTGAGGGAGCAGTTACAATTGATCTACGATCAAGATATATCCATTAAGATCTATGGTTCACATTTTGTTGACCAAGTCAACTCTTTCCACGTGGCACAGGTTGCCAGCTGGCAACCATCTAGGCAACTTATTTTCTTAGGTATCAGATGCTTATGTCTTTTCTTGGTAATGCATCTTCATCTACTCTTTATCCTTCTAGTTCTTCATCTTTGTCATTAGGAGCATCAGGATGATCACTTCCCAAATCCTCATCATCCTGATGACTTTCTTCTTGTACGTAGACCTGCATGGCTGTCCGGATACTTTCATATGCTTGTACTATCCATTATACTTCCCCACCATCCTGAATTCTTGCTTTGGTGATGGCGTCTTTATGCACCTGATATTTACTCTAGAGAGATTCTAATTTATTCCTCCTACTTCTGGATGTTTCATTATAATCTTCCACCTTGACCTTTATTCTCATTACTTTATCTAGCACTTCTTCTGTCAGGTGGTTGAGAGGATCATCAGCTACTTGCTGAAAATAGCTATGTAGAGCTTTAATGGCAAACTCCTCATCCTGATTTTCTATCTTTCCCTCTATCTTTCCTTCTAATGTTTCCAAAACTTCAGCCTCATGAGACATCATATCATGTAGCTTCATGCTGATATTCCTTAGTTTACTGTTACATCTTTTAAGCACATCACATTCGAACCTGATGTCTTTATACCTTATTTCAATCAATAGGGCTGTGTTATTATTTAGTACTTGATTCTTTATTAGAATCTGTGGATCAATCCTCCTTATTTCACCCAAAGTGTGTAGGACTTTCTCCAATTGAAATGACCTCCTCCCGTTCTCCATCTGTAATTTATCTACCTTTTTCCTGGAGGTGCCCAAAGAATTCCACCTCTTCAAAGAGGCCTTTACCACTTCCTCTGCTTCGTCAAATGTGGATAACATCCACTTTCTCATTATGGATGACTCATGTTTCATGAGATCTAATTTATTTACCTCCTCTTGAGAAATTGCATTCAATGGGACTGCTTTATCACTTGATGTATCATCAGGGTTAATTAACCCCTTTATATATGCATGCAGCTGAGCAATGTGCTCTTTATGCTGCTTATTCTTCTCTTTCTCTCTTTTCACCCTTTGAGTTAATGAATCAATAATGTCCTTACCTTCTTGGCCTTCCTAATCCTCATTGGCAAATCCCAAATCTACTGTACTAATCTAGAATTCATCCAGAGTGATCTTGCCTTTTTCTTTATCAATTGTAGGAACAACTACTTGGACTGTTCTCTTGCCTATATCAGGATCCCTACTAATAGCAGAAGTTAATCTTACCTTACTCCTTGGCTTCATTAGTCTTTGAAAACAATGTTGAAACATCAAACTCTTATATCTCTAGTCCAAACTCAGTACTTATCTCTTTCTTCAGCCATGAGGGAATTTGGTCTCCGGATCCTGGGTGCCCACCATCATGATGATGATCATCCTGATCTCTAGTAACTGTATCTATTCTTGACGGAGATGGTGACTTTCTTATTTCTTGCTCATGATGTTCTTCATGAGGGTGATCTTCAGGTATATCCTCCTGTTGAGGACCTTCTTTTTCTGGAGGGTGATCTTGATTATCATCTGCATGTTTATCATGATCTTGATCTTTTACTTCCTCCCTGGGTATCTCATCCACTTTAGCATTTTCCTCATCTAGAGGTATATTGGTATCCGTGGATATTATTTTATCTGACTTAGGCTTCTCCACCTGATCTGTAGCTATAATCTGCTCTGTAGTTGTGATAATTACCTTTTAAGCTTTGTGATCACCAGCACTTGATATCTCTTTATCTTCTTTGTCCTTTGGTGGAATTTCTACTGCTTTGGGCTCAGTCGATGCATCTTGCTGTTGCTGACCCATATCTGGAGTTTTATCTTCCACTTCCATCTATTTAACCTCTTCGACATTTTCTATCCTTTCAGGTGTACCTGCTATATCTTTAGGATCTACATCCTCTACATATGTCAAATCTATTGTTGTAGGACTTCTCACCTGATCAACTAATGCATCGAGTCCTATTTGTTGTGCAATCTTCTCTGGACTCTTTTCTTTTTCTTGCTTCATTTGCTTTAGCTCCTCTAACACCACTCGTACTACTGGGGTTCCATGAGGAGTTATCTGGGTACTAGCAGCAAGGGTTTCCATCTTTTGTGAAGCTACATCTTTCACTACCTCATCATTAGATAGGTCAATTGTCTCATCCAATCAGACTAGATCACTTTGCACTGCCTTAGAGGCCTCTTTCAATTGTTCTTCTGCTTGTTCGGTCTTGAACTTTACAATGGTGGGAAGCGGAACGTTATGCTGCAATTCCTTAGTAAATACTTCTCCACCTACCCCTTTTAGCACTATTGGGGTTTGTTTTATTTCACCTCTCATTGAAGTTCTTGGTTTCTTAGGTGTAGTTGGTATCACCTGAGGTGCTTTTCTCTTTCTTGTGAAGGATATGGGACCCTCCTCTTCTTCAAGCTCTTCTTCTAGAGGGATATCCTTCTCCACTTCCTTATGTGATGTCTGACCCTCTTCATATATATTAGCAGGATGTGCAGCTGACCTCTGGATTCCTTTAGCCTTTTGTTTATCCAAGGGAGGCGGTGTGGATGATGCTGATATTTGTCTTGATCCTGATGCATCTTTAGCTAACATCTCTATTCTTTCAATTATAACCCCTTTGGGTTCAGGATCAGTCTTCTTACCTCTTGAAGATCTCTTGCTTTTTTTAGAAGGTGGTGCTTTTTCTCCTTTGGATTTCCTCTTCTCAACCAGGAAATCATCATATTTATCTTCAGGAACCTCCTGTCTCTTCCTCTTATTATCAACGGTAAGGGCTACTCCCTTCTTCTTTAGTGTATCTATTTGGTCATTGACCCATGCCTGGGTCAGCTGCAATATCCTTCTTGTGAATGGATCTAAAGAAATATCTTCAGGCATAGTAAGATCTAGCGTGGATATTATATCATTATATATCTTTTTGTCTTCATACTCATCTACCATTATATTACCATCATCCCTCTTCATTTGTGCAGGGACTGAAATGCAGTCGAAGGTCCTGATCTAGTTAAGGGTCAATCTTTGATACCTTCTCATTCTGGCCTCAGCTTCATCCTCGCAATCTACCCAAAAATCTTCAAGATTCTTCTGATGGATGGGCTTCCCCATGATTTTCTACATCCTCCCATATGGATTATATGACCTAACCAAAGGGAATGACTAGAAATTCATCATTGTTAAAACAGTTATGGCTTTCTTAATGTTCTCAAAATCTGGGCACATATACCAGCCCATTGTTACTGGATGCAATACTGGTGGGAGTTTGTTACTTGCTTTGTAAGCATCCAGTATTGTAGCCACCTACCTCATGAACTCCATTAAAATACTGCATCTGTGGGGTATATTGGGAGCATGAGGGGTTCCCCTTCAAAACCTTCAATTCTTATATAAGGGAATGTTGTAAATTGAATAAATCAGGCTCTATGCCTGTATATGACTTCTTGAGCTTCCATGCGCAGTCTTTTATTTCTGTCCTCCTCTATTGTTCTTACCAGATGCATAGAGAATGCATCATTCACTAATTAGTAATCCTGGAGGTAATTTGCTCTTTGCAGTTGGGGATGATGATCCCATATATGTGCATCATTAGTTGTGCCACCAATTCACCCATTTGTAGTCAATGCATCAAATGTACCCTTGTAGGCACATGAATAAACAATGTATGAAGTCATGTAAAAGGAACAATCTGGACCTCCTAAATTCATCAGCTGCTCATTTAGAGCATCACTTATCATCTTAGCCCACATTGGCTTGTTATCTGTGTAAAGGCAGATCAAGATGATTGCATACATCTAATCTTTAAAACTTCCAGCATCAGGCTGGCCTGTCACTCTGCTGAGCAGGGCTATGATGTATTGGTACTCATTGTCAAAATCAAATTTATATAAATGAACTGGAAGTTTAGCTGCTATAGGATAGGGACTATTCTTCGCCCTCCATTGGTACATTTTCTTCCTAGCAGCCTTCTTATTATTTTCATATTCTACTTCCAATTTCTTCAAATATATGTTGGAAACCTTCTTGCCCAATGGCAAACCGAATGTAGCAGCAAGACCCTTGATTGGCAGATCAGCATAGACTCTTCCATGCTTCTCTACTTTCCTTGTCTGCGGGTTATAGTTTCTTGCACATTCAATGACTAGCTCAGAAGTTTCCATAGAATATGGGAAACCAGTTGCACTCCACATTCTAGACACAAAGAATGCATCCAACAAGGTGTTGTTATTCTTCTCATCACTCATTTTAACTATCTAGGCAGCCAGATCTATATTCCCTTGGTGTGTGTCTGTGATGGCACCATATTTGAATTGGACGCCCTCAGGTTTAGAAAACATGGGCTTTAGAAATTCTGCCTCCGACTTAGCCAACTGCTTATCCGCCATGGATGCCTGTAATTAACAAAACTATTCTTACAATTGATACTTTCCAGTATGCATATACATTATATCTTCATTATTCATCATGCATACTATTACTCTTTCAATATTCGTTTATCCTGATATGCATAATCTAGAACTTCAAACCAGAAGACACCATGATACCTAGATATGCATAACATGACAACCAGAAGGTTTCAATTACTTACCTGATGTGTTTATCTTCCTAATTAGGTTGATATCTGTGAAAGGGACTCAATTACTAGCAGTGCTCACATATCTCGATCTAGTACAAGTTGTATGCATCTGCAGGTAGTCTTTTGAGGGTTTGAAAGCATGGAGCTCTGTAAAAACTTGTTTTATCGCAAGATAAGTGTGAAATGAGTCTATAAATCACTTTTAACCTCTTCACTAAGGCAAATTAGGGCAAATTAAATGTGACAGCTGATTTTCTTGTATGAAACTGCCAGATCCCGCCAGGTGTATGTTTCGGGTTTGTAATCGGTGGGAACCACCTACCACCTCTGCGTGCATTTAATGTTATGGCGGCAAGGTGCGGGGTGATCTCTAAAGATCAGGTGATATTCTAAATATCGGGTGATATTGAGAATATGACCCCCTTGGTATAATATGATCATCCATTTTAAGTGAAAGACCAATGTCGAAACAAAGGGTCGGGTTGAGAATATCGGGTGATGTTCAAAATATCAAGGGATGTTTGGAATGTCTAGTGATGTTTATAATATCCCCCCTGGACTAAAATGACTTCTCTCTTGGAATATCATGGTGACATCATCAGGATAATGACTTGGTTCATCGTTGTTGCACTATGATGTCACCGTCATGTTATATAAGAAGGGTCATGTTTGGAAATATACCTCCTTGAGGTAAAAAGAATGGTGATGTCATCATCAGGTTTATTCTTTCTATTATCGAGTTTGGATGACATTAGCAGGACATTGGTTCAGGGTGATATTTTGTGACAGATCGATATTCAAATATCAGGGTGATATTTAAATGTTGGGTGACATTAAGGAATATAACCTTCGCAAAATACATGATGTTGTGTGTCAGGTGGATATCGCTATCACATAAAGTTGACGTCTGGGTATTCGGAGAAAATGATTTTATCAGGTGATAATTTTGAATCAGGGTGATCTTTTATAAGATGACTGATGTTAAGAAATATGATCCTCCCCTCGGAATATTAGGTTTGACTAGGACTTTGACTCACCATAACTCTTGTTCTCTAAGGAATATCAGGGTGATCCAAAAGGCAAACCTGCATGAAATTTTGTGCTCTATCCAATCATGAGGTTATTGTTGTGAAATGTTCACCTTAAAAAAGTGACCTCATCATGATGACTTACCCAGTCCCCTTTATGCAGGATCATCTGCATTGTCTTATTTTTACCAGACCGCCAGCAAGCAGAAAACACAAGCAAAACCAAGCAAAAAGTTGGGTCCCTATTTTGTCAAGTCAAAATAGGGCATGTTGTGTAACCACACAACACCTTGTTTGCATTTTGACATCAAGTAACAAATACTTGAAGTATCAACAAGATTTCAACATCAAATAGAAACAAGGCATGAACAAGTAACAACTACAATATGATATTTTTGCAAGTATGGGCCTAACCGGTGTTGCCATTGATGTCAACATACTCCTGTTGCATTGATGTCAAGGATTAGATGAGTTGAATGCTAAGGATATTGAGAAAATTAGTCCTATCAGAAACAGAGAAGATTAGTGAAGATAGTGAAGCTCTATGAAGAGAAGATTCCATCTAGATGAAGATCAGAGAATGCACATCAAATGGTTTGTAGATGTGGCTGAAGATGATTCAGTCAAGTTTTGAGAGGTCCACATGAAAATGTGGAGGAGTTATGGACATGAGAGTAAAACTGATTCTAGCAACTGCTCAGAGGTGACAAAGTGACACAAATAGGTCCAGTGAGATCTAGAAATACAATATCATAATCTACAGATCTAGTGGCATGTTTCGGAGGCTAATGTAAATTGACAAATCAATTGGTTCATGGTTTGGAGGTCCACAAGAAATCCTTCTAATGTGACAGTATTGACCATTTGTGTTCTTGAGGTTCTGGATGAAGATGCGAATGATTACAGTAACCAGAAGTTGTGCGGATGTTCTTGGTGATTCAAGCAAGCTTGTGGGGGTCTCTAGATTGTGTCCAATTTGTATTGGAGATCTGCATTGAAGATTGAGCTCGTAATTGAAGATTTACCTTTGGGTAATGGTGTTCTTCCTAGTCTTGGCTGACCAGATGATTTGTGCATGTTGCAGATGATCTTGAAGATGTTTTGTGAACCATGGCTTGTTCCTCGAAGAAGATTGAAGTCCCAATTATGTGTGGTCGACAGTGTAGTAATGTACATGAAGTTTTTGTAATAAGTCAAGTTGTATTTTTGTAATTGCTCTGTAATAAAATATGTGTATATTGTGCTGACTTTGATGATCATTCTAAAATCGATGTCATGTATAAATATGGGTTATGAAGTCATTCAAAAGTATCTGTGTGGTGATGAGGAGAATATAGCAGTGAAGAGGAGTGAAACGTAGAGCAGAGGTGTTGAGCTTAAATGGAACTGACTCAAGCATAGTAAAGATGCTAATCTCTAGTTCAAGTATGTAATACTTATATATTTTTCTATAGACAGTGTGTCTCCTGTAGGCAGTGGGCCTCTTGTGAGTAGTGTGCTCAGGCAGTGAGCCCTAACTGGCAAGTGCCATTTTTGTTCATATTATTCTTTTAACAGAGAATACCATCTTGGGTTAGTCACCCCGTGGTTTTTCCCTTAACCAGGTTTTCCACGTTAAATTCTTGGTGTTATATGTGTTGAATTTGTTTTTGGTCTTGAAATTTGCATTATGCTTCCATGATTGAATCATTGATATGTTGTTGAAATATAAGAAGGCTTAAAGTGAATAAGGAACATGATTTTGTTAACAATTGATTCACCCCCCCTCTCAGTTGTCTGTCCTAAATCCAACAATTGGTATCAGAGCCAAGTTCCTCTAGAAGAAGCTTAACCGCTTGAGGAGATCCAAAATGTCAACCTACAAGAAGGACAGTCCAAGGTTTGATGGAACAAACTTCACTGCCCGGAAAAGCTACTTGGAATGTCACTTACAATGCATGGGAGATCAGTATTGGAACATAACTATAACTAAATATGATCCCCCAAGGAATGGTCCAACAACTATAGATGAAGTCAGAGATGCAGACAATAATCTTCAAGCTAAAGAAGCCCTACTGAGTGCCTTGTCTAATTCAGAGCTGACAAATGTTATGGGATTGAAGACTGCTTATGGTCTGAAAGGAAAGTTTGAAAACTTGAAGATGAGTGAAGATGAGAATATCACTTTATATATGTCAAAAGTAAATGAGCTTGTATGTGGCATTAGATGTTTTGGTGAAATATTGGATGAAGATGAGATTGTTGCTAAAGTTGTTAGATCTTTACCTCCTGCATATAAACACAAAGTTTTTCTATTGAGGAAATTAGATCTTTAACAAATATCACAAGGGATCAATTGGTTGGTAAGATATCTACATTTGAGTTGGCTGAGTTTGGTGATGCACTTCCCAAGACTGAATTTGCATTCAAAGCTAGTGCATCTGCAAAAGGCAAATAGAGATATGATCTACGAGAAAGTTCCTCAAGGAAATCAACTTGGTATGATAAAGCAAGGAAAGATCTGGAAGAAGATGAGTTAGAAGCTAAACAACTTGAAGCCCTTATTACAAAGAGACTGCCAAGAGGATCCGGTAAGTATGAAGGAAAATTACCTTTCAAATGCTTTACCTACAATAAGATTGGTCATTTTGCCTCAAGATGTCCAAAAAGGTTTTCAAGGCTAAACCCTAATAGATCAAGGTTTAAGAAGAAGTGTTACTATGTTCAAGAAGATGATGATGGAGTAACAGATGATGAATCTGAGATAGTAAACAAACCCAGAAGTGACTAGGTGTTTATTGCCATCAAGGAAGAAGATCCAATGCCTATTGAATCTGCCAATCATAAGATGATAGAAAGTACTTTGTCTACTTAGGTTGAAGAAAAGGATGAATGGGTTATTGACAGTGGATGCTCTCACCATATGACTGGCAACAAGAGTAAGTTCTTAAGCTTGGAAAGATATGAAGGTGGAGTTGTAAAGTTTGGAAATAATTTTGCTAGCTGAATTAGATTCAGAGGAACCATTTCTTTTGATGGAAAGAACAAAAATAGTGATGTTCTATATGTTGAAGGTCCGAAGTATAATCTTCTCAGTGTTGGATAGTTGGTGGACAAAGGCTATGATCTCTAATTCAAAAATGGAAAATGCAAGAGCTTTGAAAGCTCTGGAACTGAGATTGCATCTGGTACACAGACAAAAGGTAACATCTTGCAATTGGTTGGTACTGACAAAAGTTTCTTATTTGTTCAATTTGATCAGAGTTGGTTGTGGCATAGGAGAATGTGTCATGTGAATTTTGATAATATCATCAAGATATGCAACACTCAGGCTGTAAGAGATCTTCCAAGACTGGTGAAACCTACTAACAATTTGTGCAAAGAATGTCAGTTGGGTAAGCAAAATAGAGTCACATTCAAAGTAAGGAACAATATTCAACTAGATTGTTGGACTTGGTGCACACTGATCTCTGTGGTCTGGCAAGTATCAGGAGTCTGCAAGGAGATAGGAATTTCATGTTGCTGATTGATGACCACTCTCAGATGATGTGGGTAACTTTCTTAAAAGAGAAATCTGAAGCACTTGAGAAGTTCAAAATATTCAAGGCTATGGTAGAAAATGAAACTGACATAAACATAAAATGTCTCAGGTCTGATAGAGGTGGAGAATTCACATCCGGTAAGTTCATAACATTATGTGAGAAACATGGGATAAAGAGATAGTTATCTACTCCAAGGACTCCATAGCAAAATGGAGTAGTGGAGAGAAAGAACTGGACCATCCATGAAGCATCTAGGACCATGATGATGATGATGGAGAGAAGCTGTAAGCACTGCTTTCTATACTCTTAATCAGGTACAAATCAGAGGCAATACTGGTAAGACCCCTTATGAACTTTGGTTTGGTATCACTCTTACTGTGAAGTATTTCAGAGTCTTTGGTAGTAAATGCTACATCAAAAGAGATGAAGACCTTGGCAAGTTTGATGGTAGAAGTGATGAAGGAATATTCTTGGGATATTCTACTCAAAGCAAAGCATACCAGTGTTATAACAAGAGATTGAGAAAGATTGTAGAAAGTACAAATGTGAAGGTTGATGAAGGCATGCAAAATCCCTCAATGTTTTATGAGTATGGAGCAGATGATCAGAATGATGTCTCAAACCAAGGAGAACAAACCCCAACTCTAGTTCAGATTCAGATTGATCCAGAGAATCTTGAAATGCAAGAAGAAGAGACAAGTTTGGATGAACCTGTCCAAGAATTAGAAGTGCAAGAGAATCCAAAAACTCCCAGGTATGTAAGACTGAATCATTCTGAAGATCAGATCATAGGAGATAGAAGCAAAGGTGTTCAAACAAGAATAAAAATTGCTCAAGATTTAGTGAAGTACTGTTTGATTTCAAAAATTGAACCAAAAATAGTAAGTGAAGCATGCAATGATGAAAGCTAGGTTAAAGCAATGGAGGAAGAATTAATGCAAATTGAAAAGAATCACACTTGGGATCTTGTTCCCAGACCTAAGGACAAAAATGTGATTGGGACTAAGTGGGTGTTCTGGAATAAACTAAATGAAGAAGGTGAAATAGTAACAAACAAAGCCAGTTTGATCTGTAAGGGTTATTCTCAAGTAGAAGGAGTTGACTTTGAAGAAACTTTTGCTCTGGTGGCAAGAATTGAAGCAGTCAAATTATTTCTTGCCTTTGTTTCCTTTAGAGATTTCAAGGTATATCAGATGGATGTCAAGTCTACCTTCCTAAATGGTGATTTGGAAAAAGAGGTATACATTGAGCAACTAGATGGATTCCAATTGTCTGATCATGGAGATATGGTCTGGAAGTTGAAGAAGGCATTGTATGGACTCAAACAAGCCCCAAGAGCCTGGTATGAAAGATTGGACAAACATCTTTTGAAGATTGGTTTCAACAAAGGTACTACTGATAATAATTTATATTTTAAGATTGATCATGAAAATATCTTGATTATGGAAGTATTTGTTGATGATATCATTTTTGGAGGGAAAGATATTATGTGCAAGACTTTTACAAATCAAATGCAAAATGAATTTGAGATGTCTATATTTGGGGAAATGAATTTCTTCGTGGGTCTGCAAATCACTCAAACAAAGAAAGGAATCTTCATATCTCAGACCAAATATGTGAAAGAATTGTTGAAAAAATTTGGGATGGAAGATTCAAAGGCAATGAATACTCCCATGGAAACTAGATGTAAGATGAGTAAAGATGATGAATCCCCTAAGACTGATCAAAAAAAGTACAGGTCAATGATTGGAGGACTACTCTACCTTACTCAAACTAGACCTCATATTATGAATGTTGTTGGTCTTGTTGCCAGATTCCAAGCTGATCCTAGAGAGTCTCATGTCATGGCAATCAATAGAATTCTCAGATATCTAAAGGGAATAGTTGAGTATGGATTATGGTATCCAAAGGATCATGATTCCTCTCTTCATGCATATACAGATGCTAATTGGGCAGGAGATATGGATGACAGGAAGAGTACCAGTGGTGGTGCATTCTTTTTAGGAAAAAGACTAGTTTCCTGGCTAAGAAAGAAATAAGAGGCAATAACTATGTCCAATGCAGAAGCAGAGTATATTGCAGCAGTAGGTAGTTGCACTCAAGTTTTGTGGATGAAGAAAATGCTAAGAGATATCAGAGTGGAGTATGAAGAACCTATCACAATCTTCTGTGATAATTCAAGTGCAAAAAACATATCAAAAATCTGGTGTTGCATTCAAAGACAAAACATATATCCATCAAGTTCCACTTTTTGAGAGAGCAGGTGAACAAGAATGAAGTCAGATTGGAGTTTCTGCCCTCAAAGGATCAGATTGCAGACATTTTTACTAAACTTCTACCTAAGGACTCTTTTGAGTATCTCAAGGAGAAGTTAGGGGTTATTACCCCTCCAGTTTTGAATTAAAGTGCACTGATGTGCATCAGTCCGGTGGATCCCATAGTCATATCTTGTGATCCAGATTGATGATAGGAGGTTGCTACTCAGGGGGAGTAGTCTTTATGATTCTAAAGTATGAGAAGTGGTTGCAAGTATGTGCCCTTTGCCATTGATGTCAAAGGGGGAGAGAAGACTTATGAAAAACAAAATGTGAAAAACAAAAAGTGGTTGCCGATCAAAGGGGGAGCAGTAAAGGAAGAGAAGACATGTGAATGGTTGTTGTTGATAGGGAGAGATATTTTAGTTAGTGAGGAGAAGTTCTTGTCTTGATGGTTAAAATAGTTTTTCACATTATATGTTGCCATGAATGACAAAGGGGGAGATTGTTGAAGTATGGGCCTAACCGGTGTTGTCATTAATATCAACATACTCTTGTTGCATTGATGTCAAGGATTGGATGAGTTGTATGCTGAGGATATTGAGAAAATTAGTCCTATTAGAAATTGAGAAGATCAGTGAAGACAGTGAAGCTCTATGAAGAGAAGATCCTATCCAGATAAAGATCAGAGAATGCGCATCAAAGGGTTTGTAGATATGTGTCTGAAGATGATTCAGTCAAGTTTTGAGAGGTCCACATGAAAATGTGGAGGAGTTATGGCCATGAGAGTAAAACTAGTTCTAGCAACCGTTCAAAGGTGATAGAGTGACACAAATAGGTCCGGTGAGATCTAGAAATACAATATCATATTCTGTGGATCTGGTGGCATGTTTGGGAGGCTAATGTAAATTGACAAATCAATTGGTTCATGGTTTGGAGGTCCACAAGCAATCCTTCTAATGTGACAGTATTGATCGACTGTGTTCTTGAGGTTTCAGATGAAGATGCGAATGATTATAGTAAGGAGAAGTTGTGCGGATGTTCTTGGTGATTCAAGCAAGCTTGTGGGGGTCTCTAGATTGTGTCCAGTTCGTATTGGCGGTCCGCATTGAAGATTGAGCTCATAATTGAAGATTTACCTTTGGGTAATGGTGTTCTTCCTAGTCTTGGACGATCAGATGATTTGCGCATGTTGCAGATGATCTTGAAGATGCTTTACGAACCATGGCGTGTTCCTTGAAGAAGATTGAAGTCCCAGTTATGTGTGGCCGACAGTGTAGTAATGCGCATGAAGTTTGTAATAAGTCAAGTTGTATTTTTGTAATTGCTCTACAATAAAATATGTGTATATTGTGCCGACTTTGATGATCATTCCAAAGTCAATGTCATGTATAAATATGAGTTACGAAGTCATTCAAAAGTATCTGTGTGTTGATGAGGAGAAGATAGCAGTGAAGAGGAGTGAAAAGCAGAGCAGAGGTGTTGAGCTTAAATGGAACAGACTCAAGAATAGTAAAGATGCTAATCTCTAGTTCAAGTATGTAATACTTATATTCTTCTGTAGACAGTGTGTCTCCTATAGGTAGTGGGCTTCTTGTGAGCAGTGTGCTCGAGCAGTGAGACCTAACTATGATGCAGGAGCATCCAGAGGTGTAAGGGCAATCTTGCATCACCCAAAAAGAAGTTAATTCAAAATCATTGTAGTTGTTCTCATTTATTCCCATAATAAGTGTTTTTGGCTCCATAATATCCAAAATAATAATGTAGGACTTTCAGTTTTTATAAAATTGCTAAAAATAGTGACCTGCCTGTTTAGGAAAGTGTACCTGCTATTTTTAGAAAGTTTGCATTTGGGCACATAATGAAGCAAAAATTTCTAGAAAGTTACATAATGGAAATATAAGACCTTTGGCGAAGGAATCAGGAAAAGATCATTTGTGAGTTGAAAAATATTAAAGTTTTTGTTTTCTGAAAAGCCCCTAAAAATTTTTAGAACGAGATATGAGGAATTAAAAATTCTCATAACATCTCAAAAAGTTGATGGAAATCCCTTTATGAATTTCCAACATGATAGTTCACATCGCGAGCTTTCCGACGCTTAAAACGGTTCATCAATCGGACACCCAGATCAAAAGTTATGCTTCCCGGAAGTTGACCTACTTTTGGAGGGAGTTGCAAAATTCAAAATTTAGGTGGAGGCCGCCAAAAAGTGCTATTTATGACTATTTTGGGAACCCTGGGCAGTAGTGGAGTTAAGGGGGCCAGTGTAGAGTCTAGAATAGGTGGGAAAATAGAAACCCTAGCTGATTTGGGGTTACAGAAGGCTGAAGATTCTAGAGTCTTGAGGTTGGGAAAGTTGTAATGTGTGGCAGCGAGTGGAGGATTCATCCTCTGATTGTAATTGAGCTTCTGTAATGTAATGAGTTGCCCAGTTCAATAAAAGAAAGTTCTATTTGCTGTGTTCAATATCTATTATTGTGTGTTTTGTGATTTACCCCCTTCATCAAACTGGCAAGTGCCATTTTTGTTCATACTATTCTTTTAATAGAGAATACCATCTTGGGTTAGTCACCCCATGGTTTTTCCCTTAACCGGGTTTTCCATGTTAAATTCTTAGTGTTATATGTGTTGAATTTGTTTCTGCTCTTGAAATTTACATTATGCTTCCATGATTGAATCATTGATATGCTGTTGAAATATAAGAAGGTTTGAAGTGAATAAGGAACAAGATTTTGTTAACAATTGATTCACCCCCCCTCTCAGTTATCTATCCTAAATCCAATAGATATACCATGAACAACATAAAGAACATTCTCATAGATTTGAGAACACATATCATGAACACCATAGTAAACCAAGTGCATGAGTATCCATCCTGGGACAAGCATAAAGACATCCTACCAAGAGCATGAGTATCCATCCTGCTACACCAAACCATATGAAAGCTCCTGACCTCATGTATGTGTTGGTAGTGAGCTGCCCCCTTGTCAGTGAGGCATTCAACGCTGACCTCAGGATTCGTGACATGGCAGTGAGCCTCCCGTGGATCTGGGTTAAATCTGGCATTTGTAGCAAGTGTTGATAGCTCGAGTTTTTAGCATAATGGCAAACAATTCCATCAATTGGTATCAGAGCAAGGTTTCCCTTTTTCAGGTTTATCAGCTTGGGTAGGTCCTGTGTGTGGAGTTCAATGGGTAAGTGCAGAAGAAATAAGAGCAAGAAAATTCTCAAGCTTCATTCTGGTCAAAAGACACAAAAGACATCATCCATACCAGATGTTGATATAATGTTAGTTGATAAAGATGTTCCTTAGTTTGATGGTTCAAATTTTTCAGTTTGGTATGTTAGAATGCAAGTGTATTTATCCTCTTTAGGATATGATGTTTTAATGTTAGTTGAGAATGGTTATTGTATTACTGATAACAAAGAAGCCCTTGGATGTAATGATATTGCAAAGAAGGCCATATTATCTGCTCTATCTAATGATGTTACTTGTAAAGTTATGGATTGTGTTACAGCTTAGGATATGTGGAGGAGATTGAAAAGAATTTAACAAGATAATGATAAAGAAGAGGACACTTTGGTGTGTGAAGAAAGTGGCAATGAAAGGCAATCACATGAAGAGGTTGAGACCCAATCAGATTCAGAAAAAGATCATGGTCAGGATTATGATGAACAAGATTGTGAGATTGATTTGGAAGGAGAGCTCATTTATGCTCTAAGTGAACTCAAAAATTATAAGAAGGAAAATCATAAACTAAAATTGCAGCTGCAACAAGAAAGAGAATTTAAAGACAATGTACTTTCAAAACTTGAAATTGTATCTACAGATCTTGAAGAGGCTAGATGTCAAATTGTAAGTTTAAAGACATATATTGATGATTCAGACAAACTAATTGCTAGATTAAAGACAAAAATTGAAGAAGCCAAGAGGATAGTTGATGTCTCAATATCTGACCTTGAAGTTACAAGGATTGAGAATCTAAAACTAGAATTAGAAATAGTCTCTTTAAGAAAGGAGTTAGAAAAGGCTTCCTTTAAGTTGCACAAGAATCTGCTATTTGAAAAGATTACTGAAGAAGGGGAATGTTCCAAAGCTAGAGAGACTCCTAGAAGGAAAATTGATTTAAGTCATGTTGCCACAGAAGGAAAAATGAGAGATGAATTTGTGCACAATCAAAGAAGAAATTTGAGAAAACCTGCATCTATAAGACAAGCTTACATTTACAGGTATAACTATTCATTTAATGGTTATTGTTATGCTTGTAATCAATTTGGACACAAAGCAATTGTTTGCAAAAGGAATACTGACATTATTTGTTACAAGTGCAATAATGTTGGACATATACAAAGAAATTGTAAAAGATATGATTCTGCATGTAAGTCTAGCATGAGTGCTCAAAGGTATTATCACTCATTTGGTTATGATTATAACATAGTTTGTTATAATTGCAATTCTTTTGGTCATATAGCTCATAGTTGTAGAAAAGCATCATCTAATTTGATAGGTTGGAAATGGAAAGAGGCAGAAAAAGTTTGGAGAAAGAAAGAACCTGTAAAAGTGTGGAAGCAAAAACAGAGTCATGAGAAGGCAAATCCTAAACTTGTGCATCCTACACAAGTTACATCATCAGTTGAATAATTGATAGCATGATGTGAGGGGGGGTTGTTCTTGTTCTATCTTTTATCTCCAAGAAGTTACAGGAGGAGATTAGTTGATCTTGTTTTGTTGTCATGCTTGTCTGATAATGTTTGAAATGAAGTTTCTGATGTTTTTTTTTGAGTTTCAGTGTATGTCAGGGATCAGTGACATGCTTAGTGGATCATATTTGATATTTACATGATTAAGTTGACATATACTTCAGTTAAGGTGTTCTCAAGGAACTCTCATCTGCATTTGGTGTTACAGGAAGTACTTGATGGTTAAATTAATTCATGTTGATTGCAATATATACCAGAATTGACATTGTTGCAAAGTGTTGTTACAGGAAGAGCTTGATGGTGAAAGTTGTGCAATCTTGATAAGCTAATTTGTATTATGGATCTTGGGTATTCTCAAGAAGTTCTCTTGAGATGTTAGCATGTGTTGGTTGAGGAAGTTGCAAATGAAAGAAGTCAATTGATTTGTTTTTGCAAAGGTATTGATAATGGTTATATCAGATTTGACAGTGTGTAGGAACAACAGGATGGTCTTCATTCTTTTCATGTCAAAAAGGATGTGCAAGAATAGATTGGTTGCAGAATGAATGTTTATTTAGAATTGATCATCGGTGTAATAATTTGACATGTTTTTTGTTGATCTTCTTCACTAATATGGTTCAGGAAGGTATGTGCAAATTGTGTTATTAGAGATATGTCTTCTTCATCCTTATATTGGTATTGTGTCAAAAGGTGATATTATGTTGAAGTGAATTTCAGAGATTTGTTTGGCTTAAAGTTGTTGCATTATGATGCTCTTCATAATGAGAATGGTTCATTACAAGGATGTCATAATATCCATTTCAAAGTGTAATAATTTTGCTGAGAGCTTGTTATCTTTACATTGATATAAGAAAAGTTGATTGTGTTGGTTTTTTCCCAGACTAGATGCTTATTCCCAGATTTCCCTACAAGGTAGCCATCAATGATCAACAGGATCTCTGGGCCAGGGGCCAACAGTGTAGGAGATAGACTCTATATTTTATCTCCTCTTCTTCTTCAGGCTCTGCAAAACCTAGGGGGGTATTCCCTACTCAACATCCATGAGGATATGCATACAAAGGCTGGGATGCTGACAAAAAGCAGATAAGTCCTCCTGTAAGTAGACCAAAACTGAAAGATAAGAGCAAAGGGGCTAGCTTTGGGCCTATTTGCAGTTGTAGACAGAGGACTTGGATCCTAAAACTAATTCTACTATCCTAATGGTTGTTCTAGAGTTTGATTTTGATTTTGAATTTGGATGCAAAGCTGGACATGGTATATAACACAAACACAAAGCAAGATTGGTGCCTATCCAGGGCCTGGAGTCAGTAGACATACACCTGTGAATGATAAGCATGAATAACTAAAACTGGATTTCAGGGGGATACATGTGATACCTGCCTTACAGATATCTCCCAATATAAAGTTTAAGCTATCTATACTTATGGCATCCCTACTGCAGTATACCCTTCCCAATGTTCAATCTGAAAATAGTTTAATCTATCCCTTGAGCAGAAGTTAAGAGATCAGACATTCAACACAGGAATTCTATGTTCTAGAGTCCCAAACATTCCTTAAATATCCAGACTCAGAAGAAAGATACATGCAATACTAGAGACAGAATTGACAAAACACATGCTAACGTAGCATTTCTCATATAAAATTAACCATGAAATCAGTGGATTCATGCAAAAACATACAACTGGAGATACATAAACTCACAAGTTTAGCTGTACAGAGCAACCAAATCAGCTGTATTGCATTACAGAGCCAAAATGTTCAACTTTCAACAACCTAAAAATGAGTAACATTTCCTGCTTATAACAGCCAGAGGGAAGTGTACTCAGCATTAATTACAAGGCTTTTACAAAAATCTGCCAGATACAGATCCTTCAAAGGAATGGCGCTCAGAATTTATTGCTGCAGAGACAGCAAGTAGACAATGGTGGCCTCGAGCCCTGTGCCACCATCTGGAAGTCCTCATGCCAAAAATTAGGTACATGACTGTTCAACAACTCGCCCATGCCCCTGCTACGGTCGCCATTGATGGCTCAACCACCCGCGGCCGCCAGGAAAAACATCGCAGCGTTCAAAAGGAATTTCCCGCCAAAACGAGCATCACCGCAGGTTTAGACTAATACAGGGAGATTAGTCCCACATGCACGGTGCGAAGACAACTTTAGCATTTTAAAAACATGGCCACCGACATACTAAGTGTCGAGTGCTTTTGCCACGCTCGACACACGCCTCTCAGCCCAAAGCCCATCGCCCAGACCTATACCATCGGCCCGCTCCAAAAAACTCCTTCTGATCTCAATGGTCTCACCGATGGCAAACAAAACACACCCTTCGTTGCCGTGACTCCCTCCATCGGAGCATCCAAAAATCCTCTGGCCGACCTCATGTGTTACACTGATGAAGCCCATCGCAATCCCTTATCGGCCAGAGAAACACCATCGGGCCAACACATTCCATCCCTGCCGACACAGCTAGTCACACCGACCACCACACCATACTCAGGTCTTCAGCAAGACACACGCCATCGGCACAACAAAAAAGATGCTCGCTGATACATCGAGTCACACCGACACACCAACGAGCCACACTCTGCTCCTCTATCAGCCAAACACTCTCCATCGGCGGACCACAAAGCGCTGCCCCCGATAGCGAAGGTCACTCCGATGACCGAACTCCTCGCTCCCATCGACCAGACACACATCATCGGAGCAACTGAAAAAACACTGGCTGACACCCTTAGTCACACCGACGAACACCTCCCTAAAGCCTCCAACTTCCACATCGGCCAGAGAAGACCCATCGGCTAAGCACAAATCTCCCTCGCCGGCACACATTGTCATACCGATGAACACAACGCCCAAATCCCCATCGGCCAGAAAAATGATATCGGCAGAGGTCAAGACCCCTCTGCCGATAGCAAAAGTCTCACCGACGGTCCACTCCATACTCCCCTGTCGGTGTGACCCGCGCCTATCGGTGCCACAAAAAACTGCTTGGCCGACAATACTACTCTCGCCGATAGATATCCATCGGCCAAACAAATGCCATTGGCCCAACATGAAACTCCTTCGCCGATAGCACAAAGTCTTGGCAATGGAAGAAGATATGACTGCTACCATCATGATCGCCAAGACAAATACAAACTCATGCTGATGGAGATAACATGAAGACCACCTCCTCAAGAACTATGATACAGATGCTGAAAAACACTGAGGGGCCCCAAAACTTAAAATTTTTTGGATATTTTGGGATGGTGCCTGCATGAAAATTGCTCAGAAACTGTCAGTGAATTCAGGCACCAACAGATTGGATATCAGTAATTGGATCGTATACTTCAGGTTGATATGTTGCTTCAGGACTAATTCAGGAAGTGGATCAGTGCTGAGTTGAGTTGAGTTATGTTGATTATTCTTGTTAGTGTTTACCAGTGGTATTTATGAGCAGTGATTTATTTGTGAACTTTATCACAAGGGAAGCAAATACATTCATTGGAGATTTGTCATGTGGGTCAAAAAGTGTTGATTGAAGAAGAATTGTTTGTTTTGGAAGTTTGTCTTTCAATCACATGTGATGTCATCTGGAGTGTATCCGTCTTCATATTCATAGTGGTATTGTAATAAGAAGTGGTATTGTGCTTCAGATGTAAGTTTCATGGTATCTTTTTGCTCTCATGTTTGAAATGTTGTTGTTCAGGATAAGGTTAGCAAAATTGCATTCAGTGCCTTCAATACTTTGAAAGACAAGTGGTATCAAAGATTTTGATAAGTGTTTCTAATTATTTTGGTTGAAGATAACAAGATAATATGAGTTTATATCTTCAAAGCCCTCATAATGAAATGTGTTTATCAAGCTTTAACATCTTTCAGTGGAGTTATTTTCTCAAGGGGAGATAATAGTCTTTGTCATCAGATGTCAAAAAGGGGGAGAACAAAAAATTGCTTCAAGTGGTTTTGCCATCAATGACAAAGGGGGAGATTGATGGTGACAGGTTGTCATTGATGTCAAAAAGGTCTTGTAGGATCTTGGGTTGATATTAAGGTCACTAATCAGGAGCTTGGTCAATGTGAATGCTTGGTCATCAAGGTGATGGATTTTAATATCTTGCTAACATGTAGTTGTTACAAAGTTAGTTGTCAGGATTGGTCTTCATATGGCATTGTAAGTTGAACTTGCTTATGGATAGATGATGTCATAGTTGATATGAAGGTACTATGTGCTCAGATATAAGTTATGTTGGTTGATGTGAAAATGACAAAATGTTGTTCTCAGAAGTTGTTTTTGGGGTCATAATATTGTTTGGAGTTGTGCATTCTTATACAAGATTTATGCATTTGAGATTGTTGACCTTATTGATCATCAGATGTCTTTATTATAGTGAATTAATGGGGTTGCTTCATTTAGAGGTATTCCACTTGGTAACATATGCAAAAGGTTCATCTCTTGGTGATTCCTAAGAATTTTTTTTATGATAGTCTTCATGAAAAGTTCTTATGATAAGATATGCATAGTTTTGAACTCCAGGTTGGTTCCAATCACTATCAAGCACTATGCAATCATGTCATGTTTGTCAGTTGTTGATGCAAAATGATATCAGTTGAAAATAAGAAACTCTTCATTGTTGTGCAGTGATAGGGTTGATAGAATGCTTTAGATATGTTAATGGATGTTAATTGTTCATGACAGTTAATTTCATGCAGGAGACCTAATGATACAAATGTTAGTTATTGATAAAATTGGGAGTTGCAGACAAAAGTAGTCTCACAGTTGTCATGGTCATTCATTTGATAGTGTTGGAGATTGAATTGTCTCAAAATGATTTATGTTTCAAAAGCTTTTTTAAAACCTTCTCTGCCCGTCATCAGTAATATGTTCTTTTTATTCTATTTTGAAGTTGACCTGTGGAGCAGGTCAAAAGTCACTTAAGTGGCATTTTTAGGGTCTCTGCATCATTGGGCAACCGGCCTCATTTTCTAACTTCACCGGTCTCCTCATGAGTTCGTGAGTGGCAAATTCAAATCAATGGCCTTGTCTAAAGTTTGAAAGGGCGCAATGTATGATATCAATAGTTATCATTCAAAAGGAAACCTGACTCCCTAGCATCTTCTTTGACGTGCAGGTGGCCGTCAACATCCTTATGACTGTAGTTTTTTTGTCTTTTAATTGCTATTTTTTAGGCTTCTGAAATGGGTAGTTTATAGAAGTTGTTTGACAAGGCAGATTTTTGGGTTTGAAGATTCTTTTTAAGAAATCTTTTTCTATTTTAGAACTCCTCGAAGTGGATTTCTTTCATAGCTTTTAAAGACTATAAAGAAGAAATATTTATTTCTAAATATGAAAGATGTTTATTCTTTTGGGGATTAGTTTTTTTTTTCTCCTCATAAAAATGAGTGTGTATCTCGAAGGATGGAAGATAATAGGGGAGATTGGATAAAAATTTGAAGACATTTTATGGTATATGGTGGACATTGAAGGATTTTTTAAATAAGATTATTTATTATTGGTGCTTCTTGAATTGAATTTTTATACAGGATAAAATTCATGGAAGTTTTATTTGTGAATGATTTTTATGAGAAGATGGAGAAATATGGAGGGAAGATGAATTTTTGAAGTCATATTATTGAAGAGTCATTTTTACAGATAAAGATAGAATTGCATCAAAGTTTGGTCATTCATTTTTGAAAGAATCTTTTTAAGATTTTCTTTTGCAGAGAAGGAGAATAAATTTCTTGAAGAATATGAAAAGTCTTTTGATGCAGATTGAAGATTTTTGAAGAAGATGAAGGTGAATGGATTACAAGATTGATTTATTGCAGAGGAAGATGAATTGTTAGCTGATATTAATTGGGCTTACAGGTGCTTTGATAAGTGAGTTGAAGTGCAGAGCAACATATGATTATGAAGATAACTTTATGAAAATTCTTTTAAAAAGAAAACACAGAAGAATGTGTGAATGAGTTAATTTGCAGTGAGATGTCTTCTTGATCAGGTGAATTAGATGGTTCAAGGATAGAATATCAGAGGATTGGAATGATGGAATATATGTTGCAGATGAGTTGATTTGAATGGTGCGAATCAGATTGAGCAGCAATCACTTCTTGCACATGAGATTTAGAATTCTGATTGATTGAGAAATGTCAGTGAGGCACAATAGTATGCCAGTGAGGCTTGTAGGTCGGTAAGACCATTTGTCAGTGAGACACTTACATCAGCCAGTGAGGCTTGTAAAGATATTTTCAAGGTTAAGCCAGTGAGGCAGTTTTGGAGTGGTTTTTATACCCCAGGAGGGTTTTCCACTCGTGCAAATTTGTGTTATGTCTCATATTGATTTCATCTGTATGTGTGTATGTTAATATGTTGCTTATAAGGTTTTGTTCTCTTTCTTCATTCTCAGTTTTGTGCATATGTGTTTGATAGATCAATGATATCTTTCTCTCCTTGAGCTTTGAAAGTTAAAGTTTGCAAAAAGATTTGAGAATTTACACAACACTGATTCACCCCCCCCTCTCAGTGTTGTCTTGGACTCCTATAATTGGTATCAGAGCCATGGGTCACGGGTTCGAATCCCTTGGGTTGCGTTGAGGGGGGGATTGTTGGAAGTGAGCTACCCCCTTGTCAGTGAGGCGTTCAACGCTGACCTCAGGATTCGTGACATGGCAGTGAGCCTCCCATGGATCTAGGTTAAATCTGGCATTTGTAGCGAGCATTGATAGCTTGAGCTTTTGGCACAACGGCAAACGATTCCATCAGTATGACACATAACAACATATATGGATGACACAAACACTATATCACCTTACACAAACACTATATCACCTTATCAGCATCATGACCAACATGTCTGAGAGACCTTATCATGAAAACCATAGTCACAACATCATGCACCTCATGACCATCACCTACCTTGAATCACTGTATCACTTTATCAACATCATGGCATCATGGAACTTAGACATCCCCATCATCAACCTTGACATTAATGACAAACAACCTTAACCCTTTGACATCAATGACAAACAATCTACAAATCTTTGGTATACTTACTAAAGAGGATTTCTTGTAGAATCGTTATGGAGCTCTTGTCGATCTCTCTAACAATGACATGACTCCTGACCCAATTCTCTATGAATTTCATATCATAGAATGCTAGAGGTCTCATGAAACCTAGAAGAAAATGCATTATGTAGGATGTTTGTCAATGATTTCTCAACATTGGTGTGTTCTGTTTATAGTAGTTGAAACTTTCTAGTTTTATGCCTTCTATTGTTTATCATGTAATCTAGACAAAAAGTCACTTTTTACATAGTGAACACAAAGTGGGATGTGGAACCTTACCACTTTCATTTTGCTGATGTAACAACCACATATGGTAGCCCATGGATGTAACCCCACTAACTATTCTTTGTGGGTTTTATTTAATATTAACAACCACTCTCTTGGGGTTGTTAATATTTATGTGTCCAATGGTGTTGTTGGAAGATCTCTTCTCTAGTAGTGGATTATAGAGTTATTTCCCACCACATCTTAGACCAAGTGTGGTAATTTTAATATGGTTGAACTAGGTTAGGTAAATGCAACCATTGCTCTATATGCATTAGATAGTTGGCAAAAGGGAGGCCTGATATTACATAAATAATAAATTATGTCTTTTTGACCCTAATGTTGGCCATCGTTGTCCTAATAATCCATGCTTTACTTGGAACAATTTGTGGGTCGGTACAAAAATATATCTTAAACACTTTTATAGAGAAATGATTTTTGGATAGCCCATCTTTTCTTTTTCTAGTTGTTACAAACTTCTAGTGGAACCTTCATTGACAATTATCCTTTCTGATCACTTCCCTATTTGATTCTCTATTCAATGTACTATGGTGGGACCCAATGTTCCTAAGACAGTTCTTCTTGAACACATCACTACTAAATTATTAGCCCACAATGGCCCATATTTTGTGCATATGGAACCCCAAGTGACACCTAGCCCCCATGGCTAGTTGGATTCAATGGTGGAATTCCACAATCAAACATACTAATCTTTTTCTTTGAATCTATGAGCACTAGCTAGCAGTTATTCACTGCCACTCGTGTGAGGCCACCACCTGGAAACTCCACCAAGCCTCCATTGAGGTGGAAGTGCTTCCTTTATTTTCTTCCTTGTAGCTATCTGTTGTTTAGCTCCACCAATAGAAGTAGATTATTGATATGCATATAGCTCAGAGCAGCCAATTAAAAGATTGCCTTCATTGGGTCAAAATTGGAGATAAAATTTCCAAGAAATTATTTCAATCCCTTCAAACTAGCCAATCTTATTAAGAGATCAAGCACATAAAAGAAGGGAACAATGTTTTCATTGAAATTGCTTCCATTCATCAATTTTTTTTCCATTAACAGTAGGGTTTCTATGTGTAAGCTCCCTCACCGACTTTGAAAAAAGCTCTTCATTAATGTGTGAGCATTGTTCTCACCAGGATCTCTACTTTGTAGCGATCCTTCTATGATCAAATCCTATCCTTGGAAAATCTTGAAGAAGTGGTTTTTTTCCATTGCTAATGAGAAGGCCCCTAGATGTGATGGCTTCTCTTGCAAGTTCTATAAAGCACTATGTCCAACATAGTCAACCTTGACCTTTTATAGTTCTATAATGAAGCCTATACTACTAACTCGCAAGGAGCTCTCATAAACAAAGGTAATATCAAATTCATACCTAAGGATAGCCATCCATAAGATATTGGAAATTGGTGGTTGATCACTCTCTTGAGCACTTCCTATAATACCACAACCAGATCTCTTATGCTCCAAACTCATCATCTATTTTTTCTTATTATTTGGTCAAAGAAAACTATCTTTATCAAAGGCTATTACATTCTTGATAATATCATTGTGCTTTGGGAAGGTATAGAATGGTCTAGGTTATCTCAGTAATAGACTCTTTTTATCCAAGTTGATTTTTCTAAAGCTTATGACCACATTGAATGGCCTTTCATTCTACCTACAGACATCCAAAATTGTCCACTTGTTAACCACTTTCATCTATTTATTAATTAAATAATATTTAATTAATAAATTCACTGTTTGTCATAATTAATTGAATAGTCTCAACTATTTATTCAATTAATTAACACTCCTCCTATAATCCAACCTTAGTTGAATAAATAAAAATATTCATGCAGCTAAGTTCATCTCTCATCTCAAAAGAAATTAAATAAATTTCCTTATTTATTTAATTTGGCATTTTGTGCACTTTTGATTAAAGGACTAAATCATATTTAGTACCACTACTAATAACTTTCACATACATAAGCATGATTAATCAAGGCTTTATTTGGTCAATTCTTCATTTGAGTACACTTGTCAATCAACAAGTACTCAAGGGGTACTTGGAAGCATGGAGAAGATTTGTACTTCCTTCCAAAAAGTTACTTTTAATCTCCACCATTCAATCTTTCCAAAGCATGATATCCACCCTTGATTCTCCTTGAATCAAGGGCACCCCTTTGACCAGGGCACCCCTTTGACCACCTCTCATTTCTTTCTACTTAGAGGCTTCTCAAGCCTCCAATCCTCTTAAGCAATGAGGCCCTTGATCTTCCAAAATGATCCTAGCCCTCCATCCCCAAATCCTATAAATAGAACCTCTTGGAGGTCATTTTCATACAATTCTTGAATGCAAGGTTATACTACCATTTTGAGCACTCAAAAAATTCCAACTCTCCCTAACTCCATCCTTGGACATCCATCAAGTTACTTGGTACATCAAGGAGGCTTTGGTGAGAATTAAGGTATATAGTTTTCATTATGTTTTTAGTCTTCTTAGTCTTATATTGAAGTGGTTTTATGCTAATGAATGGAGTAGATTAGTATGCTTGGTTTGCTCATTTTGTCATTCATTTCCATAGGTTCACATTTTGGAACTCCCTTTATCTCCTTGATCCTATGGGCATCCTTTCAAGAGGTCATAGGAGAAGATATGTAAGAAAATGGGTCCCACTACCTTCACATCTACATGCACTCTTGATGAGGAGCAAATTGAATACTCCTTGGATTTCTAGTTGTATCAAGATGAATTAGATAATGAGGAAATGACTCTTGAATATTTAAAGAAAAATTATCATGTTCCTCATCACATGTGTGAAATATGCAATATCAAGGCAAAGGACTTGGCATCAATGAACAAGGTATCAAAGAACCAATCCCAGTAGACATATATGATGATTCTTGTGGCTTCAGATATATGCCTCTTGGTGTGAAAACCCATGAACCCCATGCATCTTTTGTAGTTGCAAATGATTCCCCTCCTGTCATTGAAAGCATTGCACAAGGAATCATCATAACTTCATTTGAAGACTTGGATCTATCATACATTTTTCTTGATAATGTAATCCTTATCATTGACCTCGCCCTTATTTATCCTAAGTTAATTAATTTCTTAGGACCAACAAGATTCACCATCTCTTGACATGTTTCAAAATGATGAGGCCATTATCGAATTCTTGGTACTCTTTGACGACTTTTTGGCAGTAGACCACAAATCTAGGTACGATGTCAATTTGCACACTGCTGCCTACTTTGGGGAGCAGGAAGGGTTCCTTATTCATAAAAAAAATCAAAAAATCATCCCTTAGTGAAAACCTCTATGAGGCACTATCGGACATAAAAGAGAAAAACAAAGATGTATCTCCTAGTGAAAACCTCTCATAGGTGCTAGGAGATGAGGAACTCAACCTCCCCCCAATGCTTCCACATTGGCAAGAACACTCAACCATCCTAATTGAATGCACAAGAGATCAACCTAGGCAATAAGAAAGAACAAAAAATAACATAAATGATGTATTTTCTATTTCCCATAGTGAAACTTACTATGTCCACCATCTTACAAAAGGCACTGAACGTGTTTTCTTCATCCCACATCAATATGCTAGGGCTGGATCGATCTCTAGTAGTCCACCATCTCGTTGTGCATCCTAATGCTAAACCTGTTAAGAAAAAGCTTCAAAAGATGCATCCACAAATTTCTTTACTAGTAAAAGAGGAATTGCTTGAAAGCCCTTGGAAGTTAGCTTTATCTGCCCTATAGACTACAAAAAAGCTAGGGGGCATCTGCATCTACATAGACTTCAGAGATCTCAACAAGGCATGCCTTAAGGATGATTTCACCTCCCTAACATAGATATCATTGTTGATGTCATGGCTAGTCATGAGATGTTGTCTCTCATGGATGGATTTTTAGGATATAATCAGATCCAAATAGCTCCTGAAGACCAACACAAAACAACCTTTAATTTCCCTTGGGGTACTTACTGCTATCAAGTGATGCCTTTTGGACTTAAGAATGTGGGAGCAACATATTAAAGGGAAATGAAAGTCATCTTCCATTACATGTTACATGACATCATGGAAGATTATGTAGATGATCTCCTAGGTAAATCAAAAACAAGGGACAGACACCCCAAGGTCCTCAAATGCATCTTTGAGTGTATCAGAGAATACAAGGTGTGACTAAATCCTAAGAAGTGTTTCTTTGGGGTTACATCTAGAAAATTGTTGGGTTTCATTGTCTCCAAAAGAGGTATTCAAGTAGATACTACTAAAGTGATAGCTATCACAGAAATTCATCTACCTAAAAATCTAAAGAAACTCCATAGCCTTCAAGGAAAACTCTAGGCCATCCAATGATTCAATGCACAATTAGTGGACAAATTCCAACCATTCTCTCACCTTCTCAAGAAAGAAGTTCACATTAAGTGGGATCAGGCTTGCCAACGGGCATTGATAAAATCAAAGAATATTTGGCATCATCCCCAGTACTTATGGCAACTATTTCAGGAAAGCCCCTAATTCTCTACATGTTAGCAACACCGATAGCCCATGGGGCACTATTAGACCAATAGGATGAAATAGGTCATGAAAGAGATATATATTACATCAATAGAATACTAGTTGGCTATGAGCTAAATTACACACCAATGGAATTCGCATGTCTGGTTGTTGTATTTAGCTCCCAAAAGCTTTGACAGTATTGTTGTGATGCTCACAACACACCCCATTTTACTCCTTAGCAAAATGAGGACCCCTGCTGTGGCTATGTCTTTTTGCTTGTGTGTGTGGGTCTACTTGGTGGTAAAAGGGAAAAGGGAGTGAAAGATACAAACCTTGTTGAAAATATAAAAAAAATAGCATTATGTATTAGGGAAGAATATAGGTGAATTCATTGTCAAAAATGAATAAGGGTTGCTTTTTGAACCATTTTAAAATTCCCAATATTTTGCAAGATATGTGTGTTTTGGTAAAATGTACAATGAGAGGGTTTGTATGTTGCATATACAAAGCTGTTTGTATATCAAGTCATTATATGAGTCGCATAAGGGAGTCGTCGGGTTTATTACATCCTTGTACTTGTATGCATTTGCTAACACTTTATCCTTACATACAAGTCGGACCCGACGGAGTTCACAGTTTAAATGAATGATCGGTTAAGTCCGTCGATGCATTTTATGTTTGTATGTTACGCAAAGGGAAACATACAAGGTGAGATACAACAGTATATGCATACCACGGAACCAAAAAGATTATGAAAGGAGGTTTTATTGTTGTATGTTTTGTGCCTTGTATGTATATTTTGGGTTATACATTTCAATATACATACAATGCGGAATTCAGGAAAGATTAAAATTTGGTTAAAGTGATGCATCATGACTTAAAGTATATTAGAAGATGCATTGCACTTTATACATGTTGCAAAACCAAAAGTGAGTAAACTGTGGTTTATGGAAAGGATAGGTCCGAAAAAGTGATACAAAAGAGTTTGTATGTTTCTGGACTTGTATCTAAGGGATTCAATACAAGTGTTATATGCATCGCAGAGATACAAGTGAAAAGTAAAGTGGACCCACCGTTTGCATATCAGGTTTGTATAATTACAATGTTTATCTTTGATATACAAGCTGATATGCAAAGAAAAAGATACAAGTTAAAGATACAAGCCAGATGTGAAAAGAAAGTTAAAAATTGAAAAGTCTTTGTATGTTCGGGATGCTTTGTATGTGCACTTATACAAGAAAATATACAAGCTGATATACAAAGAACGGATGCAAAAAAGAAATTAAATACAGAAAAGTCTTTGTATGTTTGGAACGTTTGTATGTTTATGATGTACATATCCGAGATATGAAGCAGTAAAGGCATCGCAGGAGATAAAAGGTAAAGAGAGGGTTTGTATAGGTTGTTGTATATGCGCTTGTATATAATGAGGCATGCAAAGAGTAACATACAAATGACGATATACAAGGAAGTACAGACACAAAGGGGAAAAGGTAAAGAACTTTAGTTTGATTTCTTGCATAAAATGCTTGTATGTTTAAAGATACAAAGAAGATATATAAAGAAAACATACAAGGGAAAATACAAAGAAAAAGGTATGTATGCAGAATCAAACTAACGGTAAAAAGTTTAAAACACAAACACTGTAATAGAAGGCTGAAAGTTTTGGTGCATTAATTATTGTAATTAATGCAGATCTAACACTCAAGAAAAGTAAAATTTAATGAGATTTAGAGTAAAGTTAAATGCATTTTGCTTTTAGATTGACATTGCTAAGAGTAAAAATTGCAGAGAAAGAAAATTGCTACATAAATTGAATAGAGTTCACCAAGATGAAAGAATTATAGCAGCTGGATGAAGGTGAAAAGGTAAAAGTAAGTCAACGACTCAAGTCAAGTGGTCAAAATATATAGGTATTTATCCTCAAAATGCTGTTACATTTTAGTTGGGTAAATACCTGTTAATTTCAGTAAAATGTAGGAATTTGTTCAATCCTTGTTTTAACTGTTAATTAAATGGGTAGGGATTAACAAATTTAAAAGTCAAAAATAGAAAAGACAAATTGGTTAGGGTAAAATGGTAAAAAGTAGAAATTCATAGTATAACCCTAGACAGGAAAGTAAAACAAAAGCTAAAAGATGCATGTTTCCACAGGATGGCCCCGAAATAGAAAAAGGATACAGGGGGCAAGGTGAAAACAGAGAGAAAGACCAAGAAAAAGAGCCATCAGAAGGAGAAGGTTGTGATGAAGAAGAGGAAGATAAAGAGGAGGAACACGAAGAATGGAATGAAGATGCATCCTCAAAGAAGACATATGCATCAGGTACTCATAAGATAATGAGTCATTCAGATGGTTGCCAGCTGGCAACCTGTGCCATGAAGGAAATTGTTGACTAAGTCAAAGAAGGTTTGTGCACCATTGATCCTAATTGACAAATCCTGACCGTAGGTCATTTGTAACCACCCCCTCACCTTAGTCTATAAAAGGTACAGGGGTGCAATATTTCGAGGATTCAGAAGCTTAATTGAAATTTGATTGCTGAAATATTAGGACTTATTTCAAAGTTGTTGTAAACATACATGTTTTGCATACTGAATGAAAGAGAAGACAATTTGATTACAAATCATCATAAATCTTGAGTAATTTGTGTTTGATATCTTGATACATGCTTTGATTAGCTGCATCCCTTGGAGTGCTTGTCAGTCTGCATGTGTTGTTTTTATTCCTTATCCATTGAAGTTAGCATCATCTATATCTAGCTGTGGAACATCCTGGTGAAAATATGGTTTGATTTCTTCTCCTCATGAATGTATCTTGTATGTATGTGGTTCAATAGCTAAAGATTCACCAAAATTAGAAGAATTCATTTAAATTTCTTTTAATTTCATAACCATTCACTATCATAATTGCAAATAACAGAAGATCAGAAGCAAATAACATGAAATATGCTAAAATCTCGTGGATTTTTGGAAATGCATAGCATATTTAGAGTAAAAACATGTTAAATTGACAAATATCATGCAAATATCTACTTACAGACACAATATTTGAGTAAATATACTATGTAGAAGAAAGAACAAGTTCATGATGATCAATAATCAGAAGAATTGATCAAACTTGCAAATACATCAACTATCTTTGAAATAGGGTAGAAATAACCTCTCTGTGGAGTATTTACAGGAAACAGAATCTACTGATCATTCAAACAAACGTAAGGCCCCTTGAAATGGAAAACAACATGTCACATCAACCTCTGAGTAAAGACAGACGATCATGACCTGATCAACGGAGACTTGGAGTCATCAACTTATCCTTAGTTGATCGTACTTTACAAGATAATAAAGGTTTGTTGTGCAAATTTGTATGGATGTTGTTATGACTGATAATCATCATCAACATAAATTGGTGCTAGAAGGAGGGCCAACCAATTCATTAGTAGGTTTTGTCTGATTTGATGATAAAGACAGAAAGGTAACACTTAAACACCTCTGTATTTCAAGTCATATGCAAAGATTTGCTATTTTAAGTCTGTGCACGCTAATCCTTTGTGAAGATTTCAAAATTGACCATAAATATTGCAAGCTTTGTGGTTGATCACCATGAATTTTTTAAAGATAAGCTCTATTTCAGGTAAATTTGCTAAAGCTTTTGGGGTAATCTGCTCAAGAAACCTAATATCTGGTTGCATATGTTACCAAGCTTCAATATCACCTCATATTTGCATCATATATGCAATATTGCATAAATATTCAGTCAGTTTCAAGTTTTGACCATAAATATAGCCTTTGTTAGGGAGTTTGAACTAATCTTTACAGTAAACCAGCCAATTTTCCTTAAACTTAAGAAATCCTGGCTCTTAGGCCAAATACCAGGTCCAGATCCAGTGGACTCTTTGAAGAATTACCTATCATGGGATTTAGACCTAGAACTATAGACATTCATCACTCTGCTGGTTCTAGTGCTTTAGGAGCTTCACCAGAATGTGCTCCTATAACTCCTATCAAGTTACAAACACCTACAGGACCACCTGTCACACCTCAGGTCCAACCTCCACCTATTACAATGTCATTCTTTATTGCAGAGTCACCTCTGACTTTCACAGCATATCATGCTTTGCTTAAGAATCCTGATAAAATTTGTCCTAAGTATCATCCATATCAGGATGCTGATGATCATATCAGAATGTTCAAGGAAGCTTGTTGTAGGGCTAGAATTGAGCATCAAGATGTAGTATGCAGGTTATTTCCATTTTCCTTAGGGGAAGAGGCATATAACTAGTATATCAGTATTGGTCAAGGTTCAGTCGGTTCATGGGCTGCCTTGGAGAAAGATTTTAAGGATAGGTTCAAAATACCTATAGGTCCTTCAATGAATTATCATTTGTTTGCTAGAATCAAGAGATTTGAAGGAAAGCCTATTGCTAACTTCAACACAAGGTTCCAAAAGATGCTCTCTAAGCTAGTTGCTCCCTATACTATAACAGATGAAGCTACTAGGAGCATATATTACTCAGCTTTAGATCCTTTGACTTCTATGTTTATCATGAGAGCACATCCTGGTGTCACAACCTTGACAGGAGATTTTAAAGAAGCTATCAAAGTCAGTTAGCAATTGATCCCTGCTCCTACACCAAATATTGCATTTCCAACACTTCCTGGTTATCCTACATATCCTGCCCAACAACAGACCAATGGAGCCATGATGCCTCCAGCTGTGATGCCAAGTCCTTTGTAGATACCTCCACTCAGTATCATGCCACCTCCGAATGGAAATGGCCAAATGTTACAATATCCAGGACAAACACAAGTACCTCAAGGTGTAGAATAGTCCAACAACAATAACAATGGATCTTCTTTTTTCAAGCCTCAAACAGAGAATGTAGTGGCCAAGGTTCAGGAAGAAAAAGAAGAAATTAAAGAGATATCAGCACAGTTAAGGAAACTCACTATTGAGATTACTCACTTGAGGAGTCAAAACTTCTATTCTCAGTCAAATCAGAATAGAGGATATGCCAATGGCAGACCTAATTATATGATAGGGGATACAACAATAATTACAATAACAATGGTAACAATAATCCTCCTAGACAGCCTAGAGTGTGGAACACTAGGCCAAATAATGGTTCTCTGCCATCACCCCTAGATAATCAGCCTCCTAGTGAACCTAAGTAGACCACTAGAGTCAACCTTGCAGAGGTAGCCCTTACCAATTGGTGTAGGATACATAACACCAATGCTCATGCAGAGCTAGATTGTCCTCAATTTTGGATTGCTGCTAGTATTTTCCAAACTGAAGTGTCCAATATTTCAGGAAATCCACCTCATGTAGAAGGAAATGAAATTGTCCCCTGTGGATATGATTCTGCTTTAGTGCTAGAAAGCTTCATGCATCATCCTCATCAACAGATGATGTCATCTCATCAGGATTATACCTTAGCATGTGAAGAGTCGGCCCTGGCTTTTGAGTCTAACTATGTTTTTCCATTTGAGGATGAAAACGAGCCCTCAATTGAACATGACGAGGTACATGCTTATCAACAACAATATTAGGGTAGGCATAATTATAACCTGTGGAATAACTCAAATAGACCTACTGGTCTTTTGACCACATCCTTGCCTCCAAACAATTTCAACACTCCACCTGATCCCAAGGCAAGTAACAACCTTGGATTTCCCAAGGTTAATGCTCAATACTTAGCATCACCAAATACAACACCAAAAGCTGCTAATCTGCCTCCTGAATTTGATAAATTGGTTACTTACTTGGCTGATGAAATGAAAAAGATTAAAATCAGCCTGTCATTATCAGAGTTGCTTAAAACCCCTGCTATCAAGAAAGCTTTCATGAAATCATTAGATGATCCTGCTCCAAGAGAGGATAGTCATACCTCAGGTCAGTCTGGAAATAAAGATCATGCTGCTAGAGATGTTAATGTTAAACACAAAGTGTCAGCTACTGTTCAAGCTGCAGAGACTTCACACATGACCCTATACAGAGACAAGAGTGAGTCACCTCCTTTCCTCCTTACCATAAGGATGTTTAGTAAAAATTTGCACAACTATTTAGTAGATTCAGGAGCATCTACCAATGTAATGCCCCTGTCCATATGCAATGCTTTAGGGTTGCATCCTGATAAATCATTAAAGAAAGTAACACAATTAGACAAAACAGAGGTGATTGTGGTAGGAGAATTAACTCACATTCATATGCAGCTAGCATCGGACCCAAGAATTCAGTATTACATTGATATTCAGATGGTTGATATACCTGATACATATGGGATGTTACTCAGCAGAGACTAGTCAAAAACCCTTAATGGATACATGTCAACTGATTTCAGTCATATGTGGTTGCCCTAGAAAGGGATACCAAATCAAATAAGGATAGATGCTGAGCCTCACATGAAACATATGATCAAAGAATATAATAAAACCAACGAGATCATGTATGTGGATATGGAACCCAGAGTTTATTCCATCAGACCCCAGACCATCAGGATAGAAGAAATCTTGATGTGTGATGTTCATAATCACCATGATAACCCTTAGGATGATAAAATAATTTTAGAATTTGATTGTAACCTTAAAAATGAAATAGAGGTGGATCATTTCAAGAATTTTGAGATGCACTTGTCCAAAGAGGTGCAATGATGTCAATTGTTAAAAATGCCTGTTCATGATATTCTAATTGATGGATGGTGCAGGTTACATGATGAGACACATTATGAAAAGACTTGTGATGCTTGCTTAGACATGATTGAATTGGAACAAGCATGCAGTGAGGCATCATCATCATCATCCATGGTAAGTTCTGCAGATAGTGATAGTGACATTGATTGTTGTTTGTCCTCTGTAGGAATAGGAGAATGCACATATCATGATGAAGGTCATATTCAGATGACAGAGGAAATACTGGTATGTAACAAGAGTAATGCTAAAAGAAACAAGAAGATCACCCCAGGAAGTGATTGTTTAGTAGAATTAGATTATGAGTTATCTGATGAAGATAGAGGCAGTAATCTGTCCAAGTTTGAAGAGTTTTTATCAAAAGAGATTCAAAAGATGACACAACAGCGAAGATCTCCACAAGATGTCTTGATTGAGGGATGGTGTAGGTTACATGAAGCACCACATTTAGAAACTACTTGTTCATTGTGTCTGCATATTCTAAAAAGGCAGACGTTGCCTAGTCCAGAAGATTTTTCTTCTGATGATAAAAGGAAAGAAGAAATATCAGCTTCACATAAGCCAGATAAGGTGAAGTCTAAGAAAATTGAAACATCAAAGTTAAAATTGATATCAAATGGTGCAGATGCCAGAGCTAAAAAGAAAAGAGAAGGCCCAGACAAGCCTTTAGCTGAAGATAAGCCATGGATCCTTAGGTTTGATGGATCCAAGTCAAAACAAGGGGCTAGAGTAGGGATAGATCTTATTTATCCATCTAGAAAATCCTATTTAGCCGCATATAGATTGCAATTTCCATGCACGAATAATGTGACAGAGTACGAAGCCTTGATTCATGGGATATTGTTTGCACTTAGAAAGAAAGTGAAGATTCTGCATGTCTATGGAGACTCAGAGTTGGTTGTGAGACAAGTAAGAGGTATATACTCTTGCAATTACAAGAAGCTGTCCAATTACAGACATAGGGTCTGGGACTTGATAGAAGATTTTGATGCATTCAACATCACCCATGTACCTAGAGAACAAAATCACAGGGCAGATGCCTTGGCCCAAGCCGCAAGCACTCTGGAACCACTATCCATATCTGGTTTAAAGAGATTCTTAGTTGAATTAGTATCAGTGCCATCAGTGCTAGATAATGTAACTAACCTTCAAGTATTTGATGATGATCAACATATTTTGGACTTTATTTCTAATAGGGATGTCTTTGATGTACAGATCATAGATGAAAGAAATGTGGAAGACCATATCTGGGAAGAAGAAGAAATTCTAGAGCTGCCTAGTAACAAGATTCCTAAGGGAATGATAGAGCTAGAAACAGCATTTGATTTAGACAACATGTTGAAACAAAAAGATCTCCCTAAAGTAGATGGAGGGGAATGTTCACAGGTTAACATTGGACATGATGATGAAAAAAGAAATGTCTTGATTAGAAAAGTGTGCACAAAAGAAGAGCTGGAGGGCATAACCCAAGCACTTAAAGATTACATTCATGTCATTTCCTGGACATATGATGAGTTGAAAACTTATGATACATCAATCATCACTCACACTATACCTTTGAAGCCAGATGTCAAGCCTTTTAGACAAAAATAGAGACCTGTCAATGCTTTGCTGGAACCCATCATTTTTGAAGAAGTTAAAAAGCTGCTCAATGCCAGGATCATATTTCCTGTGAGACATTCCACATGGGTAGCAAACCTGGTCCTAGTAAGGAAAAAGAATGGTGACATCCGATTGTGTGTAGACTTCAGAAACTTAAACAGAGCTTCTGAAAAGGATAATTATCCTTTGCCTTCTCTGGATGAGGTTTTGCAAATTGTGAATAGTGCCAAGATGATGTCATTTCTGGATGGTTTCTCAGGTTATAACTAGGTGATGGTAGACAAAATAGATAGATTGAAAACTACATTCACCACAAAGTGGGGAATATTCGCTTATAGGCACATGCCTTTAGGGTTAATAAATGCTGGAGCCACATTTCAGCGAGCAATGGATATAGCCTTCAGAGGCTTAATAGGTAAATGCATAGTCATATACATGGATGACTTGACAGTTTTCTCTAAAGATAGAGGAAATCATATAGAAGACCTCAGGAAGGTGCTAAAGAAATGTGAACAATATGGAATATCCCTAAACCCTAAGAAGTGCATATTTGGGGTAACCACAGGGAAGTTATTAGGCCACCTGATAACAGAAAATGGGATCATCATTGACCCTGATAGGGTTGAATCAATCATGAAGATAAAACTTCCTGGAAGTAAGAAGGAGCTCAATCTTACTTTGGTAAGATTAATTTTGTTAGAAAGTTTATTACTGGCTTTGTAGAAATTGTCAGACCCTTGAATGCCATGCTCAAGAAGGATGCCAAAATTGAGTGGACACCTGAAGCTAGAGCAACTTTTGAAGATATTAAGAAAGACATATCTAATGCTTTAGTTCTAATCAGTCCAGATTATACCAAAGAGTTTTACATTTATTCATTTGCTTCAGAGCATACATCTGCAACAGTATTAACATAGAGAAATGAGGCTAAAGAAGAAAAGCCTATAGCCTTCATGAGTTGTCCTTTTAGAGATGCAAAACTCAAATACATGGATGTTGAAAGACAGACACTTTCTCTGGTTCGAGTAGTCGAGAAGTTCAGACATTACATCTTAAGAAGTAAGGTGATTGCTATAGTACCTGATGCAACAGTAAAGATGCTCTTAATGCAAAGTGAACTAGGAGAGAAGAGAGCTAAATGGATTGCTGTTCTTCAAGAATATGATATGGACATAACACTCATGAAGTTAGTAAGAGGACAAGCATTGAGCCAGATGATATCATAAATTGATCCTAACATTATGAGCCAGTAGTATGTCATAAATGCAAAGGATGATGGAGAATGGTATTCAGACATCAGACACATCTTAATTACTGGAAGATGTCCTTCAAGATTGCAAGCTTCACAAAGGAGAGCCTTAAATATAAGTTCACAGAAATACATGATAAAAGGAGGAGTCCTTTTCAAGAAGAACTATGATGGAATATATCTTAGATGGCTAGAAAGGCAGGAAGCAGACAAGGTGCTAGCAGAATTACATGACAAGTTTGGAACTGCACATGGATCATCCTTAGCTACCACTCATGCTATCCTCAGGGCAGGGTATTACTGGCCCACTATTTTTAAAGATACTATTGAACACATCAAATGTTGTCATATGTGTCAGGTTGCTGCAAATAGAGAAAGATATGCTGCTCAACCTTTACAGCTAGTGATGGAGATACACCCATTTGCTCAATGGGGAATGGACTTCATAGGACCTATCAATCCTCCATCATCTTCAGGCCACAGGTATGTTTTGACTATTACTGATTATTGTACCAGGTGGACTAAAGCTGTCAGCAGTAAGACATGTGATGCTGACGATGTAATCAAGTTTTTGGAAAGCAATATAGTAACCAGGTATGGAGTTCCTTATGCTTTGGTATGTGATAATGGATCTGCCTTTGCTTCAGTTAAACTATCAAGTTGAGCTTTTGATTATGGGATCATCTTAAAATTTTCCTCAAATTACTATCCCCAAGGGAATGGATTAGCAGAATCCACAAATAAGAATTTATTGAACATCATAAAGAAATTGATAGAAAAGAACCCAAGGGAGTGGAATACCCTATTGAAGTATGCCTTGTGGGTAGATAGTACCAGGATGAAGGTTGCATTAGGAAATTGTCCTTTTCACCTAGTATATGGGGTGGATCCCATCCTCCCTGTTAACTTAAAGATCCCTACATTGTAGTTTGCACAAGAGTATTCAGGCATAGATAGCAAACAAGATGTCAAGTTGCGTCAGTTAATGCACCTAGAAGAAAAAAGAAGTAAGGCAATTGATCAATTTGCTAAACATCAGGTTGTTGTTAAGCATTGGTTTGACAAAAGAGCCAGAGTTAAGGCATTTAGAATCTCAGATCTAGTCCTGATGTGGGACAAAGCACATGAAAGGAAAGGAGATCATGGTAAGTTTGATAAACTCTGGATAGGTCCCTTTCAAATTTTAGAAATTCTAGGAGACAGTACCTATAGGCTTAAGACCTTAACTAGTGAGGATGTTCCATTACAAGTTAATGGACAGTTTCTCAAACATTATTTTCAAGCCTAAGTAGTGCCATGAAAGTCATGTGTATCATAGTGTGCATATCTGTATAGTTGTTTGTACAGTCTGTTTGTTTTGTTTGCTTTCTTATTTTCTTGTGTGCTGGGGTCTTTATTTTGATTTAGGGTAAGCAGAGTAGACTAACAACCACTAAAAACAATAACAAAGTCAGAACATTCAGGTTAATTATTTGAAATTTATGCATAACTTGTTGTGACTGTCATGAATATAGAAAGTTGTTTGACTTGTGAAATTTTGTATTAAATAACTGTGGGTTGAGTATTCAAGGGAAGTTTCTCACAACGACACACCTAAAATCCTTGGGTTTGTTGAACCTACCAGTGTAGTTATTAGGTGAAAAATTAGAGGTCACCCTTGCTACCATTGCAATTCTCAGCTTAATTTTAGCAAGTGATCATTCCTTGCATCATGAAGTTACAACTGTAATATCTTATGAAATCTCTGTCAACTACAAAATATAAAATAAATAAAATAATAAAATAGATTTTACTAAAAATCTAGATTAAACCATCTACGTAACTCTACCGGGGCTATAGACACTTGCTGGTAGTGGGGCTCTACTTAGGAGAATTGTAATGATAACCTTGTCGGGGCTATGGATGCCTGCTGGCAGCAAGGCTCTATCCGGTTGGCTATGAGGGAATGACATCAACTAGGTACTCCAATATTAGTCACTGGTTTGTTCAACTGATTTTCAAGATGAGGATTATTAATCACGTACACCCACTTAAACTAAAGGAAAAATTCATGCACCTTATTGAATACATTAGGTCTCAAGTTAGATAATGATTTGTAGAAAAGATGGTTGGAAGTTATGAATTTATTTCATTTAGTTTTCTTTAATGGTTTTAATTTAATTATTTTATTTGGTTGCTAGTTGTTGTGATGCTCACAACACACCCCATTTTACTCCTTAGCAAAATGAGGACCCCTGTTGTGGCTATGTCTTTTTGCTTGTGTGTGTGGGTCTGCTTGGTGGTAAAAGGGAAAAGGGAGTGAAAGGTACAAACCTTGTTGAAAATAAAGAAAAATAGCATTAAGTACCGGGGCAAAATATCGCTGAATTCCTTGTCAAAAATGAATAAGGGTTGCTTTTTGAACCATTTTAAAATTCCCAATATTTTGCAAGATATGTGTGTTTTGGTAAAATGTACAATGAGAGGGTTTGTATGTTGCATATACAAAGCTGTTTGTATATCAAGTCATTATATGAGTCGCATAAGGGAGTCATCGGGTTTATTACATCCTTGGTACTTGTATACATTTGCTAACGCTTTATCCTTACATACAAGTCAGACCCGACGGAGTTCACAGTTTAAATGAATGATTGGTTAAGTCCGTCGATGCATTTTATGTTTGTATGTTAGGCAAAGGGAAACATACAAGGTGAGATACAATAGTATATGCATACCATGGAACCGAAAAGATTATGAAAGGAGGTTTTATTGTTGTATGTTTCATACCTTGTATGTATATTTTGGGTTATACATTTCAATATACATACAATGCGAAATTCAGGAAAGATTAAAATTTGGTTAAAGTGATGCATCATGACTTAAAGTATATCGGAAGATGCATTGCACTTTATACATGTTGTGGAACCGAAAGTGAGTAAACTGTGGTTTATGGAAAGGATAAGTCTGAAAAAGTGATACAAAAGAGTTTGTATGTATCTGGACTTGTATCTAAGGAGTTTGATACAAGTATTATATGCATTGTAGAGATACAAGCGAAAAGTAAAGTGGACCCACCGTTTGCATATCGGGTTTGTATAATTACAATGTATATCTTCGATATACAAGCCGATATGCAAAGTGAAAGATACAAGCCGGATGCGAAAAGAAAGTTAAAAATTGAAAAGTCTGTATGTTTTGGATGCTTTGTATGTGCACTTATACAAGAAAATATACAAGCCAATATACAAAGAACGGATGCAAATAGAAGATACAAACTGGATGCAAAAAGAAATTAAATACATAAAAGTCTTTGTATGTTTGGAACGTTTGTATGTTTACGATGTACATATCCGAGATATGAAGCAGTAAAGGCATCGCAGGAGATAAAAGGTAAAGAGAGGGTTTGTACCGGTTGTTGTATATGCACTTGTATATAATGAGGCATGCAAAGAGTAACATACAAATGGCGATATACAAGGAAGTACGGACACAAAGGGGAAAAGGTAAAGAACTTTAGTTTGATTTCTTGCATAAAATACTTGTATGTTTAAAGATACAAAGAAGATATACAAAGAAAACATACAAGGGAAAATACAAAGAAAAAGGTATGTATGCAGAATTAAACTAACGGTAAAAAGTTTAAAACACAAACACTATAATAGAAGGCTAAAAGTTTTGGCGCATTAATTACTATAATTAATGCAGATCTAACACTCAAGAAAAGTAAAATTTAATGAGAGTCAGAATAAAGTTAAATGCATTTTGCTTTCAGATTGACATTGCTAAGAGTAAAAATTACAGAGAAAGAAAATTGCTACATAAATTGAACAGAGTTCACTGAGACGAAAGAATTACAGCAGCTGGACGAAGGTGAAAAGGTAAAAGTAAGTCAATGACTCAAGTCAAGTGGTCAAAATATACAAGTATTTATCCTCAAAACGCCATTACATTTTAGTTGGGTAAATACTTGTTAATTTCAGTAATTTTAGTAAAATGTAGGAATTTGTTCAATCCTTGTTTTAACTGTTAATTAAATGGGTAGGGATTAACAAATTTAAAAGTTAAAAACAAAAAAGACAAATTGGTTAGGGTAAAATGGTAAAAAGTAGAAATTCATAGTAAAACCCTAGACAGGAAAGTAAAACAAAAGTTAAAAGATGCATGTTTCCACAGGATGGCCCCGAAACAGAAAAAGGATACAGGGGGCGAGGTGCAAATAGAGAGGAAGACCAAGAAAAAGAGCCATCAGAAGGAGGTCATGATGAAGAAGAGGAAGATAAACAAGAGGAACACGAAGAATGAAATGAAGATGCATCCTCAAAGAAGACATATGGATCAGGTACTCATAAGATAATGAGTCATTCAGATGGTTTCCAGCTGGCAACCTGTGCCACGAAGGAAATTGTTGACTAAGTCAAAGAAGGACTGTGTACCATTGATCCTAATTGACAAATCCTGACCATAGGTCATTTGTAACCGCTCCCTCACCTTAGTCTATAAAAGGTGCAGGGGTGCAATATTTCGAGGATTCAAAAGCTTAATTGAAATTTGATTGCTGAAATATCAGGACTTATTTCAAAGTTGTTGTAAACATACATGTTTTGCATACTGAATGAAAGAGAAGACAATTTGATTACAAATCATCATAAATCTTGAGTAATCTATGTTTGAGATCTTGATACATGCTTTGATTTGCTACGTCCCTTGGAGTGCTTGTCAGTTTACATGTGTTGTTTTCATTCCTTATCCATTGAAGTTAGCATCATCTATATCTAGCTATGGAACATCCTAGTGAAAATATGGTTTGATTTCTTCTCCTCATGAATGTATCTTTTATGTATGTGGTTCAATAGCTAAAGATTCACCAAAATTAGAAGCATTCATTTAAATTTCTTTTAATTTCATAACCATTCACCATCAGAATTGCAAATAACAGAAGATCAGAATTAAATAACATGAAATATGCTGAAATCTCATGGATTTTTGGAAATACATAGCATATTTAGAGTAAACACATGTTAAATTGACAAATATCATGCAAATATCTACTTAGAGACAGAATATTTGAGTAAATATACTGTGTAGAAGAAAGAACAAGTTCATGATGATCAATAATCAGAAGAATTGATCAAACTTGCAAATACATCATCTCTCTTTGAAATAGGGTAGAAATAACCTCTCTGTGGAGTATTTACAGGAAACAAAATCTACTGATCATTCAAACAAACGTAAGGCCCCTTGAAATGGAAAACAACATCTCACATCAACCTCTGAGTAACGTCAGATGATCATGACCTGATCAACAGAGACTTGGAGTTGTCAACTTATCCTTAGTTGATCATACTTTACACGATAATAAAAGTTTGTTGTGCAAATTTTTATGCATGTTTTTATGATTGATAATCATCATCAACAAGTATATGCTAAGTCATCCCATAAAACTCATATCCAAGGTTGATCCACTCAAATATCTACTTTCAAGAGCCTCTCTTATAGGATGTATGGCAAAGTGTGTCATGTTTCTTAGTGAGTTTGACATTGAGTATATAGATAGAAAGGCTATTGAAGGACAGGTTGTTGTAGATCAATTGGCAGAGGCTCCTTTAGTATACCATCAACCATTGGTCATGGATTTTTTAGAAGAGTCCATCTTCACACTAATAGAATAAACATCTTAGAAATTATACTTTGATGGCTCATTCACAAGTCACAGTGAGATGTTGGCATCCTTATTATCACACCTCAGGGGGATTTCATACTAAAGGCCTTCCAACTAGGATTCCCTTGTACAAATAACATTGAAAAATATGAATATTTGATTACAACTCTCAAGACAACTATTTGGTAGAACATCCAGTAGCTACAAGTTTATGGAGATTCATAGCTAGTAATCAAATAGGTCAATAATGAATATCATACGAAAGATGACAAGCTAGTACCCTACAAATAGATGATTGATAGTTTTAAGCATTATTTTATAGATATCTATTTTGAATAGGTTCCTTACGTTCATGATAAGGCCATAGATGTTATGCATTTCATCAAGTCCTTATTAGAAATGCCACATGACAGTTAGTGTTGTGAGTTCCTCATTGAACAACTACTCATACCTGTGTATGATGTCTCAAAATTATATTTCATTTGTGATATTATTGGTTCTGAATCTCCTTGGTAGTAGGATATTTATACATACCTTCATAATCATACCCTTCCACGTAACCTCTCTAGAAATCAATACAAATCATTCATTCATTGCACTTTCCATTTCACTATCCTCGGCAACACTCTTTATCGTAGAAGATATGATGGTTCATCATTATGATGTCTGAATACATACTTGAGGCTAAAGTTGCACTATGAAAGGTACATGATAGTATCTATAGTTCCCACACCAATGATATAGTCCTCACTAATCAAATCAATAGAACAAGGTACTACTAGCCAACCATGGAGCACCATGCTTGTGAATATGTTAATAAATGTATGCCTTGTCAGCAACACAGAGATCCTATTCATGGACAAGCATAGACATTGCATCCCATCACCACCCCATGGCCCTTCTCTTAGTGCCAACTAGATCTCATTGGAAAGATTCAACCCTCCTCCTTTAGTAGCCATAAATTCATCATTACAACCACTGAGTATTTTACAAAGTGGGTCAAAGACAACCACTCACTTTCAACATTAGATCCCAAATATCAAATTCATCCTCTACCACATCATTTACTATTATGGTATCCCATCCACCATTATCACAGCTAATGGAAAACCATTCAAGAATAATTAGGTTTGCACCCTCTGTGAACACTTTCACATCCAACATTATTGGTCCACTACTTATTACCCCCAAGTTAATGGTCATGTAGATGCAACAAATAAAACCTTCCTCAAAATCCTCAAGAAAGTCATAAGTGAAACTAGCCATGATTGGCATCTCCAACTCCATCCCGCTCTATGGGCCTACCATACCAACATCGTACCCCTATAGGTGCTAGTCCATATTCTGTAATCTTCAACACTGAAGCTATCCTGCTAATTGAAATCAAACTCCCCTCCTTGCACATTTCATAGCGTAACATCATCAATGAGGAGGAATACCATGTTGTGTGCTCTAGGAGTTAGAATTACTTGATGAGTGATGCCTCAACACCTTGACCCATCTTTAGGCTTATCAAAACCAACTTCATAGACACTACAATAAGAAGATCAGGGCACATGAATTTGAATTCAGTGACTTGGTCCTCAAAGAAAATCAAAGGAATCTCCATGATTGTGAAAAGAAGGGCAAATTAGAACCAAATTGGTTAGGACCCTATGTTGTTACTGCCAAATATGGTTCTAGATCATATTAGCTAGCTATACTAGATGTACAAGGGCTAAAAGAGCCCCTTAGTATCATTAACCTCAAAAAGTTCCATCCATAGGTTATTGAATATACCATCAAAAAATCCAAAAAAAATAGAAAAAAAAATAGTAAAGACAAATAATACATCCTATGGTGAAAACCACCTTTGGTGGCACCTTTGACAAGTAACATGATGAAAAAATTCTTGTAGGTGTCATGTGTATAAGCTGGACCCATTATCCTTAAGGTCATCTTTTCCAACTCATCCACCCAATCCTAACATGTCCATCACTATACCATAAGGTCCCTACCATCCTTGCATCTCCCCGCTTGATTAATTGAAGGTTAAATTTGAAAGTAAATATCTCACCTGCAACCACCCCAGCTTCACCTATGTCCGAACCTTCACATCACTTCACCCTAACCAGGCCATAACATGTACCCCACCCCTAGTCTCCCTTTCCATGTGTCTTAAATAGAAATGATTGTAGACTGCACCATCCTTAAGACACCTAATCACCCCCTTCCCATTCAATTCCTTTCCCCACATGTCCACTCTTCCCTTTTCATACAAGAGCTTCTGATAGATGACTTGTTGTTCATGCTCTCGAGATGGTCCTCTCCCAAATACTGAGCTTCATACACTCACACCCTATGATCTCCAACACCACAACACACCTAGAAACCTCGACCACATACATTTATCACATCCTTTTGGCCTTTCACTTACCCATTAGCCTTCGTGGGATACATTGTTGCCCACATGAGGCATCATTTCCCCCATCCTTCCCACTTTGGCAAGAGGTATGTTTATGTATGTTAATTGACTATTGTTTTGAGTTGTTTTGGTTATCTCTTTTTTAGATGACTCATTCTATCTCTAGGGCTGATGTGATCCTTCATATCAGATTGTGTTTTTGGTAGTATATAGTGGGACATGATCTTTTCCATTTTATAGGTATTGTGTTTGCATGGATGTCCTAGTATTAGGACCACCAAGGTCATCATACACCTTGCATGGTACTAGGACATCCTTTTATCTATTGTTTGTTTCCCCATATTACCCACCAAGGCCATCACATGCCCTATGTTGTGGTAAGACAACCTTTTGTGCTTTTTTTTGCATCAGTCCTATGCAAGAGATACGTTGTCACCATGGTCTTTATACCCTGGTGCATAATATCTCTTGCAATATTAAAATGAGTACTCTCTATATTTTAGTTTAATAATTAAATTAAAGACCACAACTATCCATTATCCCATGTACAAATCTCTCCCTGTGCGAATCCTCCATACTAAAGTGAATCCTCCACACTAAAGCCTTGATTAATCATGATTATGTTTGTATAAGTTATTAATTATGGTTCTTCATTTAGTCTTTTCTTATTCTTAGCATCACATTTTCTATATCATCATTTTCTTCTTTTGTTATACCATGAACAAAAACAAATGTATATCATACAACACATCATCATACATAAATCACATTACAACATATACAACATAAATCACCCCATCATCCACCATGCATTCTACCCACACTTCCACACACAAATCATGTTATTTTTATAGAGCTAGTGTGACATTTTTTGACACAACCCAACCCTCATATTAGCAAACAATACAAGCCAATCATTATATATACCTAAATCTACATAAAAAATCATTGCATCACATAACCATAATCACCACATCATAATCATCTCATTATAACCATAATCATAACATCATATCTATTGCATCCATCACATCATATCTATCATATCACCTGCATAATAACTCATACACACAAAACATGGTATAACATTTGTATATGTATACATCTCTTAAAATCAGGGAAATATATGTACAAAATGTGTCAAAAATATAAAATACTCAGCAAAGCATAATCATTAATGTTATATTAAAATGCACTATATGTACACTCTATGCATGTCTTATGTTGTCTACATGGTAGCCTGATGGCTCCCCACCCTAAATTGAGATCCCTATGGTGGTAGCTACATCCCCATTGACTCTGATCGACCTGATCTCCTTGATTGAGTAGCCCTACTCTACATCTACTCCACATATGATGGTGCCCTCTAAACTACTAGCACTACTACCTCATACAAGTTGTGATAATATGTAGCCTCTCTCATCGCTACTAGGGCCCAATCCATCACCCTCCATGTATCAACATACATCTGTTGCAATTATGTGCCTAATCGGTGTTGTCATTGATGTCAACATATTCTTGTTGTCATTGGTGCCAACTATACCTTATTCTATTACTTGTTTAGAAGACTTGTATGTTGAGGATATTGGGAAAATTAGCCTCTTCGGAAGAAACAAGTGAGTTACAGAGAAGTGTAGTATAGATAGTGAGTTGTATGCTGAAGATCAGTCTAGTAAACTGCTCCGCATTTATTTTTTCTTGAAGATCATGGTCTACGGATTGGAAGTAAGTTAGAGGTATGTTTGAGGATGCTACATTTTGTGTTTGAGCCATCCGCATGAAGATCTGAGTGAGTTGTGTTTACCAGAGTGAAGCCTGCTTTTTCTGTAAGTTTAGTTGAGATAGGAAGATAGTATTTGGCTCTGCATTCCTCCGCAATAAAGTAGTTTGCTCTGCAGTTCTAGAGGGAAGTCTAGGATGATGATAAGTGCTTGCAGTTGTAATGGTTTATGGTTTGGTGGTCCGCAAGCTATCTTTCTTTTATGATAGTTGAAGACAATAAAGTTCATGTGTTCTAGTGAGAGGATTTCTATGGATAAAGTGGTTAAGGTTCATGCAGTTGCTCCTAATGATTATAATGTGCTTATGGATGTCTTCTAATCATGTTCCTATCTAGACTTTGGTCCGTGTTAAGAAATTGGGATGGTGTGTGAAGATTGTTCCCAGATAACGTAGCGTGTAACCAATCTTGGCCAATCTAGTTGATCCCAGTGATTGAGGAGAACTCTAGAAGATTGTGGAAGCCTGTTGTGGCATGGAAGAACTGTGTTTGAGTCCTAGCTAAGGCATGGCATGATCTAGATTTCATTCCCTTTGCATGATATTGCAATAGGTCAGGACCTATTTTGTAAATGTTTGTAATACCGACCTTGGAGATTGTTCCAATGGTTGATACCGACCTTGATGATCATTCCAAGGTTGATGTAGTGTATAAATACTTGTAGTTGAGTCATTGAAAAGGTGTCCTTGAGTGAAAATGAGAATATATTAAGAAAGGTCCAAAGACAGAGCAGAGAAGAGGTAGAGGAAAGAAGAGGAAGAGAAGAGCAGAGGAAGAGTAGAGTAGAGGAAGAGTAGAATAGAGGAAAAGCAGAGCAGGGGAATTATTGTACTTCAGTTGCAAATATAGAAAGGTGTTGATCGTGGTAGTGAGTCTGGTAGTAAACCACCAGTAGGGTTTAATAGCCCTCAGGGTTTAACAACCCTTATTGTAATCTGTAATAGTTGCTCTTCATGGTAGTAAGCTAGTATGTTTAGGCCCGTGGGGTGACCAAGCCTGAACATCACTATTTCAAGATTGCAATATATATTGAGAGTTAATCCTCTCTATGGTTTTTCCCCACCTTGGGGTTTTCCACATAAATCTGGTGTCTCTTGTGTTTTATGTTGTTAAGTTTTTGATTTCATGCACTCATTGTTAAATCATAATAATTGAGGATAAGTCATGAATGTTTAATTGTAGAAAGTGTTTAAGTTTTTTTGACAACTGATTCACCCCCCTCTCAGTTGTCTGGCGCATATCAACAACATCTACCCCATCCTTGTTGTGCCAATCACCCCTCTTATATAATCATGCTCCTATCGGAGCCTCTATATCTCACCTTTGGCCCTATGCATATCCCCCTACATCTATTGAAGTTGAGCCTACACCCAGTCATATGATGTCTCTAGACTATCCAATCTCACCTAGAGTGCATCCCTCTCTATCCGCACTCTCTCTAGCTCCAACTCTCTCACTGCCAGTCGATCATCTAAAGCCTATCTCCCAGGTGACACCTATCCCCAACCACCTCCTCCTCCTCCTTTTGGTGATCCCCATCCATCTCCTCCTCCTCCAAGGGACCTTACTCCACCATATCTATTTCTTCTCCATCCATATCCATCCCATCTATGCTTTCTCCAATGTGTACTTGTAGTTGTGGCTATCCCTGTGGCTGTGGTCCTTCCACCTATGGTCCCAACTATCCTTGTACTCCTCTTCCCCCTCATACTATGCTACTGCAGCCTCTCATATATCCCCTCCCTCCTCTCTGCCACCTGGCCACTACTCAGTGATGTTGTTCTAATCTAAAAGCCTTATGGATCACTCCTTACACCCCCATCATCAATGGTCATGTCAGACTCTAGCTATCTCTATGACCACCATATCCTATAGTCTCAGATCACACCTGCATCCTACAAGTCTACACCTAGTAGCATCCATACTCACAACATAGCATGTGCCCATTCTAACTATACCACCTGAGAATCTATCTATGAGCCCCATCCTACTAAAACCTTCTATACCACATGAGAAAACACATGAGGTCCCTCCCTCAAAATCGCCTAGCTCCTCCCAAACTGTCATTACATCTGATCTGACCGATACCTCTCAATGACGTATCTCCTTCACCCAACAATATAGTGTGGTATCAGAAAACACAACAATGTTTGTCCATCCTCTAGCCACATATCACACTCTTGATATGGTCTCAATGTCATAAAATATATATCATCAGTAACCCTTTGCTAGTATCTCACATCCTATACAAATGAATATTGTAGTTGTCTTCTCCATGTACACACATAAAACTCCTCGACCTCTCATCCTACAACCCCTCCCACTATCCTTAGTACTACAATGTGATTGCATGCCCACACCCATAGAAGCATCACATGTGTCAAGCTTAGCCCATCTCTATACATGATCAAATGTAGATTCTTGTATAACATAGCCAAGATGCATGGCCCCCAAGCAAACAACTCCTTGCCAAAAAATATCCCCCAACACATCTGCTAGTCCAATAGGAAAGAACCTTCTAGTCTTATTGGGAAGCAATAAGCCCCCAACAATAGCCACCATACCTATGTATGCGTCAAGATCCATCCTCATGCCTTCTCATGGAAGATCAAACCTCCTAAAAACCTTACACAGGGCAAAGTCATCATGTCACTCAGAGTAATAAACCCTCTATCCACTAATCAACAACCACAAAATTGCCACATGTCCTCCAAATTAATTGTCATCTCTCCTATCAGGAGATGGAATGTGCTAGTCTCTAAATTCTATTGCTTAATCAATGCTGTCAACATCGCCCTATGGGTCCTCAATTGTGATATTTGTTGAAATACACCAGACAACTGAGGGGGGGTGATTCAATTGTCATAAAAACTTAGCTTCATATGAACATCAAGCCATCAACAACTTAATTGCTTATAATCAGATTTAACCATGAAAGCATGAAACCATAAACTTAATCACAAACACACATCCAACACAATAGACACTAGATTTTTACGTGAAAAACCTTAAAAGGAAAAAACCACAGTGGGTCTTAGCCCACATAAATATATGAGTTATAACAATACCAAAAAATAGAGGCTCATAGCCTACAGGGCTCACTGCCCAAAATGGTGAACTGATTAAGTAGCATCTACTCCATGCCAGGATTCAGTTCCATTGAAGCACAATATAACTTCTTTGCTCTACTCTTTCACACCTTCGCACTTATCTCTTCATCTGCTCTACCCACACTTTTTAGCAACTCTATTACATGCTTTTATACAATTCATCAACCTTGGAATGTACATCAAGGTCGACATTACATTCATTAACCATTGAAACATTCTCCAAGGTCGACATTACAAAACATACATAGAAATAGGTCTAGACCTATTACAAAATTTGGCTAAGGAAAGATTTAGAGAAGTATGATGAACACGCAACACCTTAGCTAGGACTCAAATGCAATCGTCCATGCCACAACACGCTTCTACAATCTTCAATGTATCTCCGCAAATAGTGAAAATAACTAAGTCGGCCAAGACTGGAGTTAACACTGGGTCTTCTAAGAACATTCTTCTTTCATGATCCAAACTTCTCTTTGCAAACCAATCCAAAGGTAGGAACACAATCAGGAGACATCCAAAAGCACATTTTAATCACCAGGAACAACCGTAGAACCTCTAACCACTCTGTTAAGAAGATTATTCAAACTAGAGCACATAACCAACACTACCAGCCACTGTCATAATGAAAAGATCACTTGGGGACCACCAAATCATGAACCATTTGGGTTGAAGGTACATAACATCATCTCAGACTTAACTCTAGAACCATAGGAAAAAATAGTTCAATGCGGAGGGATGCAGAGCATAATACATTCTCCCTGTCACTGCCAAACATACAAAAAAAGTTGTTTTCACTTTGGTGAACATAACTCACTCAATTGTTCATATCAAAGGCTCAAAATTAGAACATAGCATCTTCAGATGTGCTTCTAAATAACTTCCAATCCGCAAACAAATATATTCATCTTTTAGGAAATGCAAAGAAATCTACTGGACTGTTCTTCTACAATACACAAGAAACTATGCAACACACTGTTTCCACTGGAGAAGCAAATTTTCTCAATATCCTCAATATCTGGATCTCCAATACTTACATAGGCAAATACAAAGCATCTAACTCATTACAATCAAACATAAAAAAAAGAGCACAGTTGACACTAATGACAACACTGATATGTTGACATCAATGACAACATCGATTAGGCACATACTTGCAACAATCTCCCCCTTTGTCATTGATGGCAACATATGATGTGAAAAATTGAAAAGACCATCAAGACAAGATTCTCCCCCTTTCTCTTTACACATATTCATTCTTTTTCCTTCTGAGTTTTCCACATGATTTCTCTCCCCCTTTGAAATCAATGGCAAAGGGCACATACTTGCATCTTGCTACTTTGCTCCAACTGAACTTTCTTTATCAGGAACACATACCCGTAAAGGAATGACTTCTTCAGTCACTTTTCTACTTCATTTCACTCAATTCTAAAAACTTACCTAGTTTTAAATACATTCTTATCCGTAGTCATAGGGATATGTTCTCAAGTCTGATTCTTCTCAGTGTGTTCTTCTACAACCCTTGTTCTTGTCAGTCACCAATGATTTGATCTTCAGTGTGATGCTCTTGCACAAGTCCTATGGGTCCTAGAAATCCTTTCCAGAGCTTCTTCATCCTACACTTTCTTTCCTTTTTCTTCATTGCTTCATGAAGACACAACTAGTTCATATCCATTCTCCTCAAAGTTCATTAGGTACTGTCAATCATCATGAAAACTTGCTCTGTACTGGGAACAATTTTGTTCTATCAATCCAAACTTTTTGCACAATTCTTCTTTTATCCTTCTCAAATATAGTCTCAGTCCTGACTTAGACTTTTTCTGATGTTCCTTGACCTTGTCTCTTTATGCTGGGTTATTAGTATGAATCTTTTGGTTGGGGAGGAGAGATTTTCAATAAGGCTCCCCCTGAGCCAGAGCTCCTAATTTACTTCCCGGAGGAGATATCTACACCAGAAAGCTGGTGCAAATCCATCCTTGACTTTAATCACATCTTTCTTGATCTAGATCTTACCCATTTCTTTCTTAGTTTCAATTAGATCAACTTTTTCCTTTCCCTTATCATTTCTCTGCTCTATTTTCCTTTCTTCAGGATAGTAGTTTCTTTTCACATTCTTGCTTCTACAAAATTTTGCCATATGTTCAAGTTTGTTGCAATCATAGCACACAATACTTTTCTATCCTTGATTTCTCCCTCTGAATGAATTCTTCCTTGATGTGCATTGATTAGCCATGTGCCCAAATCTATTGCAATCAAAGCACTTTCCATTGAATGATTGAGTATTCCTTGCATTGTAAAACCCATTCCTTACCAGACTTCTGCATTCATTTGATCTATGATCAATTTTCTTGCAATTGAAGCATTGACTAGAGAATGATGGAGCATTCTAATTTATTCTACTCCTACATTGAGTAGCCTTATGACCAAACCTTTTGCAATTAAAACAATAGCTATTGAAAGATGGGTACCTTTGCCCATTTGGTTGCCTGACTCGTGGTCTTCTTAATCTATTCCTTTGAGTTTGAGTCTGTTTGCCTTTGTCCTTCTTGGCTTCAACATTTTCTTCTTAATTTTCTCTGGAACTTCCACTTATTTCAAACATCACATCTTCTTTTCCCTGACTTGCGATAGCCATTTCCCTATTCCATCTGGCAACACTCTCACTGAGTTTATCTTGTTTATCCCATGAGTGTTTCAGATCTATTCTTAGATCAACTTCTTCTTCAAGCTTTATGAAATCTGTGGTTTTGCTTATCATACATTCTTCAATTTTTGCTTTCTCTTCATTTGATAACCTTAATTCTTCATTATTCTCTTTGAGTCTTTGCTTGAGCTCTTTGATTTTCTTACTTAACTCCTTGATGTATTCATTTTCTTATGTTAAGTTTCCCTTCAAGTCCATACTTACATCTTTAGATCTCTCAAGGTTTTCAAGAATATTCTTAGACCCTTCACTTTTAGAGGAAAAGTATTTATCTTCAGGAGTTTTCATTTTGTTGTAGGCTTTAGTTGGTGATTTGGCAATCAAGCACCAATTTGTTTGTATTTCAGCATATTTGTATCCATTTGTCTGCAATCCTTTTTGTTTAGTGTCTTCCTCTTCGACCTTAACAATTGCACTTTCAATGATCTTTTTCAATTTCTTGTTGTAACACTAATAGGCCTTACTCTTGGTAGAATATCCAAGGAAGATCCCTTCATCATATTCAACATTACTTTTGCCAACCACTTCTTCTCTTTTGATATAGCATTTGCTTCCAAAGACTTTAAAATACTTCACTGAAGGACTTTTACCATACCACAATTCATAAGGAGTTTTTGTATCATTACCCTTGACTTGAATTCTATTTAGAGTGTAGACAACAATATGCATGGCTTCTTTCCAATAGTCTTCTGGTAGATCAGCTTTCTCAATCATTGTCTTAGCAACTTCTTGAACAGTTCTACTCATTGTTTCCATCATTCTATTTTCTTTGTATAGCTATCTTTTTATCCCATTTGTTTCACATAACATATTGAATTTATCAAAGGTAAATTCTTCTCCTTTGTCATTCTTCAAGCATTTGATTTTCATATTCAGCTCATCTTCAACCATAGTTTTAAAGGTTTTAAATGCTTCTAAAGCTTTTGATTTTTATTTGAGGAAACTTACCCAAATCATCTTAGAATAGTCATCAACAAACAACATAAAGTACTTGTCATCATGGAGACTTTTCACTTTTGTGGGACCATAGAGATTTGTATGAATCAATTCCAACAATTTTTTGAGGATTTTTCTTCAACCTGTAAGCTTCTTTCATCATGCTTTTCAACTTGACACATCTTGCAGGCGAAGTTGCTAAAATTTATCCCTTCTAGCAGATCTTTCACAGCTTGAGCTGAGCTTATCCTTGCAAGGTCATTAGGATTAATGTGATACAATTTCCTATGCCAAAGCCAACTTTCATGATTATGAGTTAGAGAGCAGATAATGTCACCTTCTCTAAGATGATAAAGATTTTCTTCTGTTAAGGGAAAATTATGTGTAAACATCAAAAGACATCATTAATATCCATAATCCATTGAAATATAGAAATAAAGAAGATCTAAAATGATGAACAATACCTCAACAAACCTCTTTACCTCATGGCTTCCATTGGTGGCCTATCGCAAATGGTCTTGTGTGTGAATATGCCCTCAGAAGGTGCACCTCCTTGCTATTCCAAGATGTCAAGTGGGAATGGCCATGATAGTTGATTGCAATGAAGATGAGCTTCACAACAATGGTAATGGTGATATAGTAACAAGTTGATCGCAAGCGAATGGAATTTCTGCAGAGTAACAATACTAAAAGCTTGGATGAATGAAATGGAAGAAGAAGGTTCAATTTATAGATTTGTGATTGAGGAGATCAATGGTTGAAAAAGAATAAGAAGATCAAGGGTTGAGAAAGAATGAGAGAATGTGTGTGAAGAGAGAGAAGACAAGTGTCATACAAAAGCTATTTTGAGTTAACTATTTTTCTATTTATTGAAGGTAAGATATGCTGTCATAAAATAGAAAACTTTTTTCTATTTTAGGAGTTTTGGAATCAATTAGTTGACTCATGATTTGCTTTTGCATGGTTTTGAGAGGAATTCAATAAAAAATTATTTAATTTTGTGTGCATGAAGAGGAAGAATTATTTTTAGAAGATTTGGAAGATTCCTAGGAATTTAGAAGATAAGAAAGCAAATTAAATAAATAAATTTATTTAATTGTGTGTGCATGATTTGGAAGAATAAATAAAATATTTGATTATATTTTATTTTTAGAGAATGAGAGGATTTAAATAAATTTGATTGATTTATTTAAATCTAGAGGAAGAATTGACTTATTAAATAATTAAGAATTATTTAATTCTTTGGAAGAATTCAGAAGAATTAAATTAAATAAAAGGATTTTATTTAATTTTGACTTTAGAAGAGGTAATTAAATATTTTGATATTTAATTAACTTAGAAGAATATGAATCGAATAAATAAATAAATTTATTGATAGAGGAATAGAATGGAATAAATAATAAAAATATTTATTTAGACTGAGTCATGTCATTTTTAGGCATATACATTTTGCCCCTCTTTGATGCAATGCAGTTTATGGCGTTGCTTCAAAGAATAAATTTTCTGATAATGATACATGCCCCAGTTTGCCCCTAGTACAGGTTATGACGATAAGATTCCCCCTCAGGAGATTGGAGGGGAAGAAGGGAGAAGGATGTGAGATGGACAATCTCACAATGAAGAAGGTGAAAACAGATTAGAATGAAGAAAAATGGGTTGGGGTGAAGAAATTGGTTGAACAAAGAGCTGAATGATATGCTATGCAAGATAAAATGATAACACACACAAGCAAGTAAGAAAGTATACACAAATGATACAAGAACAAACAAGGTATTGCCCATGTCAAGCGGAAAACCACCGAGTAATTGATATAGATCAACGATGTCTGGTTTCAGGAATGAAACATGTCGTATAAGACGTCGGTTCTGGTTTCGACAATGCAATATCTTGTCTAAGACAATTGATATGATAATGATATATGACAATGTTGTCATGGCGGGGAACGATAGATCCCTAGAGCAACACAAAGGATAGTTGTGATTGATTGATATGGTTTATGACAAGATTAGGATCAAGACCGTTGATTGAGATTGGATCATTTGACAAGATTGACTTGACTCAATTGATATGGATTATGGATGGACTTACATTGGGATCACTGCTTGGACTGACTGGATTAATGATGAAAGAACAATGATAGATAGAAAATTGAATGATAGAAGAATTGCGATAGAAGAAATCACAATCTTTTGTTTGTAAACATTGATACTATGCACATAATCTTTATTGCATGGGATATGGATGCTTTGCGGATGCTTTTTGGATGTGAATGGTTTTGCTATCTTGATATTACAAGTATTTTGAAGTGCTTATTTCATCATTGGGCCATTTTTTTGGGTACTTTTTCCAAATGTTGTAAGAAAATACAAGCATCTAGGTATAATTGAACCGAGATGACCTGAGTATTGCTTACATGGATTTTGATTTAGCAAGTTAATAGAAGCATCGAGGTATAATTGAACTGAGATTACCTGAGTATCTCTTACATATCAACAGACAAGGATTGACCCCTTTCATGTTAGACCTTTGAAGTCGTCGATGATCTTTTGCCAATCATGTCTTTAGACAAGGCTTCACATTACTAAAGATTAATCCACAAACAGTAAACAAAGAAAATGTTTATGCCCCCATCATAGCATCTCTAGTTTTTGACATCCTCGAGTAGCATAGGAAGATATAATAACAAAATCAAGACTATGTAAGTTAACCTGATCACAAACACAAAACATTCTTGAATTTGATGTGTTTTCTTGCCATAATTTAGATAGAATCGATTAGAGTGCTTTAGGTATTTGTTTGCTTTGCTTCGGATAAGTTGATGTCCTATGTCAAGACTTTTGTTTGAAAGTGAGTTTTTCTTGTTCTTGCATGCATGCCTGGTGAAATGGACCCTAAGGGACTGACCTAGTTCCTCGGGGGCGCATTGCTAAATGGCCTTGCCTACGTGACGACACAGAGGCAACGTAGTTCAGGGACTTGGACCATGGATGGACTAGAGGATAGATGACAAGATATGGGATGGATGGGAAGGTGGAGCCTCGGGGGCGCATTGAAAATGGCCTTGCCTACATGACGATGCAGAGGCAGCGTAGTTCAGGGACTTGGACCCTATGATACTGATGATAGACACTATGCTAGGCTGACACTATGGATACGATACTAGATTAGTAAGGCGACAAAAGAGATAAATTATCAAGCAATGATAGGTTATTGTTAGGTTACACAAGGTGTTTTATTATGGAACAGATATGGATCAGATGAGGAATGTTGGCAGGAAGAATGGACACAAGGTGATTGGTTTCCCAAAGATGGAGAAGGCGGTTCATCACAACTAGTGCCTGTTTACCAAGTTTTCACCACTTATTTTTATTTGCACGAAAGCTAGAAGTACACATGATGCATGTTTGCCAAGTTTTCATCATGGTACCTATCCAAGGTGCCTGTTTGCCAAGTTTTTACCAGAGGATGATTTTTTGTGTTGCTTTTCTATTTTTTTGATTTTTTGCTTTTTTTGATTTTTTGATTTTTTTGCTTTTTTTTATTTTTTTTCTTTTTTTGAAATTTTTTGATTTTTTTTGATTTTTTTTGATTTTTTGAATTTTTGTCCCCCTTACATTGGGGTTCTCTTAGGTATAGAACCAGCGAAGATGCATACTATTAATTGGGTCATCGAACAACTCACCCTCTGATGTTGCTAATTGATATGCCCCCGATCCATTTGCAGCAATGATGACATAAGGACCAAGCCAGTTGGGCTCAAACTTACCTTTCTTTTCCCGATCCTATTCATTGCGGGGATTTTAATTAAGCACTAGATCACCAACATTGAAGACCCTCAGATAGACCCTGTGATTTTAACTTCGTGACATCCTTTGTTGATATGCTTTGAGATGGTTAAAGGTCTATTGCCTTTTCTCTTCTAACAACTCTAACTCTTGTAGTCTAGAAACTTTGTAGTCTTCATGAGTAATGAGACCCTTTAATGACACCCGTAGGGATGGTAACTCGACCTCGATGGGAAAAATGGCCTCTGATCCATAGACAAGGGCGTATGGGGTAGCACCTGTGGGAGTGCGTATACTGGTTCGATAGGCCCACAGAACATGATTGAGTTGTATGTGCCAATCATGGCCAACATCATTGATAGTCTTCTTGAGGATTTTCAAGATTGTTTTGTTGGATGCCTCTGCTTGGCCGTTGCTTTGTGGATAGTAGGGGGTGGAGAAACAGTGTTGGATTTTGAATTTATGACAAAGCTCTTAGACATCCTGGTTCTTGAAAGGTCTTCCATTATCCGTGACAATGGATGAGGGAATTTCGTATCTGCAGATGAGGTAATTGAGAATGAATGAGGCAATCTGTTTGCCTATGACATTGGTGAGGGGAATGAATTCAATCCACTTGGTAAAATATTCAGTGGCGGTTATTATGAACTTGTGGCCGTTGGATGATGGTGGGTGAATTTTGGCCACAAGGTCGAGTCCCCACTGACAGAAAGGCCAAGGTGTCATTAAAGGTCATAGCTCTTGAGATGGTGCATGTATCAGGTTTCCATGTATCTGGCACTGCTCGCATTTCTTCACAAACTGATATGAATCTGTTTCCATGTTTGGCCAATAATATCCCAAACGCATGAGTTTCTTAGCTAAAGAAGGACCGCTAGAGTGTGTTCCATAAATTCCTTTGTTTATGTCTCGTAAGGAAGTTTGAGATTCTTCCCGTTCTAAACATCGGAGCAAAGTGCCATCTAGACCTCGGTGGTATAGGGTGTCAACGATAATGGTGTAATGAGAGGTTTGTAGAATGAAAGTTTAGCGTTGGTTAGAAGATAACTCAGGTGGTAGGGTGTTATCCTTGAGGTAAGTGTAAATCTTACCATACCAAGGTGAATCAGATCTGACTAATAGGCATATGGAGTGGGTTTTAGGAAGATCATAAGCTGGTTGCATAACTATTTCAACCAAGAACTCGTACTGTGACTCATTCTCTGGGATCTTGAGGAGTGAGGCAATGGTTACCATAGCATCTGTTGCTTTATTTTCAATGCGAGGTATCTGCTTAAAGGAGATGATAAAAAAGTACTCTTTAAAGTCATTGACCATGCGCTTGTATGGGATTAACTTGTCATCTTTGGTCTGATAGTTGTCATTGACTTGATTGATTACCAGTTGAGAATTGCCATAGACATGTAGCTCTTTGATTTTCCATTGTGTTGCCAGTTTGAGACCAATGACCAAGGCTTCATACTCTACAACATTGTTTGTGCATGGGAATAGTAGATGATAAGACTTAGGTATGGTGTCGCCATGAGGAGTGACCAATAAGATTCCTGCCCCTAATCCATGGTTTGTATAGGACCCATCAAAGTAGAGTTTCCATGAGTGTGTTGTGATACTAAAGATTGCTTCATCTGGAAACTCAAATGTCATTGGTTTGGTATCCTGCAATGGTGCTTCTGCTAACTGATCGGCAATGATTTGACCTTTGATAGCCTTATGTTCTACATACTCAATGTCATATTTGCTTAGGAGCATTACCCACTTAGCTAGGTGAGCTGTAAGAGCTGCTTTGCTTAATAGGTATTTCAGTGGATCTATCTTTGCAATAAGCTTGACTGAATGTGCTAGCATGTAATATTGTAGTTTTTGGGAAGAAAAAACCATAGTAAGACATGATCTTTCTATCTGAGAGTATTGCAGTTCGTAGCCCACCAATGTGCGACTGATATAGTAGATAGCCCTTTCTTTGCCTTCATGATCTTGCTATGCTAATAAGGTGCCCAGACCTATCTGTGTAGCAGATATATAAAGTAATAGCAGCTTACCTTGGATAGGTGGCATGAGAATAGGAGGGTTTGTGAGATACTCCTTTAGTTTTCCAAATGCTTCTTCACACTTCTCATCCCATCTGAATGGAATGTTTTTATGTAAGAGATGACTGAAAGGTTGGCACTTGTCTGATAGTTGTGATATGAACCAACGGATTTCTTGTAACTTGCCCTATAGAGACTACAATTGAGTGATGTTCTTTGGCGGTGGCATTTCCATGATAGCCTTGACTTTGGTAGGATCAACTTCTATCCCATTTGGTGATACAATGAAGCCTAGGAGATTTCTGGATGTGACTCCAAACACACACTTCTTTGGGTTCAACCTAACTTTGAATTGTTCTAGTCTCTGAAAGACTTTCTCTAGTACATCAAGGTGGGATTCTGTTGTGAGTGATTTTGCAAGGATATCATCTACGTAGTCCTCTATTGTTGCATGCATCATGTCATGGAAGATAGTGGTCATAGCATGTTGATATGTTGCTCCTACGTTCTTTAACCCAAATGGGATGACGTTCCAGCAGAAGGTACCCCATGGACAAGTGAAAGCTATTTTATGTTGGTCTTCTGGTGCTATCCTGATTTGATTGTACCTGGAGAAACCATCCATGAGAGAAAGCATGGTGCATCCCACTGTCAAGTCAACTATGATATCAACATTAGGCAACGAAAAGTCATCCTTGTGGCAAGCTTTGTTAAGATCTCAGAAATCATTGCATAGTCTGACTCTGCCATTAGGTTTGGAGACTGGCACTATGTTGGATACCCACTCTGGATAGTCTATTTCTCTGATGAATCCTACATCCAATAGTTTCTTGAGTTCTTCTTTCACTAGTAGTGCAATGTGTGGATGCATCTTTCTAAGCTTTTGCTTGACTGGTTTGACCCCTAGATCTAGTGGAAGATGATGTAGAATCAAATCTGGATCTAAACCAGGCATATCTGCATATGACCAAGAAAATTTGACTTGCTTTCTCTTAAAGAATGCTATGAACTTGGTCTTCTCTAGTGGAGATAGATATTTTGCAAAGTGCATGATCTTGGGATTATCCTTTGTTCCAATGTTGACAGGTTCCGTAGGTTCCACAACAATCTGTGACTTCTCCTGATACATGTCAGTGGGGAGAGTGTCAACCCTTCCATTGTCCCGTGCCACAGTTGGGTTTTCACCATCAGATACATCTTTTCTTTTTACTATTTCAGGATCTGATACTGCTAAAGAATAGTTTTCACCATTAGATCCATTTTTAATTTTTATGTTTTTGCGAATGGAAGGATTGGCACCCTCTCCAAAATAAGCCACATTGTTGAGTTCAATTGTGAAACTAGCTTTATGATCTCGTAGGCAGTCCCTAAGTTCCATGTAGTCAATATAGGCATCATTGTTTTGGAACATGTCTAGTTGCGATGTGCCTTGTAAATCCTAGTCGATGAGCTTAGGATGCACAAGGGGAAGGGAATCGGAAGATAGATCTGATTCATTGGTAGTTTGAATGGATACATGACAAGGACTCAGATTGGTAGGGATAGGATTTGAGATGGTACTTTCCTCCAAATTATTTATTGCGATGGAACTCTGACCTTCCTCAAAAGTTGTACTCTCAGGAGTTGGCAAATCACACTCCAACGGTCTATGCGTTAGCATTTGTCCCTCACGGTAGGGGCTATAGGTTTGAATGGTGTCAACTCTTTTGTCATCATAGGAGTTCTCTGTGAGTTCCTCCCACTCATACTCGATAGAGTCTATGTCAATGTCTTCTTATAGGGCATGAATCTGTTGCACAAAACAAGCATTAGCTTTAGCTTTGCCTTTGTCCTTGTATCCCAACCCTTTTGTATTTCTTGCTAGTGAGACTGAAGAGGGTTGGATAGGTTCTATTATTCCTTCTTTTCTTAGGCTAATGGGACCTTGTCCGTCATAACCCATTCTGTTCAGGATAGACTCACCATGCCGATAGATTTTCATTGGGAACTTAGGTGGTTCTTGTTGTGTGTTATCTTCCTCTGTGTAGAGCCATGATAATACATCTCTCTCTTCTGTTTCATTTGATAGGGTTCCCCATTTTAGAAAGGGACTTGTGGGAGCCTTGGGAGGAGCAGAAGGTTTTGGAAAAGGTGTAGGTCACCCAAAGGATCTTGGAGATAGGGGCAGTTTGGCTAGGTTGAAGCTGTGCTTGATTGAGTTTTCCCCTTCTCCAGTTTCTTTGATGGTGATTTTCTATTCTTTGGGCTTGGATGAGGAAGCTTTGGAGGTAAAATCATGCTATGAGATGGAGCATGTAGATGCTCAGTTATTAGGAATGATGCAATCAGGCTTTGTGCGGATAGTGTTGCAGTGCTGGAAGGGATCAGGATCACCTTAGATGGTGATCTATTTTCTGCTATGAGGAAATTTGATGCATTGGTGATAGGTGGAAGGCACAGCCTGCATGGCATGAATCCAGGGTCTACTTAGGAGGATATCATAGGCTAGCTCCCTATTGAAGACTTGGGAAACAAAATCTTTTATCACTGGTCCCACTTGTATTGGTAACACCATTGTTCCTTTAGTAGTTCTTTCCTCTTCATCATAGGCCTTAATGGTGATCTTTTTCCTCAGATCCACCACAATTTCAGAGAACCCCAATATAAGGACTAGCTTGAGCGTGTAAATATTTAAACTGGATCCTCCATCAATAAGAACCCTTTTGATACAATGTCTATGAATGAATGCTACGATATGCAAGGTTGTGTTATGAGGCTGAGACACTGAAAGATCATCTTGTTCAATAAATGAGATGGTGCCTAAAGATGTTAGATTTCTTACCATGGCTTGAAACTTCTCTTGGGCTAGGTTCATGGGCACAGTTGTTTCCACTAGGGATTTATCAAGAATTTCCTTGTGGGAAGGAGATAGATGCAACAACTCTAAGATAGATATGTGGGTAGGAGTTTTCCGAAGTTGGTCTATGACACTGTATGTATGGGGATTAGACAGAGAAGGTGACTACCTTGGAGGAAGTGTGTTTAATGCGACCTTACCACTGCGGGTGATGATTCTGCAATCAGTTTTTTTGGGTCTTGATTGTTGGTTGGATGTGACCATATTGACTTGTGGGATGTGTTCTGATATGCTGTTGACAGTATAATCAAATGGCACACTTGTGTAGTTTGCATTGTTGTTTCCATCATTTTGGTTCTGATTGTTGTGTTTGTTATTCTTGTTGTTGTTGTTGTTGTATGGCCTGTCGTGATTGAGAAGCGGATCCTTGTATGCCACATTTGTCTTGTTAGAGGTATGTTGTTGAGTGCCTCCCTGATTTTGGTCAGGTATGTCCTGAATGATGTATTTGAGACAGATACAGTTGTTGGTTGTGTGGCCTCTTCCTCTGTGATATTCACAGAAATCTGTATCTTTCCAGTAGTGAGGTTTTATTTTAGTTTCATAGTCACTAGTTGGTGGAAGAGTGATCTCATTGTTGGCCAATAGTTTTCTTAATGCCGATTCTTGGGACTCCCGTAGTGGTGTGAATTTTCACCTAGGGTTGGACTTGAACCATGTCTTTGGCTCATGAGAGAATGTTTTGTTTTGTGTAGCATTGTTTGTTTCTCCTTTGAGAGTGAAGATTGGTTGTTGTTTGGGAGCCACCACTTTGGCATCAACTACTCCATCATTGATGATATTTTTATTCTTTGTCCAAAACTTTGACTTGTCCATGGTGTAGTTAGAGTTAGGGGTATCCTTGTACACTCTTATTTGCCCCTTGGTGATCATAGATTTTTTGATAAATAATCCCATCTCAATGACTTTCAAAAATGATGTAGGGCATTGAATTTGTATTTGGTAGCTTAGGTCGGGGTTAAGGTCATAGACAAACATCTCCGTCATTTGCTTCTCAGGTACGTCATATGAGCATTTGCTAGCAAGTTGTCTCCACCTTTATAAGAAAGAGGCAAAGGATTCACCACCTTTTTGTTTTGTATTGCATAGATCAAGCATAGAGACTTCGTGTTCAATATTATTGGAGAAGTATGCGACAAACCTATTTACTAACTCATCAAAAGTTTTGATACTTGGTGTAAGTCATGAGAACCATTCCATGGCTTGACCACCTAGGGATCTAGGGAATAGTCTCATTAAGAAAGTTTCATTGTGAGCTACTTCCATGCATGTGGCGTTAAATTCCCTAATGTGATCTCTAGGGTCTCCTTTTCCTTTGTATTTTTCAAACTTAGGCACTTCAAACCGAAAGGGAAGGGTACCATGTTCAAGCTTTTATCAAAGGGGTACGGTGTGATGTCTTCCAAGGAATAAGTTTTAGTGGGTGGCCTTGCTTTGAGATCTGCCATTTGTTGTGTTAGGTCTTTGATTTATTTCTTCATTTCTTCCATAGGTATGTTTGGGTTTATAACTTTCTTTCCTTTGTCCTCAATAGTGTGAATTTCATGAGTTTCCTCTACAGTTTCTTTCAGTTTGTTGAGATCAAAGTTCGAGGGGAGTTTAAGTCCTAGATTTGCAAGATACAGGAAATACTTGTGAGGGTCCTCAAGGAGCACTTTTTCTAGCATGTGTTGAAATTTTTGATCTTGGAGGGTTCCTTGGTATTCTTCACTAGAGATTTCCTCATCACTATCGTGAGGGGTGACCATGGGGTTGGACGATCTGGCCACTTCAAGTTGTTTTTGGTATTGAGATCTAGTTAAAACCATGCAAGGCGACATGGGAGGAGGTGAGATGAAACTAGAGATTTTGGATAGGTGCTATTGGAGATTGTTCAGAAGAGGATACCTGGGAGGATATTTGAACAAGGGACTCTTTTGATCAATGATTCCATGTTGGCCGACACAGATAGCCACAAGTAATGGTATCTGGTACCCATTTACTATGTAGAGACTAGTCTGGCACCAAGACCACTAGCGAGGTTCCGTGACCTACTAGGTTTTACTTGAATCCAGAATGATCTAAAAAAGGTCTTGCACTAATCTAATATGGAACTCTGACTTTGTTTTGGAAAGACCTAGTAGAAGGTGGATGAGATGACCAACGAAAGAGAGGGTATGTTATGAAAATGGATGGAAAAGGTGACTGCACGGTAAATCTAATCTCAGAAACTGGAGTAAGGCTGAAATGAGTACCCAGAAAGTTTGAAAATTTTCTCTGAAAAGATGTGGAAATGCTCACTGTCAGGGATGCGTAGGAACAGATGCACTGAAATAGAGGACAAATGCGTAGAAAGTTGGGACAAAAGTGTAGTTCTGGTGAAGTTTGAAAGTGCAATAACATATGACAGATGCACAGCAAGTCAGAATGTATGCGCAGCTCTAGTTTTCTTGACTATTTTTGTAATTTTTGGCATGTTTTTCAATATTTTTTGGTTTCTCGGTTGCAAGTTGGTGTTTTTGATCTGATTTTCTCAATTATGGCAAGTAAAACACATCAAACATAAAGAAGTTTGCATGATTTTTTGATCTTTTTTTGTATTTTTGGATTCTTTTTGACACAAAACAAGTACAATCCTAGGCTGTGTTGAGTCCCCTAGCTGTGCTTATTCAAAGCGGATAGCTTCAGAAAATTGGTAGCACCAACTCCTCTCCACAACACACACTTCTCATGCATACCAAGATCCAAGTTTCCCAAGGCTTGTACCCCATCGAACCTTAGGATTGTCTTTGCTATCTCTACTAAGAACCACATGAATCAGGGGGCTTCAAAGGTCCCACCTTTTGCCCCAACAAATAGAAGGATTTTGGCTTACTAAAACAAAGGATGACTAGTAAGGGCAACCATTCGAGTGGTTATACATGTGGCAGTGCTACTCTCTGTTATGGAATCTCTCAGCCTTCAAGGGTTACACCTTGAAGGGTTTTGGAGGAGGTTGGATGTCGGTATAACACAATAGCACTTGTTGCTTGAAGCTTTCACTCCAAACACAATTTATTTATAGTGGATCGGTAGGGCTTGGCTTTAGCCTGTTACCACTTCAGGTTGTTCCCCAAGGATGGAAGGATATTCGAGGGCAGGCCTCTCTAAAGGTTTAACACATGAGAAAATGATACGTCTGGCATTTTGGTCACCCAAGATAGGGGAGAGCATAGGCTTGGTATCATTTCCAAAAACATGAAAGACAGTTGTTCTTTTCCCCTAATTAAAATGAAAAAGTCTATATGAGCTATCTACTTGGGCACACACGCAAGTTGTTAACTTTGAAAAGAAAGATAGCAATGGTTCAATTTTATCCTCCTAGCATTGTGACTAGATTCAATTTGTTGATGTAACAAGATTCAAGTTAGTCCCTCCTAGTTAGAACTAGATGTGATTTTGCATGAGCATTCAATTACTATCCATTAGAAAAGATTATGTGTTCTAACAATGGAACTAGAATGACTAAACTATCTCCTAATCCTGCAAGCAGATGAGAGAATATTCCTATTAAAAAGTGTCAGCATTAGCAGAAAATACAAAAAATATCCTAAAAACTACTGTTTAGAATAGATGCGTAGTTTTAGATCTTGAATGCATAGAAACAAAGATCAAAAGTGCCAAAAATCAAAAGCGCAGAAACAGAAAGCAAAAGCATTGAAACAGAAAGCATATGCACTGGAATATCAGATGCACCATAATAGAAGATGTATGTGCGGGGACAGAGGTCATATGTGCTGAAAGATCATATGTGTCAGAACAGAGCTCATATGCACTGTAGAATGGGTCAGATGCACCGAATCATCTTGTGTACGAAACCTTTGCACATAAAACTCAATTTTGGATTAAATCAGGGCAGGACCCCATGGTGGGCACCAGAAATGTTAGGGGAAATTAATGCGTAAACATCAAAAGACATCAATAATACCCATAACCCAATGAAATATAGAAATAAAGAAGATATAAAATGATGAACAATACCTCAACAAACCTCTTTATCTCATGGTTTCCATTGGTGGCCTATCACAAATGCTCTTGTGTGTGAATATGCCCTCAGAAGGTGTACCTCCTTGCTATTCCAAGATGTCAAGTGGGAATGGCCATGATAGTTGATTGCAATGAAGATGAGATTCACAACAATGGTAATGGTGATATAATAACAAATTGATCGCAAGTGAATGGAATTTCTGCAGAGTAACAATACTAAAAGCTTGGATGAATGAAATGGAAGAGGAAGGTTCAATTTATAGATTTGTGATTGAGGAGATCAATGGTTGAAAAAGAATAAGAAGATCAATGGTTGAGAAAGAATGAGAGAATGTGCGCGAAGAGAAAGAAGACAAGTGTCATACAAAACTATTTTGAGTTAACTATTTTTCTATTTATTGAAGGTAAGATATGCTGTCATAAAATAGAAAACATTTTTTTATTTCAGGAGTTTTAGAATCAATTAGTTGACTCATGATTTTCTTTTGCATGGTTTTGAGAGGAATTAAATAAAAAATTATTTAATTTTGTGTGCATGAAGAGGAATAATTATTTTTAGAAGATTTGGAAGATTCCTGGGAATTTAGAAGATAAGAAAGCAAATTAAATAAATAAATTTATTTAATTGTGTGTGCATGATTTGGAAGAATAAATAAAATATTTGATTATATTTTATTTTTAGAGAATGAGAGGATTTAAATAAATTTGATTGATTTATTTAAAACTGGAGGAAGAATTGACTTATTAAATAATTAAGAATTATTTAATTGTTTGGAAGAATTTAGAATAATTAAATAAAATAAAGGATTTTATTTAATTTTGACTTTAGAAGAGGTAATTAAATATTTTGATATTTAATTAACTTAGAAGAATATGAATCGAATAAATAAATAAATTTATTTATTGATAGAGGAATAGAATGGAATAAATATTTAAAATGTTTATTTAGACTAAGTCGTGTCATTTTTAGGCGTATACATCTTATGTCCTTTTTCCATCAGCTATTACAGCTTCAAATTTATCTCTGATTTCAAAGGCATCATTCTGAAATATGAAGTTGTATCCTTCTTTGTACAATTGACCAACGCTCAGGAGATTTTATCTTAGGCTTTCAACATAGAGAACATCTTTAGTATGTTGTTTTCCATCAAAACTGATTGAACATTTTCCACGTATTTTAGTAGTACGATCATCTCCAAATCTAACTAATCCTTCTTCATTCTCCACAAAATCTATAAACTTACCTTTATCACTAGTTAGATGATTTGAACAACTACTATCAATAACCCAATAGTTCCTTATGCCAGTACTTGCCTCTAGATCAAAATTATTCATTATTTTTGCAATTATTATCCTCTAAATTAAGACAATAGTCATCATCTTCATCTTCTTCAACATCATAAAATGTTTTCTTGGACTCTCTGTGTCTGCCTTCTTCATCATAAATTTTTGAGTTTATTTTTGGACATCTGGAAGCATAGTGACCAACTTCACCACAATTGGAACAATTAAAAGATAATTCATCTTTACGTGACATCCCGGATCAACCTCAAGCTGTCAAGCTTTCTTCTGAGGAACTTGGCTCTGATACCAATTGTTGAAATACATGGGACAACTTAGAGGGGGGGTGAATCAGTTGTCACAAAAAATTAGCTTCATATGAACATCAAACCATCAAAAACTTAATTTCTTATAATCAAATTTAACCATGAAAGCATGAAACCATAAACTTAATCACAAACACACATCCAACATAGTAGACACCAAATTTTTACGTGGAAAACCCTAAAAGGGAAAAACCATGGTGGGTATTAGCCCATAGAGATATATGAGCTATAACAATATCAAAAAATAGAGGCTCACTGCCCAAAATGGTGAACTGATTAAGTAGCATCTACTCCATGCCAAGATTTAGTTCCATTGAAGCACAATATAACTTCTTTGCTATTCTCTTTCACACCTTCGTACTTATCTCTTCATCTTTGCTACCCACACTTTTTCACAACTCTATTACATGCTTTTATACAATTCATCAACCTTGGAATGTGCATCAAGGTTGGCATTACATTCATCAACCATTGGAAAATTCTCCAAGGTTAGCATTACAAAACATACACAAAAATAGGTCTAGACCTATTACAAAATTTAGCTAAGGAAATATGAAGAGAAGTATGACGAACATGCCACACCTTAGCTGGGACTCAAACACAATTCTCCACGTGACAACATGCTTCTACAATATTCAATGCATCTCCATAAATAGTGAAAACAACTAAGTCGGCCAAGACTAGAGTTAACACTAGGTCTTCTAAGAACATTCTTCTTTCACAATACAAAATTCTCTTCACAAACCAATCCAAAGGTAGGAACATGATCAGGAGACATCCACAAGCACATTGTAATCACCAAGAACAACTGCACAACCTCTAACTACTCTGTTAAGAAGATTCTTCAAACCAGAGCACATAACCAACACTACCAGCCACTGTCATAATGAAAAGATCACTTGCGGACCACTAAATCATGAACCATTTGAGTTGAAGGCACATAACATCATATCAGACTTAACTCTAGAACTGCAGGCAAAAATGCTGAGGAATGCAGAGCATAATACTTTCTCCTTGTCATTGCCAGACATATAGAAAAAACTATTTTCACTCTAGTGAACATAACTCACTCAATTCTTCATACCGGAGGCTCAAACTCAAAACAAAGAATCTTCAGATGTGCTTCTAAATAACTTTGAATCCACAGACAAAGATATTCATCTTTCAGGAAATGCAAAGCAATCTACTAGACTCTTCTTCTGCAATACACAAGAAACTCTACAACACACTATTTCCACCGGAGGAGAAAATTTCCTCAATATCCTTAATATCTGGATCTCCAATACTTACATAGGTAAATACAAAGTATCTAACTCATTACAATCAAACATCAAAACAAGAGCACAGTTGACACTAATGACAACACTGATATGTTGACATCAATGACAACACTGATTAGGCACATACTTGCAACAATATTGTTTCTATGTTCCAAATCCCCCCATCTCCAAATATCCTCACTCCCCCTCATGCCAATCCTCTTTCAAATCTAGCATCATAGATCTCTGCTCTCAGGTGACTATCAAGCCCAGTCTCTCCTGCACACATCCAAATGCTATGTCAAGCATCTACATGGCCATTTTCCCCTACAGAGGCACCTAAATTTTCAATACTCATGCTTGTCCTTGATTTAGGTACTCAAACACATATGCATCATTCCCTCCCACACTCATGGTCTATTTTTCCATGAATGCGTTTAAACTACACAGACTTTCTCATTTATGAGCATGCTCCGTTATCCTGTGTGTGCACTCATTCTCAAATGACTATGCTTATTTGTGTAGGTGCTTATCTAGCAAACATACTATGCACATGCTCATTCATGTTTTAGCCCCTTTTTCCCACCCAAATATATGCAATAAATACACAATCAAACTAGGGTTTGTCATACATACCAATAGGCCTTACCCCAGTGGTCATTGGTGCTGCCTCACACACTCTAGGTACAGATGAGTGTATATAGGCATGTGCTCCATTTTTCTCTACTCTCCTCTCCTCTTCTCTACTTCTATTCACAAGGGTGACAATGAACTATTCACCCTCACCCATCCTCTATTTATAACTCCCCCATGCCCTGATTTTCACCTTCTACCCTAATAATTCCTCAATTTTCATTCATTTCTCTCTCATTCCTTCATTTTTCATCCATTTCTCCCTGCTCTTCTTTTAGCCCATCTTTCGAGAGCCCAACTATGCTCTTTTTCACCCACTTTCCCTCTCGAGGAGACATCTCTTGGAGTACAAGACCACTGAGAGGGGGGGTGAATCAATGGTCTATAATTTTTAACATCTTTTGTACCTTTTAATTTACAAGATAGAGAATGAGAGAAAATTCAATAATCTATCAAACACATATGCACAAGTATGATGATGAATAGTGTGAACAGGACCTTATGAGAAAAAACATTAGGACACACACACATAGAGGCAAATAACATAAACAATAACACATGTTTTTGATAAGTGGAAAACCATCATAGGGATAAAAAACTACTCTGAAAATTTGCCTCACTGGCTTAATAGAATCTCACTAATTACAAAGCCTCACTGGCTACAAAATATTTAGGAGCACCAACTCAAAGGGCACCAACCTAATCACATTTAGGAGCACTAACCCAAGCACAAGAATATGAAAACATACAGAGGAAAATTCTGTTTCTCTACATATCATTGTCCTTCTTTTCAATCTCTCAGTACCAAACCCCTATGTTCATTTTTCATGCTGATGATGACATCATGGCTCTCCGCCCATCTCTTTTATTTCATACAATCAACAAGCTCTGCACATTCTTCTTTGTTCTGCAAGAAACTGATCAAGCTCTGTCCTTAATTTGCAAATACCTTCATAATCAATTCAATCTGCATACTATCTTTCTTTTTATCTACAAAACAATATCTCTCACTTTCAATCAACAATGTCTTTCAATAATCTCCTGCATTGAATTCATATCAACTCAAAGACCTCTTACAAAATATATCTTCAATGCTGCATATTAGTCCTCATCTTGTGCATATGTCACCTGCAAAAACATCTCATTCATCTCTCAATTCTCAAACCAAATATTCACCTGATTCACCTACATTTTCTCTTCAAAAATATGTCCAAAAAAAAAAATGTCTTTATTGTTGCATTATTTCAAACCTCAAAAATTCATCCATAATGAACCTGCAACGTTATTAAAAATAAATTGACCTTTCATATTCCTCTTCTCTGCATGACCTTACCATATTTCAAAAATCACCTTCTAAAATAGATTCCATGTCTTTTTACTTTGAAGACCCTTCCAAATTTTTATACAAAATCTGTCAAAGAATAAATTCACTATCATAATGTCTAATCAGATTCTCTATCTATAATAAGACAAGAAAAGGTTCTAAAAAAAAAATCATTTAAAAAAAACACCTCTTAGTCTTCTCAAAACAAGCATTTGAAAACCTACTAAAAACTCCTCTCCTTATTTTAGAAAAAAAAACAACTCTCCTTTTTATTATCTTCAATTGCACAAGAGACCCATAAAATTCTCCTAAAAAAATGCTTTAAATATACTCCACTGACTGCCTTTAGAAGCAGACTAAAAATAGCTTTTCAAAAAAAGAAAAACACTGCAATCATAAAGGAATGATGGAAAAATGCACATCAAAGTCTGAGTTCCAGATTGAGGTCTCTATTTTAAACCTTAGCCATTGATATATCATCACACGCCCTCAAAAGATTAAACTTAAACCAACAATTGCCTTTTTCCTGCCAGAGTGCTCATGTGATGACCAATGGAGTCAGTGATGCTAGGTGAAGGGGTTGGTTGCCGCACGGCATCGATACCCATAAGGTTGTCACTTAAGTGACACTGACCTGCAGTAGCAGGTCAACTTTGACTTAAATCAAAAAGTGCATACATCAAATGACAGGCAGTGAAATGTATAGGGAGATAATAAGATGTTAGGGTTTAGAGCCCCAAACACCAATAATAAACCTTTATTAAAATTGCAACACTTCAAAATAATTTTCAAACAAGTAGATGCTCCCTAACTACAAATACAGAAAATTCCTCTGATACAGAACGTCATCATGAAGTCCTGATCATCAATCATGACATGAAGTCTTAATGAAGGCTTAATAAAATCTTACAAGCAAAAGCAACTATCCTACTAGAAGAAGCTTGTGGTAAAAAAAACTAAAGACTGTTTAGTGTGAAAAATTGGATAGTTTTCTTAAGCTAGGTTAAATACCACCATTTTCCCGCTAAGCATTGGGAGGACAAGGACTGAGCTTATGAACAAGCTTCTAATCACTTTGTATATCCCTTCCGCTCGTGTGGTTGTGAAACATAAGGCCCTAATCAAGATTTTATCAAGTGTTTTCCTTTCAATTAAGTAAAACCCTAATTATGCCTTAAATAAGAAATATATAGAAATTGATGAAACAACTGGTAAAACTGATCACAGAAGTGCAGAGATAAGGTTTTAGAGACTATGCAGCTGGATTTTGAGGGCCACTTAGACTAGGGCACTTGCTCCAGTGTCCCGCAAGTTTTTAAACTGGTAAATCTTCTGCATAGGGTGTCTAAGACTGCTAAAAGGCTTCCATATCTTAGAAATAACCCCTGGTTGGACTAGGGCACCCGCTCCAGTGTCCCACAAGTCTCAGAATCTAAAAATATGAAAGTCTATCATGACTGTATATGCAGTATCTTCCTTTCTGTAGCTCCTTTCCACCAGAACCTGCAAAACACGATCTGCACCTACAAAAGGAGAATGTTGTGGCTATATCTAGGAGCTTGCCTCAGTCAAGCCCCGTCTTTGGTATTTCTACCTCAACAATAGCCAGAGATAAAGATTTGTAGAAGTGTGTGCAAACCTAACAATGTGTGTATGTATAAAAATCAAACCCTAGATCTTTCAATCAAGGGAAGATCAACAACTTGCCTTGCATCAATAAAAACATACAACTTCACCTCAAGGAGATGAGATAAATGAAGACTTGCATGAACAAGAAGGCGAATCAGCAATGTCCACGGAGGATCTCCAAGCTTGTTGTTAGAGGCTTCAACCCTTCTCCCGATCATGCAAAGGGTGTACAAATCCTAGGAAGAGAAAGATAGACTCAAGATCTTGATCTCCAAGATAGCAAACACAAAAGACTTTCAAGAGCTTCAACAAGTCACTGATCTTCAATGGCAATTGTAGCAGAGTTTTGGCATCAAGCTTGCATAAGAATTGTGTATGATAAAATGATTTGCAAATGTCTTTTTATATCTAGATTTAGGGAAATTAAAATTTCAAAATAACGTCTCGATATCGTGCGAAAACCAAGAATTTGAAAATAGAATCCCGAGGCACTCAGCGGGAGCTGACACCCCACCAAAATTTAAAATCCTGGGAAACAAGGGAGGACTAGGGCGCGGGCGCCCAAGTCCTAGCCCCCAATTTCCACTCAGATCTAAATTTTTGGGTGTCCTAGGGACCCAAATCTCAAATCCCCTTTCCGGGTTCTATCAATAAGTTACCTCAAATAGTGAATAGATTGCTCCTAGACTTAGTCAATCAAGGTTTAAGGATGGCTGAAAAAGAAAAGGTTGAGAGGTCACCAAGAGTGAGGAGCTAAATCAAGGGAAATTGTACCATTCCATATAGGAGGACAATTTCTAATGTTACATTTAGCCCCCATTTTAGTTGCCATATGACACTATGTGCATATGCAACTAAAGGAAAGTAAATACATGAATCATTAAAAGAATACCCAAAAGGATACTGTAAAGGAACTTGAAGCGTTGTCGCCGAGAAGGTAGGAGCCCCAGAGTTTGTAATCCTGCAAGACCACAAAGTTAGGAACCGCAACCTACAAAGGAACACTTGTTAGAAAACCAAATCACCTACAACCACCACCAATGAGTCAGTATCAAAAATGCTAAGGGAGTTGAGTGATGGGAAGGGAGGAAATGGAGGGAGGTATATGCCCCCCTTGTTTCTGCTTTCTTAATCTGAGAGTAGAAATAAGGAGATATCCATGCGCATTGATTTCAAGGGAAATGTGTTATGAGGGTCATTTAAAGGAACAACACTCAAACGTAACACATTGGGTAAGAAAGAGAGCAAAACTAAGATTCCAATGCATCAAACGACACTAAAATCAGAGTTCAACAACTCAGGAAAAAAGACTCAAGAGTGAAAGAGCACACTTTTGCACCTAGTTAGGGATAAGATTTCTCACTCACTTACTTTATGTAAAAGGGAGTTGTCACTTATCACTTAACTCATTCTTGTTTCTTGTCACCATAGAGAGAGAGAAGGAGAATAGGAGAATGACCATGCTGAGCTGACATTCGTATCATCTACCATGACTAGAGATGCTCCGAGCTCAAGTAGCAGAGAGAAATTTTGAGGCCGAGGTAGGGTCCTGATCCAACTCTTCTATCATCTTTCATTATACTTTTTCTTTCACATTTATCGATGTCTATGCCAAGAGGGTAAGGTGGATAGGGGTCCCAGACAGGGGTGCCTAGGTCTACCTAGGGTGCTAGAGTCCTCTGGGGTGCCCTAGTCCCACAGGGGTGCCAGTGTCCCTTTGGGGCGCCCTAGTCTTCCTGGGGCACCCTGGTCTTCCTGGGGCACCCTGGTCCATAGAGGACATAGGCCCTAGGCATATACATTCTATTCAGTTCTTGATAGCTTACTTTGGTTTCTAGAGGGGATTCTGATACTCTTGCTTGCTTTCCGATCTGCAGGATGTCCCTGAGATGCGTAAGCACACATGTGGTCATCTGATAGCACTTCTACGAGAGAGCACTAGTGCCTTGACTATCACAGAGAGAGAATTTACAGACGGTGGGCCTATGGTGGTTGTTTGAGATGCCCACAATCAGATTCCACTACACGATGCTCATGACAATGATGGAGAGATGGGATACAGACATGTCCACATTCCACTTATCGACAAGCGAGATTACCATCACACTGGAGGATGTATTTAGGATCCTTTGACTGCCAATCCAAGGAGAGACAGTGAGGGTTGTTGGACATTGCTCAGCAGGGTACACTCGCGAGAGTCAGCTATACTTCTTGGGTTGTACTATTTCACAGGCAGCGCGAGGACATATTCAGCTCCATTTGCTAGAGGAGGGATACAAAGACATTCCCTTACTACGAAGGATCATGACTGTCACAGTCGCACTAGCCATCGTACCAGATGGATGAGGCACTCACCTTCATGGGGGTCTCATTCACACCATTAGAGTGATGGAGGAGCATAAGACTATCTATGCATGGGGGTGCAGTATGCTTGCACACCTTTATCGTGACCTAGGGCAATATGTCCATTATGAGATGCATAGTCTGATGGTTTGCACATTACTACAGGTCTGGGCCTTTGAGCACATCAGGTGCACATGACTAGTGGGTTTTCCTATAGAGGCAACATTCATTCATCTGCATGTCTACGCCTATCCACTAGTTAGGTGTTGGAGGCACAACAATCTGCTATACTAGAGAGTAGTATTTGCCAGATTATAGCCTAGCGACATCATCTGGAGACTATATCACGACTACATCAGATGGCCTGGTGAGCAGAGGTAATTAGCTCAAATACAGAGGGATTGGCTGATGGCCGGTCACCTCGATCATATTGTATCTTGGTTCTACTTTGACAGGGTGGCACGATAGTTCAGACAGATACAAGATGTTCTTGCAGTTCATCCGAGCTATGTACATGCAGCTCGGAGTGCAGTTAGGGGCAATACCATCTGACAGCTGACTATAGTAGACATGCCACTTAGCAATGATGAGGGTCCTAAGGATGCAAAGATAGTGTCAGACATAGATGATGTCAAGTGTACCTGAGCATATTGGACCTGGTGGCACACAGCATGGCCTACACCTATCTTTCCACTCGGGCACCCTACAGGGGATGCCCAACCTTGGGATGGTCACTCTAGTGACACAGGGGTGGAGGACGATGTCATTAATTTCACAAGATACTACAATCTTGAGGAGAATGAGGATGGGTCTAAGGAGGTCCCATCATAGTACGTCTTCAGAGTGAGATCGTGACAGAGCCAGCAGGAGGTAGACACTAATGAGGAGACCAAGTCGAGACCGTGGTACAAGGCCCCCAGTTGTAGATCAGACTACAGAGCTCATCACACCATCGATGATCAAAGATCCATCCTGGCAAGATGGAGATCTAGGTGAGGTTTAATTTGTTATTTTATGTTTTGTATAGTTTATTATTTGTGATATTTATATGGGAGTCTAACATCTATCTCATCCTCTATTTTGTCGCTAGGATTGATGTATGGCAAGACTTTGTGAGTCACGTCATAGGAGACATAGTACCTACAGATGCCTTAGAGCAGCGAGTGTGGGCAGGTTATTCACCACGATCATCTACTAGGCGGCATGCTAAGATATTTATGCCTATTGTCAGATACACGAGTGCTATAGAGGCCATGCTAGAGTAGTTTGCATGAGAGAGAGAGGAGTTTCAATAGAGAGATGAGCACGCTGAGAATGAGCTCAAGGCACAACGAGAGTAGATGGTAGAGGTTCCTACATCAGAGGGAGAGCCAACTGTTAGTGAGTTCTTACTGCAGGAGGTCTAGTAGGCAAGAGCTGACAGAGACAGGGTTCAGGCTAAGAGAGACTAGTACCAGAGGATGTACTAGGAGGTACATGAGCAGATGATAGAGATGAGAGGCAAGATCAGGGGGTTACGATCATGAAGCATCTCTAGGAGTCATTCGCGATCTGTAGCCACACATGGTCAGGCTTCTATCACTCGCACACCACGATTGCCTAAGGGTACTGGCGATCGAGGCTTAGCTATGTGATATATGGATTTTAGGCACCACGACATCCCATTTTGTCTTGAGGGATAGTTGATTCGGATGTATACATGAAACTGATATATATATGATGATGATTGTTTCTTTTTATCTATGTGTAATGGTTTTTGATCTATCACGTGTGCTTTTTGTTAAAAATGCAACTAGTGATGATGTCTAAATGCTATAATTAATGCCATTGTGATATACTAACAATTCTAGAAAGAACATGTAGTAACAAACATAATGATTAATTATTTTACACATACTTTAATTTCCATGCTATATTCAGTTAATATGAAAGTGATCTAAGCAATTACTACTTAAACAGAATACAACAATGATCAACTAAACAAAGATATAATGCCAAATGAATTAAGACCAAGCTATGATATCTTGTCGAAATTGAAGCTAATATATGTGGTAAATTAGCTTAGAAACATTTAACATTAAATCTTTAAGCATAAAATCTTTTGAGGTGTGCTGCATTAATAGGTTCTTTAAGTGGCATACCTTTCTCATCAACTAATTTATACGCTCTGGATCCAAAGGTTTCAGTTATTATATACGGTCCAAGCTAATTAGGGCTGAACTTACCTTTTTTACCAGGCGGTGCATTTAGGTTGCGTTGATTTTCATAAAGAACCAAGTCCCCAACATTAAATGAATGTTGTATGACTTGCTCATTATAGGCTCATTATATTCCTTTTTGATAAGCCTTGAGATGTTCAAGAGCATTAATAAGTCTTTCATCAAGTATCTCAAGTTCTTGTAATCTTTTCTCTCGTTCTATGTCATCATCCATGATATCTCTTAGGGAGATTCACAAGGAGGGAATTTCTAACTCCAAGGGCATTATCGTGTCTGCACCATAGACGAGACTATATAGTGTGTTACCCATAGCCGTTTGAATATTTGTTTTGTAAGCCCATAAGGCATAGGATAATTGCGTATGCCAATATTTTTGATGTTTATTAACATTTTTCTGTAAAATCTATTCAATAACCTTGTTTGAAGCTTCTGATTGGCCATTTGATTAAGGATAATAAGGCATAGAGAAGCGATGTTGTATATGATATGTTTTAGGGAACTTTGTCACATCCTTGTTTTTAAATGGTGTACCATTGTCTGAAACCAAGGAGGAAGGTATTCCAAATCAAGAAATTATGTTATCTTGTATGAATCAACAGATTACATCGGCGGTCGTGGATTGCAAAGGGACCGCTTCAACCCATTTTGTAAAATAATCAGTAGCAGTGATTATAAATGTATGTCCTTGAGAGGAGGGTGGGGAAATTTTACCAATTAGATCCAAACCCCAGATAGAGAATGGCCATGGTGACACCTGGGCACGAAGCTCTTGAGTAGGAGCATGGATTAGGTGTTTATGTTGTTGGCATTGCAGGCATCTCTTGACGTAAGCAAAGGAGTCTTGTTCCATATGCTACCAATAATACCCCATACGTAACAATTTTTGCACCAATGATTTTCCACCAAAATGCCCTCCACAAGCACCAGAGTGAGCTTCTTCTAAAGCTATCAAAATCTATGAATTTCTTAAACATTGAAGTAAAACACCATTATAACTTTGTTGATACAAGACATTTGATAATATGACGTATCGGGCTGCTAGTTTGCATAAACGGAGTTGGGCATTCTTAGATGTTGAATCAGGAATGGTTCCATCACGTAGATAGTTGAATATGTAAGAGAACCATTCATTGGTGTATGTATTACCACAGAGTTCTGAATTTACAACTACAGGGCTTTCAATTATCGGTGTCTTAAGATTATGAACAAGGTAAATTCCTCAAGAGAAGCATCAGGGGATATAAGGGAAGCCGCACTTGCCATTGCATCCACATGCCGATTATCTTTCCTGGGAATTGTATTGATCGAATATGATTTGAATTGTTTTAAGAGAGATAATGCAAACTGATAGTACTAAGATAGCTTATCATGCTTATTTTGATACAATCCCGTTATTTGTTTAACAATTAACTGAGAATCTTCGTATATTATAATGTTTTTGATATTAAGAGCCAAGGCTACATGAAGTCCTGCAATAAGAGCTTCGTATTCAGCTATATTGTTTGTGCATAAGAAATCTAAGTGGTAAGATAAGGGAATCAGCTTACCAATGGGAGGTATCAATATAACACTAGCCGCGGAGCCCGTTCGACATTTTGATCCATCAAAATATAATTGCCATTTTTTGTCTGTAGAGATTGTTAAGATCTGTTTGTCAGGAAAAGTATCAACATTTTATATAGAAAAGGGTGAGGGAGCTTCATCTAACTGATCAACTATCACTTGCCCTTTAATTGCTTTTTGTGAAATAAATTTCAGATCAAATTCTATTAACAGCATAACCCATTTAGCAAGATGACCTGATAAATCTGTTCTTGTGAAGAGATGTTTCAAAGGGTTGAATTTTACCATTACATGCACTTCAACATTTAAGAGATAATGTCTACACTTTTTGAGTGGCAAACACTAAAATTGTGTATCACACTTCATAATCAAGCAAAGTACGACTGATGTAATAGATAACACATTCTTTTCCTTTAGCATTATGTTGTGTTAACAAAGCTGCTAGGCCATTGTTAGATGCTGAAATGTATAATAGAAATGGTTTATCAGAAACAACAGGTTACAAAACAGGCGGATTAGCTAAGTAATCCTTTATGTCATCAAAGGCTTTTTGACATTAAGAATTCCATTGAAAGTGAGAATCTTTCTTCAGTAGTTGCGTAAAGGGGCGAGTCCTATCCATGAGTTGTGAAACAAATCAACGGATGGCCTATATCTTTCCTTGCAAACTACAAAGTTGAGATATGTTCTTTGGTATTGGCATGTTAACAATCACATCTATCTTTTTCGTATCAACTTTTATACCTCAATTTGAAACAATAAATCCAAGTAACTTTCCATTGTTTACACCGAAAACACACTTTTGAAGATTCAATTGCATATTATATTTTTGTATGCACTCAAATATTTGTTGAAGGTTTGTAACATGATCCTTACAATTGATAGACTTTGCTAGGATGTCATCAACATAATCTTCTAGAATATTGTGCATATAGTCATAAAATATAAGAGTCATCGCACGTTGGTAAGTAGCTCCTGCATTCTTAAGTCCGAACGGCATGACTACCCAACAAAATGTACCCCAAGGTGTTATAAAGGTTGTTTTATATTGATCAAGAGGATTTATAAGGATTTGATTATATCCCAAAAATCCATCCATGAAAGATAGCAACTCATGTCCAGCTATGGAATCAACAATCATATCGATATTAGGGAGCGAAAAATTGTCTTTCAAAGATGCCGAATTTAAGTCTCAAAAATTTGTGCACATTCTTATACGACCATCAGGTTTAGCGACGAAAACAATATTTGAGATCCATGGAGAGTAATCAATAGGTCGAATAAAGCTAGCTTGTAAGAGTTTTTCTATTTCAGTTTTAACAAGCAAAGCAATCTTAGGATTCATCTTACGAATCTTTTGTTTGAATGTCTTAACATTTGGTTTCAACACGATATTATGCGTTACAATCTGAGGATCTATACCAGGCATGATTGAATAATTCCAAGCGAATAATTCTAAGAATTCATTCAATAGTTTAGTCATTTCTTCCTTTTCTTCTGCATTTAAACAATCACTAATAGGGATAACTTTTTCAGGGTTATACTTATCCATAACGACATCAATAATCTTTACGTTAAGGATAGTACTATGGTCTGGGGGATTGTAGGATTGTAATTGTTCTTCAAGTTCTTCACTATGCTCTACTATAGCAGTTATTGTGTTGGTAGTCTTTCCAAAATATGCATCATTGTTTAAACAATAAGACAGGCCATGTTTATGGTGATAACAAGGAATACCATCATGAGCACCTAAGAATTCCATTATCACTTCATCCTCCATAAACATATCTAATGGAAGTGATCTTGGAGGACAATTGATGTCAATCATCTCAAGGGATATCAAACTAAGTGTTGATAATGTATTCACATTTAGAGTAGGGCATTTGTGGGATTTGGACTCCCTAAAAGGATTGTATCCAATGCCATTTGAGCAATGTCATGTAGCAGATTCTATAGGGACTTTGATTCCTTAATGATTTATGCCATAGTCATTACCTACATAGTCACAATTTTTTTAAAGGATTCAGAATCCTCTGCCATAGAGAGAGACCATTTCTTTAGAGGAAGGCAGAGCTTCATAAGTTTCATAATCAGTAGTATAACTAAGAGTGTTATCCTTATTTGTCTTCAAATAAGTCTTATGTTTATCATTTGAAGCATACGATGTGATCGATGCAATATTTGATGTTTCATGGATGGGGTTTTTAAGTTTATATTCTCCTATGGAGGAAGATGCAAAATCTAGTGAACCCCAATCATCACCAACAAATGCATTTGATTGCTTGGACTCTTGCATAACATTTTTAGAAGAAAGAGGAGCTAATAAATCAGCTTTCAGATTGTTTAAACTCTTAGGACCAACAACATGCTTATGCACTTCCATTTATCGACAATTATCAGGTTCAGGATCCGAACGGATAGTATGTAGTTTCCCTTTAAATATAAACTTAATCAAGCAGTGTAAAGTAGAAAGAACTGCTCCTAATGCATGTATCCAATGTCTACCAAGAATCATATTATAAGATAGAGAACAAGGCATGACATGAATCAAGGTAGGCACCATCACAGGTCCAACTTGTATAGGTAAAGTTATAGTGCCCACAGATTGTCGTCCAACATTATCAAAGCCACAAATACTTAATGATTCTGGTTTGATGGTAGATACATCAACTTTAACCTTATGCAATAAATCAATGCCACAAACATTAAGGGCTGACCCATTATCAATCATAACTCTCTTAACCAATGTTTTGTTTATTGTAATAAAGATAACCAAAGGATCATACTGATTCTGAACCTTGAGAGATGGTAATTCATGTTGTTGAAATAGAATATCTATTTTTGTTGCATGCATACAATCTAGTAAAGAGGCAACATCATTTGGTTTAAAAGTAGGAGGAACAATCACCTTTTGTAAAGCTTCTTGAAGCATTCCATGGTAAGTAGGTGAAGTTTGTATAAGCTCCCAAAGAGATATTTTTGTAGGAGTAGTGTGGAGCTTCTCTATAGGATCATAGTCTTTACCACCTTTATATGTTAAATGAGGTGCTTGAGGAAGCATAGGTTGAGAATCTGGTAAATATATCAGAACATTCATGTGTTGTGTACTTTGTTTATTATTTTGAGTGTTATATGCATGAGCAACCACATTATGATTAGTTTGTTGTGAGTTTTGTTTCACTATTTGTTTTGCATAATCATAAATGTGATCAGGAGATTGAGAAGGAGATGAAAGACCTTTAACAACAAGCACATGTTTAGATGATGGTTGAACCTCATTTGCACATAGAGTGACTACAATTTTTAGTTTTTCAATCTCTTCTTTAGATTTAGGAAAATAAATTACATTTACAAATCTTTGAAATAGTGACAGCTTAGAGGCCGTAGTGGAATGTTCAATCGAGATAAAGTCCTCAAGGGCTTCATCTAACATATCAAAGTCATCATGACTAAACGGTTCATCATAAGCATGAAATAATTGCAAAAAATAATCTGACATTTTAACGTGCTCTATTTAAACCAAGATTTAAATGCACAATGATGGCGTTTAAAAATAAAATACAATTTCCAACAATAAATGATAATTTCCAACTCTTTTAGTGAAAAGATAAAGAATGTAATTCATAATTTAACATATGCAATTTCACTAAAGAGGTTTTTCAATCCAATTATGCTCTAAAACAACAAATTATTTCATATCTAAAGTTTAAAAGGATGCAAATTCTTTAAAGCTCGGGTTCACCAAAATGTTTAGTGGGAAAAATTGGATAGTTTGTTTAAGCTAGGTTATATACCACAATCTCCCCACTAAGCATTGGGAGGACAAGGACTGAGCTTATGAACAAGCTTCTAATCACTTTGTCTATCCCTTACACTTGCGTGGTTGTGAAACCTAAGGCCCTAATCAAGACTTTATCAAGTGTTTTCCTTTCAATTAAGTAAAACCCTAATTATGCCTTAAATAAAAAATATATAGAAATTGATGAAACAACTGGTAAAACTGATCACAGAAGTATAAAGATAAGGTTTCAGAGACTGTGCACCTAGATTTTGAGGGCCACTTGGACTAGGGCACTTGCTCCAGTGTCTAGTAAGTTTTTGAACTAGAAAATCTTTTGCATAGGGTGTCTGGGACTGCTAAAAGGCTTCCAAAAACTGGAAATAACCCTTGGTTGGACTAGGGCACCCACTCCAATGTCTTGCAAGTTTTAGAATCTAAAAATCCAAAAGTCTGTCGTGACTGTATCTGCAATATCTTCCTTTTTGTAGGTCCTTTCCACCAGAACCTACAAAACATGATCTACACCTACAAAATAAGGAAAATGTTGTGGCTATATAGGAGCTTGCCTCAATCAAGCCCTGTCTTTGGTATTTCTACCTCAATAATAGCCAGAGATAAATATTTGTAGAAGTGTGTGCAAACCTAACAATGTGTGTATGTATAAAAATCAAACCCTAGATCTCTCAATCAAGGGAATATCAACAACTTTCTTTGCGTTAATAAACACATACAACTTCACCTCAAGGAGATGAGATAAATGCAGACTTGCATGAACTTGAAAGTGAATCAGCAATGTCTGCAGAGGATCTCCAAGCTTACTATTGGAGGCTTCAACCCTTCTCCTAATCATGCAAAGGGTGTACAAACCCTAGGAAGAGCAAGATAGACTCAAGATCTTGATTCCTAATCTCCATCCATTGTCTCCAAGATAGAAAACACAAAAGACTTTCAAGAGCTTCGACAAGCCGCTGATCTTCAATGGCAATTGTAACAGAGTTTTGGCATCAAGCTTGCATAAGAATTGTGTATGATAAAATGATTTGCAAATGTCTTTTTATAATTATCTTTAGGGAAATTCAAATTTCAAAATGACGTCTCGATATCGCGCGAAAACCAAGAATTTGAAAATGGAATCCCGAGGCACTCGACAGGAGCTGACGCCCCACCAAAATTTAAAATCCTAGGAAACAGGGGAGGACTAGGGTGTGGGCGTCCAAGTCCTAGCCCCCAATTTCCACTCAAATCTACATTTTTAGGGGTCCTAGGGACCCAAATCTCAAATCCCCTTTCTGGGTTCTATCAATAAGTTACCTCAAAAAGTGAATAGATTGCTCCTAGACTTAGTCAATCAGGGTTTTGGGAAGGCTAAAAAAGAAAAGGTTGAGAGGTCACCAAGAGTGAGGAGCTAAACCAAGGGAAATTGTACCATTCCATATAGGAGGACAATTTCTGACGTTACAAAGACAAACCCCAACAATTTCACTTTCTGTTGTCTTGAACTAATCTCAAATGGTTACCATCACTATTATACTAGAACTCCTGTGCATTATTATATATGATACTTGAACCATCATTATCATACTGGAACCATGATGGCCATACCATGAGAATGAATGATATTGAGATCATATAACATCTAAGACACATGATTGAACTAATATGAAGCACCTAAGTATTATGAAGATCAACTATTACTTTGGCATACCAATTCTGACTAAGAGCATGAACACCAAAGCATCTAATTATCAAGACTTTGCAAGTAGATTACTAGGTGGATCACTGAAAAAGAACTTCAACTACATACCAACTAATTCACCATAATAACTCATGAAAAATGAAGCACATGTGAACTCCTAAAACATGCCACCTTGGAGCATAAAGCATGGTGAATGAACTAAACTAGAATGAAGATTCTGAACCAATATTTCCACAACACTTGTTGACTTCTCAAAACACATGAAGAATAGCTCAACATGTCAACACTCCTCAACTCAAATATGAACATCATCACAAAGGAACTCTTGCACAAGGATGAACCATCCTGAAACAAATTCAAAGTACCTTCATCACCTGATATTGACAACTTCCTGAACATGAGCATCATGTTATGAAATATGATGAATGAAGATCCTACTCCTCAAACATGAAACATCATTAATCAATTCAAACAAAAAATGACCTTTTGTCATCAATAACAAACTCCATTCCAACAAACTCCCCCTTTGTCCTTGATGAAAAAATCTTCAACAATCTCTTTCTTTCTCCCCTTTGACATCCAATAAAAAAGTGCATCTAATAAGATCCCCCTGTAAATGATTTATGACATCAAAGAACACATACACTACTGAATGCATTAATGCCATGATACTTTAACTTGATCAAGGCTATCTTAAACTCTATAAACACATCCTTTCTCTGTCAAACAATTATTGCAGCATACCATGACTAAACAATATGCTCAAAACATCTCAATACAACTCCTCCTATGTTGAAGTGCACTAATGCTATTTATATTTGGCATATATTACTATTATTGCACAAAATTTTGAAGCCACAATAATCCAAAGCACTTGTTCCAATGTTCCTAAGAATGCTATCAAGAAATTTAAGAGTATGTTGTGTTGATCAATGTAAAAATTGCAGAGCATGTTGTGAATGTCTCTGATATACTTAAAGTCTTGTCAATTAAGACACTTGCAACTACAACACATGACTTCAATGATGTCCTTGCATTGACCCACTATGAAATAGTCTTTGCCATGCTTTCAATAGTATGCAGGATTAAAAATGTTTTAAATGCTCATTTAGAAGTCTACTTTCACAGTTCATATGTCACATGTTAGCAACTAAGTATTGTCATGCCACTGTTATAAAGATTACTCCTTAGCCAACATATGCTAACATCTAATGAGAGCTCCTTGAGTACACCTTAACTAGAATGACATTGCATGTACTCCTCAACACCACTGAACTATTGTAAGTATGGGCCTACTAGTGTTGTCATTAATGTCAACATACTCTTGTTGTATTGATGTCAAGGATTGGATGAGTTGTGTGCTGAGGATATTGAGAAAATTAGTTCTATTAGAAATAGAGAAAATTAGTGTAAACAGTGAAGCTCTATGAAGTGAATATCCCAAATAGATGAAGATCAGAGAATGTGCATCAAAGTGTTTGTAGCTATGTGTCTGAAGATGATCCAATCAAGATTTGAGAGATCCACATGAAAATTTGGAGGAGTTATGGCTATGAGAGTAAATCGGTTCTGGCAACTATTTAGAGGTGATAGAATGACACAAATAGGTCCGGTGAGATCTAGAAATGCAATATCTTGTTCTACGGATTTGGTGGCATGTTTGGGAAGCTAATGTGAATAGACAACTCAATTTGTTCATGGTTTGGAGGTCCACAAGCAATCCTTCTAATGTGACAGTAATGACTGACTGTGTTCTTGAGGTTCCAGATGAAGATGTGAATGATTTTAGTAAGCAGAAGTGGTGTGGATATTCTTGGTGATTCAAACAAGCTTGTGGGGGGTCTCTATATTGTGTCTAGTTAATGTTGGCAGTCCGTATTGAAGATGGAGCTCCTAATTGAAGATTTACCTTCCAGTGATGGTATTCTTCCTAATCTTGGCCGACCGGATGACTTGCACATATTACGGATGATCTTGAAGACTTTTTGCGAAGCCTGGCGTGTTCCACAAAGAATATTAAAGTCCCAGCTATGGGTAGCTGACAGTATAGTAGTGCGCATGAAGCTTTTGTAATAAGTGAAGTTATATTTTCTCTGTAATAAAATTAGTGTATGTTGTGATGACTTTGATGATCTTTCCAAAGTTGATGTCTTGTATAAATAAGAATTGCGAAGTCATTCAAATGTATTCTAGTAGCGATGAGAAGGTGGTAAGGAAGAAGAAATAAAGGCAGAGCAGAGTTGTTGGGCTTAAATGGAATTGACTCAAGCATAGTGAAAATGTTGATCTCCAGTTCAAGTATGTAATATTTATATTATTCTGTAGACAGTGTGTCTCCTGTAGGCAGTGGGCCTCTTGTGAGCAGTGTGCTCGGGCTGTAAGCCCTAATTGGCAAGTGCCATCTTATTCATCTTTATTCTTCTAATAGAGAATACAATCTTGGGTTAATCACCCCATGGTTTTTCCCTTAACTGGGTTTTCCATGTCAAAATCTTGGTGTTATATGTGTTGAATTTATTTCTGCTCTTAAATTATTGTAGTATGCTTCCTTGATTAATCTTTGATACGCTGTTGAAATATAAGAAGGCTTAAAGTAACTGAGATTTTGGTAACAACTGATTCACCCCCCTCTTAGTTGTCTATCCTAAATCCAACAATTGGTATCAGAGCTAAGTTCCTCTAGAAGAAGCTTAACCACTTGAGGAGATCCAGAATGTTGACCTACAAGAAGGATAGTCCAAGGTTTGATGGTTCAAACTTCACTGCCTGGAAAAGCCGCATGGAATGTCACATACAATGCATGGGATATTAGTATTGGAACATAACCTCAACTAAATATGTTCCCCCAAGGAATGGCCCCACAACTTTAGATGAATTCAGAGATGCAGAGAATAATCTTCGAGCTAAAGAAGCCCTACTGAGTGCCTTGTCTAATTCAGAGCTGAAAAATGTTATGGGATTGAAGACTACCTATGAAATTTGGACAAAGCTTGAAAATCTATATGAAGGAGACAAATATTGTATACATGATATTTCCATAGTCCATGATCAAATGTAAAACTTCTAGAATCACTGTGTCTTTCTTTTTTTACATCAACGTTTCAGATCATACTCAATGATCCATCATCAGGACAAAAAAATGGATAATGAAATGTAGATAAGATTGCAGAGAAGGTTACATAAAAAGGAGAGAGGGGGCATGTAGGACAAGAATAGCTACAAAATACAAAAGTCAAACAATAGGGGTAAACAAAGAATCAAGGCTAATTAAAGTCTATAGAAATAGGGATAAAAAGTTTACATAACAATAAAAAGGGGGGGTAAGAAGAAAAATACATGAGAAGAATTTAAATAAAAAGAAGAAGAGGAGAAACAATACTAAACTAAACAGATAGGAAAGTAATACAAAATGAGGAAAATACATATAAGTATACATACTTAATTAAAGTACATAAAGAATATATCAAGAAACAAGAAACCTGAGGAAAATGTATGTTATATATATATAAATAAAGTAAAAATAACTTTACATAATTTAATAAATATAAAGAACATAAGATATATAACTTAACATAAATTAATAAATGTAAATAATGTAAGGCATATATATTAGAATAGACAAAAACAAAAATAAAAGGCACACATATCAATGTCTATTCTAATGATACACAAAACATGGTTATATAGATAAATATATATAAACAAGGCAAACTATATAAATCTAGAACATAATGGTATAATTGAAGAATATATCTATATGGAGAAAATACAGTTAGAAATTACATATAAGGAGAAAAAATACAAAAATCAGTAGAAAAATGAGAGCAATACTAAAAAATATCTATGGGAAGAATAATAAACACAACCCTAATATATAACTAAAAAATTAAGGAACAAATACTACTTATGTAAAAATCAAGAGAAAAGGAGTAAATTAATTGAGGAAAAAATAAATAAAAACAAATATCCAAAATTTGCATAAATTAGTATATATATCAATATCTACCTTATCTATGTAAGTAGAGTATATATATTTATATATGCCTAGCTTATGCAAATAGTGAGTAAATAATGACAAAGAAGAAGAAACAAAACATATATATATATATATATATATATATATATATATATATAATATAAAGGAAGAAAAAGTTTAAAATAAAACGAAGTACATAAGAATGAAAAAGCATGAAGGGAAAGAGACAAAAGAAACCAACAAGATAAATGGACAAGAAAATCAACAAGGAAACAAGTTGTGTGTGTGTGTGTGTGTGTGAGAGTGAGAGAGAGAGAGAGAGAGAGAGAGAGAGAGAGAGAGAGAGAGAGAGAGAGAGAGAGAGAGAGAGAGAGAGAGAGAGAGAGAGAGAGAGAGAGAGAGAGAGAGAGAGAGAGAGAGAGAGAGAGGAGAGAGAGAGAGAGAGAGAGAGAGAGAGAGAGAGAGAGGAGAGAGAGAGAGAGAGAGAGAGAGAGAGAGAGAGAGGAGAGAGAGAGAGGAGAGAGAGAGAGAGAGAGAGAGAGAGAGAGAGAGAGAGAGAGGAGAGAGAGAGAGAGAGAGAGGAGAGAGAGAGAGAGAGAGAGAGAGAGAGAGAGAGAGAGAGAGAGAGAGAGAGAGAGAGAGAGAGAGAGAGAGAGAGAGAGAGAGAGAGAGAGAGAGAGAGAGAGTAAAAAATGAAAGACGAAAAGAAAAAAAGAAAAAGAGAGGAAAACCAAGGGGAGCACAGAGTAGGGAGTAAAGATGACAAAGATAAGGCAAGGAATTGGGGGAAGAGAATAAATCCAGGAGGGAACACAGAGAAGGGAGTAAAAGACAACCGAAATAAATCAAGGAGAGGGGGAAAAGAGCCAGGGTAGGGCAAGGTCAAGAAGGTAGGAGAGCAAGATAATGAGAGCAAGAAAACCCTAAAGAAAGAAGATAAATACAAGAGAGAGAAAGCAATAAGAGAAAAGAAGAGTGAGGACCTTCATCTCAGGAGAACCCACCTTCAAAAGGGGAGGGAGGCTAAGAGATGGTGGGGCAAGGATAAGAAGAAGGAGAGCGTGGACCGAAGGAAGGGAGAAGGGGTCCAAGTGGGGCTAGTAGAGGACTGGAGAGAGGAGGAAAGGCCAAGAACAAGGAGCCGGTGGGGGGGGAAAGGGAGAGATGAGGAAGGGTGAGGGTGGAGGGGTAATAAAGAAGAGCCCGGATGTTGGGGGGAGGAGTGGCCCCAAATGGGAAGAGGGGGAGAAGAAAGAGGACAAGCAAGTCAATGAGGAAAAAGGGGAGGGAATAGAAAGAGAAACGATAAGTTGAGAGGAAAGGGGGGAGGAGGGTTTAAGGGTGAGGGGGGGAGTTTTTGAGGGAATTAAGACAAGGATTCCAAGTGTGGTTCAAGATCTAGCCATCGTCCCTGTTAAGGTTAGTAAGGTTGCTTTTGATGAAGATAGCCTCTTTGAGTTTTCTCTTAAAAGAAGTTATCTTCCTTGGCTAGGACGAGGGTATCCTCCAGGTGAATGTGGTGTTTGTTCTCGAGGAGTGGTTAGCTAAGGCTAACTTTTCCACTCTTTTCCACTCTTTCATGCCTAATATCTTCACTGTGTTCTTTGATTCTAGTGCAAATGGATGTATCGATTTCCTGATGTATGGGATGCCACACGAACAATCAATTTTCTAGACACCCAAGTTTAACAGAATGTCTTTGGAGTCTTTGGTGGATGGGATGAGGCTTCTAATGGTGGAAAGAGGTTTAAAGGCACAATTGAGACCTTTCTTGCGAAGGATTCTAGCGATCTTATTAGAGATGCCTTCTATGAAAGGTAGGGT